>OY720422.1:53787011-55223253 GCA_963082815.1 Melanotus villosus | reverse complement strand
TATCGGCATCGGGTTAACGAAAAATTAAAACAGTTTTAGTAAATTAAATGAAAGAACATTAAAATACTTTTAATTTTTCTTATTATTGTGGACAAAATATAAAATTATTCTTAAAAGCGCACCATTTCTTCTTAATTTTTTGTGTTATTTTTTGGAGGCAAGGTTAATTTATGCAAAAGCAAAAACTATACTAATTATTACTATAAATAAATGTATAAAAAGGAAAACCACAAGAAGACGGACGGTATTTGTCAACAGTAGAATGCAATAATTAGTCTTAATCTTGCAAAAACAACTGAAGTAAAAAGCTTCAAACAAAAACAGTCCTAATAAAAAATAAAAAAGGATTAAAAGCAAGGACAATACAAATATTTACAACGCTAAAGCTTTTTGTTTATTTAAAAGGCGTGAAAATCATTTCAGGATCCATTAAAAACCCATTAGCTGGGCGTTGTATAACTAAATTTTGTATCCGGCGAATGTGAACATATCTTAATTTATTTTACTTTATACAAAAAAGGAGTTCATTAAAATTATGCAAATTGCCGATGCACTTCTGGCTCGTTCAGGGCTTAGAATACATCAATTATTGCACATTATGCGACTCTCACGGACCAAGCCTGTTTTTAATATTTACACCTACGCCTATTTAGCGGCGATTCTTTTTTCTATAGTTTTTTATGTTAATTTTTTTTATTGTCAGTGATCAGTCTTACAATCTAAATCGTTATTGACAATACAAGGTGTACTTTTTGCAAACATGCATAATGTATTTGCTGGTGAATGGGTATACAGCATAGTTCACGGGTTATAAATAATTGTCTGTAGTTAAGAGGAAATATTCATATGTTGCATGTGATCAGTGGGTGAGTCGGTGAGTGGGTGCAAAGGGGAACTTCTTTTGGATAAAAATTAGAGATATATTGCTGGAAAACCGAGTTAAAAGAAAAAAACATAAAAACAAACAAAACGAGAAAATTAACCTAATTAAATAGAATATTAATTATTATTGTATTAAAGAAAAAATAAAAAAATACATATAAAGCTGACATTGTTATTACAGTCTAAAAGTGTAATGACCAAGTTTTTAAATTAAGTTCGGTAAATATCTTAAGGCAATATTAATTTATTAATCTTATAAAAAATGATTAATGATTCAAGGCTTGCAAATAACTCCGGTAATAAAATAATCGGCTTTTTATTTGAATATGAGGAGTTTTTAACCATGTATAAAATTAAATGAATATTGCTACCGTCGACGGTGAGAAGCAATGTTTGATTGAGCTTACACTACTTCACACTAGACCAGTTTTTTAGTCTGCTCAAATTAACCGAGCTACTTCTGTAATCATTTTTATAGTTTTTTAAGGTATACATTTTGTAGAAAACATTCTTAGAATATCAAAGGAAGATTGACATGCCCTAAAATGTCTAAGCAAAGCTCTTTACTTTTTCAATACAAAAATATTTCTTTTAATAAAGCTCCCCAAGCAAAAGCCCCAAAAAATTCACCGATTAGGCAGCGGCTGTAATTAAAATGCTTATAAACTTGAAAATTGTTAAATTCAGAATTGTGGCTTTGTACTTTCAGAATGTAGAAGGTTTAGGTCTTTAAGTCTTACGTAAATAATTTTTTGTTAATCTTAAAATTAAATATTCTATGAAAGGTATTTTAACAGGGAGAAAGGTATTTTACCTGAAGCATTTACTAAGGTATGTTTAAATAGATTTAATAATTTAACGTGTTGTTCTTAAACTACCATTTTGAAATTATAGCAATTTATTGGGCAGACATGCAGGTTAATTAGTTAGTAACGGCGTGCTTTTCTAGTCTAGAAGATAAAATAATTCATTTCGCATATTAGGTTTTAATCCAGCTATGTTCCCAAAGGTTATAAAACCGTTATTAACTGATTCAACTGGAAATTTCAAAATTAAGACCAAAAAACAACCGCCAATTTACAAACAACGGCCAGGCAAATGCTCATTCTCAATCTAAAAACGATTTTTGGGGAAATTTATGTTTAAACATCTTTAAACCAAAACTGTGATACTTCATTTCAAAATTATACAATTTTTCTAGAAATTAAATTAAAACTTCCCTATGAGAGGAGAGTAAGGTAGCCTCATCCCGCATCACACAAATTTAGAAGAAAGTCTCTCATATCCTAAAGCCTAAACGTTACAAAGAGGTGAATGTGTGAAAATTAAAAAAAAACAAAGAAAGGAAGTACGAAAGAAAGAAAGACAAAAGGAAATAGAGAAAGGAAGAAAGAACGACAACATTTTGACTGAGATTTTCAATAGAATTTTCAAGAAATTAACGGAAATTTCAAGCTCCAGCTATAACTTGAGCTACCTAACTAAAGAACAAGTGAAGCGTTATTAACATTTTAAATAATATCCATTTGAGAAATATAGGAAACAACACGTTTGGCTGAAATTGCGAAAATCTATTCTTTCGGGACTTTTAGCAGCGTTTCCAAGAATTTAATGGAAATTTAAAGCTTCAGTCGTAGTCTCAACTATCTAAAGCACAAATAAAGAGGTGATACTTGTAAGGATTTTTTTATTTTGAGAAATACGCAAAACAAAACGTTTTGGCTGAAATTCAGAAGACGTTTTCAGTACTTTGAGAAGTGTTTGCAAGAATTTAATCGAAATTTCAAGCTTCAGTTATAATCTGAACAATCTAAATCACTAATAAAAAGGTATCAACTGCGAAGGGATATTGTTTCAAACATTCTTTAGGGAAATGTGCAATATATGTATAACGTTTTGAATAAAATTTTTAATATCTAATTTTTAAGCACTTCGAGCGTGACTTACAAGGATTTGACGAAGTTTTAGGCTTCAACTATAGTCTGAACTATCTAAAGCACAAATAATAAGCTGTGAAGTGCAACGCCATTTTTTAAAAATAATAAATATTCGTTTGAAATTTACAACATCCATTTTTCAGGACTATAATATACAAGGATTGAACGGAAATTTGAAGCTTCAATTACAGTCTGAATCACCTAAAGTTCATATAAAAAGGTATCAATTGCAAGAGTTGTTTAAATAATATCCTTTTGTTATCCAAAATAGAATATTTTAACTAAAATTTCCAAAAATCTATTAATTTCGGATTTTAAGCAGAATTTTCAAGAATTTAAAATAAATTTCAAGCTTTAACTATAGTCTGCACTATGCAAAGCACATACAAAAAGGAATCACCTGCAAGAACAATTTTTAAATAATATCTTTTTGAGAAATCTGTAAGAAATTTCTGAAATCAATTTGTTTGGGACTTTGAGCAGAATTCCCAAGAATTTAACGGAAATTTTTAGGTTCGATTATAATCTGAACTATCTAAAGCATGAAGAAAAAGGTATCAACTGCAAGGAATTTTTAAAAAATTTCCAAAAATGTAACGAAAACTTTAAGTTTTAATTATAGTCTGAACTATGTAAAGTACAAATAAAAAAGTAGCAACTCCATGGAAATTTTTAAATATTCTTTTGAGAAATATGCAAAATAAAAGCTTTAACTGAAATTTCTAAAATCTATCGTTTGCTGACTTTGAGTAGAATTTTCAAGACTTTAACGGAAATTTCAAACTTCAATTATGTATACTCTGCACTATATAAGGCACAAACAAAATGTATAAACTATCAGGAAAATTTTCTAAACAATATTCCTTTGAAAAATATACAAAACAACACGTTTTTATTGAAACTTCTAAAATATATTTTTTCCGGACTTCAATGGGAATTTCAGGGTTCAATTACGGTCTGAATTATACAGGGTGTACCAAAAATAAGTACATTAAATTCCCTCAGTAGTAGAACTCGGCAAGAACTACAACATTTCTTAATAACTTTTTTCGACACATGGTTACCATAGTAAATCAACTTACTTATTAAGCTTAGCAGTAATTAATTATTTTGAAAATACATAAACAACTTGTTATTTTAAGTGGGGGAAAAATGCAAAATTAATATGAGATTTAAAAAAAAATTAATAAGAAATGTTGTAGTTCTTGACGAGTTCCACCACTGAAAAAAATTAATGTACTTATTTCTGATACACCATATATAAAGCAAAAATATAAGGTATCTGTCTTTATTGGACTTTGAATCGAATTTCCAAGAATTTAACGGAAATATTTATTTAATTCTAATCTGAACTGTCTAACTATGTAAAGCATACATAAAACTGCATTAACTGCAAGGGGTATTTTAAATAATATCGTTTTGACAAATATGCACCGCAGAATATTTTGACTAAAATTTCCAAAATCTATTTTCGGGATTTTAAGCAGAATTCCCAGGAATTTAAAGGAAGTTTAAAGCTTCAGTTATAGTCTGAGATATCCAAAGCACTAAGAAAATGTATCTGAAAGGATTTTTTTAATGACTGTCTTTTGAGAAATATGTAAAACAAAATATTTTGGCTGAAATTCCCAAAATCTATTTTGAGCAGAATTTCAAAGAATTTAACGGAAATTTCAAGCTTTAATTACAGTCTGAATTATCTAAGGTACAAATAAAAAGATATCAACTGCAAGGGCATTTTTTTAAATAGCGCATACATACATACATATATAATCGGTTCTCTTCTACCTTACGGTGTAGAGGTGTGTAGGTGTAGTACATTTCTCCACCTGCTCCTGCCCCTCGCTTCCCCTTCTCTCCAGTTTAGGTGTTTTTTCTGTAGGATTTTGACCATCCTCGTTCCACGTTCTCCTTTTCTAAATAGTATTCTGTTGAAATATATGCAAAACAAAACGTCGATCATGAGGCAACGCTCGTAGCGTCATTCAAGGTTCCCCTGCCCCGCGCAATAAGGGCTCGTTTGTTCATCTCTTCTAAGATCCTTTGCTTTGCGAAAAAATTGCAAGGCACATCAGAGTTTAGCCAACTTTAACGCCTAGCGGTTGTGGAAGTTATCGTTCCAGCTTTGGTAGTGAAATCCTATGTTCGTCGGCCTCTCATTATAGTGTAGTTTTGGAAAAACTGTCTTACTACATATTGTCGGATTTTCCCAGAGTGTCTATTTCGTATCGGGAAATATAAGTTCTGTGTTGGAATTTCCGTTTAAGTTTGATGTATGGTGAAGTTACCGTTCCACACAGTTTTCGCTTTTGGATTAAATAATCTATCAGTTGAGGACATCTTATTGTTTTAACACCTGCTTCTGGAAAAAGGGCTCTATACCGGGCTACCGGGCTACCCTCAACAAAGCCCCCTTTTCCCAGGTAACGAAATTTAAGGCTGCCCTTTTACGTGCCGGTTGCAACTTTATCAGATTCAGCCCCTTTTTCAGTACCGTATATTGCGGTTCACTCGTGAACAGGCATCAGTAATTTCAAGTACATCAAGCATTCTTTTCTTCGTTTATATTGTTCGGCGAAGTGTTTAAATTTTCAACTAGTGTGTATTACATTTTGCTTTAGCGTTAATAATTCAGAAACAGTGTAAACTATCGCGATGATTGCTTATTTTATGTTGCACGTGTAAAATTATTTGTAATCGGATTTTTAGCTTAAGTTTTATTATCACCATTTTTTTCATACCGATTGAGGGAGCCTAGCTGTTAATTATATTTGCCGTAATTTGAATAAATGTGGGCATCCCTTAAACCCCGCTCACTTAAATTAAGATAGAATTTATGAACCCCTTTTGTGCCATGTTTTGAATAATTCTTACATTCATTAAATTTCATTGTTAATTCATTATTGCCTTTTATTTGTGGAAATATTTGTTGAAATATATGCAAAACAAAACGTTTTTTCTGAAATTTCAAAACTCTATACTTTCAGGTCTTTGAGTAGAATATCCAGGAATTTAACGGAAAATTCAAGCTTCAATTATAGTCTGAATTATTTAAAGCACCAATAAAAAGGCACCAATTACAAAGAAATCCTTTAAAAACAATATGATTTTGAAAAATTTGCAAAACAGAACAAATTGACTGAAATTAGACTGAATTATCGAAAGCACAAACATCAACTGCTAATTCTTTTGAGAACTATGCAAAACGAAATACTTTGATTGAAATTTGCAAAATCCATTTTTTGGGGCAGCTCAATTTCCAAGAACTTAAGCAAAATTTTCAGCTTTAATTATAGTCTGAATTATAAAAAGATATCAACTGCAGGGAAATTTTTTGAGAAATCTGAAAAGCGAAACTTCACAAACTTCCCAAAACCTATTAATCGGGATTTCGAGCAGAATTTTCAAGAAGTTTAAAGCTTCAATTATAGTCTGAAACATCTAAGCACTAGGGGAATGTATCAACTAAATGACCAAAAAATTTTGGTTGAAATTTGGAAATTTCCAAAATGTATTTTTCAGAATTTCCAAAAATTTAAAGGAAATTTCAAGCTTCAAGTATAGTTTGAATTATTTAAGGCATACATTTTGTTTACATAATATCCTCTTGAGAAGTGTGCAATTCAGTCTGTTTTGTGCAGAATTTCCAAGAAATTTCAAGCTACAATTATCTTCTGAACTATATCTAAAGCACTAATAAGAAAGGTATCAGCTACAAGAATTTTTTTAAGAGACAGGTGTAAGACAGAACATTTTAACTGAAATCTATTTTTCGGGGTTTTAATAAGAATTCATTTGACAAATGTGCAAGACAAAACACTTTTACTGAACTTTCCAAAATCTATCTTTTGGGGGGATCTGAACGGAATTTTCATCAATTTAACGGAAATTTCAATTGGATAATTTCAAAAAGCATAAAAAGTGATCAACAGCAAGGATTTTTAAAAATAATATATGATAGACATGGAAAACAATGAGTATAAATTAACGAACTGAAAACTATAGCATTCGAAAGTTTCACCATTTATGTGATTTCTAAGGTCATTGTAATATCTCAATATGTTATTAAAAACGCATACCTTTAAATGGAAACTTCATTAACATTTAATATAAAAATCCTATGACTTTTAACAAATTTAAATAACTACGCTTCATTTAATAACTTCCTCTTAATTAATTAATATGCTAAGTACGGGTAAAAGCAGATTGGTGTTAGATTAATAGCCGTTTTCTTCCTATTTGTGTTTGTTCAATGGATATCCTTATCTATTTCGGCGGAAGACATGTGCAAAACCATACCTGATTCGATCTTTTAAATGTACTTCTAATTGGTAGAAATTTATATTTATTTATTTTATCGGTTTTTTAAGAGCCTCGTATGACAATGTAGACGAAATTTATGGATGTGAGTCATTATTTTGTTGAAGATAAGGACGTTTATCGTTATTGTATATTATAAATTGTCACTAAAACTTTCGGTTTATTTATTTAAACGTTATGGCAGAAGAAATTTGCATAACTTTCCCTTGATTAATCTATGCATAACGTCATCGGAAGTTAATCTAATTAAATTTTTCTGTTGTAAAAAGTGAAGGAGCTCGTATTTCTACTGCACTTAAAAAGATGAATTTATTATGCTCTGTTTGATGCAATCCATTAGTTTTTAATGATTTTTGGTCAAATTTATCTTGTGTCGCTCTTTTATAGAAAGAGAAGGGTTAGCCATAAATTATTTATAAATAATTTTTAAAATCAACGATTTTAGTAAAATACTTTTCTTTAATTTCAAGGTTCTGTTTTGGTTATATGGCCGAATTTTACTAAAAAGAAATCAATCTTAGTAAATAGACAAATCTCGACCTCTTTATAAGTAGATAAATAAATTTATTAAAAGGGAATTTTGCCAAGTATTATTAAAACTGAAAGCTGTAAGGTCGCACCTGATCATTAAAAGCATAGAATTTATTAGTTTAGAATGTACTGATTGCATAGATTTTACATGAAAATTATGAAACAATATTAGACTTATTAGGAAAATTGAGTTGGTAAACAACATTACTTATTCAAGTTATCGAGTTCCTTTCATTTATACTAAGTAATCACAGATAAAGTTTGCAACATGCTTATCTTTATCTTCTAAATTTAGCTTTTATTTAAATTTAAATTTATTACAATTGCTCAATGAAAATATTTCTCTAACTATGAATATGCATGAAACCGTAAGGTCTTTGTCAAAATTATTTGCAACTGAGTACAAACAAAAGATATCTTCTCAGCAGACCTTTAAAAATCGCACAAATATAAGGTCGTGATTTCTGCTGTTGAAATATCCGAATACCATAAACGTATGTACCCACCTACGACTTTCTAATAAAGTCAATGTCAGTTATAACATTTGGAGTACATATTTCATTGTTTATAATTACAATTATAGCGCCCCACACTATGCTAACTTGTCTAATGGCGAGCCAGGTCACGATCACTCACTCTATTTTCAGATTAACTCGGAAATTTAGCAAATCATTTCAAGGACGTTCCAATTTAAATTCTATTAATTTTCTTAGTACGTAAATTCATTACGGATTAACTAACGTGCGATCAAATAAATTTTCAATTGGAGTAGGCCGGGGATGTTGTTATACAGTTGGTAACAGTGCAGTACGAGTCATGAAACAATGGATACCTATGAAATGTGTCAGCTGTTACATTTGAGGTTAGGTTGTGTTGTGTGTTAAAGAAAATTTGTCAAATGTCTATTGTTAAATTTGAAGTTAGTTTGTATTCTGAATCAAATAATAGGCATTTTTGTTCTGAATAAAATAATAATTGCTAGGTTTGAGGTTAGTTTATATTATGACAGTGTTACCAACCAACCAACTAACAAAAATCACAGCCTACTCTAATTAAATAAATTTATTTGATCGCTCTCTATTTTATCTAGTGTGCATTCATATTCACCACGTGTAGGCCTGATTATTTAATGATATGTGGATAATTCTTTTATAAGCCGGTGAAGGGAAACTCTTACGACTTAATAGTTATATCCTGCTGCGTTTTGGATAAAATGTTGGCTTTTATTAATATTAAATTGCGTGATTTTGCCAGCTTCTGTTTTTTGACGATTTTTTATTTTTTTTGTTTCGTTTTTGTTTTTTAAATAATTGTTATTTTCAATGTGAAACAAATCCTTAAGCAAAATTTTGCATAACGATTTCATAACAAGAACAAATGCTTCGTTAAGAATGTAGTAAATATTTATCTACAATTAAAGCTATTATTACACAAACCCAACGTGTAATTTTATAATTGCCTACGATTATTAAATTTTGTGCAACCTCTGTTTTATCATACGATCTTTACCATACCAGACGGTGCATGAAAGATGCATTATCTCACGTTTTGGAGTGATAATATCCTAAACATAGGACAGGATAATTAGCTGTAATAATTTCAAGAGATAACTTAATAAAAGAGCATTTTTATGGGTTCTTTGTTTAGAAAATTATTAAGACGAATGCATAAATTTATTGTTAGGTAATTGTAAATTCCAGACACAGAATAACCAGTTGCTTTTAGAATTTTCTGTTTTATTTCTAACAATTTGCGGATTTTTAGGTTAAGAGTTTAGATCGAAAACCAAAGGACCGTGACTTTGTAATTATCATAGGGCCTAACTAAATGTCACAAATTAATATAATTTCCCACATGTTTACATCCTAAAAGTATCTACAAAATAAAGACTTACACATTTTTAATTATGATATTTTTTAATTCTGTAGCTGTTAGTACGATAGAAAATTAAAAAAAAAATATTGATTGATGAATTATGAAAGATAAATTGTAAATCTAAATTCCTTAGGTAATAATTTAAATAATGAAGCCATTAAGGTTTTATTTAATTTGTACGTAAGTAAAAAAAATATTTCCTCAAGAACCAGTTTTAAAAGCGTTTCGTATACAAAGAAAGGCAGTAGTACGGAAATTTACATACGATTTACATATCGGGATTTATTTTCGAATAATAAAGTAGTACCTACCACATGGTTTATGCAATATCAAGATTAATATCATGCTCGTTACGGAACTGATACGATTTTTTTAGGTTGTGAATGGGCTTTTTGTTTCTGAGCAAGTTCAAGTGCTAATTAAGAATTAAATAAAATGCTTGGCGGTTCTGGTTTTAACTATGTTTTTTGTTATTTTTGTTTTAACACTTTAGCAATTTTAGGATTTCTGGGTTTGAATACCAAAACGTTGTTACTGTAAATTCAACTCTTAGTTTATGTAGTTAGTACCTAGTTTTAATTACTGTTTTTTTGTACCCACAAAGATCACTTGTTTGGGCTTCAGTTGTTGATGGCTAATTCTTAGGTTTCAAAGTTGATCTTAAACATTTCCGCAGTTTTATTCTATTGCAGTTTCTGATATAAAATTGGATTTTGCCCAAATTTAGACTTGTGGTGTATTTTATATAATTAAAGTTCTGTCGATCAATTTTCAGGGGCTTCGTGCTAAAATTCTGTTTTCCAGCTTTAAAAATAATTTTAATAGAGCTGTATAAATATGACCGATTTAAAATTTAATCTTAACAATTTCTGTTTACTAGAAATCGATACTTTGCCATATATTCAGCATTCAAACTTTGATTACCTACTTTAAAGTTAAGTCGAATTCGTATTTGAGTCTTTTTATGGCCACGTTTCACAAGCTTTTAGTTTTACCTTTTTTACACTACAGAAACTATGAAGATAGTAAAACCTCAATCTAAAATGGAGGAATTCCAATAGAAAACCAATAAAAGGTTCCTCGAACTAAGTTTTTTAACTATGACAAAATTAGTTGTAAAAATTAAAAAAACTGCTGCGGATTTCTTCCTGGCACTTAATTAGATGCAGTTTCTCTATTTAAATCTGTTTTTTAATTTCTAGATATTTGCCTAAGGTATGTTGTACGTAGGCGACGATGAAGTTTAGCAAAAACTGAACTCCTTTCTAATCCTACAGGCAAAAGTATTTACTTCAATGAAATCAATGCCTTATCATTAGCATAGCATCTATTGAAATTACTAAATGAGTTTTATTTGATTTTGCACTTATTATTTTTGATGCTACACGTGTCTGAACTACTCCAATTCATACGGGCATTCTCAGGTCTTTTAAACTTAAAAAAAGTGCATCGGAACCTCTCTGCTTCAGTAAATGTCTTGTTTTTAAACTAAAAAGAAGTTTATTTTTAAATTAATTTAACTATAAAAAAATAATTAAAATAAATTAAAAGTAACATTTTACAACAATCAAAATAGGAAACTGTCTGTTATAATTTTTACGAGACTGCGTGACTTGCTTTTTAATTGAGGGTCAAAACTGAAGTTAGGGAGAGCCAATTACATCAATTATTATTTAATAACGGCCTTGGCCTTTGACCTTCACTATGTTTAGCAACATTCAAGTGATGTTTTGGCACTCCGTAGTAAACCCTTTCATTAAAATACGAAAATTGTTTTTTTGGCCTTGGAATTAAACGGAGATTAATGCTTATTTAAAAAAAAATAAAGGCTTTTTACTACAAAAAAAATTGTTAATTTTATGGGCAAACAAGTACAAAACGTAGAAGTCTAAGAAACTATAGCTCGAGCTTTAAAAATCGCAAATTACGACACCTTTTTGGCGTGAAAGTCAATTCCGGTCGTTGCTCACATATTTCTCCGGTTATTTTCCGGTTCATAAAGATGTCAACCGTGATTTTATATAAATCACAATAGTAAATCATATTCTTGGGTCCGTAGTTTAATTAAATTATTTCGAAATTATTTAGGTCTTTCATTTTTGTGCACCGAATTCCATGTGTTAACCAGCTTTAAATTTTTCGCTAATGCAATTTGGTAACGCACTGTCCTTGTGCGGTGAATGTGACAGAAACGTTGGAGAACGTTCGACAGTAGCCGCGAGCCCAGACGTATACTACACCTTTCACCGTAGCAGCCGGATTCAAGATCAAAAGCGGTGTTAGATGCTGACCGTTCTTATAGTATTGTCATGGAGTGTGTCCTCATGACGTGCTCTGGCGTAATTCTTACGCATTTTTCAATAATTAAGCTGTCATTCAGCACTTTCTGTTTCTAAAATCGTTTTCGTTATTTGGTTTTCGGGTAGACTCATTAGGTGTAATCGGTCTTTGATAGGTGTGCTACAGATGAGTGAAATTCGCATAAGATTAAGATCTCAGTAGGCTTGTTATTCATGGTTTGATGATGGCTAATTTCGTAGCTTTCTGATTCGATTTTAATGGACGATTATGGTGTCTAAATCGTAAAAATGGCTAGTTTAGCTTTTAATAACGTAATTAATGAACAATGTGTTTAAGGCAGAATTTGAAGAAAACGATTCCGTTCTGTATTTGCTAAAAACGAATACCTTTGGTAAAAGTAACTCGCAGAACTTAGTTTTTGTTTTGTCGTGTAATTTAAAATACACAAATACAATGTGATTTTTTAAAAACTCAATTGCAGCAGGCCGAATTTTGTACATGTATTAGTAAGGCCTCGTGATGAATCCTTATCCGAGCTTTTCATTCTAATTATTACTAATCTTTGCTTGAGTTAGAATTTCAGTGGCAAAACTCAATATTTAGACATCAGCAGTGCCATCCGGTACAACCAAATTCGAATTTATAATTCGAAGTTTTATGACCGATCTTTGTTAAGCTCGATTGAGCTATGAATTCGAATTTTAGTCTCAAATCGTAAGTTGAGCATCAAACATATATAATACATTCAGGATTTAACAGCTCAAGCCGCATTCCTACACCTAACCGCCATCTGTTTCTGTCCTGCGCATCGTCTTCATCCAATTACGGCCTCTCATACTATTTCTTATGTCCTCGTTCCATGATCTTCTTGGACGACCTCTTTTTCTTCTGCCAGGAGGCGCCCACTGATATAGTTTCTTAGGCCACCTTCCATCACCCGTACATAGTACATGACCGAACCATTTCAGACCTCTGATCTCAATTCTTGTAATTATATCGTCTTCTGCCTGCATACGTCTCCTAATTTTTTGATTTGTTATTCTTTCTAATCTCGTTTGTCCCACCATATCGGATTTAAAGCTCCTAAAAGTTTTTTACTCTCCTCAATTCTGTGTTTAATTTCATACGTGGTCTGTCCATCTTTGGATATTTTTGTACCTAAATATTTAAAGTCATCGACCTGCTTAATGGTAGAATTGTCGTCTATAAGGATCTGGTATCTAGCATCTGAGTTAATTACTAAACATTCAGTTTTGTCAAGGTTGACGGACATTCCCCATTCATTATAACTTTGATTAAGTCGTCGTAGCATAAATTCCAGATCATATGAGTCCTGGGCAATGACCACCTGGTCATCCGCGAAACTAATAGTGAACAAACAGTCTTCTCCGATAGTTATGCCCATTCCTCCCACTCTTCTTTTCCAATCCTTCAACACAGCTTCTAAATATAAATTAAATAGAAGTGGGGACAAACTGCATCCCTGTCTAAGACCTTTGAATGGAAGAATTATTCTTGACAGTTTACCTCCCGCTTTCACGTAAGCTTCGTTGTCTTGGTACAGTTCTTGAATAATATTAAACCACGCCTGGTTTATTCCACAGTCTTGGAGTACATCAAATAATTTTTTTCTGGGAATCGAATCGTACGCTTTTTCCAGGTCGATGAATGCTAGATGTGTTTCCTCTCCTCGACTTATCCTTTTCTCGATTAGCTGGCGTATTATAAACAGATTGTCTATACATGATCGGTCATGGATAAATCCAGTTTTCGAATATTTTTTCTTATTAACATCCTAAGAACTTTTTAATACGATTGTTAGGCTTTATATCACGAGTCTGGCTTTCAAGACCGAAGTCTCAAATTATATCTAGGAATTCGAATTATAAATAAATTTTAAAAGTTTGGATTTAAATGCTGGCTCTCTCAAAAAATCCAGAGCTATTGGTTAATCAATACTGATAATTAATAAAGCTTTAGTTAAATTTCACTTTATTTTTTATCACGACTCAAGAAGACTAAGTTTTAAAATATTTTATATGTGCTCTGACTATCAATTAATTTTCAAAAAATTCTTTCTTCATTCTTATAATTTTTAGGTTTTATTTCACGATTTGTTATGTATTTAAATTGCGAATACTTATTTTGCCAAATCTAAAAGTAATTTATTTTAAGATGTTTCAGTCCAGTTCTGCTACATTTTCAGGATCCAAAGTTCCAACGTTTTTAGGCTACTAAATATGGTAAACATTTAAGGTTGCATTTTGACTATTTAATTTTCAGAATTCACATAATTTTAGCATTTAAAATCTCTTTTTAAAACAAGCTTAATTTTCACTTTTGTGTTATGTTTAAACAATGAACTATTAATAGCTGTTTTCTTTTTTGAAATAATTATTACAATACTGAAACCTGCTACAACTGAAATTTTGAAACTGAGGTTTGAAAATAAAATTTTGTCCAAATTTTGAAATTTTTAAGTTCGTGTTTTCCTTTTTTTTATCCTTAAATTCCCAGAAATACTTTTGGTGTTTTAGCTTTTAATTTCTAATATTATTAAAATTATTGACTTTTGGGCCTTAACTGTTAAACTTTATTCAGGTTGTGTAGTTGTTAAGTTTAAAACTACAAAAAACCTTTAATATTACGTTTTGTTAAAAACCCTTAAATTCTATTTTTATATCTCAAATTTTCAAAGGAAGTTTGCAAATTTTTATTGGAGTTTTGGTAAGTTACAGTTCGGTCGTTAAATTAATAAAACGTATATTATCTATTAACATCATTATAGTAACTTTTAAGCGTTTTATAAGAACGGAAATAAAGGGTTGTTAATAAGAAAGAAACATAAAACGGGGAGACTAAATTTATCATTCTTAAAATGCACTTCAAACGATTGTTTTACTTTTCATTAAAAACACCGTATGTAAACTAGCAAAGCATTACTAATTATTACCAACATGTAACATTTTGTAACAATAAAAGTACAACAGTTCGACTGACACATACTTTTAAAAATATCGTAGCAAACAATAAGAAATATTATTCCGATAGATTTAATCCTGTCAGGTAACTAACGACTAAATGTGGCATTAAACTAGCGTTTCTGCTGTTTGAGATTAAGAGATAATTGTCAGTCTAACAAATAATAATTTTTCACTTTTGCCATGTGAAATTTTTATATCAGTTTGTATTTCCTGCTTTATATTTACTTTTGCCTTTCTTTTAGATGACTTAAAACAAATAGCAATTTGTCAGGTATTTGACAGTTTGGATGTTTTCGCAAACCGACGGTATGACCTATTTATGATTAGGATCTCGTATTGTTGTAAATCAACATTCTTTTTAATTTTTTTTTGCTTTTTATTATTATTTAAGAGTTTCAATTTACCTTTAGAGGTACGGAATTCTTTCTTTTAATGTGAAAATCAGAAATTTCTTCGTTTTGTTTCTTTCATTTGTCTTATCTCTGAATTTTCTGACTTTTGTAAAATTCTTTGAAAGCTTGTAAATATTTTTTCGCCTATCTGCAATGTCAAAAGTATTAGATTACTTACAAAAAGTAAATCTTACTATGATTTGAATTTTTTCTTGTAAATGCAGTTAGGCGTCCTAGGCTTGTAAGTTAAGTAAAAGTTTCACTTACCACCCTAGGTGCGTAATAAAATTTTAGGCTAATTTTTAGCATTTTAATTTCACAATCAAATACTCGAATTGGCGGTGCGTACCCTTCAGATTAATTAATTTAGTTACATTCTAAAAATAAATTAATCTTATTTAACCCTTTACTTTTGGTATTGATTTTTTTATATAAATTTCATAAGTTGATTTATTGGAACCATTTTAACCTTGTTAAAAATATTTTATGGCAAGTAAGTAGCAATGATATTAATTATAGGCAAATATTATGAATTATTTTTGTAGGTGGACAGGTAGAACCTTTTTTTTGCTTTGAATTAATGGCGCCATTTTAATTATTAAGCAATACTAAATGAAGAAGCAGTGTTTATAAAATGTGAGGTTGCTGTATGAAGTTCTGTTGAGACTGATTAGTTCTTTTCTGAACAGATTATTTGTAGATTTACTAGTTTTCAGAGGATTTTTAAAAGTTACTTGAAGTAAATACTAAATTTACTTTTGTTATCCATAATTAATCTTTACAGAAGCATAAATTTGAAAAACGAAGAAAGAATATTCAGTTTTGATATGTTTGAACTCTTACAAACATTTACATTTTGTGTTCAATCTACATAATAAGCTTGTAAAAATTAGGAAGTCAGCACATAAGGTGTAAAATTTTAGGCTTTAATTTTAGATATGAAACCTCTAATTACACAGAATAAATATAAGGTACTGACAGGCAACGTTTAAGCATGCTTGCTATTACGAACATGCCAACATTTACTTACTGCTATGGTTTTGTGAATCCCCATAGCTTCCGTCTTTTTAGTCGTTTTAGAAGCTCTACTGAGATTACCTTTTTGTGTATCTTTCTCTCCTTTTTTTTTGTATCTATCTATCTTTCCTCTTTTTCTTTCTATTAGTGTCATGTTTGCTATGGGCATCGGTGATAGGTACTATAAATAGTATAATTGTAAAATATGCGTTTAACTTCCGGTAAAACTTCATATTCCAGTTGAAATTAACGCTAGCATTTCTTAGAAACTTACTCTTGAGAAAAACTCGTTTAATTATTAATTTTTTATATTTTTTTATAATTTTTTAATTTATAATTACTATCATTAATTTATTTCAATTTCAATTTATCAATTAGCAGAGCCTGTTTGCAAAACATAAAATTGAAAAGCTTCGTGACATCTGGCCTAGATTTCAATTTCTACAGTCATTAATTAACGCAATATTTTTTAACAGAAAAATTCTTTAAATTATAGGTTTGATTGACCATAATGTCACTTAATAGTGGGACGTGAAAAAAATTGGGAAAGTTTACGAGGGTCATTCTTATTTCTTAGGAAACAAAATGATATTAACTGATAGTTATTAAATTTGGAGGTCGAAGTTCGACATTCTCCTGTAATTTGATATGTCTCATACATCAAACACGTCGTGATTTTTAGAGCGCGATTGATATCCTTTAACTATTTATAAATAAAATTCATTTGAGCGAATTCGGAACTGAATTTGCATAAATCTGCATGCCACGCGAAGATTTATAGGTTTAAAATAAATTAAAACGATGTTAAACTTTCGACAGAAAAAAAACTTATCAAACTGGAATGGGCTGGGTTTTGCGATGGTTCGGGAACAACCAACCACTGACGGAGTTACGGTAACACCTTTCCAATTTTTTTTTTGTACATTGTTGAGATATAATTGTTATTACGTTTTATGTTGATAGAAATTCGCTGGCGGTTTGTAGCTCTTATAAGTATTAAAATAATTAGCATTATGCAATTTTCCCTAATTAGTTTGACGCATTTTACGTGGAATATACGAAAGGATTAATTGGTTTCGATTTTTTTTTTCTAAGTCATGCTTTTCCGGTGTTGTTCTTTTAAATGTATGTTCCATATAAACACCAATTCTTACATCTATGCACCGTTCACTCCCTATTTGGATAATGGTTGACCATGATTTCGATTTAATGTGTTGGTAAAGTCAGTTGAATAACGCGAGACTATCATTCGTACAATTTTAATTGTTGACACATGTTTGATACTATTCTGGTCTGGGAAAAGCGAAGGTTAAAACTAGTAAAGCTTTTTGATAATTAAGTGATGCAATAATTCTGATTAATTGACTTATCAGTTGTGTAAATCTTTTAGTGGGATATCTTACTGCTCCTTGATGTTGGATTTGTACAAGAGCCAGAAGGGAATTTATACAAGCTATAGTAATAGGTAGTAAGAAAAAGTAAGAGAAATAATATCGAATCCAATGGAGGAAAAAGGAGCACGCCTCCAAAAATGTAACATATAAACTCTAAAAGAAGAACAAACCGGCAATAGATATGTTAATCTACTGAGTGAACAACTGCAGGAACAAATAGAGATGAGCGACATACATGAAACATGGCAGAAATGCAAACAAAATATGTATAAAGAAAATGGCGTAAGAAATTGTAGGCACACAACCAAAGACCGAAAGAAACATTGGTACTTATCACAAAAAATGTGAGGAAGCTACAAAATCAAAAAATAGATTATATTAAAAAATGTTGCAAAAGCATTGCACCAGACAAGCTGAAGAAGAGTATCGACGAAAAAGAATAGAAGAAAAAAGAACACACAAAGCTAAGAAAATAAACAACTCGCATAAATAGAACTCAACAACCAAAGTGAAGCTAGGAAACTATATCAGAAAATAAAGCAAACAAAATAAGAATTTAAACCACGAATATCTTGGAAATATCGTAAGTGGCAAGTAAAAACTTTTAAATAGATGAGTGGAACATTTTAATACACTTCTGAACCCGAGGATAAATGAAGATAAAAGGGAAGGAGAAGAACAGGCAGAAACCATGAATATACAGCAGGAATGAAATGTAGGAGACCAAGATGAGGAAAGGGTCCGAACACCAACACTAGAAGAAGTCATAACAGCAATCCAATTATGGATTGTCCTATATACAAGTTCAAAAACTAGCCTACCAAGCGCCTGTCTCTCAAGAACAAAAAAAGTTTAAAGAAAGAAACAGCTTAACTTTAAGATTTATTCAAAATAAAGAAATAAAACGATTAGAAGAGTGTAATCCAAATCCAGAATATTCACTAACACTCAAACAAGTTTTGGAAATAGAGAAAAAGAGAAAAAAGGGCGCCACAGAGAAAAATCCTACCGCAAAAAGAAGAGTATTGCCCCACGATTCTTCAAGACTTTCTCTAAGAGGATTCTTATGCTGATGTTAATGACTTTTTCTTGATGAGATTCAAGAAAAATAAGAAATAAGGATATTGTTTTTACATTGGGAAGATATTAAAAGTTGAAGAAAATATGCTTACAGCAACATTATTGAGAAGACGCGATCTTTCTTCAAACTTCATTTTCCGCGATATTCAAGATGTAAGTACATTTACCCGTACATTATACAGATATTGTGGCTAAGTTAAATGCACCAAATAAAATGATTGGAACTGCTAGGATTTTGAGCACCCTTTATTTCAACTATAATTTTCAAGGCTATGATTTGAGGTAAATGAAACTACTGCTTATGTTCTTTTTTTTAAAAAGGATTCGTTTGAACTTTCAATATTTAGTTATGTCTATGTAGAAGATAGGAATTTTGTTTATGTCTTGAAACAATCAATACTAATTAATTCCTTTTCGTTATAAACTGATTAGGTCCTATTTTCGAAAGAACAGAAATAAATACTTTTACATTATAGCGACAAACGCTGCCAAAAATGACGTCTTTTTGACAGAGTTTAGTGTCTATAAAGACCCACTTTATTGGACTAGTACCTTTTAACTTTATAGGTAGGTAGTCATAGTAACAAAGTCATATCAAGCTGTCATATTAAATTAAACGTCATTATTTTAAGTAGGAAATATAATTTCAGGGCAGTCGAACATAAAATTATGTATGTAACACGTACAAAAACTGACTTTTAGACTCGCCTTATTTATTTGCCTCGCTCGCGCGCTCGCTCGGCCATAAAACGCGGCTCGTCCAAAAAAGTCCTACATTTTGTACTTGTAACATAAATAACTATTTTCTATTGACTGAAACATCGACAGGCACAGGACGAATCTACCTCAGTATCGAGGTAAATTCGGTCAAGCACACAATTTTTTTTTAAATAGCAAGGAAGCAGGTTAAATATTTGCGCCCCGGAGCATTTTTTTTTAAAGAAAACAGTTCAACTTATATTGTACAAGACATTCTAAGTAGCCGAATTTTCCACCCTCTCCCCTAAGCCAGTTCGTAAAAGTCACGAAGGTTTTGGGATATCATAATTTGAAAGCCCTAAAATGAGTAGGCAACTTGAAACAGGTTAGGGTTATTTATCTTTAAAATGTGATACTTGCTTCCTAATTATTGACATTTAATAACTCTAAGTCGTTACAAAGTATCAAAAAATTTAGCAGCTTTGCCACAAATCATAATTTTAAAATTAAGTTAATATTTGCTGAGGGACGGGTTTATATAAAGAGAAGTCTTGTCTACACCAATAAAATGTCACTTTGACATGGCTAACCACGCTCAAAAGAAATGATAAAGGTATTATATGTCAGTCGGTTCTTTAGATGAATAAATGGCAAAATTAGCTATTTTCTTTGTTTGCAATGTGTAAGTGTTCTAAATCTATCACTGTCAAAATAGTACCCCAGGCAGAAAAATGTTGTAGTAAAATAGCCGTTATTATTTTCAACGCACAATAGCAAGGAGTGTTCTAAATTATGTGAACACTTTCTCAGATCAAAATTAAAATATTTGAGTTAAACTGACGTGGTCAGCTGTTGGAGATTAATGATTGAAGTGTTAAAATAAAAAAATTGCCAATTTATCCAGCTATTCGGTTGTAATGAAGATGTAGGTTAAGCACGTGTTGGTTCGTTAAATGCTTCTAATTATGTCTTTTAAAGTGCATTAATTTAATTTTTAAATTTAACTTTCAACTAGAGAATAATCGAGCTCACCAATTATGGACTTTTTATTTAACGAAAATAAACTCGAAAACATTTCAACTTAGGTTAAAATAATTAAATAATCGATCTGTTTTTACAGTTACATTCCAGAGCTTTACAGACTGAATTAAAAGTGATAATTAAACATTTCCCTTTTAACTTTCATAGATTTTAATGGGCTATACGTGCAGTTTAACTCGTTCAAATATGACCATAAACAATAAATTCAGTAACGGTTATTTTCTATAATATCCCATAAAATAATCTATAACAAATCATGCGACTTTCTCTAATGAATAAAAAGTAGAAACGATACTACCATATCATTTGGCAGAACTAAAACAACAGCCGTGAACTCACAATTAAATCTAAACAATGCATTACGGGTCGTTCTAATTTATTAAATCACCGTACGATACTTCTTGCTCTATTTTTTTCAAAGTGACAACTCGTGAAACTAATGAAGTTCATACAATTAAATTGTGTAATGTGAGGTTACGCTCGAACAAATAAATCACTTTAACGACATGGTTAATGAGCTACTACTGTGCGGTGTACCTTATTTTCAAATCAATTTATGTTCATTTACTCGATTCTCGTTTAATTATAAAGTATAAGTTGTGATTATTTTTAATTCTAAAACACCCACATATGCTTTTTTTCGCATTTCACTTTACTTTCGTCTATTAATTTATTAATTAGTCCATAAAACCTTCGTATATAATTTTTAAGTGCATTTTTTATTCAAGTTGCGAAACCATTACGGTCAAGCTTCCATAGGTGATTTGTGATTACATATACTAAGTTATTGGGTTATATAAATTGCGTATGTTTTAGGTAAGGATCATAAAGGTTGTAATTTTGGGGGCACAGCAGGGTGAACTTACCAACGAAATTTAGAAAATTGTTATGTAATATACTTGCAGGAAACTTGTGGGAGTTGCAGACAGATTTATAGAGGAGCCAAATAGTTATAAACTGACGTAAAAATTTGCTGGAAAGAAAACAGCGAAAAGCAAAATTGAGGATATAAAAGTTCTAAAATTAACCTTTAGATTAACTTCTGTTTCTTATAGTTTTGTAGACCGAAAATGCGATCAGCTTTATTTAGTTCGTTCTTGATATACATAATTCAACAAAAAGCTTTAATTTGACCTTTAAAGGCGATTATCCTTATCAGGTGCTATTACAATACGATGCTAAAGCTAATAAAATATGAGGTTTACCAAAATTGCATGAATCACAAATAGAATTAAAACCTAAAGTGAGTAGTAGAAAGAGTGCAATCAGAGCTGAGAAAAATTGCAAAAACTGATAAGCGAGCGCAAGTGGGCTATGGAAAGGTTTCTCTGAGTATAAGAACATACGAGGTGGTATCCAAAATATTCGGGACTGGTAAATGATTTTGGTCTAAAATAATTAGGGCAGCAAATTTAGAATTGAAATTCATATAGTGCGTGAAGCAATTCACCACCCTACATATAAGAAAGGAGCCAAAACAGAATGTAAAAATTATAAAGAAATAATCAACTTAGCACAAAAGATTCTGGAAATTTACAAAAGGAATATTTTAACATCACGGATAGAAGATAGTATTGGAGAATATCAAAGTGAATTTCGAAAAGGAAGGTCAGTAGTTAATCAATTACTCCTGTTAAGAGAACTACAGAATGAAGGTTATGAGCATAAATTGAGCCCACATGTCTCATTTATAGATGTTTAACAAACCTTAAAAGACAACAACTATGGCGAGCAGTGGAAGAAATGGGGTTACCACAAAAACCAAAGTACATCTAGCCAATATACAACTCTATCTCTTAAAATTCCTTTAGGCAGTGGATTCAGTTTCGACGTGACTGAGTCATACGTGTTCATTTTATGGCGAGTAAACCTGTAATGCAGAATACGATTCCACTAGTTTGACATCGCTTCGCTTAACGAGCAGCGCTAACAACCCTGAGCTTTATATTCGCTAGACGTAGTGTAGTTAGACTAATCGGAATGACCTTAGCTGGTACAGAGAATAGACTAAGTACTAGTAGCAGGAAACTTACCAAGAAAGTTTGATGTGAAAAATGAATTTAAGGCAGGTGACTCCATTATCAGCGGTGCTGTTCAACATAGCACTGGAAAAAGTTATCAGAGAAAGTGAAATAAACAGGATAGGGCTAATATATCACAAGCTTCATTAATTTCAGGCATTGCATGTAAAGTTCCTATACTAACGGGAAGTAAAAAACAATTAAGGAGATTATGGTGGGATTTGAAAATGCAGCACAATAAAAGGGATTAACAACAGATGAAAAGAAGGTGAAATACATGCTATGGGAAGATGAAAAATATGAAATGGTAAAAAGTTTAGAGATAAAAACGAATAACAAAAAACAAATTTTAAGAAATTTCAGGTTTCTATTGCTTAGGAACCGTAATTACAAGAAACCCAGAAATAATTGAAGAAATTGGAGAAACAATAACCGCAGGAAATAAGCGTGTGTTTTACTTTAATGATAATACGAGTAAAGTAGTGCCAAGTGCAGTTAAAATACATATCTATAAAACAGTAATAAGAACAGTAGTAACATACGGCGGTGAAGGTGGATTTAGAAAATAAGCTAAAAACTTCTAGGTGTGTGGGGAAGAAAAGTGTTGAGAAGAATTTGTGGGGGCAAAAAGGTTAACAATAGTGGCCGAATCAAGAAAGACAGAAATTATTTGACCAACCAGAGTAATCGGTATTGTAAAAACACAGAAAATAAGATGGATAGGCTATTGAATGATGATGACAGATGAATGCCTTCGAAGGAAAATATTATTGAGTAAGTTGGAAGGAACGAGAAAAAGAGTTAGACTAAAATCAAAATGGAGGAATAAGACAAAGGAAGACCTAAGCTATATGAGTATTGCAAGATGGAGAGAGGAGGCGCTGTTTAGAAAGAACTGGAAATGCGGTCAATCAAGCCATGAGCCCCCATAGTTCGTAGTGCTAACATATTTATAAATGAAATTAACACATCCTAAATTTAGAGAAATAATATTAAATTAATTAAAAACGTTTTAGACCTTGATAATTACCCAAAAAGATTTTATAATAAAATAATAAAAGCAGAATAAAAATTATATAATCGCCTAAAATTTCAAACAATACTAATAAAAGTTAAAAATTAAATACATATTATAAAAATTTAACATATTACAAGAATTTTAAAACCATACTAATTTGCCAGAAGAAAGACAAATTAGTACTATCTGTCAAACAAATTGTGATAGAATATACTTAGATCAGACAAAATAATATTTAAAAAACAGAATAACAGGACATAAATGATTCACTACTTCAATTTTTATTAACAACTTTACTTATACCATATGATGTATTTATAAAAGTCCGGGTCTGGTCTGTACTATGAAGTTCTACGACAAAATCATTTACATAAGTAATAAACAATAGAGGTCTGAGAATTGACCCTTGTGGAGGGTTCTTTTTTTGTTCGCTAGGAAGCAAATGTAAAAGTCAAAAACTCAAGATTTTATTAACAATTTCATTTAAATAACGAAATCTATTTCTCAAGAGGGTAGTAATGTTTCCATCCAGTTTGTATCATGGAATTCTACAATGGAACGGTAGAGATCTGAGAATTGTCACTTTTTGTTGTTCGTTATGGGATACATGTAAAAGTCAAAACTTTAAAGTTTTGTTAACAACTTCATTTAAACCATGTTAGGAACGTGGTATGGTTCCCATCCAATCTGTACCGTGTGTACCATGAAGTTTTACAGGAAAATCGTTTACATAGACAAAGAACACTAGAAATCCGAGAATTAACCGTCGTGGAATATTCTTCGTTGTTCGTTGGGGAATAAATCTAAAAGTCAAAACCTTAAATTTTATTTACAACTTCACTTAAATCAAGGAGTCTATATATTAAGAAGGTGGTAGGGTTCGTATCCAGTCGTTTACTTCAGCAAAGAACAGTAGAGATCCGAAAATTGACCCTTACGGAGCAGCCTCCGTCCTTCGTTAGGGGATAAATGTAAAAGTCAAAAACTTAAGTTTTTAGTAACTAATAACCCCACTGAAATCATGGGATGTATTTATCAAAAAGCCATCGTCCGCGAGTTTTAAATAGCCATAAAGAAGAAATCTGGTTCATACCATTCAAACGGCATTTTAATGCCATATTGATTAAGCAAAATCGCGAGTACAACATTAAAAAAAGATAATTAATAGACATAGCTTGAAGAACCTTTCCTCTTAAAGGAAAATAATCAAACTGACGCTAGTTAAAACAAGAAATTTCTTGGAATCGAAAACTCATTTCTAAGAAATGCATTTTATTCAATGCGTACATTACAGTACACAATTAAAATATTCAACGAGCAAAAAGCAAGTGTGAAACGTTTAACTGGTATTCTCTAAACAAAGTCTAACCCATTCCTAAACAAGTGTAACACCTTTAATATCGAAACGTTAAAGCTTGTTAAGGAAATTCTATACATTTTCAAATTTAATTTGATAATTTTTTAGAAGGCTTTTCTAAACATAGTTTTAATATTTTTATAAGTTGCATTGCATACTAATTAAATTTGATATATTTTATGCTAACGAATTAAATACAAATTAGTTTAGTTACCAGTTTCGACAAGTTACTATAATATATTCGATTAGAAATCCCAATATGGATTAAAGGTACAATTATATCAAGCTAGGCCAATAAGTAAAACAATAAATTTGTTTATTACGTAAGTTTAGTTCGTTGGTGTTTTATTTTAAAAGTTTCGTAAGCATTTCAGGTAGTTCTTGATAATTTTTTTTAGTGTAAATTAAGCTTTATTTTTGTACCTTTTGCTTAATAAACTTAGAGGCTCTGAACGTTGCAAGTTTGGAAATTCTTCCTTCCGAGAGAATTTTAAGGATTCGATAATTACTCGTAGATTCCAGTTTACTTTCCTCCCAATAAATTTAATTTAGAAATTATGTAAACTTTACGAAATTTTGTTTTAAACATATTGCTTTGAAATTTCTACATCTCACCTGTTAACCTACTACGTGTTACTGTTAAGTCCTTAACTAGACAGATATTACAACATTTCGGTTCTTAACAACCCTGAAGTAAGTAAAAAACAAAATTCTTGGTATTATTTTTTATATTCAATAAATTAGTAATGCAACCCGCTAAAATTCAATGATTATTTGCTTTTACTTAACAAAAGTAAGGGTAAAATAAAAATAAACGCGGAACAAATACCTTTTAAGGTTCTACGCTTACTAATTTATTATAAATTCAAATTTAATAAATAATATCCTGTTAAATAAAAAATATACTTTCGTTTTCCTAATTTAAATCAATAGCAAAGTTTATAAAATCGATAACCTTCATGTTAGCTGTTGACACTTACTTTCGGCAGTATTTTTTTTAACAATAATACGAGAGATGTCAAAACGTGGCCTTATTGGTATCAGATTAATATATCGATTGCAGATTTAATTTTAGATTGCTTTCCCTTGTTCAATGAAATCTAAAAAATTATTGGACAAGTATTAATGTCTTGCGTAGCCTTTGTTTAAACAGGAGACTTAGAAAAACCAAGCATTTATTTCCTAAATATTATTATAAATGCAGAACTTACTACAAGTGCTAGAGTTAGCCCAGAAGATGGTTGTATATCCGAAACATTTGTTCAATGAATAAAACTATCTTTGTACAATGAATGTGGATTAATTGGGAAAAACCTTATTATTTACTTTAAACTATTTTTATTTATTTTGGTATATTGAACAAATAACAATATTTTAAAATTCGTTTTGACCTACAAAGTTTTGAAATGTTTTAAATAGAATATTCTACATGACTGAGAATTAAATTTCCTATTAAGAAATTAGAATTGGTGTTTTTTCTTGTATTTTATATATAAAACTCGTAATAAACAAATATAAAAGACGCCAAAAAAACTTCCAAAAGCTAACCAAAAAAAAAACCATATCGTGTGAATGTCCAATTTAAAATTCATTCGGTTTTGCTTTTCCCAACGCCACGCCAGCGCAATTGTCGTTCGGTATATTTATTGCTTGGCAGTTAACGCATTCCTTGCTTGCATAATCTTATGTGAAAGCAGAATTTTTGACTCTAATACGCAGCGGTAGGTATAGCGTTCTATATTCCTTTGTGTTATAAATCTGTTTGATGTCCAACATTCGCGATTTCCTAGTAAGAAGAAATGTTTGGTGGGTTATAAATTAGACTTTGATGATATATTCGTACCTACTTAAATTCCCGCTTGGTTACTGGATTTTCCTCTTATAGATCATGCCCGCTTTTGAAACTGTTGAGCATAAATTATCTGTAATATTTGGTTGAACACAAGTAAGCTAGGTATAAAATACCTAATAAAAAATAACTAAAACCAGAAGATAAATGAGATTAATAGCATTGTAGTAGGTGTTTTCGAAAGTTAACAACATTAACGTGACAATATACACAGCAATAAATTGTCAATAATAATTATTATTATTACGTTCTACGAAATCCTTCTTGTTTTGATTTGTTCCATGGGTTATTTCTGAGGTTGCTTTCAGGAATTTGCAGAGTCTGCTTTTAGCTGAGTGATTCAGAGCAGCTTTTACTCCATTTTTAAAACAGGACAGTTAATTAGACGTGCGCAAAAACAAGAAAATTACAAATAAAGAAATATCAATACATATGACAGAAACTGCTAATTTAATAAATGCGGAAAAAGTTACACAGATTTTATAATTATTAAAAAACTGTACTAAGTTTGAAAACATTAATATTTTGTACCCATACGCTCTTGATAAGTAATTTTTGGGTCATAATAAATATGGTTTTTTGTTGAGGATTTTCTCCAAACGACTGTAAGGTTTCAGACCTTTCACCTTAAAAAATCAAAAAATTACGGGTAATTTGTGCGAAACGTGCATTGATGTTTATTATACACTTGTCTTCTAACCTAACCTAGCCTAACCCAACAGAATTTTAACACATCAGCTGATTTAGTAAAAAATTCGTGTATGTTCTTCTATTTCCAAAATTATTGATTAATTGTTGATATCTTGTATTTAATTTCCACACCATTGAAGCAATATTAAATGCTTTGAATAAAACGGTGAGAGAACAAATCACAAAAATAAATAAAAGTTTGTCAGACAGATTTTTAGAAATACCCGTTAGAATCTAAAGATTTTTAAAAAAGAGATGGCCAAAATTTATAGATTTTTAGATTAAGAGGTGAAATGCATATTTTATAATTAATAATTCACTGTGAAAAGAATTGATTACTTTTTGGAGAATAGCTATAACGTATAGATTAGATTAGATTAGATTTTTATTCATTACTAGTACACAAACATACATATATTGTATAGTAATAAGTCATGATAACATACAAACAGTAAATAACATTAATATAAATAAAGTGTTTACTATAAATAATTATTTATTAGATTTTAGTGGTATAACATGGCACTTTACTCAAATTAATTATTAATTAGCGAAACATAAATATGCAATGTATTACAACTTAACAAATCATTTTCGTTTATTCTTAGTTGGTGGAGACCTTTTTACAAAAAAAAAAAAAAACAGTGAATTTCTTAGTCGATTTTATTTAACAATGTAAACGTGTTGTTTTACAATCTTTAAATAATGTTAGTCCTGTAGTTTGTCATGTATTAATTCTTTTTGTAGGGATTTTTCTGAAGATTTTTTCACTCCCAGATGTTTTCCAGTCTGTAAGTCAATACACTTATATGATTTAGATCTAATAAAAAAATTTATTTGCGATTGAAATTAGAATTGTTTTTTTGATTTACAAAATAAGCAATATTTGTTTGACATAAACAACACCATAGATTAGACAAGATAAATTTTCCTAGCGTTCAGGACCAACAAGGCTGCATTTGGTCATAATACATAATGGAAGGCATTTGAAGAATTACAGACAAGCCCAAAAACAGAACAGAGTAGTGGAAGTAGCTAGAATAAACGGGCAAAAATCAAAAGAATATAGGAAAAGGGTGATAGCCTGAGCCCTTTCTTTGCTCTTCATAACCTACATGAACAGTATAATAAGGAAAACCAAAGACTAGGACACTACAATATGGACCCTACTATGACCCAGGACCTTATACACGCGGATGACATTTTAATAATGGTAACGAACACAAGATAGCTACAACACATTATAAACATTTGAAAAAGAAATCTGGAGAAAAAGGGAATGAAGATCAACATACAAAAAAGTAAGACAATGCACATTATTCAAAAGGATAGCGAAAGAAACACCACTTCAGTATTGTAACGAAGCGGGCTTGGGCCATATAATAAAAATAATAATTTAGGTAGAGTCTTTAAACCCAGCTACGTTACGAGGGGTTTACCTAGCTGTTGCAAGAGGTTTATATTGAAAGTCAAGTTCAACTAACATTATAATATTATTTATATTACAAGAACAATGTGAACACTTCGACAATTATGCGAGATAAATTCCGACTACTAACACAAGAGAAATTGATCGAAGTACTAAATCCAAAACTATGAAATATGCTTAGAGATAAATTATGAGTACGGACCAGCGAGCGCAATTAATAAAATGAACAGATTATTACATTAGAACTATTAGTCCTAATTATAGGTTAAATTAAATACAAATAACAATCTTACATGAACATCTTCTCTAGAGGACCCATATTGTAGTGGCAGCTTGAGTGATTGAACTAACTTGAGGAGCCTGAATGCTTAGGTCTCAATCTGCCTACTCCTAAGCACCTTGACTTCACTGCCTTTTGTCAAAAAAGCTGGCTCTATTTATACACAAAATCAGCCCCCTCTCTCCTACAATAATGCAGGTGGCTTCTTAAAAATAGCTGATAACAAATGATTCACCATGACACATGTTAATCTGTATTTCAACATTTTATGCAGGTGTTCGGCCGTGATTCATACCAGCTGTACAATCTTGTCAAGATCTTGACGAAACATCTCAACACATGAGCAAGCTAGAAGGTCACTTTCTTACAATATATGTATAGAAAAAGATGATTACCTAGGGACGATTATAAAAGACGACGGCCGAATAGATGAAGAAATCAACAAGAGAATAAGCAAAGTCAATTGTACTCCCAAATAAACAATACTATCATCGGCAAAGAAAAACTAAGCTAAATCAAGGATGTGTTTATACAAAATAATATTTACCCGTATACTACTATATGGATCAGAGATCTGGGCCATGGTAGATAAACACCGATCGAAAACAACGGCATCAGAGATGAACTATTTGAGAAGAGTACCTACTGGGCAAAACTAGAAGAGATAGAATTATGAATAAAAGCAAAAGGGACGAGCTGGACCAACAACTGAAAATAAACAACTAAAATGGTACGGGCATCTTACTCGTATAGGCAATGAGAGTTACCCCAAACTAATTTCGAAAACAAGAATAGAAGGAACAAGAGCAAGGAATACAGTTGGTAGATAACATCACGCAGACGGCTAGAAAGAGAGGAAAAACTAAAGAGGTAAAGAGAATGTCGAGAGACAGAAACACCTTTAGAAGATGGATAGAGGACCCAACGCCGTGAGGCAAAACTGGGAACTAGAAAGAAGGAGAAGAAGAAGAAGGATCAATATTTGCTTGCCTGTTTAAATTGCCTTTACATTTTTAGTTTTGTTTATATTTTACAATTAATTTCTACATGCTAAAACAAAGGAACTTCAAAACCTGCTTTGAACAAATAGCAAAAGAATAAACCACAAAAATAGATTTTTAGAAGTACCCAATAAAACCTAACGATTTTTCAAGGGATTGCCAAAATTTGCAGGTTTCTAGTTTAGGGAGTGAAAAGTATGTTTTACATTTTATAATTTACTGCCAAAATTAAACAGGCCTAGTACAAGCTCTTCATCCGCCAGACTGTCCCTATCGGGAATTTACTAGTACTCGCCGATTTAAGCTTTTTAAGTATTGACCACATATTTTTGTGATTGATAGCCATATGGAAAATCTTGCTACGACAGTTGTTTAGTGGTATTTGTATTTATGTAGTTCAGCAATTGATTTGCTTCTTATCTCTTTTGCTCTACGTGCCTTTTAGGCCTCTTCTTCAAAGATATGAAGTTCTTTGCTGACTCCTCTTTGTGGAGATGCCATGATCTTTATAATAAACAGTAAAAAAAATAGTAAGTAATACAGGCCAGGGCTATTAAAAAAAAATTTTTCTAGTTCGCTTTGAAAAAAACATAATGTGATAAGCAGAAATCAATCAGGTTTTGGAAATAAACATTTGTGCGAATCAGCACTAAATTTAGTGTTAGCAAAGTGGAAAAGTGAATTAGAATTAAATAAGTGTGTGGTAGCAGTATTCCTAGATTATAAGCGTGCATTTGAAACCATTGATAGGAACAGATTAGTTAAACAATTAGAAAAATATGGTATACGAGGATATTAAAACAAATGGTTTCAAAGTTATCTCACTGACAGATTTCAATATACAGCATTTGGAGATATGGAGTCAAAAAGTATCCAAAATAATTTAGGTGTCCCTCAAGGATCTGTGTTAGGCCCTTTGTTATTTTTATTTTACATAAATGCCTAGAGCTTAATATTAAACATTCAGCTATAAACTTGTTCGCTGATGATACACTGGTGTCAATAACGAATTTAAATGCTGACGAAGCTATTTGTAAAATTAATATTGATCTAGAAATTATATCAAATTGGTTACAAGTAAACAAGCTTAAGTTGAACGTAGATAAGAGCAAGGCGATGATTATATCGCAGGGGAAAACTCATGTAGCTAAAATCAACCTTTAATGCTGAACTCGAATTGGTGCCGCAGATTAAATATGTAGGTGTTATAATAGATAATAAACTAAATTTTAAAGGTTACGTAGATTACATTGTAAAAAAAGTAGGAAGTAAAATTAGCTTGTTTAGTAGAATATCTAAAAAGCTGAGCATGCAAGCAAGAATTTTAGTTTACAAAACAATTATCGATCCGCTTTTCGATTATTGTTCGAGCATTTTATTTATATGTCAAGAAATAGATTTAAGAAGACTACAAATACAACAAAATAGAGCCATGAGAGTGATCCTCGAATGCTCTATGCTTACAAAGATAACGCTGATGCTAGACATTCTTCAATGGTTTAGTGTCAAACAAAGAATTTACTTCAATACCCTGGTATTTATGTTTAAAGCAATAAAAAAACTTTCAAATTATTTGTCACAGGGCTTAAGTTATACTTCCGATTTTCATGTATATAATACCCGATATTGTCGTAACTTCAGGCTACCTAAATGCAAAAAATCAAGTACACAAAATTCTTTTTTCTATAAAGGGTTGAAAATATATAACGATCTTCCACAAAATGTAAAGGATGAAAATAATATTATAGCTTTTAAAAAATCTTTAAGTTGTATTATAAAAAATAAGTATTAAGGAATAATGTAAATGTAATGTATATGTAAGAATTAGCATTTGCTAACTAATAAAGTTTATTATTATTATTATTTGTTTGTATGAAAATTGTATGTGTTGCTATATTCCTTATTGTTTATATTGTTAGTCAGAGTTGTTACTAAACGTCATTTATCATCAATTTACGCCCAACATTTACAGCCAACTAGATGTATGGCTTTTTTAATCACTCATATTTCATTAAAGGTTATGATCTTTAATTCAAAATATATAAATGCGTTTACCAAAGATTATGCAATAACATTAAGCATTTACTACAGATAAAAAGTTTTACTGCCTTCGTTACTAATTTCTCTTTTTTTCAAGATTTAAATATCAGAAGTGTTAAAGCCTTAAAGAGCTGTAAATTATTATTAAACGAATTATCCCAAAAACATTTGGGTTGCATAAACACTCGAATATTTTATCATGCAAATATGTTAAAACTTGAATTTTCAATTACTTTTTCTGCAATTCCTAATCGTATATAACATTTTAGAGCTTTTTTAAGATCATCATTCTATCCCTAACTATAATCAAAGTTGTCCTACCAAACATTTTTTTTTTCATTTTGTGCTTTATTTTCCGTATAAGGAGGCAAATACAAAAACTAATTAAATTAAATATAAGTCTTGAGTCCGTTGTTTGCGTTAGCCACTGTCCGTGGCAGTCCGGAGGAGCCTTAAATTCGGACAAAAACTAAAAATGAAAGGTCCTTGCGTGAAACTAGTGGTATACATATTGCATGTGGTGGCAACTGAATTTTACTAAAGATCTGTAGAAATTCAGTAATCATTACTAAACGCTAGAAGGTCTAGAATAAATCGTTCATTTTCAGTGTCTTGCAGCACCTAAAGCATAGGCAACTTATGTACCTGTACTGGAATGAGTACCTTTCTTAGCTTTACAACCTCAAGTCTGTGGAATTTCTTTTAACGAGTATTTGTTTTTAATCTCAAAAATTTAGTCGCCAAAAAACAAAATACTCATCGCTTGGGCTTGATTTTAAATTATTTTTGTTTGACCTATTTTGATATTGGTTTATGTCGAATAAATAATATTTAATATAAAATAAAGCGTTTAGTTGAACTGTACTTTGCTTAAAATGATAAAGTTTTAAAGAATAATTATTGTAACAAAACAGATAAAAACATTCTTAAATGACGAATATTTTTTTATTTTCCAAATATTCCCAAAAATACATTTTTCATAATAATAAATAGATATAAATTGTTAATGTTGCCTTCGCTTATATTTACTACAAAAAAGAAAACATCGTTAGCTCATCGACAAAATACGTCCGTACACATCAAATTTGGCACGTTTTCAAGTTAAAATTAAACAAGGAACATTATCACTGAAGTTTAATTACAAAGTTATAGTTAGCTTTGGTATTGGTTCGTTAACTTCCTGTATTTAGCCGATCATCATCGCCTTGAATTCTAAAAGGAGTTTAATTAAGACGAATTAATACTAATAAAAATATGAGTTAATAAATACACCTTTCGTATAAGCTCACCTTCCCAATCTACGGTTCCTGATCCATCGCTGTCGATTTCTTCGATCATTTGATCCAGGTCGTCTTTCGTCATTTTGTCGTCCAGTTCTTTTAAAATTTCCCTTAATAAATCGGTTGTAATAAAGCCTAAACCTGGAATGTTAATTTGTTATTAGTCGAGCACGAAGCGTTGCAGATACCAAAATTTTGGAATAAAATCTTTAATACGCAATCAGGATTGTTGGAGATTTTTAATATTGCTGAAAGTTGGAAACTCTTAAGAATTAGATTTTCTTTGGTTGTAGATATCATAGTCTACTGAGCTTTCTTTCTAAAGCAAAACTTAGCAAAGTTAGAGCCCTCGAGTTTCTTAATTTAATTAAAAATCTAATGAAATAAAATTAGAAACTTCAATTTGTTAGTTTAATATTCGAATGTTCTTATATAAGTAGGGTTCAATTGGATTTGGTATTAATGGGGGTGATAAAACTCAAGCACAAAGTTCAAGTTTTAATTTCTTACGTGCCTTCTTTATCGTAAAGCCGAAATGCGTCCTTAAGTTCTTTTAGAATAGCTTCCGTGTCTTCCTCTTCTTCAACTAGGAATCGAGACGCTAAATGAGCAAATTCTTCAAAACTGAGCTCGCCATTCCCATCTTCGTCTATTTCTTTAACTATGGCCTTTTAAGATTTAACTTGGCATTAATTGGAACTGTTTTTTTTTAAACCAATAAACAAGCAAACAAACCTGTAATTCATCAGAAGTCAGTTGATGTCCCAACATATCCAAAATTTGCCCAATCATCTCCGTATCAATGAACCCTTTCTTATCAACATCGAAGGATGTAAACGTTTGCTGCAATACTGTTTAAAAAAATTATTAATTTAATAACTAAATTAACTAAAAGTGGGAACTTACACACAAGCTGATCTTTATGCAATTCTAACTTTGTAGAAAGCTCCTCCAGCTGCTTTTTGGTTGCTTCGTCCAGTTCAGCAGCCTAAAAAATCATGATGTTTAGTATTTACAACGCAGGATATTAAAGGATGTCTCACCATACTGAACAACTTATATTTAACAGGGCGAAAACTACACTGATTAATTGACACTTAATTTGAAGAGCGTCAATCAACGTCCTTTTATAATATAAATAGATGACTTGGAAGGGGATTGTTATACACCTTCACACCTTGAAAACTTTTTTAATAGCCTAAGTGCGTTTCAAAACAACAAACGATTATAAATTTATTTGAAACTAAGGTTTGTAAGGAAAAACAGATTTATTAATTTATAGGCTTTTATTTATTTAATTCATTTTTAAGAAAAAAGTACAAACATGAAAAGTTAAAATGTAAAATGTTATGGATGATTTTTAGGATGCATTTTCGAGGTTTTAATTGTGATGTGATGATGTTTAGGTGATTTAAATTATTAGTAGATTGGGTGTTTCTATTGCTGTTCCTCCATTTCTGCTTCGGTGTTCAAAATTCAGTATTAAACTAATTCGTAAAATGTTTGATTTAGAAATAATTATTTTTTCAGTTTTTTAGTATAAAACCGTTCCAAATCTGGAAGATGCTGAAACCTGGAAAACTTCAGCTTGCTGTAAATTTCGATTGGTTAACCGATCATAACTGCTTTAAACTCTGAAAGAAGGAAAATGAGTTTTTAAAATTTGTTTCAAACTAAAATTTACCATCCCAGTCGACTGTTCCAGAACCATCAGTATCGATTTCATCGATCATGTTGTCCAGCTCATCATCGCTAAGTTTGTCATCGAGTTCTTTTAGAATTTCCCTTAAAACCTCCGTTGTTATAAAGCCATTTCCTGAAAATTACAATGAGCTTCGTGAAATATTTTTTCTAATAAATACATCATGCCAAACTGCAATATTGAACTTGCAATTAAAGTAGGTAATTAAAATGATAATTTTAATTATTTACGAATAAACAATTTTGTCCAGCTTTAACCTGAAGCCGTATTTTTAAGTTTTGGGAAATGTTCTGAAGTCTTAGCAGAAATAAAAGGTTTCCTTGTAAAAATTTATTTCGGTTAAAGTGTACTATTTCCAAAAGAATTCGAAGGGTTAACTTCATTCGTAACATAATAGGAAAATTTTCAGCATTACAGGCAGTTTACCTTCTTTATCATAAAAACGAAAAGCTCCCTTCAGTTCAAACTGAATGGCTGCTGTATCCTCCTCTTCTTCCACCAAAAACTTCGAAACCAAATTGGCAAATTCTTCGAATGAAACCTCCCCGTTTGCATCTTCATCTATTTCGTTAATTACTGACTAAAAATTCCAAACTTTAATTTTAAAATAAAAACGACTAAGAATACTGAAAATTTCGAAAAAGTAAAAACCTGCAGTTCATCTCCAATTATTTGAGTGCCCAGCATGTCAAGGATAATCTCAATCATGTCAGTTTCTATGTAGCCTTTTCGATCCACATCGAATGCGTCAAATGTCGACCTTAGCACTGGAAATTTTAAAAAATTGGCAAACGATGGTATTTAGAGTAGTTGCAATAAGCGTGCCAAGTGTTTTTTTATTGTCTTTTGGAACGATTTTGCATGGAATTTTTCAACCTTGCATTTATAGTTTTGAGAATTGGCCAAAATACGCATTACAATTTGTTTAAAATGTTTGCTTTGTTTAAACATTTGAAATTTCTTCTAATTTTGCAATATATTTTAGTAATTCGAATTTGTGTTGGTTTATTGCAGATGCATGTCACGTTAAGCTCCAAAAATTTATTGTAATGACAGCAAAGCTAATTCGCATCAATCGATAAGAAATTTTATATTTATAGATTTATAAATCAATTAAAGCCTTTACAAACACTGTGCTGTCCAGCAATTAATAAGGGCTTTCAGCACATTTGTTTATCCAGGCATCGATATTTGCAGTTGGCTTACTGAAAACGCGTTTACAAATAAGATAAAACGGAGCTAAATCCCTTTACTGCATTTTTATGTCAGCTTTATCAGCATTTTCAGCGGGAAGTTAATTAGTGATAATTTTCCTTGCCGGTTGTATTTATTTTTTTGTGAAAAACGTCTTTTCGAAGGAATTTCGGGCGTGTTTTTGCTTTTGAATTTTCTCTTTCAGAGCTTTTTAAACAAATTATTCTGTTCTCGTTAGGATCACGTAAATTAGCCTGTTTTAATATTAGCTGATCTGAGTTTTCTTTTAATTATTGCTTTTACATGTGAATACGTCAATTCAGAATATTTCACACTTCAAAAGCTTTGTTTCGGTATTTTCAGTTCATATGAGTTGTTTGCAAATAACAGAAATTATTTTTTACTTACTCTGAAGTTGATCTTTTTCCATCTCCTCCTGAAACCGAACAGAACTACTAATTACACTGTTACAGAGTAGGAAAAAATAAAAATTCCGAATAATTTACAGCAAAACAAAACCATCTTCCTTGATGGAGAGGGTTTTACATGTTTTTTTAAATAAATTTAACCTTCAGATATTTGCCACGAAAACAATTACATCAAGAGGTTAGCAAAGGAAATATTTACCAAAAGACTGAAAAAACGATTTCTCCCTAAAGAAGCTTTCTTTCTTAAGTTCAAATTAAAATTTTAAACGCGGACTTTACCTTCTTAACGAATCTGCTCATTTTGTAACGATCACTTCCACACACCACCACTTCTTAACTCACAATATTTAAGAGTGTGATGAACTCTGCGAAAATTTATCCTAAACCTAGATCTAGGAGGGGATGTTTTCAACCGATTTTTTTGTCTTTGTTTCGAGGACAGCAGTTTATAGATGACACAATAACATTTAACAACCAGCTGAGAAGCTAATTTAAAAGCATTGGGATATAGTTCTTTGATCTCTTTGTTTTATAGCTTTTATGATTATTTTTAAGTGGAAGTAAACACACAAAATGCAATCGACCCCTAAGCATTACAAAGACAAAGAAAAGCTTAGGTTAGGAGAGTTCAAATGAAGGGAAAAGCTTCAAATTATTTATTTGTTTTTGATCGAGAACAGCACAACAAATTTGCTAGAAAAATTTATTTTAAGAATTATGGTGTGTTAATCGTCTCCACCGGTCATGACCTCCATAAATTCTGAAAGTAGAGAAGAGAAATTAGTATTTTTTAAAATATTCTTTTTACAATACGAAACGCATTTAAACTTAGTGAAAAACACCCAGTCTCTTTCGCAATTCATTCTGATTTATATTTACAGATTTCACTTAATACCTTTTGTCAAGTGATACTAAATTGAAATTGAAAGACATTTTTAAATAGGTACAAGAAAGTGAACACTGGAAAAGTTTAAACTGAGGTGCGTTCGAATGGTTCAGCTCTCACAGATTTTTTAATTACAAAATCAAACTTCATATTGGTGCTTACGAAACAGGCTTTGTGATAGTTAAACGAATTTTAGAATATTTGCTTTTATGTAAGCGTTCTTGGGAGTGGAAAGAACCGTTTTTCTAAGAAGTGCATACAACTTAATAAATTTCTAAAAGCGCACCGAAATTTTCAGCATATTTTATTGAGAAAAATCATTGAAATTGTTGAAGTAAGCAGCTATAAATAAGAACCAATTTTGAATGAAAGGGTAAATCATAAGTCTGCAAAAGTGTTATAAAACAAGATTTCCCTGAATTAGAAAAACTATACTTAATGCAAAAATTCTTTAAACACTTTAGAAAAACACTATGTTCTAAATATGTTAATAATTACATTAAGAGCTTAACAAATTTGCGAACTTACCATCAAAATCAACCGTTCCTGATCCATCAGAATCGATTTCCTTAATCATTCCATCGAGGTCCTCGGGAGATATTTTATCATCAAGTTCCTTAATAATCTCCTTCAGAACATCGGTTGAAATATAGCCGTTACCTAATCGAATAAATTGTGGGTTGCATTTTTGTTAAAATATTACTCTATTGTAGTATTATTATTTCAAAATCATTTCATTACAATATTATTAAATCTGTAATAATAAAGGACCTACTTACCCTCTTTGTCGTACAAACGAAAAGCTTCCTTTAATTCTTGCTGTAAAGCTTCAGCATCTTCTTCTACCATGAATCTGGAAGCTAAGGTGCAAAATTCTGCGAATTCCAACTCGCCAGATCCTGCAGGCAATCAAAATATTTTGCTTTGGTTTTAAGCCCTTAAAGAACTTACCATCTTCGTCAACTTCTGCAATAATTTCGTTTAACATCTGGTCGGTTATTTGAATTCCCAGCATGTTCAGAATGGTGCCTACCATCACTGTACCAATGCTTCCCTTTTTTTCAATATCGAAGGTGTTGAATGCCTTTTGCAATACTAAAACAAAGTTTTAATAAATGTACAAGAAAAAATATTTTGGCGCAAAATATAGGTTTAAATGTGCAAAAGGAATAACTCACAGGCAATTTGGTCCTTTCCTAACTCGGGTTCTCCCTAAAATATGGAAATTAAAATTGAAATTAATAATTGAAATTTCTAAAAGTTAGCATATTTAATAAAAGTTAGTAAAAGTGGAAAATTTACCATCGCAAATTTGAAAATGTAGGGATGTCTTTGAAGTTCACTAGGTCACACAAAACTGCGGAAGTACCTAACTAAGTATGCCCAACATTTCGTTTTACATTCTTAAAATAGGAGAGCAGCTGTTTGGCAATTTTAATTTTTTCGTTTTTTAACAGTTAATTACAACATAAGTTGTAAGCACTTTGTAGCAGGGCCGTAATGTTTTAATTGGTTAGTTAGAAAGCGCTTGGCCATTCAAGCTGTTTATTTGATTTTTTTTCTTATGGAAACTGGGTAAGAGAGTTCTTGATGAAGTATCGCAAAGAAAATCTACAGATTAACAAAAAAAAAATTGTAATTTGACTTTTATTGAAAGTGGTAAAAGTTTGGTAATTTCAGAGATTAATTGGAAACTTGTTCGGTTTGGTACTTGCTTTAATGTTTCTGAAATCTTAAAAAAAATTGACATTTTCTTTAAAAACAGGCAGTTAAATAATAAAGGCAGTTTTACAACTTTTAAACGAAAGTAAACCTGTGAATCCCAATTTGTTGGTGCTTTGTATGTCAAAAAAATGGTAAAACCTAGATTTTTTAAACAAAGTTCAGATTTTCACAATTTATTACTATTAAGTATAACATGGTGAGTAAAGGTGAGTTATTAGAAATTATACAAGTTAAAGGTGTCCCTCATATTTCCCAAATGCAAAATTCCTTTGGGTACGGCCCTATGCATCACAAATAGCTAACAATGCAAGCGATTTTCTAAGTCCAGGTTCCATTAGCGTGCCCTTGGGTCACGTGTAGTCTATTTGATTTTATACTCGTTTTCCGTTTCTGGCTAAAGCCCAAGTATCTGACAAATAAGATTAAATTGCAATCCACTATAAAATACCTGTTGGCAAATAGCGAGGCTGTAAGTGGTTTTTCTATGAACCCTTTGTTGTGAAAACACTTAGGAAATGCGCTGTAATTTTTAAATTTACAGTCGAAGTTAAATGGGTGAAACGTTTGTACGTTTGCTTTTACTTCGTTTTCCTTTTTTTTTTAATCGATTTCGTTCATGGCTGAAGTGTGAGGAACAACGAATTGAGTGTTTAGCTTTCGAATTACTTTTTGTATCAAGTAGATGATCTACTGTTTTATATTATTTTATTATGACATTCTTTTTTGAAAATTCCATTCCTTATTTTAGAAATTGAATTTTAAGGTTTTGCACATTTAAATAAAAAATAAAATAATGAATTTGAAAATTAATAAAAAATCGAATTTATAATAACATAACATAATTATATCTTAGAATAAACTTGAAGCTTCAGAATGTTACACTACTATTTGAACAGCAGATAACAGCGAGATGTGCAACCTATAATGCAAGAACACTACTATCAGAGGAAAAAATAGTATGGAGGCGCAGAGGGAAACTATAGACATTAAAATCTGGCCAGGAATTTTATCATAATGTAAAAGAATATCAGTTGAATTCTTGATAAATAAGAAACTAATAGATAGTACCGGACGATCCAGAAAAAAAGGAACTAGAGCAGGCTCTGATTAAACTATTAAGGTATTTAACATTTCCTCCCATTTTTTAAAATTTCATAACAATGGTAATCTGATTTGTTACTTGAAAAATAAATTTGACATTTTATCACCTAAAATAAAAGCATTAGTGGACGTAATTACATTTATGGTTGTTAAATAAAGTAAAATTATTTATTTATTTATTTAGACTATCTACAACTAGGCAATTACTTCCGTTTATTTAAAACGCGGACAATAATATTGTTGCATGATTTTGACAGTTAACGTAACCTCTTCAATTGTCAATAATGTCTCCGTTTACGCTCATAGTAGGCGAATCACGGGATACCAGCTTTGGTAACTAGGTCACGGTCTGCTCTAATTCGTTTTTTTTTCTGGATCACCCGGTATATTATTACCATATAAGCACTATGCAAGCTTATGCACCAACTTCTAACTACAACAACGAAGAAATAGACTTATTATATGAAGATGTGAGTAAATGTTGGCAGTCCAGGTAGAACTGAAACAGGCGATACTTTAACACCTAACTGAACTATCTACTACAAAATAATCTTTTCCAGATGAACAGTTTCGTTTTCGCATTTCTCTAAAACTTGTTCAATTTTGTGAACATTTTTGCGCCACTTCACATTTTTCGCCTAAGCCAGTTCTTCATTAGTCTCGCCCTTAATACGGCTCTGCACAGAATTTTCAAAATCAATTCAAATTCAGTAGGTATAAATTCTGTACTTTACGTGCAAAGTTATTTAAGCTGGAGGAGCTATTATTTCGGTTAATTTATGCAAACGCTTTAATTTAAGAAGATCTTATTATAAAAGTTGGATTAACTAAGAATATTTACATTTTATTAAATAATTTCGAAAAATTACTTTCAAGTCCTTACAAATAAACCTTAAAGTTAACTAAAACATATCACACAGAGCTGTATATAAGTTCTTCAGGTGCTTCTCCTAAAGAAGAGCAAGAGCTAGTTCCTGGGTTATTAGGTGGAGGTAAAGGTGGTCTATAATCAGATGAACTTTGAACCTCCACCCCTTCGATCCTGTTTAATTTTCGTAATTGTGGCAGTTTCCATTCACGGGAATGCCTAGCATTCGGATCGGCATAAATCGAATTGCCCGAAACGCTCCATTCAGAAACAGTTCTAATCAATGGTGGCCGATATTTAATTCTAGCGTATCTATGATATTTTGGTGTGAGATATCCTTGACTTGATGGTACGAGATAAGGTTCCCAATACGTAGGCTTTTCGTATTCTCTGGAAGGGGCACTTTCTTCTGTTTTTGCTGGTTTTACTATTATTACGCTTTTATTACCGCTGATTAGCTTAGGGTATCGACGGATACAAAGAAAGGTCAAGAAACCTGTCAGTAAAATCATGCATACTACAATTAATATGGTTACCCATATAACAGTAAGTTGAGACTGATTCGCAATCCAAGTCCTGGATTCCCATTCTGGTAGAGTAGTTAATCCGAAAGTACATTTAGGCGATGTTTCAGACTCGCATTCGGGTAACACGCTGAAGGTGTAAGTAATTCCACGTTTTAACCCATAGAGTACCAAATCATCATCGATGGGCGATTCACAGCCATATTTGGATTTATCCTCGGAATCGTCCCATACCAAATAATAATTTTTAAGGTTGTCCGTAGGGGTAACCACCACAACCTTCATTATTAAAGTCTCGCCTTTTAATTCTTCCAATTTTAGTTTGATGGTTTTACCGTCTATGATTATTTCTGCTGGATGGGTTGTTTCCACCGTTAAAGTTGCAGATCCAGAAGGAAGTCCTTTCTTACATTGTACTATTTTAATATCGTCCCTTCTATCCGAACAATCATTTTCTGTAGTTGTTGGATCGGTTGATGAACTACTGGAACTACTGGAAGGGTCGGTAGTTTCCGGATCTTTGGTTGTAGTACTGTCCAGACAAAAGTCTTCCTCTTCAAATTCCGTCTCCCGATTGCACAAAGGAGGATTTATTGTGTTAATATATTCGGTATTCTCAGAATAATCTTTTAACCACTGCAGAGGACACTTGCACGACCAACTATTGCCCCCTAAAAACAAACCTCCCTTCTGCAGCTTCGTAAAATAATTAAACGTACCATTCTTTAGTGTTTGTAGGCCATTATCGTTTAAATACAGAAGCTGAATAACATTCGTTGGCCAGAATGCCTTCTGATGTATGTTTGCAATGTTACTTCCACTGAGATAAAGCGACGTCAGGCGAGGGGTGTTATTGAAAGAATACTCATATAACTCTGTTATCGAATTAGCACGCAAGTCTATCACTTGAACATCCAATAATTTAGCCGCTTTATATCCAGTTAAATTTATTATACTTTCAGGGCTAAGGATGAATTTAGTTAGTTGTAATTGTGTTAAAACAGGCATGCCCATTAATGCTCCTTCCTCAATTTCCAGCGTTCTTTTACCATCAGAATTTTGCAACTCGAATCTGTCTAACGTTGTTAAACCCAAAAACGACATTTTTCTTAGGGTTTTTATTTCGACATTGTGGATTACCAGCGTTTTTATTTTGTTGAATGGGTGATCAGCGAATGCTTCATCGTTTATTTCTTTAATCGGACAGTTTCGAATTGTTAGTGCGGTAACGTCTGGTATAACATCGCTTAACCAGCTTTTATTTAATTGTGATTCGTCGAAAACAATCTCTTCAAGTGTTAGGATTATTCCAGAGCAGTTTTTCTGAAACGATTGAAGTAAATAACCTTAGAACTATCGTAAAAAATAGGGTATAAAATATTTTTATTATTTTAATTTAAAAATTATAAGATTCGAATATTTACAGCTAACTATTTAATCAAAGCTCATTTTGAAAATAACGAAAAGAAGCTCCCTGTAATTTTTATTACTTATTAAATTTATCAGAATATGAATTTCAATTCTCAATTCTTCATTATCGAGTTTATTCGATGTCCAAATTTAGAACTTGAGGTATTGAATATTAGATCTAAATTGGGATTTTAGGTCTATAAAGCTTATATTCGAATAGCAATCGCGTATCTTTTTTTATCAGATTTAATCAAAACTAATTAATAAAACTTCAAATTGGGCTCTGCATTTGTAATCTACAAACCGCAGTCTATAACTAATAGCGTTTTTGGTTAATTTTAAATTCGGATAGAGATCGAGGTAGGATTCGAATCCCGAATCCTCCGTTCTAAATTTCTCAGCTCAAATTCAAATTTCTAATATTATCTTGTTTGGTGTTGATTTATTATTATTTGAATTGTTTTACATTTACTACCCCAATCTAATCTACTAATTCGAATTAACAGTCATCGGTGCATTTTCCAGTTTATAATTTAAGTTTCAAATCAGTGGTTTGGATATCAAGTCTGAATGAATTCGAATTTTAAATAAAAATTTAAAGCCAAATAGACATTCGAATTTTATGTTTGAAAAGTTCAAATTTGCTTCAAGGCAGATTTCTAAGACTAAAGTTTTCAAGTCTGATTTCACGAATCCTTGAACCCTAATAATAATCCGGAGATTCGAATTTTATGGGAGTTACTTGTTAGGGTTTGAATTAAAACTCGGAGGTTTAAATATCGAGTTTGAATGAGTGAATTCGAATTTCGAATAACAACTTGGAGCTTTACGTTTCATGTGCGAAATATAGAACCGAATTTTAAGTTTGGAAAGTTCAAACTTTTTGCTTTAAGTCAGGTCTTTTTCAGACTAATTCTTCAAGTTTAATTGAACAAATTCGATCCCCAAACACGAATTGAATACTTGAACCTTAACTAAGATATTCGAATTAATAAATTTTGATTTAGGGTTTGAATTAAGAATCAGTAATTTGGACATCAAGTTTGCATGAGCGAATTCGAATTTCGAATAAAAGATTGAATCTTCACATTTCACGAGTGAAATATATAACCGATTTCTAAGTCCGATTTTTCAAGGCTGATTTCGCAGATTCGATCCTCAAACCCAAATTGAATATTTGAGCTTTAAATATGAATCCGGAGAGTCGAATTAATGGATTTTAACTTGTTAGGATTTTAATTAAAAGTCAGAGGTTTGAACATGAGTTTGAATGAGTGAATTCAATTTCCGAATAAAAAATTAGAGCAAAGTTCAAACTTTTGCTTCGCTTCAGGTCTTTAAGGCTGATTTTTCAAGTCTGATTTCATGGATTAGATCCTCAAGACCGAACGGAATACTTGGGCTCAAAGTACAAAGCTAAAGATTAAAATGTTATGGATTTGTTAGGACTTGAATTTGGAATTCTGTGAGATTGTAAGTCGTGTAGCTCTTAGAATCTAATTTTGAAAATTCGAATCTCAAGGCTGAATTTGAATACTTTCTCGAAATGTATATGTTTTGCGTGAAGTTTTGATTTAAGGATTTAAGTCTCGACATGAATTTATTAAAATTCTGGGCTGTGACTTTCCGATTTGAATCGATTGATTCGAATTTAGGCCTTGAGTTGGAATTGGAGAGCTGAAATTTGATTTAAAGTTTTAAGTTCAAAATTCACGTTTTGCTTTAATTTTGAAGATTTAAGTTCTAAATCTGATTTTGAGAATTCAAACCTGTAAAATTGTAAATCAAATCCGAACTTTGAATCAGAACAGAAAAGCCGAGATTTGGGTTTTGATGTAATTTTAAAGAATAATTTTCGTAAAAGTTTCGAATGTGTGATTTTTCTCGTATAAGATCAAGATCTCAATATTCAAAGAATTTGCGAATACTTTTTACAATCCTTATATACTAAATATTTCTTTATTGAAATTGTCGTAAAGACCCTTGAAATTAACTTTCTATTTTGCCTTTTTTGGTGAACAAACTCAAAATTTTTATAACTAATATTAAGGTATATTGTTTTAGTTGAATATTCATTTAACTTACAGCTTCATTGATGTAATCTCCAAGGGGTTCGTTTATGTTTACGTCTTTACAAACAACGTCGCAATCTTTAATTGTACAGCACGGTTCATTTTTCGATATTCTAAATCTTTCTTGATTTCTTTCGGTGGTGCTTACATCAGTTTTATCAGTCGTTTTACAATGAGGACAACCTCGCTTGAAAATATTATAAATACCGATTCCCATTAAGATGCCAAATGCTAATATTCCAAATATAGAAGCCAAACTTCTGTCCCACTCTCTACATTTTGTTTTCCATGTTGAACCCAGCGGTCTAAAATTACGATTATTTTGTTTAATTATAAATACTTTGTTTAATTATAAATATTGACTTAATTATAAAATTTAAAAATGTAATATACTGAAACTTACTTGCTTCCAGCGTCTTTTTCGTTAAATTTAATAGTCTTTCGGAAGAACAACTTCATGACTCTGTTATCTGATTAGAAGTCTTTGTAGCAACATAATATTCCTGACTTTCCTTGTAGATAATTTGCATATATCTAATTGTTATGAAAATTTGCATTAGATCCAAGGTTTCCGCTGATATATTTAGTTCTGATAACTGATAACAATTCGCCATATGTCCGATGCGATTTCAGAATTAATATCCACTAATCTTCATTTACGTATTTTTGTTTTATAAATTATATTAACTGAATATCTTTTAACTTAAGATTATTATCGCCTGTTTCCGTTGTTTAGCAGGTTTACTTTTAATACAGGCTTATTTAAATATTTGAAAATGCACCATATTCCAGAAAACGCTTATCAGAACGATGCCAATGTTTTTTAATTCATGAATATTACACACGACGAACTGGATTAAGCTTGTTATCGCAAATATTGATATGATGTGGGATTTAATAGATTGATAATTAAGTGATAACGATCTGGGAATCCTGTGGAATGAATATTAACATCAAGGAATTGTTTCCGAATAATATGAAAGGCCTTTAGAAAAGAACTGACTTTTAAAGTTTTTAAGGGTTTCTAGCTCTTTGATTTCAATTTATTAAAAACGATGTTTGTTATTTTAAAACTAAGCAGGCCTTTCCCTAATCACAAAACTAAACTCCTTTATTCCTCGTGAATCAAAGGTTCAAGGTATGTTATCAATTTTCGGTTTTCAATACAATGGGAAGTCAGGAACACTTTACAATTGCATGCCTTACTTTTGAATGTAGTTTAAAATTTTAGAAATGAAGATGAAGCTTGTGCTATTAGCTTTGACATATTAGAAAATGTGTTTTTGAACTTTTGTTACAGTTTATTATCGGTTTTGATTAAATGATGATGTAATTTTTTCAGTGAAGAAATTTCCTTAAATAATAGCGATACCTAACTTATTATTTTATTCTTCAGAATTTTGTACTAAAACATCGAAAGTAATTTTCTACCAGAGTTTTTTGTTTTACAGAACTTTAAGTGACTATTAACTTCTTAGGGTTCTTTCATATTCATACTTATTGCGTTCCCTAATTTTGAATACCTAGTTTAAGTATAACAATAAATTGCTTGATAACAAGGTAATTTTTTAGACGTTTTTGAAATATGCGAGATGCAAAGTTCAGATATTCAATAATAGGTATATTTGGGTGAACTTTTTGTACCAAATTTTCTGGTTTTGGCTAAATTCCGGGTTGTTTTAACACATGTCAATTAGATTTATGTTGTAGTTTAGCACGCTAAATTTTTGTTGTTTTGATAGACGTCAATAATTAAATTGTCAGTATTTATCAAAATATAAAAAAAAACGCAGTTATACAATTTTAACAGTGTATTTTAAAAAGTACATTGAACATTTTATGTTTTACTTTTATGAAATTGAAGTTTTGGCAAATTTTAAGTTAATAAAAATTAGGAATAAATTAGATTAACGATAATTTTTGGATAGAAATGGAAATCTTTTAACTGGATTTTCGCAGAGAAATTTTAGTAAGTCACACTTTTGCTTACACAATTCGGAAATAAAAAATATAAAATGAAAGCATTTCTGAAAATGTTTAATAAATATTGCACTTCTTTCTTCTTAAACTATGAATAAGAAAACAATAATTTATTAAAACCAAAATAAAAAAATAGGCTTACATTTCGAAGGATCAAATTATAAAACAATCTTTTCACATGGAAAAATTTTAATAAGTGAAACTTTTACTTACACTTATCTGAGTTTTTAAAAATAAAACTCAAAAAACTTTTAACAAATATTGGTACTTCTTGTTGAACTATGAATAAGAAAACAGCTATTTATTAAAATCAAAATAAAAATAAATTTACATTTCCAAGCATCAAATTACAAGAAAATCTTTTCAGGTGGAAATTGTAGGAGTCTCGGTGGGCGAGCGGTCGCTCCGCTTCCTCGCCGAGGCCACAGTGAAATCGGTCTGTTCGGGCTGTGGGTTCGACTCGCGGTCCGTGCAAGTCGGTTTCACTTAGTATAAGTTTAGTATGTAAGTTGCATGTATGTAGTGTGTAAGTTAGTGTGTAAGGGACGCCCGTACCCCCTGAAGTAATGCGAAAGCGGTTCCGGGGGGTTACGGTAGTATGCATGAATGTTAAAAAAAAAAAAGGTGGAAATTGTAATAAGTTACACTTTTACTTAGGTACACAATTTTTAAAAATAAAACTGTTGAAAATGTAACAATGTTTTTATAAATTGTTAATTTAATTCATTATTCTGATATAATTATATAACTTTAATTGGTTATACTTCTTTGGCTTTTAGGTTAGCTATTTATTTCCTTTATGTTTTAGAATACATTTTTATTGACTTTAGTTTGGATTTTACTTTCAATTTTATTTCTTTGTTATCATTTTTCATTCAAGCGCTGTTAGTTGCAGGTGTTTGCTTTGGTGCTTATCATTTTTGTACTTTTCGATTTTTAGTGGTTTTATTTCCTTGTGGATTTATTTAAATTTTATTTCTTTGTTAATGTTTTGCTAATCAGTTTTGTACATTTCGACACGTGAATTCTAGAAAGTTTTCGACTCCCGTTGCGCCGTATTAAAACTTTCGGGCACTTCTTGTGAATCCTTTGTGGAAGTGTGAAGTCCACCAACTTTTTCCATTCTTCTGTATTGCTTGCTGTCCTTTTTGCCTCATTCCATACAGTCTTAATTAACTTTTAATCGTTCTCCTCCATGTCTCTGACAGTCTTCCAATTCTTCTTTTCCCTGGTAGGTATAGTATATTTTAGTGCTTGCTTGCCTATGCTATTATTTGGCTTTCTAAGCGTATGTCATTCTGTGTAGCTCTTCATTTGTAATTCTGTTTGGCTAGAGTATTTTGCATATAATACGTAAACATTTATTAATTAATGTTTGTATTTTCTCCAAATGTTTTTAGATGCTTTCCATATTTCGACCCCTTGTAACAAAACACTGTCTGCGTTTGTTCGAAACAGCCTTATCTTTATCTTTCTGAATATGGCTGTCGACGCTCATATTCTGGTAAGTAGATTAAAAGCATTCTTGCCAATTTAATACTTCTCTTATTGTCGCCTTCTGTGCCACCTTGTGCTTTTACTATACTTCCCAAATAGCAAATCACTTCTTCTACTTCTTCTTCAATTTCTGTCTATCCTATGCGACAATGACAGCTGAAAACACACAAAGATTGTACTTCTTCTCGAATTAAAAATAAGAAAAGTGCAATTTATTAAGACTAAAATTAAAAATTGGGTTTACATTAAGAAGTACTCAAATTGTAATAAAATATGTTAATTATACAGTGTGTCCCAGGATAGATGTTACAATAGGTGTGATGGACAAAAAATTTTTGAATTTCATTTTAAGATTGTGGAATTAAGCCCTGCTTGGTTTGAAGAGAATTTTAAGAATATTTTCAGTTTTTTAAAAACAAGTCGGCCTTGACATTGAAGCGAAAACTATTTTCTTTTCAGGTAAAGTACCCTTTTTGTTCATGATACGGCAAAATTTTACTAAGAAAAGTTGTTCATAATAAGAAATTATGGCCCTATGCATACTTTGTTACGATTTTTTAGCTTTGGCTTGAATCGTATCAAGTTTTTGTTTTTTTTGCCAATGTTGTGAACGTCAAGAATTTTTGTTTTGTGTTTGTTTAATTTAAATTCTTCAATTTTCTTCAAAAATTTCACTTTTTGACTTGTTAACTTCACAATTCACCTTTTTACTTCATCAAATTTTCTTGATGCCTGGTTATTTAGGGCAATAGCTTGTCTTTATTATCGTTTAAAAGTAATTCTTTCGGGTTTTCCGAGTCTATTATTTTCATATTCTATTTTGTGTTATTCAAATTACCATTACTAAAATTATTTTCATTTTTGAGTAAAATCTTCGCCTAGTTATATGCAGCTGTAATTGCATAGGTGCTATCTGGGTTGTTTATTTGACCTGCGCAGTATTTCACTATCAGGCGTAGTGATTTCTTGAACTCGGATCTTCCTTCCTTTTGGCGTGAGTACTTCTACGTGAACAAACGTCTTAGTTATTTAAAAATTTCATCATTTTGGTACGTTCATTTATAATGACCGTCAATTTATAAAGTATCCAATATTGGGATTTATAGCTGTTATGCTTGTTAACAGTTCGTTTTCGCACTAATTGGTGGTAAGATAATTTTTTTATTAATTTTTGCTTAATCTTCATTTTTTTGATTCCACTTGGAATTTTCAGCTTCTATTGGCACCTATATTAATTTTGTTGGTGTTAATTATACATTGTTTTCCTTTGGGAAGCGCTTTTTGTATTTTCCGGATGGATTAATTTAATTCCCGTTCAAAAACTAACCTTTTGGTGATTTCGATTACACGTGGAGGGACGCCATTTTCCCATGCTGTTTTGCTGTATTATCGGATGAACCATATATTTCACCGCTTGGATTCAAGGATTGCTGAATTCCAGATTTCATAAACTTTTGTAATCAACTGAAGCTTGAGATAAGTGTTTTTACTATTGTTTCATAATTAATAAAATTTTATCTTTTGTTCGTTTTTGTAATTTTTTTATGGTAATTAATTCAATCATGAATTAGATTCTCATTTAATTCTTCATACATTTTTCTTGCTTTTGTTTTTACTAATTCATGAATGAATTATCAATATTTTGATATTTAACTTTAAATTTGTATTTTTAGTACATTTGTTTTTTTGTGTATTTATTTAACAAGTCTTAATCAATGCTATAATTATCATTTAATCAATTGTTGTAATCAAATTTAACCTTGGCCTATTGCGCCGTACTTGAGTCCGACAAAAATAAATTGTTAATGTTTTAATAAGGCTTTTTATTATTTTTTATAAGTTTTTGTAGCAACTTTTAGGAAGATCTACCTACTTTGATTAAACCGTCACATCTTAGATTAAACAAAATAAATTGTATTTATTCAAAATTTTCTTTGTAGAACATTGAACGAAACAAATAGCATTTACAAGAAATTTAACTTACGAAACATAATAATAACACTGATCGACAATAAATTATTTATTCCACAACCACATAACTGCCAGGAGGCCATGAAAAAACTATCGTTGACTAATCTTCCTGAAATTTTGCATAGGGCCATAATTTCTTATTATGAACAACTTTTCTTAGTAAAATTTTGCCGTATCATGAACAAAACGGGTACTTTACCTGAAAAAAAAATAGGTTTCGCTTCAATGTCAAGGCCGACTTGTTTTTCGAAAACTGAAAATATTCTTAAAATTCTCTTCAAACCAAGCAGGGCTTAATTCCACAATCTTAAAATAAAATTCAAAAATTTTTTGTCCATCACACCTATTGTAACATCTATCCTGGGACACGCTGTATATTCACAGGCAATCTTTACTATGCGAAACTCTTACTGACACAAGCCCAAATTCTCAAAAAAGAAAAAATAGCTGAAGACACTTCAGGAAATGTTTAACAAAGATTGCACTTTTTATCGAATTATGCATAAGAAAACAACAATTTATTAAGATCAAAATTAAAAATTGCGTTTGCATTTCAATGGACTTAAAATACAATTAAATCTTTTAATTGGATTTCTACAGCGAAACTTCAATAAGTCAAACTTTTACTTACTCAATCCTGAAGAAAACTACTGACAACTCTTCAGGAAATGTTCACAAAGGTTGCACGTCTTCGCGAACTATGAATAGGGAAACAACAATTTATTTATTTATTTAAAAATTGGGTTTACATTTAGAAATACTCAAATTACAAGAAAATCTTTTAATTACATAAACCGGATTTAAAAATAAAACAGCTGAAAACACTTTAGAAAATGTTTAACAAATATTGTACTTCTCGAATTATGAATAACAGCAATTCATTAATACCAAAATTAAAAATTATAATAAAATCTTTTATGTAATTGAATTTTCGAAGGCAAATTTAATAAGTCAAACTTTTATTTACACAAGCCTGAATTTTAAAATTAACAAGCACTGCTGAAACACTTTTGAACAGTGATGTTTCTTCTTTAAAGGGTAGGTTAAATATTTTCCGATTTTTTAGGTGCAATATTTTGTATTAGTTTAAACAAATGGCACAGTTTCATATCATCACGAGAATGTACTAATGTTTTTATTTACTTAAGTTGAAAGTGCACAATTTTATTTGGTTAGTTTAACATTGTAAAGGCATGACTGGTTTTTGATTTTGGTTTAAAATTGTGTCGTCATCGTCTTCTTCACGGATTAGGCCTCATGGCCTGTTCCGGTTCTATCTGCCATCGTTTTCGGTGTCGTTCTATGTTTCGGTGTCCTCAAGGATTATAATAAATTACTTGAAAGTTCTATCCTAGCCTCGGAAAGGACAGAAACTCAGTAAAATGATATATTTTACATTCCATAAAAGTGTGAAAAATAAAAAACAAATGCAAGTTTAAATATCTTTATTGGTATTTCACATATACATAGAATATTACATTTTATAAACATTGAATATAGTATTTTGAATATCATGACACGAAACACAACAGCCATATAAGAGATAATACAAATAGTTGATAAAGGTGCATAATATATCTATGAAGATATACATACAGATATCAGATTACGATAAAATTGTAAAAAATGTTGAGGCCGGGCCTGCCCTTCACGCTCCTATGGGATAACGACCTGACACTTGTAGAAAGTTTAGAAAAATATTGCGTTTACGCATTGAGCTGGCATAGCAGCGCGAAGATCGGCAAAACCAGCGGCGGATATGTCTCGAAATGGTCTAGCAAACGTCCTCTTTGTTTTGAGAACGAGCTCGTAACAATTTGCCACAAAACACCTTCCATTTATCAATTGCACGTAGAGTTCTGCGATTTCTTTTTCAAAATCGTACAAAATAATTTTCTAAAGTTTTTCTGCACATACATCTCGTTATTGCACTTTACATTGTTTGATAGATAAATTTAGACAGACGTAATTACTGATATGTTTCTGAACGGATCCTTATTCTTACTTTAGTCGTCGTTTGATGACATTTGGTGACACCTTCTTAATCTTAAACGGTATACTTGGTTGAATTTTTAAAGCGTATTGCATAGACCTTAAGGTAGATTTGGCTAACCAATTTAGACGCGACTTCTTTTTCTTCTTCTCCTCTGAACACGTAACAATAGTGCATTGACAAATGTATATTATATGTATGTATATATATTCTAAAACTAATAATATACTCTTAATATATTTTTTTAACAATAATAATGATATGATGTTGAAGCTCACATTTTTAAATTTCACAATATATATTACCTATACTAACATGCATAATTCTCGACTCCCATTTTTTGCTTAGAAACCATCCCCCTTAAAAACCTCACAATTCGAAATTCTCGCAAGAGTTCCGAGGTTACCCAGGGAACTCCCCTGTCTCGCTTCAAATTCCGAAATCGATCGGTTTTCTTTAAACGTTAAGCTTACCTTAACTTACATTTTAACAATTAATGCGGCACAAGTGATTAAAAATATTCTTAAATCCACCTTTTTTAATGATATGTTACTAGGCCATCATGTGTCCCAATTTTAAAATCGTGGAGTTCTTCATGCCGATGTGCGATACTAACTTAAAACCTCAGAACGAAAATTTAACCAAACGTACGAACGTGTGGATCCAAATTACACCTACGACACTTATATGCACATCTAGAGAGAGAAAGAGAATATTTTAAACACAGATTTCTTAACTGGGACACGTTCAAAAATTTTGTGGTGGACTCGCATTTTCCCCTACTTCAGTTCCGTTCCTTGAAGGAACAATCTGATATGTATAAAATGATATGGAATTATTACAGACTTTTTGCAAGAGTTACACCAAAATACAGATCCTTTGCTAAATTACTCGTTCTAATGTTACATTTTCAAAGATTCCATGGGCTCGTACTAGAAAGAGACACAATCACTTTTTAGATCTTAAAATAGTCAATAATCCTTGGTAAAAACCACATGAAATCGTGTGAAAATGCCCTTCACGTTTACTTAAATTGGAAAATATCCACCGTGATCGATTTCTCCTGTATTTTGAGGTATCGTTATAAGTTTTCTAATAATACGTGAAAAGGTTGCGGTAGCACATTGCAAATAAGCAAAAAGTATTTATTTTTTAGAACAGCAAAATATAGAAACTACTTAGCACTAGATAAATGCAAAACTAAACCTTCTTCTCGTATAAACCGTCACTACAATTCAGCTATTAGCAACGTTTACACCGCTACGTTCGACCTGATCTTAGCCCTGTCTTGCTAACTTCTAAAAAAGTGCGATGTAAACGCGACCTGATATAAAATTGATAACGATGCACTACTTTAGCTAATTTTTTTGTTTTGTAATTCTGCGCTACTCTACACATTACAAAATAAATTATACTTTTGTGACGTAACTAAAGTGCGCATTTTACTGTGTACAGCCAGAAGCAAAACGCTGCTGGTGAAAATAACTTCGAAGAACCCCTGGAAGGACTAAGATCGTAAGCCTTCACAGCGCAATTCATTTTTTCTAACGGTAAGTTCTGTAAATAGTATTCCCTATGCTCCTGGGGCATTATGCACACTGTTCTTTTCTTCTGCATCATCTCGTCGTCTTTGTCTCTTAGATTTCTTAACCAATTCTTATACCACTGGAGTTCACAATCGCATACCAATGGATTATCTGGAATCGTAAATTATTTTTCAGTTAGTTTTTGTTATTTCAGCAGGAAAGCACTTCGAGTACAGCCAAAATTAGCACTCAATTAAAAACAAATTATTATATAAATATAAACTATTAAACAGAAATACACTGTCGCTCAAAAGTTTGGGGCTACAATTTAAGTATTTCCAGCACGCTGAATATTCGAGTACTTAATGTAGGTACTGACTTGTGTTATTATTATAATTCTCATTATTTGTATTTTATAAATTATTTTCGATAAAGTTGTCCTAGTTAGACAAGTAAAATTTCAGCTACTAACTTTTGAATTTAATATATTAGCACCTGTCATTTTAATTGGCTTTATAATGTTATACTGATATTGATATATCATATTTTAGTTTATTAGCAAACAGTGAAATTAAGCTGTTAAAATTGACTAATATTTTAATTTTTACTGGGCATTAATGAACACCTGTGCTAAACTAGTTATTTCTACCTTTAGAAGGTATCTTAAAGATAAGGGCTAATTTGGAAAAATTGCCCTTAAGAAACAAAACAAAAGCAAAAGACTACAAAGAAGACGTTAATTGCATTGCGCAATAATGACATAAGGTACTGTGGGATTTATAGCAGACGACCGATGTTCAGAGGTAGGGTTCGGCATGAATCGGGTAAGTGAAGGTAGTAAGTCGGGTGCGCAAGAGAAAATATTAAAGTATGAAATGTAATTTAATTAATATAAAGAAGGCTCTGTTTAGCTTTCCTAGAATCCCACAGTGTTTTGGTCTTATGAATGTAATTCGAGGTACCTCTTTGGCTCTAAAAGACGAACATTTGTTCATCGACTGCATGGAAAGAAAGCATTGGCACAACGTGTAATACCACATGTAAAACATGGAAGAGGGTCTATAATGGTTTAGAGTTGTTTTGGCAATATAAAAGTATGAAATCTCCATCATATTGAGCAAAAAAAGGTTACCAGAACATTTTTCGAGATCATATGTCACCTTCTCGACAATTTCAATTGAAAATGGTTTTGTTTGTGATCAAGATAATGATCTTAAATACAACTCTCAATTAAGTAAAATTTATTTCGAAACACAACAATGCCTACGGAAACTGTATTTAGTGAATTGGCCCCCTCAATCACCAGATTTAAATCTAATTGAGTTGTTATGGGGAGGTTTAAAAACGATATTCGCGTTCTAAAAACGAGCTGTAGAAGATAATACAAGAAGCTTGAAACGATATCTCATTAGAAAGAGAATTCAAAATTTAATTTTAATATGATTTTGTAAACATTTTGATGGGTTGTTTTTTGTTGAAATGTAAATAGTCAATAAAATTCATTTACGTCTGTTGCAACTGTTAAACATTTCTGATTGTGTAGGTTTCATATTAAATGTATTATTGTTAAGTCTGATCTTTTTATTTTGTTTACGCAGGAAGGCACTTCGAGTACCCAAAAAATTATAAAACTTTTAATGACCTTGAAGTATTCAATAAAAAAAAATTAGGATCTTTATTAAAGGCCAAAGAATCTATAAATTTATTTGAGGAAGAGCCGTTTCTCCAGGGAGAATCAATAAAACCCTGTTACTTGCACGTAGGAATTGATGCCATATTTATTTAAAAGCGGCACTTTAATACAAGTACAACCATGACCTTCATTTCTAAACCAGGGCGGAAGTCGGTCGCCCAGCCAGAGGCATATCAGTTTATATGCCTTTGGCCTTAGCCTAATGTCTTTTTGCTTAAAGGCTATAGATAAACTAGTAGATGGGCATATACGAGATGGGGTTATGAAAAACAACCCCCTACATCGAAATCAACCTACATATAAACCAGGAAGGTCATGTGAATCAGCACTTCACAACCTAGTCAATAGAATAGAAGTGTCACCAAACAACAAACAAAGAACTGTTAGCTGCTTGGCTATTATTAGCTATTGGACATAGAGAGGGCATTTGATAACATCTTTGATTCAATAATAACTACCACCCTCAGACATGGCGTTAATCACCAACAAGTGCATAAAAACTATGTTAGAGGACCGCCAGGTACATGCTCATTTATGAGCAGAATCTCCCAAGGCACATGCTGCGAAGGGCTGCCCACAGGAATGCGTTTTATCCCCTCTACTTTGGAATCTGCTAGCAAGTGATTTCTTGAAAATACTCAATAATAAAGGGTTTTACACCCAAGGATATGCGGACAACATAGTCATCTTCATAAGGGGTAAACACCCAAAACAATTTTTCCAGCTCTTATGCAAAGGGCTCACAAAATAACACTAATACCCTTCATTAAGAATAGTATTGTAGGGACATTCCACAACCCCACTATTTTTGGTGAACGTATTCAGGTTAGTCAGGAGGTTAAATATCTGGGTATTACCCTAGACGAAAAACTGGAATGTACACCTAAATAACATTGCAAACAATGAACAGACGCATGTTTGGAAAGACATGGGGACTGAAACCGCAGATGATCCAATGGTAGTATACCGCGGTAATCAGACCTGTGGTAGCTTTTGGCACCCTTGTCTGGTGGCCAAAAGCAGAGACTGGCCTGCTTGTGTAGATGTGGAGATATGAATAGTACTCCAACAGCATTTATGGTGACTCTTGGGTGACTAATTCCCCTGGACAGATATCTGAGGGGTCTGGGTTGGAGTGCACAGGATGAAAATCACTTATAGCTGGGACACTAATTAAGAACGATGTGGACACAGGCGAATACAGGAAAGAGTTGCAGGACACCCCACCTTAAGAATGGGCACTGATTACACTTATCCAGAGTATTCTTTTGAACTGTGAGATGTAATCGCAATGATTGAACTCAAGGAAACCCACCCTACCATAATGCAGTGTGTTCAGGAGAATGGAAAACGAGATGAATCGTCTTGTATTATAGTTCGAAACTAACCAGAGAATGTCTGAATCGTCAACAAAGCCCCCCCCCCTACTAAACTGCTAAAAATCAATCAATCAATCACAATTGCATATGCGAAAATACAAAATTTAAAGAAATTTCATTCCAATGAATATAAGTTACCGTATTAACTGTAGAAAATTTAAATTTTTGTGAGTTAAAAAGAAAATGTCCCTTAGATTTCTGAACCAATCTTTAGACCACTGAAGATAAGGTACCACACCAAAGTATTAGATATCTGAGATCGTAAATTATCTTAAAGCTTTTTTTGTGTCAGAAGTCAAGCAAGAAGGCATTTCGAATATGCCCAAAATTAGCACCCAATTAATAAAAAAAAAAAGTTGTACATTCATTAAAGGCATCATTGTTATCTCTTTTTTTGTACAAGAATTTAAGCAAGAAAACGCTTCGAGTAGGCAGAAAAATATAAAACTTTTAATGATCATCAAGTACTCAATTAAAAAATAGGTTTTCTATTAAAAGTTAAAAAATTAATGCCATGTTTCTAAATTATTTAAAGGGAAGCCAATTAAAAAACTGTCTTTGTCCCTTAGATTTCTGAAGCAATTCACTGAAGTTTGAAATCGCATACCAAAGGATTATCAGGAATCGTAAATTATTTTTAAAGTTTTTTCGTGCCAGAATTTAATCGAGAAGACACTAATAAAACTTTAAATGGCCATAAAACACTCAATCACAAAAAATAGGTTTTGTGTTAAAGGCTAAAACAAATGAAAGTTTTATTTGTGAATTCTTTGGAGCAAAAAACAATAAAAAAATGCCTTTGTCCTTTAGATTTCTCAGCCAATTCTTGTAGCACTGAAGTCCACAATCTTTAAGTTTTTTGCCAGAATTTAAACGGGAAAACATTTCGAATAGACTCCTATGTAATTATAAAGCTTTTAATGAGCACGAAGTACTTAGCTAAAAGAAAAATAGATTGTATATTAAAGAATAAAAACTGACGCCATATTTCTGCATTACTTGAAGCAAAGCAAGTTAAAGAAAATGTCATTATCTATTAAGTTCAAAATCGCATACCAAAAATTATCTGGAATTAAGTTTCCATTTTGTTTGTGCCACAATTTAAACAGGAAAACACTTTGTGTGTGCAGAAAATTAACAACCTTTAATGACGATGAATTAATATATTTTCTTAAATTAAAATCCAAAACAAAAACTGAAGCCATATTTCTTTCTGAATTATTTGAAGGAAAGCCAATTAAAATAATATATTTTTTAAAAAGTGATAAATTGTAGGAGTCTTTTAAACTTGCTTAAAATGAGAAAAAAATAACAGAAAGGTAAACATTCGCGAAAGTCGATGCAAATTTTAGACTTCTTTGGGGTTATAAGAAGCTCCTGAAATTCTAATAATTTACTTGAATAAAAGCCTTTCCTGGCAGTCAGGAACGTATATATATATTCTAATCTTGGTGGTGACTGAAATAATTAGATTTCCAAAAAAAATGAATTCAAACCCATTGATTTGATTACCTAAAATGACAAAAAAATTCTCTTAAAAATGAATGAAATATGTTTAATAGAAATACCAATATGAACAAATCCAAAAGTGTCATTTAAGCAGGAAAAACGAACAAACCTTTAGAAATTTTCTAAACGCAATTGATGTTAAATTTTCGTTACCTTCATTATCTTAATTAATTTTGAAATTATTCTTAAAAAGTTGTGTAAACAATCAATTGAAAACAATCAGATGTTGGCTTTCCTCTCTATGTATTTGGTTTAGAACTACAAAGATTTACTCAAGACTGTAATCTCGGAAACAAAAGACCGAGTGCATTTTACTTAACTTCAGTAAAACTATCCAGAATTCTAGTCATTTCTAAGCTTTAAGTTCTTGAATTAACCATATTTTGCTAAATGACAGAAATTCCAGTTTGTTACTTTGCAGATTTGCTGATTAAACTACGTCCTCCTAGTTTTCCGCGAATGAAATTCTAATTAAACTTTGACAAATGTTGAAGGATTCACAGTGCATTTTATTGATGTAAAATTAGAGAATGCTTAATATCTTTATTGTAATTATTTTTATTTTGATAAAAATGGGGTGGTATTTTGGACACAGACACTGCTAGATTTACAGTGAAGAGCAAAAATTCATTTCAATCAATTTAACTTTCGGTGCAAATTCAATATTACCAATTTTTGCTTTTAAATTTTATAAAAGTGGTTTTAATTATCAAAATTGAAGTTATAAAGTCATGAAGCACTTCAAATAAATAATAAATAATCTTAAGCATCGAAACCATTTTCAATTAATTGAAAAATACTTAAAAAGGTGAAAAAAATAGATAAATAAATAAAATAAATTTTTCTAGTAAACTACCAAAATGTGAATTATCGACGATTATTTCTAAGCAAATCTTGAACTCTCCCTGTTTTTAAACTTATTTTGGCCAGAGAAACTTCAACGTATCTTAAGTTACTCTTTAAAAAATTTTTAATAAATTTTTGTGAATGAAAACATCAAATATCATCTTTTGGAGTTAATCTTTAATAATTTGATAATATAAATTTCTAGATTTTATTCCAGCTCCATTATTAATCACCCAATATTTGAAAATATTTTAATTAAAAAATTATAAAGCCAGACAATTATTTAAAACAACCAAAATACGTTTCTATATAATTTTGACCTTGTAATTGTAAAATCGTAAATGTAGGAAGGTTTTTTCGAAAAAGACAATTCGTCATTATGCATGACCAAGCCCTTTTCAGTAGAGACAGAATTACTACAAACAGACGGACAGCTCCCTTTTTTTTTAAACAAAAAGTGTCCAATTTCCAGGCAACTCATTCGGTGGTTTGCCCGGAACACTGGCTTCAGCTTAATGTCCAACAGTTGGGCTTCTGTGGGACTTTTTCTAACCACGAATAAGCGTCGCTTGTTCAGCACATTGTTATTCACAACGATTAAAGTGAACCTAACATTTATGCAACAGTTTGCATGTCGTTTTTTGTTAAATAATTTTAATATTTCATAATTTAATTAATGAAAACCATTTTTGATGTGGTTTGGTCGTTGCCTCTTTTTTGTAGTCAAATCAAAGATATTGCTGTCTCTACAATTTTGTCTAAAATTACAGTTTAGTTTTAGTCAAAAATTGTCTGAGTTTATAGGTTAATTAATTAATTTCTCCCACCCCTCTTTGTACTCACCCATAACGTCCACCACTCGGAGGGTATCAACAACTGGTTCCATAACTTCCTCTGGGATGTGCATGATTTTATTATTTTGTAAATTCAGGGTTTCTAACGAATTCAGATTTTCGAAGCCCAAAGCTGGTAAAGCCTTGATGCTGTAAAAAAACAAAGTTAACATCGGCAAAAAATCAATTTCCTAGAAAACACGCGAGTTGGCTTTACTTAATAAAATTGGAATTTACCTACGACGCGACGTTTGTTTCAATTAATAAACAGAAAAAATTCCGAAAGCTCTATCACGTTTTTCAATGAGCAAAATCCTATAGATTCGATGCGAGTAATGCATACTAAAAAAATTTCCATAGAAAAGTTTATCACTTTTGTGTATAATTTCAAGGCGGGATTTCGTTTTAAATTTCGTACATTTTTCTTACTTACTCATTTTTCTGTAAATTAAGAAAGGTGATAGAATCCCCGTATCCAGTAAAAGCATCCTCCGCTATGAAGCTGATGTTGTTGGCTCTCAGATCTAAATGGCGAAGGCGATGTAAGCCTCGCAAAGCTGACGTGGGAATTGTATGAATATTGTTATCTCCCAACCGGAGGTACTGCAAGTTTTCTGTGAATTGATAAAAGTTTGCAGAGCTTTCTCAATGTTATTATGCGTATGAATAATTATTTCTTTCTATTGTTTTCAAAAGCACGCTTCCAAACCTTTTTTTAAAGCAAACGAGTTGACAAAACATTCGGGATTCGTGCTTTTGTGAACAGAGAAGGAATTTTATTGGATACCTAAATTCCTATCTACGTGACTTGGGGGAAAATATTTTTTCTTTTTAGAATATTCATCTATATTTACCTTTCTAGAATCGCTTTTATTGTGATTTGCTGGCTTAATTCAATGTGTGCCGTTTGATAATCAAATGTATACTTAATTTGATGATTAATAACAATTATTTAAAGCCATTTTGTAGTTTTAAATCAGAAATTGAAACAAGAAATCTACATTTCGAGGCGAAAGCTTTCCAAATCAAAGGCAAGCAGAAATTCGAAATACCGCCAGTTGTTATTTATTCAGTCCTGTTCGTTAAGCCCTATTCAGTATTTATTTCCATTTATTCATTCCGGCGTTTTAAGACAAACGGAATAATAATGAAAGAGATACACACAGTTTGTCAAAGCCACCGAATGTTTTAGTGGTCATTAAAACTCTTAAATTTCTTGCGCAATATTTCTATGTCACATAACAATTTTCACAGGTTGACAAAACCTTGACACTTGAATATTTTCTTTAAAAGTAACCTTTAAGATTTTTTTATCTAACTAAGGAATTGTAAAATCGATGAATTAAAAAATAATTTCTTCTCTTGTCGAAGCATTCGAATTTCTACAAATAAAGCTACTTACAATTATGGATTGGATACTCTAAACTGTGAAAAAATAAACCGAAACTAAGTATTTTCAAGGGTAACTTTAATGTCTTCGTTTTTCTCCTAATCACAATCAATCACGTTTTGCTGAGGACGATTCTTTTCTTGTCGTCCTTTTTTCGTTGAAATTTAAAAAAACAATTTTTTACCGAAAATCTCTTCCCTCAAGAAAATTCGATAATTATTTAATCAAATTAACGACAAGATTAATGCGTAGGAAAATTCAGGACCTTTTGCTTCTTCTTCCATTTTACACCGGCCCGGCCGTGCCTTAACCCTTGTTACACTTTTATAAATTGCACCCTCTTATTAGAAACGCTAATTACATCTACTTGTACTGCTCTGGAGGTGTAATTTAATCTTAATTATTTTTCTTGTATTCTCGTAAACTCCTGTTAGGGGTTATGACTGGGTAAATTTACTGTATAGGCAATTTATTTATCAGGTAATTTGTTTCTTTGCGTTTTTAACCCTGGAGTAGTGGCGCCGAGTCTCTGAGACTCGAGCCTTACAAAATCTTATGTGAAAAGGGTGGGGGGGGGAGCTAGGAATTTGTGCCTTTTAGTACCTTCATTATATATAGTACGCTGTCGGCTAGTGCAGTGAAAACACTATTGATTATTTTTTTTTACAAAAATAACAGCACCACTCGTTATTTCTGCAAAATTTCTATGTTTAAAACATGCAGAATTTCGCTGCCCTGTGTGCGAGACACTACCAGACATGCCTTTGTAATATTGTTTATTATTTGTTCTTTCAGAAAATGTTTTTTTTTGTTTTGTATCGCTTTCAGGCAATAAAGTTTTTTTTTCAATTTACCTCTAAAAATTTTCGTATATTTTATACCATATTAGTATTTTGACGTGTTATTGATGTTGAGAAAACATGACAGCCCTGAAAATCGGTTTAGTTATAGAAAACATACATACGAATCCCAAAAATTAAAAAAAAAAAACATATTGATAATAGTTAATGAAATAAAAATTTTCAAAGTTTCGAGTCTGACAGACTCGGCGCCACCGCTCTTTACCGTAACATGAGCGCCACTACTCCAGGGTTAAAAACCTGTATTTGTCATGGAAAAATGTAAGAGAGGTATCATTTTGGAGAAACATTATTTGTAGTGGGATGTGTTTTGAAAGGCGAAATATTGTAAGAAATTTTAATATGTTACTTCGAAGTTTCCTTCATTTTTATAAAGGAATGGCAATATTTCTCGAAGCTGCTAGGCTGCATGAATCTTCTTTCTCCGTACGTTGAGAAGGTCTGTTAAGAATTTTTTAGAAGATTTTGTATAGAGTCTTGAAAACAACAAGTAAACTTAGTTTTCTTACTTTGAATAGGTGTAAAGCTCAATAGATAAACAACAACAAAATTAATAAAGAAAAAAGCAGAATCAGAATGTGCAGTTCAGTTCAGTTAAATAATAAAATTGTTGCATTTAATAAATAAATAAATAAATAAAATTCAAGGTTTGATATTTTTTTGTTTAATTTTTAAAAAGTAGAGTATTCTAACGACTTTAAGAATTTTGGAAATTTGTTCCAAAGGTACTTATTAAGAAGAAATATTAAAACTTTTAAATGTAAAACATTTTCAAAGATCAAAGCATTTGTAAATGTTAATATGTATCTTAGTCTTTATAATAATTACTTAATAAGCACATCGCATATATTTCACTTTAAAAATGTGGCTTTCAGGGCTTCCTAAATTCCAATTAGTTTCCGATTTAGGTACGCGAAACAAAAACATTTTAAAAATTTACAAAAAAAATGATTGAAAATGATATTTTATTTGTAAATCAATAACATTTGGGAAATTCTAAACTGTTAGAAAAAACATAAACCCTGAATTAGTCCAGCTTGTGAGATGGTAAACTACCGTTAATATTTTATAAATTTCATGAAAAATCAATTTATCCAGAATGATATTTTCTTTCTCTATTAAAATTTGGAAAATTCAAAACTCTTGTAAGAAACATTAACTCTGATTTAGTCTAAACTAGCGTTAATATTTTGTAAATCTCATAAAAATTCAGTTAATATTTTATTTTTACACTTAGAGCATTTCGCATATTCAAAAATCATAAATTCTAGATTAGACAGGATTGACATGGCCTCTTGACAATTTCCTCGGCATATTGTCCCCCAAACTATCACCCAAATAAGGAAGGAATGACGGAGTACCCAAACTCTCTTGACAATAGATTTTTAATGCAAAAAGCGCCTGGTAGACGAAGACCACTTTACCAATGTATGTAAAAGTTGCAGCTTAGTTACGTATCAACCTATACACCAATCTACTAGCTCAGTTATGAAGGAAAAATCTCTATTTACTCGACTTCTTTATCACGAAAGGTACAGCTGCAGGCTGCAGGATATATCGCTATAGAATCAAACTTGGACTTGTGTTCTGACCATATGCCAGTAATAACAACCATCAGGACTACAATTTTACAAATAACTAAACAAGTAACCCTATTCAACAGGAGGACATACTGGAAACTCTATAAACAGCTTGTTGGCCGTAATATAAATTTGTCTATTCCCCTGAAAACTAAATCAGACAAAGAAGTACCAGTAAACAACCTTACCGGTCTAATACAGGAATCTGTATGGGAAGCTACGTCAGATATTCCCAAAAAAAGATTAAACCAAAACTGCCCGTGGTCATAAAAGAAAAAATTGTTTAAAAATGCGCCTTAGAAGAATATGGCAAAACATCAGATATCCGTCGGATGGGAGGCACTACGTTGTGGCATCTCAGGAATTGAAGACTACAATTAAGAATCTATAAAATAACTCTTTTAAAGAATAACTATAAAATCTCTCACATACACCTGAAACTCAATATTCGCTTAGGAGAGCTACTAGAAGCCTAATGAAATCAAAAAATCCAATTCCCCTACTCGCAAATGTCAACATCTTTGGAGAAGGCATTTTCCCCCCTGCCTCGCCAGAACACTCCAGCAGAAGATTTTCTAGAAGCACCGCACCTTTACCGAAATCGTTTAGAGTAAAGGAAGTACAAACTATGATTAGAAAAATCTGAGCTTTAATAAAGCATCGGGCCACGATTTGATTAGAGGACGCCTTATTAAAGAATTGCCACAAAGAAGATATTGATAACAATAATATGCAACGTAGTTCTACGAATAGGATATTCGCAATGGAAAGCTACTGAAATAATTCTGATTTATAAGCCCGGAAAACATCGTACAGACCGATTAACTTGCTTCCCATCTTTAGCAAATTATTCGAGACACTATTTTTTACACGATTAATGACGGTAATAGTGGAAAAGTAATCTGATCCCTGAGCACCAATTCGGTTTCAGAAAAAAATATAACACCATCGAGCAAGTCCACAGATTAGTCGAAATCATAAATCAGAGATCAGAGGGAAAAAGTTACTGCACGGCGGTAGTAGCTTTTTTCGTTGACGTGGGCCAGGCTTTTGATACTGTGGCACGAGGAACTCCTCTACAAACTCAAGAAACAACTGCCATACACGTTGCACATCATCATAGAATCGTCGTTGAAAGAAAGACACTTCCGATAAAAGCAGGAGGGTCCGAAGGTAGCGGCGTCCTTGTGCCAACACTGTATCTGCTCTTTACGTCTAATTTACCAACTGACTAACAAACATGCACAGCAACATTCGTCGATAAGGCGATACTCGCAAAACATTCGGATTCAAACACTGCTAGAATGATATTTCCGCAAAATCTAAATCAGATACGAAAATAGGCATCTAAATGAGTATAAAAATAAACCAAAACAAGTCCGTACAAGTCAAGTTCACAATGTGCAGGTGGTAAACACCACAAGTTAGTTTCAACGACCAAAACTTGTCGCCAGCTGAGCATGTCAAATACTTTGGTATGTACTATCACGTGCCAAAGTAATGACACGCCCAAGATTTGTCATTGTATGATCAACAGCCTTGTAGCAGTCGATGAGTAACTTAGGCATAACCATAAGACCTTGTAGGTAGGATTAACAAGTTAGAATAAGAAAGTTACTCGTCGACTGCTGCAAGGCTGTTTATTATACAATAACAAATCTTAGGCGTGTTATTATTTTGCACGTGATAGTACCTAGATGAAGTTTGACGTGGAAAACCCACATACTGACTAAAAGAAAGCAATCCGGGCACAAATATACCTGGGACGTAAATCAAATATGTGACTTAAAAACAAACTATTGGTGTAAAAAACAGTGTTAAAACCCATTTGGTCTTATGGGATACAGATCTGGGGAACAGCTTCTGTCTCTAATATTGAAATATTGAAACTCGAAATCGGAAAGTTCCCCGAATGATAATAAATGCCACGTGATTTGTATCTGGACTAACAACATTTACAAAATCAATTTATTCGAAATGACATTTTGTTTCCATACCAACAATAATTGGGAAATTTAAAAAGCTTGCACAAAACATAAATTCTGAATTAGTTAAGCATGTAAGCAGTTGGTTTAGCTTGCGTCTGACCACTGGCCCAGGTTCGATTCCCAAGGCCAGCGAATATTCAGTCAAATTTAATTCTAAAATGAGTGCGAAGACTTTGATTTCCAAATATAGAGGTAAGCAAGCAACCGCCGGATTTAAATCTTCTTATTATTGAATTGAGGTGGCTCAGTTGGTTCAGCGTGCGTTTGACCACTGAGATGGCCCGGGGTCGATTCCCAGGGCCACACATACACCGAAAACACCCGACTGCTGCCTCCGGAAGCGGGAGCCAATGACCAACCAATCTCTAGTTAGTATGATTATACAAACAATAACCGGGAATTTCAAAAATCTTGCAAATAGCATGAATTCTGAATTAGTGACATGTGACATTCTGAACAACAGAACTGTTAACATTTTGTAAATTTCATAAGAAGTTAATTTATCTATTTATGTATTTCGGGCCAAATAATTAAAAATAATACAAATGCATAAAAATTACAGAAATTCTGAAATTTAGAAATTTTGACTAGCAGTGAAGAAAATCTACTACATTTATCAATGTGGTTCCAAATTAGTTACTAGACTTCTTTGGTTTTAATCATCATAATTTCACTCTTAATTTGTATAATATAATAAGTCAGTAGAATTTATAAAAGATAAACTGAAATGATCTCCAAATAAAGCCAACCTTTTATTGTTACGTTTTATAAAAATCAGATAAATGAGTGTGAGTGACGTTTAATTTCCAAAACCAAGGGTATTAAAATTTATTTTATTTTTAACTTATTTGAAGATAAACCCGTTGTTTTATTCATAAAACATAAAGCAGTGCTTCCTTTGCTACTAAAAAAATATTAGCTTATTATTTCAAACATCATCCTGTAATTGCAAATTCCATCCATGTAATTTCAAATTTTTAATTAAAAACCATAACGCGAGTAATAATTTAGGAAATAATCACCAGCTTTCGTTTATGCTTTTGAAATTTTTATTTATGACCCGCTGATAGTGTGAAAAGGCATTAAAACGAGATGCTATCGTAACGATTTACTCTTCAATTTCTTCCATTACAGTGTTGAAACGAACACGTTTAAATGTTATAAACCTTCCCATAATGTATTCTAAAATTATTTCAATGCAATTTGATGAAAATGAACATGCAATGTTCTGTGTAATCGCTGTAATGTAGCCAGATATGTTCGGTGCACGCGATTTCCATGCTTTTTCTAACATAAGCTCTCAAGGAAACCGAGATTTGAGCTTGCATACATTTCATTGAATTCACAAAAAATTGTTATGTGTTAATCTGAAAACAGCCTGCCTGCAAATGACTATCGGGTTTTGCCCTTTTAAAGTTTAAATTAAATTCCGTTGCGGAAAACCGGTTCAAAACAAGGAGGAGGAAAAGAAAATCCATTTTCACCTTTAACATATTCAAAAGGTATCATTTTCGTGAAAATTACATGTAATAGCCCCCGTCTGTCTGTTTTCCTTTATTTACTTATTCACGAACTGAAGTACGTCGTATTATTTACGCTGTATACGAGCATTCAGTTTCAAAGTTTGAATAACAAACAATTTTCTAGCGTAACTTGAAAACACAGAAGTGTCTCGTTACATTTGTCTCTCTGTTTAGACTGAGGCAAATCTCCTGCATAGTTTTCATATACCAGATTTCACAAAACCTCTTCCAGTATTGTAACTGGGAAAACGCAAAGGGAAGGAAATTGTCTCTCTGCTTCGGATTTATTATAATTTGAGGTTCGCTCCGCTTGCCTGAATGAAGTTTTCCACTTGTTATATCGCACGAATATTTCTAGGATTTTCTGCAAATGGAATTTTTTCGTTCTGGAAATCTTATTTACGAGACAATATATTTGGATATGACGGCAAATTTATTTGATCAAATCAAATCAATTCAACCTTTAGGGTTTAATCACACCCTAAATATTATAACCATCAAGTACGTAATACCGGTAACTAACTAATAACGTTTGTTACCGAATATCAGAAAGTGGATTTTCGTAATTAATAAAGCACCCTTGATATTTGCGTGCTAAAATTCTGACATGAATATTCAGGTGTTATGATTATTAAGTGGATTTTGATGTTTTTGGTTATAAAATTTACAAGATAACATTTTTGCCTGATGAGTTGTCGCAATCTTTTAATGGGTTTATTCTTAAATTAGTTAGAATTCAAGGTGGAATCGTAATTGTGGTAAATTAAAAAGTTATATAGAAATTATTGTGGGTAAATCTGAAGTTGAATAATATTTAAAAAAATTTGATCTTAAATTATACAAACTTGGCTATAATCAAGCTAGAATGAAAATTTGCATTCCAACTTTTCCAAAAGATCCAGAACAAAAAAAAATTAAAAAAATTTTGTGTGAATTTATAAGGGAACTTAAAATAAATGGAATTTAAGAATGAGTTGTGGGCGACTTTTAAAAATCCATATTTTAAGACAATTTTTATTGATATAAACTTAACGCCAAAACCGGTGGAGTTTAACGGACTGGCATTTTATTCAGATGGTTCCAAAACTTCACAAATAACTGTGGTTGGAATATACGGACCGGGATGCAGAGTACCTCTTTATCTCAGGACCATGTACCATGTACATACCTTAAAAATGCCACCGAGGTATTTGGCCAAGTTGTAGGTGGGGGAATTGATGGCATTAACAATGCGACGGACGAGACCATACAACCTCGGCGGTTAGGAAGTCACGATTGATTAGACGACATTTAATATCCAGTGCTATGTCAAATGATTTGAAGAGTGTGAGAACCTCGCGTTCGATTTTGAAAGTGGAGTCACGAGGAATGGGGGTGTACAATGTACATGCATTGTCCTGAAGAAGATCATTCAATTTAGCCACATATTGAGTTTTATATAAGGCGACAGTGGTATTACCTTGTCAGCTGGTAATATTACAGTGTTAGAATTGGATGGAAGACCCTTTAGTGCAACTCTTTCTTCCTTTGGGATATTGCAAGATTAAGATTTCACCGAACGAAGTCACCTAGTTGTTTCAAAACGAATAATGGCAGCACTACTTTTAAGAAGTGTACGTAGTGACGACTTAACCGAACTAACAATGTGGGAATTTTGGAGAGAGAGATTTGGATAACAATAAAAACTCAGCTGTAGTTAAAGTGAGAAGAAAGATTCACAACGGTTTGTGGAACGTGCATTAATAGAAGAACCATCTTTGGGTCTAAGAAGAATGAAACTTACGAAGGTGGGCAGCAGTAGTAAGTTCAGAGGTGGTGTGAGCTTGAATATAGGTGATCCTATCAAGTAAAGACCAGTAATTGCTACTAACTAAGAATATTAGAAAGTTCTAAATGAAGATTCAAGGTCAAGATTCCGCTTCGTTAGTCTTATGCGTTCCCGGATAAGAGAAAAGCTGGCACGACGAAGAATATTTTAGGCTGAATACGTCGAAATGTGATGTTTGATTTTTAAGAAATTGGGAATAACCTTATTGTCACGGCAGCGAAAAAGAGTTTCGCGTCTGGAGTTTAGTTACCGTACTCTTTTAGTGCCCTTGATGAGGTCCTCAAGAAAGTGATCGAAACGTTCAGCCAGAAAGTTACTTTCGAAGAAGAGAATTATTTAAAACAACTAAATTAACCCAACACTTCACAGGAAAACTTATAAAGGCTAAGAAATACGTACATGAGCTTAGTAAATACATTGCTATAACAATTTCTGCCATTAACTACCTAAAAGATGACTGAAGAAGGGGTGTAAGAAAGTTCTAAATTTTCGTAATATTCAAAGGTATCCATTTCTATAAAAATATTTAAAAGGACCATCGAAAAGTTGCATTTTTAAAAAGCTTCTTTAGAATAAAATCAAGAAATTTACTGGACTGAAAAGATACTTGAATACAGTAAGTAATAATTTCGACCTCATTGTTTTTAAATTCTAAAAAGGTTTGAAATGAGGTAGATCAAAAATTTAATGGCAGTACCTGTCCACAAAAACATCGTTCCTTTTAGGAAGTTATTAACAAGTGCATTGTACTTATTAAACAAGTAACAATTAAATAATTCCAAAATTCAGAATATGAGATAATGTTAGCACAGAAATAAATTAAAACAACCATGAGAAGATAGGTGATGTTCGTATCACAATTCGCTGCTGAGTTTATATGAAAATTTAAAATACATGAAATCTGTTAAGAAAAAAGTAAAAAACGAAAGAAAATGCAATTGTACTTCGATTTCTTCTTCTTCTTCTTCTTCTCTTTATTCTTTTACCCTCACCAAGTGTCGGATGTTGAACGTTATTTCCTATTTAACTATCTAACCATTTCTTCAACTCCTTTCGTTTCTTGGTCATTGCCCTTATTTACCCCATTGTTTTCCATTTCTTCTCTCCTATTTCCCCTATCATGTTGAAGCATTACTTATGTACTTGGCCATCCTCTTTTCTTTTTCTCGTCCTTGCCTGCCACCATTATTTTCCTCCCGAGTTTCTTTCCGGCATTCTTCTAACGTAGTCATTTCGTTTCATTTGTTTCGTCTCTGTTTTTTTCTTTATTGGTTCTTGATCTATACTACCCTAAATTTCGTCATTGTTTGCATAGTCCTATTCGTGTTCCCCGCTATTTGCTTAAGAAATTTCATCTCCACTGCGCTTAATTTATTTTCATGGTTCCTCTGGAGTACCCAAGATTCTCTTCCGTACAATCATATTAGTAAAACTATACTATTATACACTTGTTTCTTAATTTTGACCTATGATTTATTTTAACAATTCTGGATGATTCTTGTATATATTTAAAGGTCGTTGTGGACAGACATGTTGCCCTATAATTATCGCACACGTTTTGTCCACTTTCTTGTCCAAATTAGCGTGCCCACTGCATTTTCCTAGATTGCTTCTTGCTACTTCCTCTTCTACCTTTTTGTAATTCCTTGCATGCCATAAATATTTTCATGTTCTCTGATGAATATAGTATTTTATTGCTTAAATTTATCATCCCTCAACGTACCGAATTTATCTTCGAAATACAGCCTCTCCACACATCAACATAGCTACTCATTGGTTATCATCTTATCTAATAATCTCTTATTTTATCCTCTCACTGCCTTTATTTTACCCCAGAAAGATTTATTGTCCGTGCTATATCTTTGGTTTAAATTAAAAATTCTGCACCTGTTAGTTCCTGATACATTTTCCTTACTTCTGCTTGCTTTTGACTTATAATAAAATGCGGCTATTGGTATTCTCTTTCCTCGTTTGTTATGATCCTCTAATAATTCATTGGCGCCACTACTAATTTGTGTTTAGTCCTCAATTTCGTCTCTATTTCCTTTTTTATTTATGGTTCTTTTTGTATATTTTTTAGCGCACATCTGTCCAGCGCTGGATGTAGGCCTTCCCCTTATAGATGGGTTTTTGGTCTATTCTCACATAGTGGTATGTTCTCGTGGAAGAGAAAGGTGCCGTGCCATTCTAACGGAACAACTGAGCTAGTCATACTCCTGATCGTACGGGAATGGTAAGTAAATCCTATTATTATATCATTTTCATGACAACTTCAGTTTATGTTTTCCCATTTCGGTTTAAAGCTTTTGGCGCATACGATCGCCTACATTGTTGTCCAATGTCTTGGTCTTTCAATCCATAATCCAATCGCCCATTATGATTCTTCCTGGTCCATTCTTTTCTTATATACTTCACTTTGTAAGTCATTGTAGAAGTTTATTATCATTTTTCCTCCGTTCCTTCTATGTTTCTTAATAATTAAGTTCATCCTTTCTTTTGGTTTTATACTTATCAATATTATTCTTGATGATTCTGATTCCGAACTTGTTATGATTTTATTAATATCTTCTTTCACTACTTCTCCTACACCTTCCTTGCTCTTTGCCTAGGTTCTCTTCCTGACTGATATCGGTCCACATCCCACTTTCTTTGTGTCTGAAATTTATATTTATTTAATATTCAATTTCTTTTCCTTTTAGCGAGGTTACTGCATATTCTGAAATTTATCTCATTTAAGCTTCCTCCTGCTTTCGGTCGCTATTTTTTGTCTATTGTTCTTTCTTATTACTTTTTCTTTGTGGTCTGCTTTTATTTAATTCAACAATATTGACCAAGTAATGGACACGTTGAGGCTTTTGAATTATTACACTTTAAGAATCAGCGACACTAACATATTGAACACCGTCGAAGAAGAAGAGAATGAAGAAAGAGAAAAATCTTTTTTATATGCATCTTCGGGTTACATTATATTTTTTAGTTACATTTAATAAAAAAATAGAATTTCGAATAGTTTAGGTTTTTATAGTTTTATAGTTTCCTGGAAGTAAAACAATCATGTAAAATACACGACATAAATTACATGCCCAACCCTGCTTTTAACGAAAATCCATAAGTAATGATTTAAAGTTGTTAGATCCATGACGTGATAAACAACTTTCATGTATATATTTCAAAGAAATTGTTAAAATTATAATTGGTACAATACAGGGTGTTTCCAAATTATACCGAAAAATTTCTGCAGTGCAAGACAAATTAAAGCATTTTGACCTGTTTTATCTACGTCCCAACATGCACGTCTGCGGAGCTACAGCCAATTAAAGTTTGTTATAAAATTTAAAGAAAATTCATTATCACCAAGTATAAGGGTTATGAAGAAAGCATTTGGGGCGTTTTCGTAATTTATAGAAAGGGCCATTTTTGGCAAAAGGCTATAAATATACTTCCACTGAAAGAGTGTTTCTGGGGGTTGGGGTAATTAACGCCTTGGGGAATTTTTGGGTGTAAGAATAATCTAAATTTAACTACAACCGTTTATGTAAAATTCAGTGGGAAATCTGTTTTTCTCTTAACATTTTTTGTTAGATTCAATGGTATTCGAGTAAATAAGGAAAAACTAAGTGGTAGCGAAAAATTTAATCAAGTTGTCACGTTCGAATTTATTGTTGATACACAAAATAACGTCAATTTTATTTTAAAGACAATTGGACCGTATTCTGATCTTATGTTTAAAGTTGTCTCTAACTAAAGTCGTGTTTAGCGTACACACAAAACGATATAGCTTTATATAATTTTATATGTCTATAACAAAGATATGCGATGTTGCCATGGCAATTAAACATTAAATTTAAATATGAGATCAGAATACCGACCATTGGTCGGTATTCTCACCTCATCAGAATACGAAATACATTGCGTAAACTGGCTTCCTTTTTTGAGCAAAGCTTGATTGGCTATGTCTCCGCAGATGTGCATTTTAGGATAGCGGTAAATCAGAGCAAAATCTTCGAATTTCGTCTCAAAAATGGAAGTTTGTCAGTATAATTGAGAGACATTCATATGAAAAATAATGTTATGAAAAAAGCAGAATTAATTGTAAATGTGTAATTAGAAAATATGGAAAGCTTAACAAAGATCCTTCACCATTTACCTTATTATAAAAACAAATACTATTTACAAAAGGTGAAATTCAAATTAACTTGAATATTATTGTTTTCGTTATGTTTCCTTTGATATTTGAGGTAGATGTAAATTTTAATTATGTATGAATTGCCCCAGGTCCTCTTTCCACCGCCCAAAAATGTGTTTTATTTAATTTTATTTCATATCAATTAACGTCAACTTTTATAAAAAAATAATCTAATATCGAGGATAAAATTGACTTCCCCTTAACGAAGATGGATAATTAACATTTTTGTTTAAAAGAGTTAAGTATGCCTTTGTCTTATTAATATTTTCCCCCGAGTAAAAATGGCAGTACGTGTCAAATTCAGTTTAGGTTAAAAAAAACAGGAGCAAAATGTACTTAAAAATATGCCCGACATCAAAGGCTAAAAAGCTCTTAGCGCTCGTTTATTTGCACGAAATTTGCCAAGAGTGTCACCAAAAGCTGATGGTCGATTTAATGCGATGATGGTGCCAAAAAATTCATTTTTAGCTCGTAAAAGCTACATTCGAGTGGAATTCCAAAAATGGGGGGTTGCTTTTATTCCGTTAGCTTTGTTAATATTGCGCGTTTGAAATTCAGTATTTGTCTGTTTGTTTGTTCACGAATTGTAAGTAAACTAACCTAATAAACCGAATTCGTGCCTGGTATTTGTCAGCTATCTAGTTTTAAGGGAAATATTACTAGGACAAATAAGTAAATTCGAGGTTAACTAAGTTAACTTACCTTCAAGACCAGCGAACGCCAATGGGTCAATTGTAGCGATGTTGTTCCCGTCAAGTTCCAACGAATTTAACTGGGATAAATGGGAAAACGCTCTAGCTGGAACTTCTTTGAGTTTATTGTGCGCCAATCCTAGCGAATCCAGATTCTTCATACCTACAATATTTTAAAATCGTGGAATATTTTTAAAAATGCTTCGGAATCGATACGGATTGACGGGTCGCTTGTAATGCTAATACCAACGTACCTTCAAAGTCGCCCTCCTGAATTCTCGACATCTGGTTTTCCTGCATTTCCAACTTCTTTAAGGTGTCCAAGATTGAAAGCGCTTTTTGAGGCACCGAAGCCAACTCGTTTCCACCTAGGTTTAACCTTTTCAATCTCCTGTAAGATAAGATTTGAAAAATTCGATTTAGTGACTGACTAAATCTCGGAACAGATTATTTTGTGGTTTCATCTAGATTCCCTTCATGCTCTTTCACTGATTTACTTTAGAATACCAACGGATGTTTAAACATAGCAAATTATTTATTTCAGTAAATTTCTTTTGACTAATCTAGTACACTTCGTAATCAATTAATTAATTAATTAATTAAAATAAAAGCCAGACAGTTACTTTCGCAGGGAATTATTTGAAACAGGTAAAATAATGTAAAATTTTACTGGAAAATTTTCAAAGGGTTTTTGGGTTTTTTCACAAATCTCGTTTACTTGACTTTCGTAAATACACCACTGTAATACCTTTTGCCATTAATTAACTTAGAAATAGCTGCAAAAAGGGATCATATTAATAATAATTTTATTCAAAGGTATTCAGTTTATTCAAAATATTTAAAAGAATAACTTAACTAATCACTCATCCAAAAGTGGCTTTTTAAAATATAATTCAATAAATTTCTTAAAGCGAAAAGGTACTCAAAAAAATTAATTCCCTAATACAGCCAGTAATAATTTTGACCTCATCGTTTTGAAAGTCTAAATGAAGCTCGAAATAAGGTAGATCAAAGGTGAATGAATGCCAATTCTTAAACGATTTTTATTAACTTAAAATCTTTTTTCATTAGAAATCCTTCAATTAAGTTAATGAAAATCAGAAAACTTTGGAGGTACAAGCATTTAATATTCTTAATTGAGGAGTTTTGCTAAAAATAAATTAATATAAGAACATCGAAATTATATGAAAAAAAGAATTGATGATAAAGCTCAGCTTAGTAACACGAAGTGGAAAATTTCAAAAGACATTTTAAAAGAAAGTATCGGAAAAGTAATTTTTAGTTTGTTGAACAGTAAAGCCTCGAGATGCGAATTTACGTGAATCACTCAAATTTGTTATTTAGAAGCTGGATGTAAATAAGGAAACCTTGAAGCTGAATAATCAAAAATAATCTTTAAAATTCTTTTCAGCATATAAGCAAATAATTACGATTTTAAATTATTAATAAAAGGCGAAAAATACAATAACAATTTTAAAAATATCAAGAAGGATTGGTATTTTTCTCAATAAAATATCGAAAACACACGTATTTCCTACGATAAGAGTACAAACCATGATTGTTTGATTACCGAAACATTATCATCCGTCTGTTAATAAATTCTGGTTTTGTCCTGATTAATTTCAAACACTCTTAATTAGACAATATTGTCTTTATCCTTGTTCCCCGGTCAAATCCTCATATTTACAAAAAAAACGAAACAAAATATATTTTAGTCCTTCTCTAAAACAATGACCTCTTGGCCATACGTCACTGTTAGATGACATTAACCCTCGTTATTTTTATCCCCCAAAGAGTGCACTCAATGGTGTGAACAATCAGATTTGATTTTGCGACCATATCATTCAAAGATTAATTGCGTTTTGGTTTAAAAATAATCCTGTACGAAGAGCAAACCCCATATTATTAATTTAAGGACCCATTCGTCCAAGGGCATAACTTTTATTAATTTGGATTAAGGGCTAAAATTAATAATGGCTACTTTGCAAGCAGAATAAGCCATAAAACTAGCGGTTTTCTATTGATGAATTAACATTAAAAAAGCCCACAGCTAGTCTAACAAATCTACATAATGTTCTGTGATTTTGTCGCAAACAGCAATTCTATTATCTTCAAACTTTAGGTCAAACGAGTTTAGAATCACAAGCGATAATCTCTGTACACTAACATGAACCAGGTCACTATCATTAAAATATTAAAATACAGTTTAATATTGGATGGTGGATTATTGTAAATGGAATGGCAAATATCGGTATGGTTAAAGTGCTGTAAGCTATCGACTGTTCCTGGTTGTAGTAAAATGTTTAAACCACATATCCGAGTTTGCCTTGCTATAAAACTTGTAAAATCACATATTTTTAAGTATTGTAAAACATTTATTTTATTGTCTTAAAATACTAAAGTTTTCTACATGAAAGTTTTATTACAGTTGTTCAATCGAATCAGTATCCGAGGCTCAAATCGCTTCATCTTAGATTCGAATATTTGCTATCGTAAAATTCGAAACACGAAGGTGAATTCCGAAACTAGATTAAAATTTCGAAGCTTTAATCCGGATTCGAATTTACAATACTGAATTCAAATTAAAATTTCGAGTCTCGAATAAGAATTAAAATTTCTAATCTCAGACATGGTTTGTAAATTTCAATTTTGAGTGCAAAAAATGACTTTATTTTTGGGTGTATAATTGCTAATTCATAGAATTAACTTTTAAATCAATTCAATATCGGTTTTTATGACTCCAATAAAATTTGGAATAAACCGTCTGTAGCAAGATTGAAAGCTGAAATTCCAAATTTAAATATAAAATTTCAGAATTGTAATAAATAATAGATAGAGCTGGTCGTACAAAAATCTACATGATTTTAGTGAGGTACTTAGGTCACCACCAACTCGTCAACATGCAGGACCAGCATGGAGTTTCAACAACCAGATAGCCCCATACATGTCAAATGATTATTCAAAATTCTACAAGCAGATTACCCCAGGTGAGTAGGACGCAGAGTCCAGAATCTCACACTGACAATAGGTCAGTCTGCCTCGCAGATTCTGGGGAGGCAAGAATTCTCTAGCATCAAAAGGACAACCAAAAGGAGACCTACAAGACTCTAAAATGAAGGTGGAAACATATAATACTAAATGATTGGTCAAAGAAGACAGACTAACGGAAGTAGAAGAAGAGCTAACAAAAATAGAATGGGACTTTGTAGAAATCTCAGAAGTATGGAAGAAAGGAGAAGAATGCAGTAAGCTAATAAGTAGTCATCTCATGAACCATAAAGGAGAAGAAGAGACATCCGATAAAGGTATTGGTTTCATTATAAACAAGAATATAAAAAGTAAAATGGTCAGTCTTAAAAGGCTGTCAAAAAGAGCGGGATCTGTTATCATAAATATTAATCAAAAATGTAAGATTATCCAAGCCTACAGCAAACTGCCAACTGCAAATACACAGATGAAGATATACGTAAAACACTAAAAGAAGGATAGCGAGAAAGGAGGAAGAGATAGAAACGTGCATAGGGTTTGGGAGAAAGGAACGATAGAGGTAAAAAGCTGATATATTGGTCATTTCCTTTTTTTGTATATAGGTACTATCAAATTTCTGTTCAATTTTTTTGGGCATTTCACACTTTTCCCAGATTTCTATTATTAATTTATTCTTTCTGCCAATTCCGTTCCTCCATATTTAAATAATTCTCCGGGTATTTCATAACTTCCTGAGCTTTTGCCATACTTAGGGTTTTAATGGTTTCTACTACCTCTTCTAACTTGAGGGGGTTTGGCTTCTTGCTTTATTTTTTGGGTTCACAGGTATTCTTTCCATACTAGGTTCGTGTTCTTGTGCCGTTAATAATTCTTTATAATGTTCCACCCATCTTTTCAGGATGTCTGATTTTGCTCCTAGTAGCTCCCCTTCGTTGTTTTCGATAAATAGTGTTTTTGCTTGGTATACTTTTCTGATTTGATCTGTTTTCTTATAGAACCATCTTATATTTTGCTTCTTCTAGTGCTCTTGCTCGGTATTCTCTCTCGTCTCTCCTGAGGACGCGACCGGTACATATGTATTATACATGGGACATAGGTTAAAATAAGGTAAAGAACACCATGCACCAGAAATAAGTAGAAGGGCAAAATTGGAGTAGGCAGCTTTTGGGAAACTTACGAATATACCTAAATCAAGAAAATTTACCAAAAAACAAAAAACTCGAATCTACGACACATATGTCCTACCAATACTCATCTACGGCCGTGAAACGCCTGCAATCCCTAAAAGAATAGTCAATAAAATAGCAATAGCCTAAAGAATTCTAGAAAACCAAATGTTGAGTATAATTCTCCGGGAAAGAAAGAGAAACGAATGGACTCATAGCAAGAAAAACAAACGACAGATGGACAACCGGTCTACCCGACTGCTACATTGAAAACCAAGAACGACCAAGCGAAACGTAAGAATAGCTATAGCCAGATGGTCGGATGAGATTATAAAAGTGGCAGGAAGGCAATGGTTTACATTAGCAAGAAATAGAGACGAATGGAAAAATATTGGGGAGGACTATGCCCAATATTTCAAGCCATAGGTGGTTACAGGCAGAATACAAACATTGTAGGTCTTTCCCTTTAAGTTGATAGGAATGTTCTTATTCTTGAATATGCGTATATTGGAACTTACCAAACGCTGCCCATGGCAGACCTATTTTGCAGTTTGGTTGTCCTTGCTCAATTTGATTTGATAGCCAAGGTAAGTACTCGTATATTGCTCAATGTATTAAGTTAAGTTAGTTTTACTTAAGTTCCAGGCCTATTTTTTGAGATGCTCGATTCAGTTCTACTAATGTTATCTTTAGTTCCTCGATATCGCCGCTTTTTAGAACGATATCGTCGGCAAAGCGTAGATGACTGAGACAAGATTCATCAATATTCACTCCCATGTTTGACTAATCAATTGTCCTTGAATAAATATGTTATTCAAAGCCAGGGTGAACAACTTTGGGGATATTGGATCTCCATGTTGCAAACCCTTCTGGATTTCCACCTTGTCAGTTAACGTGTCCTCGTCGATGCGGATTTGCATAGTCGCTCTATCATAGGTGTCCTTAATAATGGCTAAGTATCTTGAATCAATTCTAGCATCATCTAAAGCTTTTAAAACTGCCCTTTTTTCGATGGAATCAAAGGCCTTATTGTAGTCAACAAACGCCAGATTTAAAGGAATATTATATCCTGTTATCTTTTCTATTAAGGAACGCAGGGCCTGTGGGTAATCTGCTGTTCCAAAAACACTTACTTCCAGCAGCACCCAAAGATTAAAAGTGCAGACGTCCATGGATATAGTAATGCTTGGAATAAGCCTCAGAGATCACGTGCGGAATGAAGAAATTAGGACAGACATAATAGAATACATAGTAAAGTCCAAATTGAGCTGGGTTGGCCACGTGATGGACACGGAGACTATTCTGGAGACCAAGAATTTCAAAAAGAAGCAGAGAAAGACTACAAATACGTTGGTTCGATGACGCGAGACTGGCATCGGAAGGTTCAGGGCCCTTCAGATTTGGAGAGAGGCCTATGCCCAGGAGTGGACCTTAGAAGGCTGAGAAAGAAGAAGAAGAAGAAGAAGAAAAAGATGTCCGAGAGAGAGAAAAAGAGAGAGAGAGAGAGAGAGAGAGAGAGAGAGAGAGAGAGAGAGTTAAAAAATTGAAATCAAACCTAAAGTGAAGTTAAACACAAATTGGTGAATCGACTCTCCAGGAGTACTTTCAAAGAATAACATTTATCGATTTTTACATGAAGTAATTGTAAGTTATTTCCATTATTGAAAGAAATATTAAAAGGTTGAACAATGAGTTTTAAAATCGTTTAGCAAAAATACACAAACTCGTTTTGGGATTTTACAAATAAATAAAAACTCGCATTTTTAATCGGAATACTGAAAATTTTAACTCTTAACGTAAAGTTTATGCTTCACAAAGTTTATTTCAAAAATGAATTTTTCAAAATAAAACCTGGATTTTTATATATTTTTATAACCTTCGTGCTTCTGTACAGTAGTCTACTGCGTATGAACTTTATTTATCCAAGTAACAAGATTGCTAAAAATAGAAAGCTAAAAATAAGTTTTGTTGTGACAAAATATTGAATTTATATTGATATTAAGGAAAACTACAGCTTTTTTGTATAGTTTTCAATAATATGTTTTTACTCGTATTTAAAGAAAAATGTAAATTTCTGCGAATGGCACAAAACATGGAGCTCAAAATATTAATCTTCGAATTTAGGCGTTGTTTAAATATAATGCATAAAATTTAAAAAAATAAACAAAAAGAAGTTTTTGGGGAAAAACGTTTATTTTATTCATTATGTGACACAAAACGTTTTAAAGATTTTATTTCACTTTTCATTACAGCATTTAAAATCTAAGTACGACAATTTATCGTATTATTGGATTCCTATTTTTACAGCAAGGAGGAATAATCGTTTCAGGACTATTTTGTAAACATCGGCTGTTCTGTTTTCCTTAGTTGGAACTGCTGAACACACTATTTTTAACGAGTTCCCTACTGTTTGTAAACGACAAAATCATTTCCTTTTGAAAATATTTTGGTTTAATATTATCGGTTTATTTTTAAACGCTTCCTTTAAAAATTTGAGTTAAGGTTTTCCTATAAAAGGAAATTAAATTCATTTAATTCGAGCGATGATTGAAAACGTTTTTTAAGTGAAAATTATTGGAAGCGATGTTAGTATTCTAAAACCATTTTTAAGGCGCAAGTTTTTACAAATGTGGCAGAAGTTTTGAAGTTTTCAGAATTAAAAATATAAATTCCTTAAAAATTCAGTTTTTAGAATTACTTTTACTGATTCCGAATAGAGCAACATACAATTTTTATCAAATACCAAACTTGAACGAAACATTGCGTTCTAATAAAACTAATAAAATGTAAACAGTTTATAGCATGTATTCTAGGAATTTTTATTATTAAAGGATATGAGAACCCGGCTGTAATATATAGTGCTGCAAGGGAATAATTTATGTTATATTGCTGACATAAATCCTGAGTTTGTAGTAAATGTGGTGCAGTATTCGTGTACATCAAAGTAAGAAACCATTATTCTACAAAGAAACTATTGTTGTTACAAAATACTTGGTGCAATTCATTTTAGTTTGTATTTAATTTCACCATTATTATTTTTAGTTTATTTATGAAACTTGTGAAGATTGCTTTATCTAAAAGAGCAAACAATGAATAGAAAATGAAAAATCTTTCTAGTTTGTAAGAGCCTTAAGAGTTCTTTTATTGTAGCGGATTAATGTTTGAACTTGTGACTTTTTGGAAGAAAAGTGGAAATTTATCTGTATTAAATATTTTCAATTTGTTTAAGTAAAAATTGCGAGGACTTCTTATAAATAGGCAGTTTTTAATTTCTAAAAAGAACGTTTGGTTATAATTAAGTACAGTTAATGAGGAAGTAACGAAGTTTTACTTGATTATGAGAGAAAATTGGGCATAAAATTGTTAAGCAATTAATTCCAGTACTTTTAAGCATAAGCAATTTTGGTTTTTAAGCTCTTCAAATTCAGAATTTTGACGGAATTTACGGTGGTGAAAACTAACTTATGATTTATTTAAAATTCTTTAATTTCTTTGTCAAACCTAATTTTTAGACTAGAAACAAACTCCAATCTTAGAATTATATTATTCAGAGTCTTTAATAATGATAATAATACATTTGGCATGGAAAATTAAGCTATTTGTAAAAATTTGTATAATGTAATCTATGTATATTACAAACATGAAGGCTGTCTGTAATGAAAAGGTCATTGGTTAAACTACGAAGGTTATGGAATGTTGGCCATTTGTATACAAAAGCAAATAATTATTAATTTACAAGCAGTGTTTCAAATGTTGTCCTATTTGAATTTCAATTTAAACTGTCGGTTGTTGTTGCTGAAAACATACCAGTTGAGTTTTACATTCGAGTGTATCAGTTGTTAAAATTATTATTACCGGAACGCTTTCCGAACCTACAAATACTTCCATTAATTCCCGACTAAAAGGTTTGAAATTCAAAACAGTCCAGTTTAAATAAAAACACCTTGTGTGGTCGTTCGTTTTAATTGCACCTCTACTTATCAACGGAATGATCTCGTAATGAAAGAAATAAAGAAGGTAAAATGAAATCGATAACGAAAACGTAGGATATTCGAGTGGGCCGAGTTAACCTAATATTTTTATTACGCATCATATCTTTATTAAACCATCAGGGTTTATGTTACAATGACAGAAATAAACGTAGGATGTTATAAGTAAGTGCTGTACTACAAAACATAAAAACGAGCCTAAGTGCGTTTTTATTGGTACCTCTGATTTTAATTACAGATTATATTTAATATCTTGTGTAGAAGTTGTTAAAAGGCATCGTTTCAGGACTGCAATAGCTGATAACAAATCGTGTCGAATTTTCTTTTTCAGGATATCCAATGGTATTTCATAGTCTTTTGACAAGGATTAAGGTGGAAATTTTATTAATTAAAACGTCCTTCTTCGATAAAAAAAGAAAAATTTAGAATTGACCTAAAAAAACGAAATTTCCCTTTAAATGAAACTGTTCAATAATTTCAAATTTTTAAAAATAACCCTCTGGTTATACCGAAAAAATTCAGGAAAACACAAACCAAAATCGTCCCTTCATGTCAATATTGGATTTCTAATAAAACCAACAAAAAGTTTTGACATCTTGTTAAAAGTAAAACTTAATAAAATTCGTATGCGTTGTGGAAGGCAGGAGTAATGAGGGTAAGAAATAGGTTAAAGCTCGGTTAGGGAATACACTAAGTTAGTTTCTCTAGGGTCAAAGCCGGCCATTGTAACTTCTCTGAGACTCATTTGGTATAAAATTAGATGTTAGGAAAGCAGTGTTTAGAGGACGGTTTTCTTTGCTAAAATTGAATTTAGTAAGTAACCAACGATCAACAATATTTTACTTCATTGTGAATCCTCCTTGTTATAACGACATTTTGGGGCTAGGTTTATCAGTTTTCGCGTCTCAGGGTTTAGTCAATTATTCTCTACTTTTAGTTGCTTTGGTCAGCAAATTTTGACGCGGAACGTAAAAAATAAACCAACACCAGTGGCAAATTGATAACACAACCTTAAAATGCCATTATAACAAATAACATTCAACCTTATGGTGGATTCACAATGAAGTATGTGCTCGAAACCAAGACCTGAGCAGAAATTTTATTGATCGCACTGTATACTGGAATTTTATGGTGCTCCAAAACAGCTAAAACGAAACCTGATTAAATAATAAAAAGCCTCAATTTCTAAGAATAACTGTGTTTAAAACAATTCACACACTTTTAGTGCAAAACTGAAGGACCATCAAGATGCAAACCAAAGTCAAAGTAAATTACTGTTTTGAATCGGTAGAATAAAAGTATTTAAAAAAAATTATTTTCTGGGTATTCAAAACATCAAAATTATGTCTTTGTGTATTTAAGACATAACCTATATTATAATTTGGTAATTTGATACGCCTACTAAGACAATATTGTTGTGTGTTTAGTAACTACCGATCTTGTTACGAATATAATGGTGTACTCCTACATCCTCTATATTTAGAATAAACTGATACTAAACGTTCCAATATACATATTTGGCCCTGCAAAATTAAGGCTAATGTTAGTGCCTGTAACCATTTGTAAACATTACGTTGATATCGAATCGAAAAGTCAGTTGAAGTTTGTGTAAATTTTGGTTAAATATTTTCCTGGTATGTTTCTTTGACATCTTTTGACAGGTTTTTGGGATATTTTGGAAGCATTTGATATATAAAAATCGTTTGTTTAATATTCTTGCTAGTTTTTTTTATTAAATACAAAAACTAGAGTTTAGATTGTAACAGAAAGATTTTCGTGCGCTTTAATCGCCAAAAGTAGTTCAAATTTTGGAAGGTCTTTAGGGGTGGATTTCGAAACTTTAAGACACAAAAAGGTCGTTTGTTTATATGTTTGTTAAATATTGTAGATTGTAGGCATCCAACAACAATATTAGTTAAAGTTTGTTCACATTGTAGTGGAAAATTTCTATTTATTATTGGAAAGGATTTTGTACTACGTTTAGAACTTTTCGACAGAGAAGAGTTGTTTGTATAATATTTGTTACAATTTGTAGGAATTCAATAGACAATAATTATAGCTGCAGTTTGTTCACCTTTGAATTGAATATTCCTCGCTGTTAGGGTGCCTTTTGATAAATTTTAACATGTTTTGTGGGATAGCATTTGGAACCTTTTGATACAAAAAGTAGGTACTTTGGTCTACAATGTGTCCACGGATAGTTGATACAAGAGGAAAAACTTTTTTTCTTAGAAAATTTTATTCTTTATAATAATGTTTGCTGTGTTTAATAGTCTTATTTCTCATGTTACTTTTCCTGCAGGTAATCATTTAAGACATAAATTCACAATTTTCCTCAGTTTTGGACTTCTGAATTTCCGAAATTCTGTGTAGAAGTGGGAGGTTATACTTTTGAATAATTTTGATATTTGTGTTTCCTTTATTCTTGAAACTTTCAATTTAAAATAAAGTTTTCGAAATAACATATAATAATTTTGTGTTTTTGAAGCGTCTACGAGCACAACAAAAGCCTTAAACTAACAAAAAACAATTCTGTCTGAACAACTTCAAATTTTGCATACAAGCGTAATTTTGGTTTCTGAACAACTTTACTCTAATGCAATTTTGCGGTATTTGTTAAAATACCAAGACTTTACCTAAACCTCACCTTCATTTTAACAGTGCTACCACAGATGCCTTGATTTAAAAAAATCGAAAGTATGTTAAAAATTAATTTAAGAACAAGCAGGGATAGACTGCCAAACGATGTATTGATATCTAAAAATTTTTGGTCATTTATACCTCTTGTATCACCTATCCGTAGACACATTGTATACGTGTGTTATGTTTTCACAAGAATTAAGTAAAACAATTAGTTAGAGTTGTTCAAATTTTAACTAAAAATATTTAAAGTGATTCTTTTAGACATAGATAACTTTTGGGGCACTTTTTGTAACTTTTCTAATAGCCAAAGTCGTTTGTTTTATATGTTTGTTGTGTTTCACAAGAGTTTCACCTAAAAATTAGTTACAGTTGTTCACATTTTAATTGAACATATTTATAGAATTTTTTTTTGTACCGGCAAGTACCTTGAACTTTTTGATACATAACTGTCGTTTACTTGTTACAAGGGTTGAATAGGAAAATTAGTTCAAGTTGTTCAAATTTTAATTGAACATTTTTATTAGGACTCTTTCTGATACAGTCAGGTCTTTGGAGCACGTTTTGAAACTTTTTGATACATACAAATCGTATGCATCACATATTTGTTATGTTTTAGAAGAGTTGGACATAAAAATTGGCCGGCAGTACGGTAGAGTGGGAGCTCGCGTAGTACTGCAATATATAAAAGTAAGCAAGGACCTGCTTGGTCGGAACTAGACTGGGTGACCACTCTGAGGCTAGATGTGATCGGCCCCCTCGACACTGTACAGGTGTAAGAGGGTAAAGGAAAAAGAAAGAAAGAACATAAACATTAGTTACAGTTGTTCAAATTTTAATTGAGAACTTTTTTTGGGTAGATTTTTAACACAGACAGGTTTTTGGAATGCCTTTTGGAACTATTTGTTACATAAACGTCGTTTGTTTTGTATGTTGGTTGTATTTCACAAGAGTTGAACAAAAAAAACTTAGTTACCATTGAAGGGGCAAGTGGAAGGCATTTTTTGAAAAAGACCGATTTTGTTATAGATGAAGCAGTTATGTTCATATGTGACTTGCTCTATCAGGATATGGCTTTATTGCCCAAATCTAAGCAGATACAGAGTGGTAGAGGGGGTTATGTTGCACTAATTAGCAAGGACGCTGTAGAAGAACAAGCTATGTGCCCATAACCCCTTCATTCGCTCCAAAATATAACTTTTCATAAGCACATGCGCAGCACGCTGAATGAATTATTCAAACGTAAAAGTGTTGTTTAGGTGACAATGAATAGTGCAGCAAGCCCTGCAATCGTGTAATAAAGAAGAGTTGAAGAAGGACACTGGGGTTAAACCATTGAGTGCAGGTGATGGTGAGCAGCAGGCGGAAGACCAATATTGAATAAGAAACTGATTTATTTATAGCAATTTATAGTTTAGTGCATATCTTTGATTTGTGTTATTATAAGAAAGTTAATATTCCATAATTTATATAATCGTTATTAACCTCCAAAAACCTACAGGAAAAAATCAACAAACAGAAAATAGCATAACCTCGTCGCATAGATCGATTTTGCTACAGAATAAGAATATACAATGTGTGGAGGGACCAAGTGGTAGTACCTACATACGAAAATAGTTTGTATAGTTAATGTTATACACTTGCTATTTTTAATTATAGTGTGTCCTGTGGATGATGATAGTGAGTCTTCTCTACAAGATGGTGATATACAGTGTGGGGCGGGACCAAGTGGAGGCATGCATATAAAAATATTGTGTACTGAATGTTACATCATTAGCCCCGATTTTACCTTCTAGGTTGTCTGGAGGCTGAGGATAGTGAATATGTCTATGAGCCAAGTGGTAGCGACTATCAGCCAAGTCAACCAGAATCAGGAAGTGATGATGAGCAAAATATCTACTATCAACCAAGTCAATCAGAACCAATCAGTATCGACTCTGCGCCAAGTCGGTCAGAAACAGACGAAAGGAAAGATGACCAAAGGACTACTTCTGTGCTTGATGCCCAGAGTTTAACCACTAGGAGTACCAAAAGGGTTAAAACCTTAACTATAAAACAAAAAACCACAAGAATACAAACTAGAAACTCAGAGTCGTGGAAAAGAAGTGCTGCAGCATTTTCTAGAGAAAACCTCCTACAAACTTTTGCTCCGGCTGTTTATGCACTGAGAAGTGTAGATTGAAATGCAGTACCAAGTTCAACGAAGACAAACGTAAATTAATACTTAATGCTTCCTATAATCTTGATGTAAATTCAAAAAATGCTTTGTTATGTAGAAGTATTACTCCGATGGATGTTGCACGCGAACGTAAAAATGCTACAGCATAAATCTTATTCGTATACATACATACTCACTGGTTTTGAACAACCAACAAGTTTATGTGTGTAAAACTGCGTTGTGTGCATTATATCAAATTAGCCGCAAAAAGTAGATATCATTAAGGGTATGCACGCAGACGTCATATGCATCGACCACATAAGATGAGCGACGCTGTGGAGCAGGTTATTATATCTCACATTAATAGATTTCCCACATTACTCACGAAACAGTAACCCACATAAAAGGTATCTGGCCCCAAATCTAAATATGTCACGCATGTATAGATTATACTATCTTGAAGACTGCAAGGAACAAAATAAACCAGACAACTTCTTGATAAAGAAGTCAACATATTCTAAAGTGTTCTCCACTAAGTTTAATTTTTTTTTAGTCATCCTAAAAGTGACACCTGTAGCAAATGCGATTCTGGGAAATCAAATACGGAACATGAAGAAAATGTAAAATTGGGCTTTGAGTTGATGTCTATAGACTGTGAAAAGCCATAAAAAACAAAAGTGAATGCTACATAACGCTCGATCTACAGCAGACCATGCCCTTGCCCAAGTTCACTACGTCAAAAGTGTTTTACCTAAGACAAATAATATGGTTTCACAACTTGGGCATCAACGTGATCACTACTGAGGGACACCAATCGGTAATGCAAATCTGGACTGAAGATGTGGCCGGACGAGGAAGTACAGAGGTTGTAAGATCCTTATGGAATTTCGTGCAAACTTGTGAAAATGTGAAAATAAGGAAAAAACTTATTGTGTAGTCTGACTCATGCACTGGTCAGAACAGGATATTGAAAGGTATTTTTGAAGTGATTGATCACAAATTCCCCGAAGTGGGACACACTTATTTAGACTCCGATAGGGATTTCGGGCGCATAGAAAAAGTTCTTAGAGGCTCTATACTTACCCCTGAACAATACAGACGAATCATTAAAACTGAATCCACAAAACAGTCGGCTGTTAACGACATGGAATAATACTTTCGTGATGTGGATAGTTTACTTAATAAAATGGGACTTGTGAACAAGAAGAAAAACCTATTAAACGAAAAAGTTCCATTTAGGGATGGCATAAAGTGGCTACGTATTGAACAGTTTGGTAGCTATTTATACAAGAAATCGTACGACGAGTAGGTATACCCCTTTCAAAAAGCTTCATTATTTAAAAACAATCCACCTGCAAACTATTCGCTCCTTGCAAACATTGAATTCAATAGAATTCTTCACAAAACAGGGAACAACAAATTATTGTAACCGTAAAATTCAGGAAAAGAAAAACAAAAGATAATTGTTTACTGTAAAAGAATTTATAATCGAGAAAATAAGAAAGATAATGAAAAATATTTATTTGTATAGCCTTAGGAAATTAAGGTTCGAGTTCCAGATTTTCACAATTAAGTAAAATCGTGGGCAAAATAAACAAAGCTATATATACAGGGTGATGCAAAGGTATTGTCATTAAATGAAATGGGTGTATGCTGACCTTAGTAGAACTACATTACTGCAAAATTTTAAAGCTTATCGCGATTTTTGTTTATTTTAAATTTTGTTACGCACTTTTGAGAACCTCTGGCTAATATGCATTTAAAAGTCTTCCTTTTATATGGCGGGTGGTTCTGAAAAAATGGGTGAATTGGTTCAGGCTTGTTTTACTGCGAATTATACGTTTATTAATTGTTATGAAACGTTGAGCGTGTAAATAAAATAATGCCTGAATCAGGTATTAATAATTAAATTAATTGCAATTCCTCTTTGGACCAACGTTTCCTTCCTCATGACGAACCCATTTCAATTTCTATTTCAGGACCACCCTATATGTTTGGTTGGGCAGGCTTGCAAACAATTTATATTACAGCATACTGAGTTTTAATAATAATAATAACGCTAACAATATTTAGCGTACTATCTACAGCATTTTTTTCTAATAGTAATTAGCTTTCTTTAAAAGAATTCCATGAAGAAAATAATAAAAATATAATATTTTCACAGAGCCTGCAGCGTTTGAAAACACGTTCATTATATTACTAACTCCTATGTTATTTCTGCTTTTGTAATTTGTGATTTATACATGTTGCTCTGTCTCATTAAAATTTCAGAGACGCCGAAGCAGGCGGTTGTTTACGTCCGATTGTTAATTACCTAAAAAAATTACAGTGCATCAAAAAGTTTAATTAAAGACCTTAAGCTTTCTGAATTGCTATTGTAATTTTTAGTAGGAATTAAACATCAAAGTTGCAAAACCCTATTATTCGTCGCTTCAAAACGTAAGGCTGAAAATTATTTAACAGCGGGATTATTATTTATTTTTATGTTGAAGCTTAAAGCTTGAACAAAAAATTAGTTAATTGCAGAAATTATTAAAATTTGAAACAAAAAAATTTTGGATTTAAAATTTTGAGCTTGAGATTTACACTGAAAAAGGAAATTATTAGAAAAGTGGATTCTCATGTACTAAATTCGTTCCCCTTTAAAGCACCCTCTAAAATATTTATCACCATACGATTATTCCACGTCGGATTGTTCACCAAGATAGTAAATTCAGAAACCAACCTTGCGTTATCACCAAAAGTTTACCTTTTGATTAAGGTTCGCAAATTAAAGTTTGAACATTTTATCCCTGTTTTTGCACCTAAACAAGGCCTGCACTAAAATTACTAATTAAAATTCTCATACATGGTTGAGATTTAATTACAACCACGTTAACTGCAGGCCTTTAAATTGCACAAAGGATAAGTCAGTTTAAAGTTGCAACTTTGAATTTTGTATTAAAACTTTTACAGAAACTTAAATTGATAAATTTAAAAAGTTTAAACATCGATACTTACTTTTCTAATCCGACGAAGGCTTCGGGCTCGACTTGCGAGATTTTGTTTTCGTATAAAGTTAGAATTTCTAATGTGTCCAATCCTTGAAATGCACGATTTGGGATACTGTTTATATTGTTGTGGTTCATATTCAAGATTAAAAGGTGATGTAAGTTTTTATAGGCAGCTGATGGTACTGACGTTAAACTATTTTGAGATACGTCCAGTTGGGTTAACATTTTACCTGAAAAAATGCAAAAAACATTGTTTAAATATTTCGTATATCTTTAAATTATAATATTTATAAAAAAATGCCAGTTAAATTTTCCTGAAGACATTAAAATAATTTACATTATTCAACAATCAATAACGAAGTTTTATAGTTTTTAAGAGAAAAAATTCGAGCAAACGGTTAACTTTCGTAAACTCGGTTGTTCAGTGCTTTTCTTGTTATTTGCATCAATTTATAAAACTTCAGGTTTAGAGAAAAACAACGCGTTTTCCGGTTCGTAAACTACGGCTGACAAATGAAACAATGACTTTCTATTGACTTCACAAGTCTTCTAGTAATTTATAGTGGAAGTTCTTGTAAATCCCTTTGGGGTAACATTTTGATGAGATTGCCGAGTTTTGCAATTTAGTTCGCCGGCAGTTGTTATGAGGCTTTCTGGCTTTTGAAGCCGAATAAATATGTTTGCCTAGACGTAAATCATCACCGTTCTTCCTTCCTGCATTGTTTTTATTAAGCAGACGTAAGAAATGCCTTTGTTTTAACAACTAATCGTAAAATATGGCGGTATGTTGAAATTTTACGATTCTTTTAACAATACTCGAGATGAATATTAAGGAGACTACTTATCCAAGGTTTGCAGGCAACTCTTCAGTTTTTGTTATGTATTAAATGGAAATCGCAAGGGTAAACCCTAAGCAACTTCTGCTAGAATTAAAACGGTAAACAAAAAGCACTGTTCGAGTTTATCTTGTTTAGTAACGAACTTTTACCATCTGAGGCCTTTACTTCTTAATTGAGTTTCTAATCTGGTTTCAGTAATGACATTTAGTTTTGGACTCGAAACCCCAAAATCTATTGGAAAACACAATCAAAACTGCCAAATATCACTTTATTTAATTCAAATATATAATGTTTTCCTAAATTTAATTAATTAAATCTAAAATAGGTCCGGATATTTATGTATTAAATTAAAATAATTAAGTATTAAATTCTGAATAATAAAAGGGAAACTTTCATTAAATGAACTCCTAAAGAGTTTAAAAGGCTCGTTTTTCTTTGGCATGAGAAAATTAAACTGCTGAAAAAAGGTTTCGTAAGTAAAACCCTTATTTGCCAACTAGGATGTGTCACTTTCTTTTCTTCAGGATATCTAAAGGATACAAGTTGGATTAAGGATTAATATCCAACGCTTCGTTACTCTCAGACGGTTTCGAAAATGTTTTATATTATCGAAAGTTATAAAAGGCTTTGTATTTTCTGAAGGTTTGTTAATAATCTATTAATTTTTATTTTAGCAACTGGCGGTGAAAAAAAGACTTTGTATTTTTTTCCTACACAAAGTTGCTAAAAAATCATGGATATTTGTCCTTCATTTCTCGCAAGACAATCCTCCTTTGTGCTTATTTTTAGTGATTTTCTTTAACCCAAAATACGTTTTTAATGGTGTAACTTTTCTAATTAAATTTTTGTTTGTGAAGTTTTAACGAAAAAGGTCGTCAAGAGGCTTACCTATGCTGAAGCAACTTCAATAAAATTTTAATTTATTTTGAAGTTTTCCAATTTATTAATATATCACGGGTATAACCTAACTCACTTTATCCCGAGCTTTAAATATCTTTTAAACAAATTTCTTCGAAACAGTGGTAAATATCTTTCTTGCAAATAAAGTTTTACTAACATAAAAGCTTTTATTGTTGATGTTATCGAAAAACTGTTTTAAATTGAATGAGAGCTTAAGGACTCACTTTAAACTAGCGTAGAAAAACCTAGAAGGATAGTGGAATAGAAAGGAAAGCTATTTTATCTTCCAAAACTTGTATTTTTCATGTTTAACAAAACGTTTTGTATAACCTTTTTCAATACCACTGGGGAATATATTGTTGCTTAGATACCAGAATCGATAGTGGATGGTTTTTTCTTCACTTTGCAGTAATGAGTTTTGTAGGGTATTTTTTCAGATCGGTAATGTTTATCTATATAATGATCCTCACATTCGTGAATAATTAATTTTCGATTTGTCTGATTCTGTATATTATTTCAACTTTTTTCTGTTCTCATCAAAAACGGTGAATGTTACAGCGGAGAAGGGGTGAAGGCTAAGGAGGCGAAAAAACATTTATTTTACGTTTTGTAAATTCAGGATTTGTTACTAGTCAACTGTCATGCTAATGAAAACGAACGAGAAAATTAGCGGAACTAGCAATATTTACAAAACAAAAATTCTGCCATTCAGCCTGTTTAAGCCATTCGCTTACTAAAACAAGCGAGTTGCGATAAGTTCCAACAATTACCTAAAAGCTTTGTTTTGAAGGTTATTTGCTTTGATATTCTAGCGATGTTTATAAATATACATCTATTTAATTACGTGTACCTCTGTACTGGGTAGAGTAAGTTTTCCCAAAGCATAGACAATGTAATTAAAATGCTCAAAGGAGTTCTCAAAACAATTCAACTATTTCATTACTGATAAATTTACAATAAATTTAATTAATTTATTTTACAAAGGATCTAAGTACGTTTAGCGAGATTTTCGGTTTGTTATTGTATTTAGTATTTAATTAACTTTATTTGATGGAAATTATTTAGTGGAAGGTTGGCAAAATCGATCTCTGAAATAAGCAAGGGAGTGGTTGAAGTCATGTTGCTTAGAAAGTTATTTTCACGAACGGCTAAATAATTTCGGGTTGGATTTCTGCATTACATTTTAGTTTACTTTAGTTTTTTGGTCGGTAGAAAGCCCGATTTATTAAATAAGAAGGGAATTTTAAAATCAGTTTTGTTTTGAATGTTGTTTCTAAAAGGTTTCAAGAATGACTTAAGAAGGCCGAATTCCTACATCAAATTTTGATTTGTTTTAGTTTTCTTTGTAGGAATTATCGATAAAAGATTAGGAAATCCGATTTAGTAATGAAGAAAGGCGCTTTGCAATCACTTTGACTTAGAAAGTTATGTTTAAAGAATTTAAAGGACGTCTAAAGAATTTCAGGCTGGATTTCTGAGCTAAATCTAAATGTCCTTTAGTTTTTTTGGTGGAAATTATCGATAAAAGCTTAGGAAAAGTGATTTGTTAAATGAGAAGGGCGTTTTGGACTCACTGTTGCTTAGAAAGTTTTTAAATAGCTTCAAGAATGATTGAAGAAGTTCAGGCTGGATTTCTATATTAAATTTTAAATTGCTTTAGTTTTTTGGTCAAAATTACCCATAAAAGCTTAGAAAAATCGATTTACTGCATAAAAAAGGAGCTTTGAAATCTTTTTTGTTTAGAAAGTTATTTTTAACGGATATTTAAAGAACGATCAACAATTTCAGGCTGGATTTCTGCATTAAATTTTAATTTCTTTTAGATTCATAACGAAATTACCCATAAAAGCTTAGGAAAATCGATTTATTAAAGAAGGGCGTTTTTGAATCACATTTGTTTAGAAAGCTATTTTTAAAGGGCTTCAAGAACGACTTTCCTTAACTTTCCTAGTTTTTGGTCGAAATTACTGGCGAATTCTCACAAAAGAACCGGTTGATTAAATTAATAAGAAGGGCGTTTTGGGACCATTTTTGTTTATAAAGTTTGGGTTTGTACATTAAATTTAAATTTCCTTAGTTTTTAGGTGGAAATTACAAAGGCTGAGAAAAATCCCCTTTTTATATAAGAAATGCCCTTTGAAATCACTTCTGTTTAGAATGTTATTGCCAAAAGTTTTCAAGAACGACTGAAGAATTTCATCTTGGATTTCAGGCTGGATTTCTGCATTCAATTTCAATTTCCTTTAGTTTTTTGGTGAAAATTATCGATTAAAAATCTAGGGAAAATCGATTTATTAAATAAGATGGGCGTTTTGGAATCACTGTTGTTTATAAAGTTACTTTTAAAGGGCATCAAGAACGACTAAATAATTTTAGACTGGATTTCTGCATTCGATTTTAATTTGCTTTGGTCTTTTAGCCGAAATCATCGTTAAAAGTTTAAGTAAATTGACTTATTGAATAAGAAAGACGATTTTAAATCACTGTCGTTTAGATTGCCGTTTCTAAAAGACTTCAAGAATGGTTGAAGGAAGCTGAATTCCGGTATTAAATTTTAATTTTTCTTAGTTTTTTAACCGAAATCATCGATCAAAGCTTAGGGTGATTGAAGGATTTCAGGCTAAATTCCTTTATTAAATTTTAATTTGCCTTAGTTTCTTGGTCGAAATTATAGACAAAATCTTACAAAAATTGAATTATTAAATAAGAAAGACGTTTTGAAATAACTTTTATTCAGAATGTCTTTTCTAAGAGACTTCAAGGGCGATTGAAGGATTTTAGACTGAATCCCTCTATTAAATTTTAATTTGCTTTAGCTTTTTGACCGAAATTATCGATAAAAGCCAAGGAAAATTGATTTATTAAATAAGAAGGGCGTTTTGAGACCACTTTTATTTAGAAAGTCATTTTGAAAGAGTTTAAAAAACCACTGAACAATTTTAGGCATTTTTACATCAAATTTTAATGGCCTTAGTTTCTCGGTGGGAATTACTGGAAAAAAGCTGAGAAAAACCGAATTTTTTATAAGAAAGGTCCTTTGAAGTCACTTCTGTTTAGAATGTTTCTGTTAAAGGTCTTCAAGAGCGACTGAACAAGTTTCGCTTGGATTTCTGCATTAGATTTTAGTCTTTTGACCGAAGTAAGTAATCGATAATTCTAGGAAAATTGAATTATTAAATAGACTTTCGTTTATTTTTAAAGAATTTAAAAAACAACTAAACTATTTCAGGCTGAATTTCCGCATTACATTTTAATTTTGGTCGAAATAATAGATAACATTCTAGGAAAATCAATTTATTAATAAGAAGGGCGTTTTGAAATCGTTTAGATTATAATTTCCCTTTCAAAAAGTTTCAAGAACGGCTGAACAGTTTCAGGCTGGATTTCTGTATTAAATTTTTATTTTTATTTTTTTTTTGTATGGGCTATCGACAAAATCTTAGGAAAATCGATTTATTAAATAACAAGCACGTTTTGGAATCAGTTTGGTTTAGAAATTTATTTTTAAAGAATTTAAAAAATAACTAAGCAATTTCAGGCCGAATTTATGCATTAAATTTTAATTTGCTTTAGTTCCTTGATCGAAATTTGCGATAAAAGTTTAGAAAAGAATTTATTTAATAAGAAGGGTGTTTTGAAATCGCTTTTGCTTAGAAAATTATTTTTATTGGGCTTCAAGTACAACTGAAGAATTTCAGGCTGAATTTCTGCATTAGATTTTAATTTCCTTTAGTCTTTTTGTCGAAATTGTTGGTAAAAGCATAGAAGAACAGATTGTTTAAATAAAAAGGGCGTTTTGAGACCACTTTTGTTTATAGTTTTAAAAACAGGTGAAAGATTTTAGGCTGCATTTATGCAATGATTTTAATTTCCTTAGTTGTTTGGTGGAAATATCTGGATATATAAGAAAAGTCCTTCGAAAGCACTTATATGTAGAATGCAATTGCCAACGGTCTTCAAGAATAACGATTGAACAAATTCAGCTTGCATTTCTGCATTAGATTTTAATTTTCTTGGGTTTTTTGGTGGAAATTATTGGTGAACATTTAGAAAAATCGATTTATTAGATAAATCACTTTTGTTTATGTCATGGCCAAAAGTTTTCAAGAACGGCAGAACATTTGTAGGCTAGATTTATGCAGTAAATTTTAATTTTCTTAGTTTATTGGGGGAAATTACTGATAAAAGCCGTGAAAAAACGACTTTTTATATAAAAGAGGCTCTTTGCAATCACTTATGTTTAGAAAATTATTGTCAAACGTCTTTAAGAGCGACTGAATAATTTCAGCTTGGATTTCTGTATTAGATTTTTATTTTCTCTAGTTTTTTGGTGGAAACTATCGGTAAAAGCTTAAGAAATTGATTTGTTAAATAAGGAAGGAGTCTTGAAATCACTTTTGTTTAGAATGTTATTTTTGATAGATTTCTGATGTGCCGCCAGTAAATGATTTCCTCAGTCTCAATCAATTTCAGTTTCAATACGCAATCAAGAAGAATTTCTGCATAATTTAATTTACTAAATTTGTTTGTTGGACATTTTTTAATAAAATCTTACCAAGAAATGGATTTATGAAACAACGAAGGATTTTTTTAGGTCACTGTTGATCCTGAATGTGTTAGAAAATAAATTAGTTTAATCATAGCAACCCTTGCTTTCAGTCAAGAAGGAATAAACAAAGATTTAGTTTTGCATTAAAATTAAATTCCTTTTCCTTTTAGCTTTAGTCAAAACACTTCAGATATTCGTATCTGTTATAAATGGCAATATTTTATTTGAAGAATTTATAATTCCGTACATACTTGGAATAAGTTTGCATAAAAAAGAGGTGATTTTTCAGTCGTTTATTTTTCCGGCTTTTATACGGCAAACATATTTCATTTCTCCGGTATTTCTGCATGAAAGCGCAAAACCAAGGTGATTATTTTTCCGTATTTCTCATATTGTTCTTGGCATTCGTGACATTCCTGATTATAAGGAAAATATGTAGGTGACGCAGATTTCGGATTGATTGCCGCTCGCAAACATCGTCAACAAACTTAGGTAAATTACTTTAGAAGCCTGCGGATGTATAATTTTCCGCGGTACACTGTTGGCTAAAGTAAAGGTACGTGTATAACGAAAGCACGCGACTAGGAAACGCTCTTAAATTTATAAGAGCATAAAGTGCCGTACCCACCTATAGAACTGAGAGATGCCTCCTCGACAACTGAGAGGCTGCTGTTGTGGATGGTAAGGTGGCGAATATCCAAGCCGAAAAACACAAAACCGGGAAGCTTTTTTAAGTTGTTGTGGCGCAATTTGAGGTAGAAGATTACGAACGACTTCCCTTTCAACACGCTCATGGCATTGTCTATGTGTTGCTGGTCCGTGAATTCGCAGAGGATGTCCAGTCCGTTCTTCTTCACCTGACACGAACATGGCGCTATCTCGGCCCGTGCAGGACATTGCTGTTGGACCTATCAACAAAGTAAACATGTTAATCAAGTTTAAATTGCCTGTTATTACAGTACATCCATCATAAAGCTTCTTCAAAACGAGATAATTTCAGATTACTTTTTATTTTAATTTTTACCAGTGATGCGTTGCTAAAAATGATATCAAAAAGTTTCCGAACAGTAAGGCTTGAACAGTAAGGATTGAATATTCGGAATGAAAGCACCAGAAATTTATACAAAGAAAAATTACCTAAAATCTTCAGTTCAGAAACGGCAATCAACGTAGATCAAGAATATAAAAAATACTAACTAGAAACAACCAAAATGAAATCTGTTTTTTGGTCGTGTGATAGTTTAATTCCAAGAAATCATAACAAATTTTAAATAAACACCCGACTCACTCAACTAATAACAATTAACAATAAAAGTTGGAAATCAACGGAGGTCACGCTCGGTTCTAAGCTCCCTCACTCCTAATTGTAAAGTTCACCACAATGTAAAATGTTCCGGAAAGCGCTAAAGGCGATGCTAATTAAGTACAGATCCAGATGGATACGTTTCTGTACGGAAAATATCCTCGTATAACCTCTACCATTATAAAAGAAAAGAAAAATGCAGGCACTTAAATCACAACTGCTTGAATACAAATGCAGTTGATAACAGGTGAAATATATGTTTTCTGATACATTATGCAGATTCACGGAATATTTCTGAAGGATTTCTACAACCACCGCTTCAGTAAGTTCGTTGAGTGGAACAACTTACATTCTATTCAGTGGAAACCAGGCAAACTTTTCAGGAAACTTATGTTGGGTCTCATCTTTTAGGATAGCTATTTATGTTTACCGTTTCGATTCCAAAGGATAACTTACATCTTGCTATTAGGAAACCCTACCCTTATAATAGAAGTTTCTTAGAAGTTTGTTGCCAAAAAAATAAATTTTATAGCCAATTGGAGCTTAACCTCCATAATATAACTGTGCAAAACATTTTGAACGTTTTAAAATGCCCAGTAAACTTCCAAAATCAAAAAAGTGGGGAATAATTTAAACTTTAAAGTGTTATTGACAAAAACCGAAAGGAAAGTTTGAAATTTCTGGGAAAAGATAAATTATTGAGGTCCCAATTGGACGTGCTGAATCTCAGGGGATTGGTTTACAACGTTTCGCGAATATAAAAAAAAGTTCAAGAAAGGTCAGGTGGTGAAAAAATTATCAAGGAAACGAAAACGATAAAACCCAATAAAGGAAAACGTTAGTCTGCTTTCTATGAAAAACTGAAAATTTACTTAATAAGCATTTTTTTATTTTGGCCCCAAACTTTTGATATTTTACTTGTTCAAACTTAAAAGCAACTTTTCTAGGAAACTTTCCAATCCACCTAACTGTAAAAAATATGGCATATATCAAGCAAACTTCTCCTAAATAAAAAATTGTTATTCACACCCAGGAAAAAAGGTTATTTTGAATGTAAGGCGACAGAAGGTGATGTAGGACCGACATTTTTTTTAGGTGTCGCAATTTATGGGGAGAGAGTTCCTTAAGAATAAACGTCACATCTGAAAAAAGCAGTAAATTTAGGTTAGCTGAAGTTGATTTGGGGTTCGGTATTCTTATTTTTATCCTTTTCTAAATATACAGGCTTCGAGAGGAATTCCACTTCGTAAATTGTGGAAACTACGAACGCAGACTAATAACGCATACCTGAAAAATATCCCTATTGGGATTTTTATGTATATAAGTTTGACTGAAAAACGTATGTAGAAAAAACTGAAGGAAAAAACCTTACCTAAATTTTTATTTTTTTTTAGGAAAACACAACAAAGGTAAATACCAGGTTTCTTAAAAAATAAGCTTAAAATTCCAATTCCTGTTGCTCCTTTTTAGTAACTAGAAATTTTAGAAATTTTCCAAGGGAAACTAGCGTAGATTATACAAGCTAAAATTATATTCTAAAATGACTTTTTCCACAGTTTAAGCATTGAAACCAAAGCTTTCAGTAAGACACTTGTTAAAAATTTTAGCAATAAAGTTGGAAAGCAAATCGGTATATAATTATGAGATTATGATAATCACATTCGAAAAACTGCCTGAATTATTATGATAAATAAACTCCTCTGCATAGTTAAATGCAATTAAATTGCTCAACCAATCCTAATTGCTTCACTAAATTAATCACTTTACATTTTAATTAGAAATATTTCCCAGTGAATCTAAATTTGCAATTACACTTATAAAATACAAATACCGTCGATAAAACCACACAATGAAACTTGATATAACCAGAGGGAAAATAACAAAATTTAAAAACTGAAGACAAAGACGGATAAAGCGCAGTAATCTAATGTTTCTTTTTTTTTAATTTATTCCTCTAGCTAAATTAGAAATTGAAACATAATGAGAATTTAATGAAAGCAGACTGTATTTCGGTTATTTTCTGTAACATTAAAATTAAAGCAGTAACATAAACAACTAACCTTCTAAATTGAAACCACCGAAGCAAATATACAAACAGGAAGGAAGCTCGATGTGAAGCTGAGGCTAATGAAACTATTTAGACTTGTCAAATTTGGGAGTATTGTTTTAAAGCTGAGTAGAAGAACAAAACTTAAACTACACAATACTGTTACTACCCATGTAGCAGAAATAGTATGGTTATCAAGAAAGGACGAAGACAAGTTAAGGATATTTGAAAGAAAGTAGAAGAAGAAGAGTATAGACGATTAATGAACAATGAAATTGGGGGCATACCAAGTGGTGAAAATATGTGAAATTTATTAAAGCACTGAGGTTGAAATGGCACGGACACGTCTATAGAAAAGATAAACAAACTACAGCAAGAAGAGTTACAGAATGGAAACCAGACGAAAACCGACAAAGAGGAAAGATGGGAAGACAGAATGACAAAAAGACCAAAATGGAGCAAAGTCACATCACAGTTCATATTATAGTTTATAACAAACAAATAAAGTAAAAAGTGGTGTGATTCACTACAACAATTGGATCAGTGGGTCAGAAGGTAAATAAATAAAAGTCAAAAATCACTTTCTGAAATGCAGAAGCGATTAACGTCGATTTAAAGCTTAAGCAACGATGCAGCGAAGAAACCCCCAAAATATTCTTCAAAAAGAGTCTTAAAAGTAATTTACTGTTCGGGTAGGATTTTCAAACTTGTTTGGAATTGTAGAGGTCAAATTTTGAATGATTCGCTGCTTTAAAAACTTTTATGCACACATTTTTTTATTCAAATTAATTACAAAATTTTTTGCTGGAATTTTCTAATTTAATCGATATAAACAGTTAATTAGGCAAGTAAAACCTTCTTAAATAATTTAAAAATCTTTAGTTAAATAACTGACAAAAAAACCAACAGTTATAAATTTAAGTCGCTTTTCAAAGGGCTAAATTAAACTTTAAAAATAATATTTACAACCCTTGGCTTCCATAAGTCATTATAAAACTATTTGCTATCCTGGAAACGTTCAATTATTCACCCTAAGGATCCACAAGAGTGTGAAATTAGGTTGGTAATAAATTATCAAACAGAAACTACTTCCCTTAAAATTTCAAAAGCTTACAGTTTCTCGAATTTCGCAGCAGTTTACTTAGACAAGCTCGTCAGAGGGATTCTGAAAACTCCAAGAACTTTATACTGTAACAACTTTGATGTAACTACATTTTTAGTTGTTTTCTTTTCATGCAGAAAAGATGAAAATTACAGACCTCAAATTTCCTGAAGGGAAACTTGAAATACCAACAAGCTTTTGTGATGCTTTTAAATATGAAAATACCAAAAACAATGAAAATGGATAAATACATGAATTTCTGAAAATAAAAACTGATATTAGAGCCTTGCGGCAGGAATATTAAATTAAATTTAACATAATTACCTAAAAATTTTGTTGAATTCGGATAATTATATCGAGGATCTGGAGTTCGATTTCCAACTTGCTGTGTTCAAAATTTCAAACAGAGATTTAGTTCCTACTGAAATTGATATAAAATGTAACACTAATTATACCGAGTGCTCATTTTATCTGTCGATCCTTAAAAATGATGTATAGGCAACCCATTTTACACCCTAAAAACTTTATTATTTACGAGGATCGTTTGTTTGCCAGCAAGAACATCAATTTCATATTTGCTTCGCATTTTTTATAAATCCTTCTTGAAATACTTAATTAAAAAATCGGATTATTTTAAATTAAAATCCCTTGTTTCCAAAGCTTGAAAACCTGAAGCCAATGACCTTAACCACCCACCTGCAGCGAAATTCACTCATTTTGTCCTATATCCTTTTATTTATCCACAAAATTACACTTTTGCCCCGTTGGTTAGGAAAACTCTCTTTTTTTTTTTTTTTTTTTTTATTAGACGTTGTACCAGATCAGCAAATTATTTGCTATACATGGTAGTGTTACATGATTAACAGTGTAGTAATATATTACATATATATACCAGAATAACAGAATGGTTAATATCACCACTTATGAAATTAAATTATTGTTGATACACTCTTGATTTAATACAATACATTAGTTTATGTAGTTTAGCTAGTCATCATCACTATCACTGTCACTTTGGTTTAAGTAAATGTCTTGTGGTAGGTTGCGTTTCAGTCTTGTGTGTATTTGCCTTTGTCCAAGTTGATAGAACACTGCTCCAGCACAATTGTTAATATTTGCATGAAAGTTTATGGTTAGCTTTTTGATGTATTCCGAGATCGTATATAAACCGAGTTCTGTGTGAAGTTGTTTGTTGGTAATATACCAAGGGGCATTCACTGAGATTCTAAGAATTTTGTTTTGTAGTGCTTGAATTCTTTGCAGATTTGTTTTAGATGTGTTTCCCCAGATTACACAGGCGTAAAGTACTAGTGGTCGTATTAGTGTTTTATATAGCAACATAGCACATTTAGGATTTAGTGACGATTGCCTATTGATGAGGGGATATAGCTGTGCTAGTCTTGTATGTCCTTCGTTTAATTTTTTAACTACATGGAACCTCCAGGTTAGTCTAGTGTCCAGGTACACACCTAAGTATTTTACTGCTTCCGCGGTATGGGTCCACATGACTGGATTGTTATTGATTAGTATTGGCGGTAGTTCGCTGGTTTGTCTGAGGGTGAATATTTTCGCTGCGCACTTATCATAGTTTATCGTTAGGTTCCAGCGTTTGAACCATCTTGTCAATTCATTTGTCGCTTGTTGTAGTTGCGTGATTGCATCTAGAAGGTTGTTGTTTTTAGTCAGCAATGCAGTGTCATCTGCGAATAATGCTAAGTCTGCTTTTGTGTTTGGGATATCGTAGGTAAATATATTAAATAATATAGGACCTAAAATGCTCCCTTGTGGAACTCCTGCCCTGATGTGCCTTGTTGATGATACAGTTGCATGAATTTTGATTGCGAACGTTCTGTTGTCAAGATATGAGAATAAGATAGCTTTCAAGTATCCTGGAATAGTAAGATTAGTGAGCTTGTATTTTAGTCCTTCAGTCCATACGCGATCGAAGGCTTGTGCTAAATCAACAAAAAGTGTCGCTGTGTATTGCTTATGTTCGTATCCCATTTCTATTATTTCTATTATTCGCTGAAGTTGGTGACATGTAGAATGTTCCTTTCTGAACCCAAACTGAAAGACGGGTAGTAGTTGTAATCTCTCGATTTCATCACTTAATCGATTATAGATTACTTTTTCAAATAATTTTGATAACGTTGTTAAAAGGCTGATAGGTCTGTAGCTGGTGATAGCTTTTCTGTTTTTTCCTGGTTTGGGGAAGAGAAGAATTAATGCATGTTTCCATTTATTGGGAAAGTAGCCCGTTCTTAAGCATGCGTTATAGATGGTAGCTAGATATGCTAATGCTTTCCGGGGAAGTTGCTTAAGGATTATGTTAGGAATTCCATCTTCACCTGGCGTTTTGTTTAGTGGAAGAGTTTTAATTATTAGAGCTAGTTCTTTCGGTGAAGTTGGTTTAATTTGATCTCCGGCTAGTGGTAGGTGTGTTTCTATATGCCTGACTACTATGTTTGCAAAGCATGAATCTTGATGATTGCTAGAAGTAAATGTTTTTTCCAGGTGGTCGGCGAATGCTTCACATTTATCTTCATCCGTGTTATATGTTGTATTGCACGAGGTTACTGAGGGAATTTCTTGCGCTTGTTGTAATATTCTCCTTGTGGTTTTCCATAGTCCCGGGTCTCCTGGTTCATAGGTGCTGATGTGCTTCTGATATGACCTGAATCTGTATTCATCCAGTTCTTTTTTAATTCTATGTGATAGATTATTAATCAAATTTTTCGTTGCAGGATTTCTAGTGCGTTGCCACTCCCTACGCAGCTGACTTTTTTGCTTTATCAGGTTGATTATATACAAGGGAGGAGTTCTATAGTTAGTGGGTTTACGTTGTTTTCGTGGAGATGTGGCTGTTTGTACACTTTCTTTTATGCATGTTGTGACATTAGTTAATGTTTCATCTATCTCTTCCGGGGTTAGTAACTTGTTGGGGTATTTAAGAGTTTTATCTAGGAGTTCCTGGAAAAGGTCCCAATCTACTAGTCCGTTTATTATTCTTGGCTCGTTAAGTCTTCCAGAAGGTGCTGTTATTGATGAGATTATTACCGGTAGATGGTCTGAGTTGCCCTCACACTTAATACATGAACATAGTAAATTTTACACAAATCGAATACTAATATTTTAGGTAACATCAAAAAGGGAGTTTTTGGGTTGATGTATTGAATATGTCGTCCTCGTTTTTATATCATGCACGATCTAAACTCTAAACGCCCACATTTTCTTGTCAGTTACATACTGATGCACTTATTAGAAGTCTGTGGAAGTCGTACACTCCGCTTCCATCATGTTTCTGAGGTTAGATCGTGTTCGATACGTGACACCTTTTCAATTTTACATGACTCCAGATTCTTATTTATTTTCAGGTGTTTTAACGCAACTATCAATATTCAATAAATGAATAAAAGGGTGGAAATGGCAATTATTTAATGTTAATTGATTTTTTTTAGGAAATTAGAGTTCGAAACGTTTAAACGTTTTGAATAATTAATGAGAATTTAATAAACAAGGCTCAATGCTAATGCCAACTATTACGAAATACAGAAATATATCAATAATAAAATTAAAATAATTTAACACAAAGAACAATTTTGTATCAAATAACGTAAGCATTAAAAAGTATTAAATCTCCCTAATAATTAAAATCATAGGAGTTATCAACACAAAAAAAGGTTTTAGCCCAGATGTTAAGAGAATAATAGAGGTATTAAAGCATAGATCTTTTACTTTATTAAAAAGGTGAAGAAAATATGAGGGAAGATTTTATTTCCAGAGGCGAGTATATTTAACGTTGTTCTTTTATGTATCACAATAGGGGCGAAATGAAACACCTGAAAAAAGTAAAGCTTTCCGGGGCTTTCCTTTCTTTAACTAAACTAGAACTTAGGAAAAAGCTTTCATTAATCTTAAGCGTCTTTTATGAGAAAAACCCATTTGTTGGTAAAAGCAGAAACGAACTTAGCTGAGTATATAGTTACGATATTTAACTATTTGAATGTTTGCTGTTAGACACCAGCTGAACTCTCGACATGAAGATAATTTGCATTGGTAAAGTATGTCGTGCTTTTTATATTATTTTTAATATTTTACCAGTTTCCTGAAGCAATTTCAATACAAATCTATTTACTACGTAAATAAGGTTATACAATAACTAAAGTAAACAGAAAATAGATTTGTTGTTATTGCTGCGGGGTAAACTTGAATGTTTACACTGACGAACGTCAATATAATTTGTTGTTTGTTTATAATTAAATTAGGAGACGAATCAACACAAACAGATTATAAAATATTCACACTGTATTTAGAGAAGGAGTGGCCATAGGTTTTTTAATTTTCCATATTTTGTCTTCGCTTTTTTGCCACGCGTTAAATCCTTGGAAACTTTGAAAGCCCTAAAAAGATCAGTAAAATGTTGCAAATATTTGGAAAGAATGTTATGTTAAGAAATATCCCAACCACACAAGCGGTTGCCACTTAAAAAAAATATATAGCCAACCAAATGCCTAATCAATTGTGAATAGCTTATAGAGCCACACAAAATTAAGATTAATTCGAAGATCATAAAGTGAAATGCAGCAACAGTTTCCAGTTAAAGGGGAAAAAATCATGGCCACGAGCCAAATAAATTTTAAATGGTTTATAAATCAACACGAAATGAATGAGTAGTCCCAGGATTTAAAAAAAATGAAATGCTAGATCAAGAGGATTATTTGCCAAAAGAACAATGAACAGTTTCGTTAGTTCTACAAACACAAACGGTAAGTTTCGTTGAATATAAGTAACTAAAAAGCAAACAAAGGTTTTTCCAAAGAAGGGTTTAAACGGATGCTGTACTGGGAAAAGTGCCTAATTTGCAATTTTAGTTTTTGCGTTTCAGGGCACGTTCCCAAAGTTTCACTGCGTATTTTAACGAGGCAAAACAAGAAACTAAACGAGAATGTCAAATTATCAGAAGAAACGTGAATGTGTATAAAACAAACATTATTATGTAGAACTGTTAATGCTGCTGAAAACTTCTGAAAAGCTAACTCAAAAAAGGGCTTAGGAGGAAAACACATTAATGTGACTGCTGTAAAAAGTAAACCTTCATTTTCCACAAAATTCTGTGAATATTATCTCTGAAATTGTATATGCCTGAACTATCCGAACAAATTCGTTTTTGGAACAAAATAAAACCCGAAGTAAAAGGAAAACGTTTTGCTGCGTTGAGAAATTGGTCAATAGTAAACATAAAACTTTTATTTTTGCACCAGTTTACGCGATAACAGTCTAATTAAAGGATTATTACGAGGCATGGGTTAACAAGGGCATCTTAGTTAAGTTTACGTTAACAGCCAAACTAAGAAGCAACTCATAACTTTCCTCGGCTATAATAAGGGGTCGTGTTTTGTTAGTGGAAGTTCTCAGAGTTCCATTACAGTGTGCTAGTTTAGTGTCAAGCAGGCATCTTCAAAGAAAACTGTTTCCCCAGAGATTTTTAGATGTTTATAGAAAATGTAGCTACCCTGTTGATATAACTTGTAGAAACTTCAAGAAAAGTTACCGAAGCTACTGTCCCGTTTTCAAGTTTGCGGTTGACAACATTTTCAATTTGTTTTTCTTTTAGGCAATTCTGAAAGGCTTTGCTTACTTTCGTTTAAGTTTTATTACTAAAAAATTGTCGTTTTTCATATATTGGGTGCAGTTGAAGTTGTGTTTAATTTGGTTTTAGTCCAAGCAGTCACTATAAATGAAGTTTATAGAAAATTAATTCGCTGTTTTAATTCTTTTATTGACGGATTTTTTAACGAATTTAATATAAAATAAATTAGAAGGGGATATCTTTTGGTTTTCATTGATTTTATTTAATCTGAAAAATACACCGTGTTTAACCTCCAGTAGCGGGTATTAAAACAAATCCTCTGCACCGAGTGTGCCACGACATTATTTAATTTACTGTTTTAAATTGGAAAATGCACAGCCAACAGAAAAACAAACATTTTCTTACTTGTTATGCTCAGATTTTGTTTAATTACTTTTTATATAGAACTTTTGCTGTCAGGGGACAAGGTTTTCATTCATTTTCATTCTCAGTTTGAAGATTACATTACTCGAGGAAAATTTAGATTTGTGTAGCTTTCTAGGTAATATTTCCAATTAATACTGTATAGATACGAGTACGAAAATCTTCTTAGGCAATAAATTTTTAAAGGTATAAATTCATAAAAAATTTTTGCTTTGATCTTCTTGCCTTGACTCACACCCATCTTATATGAAAATTTTGTGTTATAATTTATTTTCAAACGAGTTCTTGAAAAATTGTAAATTTCAGACTAAATTCCTGCTAACAGTTTTATTTTTGTAGCTTCTTAGTTTCAATTTCAATACTAGGAAGAAGTAACCATAAAAAATAAATTATTATCGAAGAGATTAAGTAATTAATTAAATTTTTCTAACACTAATATCTTATACTGTTTCTATGGTGCATAAGAGCTTACTTGTTATGTTTCCTTTAAAATACGCTTTCTCTATAAAATACGTCGTCAATGACAACGTATTTTATAGGCCTTTAAATACGTCGTTGCCTAGCAATCTTCGCATTTTGTGTATTATGACGCGTCTCAAATAATAATTTATTAAAATTTCTAATACTATATTAGTGAAAGAAAATGTCGGATATTAGTGTTAGAAAAAATCTTGAAGACAACTCGTGTTTTATAGTTTAAAAATCTCGGTCTATCAAATCCTCGGCTCACTTCGTTCGCTCGGATTTGAACTACGACCTTGATTTTTAAACCTTCTCTAAAACACTTGTTGTCTTAATAGCTATAAAACACTAAAAAGAAAACTCCGCGGAGACGGTTCAAAAAACGCCCGAAAGAAGTTGAATGGAAAAGTTACAAAGTTAGACGAACTGCTAAGAAAATTGGCGATAAAAATTACCAAAACCTTTCATAGTTTCAAAACCGTAAGAAATTATGATAAACGATTATTTCAGCACTTTGAAAACTTTCAAAAGCTCCTCGTCTACCCCATTTTGATTTAGCAAATACGAATGAATAAAAGAACAGGAGAAAATACCGGCGCATCAATTATTCCCGAATTTGTTAGGAATTGAGGAGTGAGAAATGAGTTTACGTTGGACTTTTCTGTCCATTGTAAAGTGTATTTACATAATTCATAATGTAAGGTTGAAATTTCTCACCTGGCAAGTGGCCAGAGCGCACAGCCCAGCCAACACAGCCCACGCCCACCTGACCACCCGCACTCTGGCCATGCTCTCGGCAACCCTGGCGGCTGGGGTGGCTATGCCATCATCCGCCGGCGTCGCATACAATCTGAAAAGAAATATTTTCTTTAGTAAACATACTCACATTTAAATGGAAAAAAGATTGATACTAAAGACGAGAATCTCACTTTACCAAGGCTTTTAAGCTCTTTTTGAAGTGTTAAAGCTTCCCGAGGGGGGTATTTTGTTTAATCCATTAGCCACCAGCTTGAAATTATATTAATTTTTCTAATATACAAAGCTGAGATGTTTTCTTCCTTTTCGAACAGTATATTTGTTTGAAGTTTACAAAATATAGAATATAGCTACTTATGTATGTGGAAGACCCGACATAATTTCGTCTTATTTTCGAAGTATGCGTCGTACCATGTTAGGCACAACATTTTAAAGCTCAGTGGTTCTACACATTAATACTCTGATTAAAGCTTCACTTCAATGAAATGTTTTAAGCTTTATTAAAAGGCTTATTTATTAGCTTTATTAGAAATTTTTTGAGGGAGGTGCTTTGTTTATTCCGTTAGCCGCCTGCTTAAGATGCTTGTTTATTTATTTAATATAAAATCCGCGATAAGCGATAAGCGAAGTAGCCAAATCACAACTCATTAGATGGCCGAGACACATGGTGAGACTCCAGGAGAGCAGTACCACCAGAAAGGCGATGGAAGGAAGACTGCTAGGTGTAAGAAAAAGGGGGAGACTTAAGAACAAATGGATGGATGCAATGGAAAGTGATTTAAAGGAGTTGGAAATAAGAAGATGGAAAGAAACAGCGCAAAATAGAGAGAGATGGAGAGTTGTAGTTCAACAAGCCCTTGGGCCTGCATGGCACGTAGAGCTCTTTTATATATCAAATTCGCGATGTTAGAGAAGAATTTTATTCGTTCTTTACCAGATTCGCATGTTAGATATATACAAAATGTAACAGTAGGTTACCTATGTAGAAAAGCAATAATAATTTTCGTTCGTTTTCACAAAAATACGTTACTAAATAAAATTATAATGCCCTCTGAAATGAAGACGTGGTAAATATAAGTCAATATCCTATCGATTAAAGACTCTTAGTTTTAGGACGAGTAGTTTGGAAAAATAATAATAATAATAATAATCATAATAATAATAATAATAAGTGGGCTATCCATCCCAATTTCGGGCAAAGGTCTCCCCCATCTTTTTCCAACTCTTCTTATTCTTTGCCACATCTTTCGATAGTTCGCCACCCGAAATTACTAGGTCGTCTACCCATCGTGATACTGGTTTTCCTCTTTTTCGCTTTCCCTTTCTTGGTTTCTAGTGTGTTGTAACCTTCGTCCACCTGTCGTCCTAAGGAATAGTTTGCTATTTTACGTTATGATAACTGGAAATACCCGTGCCAACTGCCAACTAACTGTAAGTTAGGACAGTAACTAGATAATAGCAAAATACTATTGTGGGATTCTAGGAACGCTAAACAGAGCCTTTGCACACTTATTTTTATTTTAATTAAATTACATTTTATACTTTAATATTTTTCCAAGTGTCTCGCATGTCTACCGTCGTTGGCGTACCCGACTTACTACCCTCACTCATCCGATGCACACCGGGCCGCCACTTGAACATCGATCGTCTGCTATAATTCCCACTGTACAATAATTATTATTATAATAGACTTTTATGGAGCTCTCGCACTCCATTTCTTGGAGTGGATTAGTCCCCATATCTTCTATCTCTTGTACTCTCCTATCGTCTTGCCTCTTTCCCTAATTCTCTCCATTCCTTTCTATTTACTATCTTCCTTCTCCGTTCCATTACCTCATCCCACTATCTCATCTTCGACTTTCCCCTATTTCTTGATTCTGTGGGTCTCCATTTCGTTATTATTTTTGATTGCTCTGTCTTCTTTGATTGCAATTATGTGCTCAAACCATTGTATCTTCTGTGCCTTTATAGCTTTTACTATATCCTCTCCTCCGGTTTCTTCAAGAATTTCGTAGTTCATTTTTGCTCTAAATTCAATTTCCACTAACTTTTTTGGACCTAATATGTTTCTTCATATCCATCTTTCCCATATTCTTAGTTGATATCCTTCCTTTTTCGTGAAACATAAGGTTTTCGCTGTATACATTACTACTGGTCTTATTAGACTCATATAAATTCTTCTTTTTGTTTTACTGTAAACCTCTACAGTATAATGATAGTAAACATATAAATAAATTGAATTCGAAGACTTCCACGGTCAGTGTCAGTGTTAAGAGAACGTCTTTCGGGTTGAAACCTACCTTTTTCTGTTTTTCTTCAGAAGGGTTTCGCCTCTGGCTTGGTTGACAAGTTGAGTTACCGTTCCCTTCTTTCTCCTGCTAAAAGAGTTTCGCCTCTAACGTAGTTGACACGTTGAGTTACCCTTTTAGTGCTCCCCTTTTCCTCCTGAAGAAGCCCCTTAAAAAAGTGGGCGAAACGTTGAGTTCTTTTGTCTCAACAATGACACGGTTTCAACCTGGTTTGTTAATATAAATAAATAAATTGATTAAGCGATATAATCAAGTGCAAAACTGTGTTAAGACTCTGCTTTTTCTGACCGACTTCAAATTAGAACAATCCAAAATGAAGTTTCGTGGCTTAAGATACTTAAGTCATTTAAACTTTAAGTACACATGGAAAGTATCAACTTTAACTCGTTAGGAGTAGGTGAAAATATCGAAGTCTTCTTCAAAACAAAAACACTGAATGAACTGCACGTTTCGACCTATACTACTTAAGATTAAAAGATTTAATTATTCTTTTATTTTTTGGATTTTTAACAGCGAATTAATTAAAAATGTTGCAGCACCAAATCCTTTTTCTTTAAGCGAATTCGAGTGCCTTTTTTCCTTGAGTTCCATACCTTTCCCAGATACTTTCAACTAAGAACACTTGAATATCTTTCATTTAAGTTAAAATCTCACCGTGGGCAACCTGGTAAACATCAGGTTTTCTTCTTGTAACTTTAATTCCGATTTATCCAATTTTCTTTGAAATTGAGTCCTTGCTTTTTTATCATGTAAGCAGTGTTTTTCTGTGAAATTCTAGGTTGCGGCTTTGGACATTAGGTATATACCAAGAGCATCCAAAATAACACATCACTCTTTATTACCGTCAATTAATTTTTTCGTCTGATGTTTTCCAGAAAGGCAGGAATTTTTCATGCTAGTCTAGTCAGTAATAACAACTTAAGGAAATCCCTTTGTTCATAGTTTAATAAGTCAAGTGTGAAAAGAGTGAGGCTAATTAAGAGAAAATGTAGGAAGTATTATTCAACTGAAAATCTTTCCATGGTGTAAACTTAATCGCGATTACCAACCTTATATTTTATATGCCTTTGGTTACAACCCTGTTGCGTGTTAAAGGCTTAACTTTACTCTTCACAAGGTTCCTTTACATATTTACCCTGCATTGCAGCAGTAGCACGTATGAACGCACATATTCGTTAACAAAGCCGAGCGCTTTAAATAATATTTTTGATGTTCTTTTATCGAAAGCTCTCCCAATGTTGTCCTATTTTACAAATGCGAATAACAGCGTTGTTATCGTCAATTTATTGCACGGACAAACAGCGCTGCGCAATTAACGGACCGTTCGTTAATTAAAATTAATTTCCATATTGACACACCTTTTCAAATTACGTATGTTTTAGCTCAACACGGTGTGTATTTTGTAAATACGCCAATTTTTTGTTTTTCTGTTTGCAATTTATGACATTTCTACTTGTGTAATTAATGTGTAGGATAAAATCAAATTAAAACTGCAAAACAAGCTTATTACGACGGATGTTTTTGAATCAAATTTAGCGAAAGCGTAAACTACGAAAAGAGAAGTATTTTAAGGAAAGGCCTTTTAAGAAAGTAGAAATGAACGATTAACGTAAATTATTATATTTGAAAGAAGCTAAAAATAATTAAACCAGTTGCCTATAAATCAATATGACCTCTGATCTAATCCACAAACTGATATTGGGTAGTGAAATCCTCCAAGGATTCCCTATTATCCTTTTCTTAGATAAACGCTTAGGATATGTGTGGTTCCTTGCTAAACAAAGGCACATCCTTTAATAAATTATACTTTTTATGTTATTCATTTTCAAAGGATCCCTTTATTAGAACATAAATACAAAGTTCAGAAAATTAGGAAATTTAAGAATTCCAGCCGCGTACTCTTAGAATTGGCACACCGGGTTCGATTGTTTTATAAATGCTACCCGGATTTGTCTTGACTAACAAGTAGTCATCTCAAGCCTCTAGAGTTAAGTTTCAATATAGTAGAAGTTCTGACTAACTCAACTTCTCTGACATTGATGTAAAATTATATCTTTCGGCTTTTAATTAATTTTGGAAAATTATAGAAACGGAATTATTCCGTAACTTGCGGGAAAGCTTCGTTATTTTAGTTGATATTCTGTTAGTTTAACTGTTAGTTTTCTAAGGAAACAAAGGTAAAATTATGAATTATCTGAAAACACAAAAAAAGTTGCTTTTAGGTTTCATATCTAATTTTCAGTTAAGTTGATGGAAGTAACTGAAAAATACTAATTATCAGGGGTTAAATAGGAAAAGAAAATTCCTCAACTCAATTAATATAAATTACAACTAACTTGATTTTATCTCAAATTCAATCAAGTCGTACCAGAAGAAAATATGCATTTTAATTGCGTAATTTTAATATTGCTATTATTTAACAATTATGTAAAACTGGGGTAATTAGTTAGCTTATTAGATAGATAACAATCAGTTGCGTTTTATACTGCGTCATTGTGTTTAAGGTTAATATACGCATATTTCTTTTAAAAAACTTTTGCGGTTTAATAAGCACGCAACTTTAAATTCGTCGATTTGTCATACATAATGGAAAACCACCACTTGTTTTCTTAACATTGTAATGAAGTAGAGTAGAACATTGTGTAAAATTAGCCACTTCGTTACAAAATGAAAACGTAGTAAAACTGGATTTTTTTAAATTCTGATCAGTCAAATTTGGTTTAGGTTTTTAATTAAAAAATTAACACAATTAGTACAAACATAACACACTTAGCCTAATTTCAAAATTTTCGGCTCATAAGTATATTATGAATTCTGATCCTCAACCTAGCAGCTAAACAAACAAAAGGAAATAACTTTTGCTTTTCCCCAGAGACTCGTTAAAAGATCTCTTTTCGGGCAGAATTAAAATGCGTGAAATTCATCGTAAGAAGCAGATTGAAATAATACGAAATGAAGCAACCTGATATAAAGTGAATTCTTGCAAAGTTAATCTCAAAAATAAAGTATCTTACTTGAAAATCATAGTTCAAGCTTTTCAATAGTCTTTCTTAAAGATGTGGGTTTCTTTACAAATTTGTAAAATTTTTATCCTGAAAATTAAACGAATTATTTTGTAAAACTGATATCATTCTGATGTTCACGATCTTCAAACTTGGCACGTTTTAAATATTCAGGAATTTCAAAAGAATTAAAAATGTTTGCATAAACTAAAAGAAAACGAATATGAATGCTTTAATTAAAACAATTTCTTGTAACAAGTCGTTATTCCAACTATTAACTATAGAAAGAACATCTAACCAAACGAAGTTTTCGAAAAAAACAAACAGTGTTTTGTTGCAACACATTTATACAACTTTTATTATCCTCCAGAGAGGAATTCAGGAACTTATATGCTTTTTGCAATGGCTTCTGGTAGAAAACTGCAGAAATTGTTCGGAAATTTAGTTTTTACATTTGTAACTTAGACAGGAAAGCGTTTGGTTCTTTGTTCAAGAATTGCTGGATCTAGGGACAAAATACTAAGTTCCGAAGGACCTTCAGATTTTTGCTAAAACTTCTTTTTGGAAAACATTACAGAATATCAATTACTTAGCTAAAAGTTTCATTAAAAATTACCATTTAAATCTGATAAACTGGAAGACGGACAATAAATATGAAATTCCTTTTATCCTGATAAACACAAAATCAAGCACCACAAACAATTTCTGGAATGCGGATGGCAGATACAATTACATTTTTATCGACCTTCAAAAATGTAGGAAACTCGTCGGTTATGTAGATGAAATTGTTTGCTTTTGGAGAAAATGGGAAATTACTAAGAAAAAGCTTGTGGAATTTAATAAGGAACCAATTTCTCGTTACCTACCGGATGCTTATAAATGGAACATTAAAAAAATAAATCTTTCCTTATTCCTGTTTTAAAATAAATCATTTCCCTTGTATTTTCGAGCCTTCTTTTCTTTTTCAAAAATCTTCAATAGCTTGAGTAACGTTTGATGGGTGGTTCTTAATAATGTCACGCCATGATCTTATTTTAGCCTACTGAGATCTCGTCTACATGTGACTTAAATGTAGCATTCATGCGCCGTTTTAATCTACTTAAATCCATACCTGAATATAATTGTCCCAGACGATTTTCTGCAGTTTAACCCAGACAATCAAATATGTATTTAAATATGCGACAAATTCAGTTCATCCCGTCGTTCTATAATAACGTCACCGGTATTTCAACAACCCACGGTTAATAAAAAATAACTTGACGCACTTTAGAGCCTTCTGTTTGTCACGTTTTCATGTTTTAATAATACCCCAGTACACTCAGTTTCACTTTACGCCAGATTATACACGACTTCACTTGGATTTAAACGCGCGAGACTTTGATATTCAACTTCACGTATACACGGTTATCAGCTCTAAATGTGGATGAACACAAGAGTAACCTTGTGCTGCGAGGCATTCATAGTTCATATATAAAATATTAGACGTATCAGTCGTGAATAGTGACCGTAATGGATAACTTCCTTTCTAGGGATGTCAAAAGTTGATTGTTATCTCCCTAATTTGATAATATCACTTGACTTTGGACAGCTTGTTTGTGATTTTTGTTTTAATACTAAGCACTTCGCTGCAACAATTACCTAAATCGAATAATAGGGGAATAATTTGCATGAGCTGCAGTGTTTTAGCTTTTTATCTTTTTAATTAATCATGCAGTTCTTTAGTTAGGAACAAAAAAGAAAAAATAAGGTAATATCACATAATGCTTTGTGTGACCTTCAATAATCGATTTTTCTGTGCTTTTGTGCTTTGTATCCGAATAAAGGCAGGTTAGTAAACAGGGCTGTATGGTAAAATGCGATCTCAAACATAAATCTCATCCTGCCTTTTGAAATCGTTTATCAAACGCACAACCGGAGCAGTAAATCAAGGGTTTTTATGGGATTCATTGCGAAAACCCAATTTAAGCTTTACTTATAGAAAGTAAATTTTAAATTTGTAATTCTGACCTGTGAAGGCTCGACCATTTTTCTTTTTAGTGTCGTTATATAATATTAAACTATCCGTAGAAGCAGAGGGAAGAGTAAAACCATTATAAATTCCGCACAATTAATATTTCCCGGAAAAGAGGCTTATTGAATAAATCTGAATTAATTAATTTCGTAATACCGTAAGACTAATTTCTTCCCTGCTCCGATTTTACCAATTCGTTAATCTTGAAATTCATTTCTCAACCGCGGTGTCAGTCGTAAAAAAAGGAAGCGAAAATAAATTACTATTCTAAAGGTGTGGGAATACGAGATTACTTTCAAGATTTATGCATCCAAGATAACGCAAACTTACATCAAACAACAAATAAGAAAGAAAATTTACTAACAGTAGCAAGTCTTGATTCATGTGACTTCGGTTGAAAGTTTTCCATTCTTCCTTAACTCCGAAAATAAACTCTAACCTTCTACATTTATCATGAGTATAAGACGGGGGCACCTGCTACTCTATTTTCGTTAAAAATGCATTAGATTTAAGTAATCCGCATAAAGTTTACTTTGCAAAATTGCACATTCACTCGCGATGCCTTTGGCTTTTAAAAAAAGAGACAACCACACCACGTGGGATGGATTCGTTACAGTCGACGAAGGTGACTTCAGACACAATTTTCTGCTTCCCGATTTTTTCCCTATAAGCGCAACAAACTCATCTCATAATGTATCGCAGATTATTCTGCGACGAACCCTTCGAAAAACAGTTTTACGAAATATGCTAAGGAGGACCTTGTTGACAAAGTATGAAGTCTTCTTTAATGTTAGAAGCAACGAAACAGTTTTCACTCCAATTTCTAATTGGGGAATAACTATATTTATTTTATGGGTTAATAAAAGTCAATGTATATCGATAAACAGTTTTAAAGGTCAGAACATGACACCGTGTTGTAAATCGGAATACATAGTTAGGTTAAAAATATGATCGACAGTTGTGTGAAAGGTCATTGAAGACCTGAAAATATCAGTATTTCAGACATATTATTAATTACATTACCTACTAAAAGTAATTGGAAATTAGATATTCCTTTGATTAACCTAAATATTCCATTTTGAGGATAAAGGAAACTTTGGTGGTTTCCACAGAGAATTTGTGAAAAATTGATTTCCGGAGAATTTTCATGGAAATTAATTTTTAATTTTTACAAAACTTGAGTGGAAGATTCTGCTTGACATTAGCCTAGAATTTTAGATTATGAGAAACGCGTTTCTCGTAATCTCTGAAATAATAAGAAACTGATAAGAAAACAATTCAAGTCTTATCCCAATCAATACTAAATTGTCACAAACCTTGCTAAACCAAAATAAACCAACAAAAAGCTAATAAAATTCAGGGTAACTTTGGACAATTTTATATTCAAAAAAGAAAACAAAAATCACTACACTGCAAAACAAAATATGCAACAACCTGAAAACATAAAACTCTTTCGAGAAAAAACAAGCCCAAAGGAAATCAAAATGCAACTGTAATGGTTTTCACTGACAGTTTTTTTGGAAAATGGAGCTTAATCTGATTTCCGAAGAATTTTCAAATAAATTATTTTTTTTTGCAAAATCCTACCTTACTTTGGCCAAGAATTTCAGATTATGAGAAACGCCTTTCTTGTGGAATGTTATCAACAAACTTACGAGGAACGTAAGAAATGAGTATTTCAACACAACAACAAGAACACAATTAAATATTCTCCGAAGTAATGAAAAAAAGTGACAAGAAAGCAATTCAAAATTTTATCCCAATCAATACTAAATTGTCACAAAGCTGCTAAATTAAACAAACGAACAAAAACCTAACAGAATTCAGGCTAATTTTTCATAATTTGAAATTGAAAAAGAAAACGAAAATTGCAACTAGAGAAATTGCAAAACAAAAAATGCATAAACCTGGAAACTTCGAAAAAGAGCAAACTTAAAGGACATCAACAGGCAACTGAAAGTTCTTGAAAAATGGAGCTTAATTTAACTTCCAAAGCATTTTCATAGAAATCAAAATTTTAATTTTTACAAAATTTTATTAAAAACTCCTGCCGGACGTTGGCCAAGAATTATGAGAAACGCATTTTTCGTATGAAGAACATGAAAAATTAGTATTTTTAGAAGAAAGCAAATGTTCTCTGAGGTAATAAAAAAAACTGACAAGAAAAGAATTCAAAATTAATCACAATAATTAATACTAAACCACCAGAAATCTTAGAACACTAAATAAACAAATAAAAAGCCAATCAAATTCCGACTAATTGTTGATAAATTTAAATTCAAAACAGAAAACGAAAATCATTGGAAGGAAAAATGCAGCAACCTGAAAACTTAAACGTTTCGGCAAAAAAAAAACAAGTCTAAAGGAAATCCTAATGGCTTTCACTCAGAGTTTTTGGAAAATGGAGCTTAGTTCGGTTTCCGGAGAATTCTGATAGCAATTAATATTTAATTTTCGCAGGATATTATTGCAAAATCTTGTTTGACGTTGGCTAAAAATTTCAGATTCAGAAAGGCTTTTCTCAGGAATGTCATATACCTATAAACTTATGAAGAACCTGAAAAAATCAGCATTTCTGGAACAAAACAATTAAATATTCTCTGAAATAATATAAAGGCAGGCAATAAAAGCATTCAAAATTTTGTCACAGCTTGTTAAACTAAAAAAACCAATTAAAGGCACATAAAATTCTACCTAATTTTTGATAATTTTAAATTTAAAAAGGAAAACAGAAATCACTACAAAAGAGACTCCAAACCAAAAATGCAACAACCTGAAAACTTAAATGCCTTAGACAAAAAAAAGCCCAAAGGAAATCAGATTTATTTAGCGTTTGGAATTTGTAGCCAGGAGACGTAGTGATGGTTTGGCTGCCAGTAGTGCTAGTTCTTTAGCGCTAATATCCAAGCTGCACATGTAGCCTTTAGCTTTGCTACGGACGCGAACTAGCTTTGCACTGTGTGTGAGTTGTGTGTGTGTGGATGTGTATGTATGTATTAATCTACCTCTTAGGCCTGTATTCGTCGTTAATTTGGTGCCCAACGACGAATGGATACCAGGACTCGTACCGACCTCCGGAATTGTAGCTCGGGGATTCGAACCGAGGACTAACGTAACGCAAGCCTAGCGCTCCTACCACTGCGCCACTCTAGACAAGTAAGAAATCAGAAGAAAACGCTAATGGTTTCCACTGAGAATTTTTGGAAAATGGAGCTTAATTTGATTTCTGGAAAATTTTCATAACAATTAATTTTTAATTTTTACAAAATTTTATTAAGAATCCTGCCTAATCTTGGTCAAGAATTTAAGATTATGAGAAACGTCTTTCTCGTGGAATGTTACAACTAAACATATATAAGGAACCTGAAAAATCTGTATTTTTAGAACAAAACAATTAAATACTCTGAAATAATTAAAAAACTGGCAAGAAAACCATTCATAGTCTTACTCCAGTCAATACCAAATTGTCATAAAGCTTGCTTAAATTAAATAAACGAACAAAACATTTGGGCTGTTTTAGATGATTTTAAAGTCATAAAGAAGACAAAAATCACTACAAGAAAAACTGCAAAAACAAAAAATGCAACAACCTGAAAACTTAAATGCTTCCAGCAAAGGAACGAAGTCCAAAGGAAATAAGAAGAAAACTCTAATGAGAGCTTTTGGAAAATGGAGCTTCATTTGGTTTGCGGATAACTTTCATAAAAAGCTATTTTTAATTTTTACAAAATTTTTGTGAAATATTCTGCTGGATGTTGACCAAGAATTTTAGAATTTCAGATTATGAAGAACGCCCTTATCATAAAATGTTAAAAATAAACTTACGAGGAACTCAAAAAGTCAGTATTTCTAAAACAAAACAATTAAATATTCTTTAAAGTAAGAAACAACTATCAGTAAAGCAGTAAATCAAAAAATGCAACAACCTGAAAACTTAAAATGCTTCCAACAAAAAAACAAGCCTAAAGGAAATTAGAAGAAAACTCTAATGGTTTTCACTTGGATGGAACTTAGTTTGATCTCCGAAGCATTTTTACAGAAATTAGTTTTTAATTTTGCAAAATTTCCTTGTAAAATCCTCCCTGGCGTTAGTTAAAATTTATGAGAATTTATGAGAAATGCCTTTCTCGTGGAATGTTAAAAATATACTTTCGAGGAACCTAAAAAATCAGTATTTCTAGAACAAAGCAATTAAATATTCTCAACCAAAAGCTGCCAATACAGCAATTTGAAATTTTGTCCCAATTAATACTAAACTGTCACAAAGCTTGCTAAACTGTATTAAACGAACAAAGAACAAATGTAATTCCGACTAATTTTTGAGTATTTTAAATTCAAGAAAGGAATGAAAAATTGCAGAACAAAAAGTGTAACAACTTGAAAACTTAAATGTTTTCAAGAACAACCAAGCCCAAAGGAAAAAGGGAAACTCTAATGGCTTTCACTTAGGGTGTTTGGAAAATAGAGATTAATTTGATTTCCAGAAAATTTTCACTTACAATACCACGAGTGGTCAAAGAATTGTCGATTATTTTTTTGCTGTAACATCACGAATGTTCTTTGTGCTTGCATATGAATACCACGAGTGCGCAGCACGAGTGGTATTCGCAATGACAAGGAACATGAGTGATTTTACAGCAAAAATAATCTACAATTCTTTGACCGTGAATGGTATTTGAGGGACTATTCAACGAAAAAAATCCGAAAAAATCATTTTCATCGAATCATTTTTCATAAATTAGTCCAGATTCAAATTTGTTTACATGAAAATTGTTCTCTGTTGGATATAACTAGCAATAAACTGTTTTCAAAAAATTGTCGCTTCGTATCACTAGTGAAATTTTATCGACAATTTTTTCTAGTAAAAATTGTCGATACAATTCGTTTTGATTGGCTCAAAAACGTCAAATCTTGCATTTTGATTGGTCGATTTTTGACAGATGACAAATGAATTGAATAGTCATAGAAATTAATTGTTAATTTCTAGAAAATTCCATTGAAAAATTCTGCTTGTTGGCCAAAAATTTCAGATTATAAGAAAACTTATAAGGAATCTGAAAAATCTAAACTAAATAAACGAACAAAAAACCAAACAAATTTTGGGTAATTGTTGAGAAATTTAAATTGAAAAAAGGAAACGCAAATCAATACAAGAAAAACTACAAAACAAAAAACGCAACCACCTGAAAACTTAAATACTTCCAACAAAAAACCGAGCCTAAGGTTTTCAATAAATTACATAGCTCTGAAAAAAATAACCAAAACTGTAAAATGCTACGATATTGCAAACGAAATAGGAACTGCAACAATAGCTACAATGCGTTCAAAGGATGTTGTAAATATTGGAAAATAATAGAAAAAGGCGGGGAAGCATATAAAATTGTATACTAAAGCGTGCTCCATTTCCCACCGACTTTCAACTATCGATTCTTATCTATTACATTGCCCTTCGCCTGTTTACTGAAACTCCTTACAGGTTTCCTTTCAATAAAAACCCTGAAAAATTAACCAAGCAACAAGCACTTCATTTATTATACTCTTTGATATTTTTAGCTTTTTCAGTTGCTGAAAATTGAAAGCTTAAAATAAACTTAAAAAATTCCAACTCTATTTTTATATAATTCTCTAGCAATACTTTAATAACTATAAATCTCTAAGTGTCCTTCTTCAACAACAGCAAGTGCCAAAATAAAGTTATACATTTTCAAAATAATTTAGGGTTTAATCTTAATTAATTCAATTAATCTTTTCAACAGCTTCGTAAACCCTTTCTAAGGGGAATATCTAATAAGTTCAACTTTTTGTCACTTACTACAAATAAAATTTTGCAACTCATAAACTAATTTAAAGACGGGAAAACACCTGAAGTCTTATTAGAGAAAGATTGATGTTAAACCTCTACGCATTTTCAAGCAGAGAAATGAGGAACTATGAGGGTTTTGATTAATTTATTATTCATAAGGTTTAATATATTCATACAATGCGCGCTTCAAAATGGGAGCTATACCGTAATAACGTCATCCGCGAAAAACTTACTACTAAATTTTAAAGGGCTTTGAATTAATTATTATTTAATTAAGTCGAGCTTTGTTTGTTTTGGTAAATGTAGTAATAGTTTTAAAACTTAGGATGAAAAGATGAGCTTTAGAACATCTTTAGATGGAGCTTTTAAGTTTGAATCTATTAAAGCTCTGAAATTATTTTCAGTAAACATAATAGTGTCAGCACAGGAATTAACATCTAGTGCCTTTCAGGACGATGAAAACTACAAAATGTGAACTTTAGATGAAACCCTCAAAGCTGAATTTATTAATTAAATTTTGGAAATTGTTTCAGAAATTAGGATAAGGAAACTTGAAAAATTTGAAATTAGTAACGCATCAAAGAAACTATTACGCGTGAATTATTCAATCTTGAAAATTGTCTTCAGCAATCGAATAGTTTCAGTAGGACAAAACTGGGCACTATCAGGTTGAAAACTTAGTAGTTTCATTATAGCAATAAAAAGTAGGCACTCTTCAGGGTCATGAAAACTGAGCTTTAGAAAGGTTTTAGCTGAAACTTACTTGAAAGCTTAAATTTATTTATTAAATCTTGAAAATTATTTTCAGCAATTAACGTAGTTCAGGAGGATTAAGACTGAAAGATAGAGGGCATCAGATGAAGCTTTGTTTAAGCTTGAATTTATTAAATCTCGAAATTTATTTACAGTAAGCAGGGCAGTTTAAGTAAGACTGAAAAGTAGTCACTTTCAGTACGATGAAATCTGAGAAAACTGAACTTCAGCAAGGCTTTAGATGAGGTTTTTAGGTTTGAATGTATAGTCTTCAAAATTACTTTCAGAAATTAGATATTTTCATGTAAGGATGAAAGCTAGACATATCCAGGCTTTATATGAAACTTTTAAGCTTGAAGTTATTAATAAAACCTTGAAAATTATTTTCAGCAATTATATTCTGCACCCCTGAAAACAAATTATTAGGTTAATAAAAACTGATAAATCGGCAAGGCCTTAAATTAAGCTTCTAAGTTTGTATTTATTAAATTTTGAAAATTATTTGTAGCAATCAAGACAATTTTAGGATAGAAACAAAGCACTTCCAAAACGAAATCTGAATATCAGCAAGACCTTAGATGACGCCCTTATGTTCTAATTTATGTAATCTTCGAAATTATTTTCAGCAATTAATATTATTTTAATGAAGGGATAAAAGATAAACGGACAATGAAAACTAAGAAATTGAGCTTTAGGACGGCTTCAGTTAAAACTTATACGCTTGAATTTATTAAATCAATCTTGGAAACTATTTTCCGTAAATCCAGTAGGATGAAGGCCAGGCTTTCATGATAACGAAACCTGAAGAATTTGAACTTTAGCAAAACTTTTAAGCTTGAATTTCTGCAGTCTTGAAAATTACTTTCAGAAATTAAAATATTTTCTACAGTACTGAAAACTAGACACTTTCAGGACATGACGAAATCTGAGACTGAAACTTTTAAGTTTGAGTGTATAAATTCTTGAAAATTATTTTTGCCAACTAAGATGGTTTTAGTATAACTGAAAGCTAGGCATCTTTAGAATGATAATTATTAATTAATATTACTTTAGGCGAAAACTAAAGTTAAAATTTATAAAATATTGAAAATTGTTTGCAGCAATCAGGATATGTAATTTAACGATTAAATCTGATAAATATGAACTTCGGTAATGCTTAAGATGAAGTTGCTAAGTTTGAATGTATAAATCTAAACTGCGGTATGGCTAGGCACAAGGAAATTCGGAAAGGCTTTATTTAAAGCTTTTAAGCTTGAATTTGTTAAATATTGAAAATTATACTTAGGGATTGTGATAGTTTCAGTTGCACTCAAAATCATATTCTTTCAGAATGATTAAATCTGGTAAATCTAAACTTTAGTATGGCTACGAACACGGAGAATATGAATTTTAGTAAGGCTCTAGCTCTAGATGAAGCTTTAAATTTTGAATTTATTAAATTTTAGAAATTGTTCTCAGTATAGGGATGAAGTCTAAAATTTTCGGGAAGATGAAAAGTGAAAAATATTAGCTTTGACAAAGCTTTAGTTTAAATTTGTTACAGTTAAAAAATTAGTTTAGCAATGACAATAACTTTTGTGGGTGTTTCAGAACAACTAAACCTGATAAATCTGAATTTCAGCATGCCTTTAAAGGCAGCTTGAAAGTATTAAATCTTTGAAATTATTTTCAGTATGAAGATAAAAACTAAATACTTTGAGGACGATAAAAACTGAGAAATATAAACTTCGGTATGGCTGTACTTGAAACTTTAATTTAAAATCTTGGAAATTGTTTTCAACGGTTGAGATAGTTTCAGTAGAATGAAACCTAGGCGCTTTAAGGGCGATAAATACTTTGAAATTTAACAAGGCTGAAAACTGTTTGATTTTGGTATATTACAACTGAACCCTGCACTGCCCAATAATCTCCCTGAGAAAATTACTGTCTTAAGAGCTTTCAAAACGTTTGCTATCATGATTCAGGCTTAAGTACTTTGACACTTTTTTTCCAGATTATTATTTTATTAAAATATTAATTAGGGACGTAAAACTTAACAATTAATTAAATTATGCTCGATTTAAGGAAAATCAACATGGTTGTTATTACTAACAACGGAAACCTAATTTTATATTTGGAAATTTCTTAGCCAAAAATGAGGGTTATTACTGTTATACATATTATATTATAAGTATAAATGCGTTTCACGTTGACATTTATTAGTAACGATCGTCCAAAATTAAAGGTTATATAGTTATCGATTTACGCTTCGTTTAGCAAAAGGTATAAGGTAATCAAAACAACACGAAAATGACGTTAGTAAGTACCTGTTACGAAGAGGAGATTACTTTGTGCTATTCCAATCTACAAAATTTGATTAATAAAGGCCATTAAGCACAAGTGTCGTTAAAACTCGATCTAGCTAACATTAACTTCCTCAGAACTAAATTAAAGCTTTTAGCAAATTCACATGGCTACTTTGAAACGTAAAATTACGGAGCCAATATCCAGAAAACTTCATTGCGGAATAAACCTGACGTGTTCCATTTGAAATTTTTAAAAATATTGCAAGATTGTGGAACGGAAAACTGTGTAGGAGTCGAAACAGCTCACGTTATAAGAACATTTATGTTTCTGAAGTTAGTTCTTAATGAGCACTTGGTGTTGGCGGCGAATATAAAGTTTCTAAAATTTGAAGACGTTCATGCACGTTTGCACATTCATTGCGCCACGCACATATACATGCACACACGAACTCTTTCACTAAATGACGCTCATGGAGAGGTGAGAAGCTGCGGCTTTGGAACGTGAGCTTATTTGTTGAGCTTTGTATTCGGGCTTGAATGTGGCTTTGCCTTTCCCAAGGAGTCACGTACATGTGTTTTCTACTCTTTTATATTCCAAGAAGGCTTTGCTCTCTAATCAACCTGGGCCTTTTGTAAGTATTTTATTCATAAAGTTTAAAGTAGGTATGTTACGTCTCTGAGTTCATTTTTGTTCTCCCATTCCACCAAATTACTGAATCCCGGTTTTCATATCTTGCAGTAATTTTTTTCCATTAACTACATAAAGGTCGATCGAACCTTATGAAAAGGCATGCCGATAGATTGAACGGTTGACTTGAATTTTTATAAACGGTAAAGAATTCAGTTTCCAGTGTTTATTTGTAGCATAACTTCAAGTTTCCTTTACGGTCCTGAGAACCTTGGATTTTGATTTTTCCGCTTAATTTTACTCGCACAACTTTTACCTTTTAATTGCATAATTAACCGGGAACGTATTAGATTTCTTTCGTTTACTGTCTAAAGAGTTTATGGCTTCTCGGGCCTATAATTGATTTAAAAACTTTTCTAATTGAGTTTCCTCCGAAAGTTTCCCGGTATAACGAAGTTTTCTCTTCGAACATTAAGGAATTCTGTAATATTGCAAAATTAGTGTAATTGTTATTCTTGCGAAAAGGCCTCCTTGAATTAAATTAGAGGAATATTCCTACCCCCTACGTTTAAAGCAAATCTAAAAATATTTATACATGGATATGAAGAAACGGCGAAGAATTTTCGCTGTACTTTCTACACTCTTCATTGATAGCATGACTTGCCCACATACATCCGAAAATTTTCAACTAAATTAAAAACTCTGAAAGCCTATTTTGGGCCAACTTAAAGCATGACAAGCTAATCGATTTCGTAGAAGTATTTGTTTATTGTGTGCTGCATCAACTTCTGTCAGTGACGCTAGAATAAAGTCAGTAAACAAATGGTTACAGCCATTTGCCGTACGAAAGCACTCGAAATTACTTAACGAAAGGAAAAACCGAATAAGGGGAGAAGTACGAGATAGAATAAGTGCGTTTCACACGGACGACAAAACCGTTTAGGGACCTCATTTGTAAAGGTACGAACGTAGGTTTCCCAGGATTTTCAATTTTTTACAAGGACGCTTTAAATGATTCCCTTTGTTAAAACTTTTTTTGGGGCATGTCTGGTATTATTTTAACAAGTAAAATCCTAGTTAGCTATAAATTCCTAAACTCTAAGAAAGAAAGTCGTTGGTAAAATTGTTTATAAAGATTGTGGAAAACATTTAGATAACTTCAGAAGCTTCAGGCTCCTTCAATTACAAAGAAACCATTGTGGCTAGTTTCTTTCCACTGGTGTTCTATTTCATGTCATAATCTTCCATTAGGAATAAGCGATGGCTAACATTTGTATTAATAATCTCCAGTAATATTTCATGGTTTACAAAAGGCCAACTTTATGGAGTTGACATAAAATGTTAATTGTATTTGCTCTTTAATTTAGTAGACGTCTGTGTGTAATTGGGTGAAATTAATAACGGAATGTATTGTATGCACGGTTGCTAGGACTAAAAATAAAATAGAACCCCGTTTTACACAAAATGTGAAGTTTCAAAACTTGAGTTTGAAATTCAAATTTATGTAAATATTCATTCAAAGTTTTACTGCAAATACAATTAGAGGAGCTTAAAGCGCAATTTAGCTACATATTGTTATGATATCGCCCCACGTTGGGTTCGACATTTGTTATGATATGAGATGCTTCCTCTTTGAAATTAATTGTAAAATTAATTATTTTTGAAAAACTAGCACATTTCATACATATTGCTCCGGTTAGCTCAGCCTGTATTTAAATTTGCTAATTTAAAAAAAAACTCTTATCAAAAGGACGTTAAAGGGATCGATTTACCAACTTTTGATAATTTACTACACAAAATTATTATCTAACTAAACACTCTTCAAGAACCAAAATTTGTTTTTATAAATACCTTTAATCACTTTTAACCACCACACTTTTAATAATCATGTAATCCTATTTTCAACAATATCCCACGATAGCTGCAACACGTTCCGCTCCTGTCACTGTTATCTTAAAATTCCACCTTTTGACTCTCGTCCAATAAATAAACTTCCAACTCCAATCTAATTCCAAGACCAAAATATCCTATTTTGCAATTTCAACCTCTTCCAATAAAATAGTTGTAACTAAGAACTGTATTTTTATTTTTATAAATATTTTCCATTTATTTTTAGTTTATAGGTATCATTAAACATTTTCTTTATAAACTTTGATAAAGGTTTTATTAAATCTATTTTGTTTATAATTCCTTTTTCAAAATTAGGATTTTTGAAAATGAATCTTCTAATTTCAAAATTGTTTTATTTATTATCTTTCAATTTTTTTATTTTCACATGGTAATATTTCCCTGGGTATCTTAATTTTTTAAATATAACAAAACCTTTATCATTTACAACATTAAATTAACAATATTTACATAAATCTAATATTCTACAAAATTTAAAATTATTAACATTTATCTTAAAAAGTTTACATTATTTACATGTTATTAAAAATTAAACTTGTACAATTTTAAAGTATACATTTCAAAATCAAATTAATTAAAAAAAATATTTATTTATAAATTTATCCTAAAGATATTATTTCAAATTGCCCCTTATTTTTTTTTATTAAATTTGATTTTCTAATGTTCCCGAATACAGATATAACATGGACACATGAAAAATTCCTCTAATCTTATTAGTAACCATATCTTTTAATTCATAAGAATTTTCACAAATTACTCTTGTTATACTGAAAGGTCCTATATAAGATAATTGAAATTTTGCACATCGGTTCTCTTGTTTATTAGCAACTTTCAAATTTTTCACAATCACTATATCTCCTACATTAAATTGACATTTCTTTTTGATTTTACAATTCTGTTTAGCTTCATATTTTAGATTATTTCTAATAATTCTTTGTTTAGTTCGTTGTAATAAATGATTTACATCAGTAGCTATTTGTTCAGATCTCCATGGTCTTTTTGGTAATAATTCTTTAATTAAGGTAACTGGTGAGATTTCTGTTACAGTATTAGGTACATCGTTAATGAATTTTTCTATTTTTTGTTAAGTATTTAACCCACGCATTATGTTTGTCAAAAGTTATTACTCGTAAATATTTTACAACTTCTTTAATATAACGTTCTGCTGGATTTCCCTGTGGATGACGTATACTACAGAATGAAAATTGTATTCCCATATTCTTAAGACTTTGTTTGAACCTCTCATTACGAAAATATGTTGCATTATCTGCAAGAATTCTTTTAGGTTTGCCTACTTCTGTTAAATATTTCTTTAAACTGTTAACAACATGAATTGTATTGCATTTTCTGCTCGGGTAAAGTTTAACATATTTTGTGAATACATCCAAGAATATTAAAATGTGTTTATAACCACCTTGACCTGTTATTAAGTTACTTATATAATCAATTGCAATTAACTCTAATGGTTGTTCAACTTTTATGCTTTTTATTATATTTGCATTCTTAAAATTCTTATCCTTAGTGAAAATACAAATTCTACATTTATTAACATAATCTTTAATTAACTGAAGATCATTTTTTATATAAAAACATTCTCTAAACATCAGCCAAGTTTTTCTAATTCCTGCATGTCCAGAATTTAAATGAAGTTGTTCAATAATTTCAATTGCTAAATTTTTATTAATCACATATAATTCTTTTTCCCCTATAATTTTAATCAAAATATTATCTTGATTTATTTTAAAACCTCTATTTACTAAATTGTTATTCAATTGTAACTCATCCTTTATCTTAACAATTTCTAGATGTTCTTGTTGATTTTTAATTGTTATTAAGGAAAATCTTCCTGTTTCATATATTAATTGATTTGCAATTATTATCTGATTTATTTTAGCAATTATATCCTTTCTACTTAAGAAATCAGCAGATATATTATCTTTTCCTGGTCTGTGTCTAATTTCAAAGTCATATTCTTGCAATAACAATGCCCAGCGATACAAACGATTACTTAAAAAATCTTTCTTTTTCATGAATGTCAAACCTGAATTATCAGTTTCAATTATGAATTTATTGCCAGTTAAGTAGAATTTCAGTTTATTTATAGCAAATATAATTGCAAGCATTTCTTTTTCTGATACAGTGTATCTTATTTCATAACCTTTTAATATTCTTGAAATGAAACTAATTGGTACTTCACCGTCTTCTTGTATCTGAATTAATTCAGCCGCTATAGAAAAATTCGATGCGTCTGTCCTAAGTATAAAGGTTTGTTCAAAGTTTGGAAAACGTAATAGTAATTCATTATAAAAATTGTCTTTAATTTTGATAAAATCTGATTCTCTCCTTTCATCCCACTTCCATTTTTCATTCTTTCTTAATAATTCAACTAAAGAAATAGTAAGTTCAGAATAATTCGGTATGAATTTTTTATAATAATTCAAAACTCCCAAGAATCGTCTTAAAGTTTTCACATTGGTAGGTCTTGGAAAATTTTTAATTTCTATAATCCGATCTTCTTTGATATGTACACCCCTGTCACTAATTTTATAACCTAAATATGTCACTTGACTTTTAAAAAATTCGCATTTTTCTAAGCTAAGTTTTAAACCATTCATTTCTAATGTGATCAAAATAGTTTCTAAATGTTTAAAATGGCTTTCTAGATTTTCACTAAAAACAAGTACGTCATCCACATAATGAACACAAAATTCTTCATAAACATTTAATATTTTCTGCATTGCCCTAACTAAAGCTGCACATGACGTGGATAAACCAAATGGAACAACTTTAAATTGAAAAATCTCACCATCTACGCTAAAACCAGTATATTTTCTACTTTCTTCATGTAGTGGAATCAACCAAAAAGAATTTTTAAGATCTAACTTTGAGAAAATTTTCTTATTAGAAATTCTACCTAACAAACTATCAATTGCTTGAGGAGCTTCAAATTGAGGTTTTGTGATTGAATTTATCTTCCTTGCATCAAGGCAAATTCTTATAGAATTATTTTTCTTTTTAACAATTACTAACGGATTAATATAGCTAGTAACAGCCGGTTCAATAATATTATTCTTAATCATATTTTTGATTTCTTGTTTTACCTGATCTCTGTATTTAAAAGGAATTGGATAATTTTTCACACTGAAAGATGCTTCATTATCTACCTTCAAATTGTGTATATAACCTTTAGCTAAACCTGGTTCGTCATTAATTAATCTAATTCTTTCTTTCAATAATATTAATAATTCATTTTTCATATAATAAAATTCTTCTCCTATTTGCTCATCTTGAATTAAATTTTCGACCAAACAAGTATTTAATGTAACATCTTCTTTAATAAAATCTACATTATTTAACCAAGGTATTTTGACTTCATTTATAATAAAACATCTTTGTTTACCATCAATGATCATTTTTATCTGTTCAATAACATCAATTCCCAATATAAAATCGAATTGCAAACCAGGCACAATAAAAAATCTGATTAAATATTCATTATCAGCTATTTTAATTTTTACATTAATTACTTTATCAATAAAAGTTAATTTTCTTTTAGTTGCTGCTAACAATTCTAACTTTGAAATCTTAAAAATGTTTTTATCTAGGACATTTCCGTATAACTTTATTAAATCTTCTTTTATAAGAGAAACTTGTGCCCCCGTATCGACTAAAGTAATATAATTGTTGTTTAGGAAACTTATTTTTAAGAATGGTAAATTCTGTGTTTCAATATCATTATCATCATCAATTAAAAATTCTTTAGGGTGCATATAATTAAAATTTATTACTAAGGATTTTGATAATTTTTTAAAATTCAATTTTTTTTTTTATATATGTCAGGAGGTTTGTAAACTTCTGCAGTTTCAATTTTATCTAATTCATTTTGATTTTCCTTAATGTAAACCTGATTTAACATCTTCTGATGATTCTTGTCTTGTATCATTTGTTGGTACGTCTTTCTTTCCTGATTCTTCTCATCTTGATATTGTAAACTCCTATTATTTTCATCATATTTGTTATTGTAATTCGTATTATAATATTGTCGTTGATACTGATTTGATTGCCTTTTAAAATTATTTTTACCATCTTTATTATTATCCCCTCTTGTATTAAAATTTAATTTATTGTAATTATTTATTCTTTGATCTTCTATATTATCACTTCTATTAACTTTCTTAAGGTTGTTGGTAGTCGAATCATAATTTCTTAATATCTCAAGAAAATCTTTAAGTTTTTTAATATTATGTAAAGCTACAGCTCTCGTTACTTCTTCTTCAAGATGTAAAGATAATTGTAGGATTAAATCCTCTTCAGTCATCGGTGGTTCTAAATATCGAGCTTTACTGTATAAATCTATTACATAATTTTCTCGTGTGATCTGTTTATTTGTATCATAACATGCCATTGTTAACTTATTTCTGATACTCATTTGATGTGTATGGTTCCAATATTGTTCTATAAAACATTTTCTAAATTCTGTATACGTTTTACATTCTTCTTTAATAAGATTATACCACGTTTCTGCATACCCTTTTAGACATAATCCTATAAATGTTAACTTTTTCTTTTCATTTGAAATAGACTCTACTATTCCATCAACTTTAGATAAAAATCTCATAGGAAATTCATTTTTAAAACCATCAAATTTTGGTGTCATCTCAGAATTAAATAATTTACAAGATGAAAATATATCTGAAGAACCAGATAATGTACTAGTATTATTCTTGATAATTGTAATCTGTTCTTCATTGATTTTCACATGTTCATTCGTATTTTTTATTTCTTTTTCTAATTGTGAAATCTCAATTTTATTTTGCTTAGATTCATTTTGCACTTGTTCAAAGTTCTTTTGTGAATCTTCTTTATCTTTCTGCATTTGAGTTTGGATTATACTATTTTGTTCATTAATCTTTTTTGTAACAGCTATGACTTCTTTTCTTATTTCCTCATGTACTTCTTGTTTATTTCTAATTAATTCTTCTTTTAATTCTTCGACTTGCTTCTTATTCTCTTGAATTTCTTCTTTTAATTCTTCGTGTCTCTTCTTCAAATCTTCTTTGATATCATTTTTAATTTCATTTAATAACTTTTTTGACTCTTCTTTAATTTCATTAAGCTGTTCATTTAATTTTTTATCTCGGTTATTCTCTCGTTCTTCCTGTTTCTTTGCATCTTCTCGTCGTTGTTCTTCTTGCTTCTTTGCATCTTCTCGCCGTTGTTCTTCTTGTTTCTTTGCATCTTCTCGCCATTGTTCTTCTTGCTTCTTTGCATCTTCTCGCCGTTGTTCTTCTTGTTTCTTTGCATCTTCTCGCCGTTGTTCATCTTGTTTTTTCTTATCTGCATCTAACTTTTCATATAATTTTTGCATAAAGTTTGACATAAAATCTTCATTAATTTGAGCTTGTGGTGTTGAAATTATAGGATTAGTAGATTCTATTTCATAATCCCCTAAATGTTGAACTTCGGCCTCTATCTCACGATCTAAATCCTCTTCGACTTCCGATTCCCCTTCATTCCTCCTACTTGCACTTCTTAAAGATCTCCTTTCAGACATATTTAAAAATTTATCAAAATTTCATTCAAATGAATAATTATTTCGATATAATTTTTCAAAACAACAATATTACCTTTATAAACAACTTAATACCCTTTAAACTAAAATATGCACAATACTTCACCTTGACAATTAAAATTGACACTGACAGTGACTCGATAAATCCCTTTAAAATCACTTTATTTCTTGACTTTTACTTGTCAAAATGACATATGATATTTATTAATATCAATTGCCCCTACGTTGAGCGCCATTTGTAATGATATCGCCCCACGTTGGGTTCATTTGTTATGATATCGCCCCACGTTGGGTTCGACATTTGTTATGATATGAGATGCTTCCTCTTTGAAATTAATTGTAAAATTAATTATTTTTGAAAAACTAGCACATTTCATACATATTGCTCCGGTTAGCTCAGCCTGTATTTAAATTTGCTAATTTAAAAAAAAAACTCTTATCAAAAGGACGTTAAAGGGATCGATTTACCAACTTTTGATAATTTACTACACAAAATTATTATCTAACTAAACACTCTTCAAGAACCAAAATTTGTTTTTATAAATACCTTTAATCACTTTTAACCACCACACTTTTAATAATCATGTAATCCTATTTTCAACAATATCCCACGATAGCTGCAACACGTTCCGCTCCTGTCACTGTTATCTTAAAATTCCACCTTTTGACTCTCGTCCAATAAATAAACTTCCAACTCCAATCTAATTCCAAGACCAAAATATCCTATTTTGCAATTTCAACCTCTTCCAATAAAATAGTTGTAACTAAGAACTGTATTTTTATTTTTATAAATATTTTCCATTTATTTTTAGTTTATAGGTATCATTAAACATTTTCTTTATAAACTTTGATAAAGGTTTTATTAAATCTATTTTGTTTATAATTCCTTTTTCAAAATTAGGATTTTTGAAAATGAATCTTCTAATTTCAAAATTGTTTTATTTATTATCTTTCAATTTTTTTATTTTCACATGGTAATATTTCCCTGGGTATCTTAATTTTTTAAATATAACAAAACCTTTATCATTTACAACATTAAATTAACAATATTTACATAAATCTAATATTCTACAAAATTTAAAATTATTAACATTTATCTTAAAAAGTTTACATTATTTACATGTTATTAAAAATTAAACTTGTACAATTTTAAAGTATACATTTCAAAATCAAATTAATTAAAAAAAATATTTATTTATAAATTTATCCTAAAGATATTATTTCAATATATAAAAGCTTTAAGGACTAATTTGAATTAAAATTTACTTATTTGTTCGGATGATTCGTTTTTTCTTAACAAAAAAACAAACAAATTTGGTTAAAGAAAAACTCTGTCAATCATGTTAGACTTATTTACTTTGGTATTAGGTATGTTATTATAGATGAATATGATAAAGCTCTCATTAAACAAGCAAACATACAAGTCGACTGCAATTTAGGTTTGGAAGTTGGACTTCATATTGTTATTTATTTTTATCAGTTGGGTTTGACACGCACTGATATTGTGGAAAATAGGAGCGAATTCATAGATAAATCAGTGTATTTAAATTACCACATAATACTGAAAAAATCAGAATGCGTTATTTATTAAAGAAGGACAAAAAGTTCACGTAATGCAAAATATACAATTTCAAACTTAAATTACTTTCGTGCAAAGCTTTCTGGTCTTTTTTTTGAAAAATGTCTAAATTACAAGCGTGTTTATGAAGTTAAAATTGCACGTTACTTGTTTTATGTTTGGCATTAAGCTGTAAAATTACCTTTTTTTAAATCCGTAACACTTTATAAACAATTTTTCCTGGCCTTGAATTTTTATAAAAACATTTTTAAGGTATGTTTTAATTAATTAAATTTTATAACTGATTAAATATTTATAAATTGCTCCGGTTGTTATTTTTTATTCATTTTGAAGGATTTCCATGGGTAGGTTACAGGGTTAAATTTTATCTACAGAACTAATTAACAGATTTTTTCCGAAAACATTTGCACAGCGTTTCGTTTTTAATCAAATTAAATTCGCCTAAGCTTTTTAGTTTATCACTACTTTCGTTATTAATCCGTCAGTTTACGTGTTTATTGAGCACAACGAATTTGAATTAGTAATAAGGTAGGAAAACATGTCATTTTACTAATCGATATAAATATTTCACCACCCACGCGAGCCAGCTATAAATAAATGAATAAAGCAAACCACCGAACATCATCTGCACGAATCGATACTTCGGCACAGTTCACATAAACTAATTATAGTTTTATGAAATTATCCTTTATCTATATCGAAGGTTATTGCATTTCACTATCGCCTTTTTTTAATTAGTGAACCATTTTGGGGATGAATGTCGACTGTGAGCTCGCAAAATACAGCCTTTTCCATGTGGATTTCTCCAACTGTGACATCCAAGCTCCAAACAATGCGATTCATTAAAGCTGACAATATGAGTAATCCTAAAGGATTCCCCTTCAATTTTAGTACGAAAGGAAAAAGTATATTATGGACGCTTTTATGCTTTTATTAACCTTTCATGCGTTTTGGTGATAAAGTTTAAATCAAACTTACTTTTCTGAGTTTTAGTTAAAATATTTTTCATTTTTAAGTATTTTGGGTTGCCTGACTTACAAACAGCCAAGAAAGTGGTACACAAATGATTTATTTTATTACAACTGTGAGCACTCAAAACTATTTACGTATCTCGCAGAAGGACTAACATCTTTAGAAAATAAACAAAAAGTTTAAATTCCTGTTAGGAATAATTTTTTCTTTTCATCTTACATCAACTGAAATCTAAAAGAAAGAATTTAATTTTTTCCTTCAATATTCCTAGACTTGCATTGCTTAGAAATTTAATTTAGTACATAAAAATTGGATGCAAAGGTATGAATAATTTTAGGAAGGCTAGTAGAAATTTTCTTCATATAAACCTAAAGCATAAAACAAAATTAATCATTATTTTAACTTAATCCAAAGAAAGCTCTACTAGTCATCCATGTAAATAAGTAATCTCTATAACTATAGATTAAAAAGCATTTCTCCTTATACAACTCTGACATATATTGAGATGATATCATGTATAAAAGGATGTTAGTATTTTAATTATTTAATTATTTCATTAGTCATTATTTATTTATTAATTAGATGAAGTTAATGTTGATTACAATAATTTGTTGTTAAATGAAGTATGCGGTTTTATGCGGTCTAGATAGACAGCATAGAATAGTTTGATTGTTGAGAATATTATGTAACTATTATGAATATTTTGTAACTATGAAAATAAGTTAGCTAGCAACACAATAATTAAGAAAGAATGTACGTAATTACATAAGATGTATTACCAACGAGAATGATAAAAATTGAAAATAAAAGAAAATCAAAAGGAGCCAAGGAGACGGTAAGTATGAGTAAATAAAACAAGATACTATGAAATTTTCTTTCTGTGGAAAGAAAGTGATAATTTCTTAAAAAGAGAAAATTAATAATTTGTTTGTGAGTAAATGGAATTAATCCAGCTTCGGTAAATAGAGGATATTGGAAATAAACGAAAAATATAAATAAATATTTCGTTTAATGATAATTTAAATTAATCCAGCTCTGCTTTGGTAAATGGTTGATATTCGGAATAAACAATATAAGAAAATAAATAATTTATTTGTTACTAATTGGAGTTAATTCAATTCCTTTTAAATAATGGATATTGGTTATTTGGCAATGGAATAGTCCTGATCAGTGGTGGCATTAAGTTTCATCGTATTAATAGTTGCAGAAACAAATAATAGTGAAGATCGTTAGTTACGTGAGTAGAACTAGTATTAATTACTTTTAAATTTAGTTGTAACAATTAAAAATAAACAAGTTAGAGAAAATTTATGGAAAGATTTGTGAGTAAAACTGCATAATTCTAAATTTTTCGTTATTTATCAATATTAAATAATTAAAATGGCAAAAAGATAAAGGAATCCTTTCAACGACCCAATACTGAGCTAGCCGCAATAAAGTAAATTAAAACTGTGACAAAATCATAGCAATATAAACAAAAGGCCCGTGTAAAATTTGGTTCGGATTCTTCTAAAAGTTTTCCGGAATTAGAAATGGAAAATGACAAAAAGCTAGAATATGAGTGCCTATCAAAAGACGTTTGCGGGCGACAAATTATTTTTTTAAAGCCCTGAGGAATTAAAGCACAAAAGATTTGGTTGTTCTTTCTTTGATATGAATTTTACCAGTGAAGCGCGAAGAGGATTAATTTCGATATTTACTTTGAATTTTGCTGTTCGTAATAAAATCCATACGATTTCAATTGAAAATCTTGAGAATGAACATTAACTTATCTGCGGCTTCTGGAATCAAGTCTATAGTATTTAGCCATATTCTCTATTAAACGAATTTGCTAAATTGATAACGAAGGGCATGCTAATATATCGGTAGTGATTAATGGGCCTGGCGTAAAAGATTTTACCGAACTAATTATAGCGGTTTAGCAAGGGTAGCATGTGTATAGGTGTTAGTGCAAAAAAGGTGCTATACATGGCAGTAAAAAATAACTTAGTATTATATGCACAAAAACAATGAAACTCATAAACATTCATGTTACAAAACCGGAGTTAGACTTCGACTGGTATAGAAGCTGCGATAATTGTGGAAAGATTTCAGAAATCAGTAGAATTATATATTAGTAACAAATTTGTTAACCACATTTTGCGTAATTACATAAATAAAATTAGAGAAAAGCTATTTAGTTTGAGCCTAACTTACGCTTAAAGCTAAATAACATGGAACCTGATATTAAAAAATTGTAAAATTACAAATCAAGTTAAAAGTTCCCATTAATTTTAATTAAAAAGTTTCTTTATATAACATTTTGATTGTTTTTTATATAATTTTGTTATGTTAACAATTTAGGAAATGCTAGTAATAATAATAGATATTTTGTTTCTAACTAAATTAAATATTTAACTTTTATTATGGTAATTATGTTTTTGAACTATAACCCCTCCCCATTCGGCTGCCATCTTGAAAAGAAGGGCTAATTAGTTTCTCGGCTATATCTCTGTAGTCAAGAGTTTGTACGAAGCTTTTTTGTACTTGTAAATACAAGAAATCGGGTAATTTTGGAAGGTAGGTTGTCAAGATAGTTTTATGGTAGAAAGAGGTTTAAGACAAGGGGATCCGCTGTCCACACTGCATCAATGCCTTGTATATTCTGGCGATTTAACCTTGATAACGTGTTCTAAACATGAACTGGCGAATTTAGCAAAACTATTTTAGAATATCAAGCAAGAAAATATGGTCTGAAAACAAAATTAGCATGTGTTGCTGATAGGAAGAAGTAATATAAGAGTGAAGGGCACTAATGGAGAGGAGTACAGCTTTGAGGAAATAGATGAATTTGAATACATGGGAGTAACCAGTAACCATAACAAATCGCAGTGATGAAAAAGAGAAGAGGAGCAGTAAAGCAGCTAGTGTCTTAAAGATCTTTTACAATCAAAACAAGTATCAAGAAAGACCAAGCTACGAGTGTATGAAACAGTCATCCAACCAATAGTATTGCATGGAGCAGAGACCTGGTTACAGAACATGACAGCAGCAAGAAAATTGGAAATATAGGAGAGGAAGATATTGAGAAAGGTATTTAAAGGTAAAAAGGATAAAGACGGAAATTGGAGAAGAACAAATAGAGAAATCAGGTAAAATGTTGGCACATGTGGTTAGAATCATTCACGACAGAGTGCCAAAATAAGGGTTACAGCAAGTTGAAGGAGAATAAAAAGAAGAGGACTCCCGAGAAAGATGTAGTTGGAGGCAGTAAACACTGGAAGGAAAATGATAAGGACAGAAGAAAATGAAAGGAAATGGTTAAGAAAATTGAAGCGATAGGCCTGTAGAGCTATATTATTATTATTAATTATGTTTTGGTTACCAACAAACTAAACTTTTTTATAAAGGGTGGTTATACGGAAAAATTTTGATATTCTTTGGGTGGTACGCAGAACCCTAAAGGTTGAGAACCGCTGACCTATACTATAGCATAAATAAAACAATCCTAGGTAAGAAATAAACTAAAACAAAATTACAAATCTACAATAAAATAGTGATACCAACGATTTTATACTCAGTAGAAACACTACCAACACTTACAACACACAAAAGGGAACTCACTGCAATAGAAAAGAAATTTTTACGATAAATTCTAAACATAAGCAAATTTTACCACTACCGACACGAAGAAATATATGCTGGATTGAAATAAGAAGCCATAATACTTAAAATAGAAAAAACTGGTTTGGACATGTAACTAGAATAGGGAAAGAAAAATCAAACAGTATCTACAAGCAAGAAGTAATAAGAAGAAAAGAAAAGAAAATTATTTTGGAAATATTCCGAAAACAATCAAGTACTTAATGCATTTATTATAAACACAAGAAAAGCTTATTTATTAACCTTTCGATTAGTTTTTACATTATTTTTCTAACTAAATGTAATTATTTTTAATGCAACCATTTCAACAGTAATTAAATGAACATAATGGAAAATTTTTCGATCATTTACACCATACATAAACTAAAGTCAATTACTCAAAGTCCACACGTTAATTAAAATAAAATTTCCAACGTCAACAGGTGTTTTTAATTATAGTCTACCTAAGATTTTCATTTACGATCAATATTTGTGTTGATGTTAGTTCAACAATCTTATCTAACATCAGCGACATTAATTTACCTCGTGGATGGTTGGGGCTGGTGATTATTTTTCTGAGACATAACTGACGTACTCTTTATAAGAAATAACAAATTTAGCTATCGGATATTTAATTTAATAGGAGGAAATGGGCTCTTCTATGATGAAAACGTGTCTCGCTTTTAGGTATTTTAAGCCTGCTAGCTTTTACTGATAAATTTTTATTTAGCAAACTAACAAATATTTAATTTTATATTCATTTTGTAAAAGCCCAAAATTAGCTGATCTTTAAGAATTTCTTTTTTAAAGCTGTGAATATTTTATCTTAAGTTGAGTTTTTATAACAATTTCTCAAGGTGGTCGAAATAAAATAAAAGCATTGAAGGAGAAACTTTGGTATGAATTATTTAATAAACTAGAAGTAGTAAATACGAGGGCTGTTCTGTATATTGTTAGTAGCAGGCCATGGATGCGAAGAAAAACAAAAACATTTGCATCAATCGAAAGCTTATTCTTTTGACAGTTTCCAGTTGCAATTTTGCAAGGTTGAAGTTAAAGTATATAGAGATCCTAATTTTTGATTGTTATAATTCGTTTGATTATTACTAAGCATTATGGAAGTGCCGCGGAATGCTTTTCGGGCTATGATTTTCTACGATTATAAACGAGGCTTAACATACGACCAAAGTCACCAAAATTTAATGGCAGCTTTTGGCGACAATAGTCCATCATTATCTACAATTAGTTACTGGTTCCGTGAATTTAAACGTGGAAGGAGTACGTTAGAAGATGAACCAAGACCTGGACGACCTGCAGTAGCTGTTGGTGCTGAAAACATTATTGCAACCGAAAAGCTGATTAAGGAAAAACGGAATATCACGCATAGAGAGATACAAGACGAACTAGGCATTGGATCATCTGCAGTAGATATCATTTTACATAAACATCTGGGTGTAAGAAAGCTGGCAAGTCGGTGGATTCCACATTTGTTAACCGACGAACAAAAACAAGCACGGGTAGACTGGTGCAGGTTTATGTTAGAAAAGTTCGATGGAGGATCTTCTAAGCAGGTATTTAGTATCGTTACGGGGGATGAATCGTGGATATATAATTATGTTCCCGAGACAATACAACAATCAACTGTTTGAGTGTTTGAAAAGGAGGAAATGCCAACAAAAGTTATTCGCGGTAAAAGTGCAAACAAAAAAATGATTGCCGTTTTCTTCAGATACAGTGGTCCAGTTGCAGTAATTCCTCTTGAAGATCATAAAACTGTAACTGCTGATTGGTATACAGAAGTTTGCCTTCCTCAAGTCTTCGAGAAATTGTGTAGTGATCGCCCAAGATCTGGTTTGCGTGGAATTTTGTTACACCACGATAACGCAACTCCGCATACGGCCGCAAAAACTTTAAATTTTTTACACGAATCCGGAGTCCAACTGGTCACTCATCCACCATACAGTCCAGATCTTGCCCCTAACGATTTCTTTTTGCTTCCGCTGATTAAAAAACTCATGCGTGGTAAGAGATTTCCTGACGCCAATGCGGCTGTTGCTGAATTCTTGACGACCTTCCAAAAAAAGAGTTTTCAGCGTGTTTCGAGAAGTGGTTTCAAAGAATGAAGAAGTGTATTATGTCTAAGGGGGAATACTTTGAAAAACAATAAAATTATTTTCTTTACAAATTCCGTAGTTTTCTTCTAACTAACAATTTACAGAACAGCCCTCGTATTTTGTCTTTTACTGAATGCTTAATAATTTCTTATTTAAAATGATAAATATTTTATATTGAACTCAGTTTTTATAAAAGGCGGTCGAAATAAAATAAAAGCATGGAAGGCGAAATTAAGCTTGGATTACTAAATTTGGTATGAATTATTTAATAAACTAGTAACATTTTAACTTTTAATGAATCGTTAATAATTTCTTGTTTAAAATGATAAATACTTTATCTTAAATTCGGTTTTTATGATAATCTCTCAAAGTGGCTTAAATAAAATAAAAGTCTCGATAGAGAAATCAAAGCTCGGACAAACAAATTAGGTATGATTTATTGAGTAAACTAGCAAATATTTTATTTTTATTAAATTTTGGAAAATTCCCAACAATTCTTCTATTTTTAATGAATATTGTAATATTCCCAAATAATTTTCTCCTTAATAATTTCTTCTTTTTAAATGATCAATTTTATCTGAAGTTCAGTTTTTACAACAGTTTCTCAAAATGGGCAAAACTAAATAAAAGCCTGGAAGCAAAAATCAAATCGATGCACTGGTATAGTTAAGAAAAACAAATAAAAATAAATCACTCTGTTAAAATGTCCACTGAAAGTACTCTAAGAAGATTTTGTCTCCAGCTTTTGCTGATTTTATCTTTGAGCCCGGAGCAGATACACAAAATCTTTTGTTCTAGCGTTATATGCTCGCTTCTAGGTATATTTTCTTAAAATGCCGACAGTTTTCTGGAAGGATTCTTGAATCTCGAGCTGCGTCTTTCAATCTGTGCTGTTGATCTTGGTTTATTTTTTTAATATAATCAAAAACTTTCTCTGCGCAATACTTTTAATCTACATAGTGAATTCCTTTTTGAAAATCTTTATCTGCTAATTTTGTAACATTGAATAATTTGAATTGTGGAGAAGATTGAAATTGTGTGGATGTATTACCTGAAGTATTGAAAATGGAAAAGGGGTAAAAACGTTCATTTTGCACGAAATGAATCAATAATAAATTATGTATCATAACCAAAGCTGTAGCTTTCAATAACACAACGTGGCAACCCCAAACATTTCGTTTAAAACAGATAATTAATTAACAGAGCATCGACAAGCAAATATTTTTCGACATGAAAATGCCTTTTCCCGCTTTAATTTCTGGATGCATCCAACAAAGAACAAAATTTTCAGGGAAATTTTAAACATCTCCACCTTCACACCGTTGGTTGATGAAATGGCAATGCAGATAATTGAGTGGAAACTCATCAATTATACTTTTTAATGAACAGTAAAGCAAAATGGGGTAATAAAACAACTAAGAATTACGAATAAAAATGAATGAACGTGTCACAGTTTGATATGAAAAATCCTGAAATGGAAAATTTCGTTTTCAGTTTTCGACAAATCGGCCAATTTGGTGGGATAACTAATGGCTTCCGAATATCCCATGAAAGTTCCGGCTATAAATTACATCCAAACAGATCCATATTGTTTGAATAATCAGACAACCCTTTGCAAACCAACCGAATTGCGCATTTTCCCCCAGAACGTGCTCATTAAAGTGCAGAAATTGTTACTACATAATAAGCGCCTGAGGTAATTGCAATTACGAAGTGCATGGATAAGTAGCCAATTGCCTGAGGATTACTCAAGAGCTGTTGCCTAGGGCAAGGGAATAACGAGGTCGAAGGGTCAGGAAGCAGCCAATCCTTCACATATTGCGCTCGTGTTGCACATTAACGTGATTTACGTTACCATATTCGCGTCTCTTTCCTATTTTAACGAAAACGTTAACTTAGCCTCGATATAATACAGGCGAAACTCTGTTTTAATCGACACGAGGGCGTCTAGTTTCGTCTAGGATTAAAGCTTTACGTGTCGACACACATTATATGGTCATTTACTTACTGTCATGTATGCCTAAATTATATGCTTGCATTGTTTATTCCAAAAAAAGAATTTCGTACCATTAACCTCAATTTGCGTATACACGAACATGGGGCCCATTACTGCGGAAATTGATACGAGCAAGTAATTAGGGGAGCAATTCTAGGATTACTGGGGCTCTTACGAAATGGCATAGTAACGAACACTCAAGTTTAAATAGAAATTATTAGTTCCAAAGCGATCATTTAATGATGCGGCCCTAAAAATACAATTCAATCGTTACTGAGATGAAAGGAAGTTATTTAATTTTCAGTCTCGTTAAATTACATTGGAGGTAGTTAGATGGAGAATTGCAGAAACGGCATTCGAACTAACTAAAAAAGGGAAAACTAGACAAAAAATTAATTAAAACCCCCAGTTGTAAGCAAAAGTAATTTTATTTTAAGCGAGTACTGCTTCGTTTTAATAAACGCTATTTTAGCTTTGTAATTATATTGGGAAAAGAAAAACATTTTCCTACATATACCTATTATAATTCCATTAATTTTTAAAGCTGTGACAAATGTTTCTTTTAATTCACACGTCTGGTGGAAACTAAAAGCTTTCGTGTCGTGAGCTTGTCAAAGGGACTTTTCTTAATATTATTTACATTTGTTTGAATGTTTGAACGAATAACAAGTTTAGCATTTGAAACTGTGAGCTTTCAGCTAATTTCAATAAAACTACTTCAACTTCGCACTTTCAAAGTTCCCGAAGTTGCTTTTCTGTTTTTATGGTTTCATAACCTTGCGTCAGGAAGTCTTACCTTACTAAGGTTTTTGTGTTTTTAATTGAGAAACATTAAAATTTAAAAACATTCAAGTCACCCCAGACAAATAAACCTCAAGTATAATATGCGACTATGATTTTGTCGCACAAAGTGGCCTTAGATGTAGGTATGAGCATAATAAGACTTCCTTTTGGGACCATAAACAGGCTTTCATTTGAAACAGGTTCCTCTGGACTAACATGAGGTAATTACTGCTTTCATATGTAACTAAGCATCATATTTAGTTATTTCATATAAGAAAACTAGGATAATTTCTGTATCTTTTGCTTTTTCAAATTTATTACGATTTAAATAGAAGGGATTGTTGAATTCGTTGCAGTTCCTTTTGTTTCATTTCATTCTTTCCATGGCCACCAAAGTTATCCTGCTGTATACATTTGTATATATTTTTTAAATTATATTAAAACCCATACTTGGATTTCGAGAAAAAATTACGTTTCAACCCCTTTTAATTTAGATTTCATTATGCAAATCTACGATCTATTCTGAAGATTATGAGCGACATTATTAACGGCATCGGGTGCGGCAAGTTTATGTTTCAATTACGGAAATCTTATAGTTATATATAGTTTCTCTTTAGATGTCTGTGTGTGTGTCAAGTAGGTAGTCTACAGACATAGAATACCTAAAGTTTAAAGTAGGCTCCGAGCCAGTTCTACTCCAGAGAAGACTTACTAGGCAGAATATCTCGGTGGTTCGCCATTGCCTTCCTAGGGAAGCGGACGGGTGTTTTCGGCGTACGTGTGGCCCTGGAAATCAAACCCGAGCCATCTCAGTGGTCAGACGCACGCTGAACCAACGGAGCCATGACCTCTATAGTTTATAGTTATAAATAATATAATTAATGCAAGGATGTGTACTATGACCTATGACTATCAGAGGAAGGTTTTGTAGGATTCCCTGATTTGTATACATACTCCAACGGACAAAGGAAGATGATATAGAACGAATTCTACGATAAACTAGGCAAAACTCATATAAAATTTAGTAGTCATGATGCACGTAAACAAGAAATATATCACCTCCGTGTTGGTGAACATAGTCTACATGGAATTATCAATGATAACGGACTTAGGCTAATAGATTTCGCTACAGCTAACCAACTAGTTATAGAAAGTCCATATTCAGATAAAGACATGCATAACATAACATAGACACATCCTTACCCCCTATTCTCGCCATGCCACCAACACGATGGTTGTACGAAGTATGAGAGGTGCTGAGTGCTCTATAGACCATTATCCATATAGTACATTTAAAATTTAGACAACGAATAGCAAGAGTTTCAATACAAAAGATGAGAAGAAACAACTCTGGAACATAGAAAAACCGAAAAACAACAGAGAACAGGGAACACTAATATTGAAGTCGGGGTGTCAACACGTGAAGGATATCAAAGATATAAAAACAGAATCAGCACAAGAAATAATTGGTAAAAGCAATAATAACATGAAAAGTTGCCGATTTAATGATGAGTGTAGAAAGTCGACTAAAAAGAGTAAATCTGCAAGAAAGAGGATGCATACGACCTATAGCAAAGCAAGAAACTTTGCCAACAAATGGTACAAAAGAAAGAAGGGAGAATTTCGTAGAAAATGAGTATAGCACATAGAAAAGATATAGAAATGAGCAAGATACGAAAAAAATATATAAGAAGGTTAATGACCCCAAGAAAGTTTTTCAATCACGTTCCATCATATGTATGACTAAGAAAGGAAAAGGACATGTGATGAAAATGAAATAATAAAAGTTCGAATAATAGAAGAAGAATGAAAAGAGAATGAAAATGAGCAGGAAGATCTGTCTCAAGAAGCAGATAGGATGGAAGACCTTTAAACAAAGAAGTATTAGAATCAATTCTTCTTCTCGAAGTGTAGTATCCTACAGACACAGACCTACAGCTTTACGTGGGTTCCGGACCACGAAAGTACTTACCGGTTCTGAATATGCAACCCATATTGCATGACATGTATAGTTTATACCTATATGTAATATGGGTTGCATATTCAGAGGCATTAAAGGGGCCACGGTTTAAAATGGGCACGCGGTATACATATACTAATTTTGCTATTCTATCTTGCCTAAAGGTTGTACGAAAAGTGATTGTGTGATATTTCACCATCAACTGATATTGTTTTACTGCTGAATATTTAGACTCCATTCCTGTTGTTTTCAAATTTTATTATAGATTAGTGTAAGATTTACATGAATTTATACGTGTTAGGGCCGGTCTTTTAATCTCCTAATAAATTTATCCTCCTATTATTTTCTATGGCAACCTTTGTTAATCCAATCGTTTCCATAGAAAATATTTGCCAAATAGCTTATTAGGAGGTTTATTAGGAGATTAAAAGACCGGCCCTTACTCTTGATTTAACTATTGTAAAAAAAAATTAAAGAGATCTCAGAGAGCCAAGGAAGCATTCGTATGATATTTAACTTTCCTGAACGTGACGATTAGAATTAACAAAATCAATTTATAACGCGATATAGTGGAAACCAAAGAATTATTAAGAAAAACAGTAAATAGAAATTTAAATAATATGAAGGTTTCGAACTGGAAGATCTAAAAAGTCAGTATCTAACAAAATACCCATTCTTTCTAATATTTCTAATATTGCTGAAGTAGTTACTGTCCTAAAAAGTAAAAACTAATAATACAATAACAATACTGTATAGACATAAAACAACAACTTGAAGAACGAAAAGCTAATCATCTTCATCATCATCAATTGAATGGAACAGCTCCATATCCTGGATTACGCCAGGCCCACCCCGTGCCAATAGGGTGTGGAGGGATTTCTTATGATAGGTGGGGATTGGGAGCATTGTATAACGTTAACATGCCTGTGACGCTAGCCGCTAGACACCGCTTCTACGGTGCAAGGTAGTTAGTAGATCATATATTCAATGGGAGTTGAATATATGACCAAGATGGTTAAACAAGTTTTTGTTTCCCCTTGTACTAGCACTATTTCTAGTATTACCGCTAGTTTCCTGGGTCTATGATATGTTACTTTATTCTAGCTAAGCCTAATCATTATTTTATATACGTACCTTGTTCCCTTGTTTACAACAAAATTTAGTTATTAAATATACATATATTAAATATAATTATCTATAACCAAATCACGAATTACAAACATGTTATAGCTATTGAAGTTTAACTGTAATTTTTAGATGAAAATTATCGATAGCTCGGGAAAAATGGAAAATTTAACGCGCAAAAAGGAAATTCCTATGATAAAGATGGAATTTCATTTATAATTTAACGAATTATGCACTCCCTAAACCCTAACAAATTTAATGTCTAGAAAGGTCATAGTTTCATTAGAAATTGTTCAAAATCAAAGTATAAGTTACTCAAGCTCCCAACCTACTGTTGGTATGTGCCCCATTACTTATGGACAACCTTGTATACGTTATCTAAGACAATCATTCAGAAAATGCAAATTAAACAAAACAAGACGATGTCGGTACTTATGTCTTAGATACCCCAAGGATTTTATCTGATAATCTGATAATCAGCAAATTGTTGTTAATGTATTGGCATTTATTTATAAACTTAAAAAGAACATAGTTATTTCCTAAGTTTTTAACAAAGGACATAATCTTTATTAAACAAAAACATAATTATCACACTCATTTTTATTTTTCAGGGCAATTAACAGTTTTAAAGGATTGGTAGTATTTAATGAGCTACCCAAATACATTTGGGAAGCTCAGTCGTCCAGAATTTTCAGGTAATAATGTGAAAATAGGTTAATGGCACACATTTAGCTTGAGTCTGATGTTAATTCACTTTTTTACTAATGATTATTATTATTATTATTATTGTTATTTCGTGTAGCATTTCTTGGCCCTAATAAATATCTGTCTATATATTTCTAGGCTTGCTGCAAATATTTACAGCAGTAAAATAAAGGCTACCTCTTTCCATATTTCTATCTATTTATGTGTTTGTCTGTATATCTGTATATCTTCTTTATTTATTTATTCATTGATTTATTTATTTCTCTATCTATCAATCTGTTTGTCTGTCTGCTTGCCTGCCTATCTCTCTATTGATTTATACGTCTTATTATGTATTTTTCTCTAGCTTTAAAGCTTAGTTATTCCAGTAAGGATAACCCATTTTTTGTTAAATTCTGCCCTGATCATTTTTTGAAGCAAATTCATGCGTTTTCGCAGAGTTCTTAAATTTTTCAAAGTAATTTCATGCCATCTTAAATTTAGTAATTTAATTTTGCATTGTTGCAAATTTACGAATGCATAAAGGTAAAATAATTCCCAAACTTTGTATTTATCGCAAATGTCCAAATGCGTTTTCCATAATTTCAAACTCTGTTATGTAATTGTATCTAACGCATCTGAAAACGAGGTTTTGTTCATGTCAAGCCCGTAAGGTAATATCCACTTAATTCCTCTAGAGAAATAATGACCTAGCTACATCTGCCTGAAAATTATCAACCCTTTTAGGACAAGTATGTCACGCGAACCGTTATGAGGTGTTGCAATATGGAGCTAATTGGCCATTTATGGAGTTTTATACGGTTTTATTTAAACATCTGACACTTTATTGTACGGATATTATAGGGGTGGATAAAGGTTTATTCCGCCCTTTTAATCTACTCAGTTACAGTATTTTATACTGATAAAAATTTAAACAAGCTATCTATTCATAAAGAATTCTCCTATTTTCGTTTGCATGGATTCACACAACAAACAAAAAATAATAAAATTATTTTAAAGAACGGTAAAGAAAGAACGCGAAAAACTGTGAATTCGTTGTTTTAAAAATAACAAGTTTGCTTATTTAACCTTTTTTCCTTTTTCAGGGATTTATATGTTAATTTAAAAAAGGTTATCCAGGGAATTTAGAGTTTTCTTGATAAAATCAGCGGTTGTTTTCACGAATTTTATTAAAAGTTGCGTTTAAAGCGATGCTTTCACTCTAACATGTTATTCTGTTTTATATTACATCGTCTTTAATTTAATTTAATTTTGTGGGTTGAAAGTTAATCCAATTTAGAAAGCATTTTTTTATTTTAATTTTTTACCTACTTAAAAAAATTAGACAAAATGTTGATTTGTAAAAACTGTCGATTTGAAATATTTGATACTACGAAATATTATTATTACTTAACGGTTGTTTTCCTCGCCCCAAAATTGTTAAGAGTTTGTAGCAACTTCATTCCCATTCAAAAACCCTATGAGATTTCCGGGCTTAGCCCTCTTAAAGAAAATTTCAAATTTTCAAAAATATTAAGGATTGCACTTTATTTAATAGAGGCAGAAAATACTTTGTAATAAAATAATTAATTTCCACAACGTTGCTTCAAAAAAGGGTGTGCATACATGTAATACTTTAATTTACAAAATCATAAGGGAAAACCATGATATGAATTCATGTTATTTATGAGCCCAATGGGTTTGTTATATTTAAAAATAGAAATATTTTCATAATTTGCTTTCTGTTATGTTATCTAAGATCTAAGGCAACGTGTAATAACACTAATGCTTTTTGTAACACATCAAAAGTTTCAAAATAGGGCAAAACCCCTTCTACCAGATTTTTTGTAAGTCAAAATTTCGGGGATATATTTAAACAAGCTCTCAGGACTAAATTAACAAAAGCAAGAAATTGTTTGGAAGTTATTTGCCTTTTGACGCTTTTAATATTTGAATTATTAAAGTTTTCAAAAAACAACTAAATTATAAAATTGCAACCACAAGACAAACAAAATTAAGAGTAGTCCCATAATTTAAACAAATTTCATTGATAACAATTTGCTTCACATGTACAAAAGTCAAAACTTTTGATTCTTTGCCAAAATCTGAAATTTTTCAATCTTCATATAAATTTAAACTCAGAACAAGTAAATGATTTATTATATTGTTCCTGGGGTTACCCAACTCACTGTCATTTTGTTTAAATCAGCAAATAATATGGCCGAGACTAAATAATGGACCTGAAAATGCATGAAGGTAAACGAATATTAATAGAGCTTAAACGGATAAAGGAAATTGGAGTTACAAATAAACGATAAAGGTCGATAAGGTAATGCAGGCTTGTATAAACTAGGAATTAAGAGCTTAATAAAACACGAATCAAGACTAATAAATTGGAACATAAAAGACCAATAAAATTTTAACCAACGGATATTTCTATATTTTTTGCTTTAATCTAACTTATATGTTTTCATTTGGTTTTTTCTTGATGCTTATCTGACATTAACTTCCTTTTTGGAATTGATTGAGAAGTAAAAGTCACTCTCCTTATTTATTCTCGTTGTGTATAAAAATTGTGCAAAGAAACGGTTGAAAATCGTGTTAATTTAAAGGTGTTACAAACTAAACTAGCAAAATTCTTTGATGCTAATTATGCACCCACTAAGTAACTGGACCAAGTTTAATTCTCAGGCGTTAGGTTTATGTAGGGAACCAATAAGTTTCCTAATGTTAAACCTACAAACGCCTACCTTCGTTAAAATACCAACCTTTGGTAATTAAATCAACTCCATCCTACACTTCCTTGTTATACCAGGTTCCTTTTGTCACTGTGTTATCAGGTATTCCTAACATTTAAATTTTCCCTCCTCATACTGCAATTTGTGGTTTCAATCTAACCCCAAACGTGTCGTAAACTGGGACCTCGATTACATTTTTGAAACCTTCTTGAAACCTTTGGGAACTGGGTGGAATAAAAGAGACATTTATGAATTAAATAAAATTTTTTCTCTGATGACACTTTTTGATTATTTTTAAATAATTAAGGCAGAAATAGGCCAACTTTATTGTGGAAAAATTTAAGCAAGGAATTTCAGTTGCAAAAACCGTAATTTATTTGTGAAAAGAAAAAACCACAAACTGGTTACAAGCAGAATTTGAAGCTTTTCATAGCTTAATCTGTGTGCTTTTAATTTTTTCCAAAGTGTTGTTAAGAGGCAACTCGTCAGTTTTGCTTGGTTTTTTCTAAATAATGTTCCTGAAATTCTCCTTTGGTTGTTAAGTTTTAATCTCTGGAATATGGTGTTCAATACAGGTTGTTTTATGAGATGCACAAGGCAAGGCGTACTTTCCAGGATTATTTTTATCTACGGCCTGCAACGTCAACCAATCAATGTAGATAAGCAATGGGGTCAAAAGCGTAACTAACTTGTGAACCTGGACGAGTTCAAGTTCATGATTTGAGGTCACTTTGAGGGTTAAAAAAAGTTTTTGCGTAAATTAGCTAGCTTCTCTCTCGATCTTTAGGTTTTCACTCTAGAATTCATTACTTTAAATATGTAAATCAGACACTAAGTTTAGTTTTTAAATGTCCAAGCATTTAAAAGGGCGGAACTTTTTAATTTTTTTGCGCGTGTCATTCTAGTCGGTTTTATTTGTTAAATTAATAACCTGATAATGTAGTTCAAACAAGAAAAAATTGCTTTTATTGTAGTTTCGTGTTTTGCTTAAAACATTACTTAAGTTATAGTCGCAAATCATCGGGTTTAATAGAGATATTAAATCTTGAGACTTAAATTAACATAAATGTAAATGTAAACCATTTGTATAAAACTTCGTAAATTTAATTATCATAATGTATTTCCGTTGTTCTTAATCTAAATTATATGAGTAGGAGAAAAGTCGTAAATTAAAATGACACGTTTTTTATATAAACCTAAATTGCCTGAAGGAACAGGTTCAATAATATTAAAAATAACCTAATTTTATTTCGAACTTCCATACATAGGCGAGTTCAGCAAATGCTTACCTTAGAAATTATCTTTAAACCAAACATTTCTATATAAACATCAAGTACCACACCGAACCGTAGTAATTTCCGCAGTTAATTATTTAAAGGGTGGTAGTTTGTGAAGAAAATTTAATTAGCAATCCTGAGGTACCCCCAATATAATTACAAGGTACGTTTACAACCCAGGAAAGCCTATAATTTAAAAAGAATCTTCCAGATTCGTGAAATGAATTGTTTATTTTTAGTATTAGTCCTAAAGCATTCAAGCGTTTTGGGTTTCATTTTTATCTTTTTCTGGACAATAAAATAAAGAAAGGTTTTATGTTATTTTCTGAAGAATTTTATTGCCTTTTTCGCAATTGCAAGGAGTTTTCACTCAAGTTCTGCCTTATTAAAACTTCATATTCAGAGCTTTCGACATTATTTTACGTTGTATGTAAATTAATTTCAAATTTATGTTGCGTGAAAGCCATAAACCAGTGTTGTTTTAATATTTGCAAGTACATAACTCATATCATGCGTTATTCTACACGTATTTTAAAAATTCAGCTCTCCACAACTTTGTACGAATATTTCCTAAACCAAACGTTTTTCATAAATTAAAATCTCCTAAAAAACGCAAGGTTTTACTTCCCAGAATGGGAAAATTCGGGGCTATTTTTCATAAGTCTCTCCTCCTTTGGGTTTATACGTTTTCATTAGGGAAATTTACAGTTATAACTTGTCGCATAATTGTAGCCTGCCTTTGGATGTACCTAGAGAAAATGCGTATCTTGTATTTTATAATAAATGAGGAATGCAAATTATAATTCAGCCTTTAGAATAATAATGTTGTTTTCTCGCCTTGGGAAATATAAATTATTTAAGCGGAATTTATTTTAAAATTGCGAAACGTAGACCCATTTATTCAAATGATACTACTTAATGCCCCAAAATTCCGATAGAATCTCCCCGTTAATAACAATTTGTGTCCTATTTCGAACGGCTCTAAACTATTTAAAGTCTCATTTCTCTCTTATAGAATTGCATCAAAGCGAAATCTCGATTTTTAGCCGTTTGAAAATGGCAAATATATAACGCAATGGCTCCCGCGTTCGACCCCGTTGTCTCAGGTGTGCGATGTAGCAAATAAATCTTCTGAAATGTTTCCTCGAGGACCATGAGCGTTAAGGATTAACAAAGAGGACGGAGACAAAAATAATGACACTGATAGGACCAAGAGAGAAACAAAATGACGTCTTAATATAACACAACGTACATTCAACGTGTACTTACGTCATATTGTGTTAGTTGTAGAGTAGAAAATTGCCCAGGTTAAGCTCACTGCATTATCCTTTCACAGGATAATTACCACCATTGTGAGAGACCAGAATAAAAGAAGGACAAACAATTGCGGACTAACACAATAACCTGATGGAGTTTTAATCGGTTCCTTTACTTTGTTTTCGGGACGATTTCAAATACTAGGGTTAACTAAGGATAATTTTGACCAGAAGCTGGAATTATGTGTAGGGGTAAATATTAAACTAGGAGTCACTAAATTGATTTATGGTGCGTTATATAAAACTAGGCCACCTCTGTTAGTTATTATTAATTGTTTTGGCCTAACTGAAAGGAAGGAGATGAAATTAGTTTTTTAACTTGCTTTGTTAGAATTTTAGCAGAAAGTTTCGGTTTTAATTTGAACCCTCATCAAGACAACCTATTTATTTTCATCAGCTTAGATCCTCAATGCAAGTTTGATATACATATATTTTTAAGTGCTAATGGATTGGAAAGGAATCGCCGGAGTGGCTAAGTGGTTTAAGATATTCGACTACAGCGCGGACAGTCTTGGAGTCAAACCCGAGTCGGATGCTCGGCGGGTGGCCTACCCAGTTACTGAAAATAATTGGGAACCGAAACACAATAGTGCAGTAAGGAAGACGTGGTGCTACTACATCACCCCGTGCCATAGCTTATGAGATAACCGGGCTTGAAAGCGACTTAGAAGGAGGTTTTAACCCTCCAGGTTGCCTGTCATATTCTCTCGGAAAGTATAAATTCTAATTACCTTTATGACTAGAAAGGACGTAAAGAGTAGGTACTGTGGTATATTGTTTGGATAAGAATTTAGACTAAAGTTTGCGCTTTAATTTGAGCCTTCTTTAGGATAACTTATTTACTTTTATTGACTTGAAACCTTATTGATCTTTTTACGTGCCTAAGATTAGCAGGACATACTTTTTTTTCAACGTTTGACTGCAAAATTAGAAGTTTCAGTTATAACTTAAGTCTTCTTCAGGTAGACACCACGATTCAACGTTAGACCTTTTTTGAGCATCTCCGGTTAGAAAAATTGATTTTAATATGAATCCCCTTCAGAAGCAACACTAACAAAAAATAAGGACCGACCATAATTCAACATATGACATCTTTTTTCAATTTCTAAAATTTGACGAAACATAAAAGTAATTACAATCTCTGGGCCACAATTTACCTGAAAATTTCGGCTTTAATTTGAACCTTCATTAGGATAAGTTCTTATATTTAAATTTATTGGTTTGAAATGTTAACGAAACCTAAGAATCGGAGGTTATCCAACATTTGATCTTTTTTAAGTGTCTCCTAAGTTTAGAAAGAACAAAAAATTAATTTTTATTAATATTTGGATACAAACTTAGAAGCTTTGACTTAAATCTTAGCCTTATTTGTTTTTATAGGATTGAATATTAAACGAAACCAGTTATACCAGAATTCAACGTCTTATTTGTTTTGGAATATACGGTTAGATTAACGTTTCGATTTGAATTTGAGCCTTTTTGAGAGGAACGTATTTTATTTATAATTTAATCAGTTTGAATCACTAACAATAGATAGACCATAATCCCATATTTGATGTATATTTTAAATTACTGAGGTTGAACAGAACTCAAAAGCAGATTTTAAAATGTTTGATAGGAATTTACCCGAGAGTTTCAGCTTTAATTTGGACCTTTTCAGGATAATTTATGTAGATTTATTGGTTTGGAACGTTAACGAATCATAAGACCCATAATCCAACATTTGACCTTTTTTCAATGTAAACTGGACGTGATAAAACTAGTTCTGGTAATGTTTGGATAAGAATTTACTCGAAGATTTTAGCTTTAATTTGAGGCTTTTTCAGAGTACCTTATTTCTTTTAATCACTTCGAATCACCAAAATAAAATAAGTACCGTATTTGATGTCTTTTCTAAATGTCTAAAGATTGGACGGAACACAAAGTTTTTTATAATCCTTGGAGAGGAATTTACCTTCTTCAGCATAAGATATTTAATTTTGCTGGTTTGAAATTTTAACAAAATATTAGGATTATTCCAACATTTGATCTTTTTTTAAGTGTTTAAGATTTCATGCTTATTTTTAGTCTTCTTAAGGATACCTATTTGCTTTTATGGCTTTGAGTATTAGTAATATTACCCTTCAGGGCAATTGTTTTTATAGGTTTGAATATTTAACGAAAACATTTGATCTGTTTTGAGAATCTGCACTTATTAATCTGAACCCTTTTTAGGGGAACTCTTTGTTTTAATTAGTTTGAATCACTAACAAAAACTAAGTACAATAATCCAGAGTTTGACATCTTTCTGAAATGTTTAACATTGGACCGAACACAAAAATAGCTTTTTTTAATATTTAAATAGGAATTAACCCAAAAATTTCAGCTTTAGTTTAAACCTTATTCAGGATAAGTTATTGATGACTATTGGTTTGAAGAGTTAACGAAACCTAAGAACCTCAATCTACATAACATTTGATCTTTTTTAAGTGAGTAAGGTTAGACAGAACAAGGCATTTTTTTGTACTGTTTGAATAGAATTTTAGAACCTTCCACTTTCAGTCTAATATTTTTCAGGACGATTTGTTTGCTTTTATAGATTTGAATATTTATGACAAAATAGGTACCACAATCTAATGTTTCATCTTTTTTGGGCATTTACGGTTGAAACAAGCGTATTATTTTGTAAATTGTTCGGACAAATTTAGATAAAAATTTAATTTGGGCACTTTTCACGGGAACTTACGTGCTTTAATTAGTTTGAACCGCTAACAAACAATAAGGTCCATAATTTGATATCTTTTTTAAATGTCTAAGGTTGGACTGAACACAAAAGTATTTTTTGTAATGTTTCAGCTTTGACCATAATCCAACATTTGATTTTTTAAGTGCATAAGATTAGAAAGAACACAAACTCACTTTTTTACACCGTTTGAATAGAAGTTTTTACCTTAATTTTAGTCTTCTTCAGGGCGACTTATGTGCTTTTATAGAGCTGATTATTATTTAACGAGAACTAGGTAGCACAATCCAACGTTTGATCTTTTTTGAGAATCTACGGTTAGAAAAAACACATTATTTTCTAAATCGTTCGCACAGATTTATATTAAAGTTTCGGCTTTAATTTGAGCCGTTTTCGGAAAACTTTTTTGTTTTAGTCAGGTTAAATCATTAACAAAAAACAAGAACAATAATCGAACATCTGATATTTTGCTTAAATGAAAGATTACCACGGATTACAAAGTAGTTTTTATAATGTTTGGACGAAAATTTACCTAAGTTTCAGGTTTAATTTGAAGCATCTTCAGAATAAGTTATTGATTTTTATTGGTTTGAAGATTTCGAAACCTACGTATAATGACCGTAATCTAACATTTGATCTTTTTTAAGGATCTAAGATTAGAAAGAACCCAAAATTATTTTTTTACATTGTTTGTCTAAAAATTTAAAGCCTTCCACTCTAATCTTAGGCTTCTTCAAGCTAACCAATGTGCTGTTATGGATTTAAATATTTATCGAAAAATAGGTAAATATTTACTACAATCTGAGAGTTTCATCTTCTATTTGAGCTTCCTTCAGGATAAGTTATTTAATTTTATTGGTTTGAAACGTTAATGAAACGCAAAGACCACAATCCAACATTTGACATTTTTTATAAGACTAAAAGAAGCTCATTGGGGCAGTGGTAAGAGCGCTGGGCTCCTAGCTAGGAGTCTTGGGTTCGAATCTCCCGCAGTGGTAAGGATTTTTACAAAGAATTCCCCACTGTTCGAGGTCGGTACTTGAGCGAGTGAAGCCATTTAATCATCTGGTTTAATTAATGATTCTGTCTGTGGTGTGGTCGTTAATATATGGTCACAAACTCTGCAGGAGGAAACAGGAAACCACTGCAGAGAACACATTTCCCTAGTAAAAGCAGTTGAAGACTGCGACCAACGAGCTGTAAGAGCTGATGACCACACAACAATAACAAATAAGACTAAAATGAGAAACAACACAAAATTACTTTTTAATTTCTTTGAATAGGAATTAAGGAGTTCCTGCTTTAATTTTAGTCCTCTTCGGGATTTTTGCTTTTATACATTTGAATATTTATCCAAAAATAGGTACCAAAATCCAATTATTGAACTCTGTTTGAGTATCAACATTTGGAAAAAGGACATTATTTTTTAAATTGTTCGGACTGAATTTAGATTAAGTACTGTTTCGGCTCTAATTTGAGCCTTTTTTTGATTTAAACATGATACATCTTTTTAAATCTAAGATTGGGAATACTAAAGCAGTTTTTATAATGTTTGGACAGGAATCTATTCGAAAGCTTCACCTTTAATTTGAGCCTTCTTCAGGATAAGTTAACCTAACATCTAATATCTCTTTGAAATGTCTGATATTGTAAAGAAACATAACTAGTGTCTACAATATTAATTATTAAGCATAAACTATCTTTCGTGTTTTATGTTTGAACAAGAATTTACTTGAAAGTTTAAACTTTAATTTGAACCTTCTCCAGAAGTACTTATTTGCGTTTATTAGTTTAAATCTTACTAAAACCCAATGTTTCTTTTCAATTGGGAAGTTAGAATTGGATTGGAATTGGGAAATTTACAAGGAATTTAGGTGAAAGTTTCAGTTTTAATATGCTTCTTCAGTAGACTTTATTTGTTTTGGTCAGCTTAAAGCGTGACAACCACAAAATGAGACCGAAACCTGCCGTTTTTATCATATCATGTATGTAAAATTGAAGTAACAACCTCGTAAGTGATCCTTGCGTGTATACCTAGAAAGGTTACTGAAAAAAAATTCAATTGAAGCCAAATTTTTTAAATTATAAATATATAAAAATCTATTAAGGTGTTTAACAGTAATGCCACAACGAAAAAGCCAGTGTTTACGTAAGTTGCTTAAAATAGAAAAAAAAACGGGGATTCTCCATTAATAAAAGTAATGAAGACACTCCACCCATAAAAACTAATTAATTTTTAAAATACCGTCCTACATAAATATAAAACATTTCCCTAATTTCCCCTGCTACATTCGGTATTATCTCGATTTTAAGTGAAATGTGTGTAAGAATGCTGACATTAAAGTGTAATAAATTCCGAAAGGGTTATAGAGCACCAGTTTTACAACACAATAAACCTTACCCCAGCTGAAGTGCGAGTAATAAAAGGCCGATACGTAAAGCGTAGGCAAATGACAATTTGCTGTATATGTAAAACGTCGAAATTTGATTGCTTATTTCAACATATTCTCCCGTTGAGCCTGATGTTATCAAGGAGCTCATTTCGAGGCACCGAGATTCCGGTATTAAGCTCTCGAGCTTTTCTTCGCATCTCAGGTACCGCCTTTTCGTTTTAGGGTGCAATATGGTTTATGAGGTTATATTGAGTTCCCCCGCAGCTATTTTAATAAAAATTTTATAATGGCATTACTCTCATACATGTTGTCTTTGTATAGAAAAATAGTCGAAAACGCCTACGCTAAATAGTTGGAAATTTTTTATTAAAAAAAGACACAAAGTGAAGGTCTTGGTGACCTACGAATATCAAAAAAATTAGTCGCCATTTGTATTCTGTTGGAGGCCCTAATTATAAAAGGTAGGAGTTTTGTGAAATCAGTCATATTTAAACGAATGTAGCCCATAAATTAAGCCTGGATTAACTTTAAATCCAAGGAGCGGCCTTTACGAAATTAAATAAAATACGTAGGACTAATTGCCTCTTTCAAATTTATTGCACGTCGAAGCAATTACTCGAAATCACAAGCAAACCTAGCTAAATTAGTTTGAAAAGCTAACGGAAAATGTCACTAATGAAAGTGTTTACGCTCTGAACTAGAAATTAATTTTTAAGCCTTTTTAATAAACATCACATTCGTATATTACTTAGTTATGAAGCAACTCTAATTATAGCTTTTTGTAGAAACTATTGGTTTATTAAATTTCTTTATAAATCCTTACATTAAGTTAATCTAACTCATTTAATAAAATACATGCTTCAGAAGCAATTTTGTTAATTACAAATAGGTTTTTAATACAATAAATGACTTTCGGATGGCAGATAAATTAATAAACCAAGTAAATTTACAACAACTTTGTAAGAATTTTCCACTTTTTCCGGATATTTAAGCTTCTTATGGACTTTTGGTTCCTCTTCATTATCGTCCTGTTTTAAAAGCAAAGTTCGTTCTAAAAAATTCATTACGAAGGCAAGGTTTTCCAAACTTTCTTTCGCCTTTTATTGCGTATCATTCTTAAGAAAACACGCACAAGGCTAAATTAATTTTGATATAAAATAAAATCCTTGACTACCTGTTTGAAGTAATTAAAGCTTCCAATTCCAATGCAAAATTATCTAAAGAAAAACATGTAGAAATAACAAGATAAGTTAATAAGCGAGTCCATTACGAAAATCTAACACCAAATTACTATTCCGTGTTTAAATTCCGCACATTTATGGGGATTAACACTTAATTTATGCCATCAGTTAAGCGCATCTTTGATAATTAGAACCTGTGATGCATTATTAATGCGTATAACCGAGGTATTATTGATTTTTATTAGAATTACCAACCAAGTTAACAACGTTTATAACTTAATAGGCAACCGTACATTTAATCCTTAATTAATTAAGACTTTTATTGGTCGTTTACTAAATTTACAAAGTAGTTTTACACGGAAATTTCGGTTTTTTGATGCTCACAGAGCTTTTAAAGCTGTTTAAGACTGCTTTATATAGGAAAGATAAACAAACTGCTGGTTTTAAATATTCATTTAAAAATGTGGGGGGTCTGTTTGGTATCAAAATATTTGAATGACCGGTTCTTTTCCCGTAGGCAATCACGCTGAGGGCCACAAAGGGACACAAATGCTAATCTGATTAAGGCTGGATCGAATCAAAAGCAATCACAAATTTGTGGAGCGACGATCTCTTGGGACACACATTTGGGTAAGTTTATTTATCCTCTAAAGTACTCCTTATTTTTGTTTAAAATTACATGTGACACAACAATCCATTTGATAAAGGAATTTAATATTTAATTTTAAAAATGAAGGGGCTATTTACTTCGTTTAAATTTAATTTTTTCGGGTTTTTATCAAATGATTAGTGATAGATGGAAGCTGTTTTGGTATTTCTACTAACTAATCTGCTTTTTCAACCATTTATCTTTGTATTTCGTTGGATTATCCTAAGCTTTGATTTCAACCAACAAGAATTAAGCAATAATTAGAAATTTATTGTAAATAAAAGCAAATATGCAAAGTAGTGGGCTTCAATGTGCTCGTTTGGGCTCGCTTAGGGAGCCGCTGTTGAAATATACTTGACTTGACAAACAATAAGAAAAAGCTAATAAAAAGAAAGAAAGTTTAGACATTGTACATTGTAAAAGCCTTTGTTCGATGTTTTAATTTTCAACCGAGTAGTTTCTTTGTTTGTTTTGTTTTAACACTTTCCTCTAATTATTTTCTTTTGTAGAAACAACGCCTTCTTTTTCCAAACATTATGGTTAAATAACTTAATTTCGAAGTTTCTTTTATTAATTCCAGTGTAATTTCATTGTTGAGCTAAAAATATCTTGTATTATAAAATAAATATTGGTAACTTGTAAAAGCTTTTGTAATTTAACTACGGCAGTATTTGAACAGCGAAACCATAGAATTTCTGTTTATTTTTTGAACATGAACGTACACCGAATAACGTTTTTGTGTTACTAAATTTCAGAGCCTTTGTTGAGTTCGATCTCTTTCGATTAAATGCAAATCGTTTCGTTTACAATTGAAATCGCGCAAAAAGAAAATTGGTTTTTTATCATTCAGGTCTTTTAAACATTTTTTTTTTATTAAAACCATCTTCTGACTCTAACAAAGAAATTCAACTTATTTTACTTTATTTTAATAATCAATTAAGTTACTAAAGATTATTAAATCGGTTTCAAATGGCGCCAAAAAACTCAAAACAGGCGTGTCTGATAATATAATTAACAAAGGATCTGTTTAATAACCGACTTAACAACATGTTTGCCCTAATAAATTACACATCAAAATTTCAGGTAATATTTGAAGTTTTAATTGATATCCTGACATAAACAATGGCTATTGACTTGTTATTTAATGAAATGTGTCTCATACACACATTTGTCATGCTAATTCCCAGGTGAAATTAATTTATCAAAATAGCTTTTCGGGCTTTAATTCACTTGTGAAACAGAATTATTTACGAGGTTGTGCATGTGCATTTTATTGCTGTTGCAAGCGTACAAAATAATTTTAAATGTTTCAACTAAAAATTGCCATTAGGTTTTAATAAATCACTATAAACTAAGATTGAAATAGAGATCTTTGTTGAAGTTTTGCTAGACATAGAAGTAGCATTTGGCAACATATCCTTCATATTAATAATTACAGCAGTTCTACGAGATTGTGGGCTAGAGGAGAGCTGCTGCAAGTGGATAGACTGCATGCTGAGAGGAAAAAATATAAGATAAAAGACAATCATACGTCTCTAGATAAAAACTGTCCTTGTTTCCAATTAGCGTTCGCTGAGAGTAAGCAAAACATCAGTTTTTAATAATAGCTAGCAACTATAACATACAAAGAGCAACCAGTAATTTTATAGGAAATGAACATTTGAAATAGTTTCAGTGTACTACTCAGCAACTAATGTAGAATTGTACAATTATTTAGAATACAAGTTTTAGATGATTTAAGAATTATTGTAAAATTGAAATTATTTTTGTTAATTAGAGAAAATAATGTATGTTAAGAGCATGTAGTATTATATGGAGCATGCTAGAAAATAAATGATAATAAAGCAAAAAAAATGCTGAGGGGAGGGATGGTCTATACATCACTCCTATATGAAACCGTAGCAGTTCGGGTGGCAGGAGGGTGTTCACAGGGAGAGTTCTCTCTTCACTGCTATGGAATCTTGTCATGGACGAGCGTCTGCAAGAGTTCAGCAGCAAAGGGTTTTCTCCCTTACGATACGCTGACGATCTTGCCACAGCAGTGATTTTGCCGACATAGTCAAGGAGCATATCTAGGTGGATTGAAAGGGAAGGCCTTGGAGATAGTTTCGAAAAAGCCACCATAATACCATTTACGTGAAGAAAACGCTTAGAGGGTTTGAGACCTTTACTTCTGTGCTTTATCGGTGGAGAGTATCTGGGAATCATATTAGATGCCAAACTATCCTGGAACCAACATATTGGCAAAATCTGAAACTACGTCAGCGATTGTTAGACGAAGGTACAATAAATGTTGGGGTCTCAAACCAGGAATGATGCATTGGCTATATAGTTAGTGGTCAGACCGGATATTATGTATGCGGCTTTTGGTATGGTGGCCCAAGGTCAAAATAATCCACCAAACTAAGACTAAGCAAGATACAACGGCTTTCATGGCTTGGCCTAACAGGGACAATGAAAACAAAGCCCATTGCTGCTATGGAGACTCTCCTAGATCCTCCTCCTCTTCATATAGTATACATCGGGAGGTAAGATCAGGAATTCATAGACTGCAAACCTCACTGTACAATTTTCGTTTAGGAGCAGAATGTTGGTAGCAATTGAAATAAGGGTGGACTATTTGACTCCCAAACACCTTGTAGGCTCACTCATGGAGGCGGTAATTCAGGATCGTGACGAGTGGAAAGATCCCAAAACTGAGATTGGTTCCGGATCAGGACTATGGCGGAACACCAAAAGTTTTCATTGGGTAAACACGCCTCCGTACTTCAAACGGTAATATACGCGATATTACAATGTGCGTGGTAAAAAATCGGAGGGCTTATAAACATAAGCGGATCTACCTAATGTCGGACAGCCAAGCGGATTTGAAAGCTCTCTTGAGTAATAAAACTTCTTCCAGAGCGCTGTGGAAATGCTTAGAGGAACTCAATAAATTGGCAGAGCAGAACGTCGTGAGACTATTCTGGGTACCAGGTCATTGTGGCATGGATAGTAATGAGAAAGCCGACAAATTAGCAAGGCAGGGATCAACCGAGGCTTACCTTGGCCCAAAACCAGCTTTAGGAATTTCAAGAAGTTCCATCCGGGGATTTTCACGGCCTTTGAAATTTTGCGAAAATTAAGTGTAATACGGCCCCGTTGTTCAAAGTATAAATCTATAAATCCGCTTGAAGCTTGCAGAATTAGCGCGAATAACGTCAGATCAGCACATTCCTTTTTGGTTGCGAAATAATTCAGGAAAAGTCTCAATTATGATAATGTAATATTTTGTTCAGTAAATTTCTTTGCTAGAAAGTTCGGGGAACCACCGGATCGGATCGCAGGAAACAATGCCAGAGTGGTGCCGTTCAAGGTTTTCCCCTCGCGCACAAAAGGCTCGTTTGGACATCTTCTTCTAATATCCTTCACTTTCCGGAAAAGTAGAAAGACAAATCAGAGTTTAGCTAGCTTTTTTAGTAGTAAAATCGAGTTTGTCAGCCTCTCGTTCTCGTTTAGTTTTGGGAAACTATTGCACGACATATTTGTCGGATTATCCTAGAGAGTGTCTTACCGTTTCGAAAAATTAAGTGTCTGTGTGAAAGATTCGTTTGAAGTTAGTGTTTGTTGGTGTACCGTTTCACGTGGTTTTCGTTTTGGATTAAAGAACCTACCAGTTCAAGGGCATCCCGTTTGTCTTCGCACCTGCTTCCGGGAAAGGACACCATCACCCCTTTCTTTGCCGACCGCTGCTACTCTCTCCCTGGGACTCGAAGCTACCATCGCTTTCACTGGACTACCCTCAACAAAGCCCTTTCCCAGGTTACGTGCCGGTTGTATTTGTGTCAGCTTTGGCCCTAATAATATCGTATACTACCGATTACTCGTAGACAGGCATCAGTTAATTTTGTCGGTAATTTAAGTAAATCAAGCATCCTTCTTTTTGTGTATTTTGTTCGGACGAAGTGTTTAAATCTTCAACCAGTGCGTATTACTTTTTGCTTTAGTGTTAACGGTTTAGAAACAGTGCGAACTGTCGCGATACTTATTTATTTTATGTTGCATGTTGGAAATTATTTGTAATCAGAGTTTTAGTTTGAGTTTTGTCATCACCACTCATTTAGATTGCGATTAAGGGAGCCTAGTTTTTAACCATCTTTGCCGTAGCTTAAGTAAATGTGGCATCCCTCAATCCTCTTTTCATATAACCATAATAGTTAGATAGAACTTATAAATTCATTTTGTGACATATATTTTAAATATTTCTTACATTCATTAAATTTCATTGATAATTCATTATTGCCTTTTATTTGTGGTTTGTGTTTACTTTAAAATATTTGCGTATAGCCTTGTGAGCTTCACTACCAGTCCCAGTATTTCTTTCAGTAAGTAAAGGGTAAGTAACATCCAGCAGTAGGGCGCAGCTACCCCACCCCCTTCGAGCCCAGAGGAATCATCTGCGGTACATTCCTCGAGACCATTTTGGGTGATTTCTGCAGCGGCGCCCATTTTTCCTACCGATTACGACCCCCTTATTTGAAGGGTTTAGCGTTTCGAACTCCCCTTCTTCGACTGCTTGTTAGTTAAGATGTCGTAGACAGGGTACGTAAGTGACTGAATTGGCACGCAACATGAAAGATCCTGAACTAACAGACCAGGAAAAAACCACAACAAGGCATTTATAAACAGACCTTTCAAGAAGCGAACTGATGAACTACTTCTTATGGGTGGAACACAACTCAGGATCATCACAGGTCTACTAACAAGACAGGCCGGTGAATACAATGGAGACCTTACTTGTAGGCTTTGTAATAAAGAAACAGAAACAGCAATACACATTTTGTGTGTCTGTGATGCGTTGAAGAGAAAAAGACAGCGCATATTCAGGCAGCCTACTAGGAACCGAAGGAGGTTGTTAGACACTTAGTGAATAACCTTTATCTTTTGACTTATACAGGGGACAAAGATCACCGAATGTGTGTGTTCTACTAATCAGGTTATACATAATATGCCTTTTAGGCTGCTGCGTCCCGCGGAGTCAATAGAAAGGCGGGTGCTGAATTAATCATAAACAAAGATTGAAATGTATTTAAAATAAGAAACCGGTCGAGAAAGTTACAAAACATTTAAATTAGGGGATTTTTAAAGATCAGTTGTGGGGTTTTATATTCAGAGCATTGATTAATTATTTTTGGGATATAATTTCTGGTTGACGACATTGACGTATGTGATTGTTATAATCAAAATATTTAATTTTATTCTGAAGTAAGAAATTTACCCTTAAAATTTGTAATTTATTAAGTTTCGCGTTTCACAAATCTTGGAAAAATTACAGCTAAGATTACAGTGGGAGGATTAAATGGGAAATACATAGCTGACAAAACACAGCAGCAAAAATAACGTCAGTCCCTTTAACTGTAGGCGGGAACATTTCCATTTCTGTGTACAGTTGCAGAAACATCTCAACTGTCACCTTAGGAACGATCCTGTTCCGTTTATCTAACTACCCTTGAAATACCTAACCCTTGCTTTTCGTAACATGAGGTCAAGTGATCCGTGTTGTATTAGAACCCCGTTACCAGGGAAATTGCCCCCTAAATACCGCCCCTTATCCTCTAGCCTATGCTCTCAGTCCCCACTAAGACAATAATGAGATTCCTTTGTCAACATGAGAATTTCCCTTTTTGTTGCTAGTGATTTAGTGCTGCATGAAGGTTGGGTTGTCCTTACGGGATTACAAAACGTCTACAAGTGGTTTATAGCACCTACCACTCGACTTAATTTATAGCGCAACTTGTGGCTAAGTTTGTTGGAATTTTCAGTCACTTTGTAACGCTCATACTTTTTGGTACTTTAAGTTTCAGGAAGTAAACGCGTAACAAACCAATTCCTCGAATTTCGCTTCGTTTTCGCGACGTTACAGTTTTAAGTAGTTAGAACCACAGTAAAAGGACGAAGGAAAAAAAAGTTGACAACTAATAGTGCGAGGAAAACTACCACCTTCCGATAACACAATACGCCTATATGACTGTTTTCTGGGTCAGACTTCCTGATGATGAAGCGACAGGATCGATTTTCTTGTCCTGTCAAATCGACGGTCATGATTCGCGTCATGAGCTCGACCAGACCCTGTTCGTTACATGTTGTAAAATTAAACGTCAGACTAACCCAAGCACATGTCTTCCACTGATCCACCTCCTTGTCAAAACGCTGTTTACTCTGATACTGACGTAAATAAATTCTTCAGCTGCACTTATACATGTATAAGGCTCACTTCGAGGAAAACATAATTAAAATTGTCAGATCAATAACGGCGTAGTCGACGGTTTCATCATCTTTTAATATAATTAGTTTTCATGTTGACTTTATAAAATTCTTTGCTTTTTTCCCATAATGCCAGCGTCGTTTCATCATTTTTCCTTGCCACAAAGGTAGACTTTTATTTTGCTTTTATTTAGTCTTATAATTAAGATATTACAAACAATTCCCTGTCAGTAATTCTAGACTCAATAACAATCCTCCGCAAGCTTGAAATGTTCATTATTGCTGGCTGGTAAGAACTTGTTTTTTACAATAATAGTCACTTGCCCCCAAGCAAAATTAATAAATTAATTTCAGAAACCTTTTCGAAAATCGCCAAACCTTATTCAATTAATTATAAAATCAAAAACAAAAATGTACAAAACTGGAAGAACTGAGTTGCAAACATAAAACTCGGTAAACAATACGAAGCACCTGTAAAATATCAAATTTCACTCAACCAGTTGAGTTTCTCTCGGAGACCTGAGACATTCAAGATGCTTTCCACAATCCCAGACCGAATTTTATTAATTAAATTAAAAGGATGACTTAAAAACAAGAACTTGCTAGAGCGAAGTTTAATTAATTCCAGTGCAATTTTAGAAATGTGGGATTTTAAATTAATAAAGCAAGTTTCTATTTTAAATTTCTTTAATTGCAAATCTCTATTTTTGCTTGCAAAAAAGTATTTCTAGGATTTACCTGACACGAAATTTAATTAAAAATTGAATTAATTCTTCACTAATTCTTCAGTAAAATATTGGAAATATAAAAGATTCTTGTTTGTTGCTGCTTTAAAAGCAACGCTTTCTCATTTTTTATTCATAATTATTTGTAAAAGTAAATCATTCAGGCCAAAGGTTATAAAATCCATAAAATAACCAAACTTGGTTTGTAAAACATTTGTTAAAAATGCAAAAAGCAGAAATCCTGGGATTTAGTTTCTGTTAAATAATTTGAAATTAATGGTTTATAAATAATTTCGAAGGACGATAGTTTGAAATAGAAAAGTTCAATACCATTGGGTAAAAATTATCCCAACTAGTAATATTTTAAAAGGGTAAAGTCCTTGATCCTACTATCCTAAACTTTTGGCTAAAATAGAACTGGCGGTTAAATATTTAAGCATTGCTCGTACGATTTTGCTTATAAATTTAACATTTTATTATATTTTTTTAGCATGTAACTCAATAAAGTTTTCTATAAGTCTGCAGCAGTTTGGTACAATTGTTATATCGTTAAATTCTATGTCGAAGCAATGTAATACGAACGTTCTTGCAGTAACGATCCAATTATGCTAGGCATTTCTCTCTAGACACTTGTGTGTAATTCGAACTGTAAGTTTAGTGAATTTACTTGAGGATTGAGGATGTCTGTGAAGTTAAGAGCGCTTGTTTCTAGATTTTGTTCGCTACAAGTACATTTGTAACAGGTGAAAAACACCCCAAGCAATTCACATTTAAAGCCAACAATTTGAAGATATGAAAACGTTTTAAAATAAACGCTAGACTTCCCCTACTTGTTCATTACACATTTATAATTAATACATCCTGTCATATAATCGAGATCCACTACTTGAACTTGTTGAATTTTCTGTGTCATAAAGCAAATGCCTTGAAATATATTCTTCTTAGCTTCAATCCTGATATTGTGGGATTCTAGGAAAGCTAAACAAAGCCTTTGCACAACTTCTTTATTTTAATTAAAGTACATTTTACACTTTAGTATTTTTCACTGTCTCGCACGTCTACCCGTTGTCACACCTCTCAGGCACCCGCCTTACTACCCTCACTCACCCGATACACGCCTGACCCACCTAAACATCGGTCGTCTGCTATAATTCCCACAATATTTTTATTCCATATTATTCCATGCAGGACCCTTGTTGCACATCTACCCATCCCTAGTTTCCTTTCCATGTCTCTATTAGTTTTCCCAGAGTCAGATGTTAAAGAACCTAGGTATTTGTATTGATTACACTTTTTAATAGTTTCGTTTCCTCTGACCAAATCGCTTGTTTCCTTATTGCGTTTTAACAAGATTGATCTTAGTCACCATTTGTAGTTTTGGTATTATACACTCGTATACCGTCCTCTTCGTCTTGGGCAAAAATTACTTGTTCATCAGCGAATGGTAGTGAGTGTAGTGTTTTGTGTCCTATTTTAATTCCGATTCTATTACATTTCTTGCATCACGTTTCTAGTACCTGTTCTGAATACATATGTATATTAAACAGTATTGGTGAAAGAATATACATTTGTAATATTTATACTCTTTGTTAGCATTTTCCCAATTTTTATTTGTGCTTTAGTGTTTGTATATAACGTTTTGGCTACATTTATCCATTTTTATCTAGTCGAATTCGTTCCAATGCTGACCACAATTTGCTTCTGGGTATGTTGTTAAAAGCATTTTCTAGGTCCACAAATGTAACCTGCGTGTCTAAATCTTCCCCACGTTCTTTTAGATGCCTTGTCCTATGCAAAAGATCATATCTCAGCGATGAGAGCCTCCTAAGTGAAAACCATTTTGTTCTCCACTAAAGTTTCTTATTTTTTCCTGTATTTTATATTTTATTACTCTTCCAAATATTTTCACAGTTGAGTGTATTATGCTGATTCAGCGATAATTATATGCAGATGTAATAGAGCAGGCAAAATCTTCCATGTGCCAAAAACAAAATTTTTAAGGAGGATCGAAGAATGCTTTGTAATGTTCATAACTTTAATGTAATGTTATTTGGAAAATTATTTGTAATAATTTTTACACCATTCAGCACGTAGAAGATTTTACCAAATACTGCAGAAAGGCCAAAATAATCGAAATAGGCAAAAATCCTATTTTAGAACAAAATGACACATAGGAGGTTTTGCCCGCCAAGCGACGACATACTTCAATCTTTTGATATACATATCTTCCCCGTGTTCCAGCTATTGAAACGTTTTGGTTATAAATTTTATTAACTTTTGCCCACCATACTTTAGAAGTATGGTGGCCATTTTTATATTAATTTCCAGATCCTACTGCTTTATTATTCTTGCTTTCTCTTAAAATTATTAATTAGCATCTTAACAGCAGTATTTAAAATATAGTCAAAGTGTTTCTTCTGGAACTTGTCAAAGATTTACCTATATTATAGCTTATACTATACCTTTCTCTTTATTTTTAATGCATTGAGTGGCCCTTGAACAGGGTTGCCATGCAATATCCATGAGATTTTTAACAAAAATCACGAGCTCTACCTTTCCTGCTTTCAAAGCCATTTTTAATTTTTTGCTGTTTTTCAAAAACAAGTTGCAAAAGTACTCTTTTGTGAAAAAATACGTTATTTTACCAATCTAGCAACACATACAAAAATTTCACAATTTGCTTATGCTAATATGCTCTGAAAGTTACACTTTCGATTAAGAAAATGATATACTTTTAAACAACATAAATTCAAAATAAATATAAATAATAGAGTTATAACAAATAAAAGCATTGATTTAAATTTAAAAAAGTTGTCTAATACTTAATACATTTCTTAAGTAGGAATAATATGTAATTTTAATAGCGACTTTCAGTGTTTCGGCCATTGTTGTCAAAATTGAGTTGCTAATCATGATTAGGACTGGGATTTTTTTAATATATTGATGTGAATATTAACTCATCGGTATATCTATATGCAATTCTAAAAAACATAAATGTATCGAAATATCGATTCAATTATTAATTAATTATCAGGATAAATCAATTATTGACATTGACTTAAATTAAAGATGATATCATCTTGTAGAATGTAGGTACTTAATATCTTTTTTAAGTAGAAAGAATACGTAAAATCGCGATAAGACTGGTATTAATTGATATCTATAAATATTAATGTCTCGATATAAATATCGATGTATCGATTTATAAAAATACCGATGCATCAAAATATTGATACATCGAGGTGTGGATTCAATTATTAATTAATTATCGCGATTTAAATTCAGATTGTGTCACCTTGTAGAATCTAGGTATTTAATACAATTTCTAGGCAGAAAAAATACGTTGTTCTTATTCTATTGTCGACTTTCGTGTCTCGGTCTATTGTTTCCAAAAATCATGAGATTCAACATGCTAATCTTGATTAAGGTTGGGAATTTTCGATATATTGAAAGTCGATATATCGACATAAATATACATGACTCGATATATCTCATATCGCTATGGAATTATGGCTATAGAAATATCGATGTATCAAGATACCGATATTAATTAAATATTGATTTAAATTAAATATAATGTCATCTTGTCGAATGTAGGTAGCTAATACATTTTCCAGGTAGAAAAAATACGTAATTCTTATTTTATTGACGACTTTCATTGTTTCGGTCCATTGTTGTCAAAAATCATGAGATTCAGAGTATTAAGCATGACTGGGGCTACAATTTTTCCCAATATATTACAATATAAACCGATATAAATATTGACATATCAAATATCGATATAAAATTCTAAAACTATCTATGTATTAAAATGTCAATATCGCGACATATGGATTTAATAGATTTTCTTCATTTACGAAACAATTGTAAAATTTATATTTCAATAGTAATTATGATTAGGGATCGGAATTTTGTTCGATGTGTTGATATAAATATTGATGTATCGATGCAAATATCGATGTGGCGATATACCGAATGTCGCTATGGATTCTAAAAATATCAATGTATCGCAATATCGGTATATCGACTTGCCAATTTAATTGTTAGTGATATATCGATTTTTTCATTTCTAAAACAATTGTATAAAATCTATATTTCGTGAGAATTTGAGTATAAAAGTTTGTTACCCACATGTGGAGTATATGATGCAGTTCATTGAATCATTACATATGGATTCATTTGCTATATCGATTGATTCTATATATGTCGATAATATCGATACCTTTTTGATAGTGATATTTTGTTCGCTTTCTAATCTTCTCTAATCATCCTGATGTAGGAGGCCAAATAGTTAATGATATATGCAAAACGTATGACAACTGACAACACCGCCTTTAAATGACTCCTTCCGACCACCCCTGCGTTACATGCTACTACAACAAAAGCTATCCAACTCATTTACCAAATTTTAAATTAATTGTAACAGTGTGCTTTATTTTTAAAGCAAAAATGTTGAAACAACGGTTTCTTCACAGGTTAAAGCAAATTAAAATATAATAGATGTGTATCGGTAGGTAGTCTATACTTTAACTTCTTCTTCTTCTTCCTCTTATGGCCGAAGCCTAGGCCGATGGCCTGTTAGGAACTCATAAGAACGAGTTCTGTGAGCCCCCTTTGCACGTATGCTGGCCAGGAGGCTAACCTAACCCATTGAGATAGGTGAAGAAGATAGACCCGCAGTGTAGGTTATAGAGAAGATTTAGGGATGAGACCGAGGCCATTACAGGTGTTTTAATATGCCAACGATGATGAAAGGTTAAAAAGGTTTAATACAGTCGTTTTCAAAAAAAGCACATTTAAAAATTCCGTTTATTTTGGGTTGACCTACTTAGACTTGAGAATTATAATTTTAGCAGAAAATTACATGAATGGGCTATTTCTATTTTAGAGAGACAAGAAAAGCCAAAAACAGAATATTTGTCTTACCTGTACCTATAGCAAGTAAGAATATTAATAAGATTAAAACTCATGTTACACATTAAGCTTATGAATTAGCCATAAATTATTTGGACTTCGGAAGGTCAAATAAAATGCTTATAAAAACTTTCCAGCCGGAGTAAAATTTTAATGTTCTATAAAAGGGGTAATCCAAAACGTCAGGGGGGCTATTAAATTCAATAATAAACTCGGCTCTTGCTGTGCTTTACAACAATACCATAGGAAAATCGTAGAATTAGATAAAATCAACACGCCTGAAAAGGAAAACTCTTAAGGAAACCGGGGCTTCGTAAAATACAAACATTTCCGCGCTAAATTATTAATAAGGGGATAAAATTTCACCTACAGCTGACAGTTTTGGCCCACACTCAAATGTCCATTAAACTTCCCATCGCATGGCCAACCTAAATCAAGTTAAAAACGGAAAGTGCCTTTCATTAAACATATATCAATCAATTAATCGATCGGTTCGAAATGTATCCAGGATAAAAAAAATTCCAATATAAATCATAGCGGGGTAAATCCGACCCGTCAGCGCATTTTAGTGTTGAGCCCGGGGGAAATCCTTCCTGGTTATAGAATATCAGCGGGCTCGTAAACCGTTCTGGACGCTACTTTATATATCTTTATTGGCCAACTCCGATGGGAATGTATCGTTTACATCGCGCCTATATTCGTCCTTATTCTAGGCTTCATTTAACCGTTCTTATTTTTGCTAAAAGGTCCCTCTTTAGATCGATCCGAAACTTTGAACGGTATTACGTTATTCACAGTTCGGACGTTATATACCCCACGGTCATCTTCAATATTAATGTGGTAAACTTTTGGACCTGCACAACTCTAAAAGTTTTACGAAGGGAACGTTTGTTTGGTGTTTTTAAAGTTTGTAGTTCTGGGAATTTACGGAAATTATGGTTGGAAGTTATTATTTCCGTCAAATTCTTGATGTTTGACTTATCCATTATGTGATATACGGCAGTTTTAACAAATATAGAAGGATATACTGCGCGGGATTGCTAATTGATATTGTTGGCCCTCGGGAACATCAAAAGTTTGTTGCTGGAAACCGCGATGTTACTTTTTTAAGTGTGCCAAAGAAACTCCGCGATTTTTCTGTATTTAAATGTGATTAACTTCTTCCAAATAGAAGAAGTTTTATATTGTTTTTAAAGCTTCAGCTTCAACTTAAAATTCACTAAACCTGTCGATAACTCAAGTTCTCCACTACTGATTGGAAAAGTTGGCCACAAACCCTTAACAGTTAAAATACTTCCCCAGATTTTCAGTTTCAGTCATCAAATATTTACAATAATATTGTTTTATAAATATATTGCGCGTGTTCACAACAGAAAATGTCATGAATTACCATAAGTGATGGATTGCTGATATAAATATACGTTTTGTATATTTCTAACCTGTCTTTTGCGTCGCCTTTTCTATAAGTAGCCGTATCCATTTTCTACTAAACTGAAATATGAGGTATCTTGGCCGTCATCTTTCCCAGAAGGATCATCATTTCAGCCTTTCATCACCTTCACTGGGCAAAAAGCTTTCAAGATCATTAATTCGTTATATTTGCCTACCGACGCTCCCAACAAGAATTTACAACATGTGGGAAAAAAGGAAAGTCCTCGTCCATTGACCGTAAACAGTTTTATGGTGAAAATGCATAAGCGTAGATTTTCCACGACTGTCATCCTAAAAACGGAAAGCGAAAAAAGCAAAAAAGATGAATGTGTACTTGTAAAACTTGCGCGCAATTAAAAGAAAACCGTGTAGTATATACGAACAAAAGACGTAAAAAACTGACATATTGCGGGTAAGAACTTGGAGCACATCTTACGGAGAACAAAAAAAAATTAAAACACCCACTCCAGGTCGTAATAAACCCTCGAAGTAAACGAAGCACATAACTGGAATATGTCGGAGAAAACAGGCAAAAAACCTTTTACTTCGCCACACTGCAAATAAGTAAAACCTCAATATTACAGGAAAATGTCCACGCTTTAAAACATTTCATACTTTCTTAACGTTTGATTTTTTCGTTTTATTGCGGATGTTTGAACGAAAACGACCCCGTTTCTTTTCTGGATGTTTGAAAAAGATGTGAATTTTATGATTTATAATAAACTAGGGAGTATTATGAGTTATGAGAGAAGCTCAATTTCGAATACACTTCACCTCTTACGTAGATATCCAGTTTATGCGAAAACTTCAGAATAGGACGGACTAACCTTGAAAATAAAAAGTTACTGTTTATTCGTTTTATCAGAATTTGATTTTGATTTTTCGGAGGTTATTTTAAGAATTTAAAAATTATAAAGATGTTTTTGAATTATGTAACACGAATTTAAATTTAAAAAAATATCGCTTTGGTATTCTCAATCCTTTGATATTGGTTATATAGTTGTGTATCCCAGAATTTGTTGCCTTTGCTGAATTTTTAATGCTAGTTTATTTATTGTTATTTAGAGGCAGGTTTAAGCAGTGGTTAAGAGTTTGGCTTAAGCCGGCTTAACCTTCGACTTAAGCTTTAAATTAAACCATTACTTACGGATACACCGAAATAGCAATCTTTAATAAGAATAATTTATGCAGTTAATTCAAATTACTAAATCATTCGGGCACCGATCCGATTTGAATCTCAATTTAAGTTGGATTAGGTGTTTACTAAAATAAAATTCGAATCTTAAGTCTGGGAGCTAATTTCGAATTTTGGTCCCAAAAATCGGCCCAACGGGAATTCCGAATTGCAGACCTTAAATTTGATGTTTCAGAATCAAACCTACATAGAACATAAAATTTAATTCTTGGATCCCAAAATCCAATCAAAGTTTTAAAATTTGAATTTCACTTATTTGGATCGCAAAATACATTTGTTACAACCTCCCATACTTAATATAACAAAAAATTTAAACCTCGAATTCAAATCTTTTCTGTTTATTTTATTACAATACCCGAGCATCTCGATACAGGTTTAAGAAACGATGTTTATCCGGCTTAAGTTTAGTTACTCTAAAATCACACTTAAATCTGCGCTAAAGTATCAATCCTTAATAATTTACATGTTTAACATATAAAACAGATTTCACAGATTTTTTAACTCTGAATTGCTTTTCGAATCTTCCTGTACGTTCGTGGCTGTAATCTTTAGCATTGACTAGGATTTCGAATATCAGTCGAAGATTTTACGAAATTTAACAAATCTTGGACTGTAAGGTTTGAACCACCACCTCATATCAAAATACTAAACATTTGCATATCAGATTTCATGTCAACTCTGGGGTATAATATAAAACACTTGTAACCTATGGTTGGATAATTAACATTTCCTTTCTTTCCTTATTCGCCTTTTCTTTTCTATGCAGGTTCTCTGTCCATTTTCCACATAGAAAATATTTAAAAAATAAACTTTGAACCTACAGGTTCCAGAAAACGGACTTTTCTTAGAAGTTTCGAATCTGGAATCATTTGATTTGGTATCCAGATCCCAAACATTGTTACTTTGTTTACTTTTACTAGCTGGATAGTTTTAATCGAGCCAGAATCCAAATCGAATTTTTTGAAATAAAATTAAAATTGTTAGAAATAAATTCCAAACTTTTTAAATAAGATTCAAATTGTTCCAAATAAAAATCAAAACCAGAAGCCGACTCTCAAATCGATCAAATGCGTCTCGCATCTCAATAGCTGAAGCTCCAAAAATTTACCTTTGTTTGCTGTTGCTAGCTATCCAGTCTTAATCGAGTCGGACCTTAGGATCGAATTTTTTATGTTGCATTTAAGTTATTCGAAATAAAATTCAAATTGCTTCAAATAAAAAAATCGAATGTTTCAACTAAAATTCGAATGTTCCAAACAAAATTCCAAACTTTTTAAATAATGTTTGAATTTTATCAAATAAAATTGAAAGCAAGGAGCCGATTTTCAAATCGAAGTTCAAGATTCGAATTTATAATAAATTCGCATGTCTTCGAAGTGGAATTTAAGTCCTGAATATTCCTAATCTCAACAGCTGAAACTCTAACATTTTCTATTTTACTTACTTCTACTAGCAAGACAATCTTAATCGAACTTGAATTTGTATCAAAAGAATCAAATTGTTTGAACTAACTAAAATTTAAATGTTTCAGATAAAATTCCTTCTTCTTCTCTTCTTTAGCTAAAGCCTTATGCCTTTATGGCGTTGGCTGGATTGGTGTCTCGACCCATTTCTTCTAATTTTTTGCTATCCGAAGACATGTTTCTTAATTCGTTGATTGTTTTCCCCCTTTTTCGTGCAATTCCTTCCAATCTCGATTCCATACTCTTCCTCCGTCTACCCTTTTTTCTTCTTCCTATTCCTTTTGCTTCAGCTACTCTCTTAGTTAATGCTTCTGACGACATTCTCTGTACATGCCTATACCATTTTAATTGTTTTTCTTCTATTGTTACGTTAATTAGTTTTTGTTGTGATTTTTTTCTTATTTCTTGATTTTTACATTTATCTCTTAGGGTTTTTCATGCTATTTTTCTACGGTACTTCATTTCCATCGCCGTTATCTTGGCTTCCTGCTTTATAGTTAATGGCCAGGTTTCGCTGCCCTAAATCATTGCTGGTACCGCAACCGCATTATATGTTCTAGTTTTGTCGAAGTACTTTTTTCTTTTCTTTCCGAAGATAGGTTTATTTAGTTGGTAATACACTTGTGTGGCTTTTCTTACTCTGTTCAAAATTTCTATATCTATTTTTTCATTTTTACTAATTGTTGTTCCTAAGTATTCGAATGTTGAAACTTGTTTTATTATGTCTCTTCCCCACCTGGTATCTTGTCGTTCTTCTGTTCCATTAATTTTCATCACTTTTGTTTTCCCTGTGTTTACTTCCATGTTCATTTGTTGTATTGTCTTATTCCACTGATCTATTATTTTTTGTATATTTTCTCGACTAGGTACCTCCCATTAATACTATGTCGTCTGCGTAAAGAAGACTTGGTAGCTGTACCGGTACTAAATCTTTGTAGCCAATGGTTACCTTTGACAAATTTCTTTTACATGTCTTTAGAATGTTGTCCATGTATATGTTAAACAAAAAGGGATTCAGAATATCGCCTTGTTTAATTCTTCTTTTTATTTCGAATTCCCTAGATATTATGCCTTTTATCCGTACTTCCCCTTTTACTCTTGCATAAACACTTTCGATCACTTGCCTGAGGTTTGTCGATGCTTTTAGTTCTTTTAGACACTTCCACAGTTTTTCTCTTGAGACTGTGTCGAAGGCAGTTTTTAGATCTACGAAATCTAAGTATAATTCTCTCTCTGCCTCATTTACTCTCTCTATTACTTTTCTAATTATACTTATGTGATCCTATGTTTGTTTTCCGTTTGTGAATGCTGCCTGCTCTTGTTCCAGCTTCTCTTCTAATTCTTGTCATAGTTTTTTCTCTAATATTTTCGTGCACATTTTATACATGGTCGATGCTAAGCAAATAGCCCTATAATTTTCGGATTTGTTTTTGTTTCCCTTTTTGTGTAGTGGTACAATTACGTTTATCTCATATTCTTTAGGTATTGTGTTCTGTGTCCACGCTTTACTAAATAGCTATATTATCCACTTTTGAATTTCTACTCCACCCCATTTTATAAGTTCCGGTGCTATTTCGTCGCTGCCTTCTGCTACTTCCTTCTTGTGTCACTGCATTCTTTGTTTTACTTTCTGTATTTATATCTGCTTCTCCATCCGTATCTCGACTCCTCTTATCCTTAAATTTTTCTTTGTAGTATTTGCACCATACTTCTACTACTTCTTTTTTGCTTCTGTTCTGAGTACTTTGTTATTGTCTTCTATATTCCATAAGTATTTGCATATTATTATTATTTTTTATACTTTTTATTATTTTCCAGAATTTGTTTTTATTTGTTTGGTGTTGAGTCCCTATCTATTTTCCAAGGTCCTCCCAACATTTTGTTTTTGCCTTTTTTACTTCATGTTTAGCTCATGTTCATCTGTTTTGTTTGTAATCCCTTTTATCCTCCCGTTGAAATAAACTTCTTCGGTGCTTTCTTCTTTTCTTTTATTTTGGCTTCTACTTCTTCATTCCACCATCTACTGCTTTTCCTTTTGCCAAATAAATAATAAAATTCAATACTTTTTAAATAATGTTCAAATTTTAGAATCCAGAAACTGATCCCGAATTGAAATTCAAGTTCTCTTCAAGGTCAAAACGTAAGTCCTAAATATTTCTAATCTCAATAGCTGGAGCTTAAAAATTTTGCTAACTTTACTAGTTTACTTTTAGTCGAGCCGGAATCCGAACCTAAGGATCGAATTGTTTTGATCACTAATTTCAAATTGTTTAAAATAAATTTCCAACTGCTTCAAACAAAATTCTAGTGTTCCAAACCAAATTCTACACTTTAAATAATATTCGATTTTTTTAAATATAATTCAAATCTAGAAACGATTCGCATCTCTTGAAAGTGAAAATCTAAGTTCTGAATACTTCTTTCTAAATCTCAGTAGCTGATGTCCCAATTTTTTTTTTAATTTGCTTATTACTACTAACTATGCAGTCTTAATCGCGTCGGAATTCAAACGTAAGAATCGAATTTTTTAGAATTAAATTCAGATTGTTCCCAATAGAATTCGAATGTTTTAAATAAAATTCAAAACCTATTTTCTGTTTTTAATAGAATTCAGAAACCAATTCTCAAATCAAAATTCATGAGTCAAATCTACAACTTGATTTCCAATTTCGAATATTCAGTTCAGATTCGAATTACGATTCTTAAATCGAGTTTTCAGACAATATCGCGAGTTTTTCTGAAACTGTTTGCCGAATTTAGTAATTTAAATTCTGCGAATTTGAATTTTATTTTGCTTACTTTTACCAAATGAACTATGAATCGTGTGTAAATCCGAACTAATTTGTCAAATTCGAATTGCCCCAACTCCAAATTCTTCAAAATTAAATTCGAACCTTACTAAAACAGAAGTCGATTGGAAAAAGTTAGGGATTTTGTGTTTGGATCGAATCCATAAAGTTTTTACCATTCAATCTTTTTACCAATGATGATTAACCGTAAACTGTTTATTGTGCAACGCCAACTTTCTGTATTCCCCCGGTATGCGGAAATATACGTAAACAGCTTGTGTTCACTTCATTATTTCAGTAATCCAGGTATGAAACCCTATGGTTATTGACTTAAAAATTTCAAAGTTTTACGTATATTAAATTAGATTCCTAAATTTCATATTTGAATTTTAGATTCAGGCTCTGAGGTTCGAATATGGATTAAAATGTATCGATTTTGTGCCTGTATGAATTTGAGGATTCTGAATTTGTTTAAATCAGTGCTATAATATAACAGTTCTGTCCCTAGTACTAAACGAAGTAGACTTTTTATTTATATTTTTTTACCAATTTCCAAATTAATTTGCTAGTTTTTCTCTGATGTTTTTACTTTCGAAATTCTCCTAATTATAATTTTCAGATTTTATAAAAACTGTTGCTAAAAAGATTTCGCTTTTATTTCGTTTATTTATTAATTTATAATTCAGATAACAACTAAATGATGAATGGCAAGATAAATGCCTGTTTTAACCAATCTAAAAGTTACAAAAAGCTAAAAGCCTGGCCTAAACCCCGTAAACTTCAGCAGTAATACTGAATTAGTTGTAATCGAAACACTTGCGCCCCATTATTGAACAACAAACTTACGTTTTACTTTATTTTAGAAATGGATTAAATGGAAGAGAACTGTATTTACGAGAAAAACTGCATTAGTTTTATTTCTTGAGTAGGACATAAGGATGTTATTAGCCAACTAACCACATTAACTCTATCATCTTCAGAAATTCTGTTAAAAGGTCAAATTTGGTAAGTTTTTAGTAGACATTTGTTTTATACCTTTTCCGTTTTTGGGTGTTTCGCTACCAGTTAGTACCTAACATAAAAATTAAATTAGTAGCTATTAAAATTTAGCTTGATAAATAAATAATGGTGACTATTTCATAATAGAAATAATTAACTAGTTCCTTCTGGCCTTCCGGGTAGACTGTCCCGAAACTATTTACTGAAATGACTAATTTGGTAAATTAGCTTATTTAAACAAAAAAGGTGTGTTTTACCTTACATTAGTAAACAAAAATCGGTCATGGTTGGCACGCAATTTTAGCGTGGCAGTAAACAAAGTGAAAAATTTGGCACATTTTCGTTCGTATTGCCAGGGTTCATGTACTTAGATAAAACCTGTAAAATGTTGAAACATACGAACTCCACGTGTAGTATTTTACAGAAGTAAAATATAAACTGAATCCTGGAGGGCACGTAATTATTTTCATGCCTTCCACATACGGAGCCAAACCTTTAAATTTACTTGTCAAATCTGCATGTGATATTTTACATGAAATATTCGAACGCCCAAAGCATAACGGGAAATTTTATAAATTGTTGCGTTTGTTGCAAAAGGTTTCGACTAGGGATTTGTGTCACCATGCAAAAAACTGATTGTCGTGTTTTAACAATAAATGGGAGATGAGAGATTGAAAACCACGTTCCATTACTTTTCATTAGCTTCTTCCATTAGCACGCAAATGTTTGACGCCCTCGGTTTTATTGATAATTTCTCACTTGCCAAATGAAGGCAGTAGTTTGCGTGTTAAAACCCTAATAGTTATTAAAATATACATCTGGAACACGTAATCTTCCGTAAACACCCTAAATAATAACATAAGCAATTCATTAGCCGAGAATCCTTAACAAAACTCGTCCTGAAAAATCCGCCTGAAAGTTTCCTCGAAAGTTTTAAACGTTCGTAAGCATTTACAGGATGGTTTACTTTTACGTAATGTAAGTGAAATTGCTACCCGAGATATTCTACGTCAATAATAAGGGGTTATATTCGTTCTAAGCAGAAGTTTGTAAGCTAAAATGGGTTTTCGTTTATGAGATTGTAGTTGTTCGTGTTTTCTCTGCGGTGCAGCTTTCTTTAATCTGATTATTTCCATTCCACTTTGAAAACTCAGAGCGTCAGGGAAAAAATTCCCTGTCATGCAATGAACTTCCAACTGGCCGAATGTCTCACATCAATGTCAGATTTTATCTCGGCCTTAACATATCTACGTGATTTATACCTAGCGTGTCGTTACAACCTTTTCCCTGTATGCATTGAAATAATTTAATATATTAATTACTTCTTATGTTACAGCTGAAATTTTCTCGTTACACCTCATATATTTTCACGAAACCAGACACACATATACACAACAGTTCTATGGTCGTAAGCGAAAAGCTAAAACAAACGGAGCAAGGCAATTTCGTGTAGCGAAACGGTGAAATCAAATTTAACTTAGGGAAAGAGTTTATTCGGTTACTAAGTTAAGGGGTTCTTTCTTTCTTTATCGAAAGGAAAAAATGACGAGGTTAACGATAATTGAATTAAATTCGTTATGAAATTTGTGCGGTGACCGCCTTATGTAAATCAGGAACGAAAAGGTCTTACTTAAGAGGGTTGCTTTACACAGGGATGAAATGATCTTAACAGCTTTGGAAAATTGAAAGTTTTTGCAGGGAAATTTATTCAACATTTTTGAGTTGAAGTTTCACAGAATAAAATATTAGAGAAATTTGTTTTAAGTTTTCGGAATTTGAATTAAATTTGTAAATTTGAAAGTCAAGTACAGAGTCTGATTGATCCGTATAAAATGTAATCAAACATAAATTAGTTGGAACCACCCAACACCAACATGGAAACTTTAATATGCAATCAGCTCCCTGAAAATGTTAAATATGGCGAAAATAGAAAATTTTAAAATTTTGAGGTGAATTTAACACCAACAGAATTTGAATCGAGAATTTAAATAAAATAATTCTTTCAGAAACAATTTCTGTTTAAATTTCAAGCCTAAATACAAATGCAAATCGCAAAATTGATTAAAACCTTCCTCGGAGATAACCTCAGACCCCCCCCCCCCAAAAAAAAATATGTAAAACTACTCAGTTTTGGCTCAAGAGTATTTGTTGTAATAATTCTATTTCGCCTGTGTTTTAATAAAATGTTTTTATTACCTTACGTTGTCAAATAAAATTGTTCTATATTTACATTCATTAAAAAACAATGTAAATTTTATTTTAACGTTAAAAAATAGAACTCTATTTGAGTTGCAAATTTTATCTTAATTTATACAATTTTGATGTTTACAAATGTAGATTTTATTTTAATTTGCTTCAGTGTTGCAACTTTTATTAAAATAACAGAACTAAATTGAAATTTCAGAGCTACAACTAAAATTACAACATTATATTAAACTGTAAACTCCTGGAAAACTAAATTGAACAAATCTAAAATTTAACTCTTCAGAAACTCAGAATTACTTAAATTGTTTCAGTAACATTACACTTGTGTTTTGCCAGTTCAACCAACCATTATTAGATAATGAGAACTACAATTGTTTTTTTCTGCTTTATGCTTTATTTTTTATGCTTAATTAATATATGTATTGTCCAGAACAGGCTTCGCAAATAAAGTTTTAAATATTTATAACGATATTTCAGCAGCTTGTTTTGCTTAAATTTTCAATAACAAAGAATATTTGTTTTTTTATTATCATTTATTTTATCTTGACTTTGTTCCGAAAATGTCGGTGGAATTTATACTCAAACAAAAAAGCTTTACAGCATGTCATGTTTTCATGTTTTACTCGAACAGAACGCGGTCACAGTGTTCTTTGTGTTAGTATATCACGCATCTCTGAACTGCGTGGAATTAGATTAGGATTTATTTTGTTTTCTTACAATTTTGTCCCGTATTTGAAAAAAAATGAGTTTGTAGAGATTTTTCTGTATTTACTTTCTGTCTTGTTATTTATTTTTAAGGACGTTGCGATTTAATCAAAATAACATTCTTTATAGAAATTTTGGATTTATACTACGCTGCTTTTAAGAGACACTCATAAAAATTTTAGGAAAAAATCGTTTGTATTCCAACGACTCAATTTTATTATCAAATTCTTGTTTCTTTCACATCTACTGTTCTTGCTAAGCTGGCATATTTCACGCAAAATCTATTTTTAACCAAAAAAGTCGTCTAAATTCTGAATGAGATTGTATCGATAACTCGGAGAAGTTGATGGCATTTCTGCCAGCAGAATAATTGATGAATGTATATGGGCAGGAAGTTGTTCTTTTTTGTGAATTTTTGGGCCATACCTGCTTTTTGCAAACAAAACACATTAACCTTTTTATTTGATTAAACATTAATTTCTTGTTTTACAATCTCACCTTGTAAATTAGCACAAATCATTTTAAATTTTAAACGAACAACAGGTTTAGTTGTCTTTAAAGGGTAGTTTGCTCGGTTAAGAATAGCACGTTAGATGACATTTTTGTGATCTACTTTTCCACTACATAAAGCGCATATAAAAATGAAGCACTACGTAAAATAACCTTTATAGCTGATTTACGGCAGATTTATTTTGAGTTCCGTTTGATTTCTTTTAGTCCTTTATTGCTTGTCCTATTTCGTTGTAAGCTGTAATATAAATGCATTTGTTAAACGTAAAACTTTACAAAGGTTACATTTTCCGATTTGATATTGGCATTTGAATTAAGAATTCTTCGATATGTTCTTATCGAAATATCTGGGAGTAAATAAAGGGCAATTTTTTCACTGGAAAAGAAGGTGTTAGCAAAGGTTTCCAGGAAGGTTTTATAGGAAGACAGAAAGGCTTTAAAATTATTATAAATTTTTAAAAATTCCTCTAAATTACGTAGTTTATAGGTCATACTACATTAGAAACTATAAGAATTTGTTGGTTTGCTTTAGAAATACCTTTAAATACTTGCAAAAACGTAAAATGAACATTTGAACGTTTAAAATTAAGTTAATTGCTGTAATCATCATTAAACAGTATTTATTTCAAAATGAACCCCGCTAACCTAAGCACGTACGCATAACACTATTTGGGTTAAGACTGGTTTTATCAAAACCTAGAGGGGCAATTTTCGAACGGATTTACTCTATTACCATTTCAAAACGTGTTATAATGGGGACTTAATTATGCCGTACAATTTAAATAGATTAAAATCTTAAACACTACAGAAACCTTTATTCATAAAGGTTTGCTAAATTTTATTTTACGTTACTTCTTGCTGTGGACGTTAATTGTCGTACGTTATCAGGTTTTAATAGCCTTTTTGAAATTAATTTAAATTCATTTAAAATTAAAGTTTTCGTTTGGAAAGCAAGGTTTAACGATTCATTTAAATCCAGCACATTTTTGAAATCAACATGCTTGTTGGACGGTTATGACAACTTCTTACTTAAAAATTCTACAATTTCCTTGAATTAAAATTAAATTTGTACTTGTTCTTCGCGAATTTCTTTCTGTAAATAACTGTAACCTTAAAAATATGCGCCCCAAAATATGTCAAAAACACTCGGAATCTTGTCCAAAACCCTTTTATCACCCAAAAATTTCCATAAATTAATCAAAGTAAACGAGAAGAACAAGCAAGTTTGGTGTTTATGTGCCTACAACTTCGAAATGAGAACATGTTTACGGTTTGACATGCCCATAAAATTATGTCACCCCTTAATAAATCTAATCCTAAATGAAGCAGCATCCGCGTATACCTTCCATAACACTAAACTCAGAAGGAACTAATAATTAATAAGTAGGTGATGCTGCCACTCTTAAGTAATTAATCTTGATAAGCGTACGACCTTAATCGTAAATCTCAACTCTGTCCTTCGGTTTAAGGCCATTTAAAACGTCACAACTTTAAAAATTTAATACTTTTAAGGGCTTAACTAAACTTATTGTGCTTTTCTTAAGTACATTAAAAAACTACAAAATGAAACCTGATGCACAAATTCCTGGGTAATTTCAAGAAAATTAATGAATAAAAATCCGAGCTTAAAAGCACGGGCCATTAACTATCGTTGACCCCAATCTGATTCATTCACAAAAGCTCCTTTAAGAAAAACGATCGGAAATGCTCGCTTAGACTTTAATAAGGTCATAGATTATTCTTTTGCTTGCAAAATAGGAACAAATTACGCGTTAGGGTGTAAAATATGAGGGAAAGAAGTTTCATCAGAATGCATGTCAAAATTCTCCTACTTTTTATGAAGCAAGGAAAAATTGATGCTACCTGTTGGCAACTGACATCTATCGTAAAGCACTCCGTCAATCTTAACGGGCACACAATGGTTTTTCTAATGCAATATCCGGATGAAAACCTTAGAAACCTTAGAAAAACTCAGGTTTAGCCGTACTTTTAAAATAAACAAAAAATTTGTAGAAGTGATTCTAACAGTTTGCCTTTGGCGCTTTAGGTAATTTAACTAACCATCTCAAACTTGAACAAAGCGTGGCATTAAGAGAAACCACAATTCAGCTTAACTGTACTGTTAAATGACTTAATTTTTCCTTGTCCCACTGGCAAGAATGAAATATGGCAAGCCCTCCCTTATACAAACGTTGGGTGTAAATGCGAACGTATATCACTGAAATTGTATAAGCTCACTAGTTGCACACGCCAGTAAAACATCGAAATTTGGAAATGTTGGAAGGCCTTAAACTTTTTACTTAAATATTTACTTAAAAAGTTATCGACTGTGTAACATCAAATTATTTTTAATGTCTGGTAATTGTTTATTCAACTAATGGAATCCCAAGGTAAAACATTCGCTGACGTGTATTTCAGTTGAGAATGATTTATGTGTATCGAACGCTTAAACTGTCGTCTATGTAACAACAGAAATAATTAGTTAATTAAACCGGTAATCGATAATGCCCTACATAATAATTATTCAATTTATACAACCGATGAATTTATTACCTGGACATGTTTGTTGATGAATTAGCTTTAATGTAGAAAAACATGAAGTGCGTAGTAGATACGTTTATTGATTCTTTTTGAGTATTTTTAGGTACGAGTTTCATCTTGCTTACTTCAACTAAAATGCACTCTTTTAAAACGGGAATAAATGCAAGTAAGCAGAATTTAATTTTCTTTCGACCCATCAATTAAGCCATTAATTTAACTTTAAGGTAAGTTTCGCCCGCAGCAATCTCCTACAAAAAATATAAAACGGAGGCTAGCAAATTTAAAGAAAGTTTCAGCAACTACATCGATAAATATAAATTTTAATAAAGAAACGCTCAAAGTAGATAACAACAGGGCTTAAACTTAAAGAAATCGAGGAGCTTCTCTACTCACTGGGTTTTCGTAAAATAAAAAACATTTTAAGCTAGTATGAACTTCATATCTGAGCACACTTAATTAAATTCGAACTAATTCAGGTTAATTTAAAATTAAAATCCAAAAATACTGTAAATTTGGAGAAATTGTTGCTTCAGGTTCAAATCTGAAAGATTTAGAACCATCTCCTGTAAAAATCCTTTAATAAGTCATATGTACTTAGAATTCGCCTTGAAAATGAGTACCTAAACAATTTAATAATTTAAAAAAAAATTATACGTACCAAGATAATAGCTGTAATTAGGTTTAACACATAAACAAATTATACAAATATCACACTTTAACTCGATCACCCAAACTACTTACCTAATAATATTAAGCTCGAATGCTTAATGCTAAAATAAGTAGGTGCTTGTGGATATCAATTCAAGTGACACGTTTACAAAAGATGGGATCGATAGAAACGTCACCTTCTTTGAATATTAACCCGTACTTTTCAACAAATATAATTGTTGAAAGGGGTTTGTTTGAATTTTTTTAAACACGTTTTTCTGTTGCCTTTCGTATTAACACATTGTTTTTTTATTTTTCTATTCGAGTGTTTTGAATGAGCTTATAAAAAATTTATAAAAAGCTCTTTATTAAAAAAACAGCTTCAAAGGTTTGTTTATGTTGTATTTTACGATGAAATTTCTGCAATTACGATATTTTTTGTTTACCACCTGAAAATCAACCTTTGCAATTAACATATTTGACAGGTTTAGTTAAAAAGCTTTGTTGTTGTGTTATAACACATAAACTTCAGCTTTTACGACGTTCACTTAAAAGCTAAGGCAACCACTTCGAGTTAAAGCATTTTATTAAGTAAGAACAATTGTTATCTAAAAACAGATTAACGAAATAAAATAAGTGAAATCCATTAAGGGCATCAGGACAATAAAATACTCAGTAATAACGAATAAAATCGTGTAAACTTTGTTAGTTAATACTTCAAATTTAATTAACCGAGCAAGTTTGTTTACGTCATCAATTCAATGAAAAGGTGACCTTTAAATACGCGACATAATTTGTATATTTAATACGAAAGTCTTTCTTGAATTGTATAGATAAGTATCTGTGCCAAGGTACAAAAATACATCATTAATTTATTATTAATAACGTGGTTGGAATACGCTTTTTTGTATAAGCTTTATTCGAAAGCATGTTTAGACAGAAGAAAAAATACATAATCGAAATTAAAGAACGTGATCGAAGTATATCGAATATTTAACGTATGGAAATTTTCTTATTTAAAGCAGTTCACATGTACTTCTACTGAATTAAGTGATTTTACAAAATTATTCAGCATTCTTGTTACTTTTTATTTTATTTTAGGTACTTTAAAAACGTTAACGGTTTTTGAAGTATCAAACATGACGTGTATCGTATAGAAAATCGAAATTTATTTATAAGCAAATAAATAAATTAATAAATATCCAGTTTTTCTACCTTGAAAAAACTGTAATAACCTTCAGATTTTCGGGCGTTTTGTTTTCGGTACGTACATAAATGCATTCGAAATTTGTTGTTGGCATTTTTCTGGAACGTATCGAAACATTTAAAATAGTTTATTGGTTTATTTAATAGCAAGAATAATTTTGTACATATTCAAAAAAATTTCAGGGAAATGCAAAAATTTGTAAAATTGCATTTCAATCACCTAAATCTGGAACTTGTTCAACGGTCTTTTAGACATTAAACTTCCAAACATGCTCTTTCGATATTTCAGAATCTGTTAAGTTACAATATTTTTTTTTTGTTGTTGAAAAGACCTTTTCTGCAATTTATTTAGTTCATTCAATTCGATAATATTATTTATTCAATTTTTTGTTATTTGTCAGTTGTGAAAAATTCCGAATCAGAAAACATCAATTTATTTGCAATGACAAAGGCAACTTTGTAATAAATATTTTTGGATGGGGATTCCTAAAAATAATCTATTCGAAAAAGGTTAGTAAGATAGCGTGTTACGTACATGCTTTGTTAAAACCGCTATGGCCTTGCTTTAATAATGTAAAAGCACCCTTACATCTCCTTATTTATTTTTCTCTCTTTTATCGTTGGGTTTTGTTTAATGTGGATGTTTCAAATAACCGGCTACCACCTACGTCGCCGTTTACAAAACAAACAAAAGGCATTTCTTAAATATCTTAAACTTTCCTCAGTAATTTCATTAAAGATCATCCACTGGGGGTTAATTAAAAATTATGGAATAAATCAGGCGAGACTCATGAATCCTGAAAAATCAAACCCCGTGGCTTACAAAAACAAAAGGGAGACAATAGAATTCATGAAAATATCTAAATTTCTTTTAAGTTCACGCAGGATTCCGTGCGTTTTTTTCTGGTTTTGTACAAATCTTCAGACAAAGGAAGCCACATTAACGCCTGAAAATACTGTATTCAGTCTCGTGTAATTTACTCCCACGTAAGCGAAACATACTTGGAAATAATTAAAACTTTTCATTTTAGAGCATATGTGGAATTATATCACATGTGCCATAATGAAACAGCTTTTAATAGCGTTATCATTAGACGCCCTGCTTACTTTGCATTTATATTAAATTTCCCTATTAACCGCCTACAAAGTTAGGCCTTATCAACAGCCCTCGGATTAATCTTAATTTTTTTCTTTTAAATATTCATACGAATGTTTATTTTTAATTATTTTCCCATAAAACATACGGGATGCATTCGTGAAATTTTAGTACGCGAGAAAAATCAGGAAGTCTCGAAACAAAGTAAAAAGCGTATAAAATTGAACTTACCACTTAAGCTCGAAAATTGGCGCACTTTCCAACAAAGACATGTCTCCACACGCGGCGAGCGCTAACTGACGCCGGCGCCGAGTAGCGCCGCGCGACGCCAGCGCCCGGTCCTGGTGCGGAGACGCTTCCAAATGTGACTGGGTCAATACTACGATCCTGCTGAACTTACCTGGAGCTTTAATACTGGACGTGCGCCATAGCTTGTACGCCCACACGGTTAACTGAGCTTTTGGCAAATGACGTGCGTCTTATGTGCCAATATCCCGTAGGTTAGGCGGGCGTTATAAGCCGAAGGTCAATACAGACAAACTTACCAACAAATCTTCTTGGACTGTCAGATTATCCAGAGATTTTGAAAGGGGACGGATATATCTGTTACCGTTATTTATTTAATCCTGTGAGATAAATCCTTATCCTGACCAGGATCGTCAGGCTTTGTATTCCAAAGTTTTATTAATTTATATTAATAATATTAACCTACAAACCGAAAAATTTATCAGTAAGGTTGAACTTTATTTAAACCTGTATCAATTTGAATAAATCCCCGTTTTTCATATTTACACAAATCTTGCAATTTTTCGGGTTATTCTACAAACTATGTGTTTTGTTTGCGGTACAAACAGATATAGTATCCAAACATCTGAGATAATAATAAAATTATTATTCCTCATTCATTTACTTAATGCTAACTTACTAATATTTAAAAAGCCTAATAACTATTAAAGTTTGAAAAACCGTAGATATTGCAGTCGGTTATTTAAAGTAATTTTGATGTCTTTAAACTTTTTTAAAATTCAAATCAACTACATATTTCCAAAATGAAAATGTCAAATCAAATTATAAAACACATTTGCAAGTGAAGCGCGAATTCTGGTTCCGAACTTTAACACAAAATGATGGCACCCAAATAAAACTTGTTGAATTTATATTTACTCCGGCCAAGTTGAGACTGTGTCGCTCTCTAAATTTCCGCGCTATTCTGCTGTGAAATATTTAATTCCCGCTATATGTTTCCCGTAAAATTACGAACAAGGAAAACTCTGACATTCTAATATTACTATATGGCAGGTAGTACGTCTTAATATTCGCATTTATGAAAAGAGCAGCTCTTCTGAAATATTGTAAAAAATGTTCGTAATTATATAAAATGTAAGACTAATTAGATGTTGCTGCTAAATAAGTTTAAAAAAAACTCTGAGGGCTTCCTTAGGAAAATGTAATAAAATAACTGAGCTGAGTGGATTTGAGTTAGTTTCCTGAAAGGATAGCTTTTACATTAATTAGTTTAACTTATTACTCTGATTTTAAAACTTTCACATAATTATTAAACTTTATTTTAGTAACTTCCAGCTAGGATACTGAGTTACACATTTTTTTCTTTTAGTGATTTCTAGATCCACCAATTATTTTGTGGAAAATACGGCTTTTTGTCCTTTGCCATCAAATTAATACTGCATGCAAACACAACACGGCGCTTTAAATTATTAAAAAGTGTTATTGAAATAGCTAAAATATTTAAAACACTTTGCATGTGTAATGTGCGAAAAAGGGTGCAAATATTGCGATACACTAGGTGCAGCGTTTGCTTTACTGCAGAACATCCAATCGACTGAATTTGAAATGGCTAGCTGCCCTGCACATTTACACTCACGAAGTACATGAATAATTAAGTGAAAGCTTTAATGGGAAAATTACTGGTCGAGGGCATGGAATTCAATGGCCTATTAGGAACTTCACTTAGTCAGTTTTTTTGTTTGTTTGAACGAGGTGGATTTTAAAAGTTCACACAACCAGTTCAGAAAAGCTCAAACAGAGCTGCTGAACTGGAACGATTTAAGTGATTTAACATCAAAAAGCGTTGTGTCGACTAGAGAATACCTAATCGATAAATTAAATTACATTAAAATATATAAGTCGTTTTTCTTTAAAATCCCTAGTGAACATTATTTTTTCAAAAAGCTCTAAAAACTTTGCGAAATAACTATTGAGTTTTCTTATACAGAAACAGAATTTTTCTTTAAAATCAACAGTAAACCTTGTTTTCACTAAAAATATAGAAAATTTTCGAAAATATTTGCTTAAACTTCGTGAGAAAACAGCAATAATTTTTCTTTAAAATCACCAGTGAACCTTATTTCCTCAAAGTGCTTAAACAACTTTCTAAAATAATTAGGTATTGAATTTCGTAACAAAACAGCAGGATATTTCTTTAAAATTTCCAGTGAACCATATATCTTTAAAAAGTTTTGAAAACTTCTCTAAATAATTACGAAATTTGTCAACAAAGGAACAGTATTTTTCTTTGACATCCCCACTGTACATTATTTTTTCGAAAAGCTTAGAAAACATTACAAAATAATTACTGAATTTTCTAACAAAAGAAACAGAATCTTTCTTTAAAATCGTCAGTGAACCTTGTTGCCTCAAAAAGTACAGACAATTTTCGATAATAATTGTTTGAATTTCGTGAGAAAACAGCAAAATTTTTCGTTAATCCACAGTGAACCTTATTTCCTGAAAATGCTTAGAACTCTTTCTTAAATGAATATTGAATGTGATAACAAAACAGCAAGATCTTCCTTTAAAATCCCCAGTGAACATCATTTCTTCAAAAAGCTTAGCAAACCTTCCGAAATAATTACTGAGTTTCCCAACACAGGGAAACAATTTTTCTTTAAAATGCCCAGAGAACTTCATTTCTTCAAAAAGCTTAGAAAACTTTCCGAAACAATTACTGAATTTCGTAACAAAGCAAAGGAGTTTCTCTTTAAAATCCACAGTGAAGCTTATTTCTTCGAAAAGCTTAGAAAACTCCCACAAACAATTACTGAATTTTGTAACAGAATAGCAGAATCTTCCTTTAAAATTCCCAGTGAATCCTATATTTTCAGAAAGCTTAGGAAACTTGTAGAAATAATTGTTTGAATTTCGTAACAAAGAGAGATTTTTCTTTAAAATCCCCGGTGAACCTTGTTTTCTCAAATAGTATAGACAGCTGTCGAAATAGTTATTGAATTTCCAAATAAACGAACAAGATTTTTCTTTCAAATCCCCAGTGTTATATTTTCGAAAACCTTAGAAATCTTTCCGAATTAACTAGTGAATTGTCTATGTTACATATTTTTTTAATCTAACGACAATCAAATAAATTGAATTTAATTGAATTGAATTGAATTTCCTAACAAAGGAACAAGATTATTCTTTAACTCTTAAACCTTAGGTCCTCAAAGAGCTTAGAATTTTTTTGGAAATGGTTACTGAATTTCGTAGGAAAACAGAAGAATTTTTCTTTAAAACCCCCAGTAAATTTTATTTCTTCAAAAGGCTTAGAGATTTTGTAAATAATAATTACTGAACTTCGTAACAAAACAGAATTTTTTTTTAAAATCTCAGTGAACCTTATTTCTTAAAACGTGTTAGAAATTTTCGGAAATAATTGCTGGACTTCGAAACAAACCAACAGAATCTATATTTAAGATTTCCAGTGAACCTTATTTCTTCGAGAAGCTTAGAAAACTTTCAAAAATAATTACTGAATTTCGTAACAAGAGAACAGAATTTTTCTTTAAAATCCCCTTCTTTGCTCAAAATAGAGAATTTTTGAAATAATGAAACATGATAGTTCTTTAACATCCCCAGTGAACCTTGCCTCTTCAAAAAGCTTAGAAAATTTTTGGAAATAATTACTGCATTTCGTAAGAAAAAAGAAACAAATTTTCTTTAACACCCCCAGTAAATCTTATTTCTTTAAAGAGCTTAGAAATTTTTGGAAATAATTACTGTACTTCGTAATAAAACAGCAGAATTGTTCTTTAAAATCCCAGTGAACCTTATTTCTTCAAAAGGCTTAGAAATTTTGAAAACTGATAACTGAGCTTCGTAACCAAACAGCAGAATTCGGGCTTAGAAATTTTATGAAATAATCACTGAACTTCATAACAAAGCAGCAGAAATATTCTTTAAAATCCTCAGTGAACCTTATTTCCTCAAAAAGTTTAGAAAGTTTTCCAAAACTTTCGAAAAGCTTCGAAAATAATTGCTTGAATTTCGTAACGAAATAGCAGAATTTTTCTTTAAAAGCCCAGTGAACCTTATTTCCTTCACAGACTTAGCAATTTCTGAAAATAGCTAGTTACTGAACTTTGTAACAGTAGAAGTTTCTTTAATGTCTCAGTGAACCTTATCTCTTCAAAAGCCTTAGAAATATTTGGAAATCGGTAATTACTGAACTTCGTAAAAAAACGTCAAAGTTTTGTTTACAACCCAAGTGAACCTTATTTCTTCAGGGGACTTAGCAATTGCCAAAAATAATGACTGACTTGCCTAACGAAACAGCAGAATTTTTCTTTAAACCGTTTTCTTCAAAGGACTTAGAACTTTTATAAAATAATTACTGAACTTCGTAACAAATTAGCAGAATTTTTCTTTAAGATCTCAGTGAACCACATTTCTTCGAAAGGCTGAAAAATGTTTGGAAGTAATTACTGAACTTCGTAACAAAACAGAAGAATTTTTCTTTAAAATCCTCCTATTTCCTCAAACAAATGAGCAAAACTTCGAAAATATACGGAATTTCGTAACAAAAATCAGAATTTTTCTTTAAAATACCACTGAACTTAATTTTTCCAAAGGGTTCAAAAATTTTCGAAAATAATTGCAGATCTTGGTAAGAAAACAGCAGAATTTTCCTTTAAAACGTCAGTAAACCTTATTTCTTCAAAAGGCTTAGGAATTTTAGGACATAATTATTGAATTTCATCAAAAAGCAGCTGAATTTTCCTATAAAGCCTCTAGTGAATCCTTATTTCCTCAAAAAGCTTAGAACACTTTCGAAAGAATTGTTAAATTTAGTAAACAAAACGCAGAATTCGACTTTGAAGCTTTTGCAAAGCTTTATCCCCCCACAAAGCTTGGAAAAATTTCGACAAGATAGTTGAATTTGGTTACCAAAAGAAAACAGAATCTGTCTTTGAAATTTTTATGAAGCTCTATCTTTTTACAAAGCTAGGAAAATGTTTGAAAAGCTAGTTGAATTTAGTTACAAAGGAACAGAATTTCTCTATGAAATTGTTGCAAAGCTTTATTTTTTCACAGAGCTTGGAAACTTTCTAAAAGATACTTGCAATTTTTTTTTAAATCTCATTGAGTTTTATTTCTTCAGAATGCTTAAAATATTGAAGAAAAATTATTGAATTTAATAAGAAAAACGCAGAATTTGTCTTTAAAATATTTACTAAGCCTTATTTCTTTAGAAACCTTAAACAATTTTTCGAAACATTCTTGAATTTATTGATTGAAAATGCAAAATTTGTCTTGTCTTATAAAAAAACATAAAATTTAGTATTTTAATTAATTTAAATATGCGCATTGTCTATCCTGCTATTTACTAATTTTTTATTTATATAGGTTCTCCATAAAGCAACAAATTACATTCTTCAAATAACCAAGCGTATAATCAAAGAATTGCATAAAATTCTGTATTCTGTTCGATCAGCGAACTAAATAATAAAGGAAAATAATTAAAGGGAAACTGCATTGGCTTTTATACCAGCTTATTGGTTTGAACATCGATCAAAAACCTTCAAAGAAAAATTGATGCATTCAGCACTGTAGAATTATACGTTGAGGAAAAGCAAAAAGGCTGGGGAGGTTATTATTTATTAAATTCTTGAAGCAGAATATAAACGAGTTTAAACAAGAGAATTGTGGTTAAAAGTTTAGGAGAAATTACAAACACGAATATTCCTTTTACCCTTGCCTTTAATCCTATTTGTGAGAGTTTAAAAATAACAAAATTGAAGGGGCTTGAAGCCTTCATCGTTGTTGCAGATAGGATTTCGAACATTAGAACTAAATAAGGATCCTGGCAAAAATTTCCACTGGTACTCGACCTTGACTCATATTTTGAATGTAAACACATTTAATTAACATCTGCACGAATTCATAAAAAAGGCATGAATTCTGAAACATAATTACGTATAGTTAAATATTTAAAAGTGAAATTGAAAATATGAGTAATTCATACTTTTTCAACTGAATAAGCAATGACTTCCTTCCAATTATAAACTCCAAATAAAAGAAACAAGTTTCGTTTCACAAATCTTCTTCATTGTTTGACTTATAATCAACCGATATTTTTGCAAGCTTGTTTAAAGTTTCCCAACAATTTTCTATTCATAAGATGTTAAGCAAAACTCGAGCTTGTTAAATCACTTTAGGATGTTTTGCTAAAATGAACTACGTAATATTTTATTTTCAGAGAATTTAAAATCACAATTAGTGTCAAACTCCATGGCCTTATTTATTACTTGAAAACAATCAATCAGTGAAGTTCAAGGAAATAAAAATTATAATAATTTGATTTGGTTGTACTCGTATTAATAGGGTTTTCAAAAATTTGGTATTGTTTTGAAATATGAAGGACCGAAGTTAATTTTGCACCACGTAATACTGGAATCGAGGAAAGTTTTGGTTTAAACTAAACCTATAACCCTAAACTATTAGTTAACTCAATTATTAGACTGTTTACATAAACGTAAGAGAATAACAAGTTAATTTTCTATGTTAAACAACTCAATGTTGGGTTTTAAACGAGTTTCATCCCCAAAAAGAAATACAAAATTTTAACACAAATTCCTTTGTTTGTAATAAACGCCTTTCACATTAAAATACGAAAAAGCGAAAATGTTAAACAGGTCAACTGTCTGTTTTAAAGGTCGGTACTTAAACCAATTTTATTTTTTTAGAAAAATAAAACCAAGCCAAATTGTGAAAAAAATAGCAATTAAAACACGAGCCAGAACATTCAGTGCCTTCACAAAATTGTTATTATGAGCCACTCTTAATATTCCCCGTCTACATAATTCAATTAAGCACACAAAACGGTCTTTATTTACACTGTGCCCACATACCCTCACTAAATATGCTGTTAACAGCTAACGTTAGATTTTTTTAGAGCATTAATGTAAATTCATAAAGCATAAATCGAGATGTATGAAGGTCTGGGTTTCGTTTAGGTACGAAACTATTTAATTTATTTAAGTTTTCTATAATTTCTTGTAGGGTTCTTTAAATGTCTCAGTGAAAATTAAAACTATGTGAGCTTCTGTTCAGCATTTTTCAGCATTCACGATTTAAGATACTCAACAGTAAACACTTCACTGTGATGTTTAAATTATTGGATTTATATTTTAATAAAAAAGGCAGTGCTTTAACATTAAACGGACAAGTAAATAAATAGTGTAAATGTCGCAATTTATAGCAAAAGCTTGAATAAACAGCATGAACGCAACCCTTTTACTAAATCAACCTTTCCCTTATTTCTACCATTTGTGGCTAGCTATATAACAACGTTAAATTTTCATTTAGTCCCAGTAAAAATTTTCATTCATTCTCCTTTTCGATAGTAACCAAAGTAGATTATTTACTTTCACAGGAAAGGGCAACAAAGATCAATAAAGATTTGCATAAACCGCTGGCACTTTCTGCGAATTTGCAAGTTTGTGCAGATTTAGCAAACATCCGGGGTCTTTTTAAGAGAACAATATTTGATATTTTCAAAATGAAATTTCCTCACGTTTCGTTTGAAACTAGCCGGAATAGTGCTTTATTTCAAGATTTTCAAGATCGGTGCAGCTACATAAAACGGAGTAAATGTTTCTTGAAAATTCGATATCCTAAAGCTTCGAATTGGTTGAGCTCGGATACAACTATCTTAACCGGGAGAGAAATACTCCCCTTGAGTTTTTGTTTCTGTTCCTAAACATCTCTACTTTACATCCACTGACTTTTAATACGACATCCTTGGTTTGGATTTCTTTGTCCTTTTGTTGCGCATACGTGTTGCTTCACTTTCGAAACGTTCTTTTATGAACTAACGTGCTGGATTTGATATGGTCGCAGTTTTAATTTATTTATTAATAGCCTTAATTTGCTTACTGCTTTAAATAATTAAGCTGGAAGCATGGAAAAATGGAAACATAAAGACTTCGGGCGCATGAAAAGGTTATTAAATATATAGGTATAAAATTACGTTTACATCTACTTAATATGATGAAAATTCCTGTACGAGCTACTTGTTTCATGTAAAAAAAAGATAATTACTCCGGAACTGATCAGCCCTTCTAGGAATCCTTTTAATAAATAAATAAATATTTCCTTTATTTTATAGATACATGAAGCAAGGTTTGCGCTCATTTTTAAGGATATTATTCCAACCTGGTTCAGAAATATCTAATATCTAAGCAAACACAGATTTTACTCGAGTGGATCATACTTTTTGGCAGTAAGCAAATAAAGACTGCGGTGCTTTGGATAATAAAACAATAACCAGAGTGTAACAGATCGTCAATTAACAGAGTAGGCCTCGATTTAAAATTCATAAAGTTATTTAAGTTTAAAACCTACATTTTACAATTTAATAGAAGAAAAATTAGACTTAAAAATTAAATCAGAAGAATTAATTATTTGCCAAATGGCAAGCTTTTTATATTAAAACTAATCGAGTAGCCATCAAGCCTAATAATTTTGCCACTGCTTTTATTAGATGATAATTTATGGACTGATGGACAGAATAATTATTTCCAAGTCGTTAATTTCCGATAATTTTTCAGTTCATTAAAATTCAGGCGAAATAATTTATTTCGGAGGCAATTTTTAAACATCGATTATTACATTTACATAAATCCAACACGAGAATTACATTTTTTTAAACATCAGTTGCCTCCCCTTTTAGCATATTATTTTGTCACCTGTTCCTTTTCCCACGTAATATATTCTGGAAGGTGGTCTTTTATCCACAATTTTCTCTTACGTATAGCCGAGTGACACCCATTCTGTCCTACTATTACGGTTCTTATTATTAATGAATTTTAAAATTGGCGCAACAGTTCTGGGAGCTTTAAATTGTTGGTTAGGCTTTGAATTAAAGATTGTAAATTGTGGGACAGCGAACATCTCTTTCTAATAAAATTTTATAATTCTCGTTAGTTATTTACGATTTTTACTTTTTTTAAAGCTAATTACTGGACCATGAAATGTAACGACTTAAAATGGTTTCGATTTAATTATAGAAAGGTTTTTGTAAAATTCAGTAGATGCAAAAAATTTGGGAATCTTAAATTATTATTATGTTAATAATAATTATTTAGGTAACGAGGGAGGTAAGAAAGGGGTATTCTGTCACGTATGGAACTAGAGATCGAGTGAAACGCTCGAATGATCTGAATAATATTTTTTCGAATATCGATATAAACTGTCATAAATAATTTAAATAACTTTTGTAAAATTGGCATTAATAGTCGTTAAATTAATTTATCAAAATTTACCTAAACAATAGTTACTATTCTACGCTTGATTTTCAGCGTTATTACTTCCCTTGCTAATTCTTAAAGTTTAACATTTTTAAACCCACGCCATTTGATAAAAAATAAAAAATCACCCTCACGTTTTTTAAATCTACACCAAATTCAACAGAAAAAAGTTTAAATCTTTTTTAATCTGTGTAATTATTAAGACCGAAAGGTGATAAGAAAACGAATGAAGCAGAAGTTAACTAATAAATTTAAATGTAACCATACAGGGGAAGTAGGAACGAAACACTGATAATGGTGTTTTATGTAATAGGGCTGAAGATAAGCAGCAGAGGAAAATGTGATTAATTCTGTAAATCAAGCAATTACAAGAGAAGTATGGAGCACAATGTTAATTGTTAGCCATTCCGAAACAAAGAGAATGTTAACGCGTTTAAGAGCTTTAAAATGCTTTAAAATTTTAGTTTTCAGGGCCACATTAATGTTTCCAAACGCATGGCCTTCTGGTGAGTTATCAATTCGGTTTTAAGATGTTCCATTCTACTATAAATAATCGAATCTGTATTGAAAATTCTATCCAACAGTTTTCGAGTTAAGGAACACTTGGTAGCCGTTTTCTTCGATATCGAAAGGGTATATGATACGGTGTGGCGATATGGCTTATTATAAATGCTGCATGAATAGGGTTTTCGTGGTTAGCTGTCAAAATGTATTGATTCCTTCTTAAGTTCAAATTCAAAATGTTCTTTCTTCTTCGCGTACATTAAGAAATGGAATTCCTCAAAGTTCTGCCTTAAGTGTCACATTCTTCTCCATAGCTGTCAAGCACCTCTTAGCTTCCTTGTAGCCCAATATTGGTGGACAAAAAGCAGTTAATCTCATAGTGAGCGAAGCTGAATCATCACGCGTATTCACATCTTCAGCAGTGCACATTTGTGTTGCGGAAGCCTCACAGAGATCCACGGCTTTTCCTTAAGGACTCTCAATTATCGTGTCTCCAACCGGTTCGTTTTTTGTACGTAACCTTTGATACAAAGTTAAATTGGTATAATCACATAAACGATTTAGTGAGTGGTTGTAAAAAATCACTGAACGTCATAAAATGTCTTTCTAACATGGGGGCAAATAGGGAGGTTTAGCTAATATTATATAAATCATTGATTCTATCCAAGCTAGACTACGGTAATACTCGTCCTTAAGAAAATCTGTTTTAATTAAATTAGAAGGACCTCATAGTGCGTTTCGAACTACATCAACAAGCAACCTTTGTTGTGAAGTTAATACTGCGTCTTTGATGAATTCAACAGACACTTATATACTCTCACTAGCACTAAATCAGCAAATATTCGTATGCATGTTTTTCTTACAAAACCTAATTGTAAGTTACCCATGATACCTACTGCTGGTTTCTGTGAGCTTTCGCCTTGGGTATTACCCATAACTGCTAGTCGTATAGAGCTATCAAAACCCTCTAAACAGAATATCCCTCGAACATCGATTAAACAGCGCTTTCTATAATTTTTAAATGTTTATTCCGATTCTACTGTTATATTTACAGAGGTGTAGATGCTGCTTTTTGTGTTCATGATGAAACGTATTTTTGGTCTCTCCCACCACAGTCCAGTGTTTTTACAGCAGAATTGCATGTCGTATGACAAGCTCCTCGTTACTGCATTATGGCTCATAATTCCACTACGTGTGTACTGTGCACAGATTCACTTAGCGCAATTCAAACTCCTTCTCTAGAAAGCCTATGGCCCAACTTACATTAGCTGTTCTTGGTTGCTTATCGAATTCGCTAATACAAAAAATTATATTTATATGGAAACTTATATACTTACTTAGGCGTATATGGTAATGAATTAGCCGATGGGAGACGCGAACATCCTCACCCATGCTGACATAAAACTGTTTTTTATATATATTTCGAACCATAAAATAAAGGCAGTTCGAGTGGAATTACATTCATGGCAAATTCAAGGCGATTAAGCCTTTCGTTAAGAGATGGAAATTATCGTTTTCTTTTTCTCGAAGGGAACAAACTAAAATTTCTACGTTAATATTAGGCCACTTAGCATATACTTCGAGCCTCCACAGCTCTGCCAAACATCTCAAGCACAACTTAACCGTTTACCACTTACAATATAAAAACCCAGGAAGAAATACTAATATTTAGCAACTATATTCAAAGTTGCGATGGAAGTGGCCATTTTGAAAACCTGTTTGACTCATTGTCGGATGTTGTTGTGGCTAGTTCTCGCGTGTGGCTGATCCTTTCTGTTTTAGCTGGTTTTCGCTTTGAAATTACGCTATTTATCGATACTTATGAAAGCTGCTAATTATTCTGGTGTATATAGTGCGTAAATAGACTAATATCGTAGATAATAAGCGGTATAAATAGTGCAATAGTGTCATAGATTAGTTAGCAAAACCCATCGCCGTCTTAAATTTGTCTTGCATATGCTCCTTTCCGGGTTTTTATATTAAAAGGTTTACCATATGCGTGATAACTCCCTAATAACTTTCCCGTTACACCAGGATGTAAAACAAATTGATTAGCTAAGGTACTGGCTTTTTGTAAACAAGTTTTCTAAAATTTAAAGGTAGTCAACATAGCCATCTCTTTCATTTTGTTTATTTTTATTTATTAAACTTATATCTACCCCAACCATATACTTCAATATTTATCATGTGTAGCATCTTTTATTCGCTACTCAATATACTTGTCTGTACTATATCAAACCAACTGACCTCTCCAGATAGTTTGTTCCTACCTGTATAACCACCTAGAATTACTTAGTGACTAGCTTACGGGGAGAATGGCACTGGCCGGATCCCCTAATGTCATGTTAAACTATATAAGATTTACTTATAACTCGAATGCGAGTAGATTGTAAATAGGCAACTTAATAAAAAAAAAAAAAAAGATAGTTTGTGATATAATATAACCAGTCTGTGATATTTTTCCTCCAATTATGTTGTGATATTTTTTTTCTTTGCAAAGCCTTATACAACGTATTTTGACGATTACCAATCAACAGGCACACAAAAATAAATCACCGACAGACAAAATCAATTTACCTAAATCACACTAATGGCTAATGGCCAAAGTTGTCGATGCCGCACCAAATATTATGAGAAAAAGCACAATAACGCACTACTCCAAACACGATCGAACCGTGGTATTAAATATAATAATACTTAGTTACTTAAACGTTTGCAGGCTGTGTTTACTAAATAATCTATGTGTAAATTAAACTTTAAAAATGATTCAAAAATTAATTCCACCTTAAAAATCGTAGTTGAATTACAGGTGTCAGACTTATAATCATATATAAAGTAGGAATTTAATCTTAATCTTAATGCTTGTATCTTGTATGAAACTTTTGCAATGCTTTTACATCATGAAATAAAAGGACACAATTTGGGAGTTGATGAAACAATTAAATTATCCAGAAATACTGAGATTACTGGTAGCATATATTCCCCACTTTACGTAGGTAGAGAGAATGTATAGGTATAGTTTATACATATTACCAGCAAAGAATCCAAATACAAAGTTATAAAACAAATTCTTTTCCCAATTAAGCCTTTATTGCAAATTCAAACATTTTTCAGCATTTAATGCGCCGTCAATAAAAAGTGTTGCAACAATTGTGGTACTAATTTGTCGAAAATATTGTTATGTAACATATCATAAAATTTGGTGTTTATATGCAAAAAATATGTTCTTTTAAGTGCTAGTATCACAAGAGGGTGTTGCTATTTAAAAGAACTGATGATGAAGTCATAACTCGAACAGGGATGACGTAATATAAAAATATACATATACCAAAAAAAGCGCATCTAAAAAATAAAATCGACGTGTCCAAGCATTATTTTCTTACTTGCCCAATAAAGATTTTATCGAATTTGTTCCAACCTTTACGTGCTCACTGTATAACTAGCTCGTAGGACAATGTATACAGAAAGATTTGATTCCTAAATTTCTAAATGATTTAAATAAATAAATAAATATTTTTTTCTCACAAAGCATTTCCAAAATTGCAGCATTAAAGCAAAGAATTGTCGATTGGGTGAATGACAAAAAAGCTTAACAGTAAAAATTAAATTAATACAAAACAATAAAACGAATTTATCGTATGAGCTTTTGTTCAACAACAATTTCAAGAATATATGTATAGGTATTTAGCTCTCCTCGGAATACGGACCTAAGAGGTAGAATAACAAGGTTCTACACGTATACACACATACACAATACATATGATGCAGTATGTAGGTATTAACGGTGAACCAACCACCTAACTCGCACAGACGGGCCGGGTTGTGCATTGCACCCGTTAAAACCACATACGCTAACGAACCAGCAAAAGCCATAGGCCTTCAGGCCTGAAAGTGCTGTATACGTATATAATTTAATTTTAAGTTAAATTTTAAAATCTTCTTTAATTTAAGCTTGGCATACATTGTAAGGCACCAATACAAATATTTAAGTTTAGTAAAATCTACAAATAAACCCCTTTTTGAAATGAAAGGGCTTGGTGGTAATTATGTATAATTAATTATCTATTAGAATAAATAACCTTACACGAGGTGTGTTCAATTGAAACCCATCCCTTGTCATGTTAGCTTTGGAACAGTGCAATGAAAATTGGTGTCATTATTTTGAACCATCAGTAAGTTGTCATCGATCTAATGGAAACATTCAAATTCACCACCACCAAAGAAGTTTAAAGCACAATCTTCTGCAGGCAAGGTGATGTTGACATTTTTTTTCGGCCATGAAGGACCCTTGCTGATAGAGTTTAAAGAGCCTAAAGTAAATATCTATGCAAACCTGTACAATGAAAGTCTGAACAAGCTTCTTCAAGCATTAAGACGAAAACGTCCAGGGTAGCTTTGACGTGGTGTCATTCTGCTTCACGACAATGCTCGGCCTCATGTCACCAATGTGTTAAAAGAAAATATTCAACAGAAGAAATGGAGGATTTTAGAGCATCCACCCTACAGCCCAGATTTACCGCCTTGTGATCTCCATATTTTTGGGCCACTGAAAAAGGCGTTAAAAGGTAAACGTTTTCAGTCGAACGCAGAAGTAAAAAACGCTGTAAAGAATTCTTCAGTCAGCTGCCACAAGAATTCTATGAGCAGGGTATACATCGGTTGGTGAAACAATGGGATAGGTGCCTTAATTGTGGTGGTAATTATTTATAATTATATTTCTGTATAATTTTTGTATGGACTAAAGATGTGTTTCAATTGAACACACCTTGTGCATTCTGTGGTACCAGTTAAGATGTTCCAATTTTCTGTTGGGCTTTTTCAAAATAATCTTCAGTTTACTTTAATACAACTTAAACGGCTGCTGTTTTAACCTACATTCTTTCTTTCTGCAGTTTGCAAATTAAACATTATTTGTATATCAAATTTAAGATAGTATGTACTTACGTAACTTAGTTATTGCTGTAATGTGCGGCGATGAACTAAAAACCTAGGACAAACGAACACACGTATTAGATTTCAGATATGTCAGAAGACACGAACTTATTTATAATTGTTTTAAAACTAACAAACGTTGCTCGAATTAATTTCTGCGTTAATTAAACAACATATTGTAACACGAATTGTTTATCAGAATTGCATAATTTGGAACGTTTTATACTTAATCTAAAGTTATTTTTAACTCTCAAGGATGTGCAGACTTTGATATAGCCGTGTCCCGCGTTTACATTTCGAATTTGTAATTTTTAATCTGCATTGAATCAGTTGCAGGCATTTACTTTAAAATGTATCATGAAATGCTTATTAACAGTTGTTAATACCGTTTTCTGGACATGGCCATTTGTACACGTTCATAAATTGATCGGAATTTTAATACATACTAACGTTATATTTATTAACGAAACTCTAGTTCTTATCAAATGCAAACCATTCTCAATAAAGGTGCCATATACAGGATCTAACAGGTATGAATAGAAACAACTAGGAAACTAGTTAATGATGTAATAATTAATATTGGTAATGTCTGAAACGTGCATACTGAGTAGTTTTATACTTTCAAGGGCAAACAGTTATGTAACTGAACATTCGCTCCTCTTTTTGTACAAAATGTATACCTTTATTTTGTTTTCAGTTTAAATATATTTATTTATTAGTTTTACTAATAGGTCGCTGAACAAAAACGTTTTATAACAAAATCTTGCATTTCTTGTACTTCATTAGATACAGCTAGACAATGATGTTTGAGAACCGCAGATTTACAAAACTTCACCAACTATTTAACTTTTATTTATGAAAATTACATTAACTACAATTTAAATATTATGAAGCTATAGAAAATGAAACAACTTACAATAGAAAAAAAATATTTTATGAATTCTTTCAACTTGTTCGACAATTCTACAAAATAGTACTGGTCGAAAAAATTTCAATACGTTGGACGTCTTGTTTCACAACTTTCAAAGTATTTTCAATTCATTAACGAGAAATCACAAAATCCAAAATAATTAAAAATAAGTCTACTTTAATTCATTTAGTCAAAACCTCTTGGTGTAGCTCAAGAACTACAAAGAACAAGAGATTCTTGATTTTTGTTCAGAAGATTTTTTTTTCAAGCGACTTTATAATTTTTAATTGGGTTTTTGCTATCAATTGCTAAAACAGAATTACATTAATTAACTAAATAATAGCTCACTGAACGTAACGTTTCGGAGGCAAGTCTATCTCCGTTTTCCAACAAATCAAAAAACTTTAAAAACGAGCAAAGTTTTATAATATTATACGAGTATATGTCACCCAAAGCTATAAAATTGACTGTGGTGGTTATACAAACACTTGTGGAACGAATTACGTTGTTATATTTACGTATGTATAATGGTTTAATGTATTGAAATTCCATCTTTGAGAACCTGTAACCAAAAATTATCTAAATCTACTGAATGAGAAGGTTCTTTAAATAAAATTTTAGAATTGTCCCTATGGATTTTGTGGTTATTACTTCAGGCATGTTTAGCAACTTTGGATTTTTCGATTTCATAGTTTTTAATCATTTTTTTGTTCTTTAATTCTGACTTTTAATGGCCTAGATGTTTCACCGTATTCACAGGAAATACTGTATATGCAGTCTTTTAAACTTTGTTCTTCGTTTAACGGTTTAGTTTTTGGAAGAAGTGTCTTAACGTTGAACTTTTTACCAATTCACTTGATTTTATCAGACCTACCTGTTGTGGGGATTTTGTTGTGTAAGATGGTTTCGCTGCGTTCGTTTATTTTCCATGTTGAAGTATTTTGTATAAGATTTCTATGGTCGCCATTGTTTTGAAGAATATTTGTAATACATTCATTTCTTTATGTCAATTTGGACATTAGATTACTGTTTTTCTCTTTCATAAATACCTTTTACAGCACTTATTTTGATGGTTTGGTTATGATATGTTAACACTGTCTCTGCCTTTTATAATCAGTGTATCGAGGAAAGGTAATGAATTATTTTGTTATGTTTCTAATAAATTTCATTGAGTTTTCTTGATGATTGATACAACTTAAAGATTTACTTAGTTCATCCATATAAGGAAAAATAGAAAAGACGTCATCAACGTATCTCCACCAAGTTGCTTTTTTTATGTATGTACATAATGTACATGTACCTACACATTGTTGCTCAAAGTCTTCTATTAATATATTATTTATAATTGGACCCATGGCCATTCCGAAATCCTGTTAGTAATAGTCTGTGTTGAGTTGGAAGTATACTGTTTTAATAAAATAAGTTAGAAGTTCCATAATTGTGTCTACTAAATGTTTTGAAGTGTTGTCGTAATATTTTTTCTGAATATAATCTTGAAACATCTTCCGAAAAAACATAAGTAATGGCGTTTTTAGGTAAAAATAAAATCAGTATTGAACGATGAACCTATTCAACAAGTAGATAACTTTCAATTCTTGGGTTGAAAAACACAACTAATTACATTAATGGAACTATCAGAAAAACGCTAAATAAAAGAGTACAGGAACCATCATGAAATTGTATAAAATAATGTCAGTCCTATTATTACTATATGGAGTGGAAACTGGATAATAACAAAGAAAATAGAAACAGGATTAGAGTGCAGCGAAATGAGGTTTCTAAGATCGATGGCTGGTTATAGATTATATTTATGTACTTATATTAGCCCTACAGGCCTTACAGGTTGATGGCTTAGTTGACTACTTTTCGCCATTCTTTTCTGTTAAGCGCCTTTTTCCTCCATCTTGTAATACCCATGCGGTTTAAGACCTCTTCTACCTCGTTTCTCCATCTTGGCCTTGGTCTGCCTTTCCTTCTCTTGCCACCCAGCTCGCTCACTACTATTTTCTTTGGCAGGAGTCCTTCTGCCATCCTCATCATGTGGCCCGTACATCGTACTCTTTGCGCTTTCGCAATGCCAATTATATTTGGTTCCTTGTACAACTCCCTTATTTCTTGATTTGACCTTCTTTCCCATCCGTCGTCCACTTTCTTGCCGCCGTAAATTTTTCGTAGCACTTTTCTTTCCCACGCCCCTAAACTGTTTTGCACAGTTTTCGTTAAAGTCCACACTTCACTTCCGTATATCACCACTGGTCTTATTACTGTTTTATAGATACGCACTTTAACTGCTCGCGACACTGATTTACTTCTAAGAATTTCAGCTAAAGAATAAACATACTTATTTCGCGCTATTCATCTTGCTTCTATTTCTTCGGTTATTGCTGGTTTTCTTGTAAACACTGTTCCTAAATAGTTGAAACTTTCCACTTCCTCAAATTTGTATTCTTTTTGCTCAATTGACCTTATTATTTTCTTTTTTACTGTTTCGCATTCCTCATCACTCCATATAAATACTTCGTTTTCTTCTCATTTATTGTTAATCCCATAGTTTGTGCTGCTCTTTCGAGTCTGACCATGACATCCTGTAGTTTTCTTTACTTCTTGTTAAAATAGTGATGTCATCCGAGAATGCCAAACACTGATGACGCTTGTGATGTAAGCTCTGTCCTATTTATTCTACATTCTCTGATGATTTTTTCTAAGGCTATGTTAAATAAAACTGCTGAAAGAGGATCTCCTTGTCTCCGTCCTGTTTTTACTTCAAAACTTCTTGATAAATTCCCTTCCTTGTACTCTATTTTCCGTATCTGTTAATGTCATTTTTACTAGCTTAATTAACTTTCGTGGTATTCTTAATTCTTCCATTGCTTTCCATAGTTGTTCCCTTTTAATACTGTCGTAAGAAGCTTGTTTAAAGTCTAAAAATAATACGTGTGTATTCAATTTGTGCTCATAGCTTTCCGTCTGTATTGCTCTCAACACGAACAAATGGTCGATTAGCGATCTTTCTTTTCGAAAACCACATTGATATTCTCCGATATTCTCTTCAATTTCCGATATTAACCTATTCTTTATGCAAGTTGCTAGAATTTTGTATCCCATACTAAGTGGTACTATTCCTCTGTAGTTATCACATTCCGTTTTCGCCACTTTCTTATATATAGGACATATAATTGCTTCCGTCCATGTTTCAGGCATCTTTTCTTTCTCCCATATTTGCACTATCAGCTTATACATAAATCCTTGAAGTCCCTCCCCTCCGTATTTGATCAGTTCTGTCTGTATAATGTCATTTACTGGGCTTTTATAAATTATCAGACAAAAAACGTAACACCTAATTATGAAGAGAACTAAACATAGATAGCATAAATGAAAAAATTAAAAACTACCCAACAACATGGAAGGAACATCTGCAGAATATTGAAAATTCAAGATTACCCAAGAAGATGGATACAAACCCAGAGGCCAGATAAACGATAGAAATCACAATAAGTCACGTAATGAGCATAAAACTCAATAGGTACTTGAAGATTATGATGATGATAATGATGATGAGGGGAAGTTATACGAATATGCATAATAACGAATTCGTTTTTACGTGTAGTTTGACTGACATAAATTTGAGAGTTTAAATTTAATCAACGCAAACATCTTATGTGAGTATTTATTCCATAAACAGATATACATAACGACTTGTAAGTATGGCTTCTTATAACGTGTCAAATTTTCAATTTCAATCTTTACTAATTAGCAAATCATTTAGGTCTTCATGGATGTTCATATCTGAGGTGAATTTTCAAAATCCCCAAAGTACAACAAATACGGAACATCCTATACATTGAGAAATATTTATGCAGTGTGTCCCACGAGTACTAAGGCAAACGTATACATTATTCGAAATACAACAAAAATAGTTTTAAATAAATAATACACTGATTACCTAGAGAGCACTTTTCCTATCACTCAACTTTTGTTAAAGCTATTTTTTGTATTTCACATAATAAACAAGTTAGAAGGTTGTCTCAGTGTTCGTGGGGCGCACTGTATATTAACTTCTGCTTTCGTACGGCTTTTCTATATCACAGTAAAGCAATTATATTTGATAGCCGATGAAGAGGAAACCCCTGTGTGCATATTGAAACGTAAACTCATTGCTTAACAGCAATAATTTAATTTTTCTTGATGATAGTCTTTTTAATCCATTAAAATTCGGAAAATTTTCTGAGCGAAATGTAGGCTTGTGGGTGCTAGGAATTTCAACGCGCTTCGACTTCTATGGTTATTACCAGACAAGAACTTTACTGAAGTCAAGGAATGTTTATCGTACCAAACATTGTATTGGTACAAAATTTACGGGTATACTTTGTAAAGAGGGGTTTTATATTAATTTAAACTATGCACATGGTATATAAAACGTGTATACGGTCAGACAGTACAATTCACCTACATAATGTGACCGCAACGTATCAACACGTAGTTGTCGATTCTTGTTTATATTAGTATCATAGTGGTGTGCAGTTTAATATTACAAATTATCAAAAAATATTTGAAAAATAAATCATTTGAATCTCAGGATTTTAGAAAATTTTGGTTGTTTGAAAGCTCACCGTGTTCATTAAAATTTTTAAAGCAAAATCCGAAAATAAGAATCTCCACAATCTTCGTTATTTTTATTTTACTCTGTATTCCATCAGTTTTTCTCATTACAACCAATTCCTTTGAGAAACCTGAAATTACTCCTGTGCACCTTTGAGAAAACGCAGAGTTAATGGAAAGCGTGTTTAACAAACCATTCCTTGTTTTGCAGTGAATATCCTGGAAGCCTTGCATTATTACTGTATGTGGTTTTCATGTAACATGCATTTTCAATGTGCAATATTAAACAAGTACACACAAAATAAACAATGAGTTTGTGGTAAATGTACTTAGATGAGAATAAACCGCATGCAAAAGACAAATAAGTCATAAACGACCAGATAAGGATAATACGCTTATGCCTAATCCTTCATTGTTTTATTGCATGTAGTTTTCAGGTTTAAAATCTTGTTGTATTAAGTTTCAAGTTTGCTGGATTTGCACAAGAAAAATTTTAAAGGTTTTAAGTAATTTTTTGTCCCAATTTTAGGGTTTTCGTAAATTCAAAAGACTAACGAGTTTCTTTTGAAAATCAGCCCAAGTATGAATTAACATAAAAATTCCAACAGTATTTTTCACTCTAGGTAAATCGTATATATTGATAAAATTCATTCAAATCAAATTAATCATAATTTATGAAAGTCCTAACAATACGTTTCACAGACTTCCCAACCATCCAAGTTATTTTTTAATTGTAAATGTTTATTTTTAACATGATTAATAACAAGGTTTATCATTTAATAATATAATTGCGATTAATTCGGAATTAATTAAACAAAAAAGCTGAACTAAGCAGCTGGTCTTCTATTATGTGTCTCATTACGATATGAAACAGCCTAAATGGATATGACATGACACTCATAACATCAGATGGATTAGATAAGCAAGACAAATACAGAGCGGACGTTGTATAACAACAGAATAAGGATAATTCCAAATATGCGAACTCAGAAGCGTGTTTTCTGAAATTAGTTTTTTACAAACAACCTTTATGACTTTCGCTTTTCTTGTGTTTATATTGTCTTACGTTAGGTATTAAATATTTTAACATTATAATATAATATATTTTTTAACAAGCTGATAAAAGCACGTTGCATTAGAAAGGCAAATAACAGACACTTGCTTATTGGTATTGAATGTAGTACCTGCAATGTAAAAAATGCACCAAAAATCAATGTGTTTTGCTGGATCTTTTTATTTTTGAAACTGTTTTAAAATAGAACGCCCTTAAGACGAAGAGGAGTTTCCAATACTTCTGTATTTATTTGCTACCACGTGGAAACTAAATTAAAATTCAGTGATCCCCAAAGGTATCGGAAACCAATTTTAATTTCCAGATCGAACTTTTCCTTTTTGTAGGGCTGAAATTAGAAACAAACTATCTGGATGGGGATGTTCTTATAAAAATACGTGCCTCTTTTAAGTTAATCCCGCACTTTTTCCCTTTACGCAACAAATCCTCCCTTTTTATGAGCCAAAATAATTTTCAGATTTTTTCGCTCTATCCTTTTGTCGATTTATCGCTGTAATATCCTTTCTTGTACTTTTCAAAGTTTTTTCATCAGTGAAAGATAGATACCGGTACAATTGGGTATACATTTGTCCTTGGTAATGCGACTTATTGCTATTGCTAGCTCGTCCGAAAGAAGTGAATTAGCACGGTACACAAGATAATTCAATTGGAGAGACAGAATTCGAAGGGGATTCCAGTGTAATCAAGACAAATAGTAACACGAACCGGTTAATCAAACAGAACCGCTAGGTCCTTTGTCAGATGTCGCTTGATGGAAAAAACGCGTTATTTTCGTAATTTTCACCTACTTTCACGTACATTAAGCCACAGAGTGCACAAATGCTTTTCTCCCAATAGTTTCGCATTTATCAGGCACGTCCTGGGCTTTTCCATGGGCATCCTTTTTATCCCACAGATTCTAGAAATTCCTTGATAGAACCGAGAATTTTTCTAATAAAACACGCCTGTAATTGGATTTTTATTGTTTACTGAAAAAACTAATTCAATTAATGTTCCCAGAAGCCAATATTTGTTTTTGTTATAATCACTGAAAGATGTTTCTTTTTTGAAATGTCTCTGCTTCCAGATTTAACAAAAAATCAGTTGGCATGAATATTTTAACATTGTTTTGTTACGTGTAACCTTATCACTTATCAGTACCACTTAGTCAAAATAAAAGGTTTATCAAACAAAAGCTAATATTTGAAAAATTACTAAATGCTATTTTGCCAAATCACAGGATTTAATAGATGGGCTTTAAAATTGTGGGACAACTCTCCGAAATATATATTTTTTCAGGAAGTCCACTTCTAAGACCTTTTTATGAAGATATTTTTATGGCCATTAACTACCCTGAGACCTGCGTATAGCTTGTTTATTTAGCCATATTTGCAGCGTCCGTGTGTGCTTCGTAACTCGTAAAATTTTACGTGCTTTTTATATTCGACTTTAAAGTGTTTTTATTCAAATTTAATACTGCTGCAGTCTGTTTTTAATCTAACCGAATTCAATTTCCAATTCACTTTTTAGATTCTCATGTTTTCAATTTCCTTCTTCATTGTTTGAAAATTGTGGAAATTTGAACAGGAGAGCCAAGGAAATTTTTAAAAGCTAAAAAAATTACACAAAGATTAAGAGACTTAGCGGAGATTGTTACAGATCTAATCAAAATTAATTGTACAAACTTAAGAAGAGCCTCGGCCTTTTCTTAAAGCTAAGAAAAAAATTTAAATTGACTAAAAATAATTTAAAAAATTTTTAAAAAGTTGAAAATGATCTCATTCCTGAGGTTTTTTGTTGTTTAAAGTTTCACCCAAAATAAGGATACTCACCTGGCAAAAAGGATTTTCCTGTAAGACTATACACTCGAGAAACTTAAAGACAGCGTTTATTTACTGTCTTTTACGAGAAACCTATTAGTAGAGTGATCGGAGCCCCGTAAAATGACTTCTGTGGGGGTCTCGGGGTTACAACTTGAAACCTTGACGAAACGAAAGTTTGTATTTTGATGTTTCAAAATCCAAAAGCCGTCAAAAATCGGCCTGTGCAGAAAGGCACTATAATCAAAATTCGAGTTATCTAGCGTACTGTATAGAAGAGAACTTGAACAATTTTTTGATGCCAAATTTGTAAATAGTTTTGTGGAATTGAATTTTTTATGAATTTTCGAAAATTGCTCAATACACGAGCTCTTATGCATGAAAATAAGTTAAATCTTCGATATCTCGATTCGTACAGCTGCAAAATTTAATTCAATTTCATCTTTTTTTCCGCTCAACCTGCCGATACTTAAAAACGCGGCGTCATATCGAAAAATTGCATTCTCGAAAAAAGTTTGCTTTGTCTATGTAGAAGCCGAACACATAAGAATTATAATTTTTAATGGTTTTGTAAACGAGATATGCAATTAAATGTTATCACATGTTAAAATTGTGGTATTTTCGGGATTCCGAGCTCGGCGTCCCCACCCTGGTTCGCCTATCTTGCGTCTCTAGATTACCCGCAGCTCCATTTCACTCGCACTTTAAGCGTTGAACAAATATTAGACTGAAGTGACTGATGGAGTGAAGTAAAACAGTTTCAAATCATATAATATCATTTTATTTATTGGGATAAATAAACATTTCAGGAGGCAGACAGAAAAGTAAGTAGGTTTACTTAGTAACTAATAATGTTGATTCATTTTTGCTGTGTTATAAACTTAAAAAGCCAATAGAATAAAGTTGGGTTGGCTTGTTTCCTTACAGTCAGTTCTCAAACAAAAATTGCTACAACAGATACCACAAGTTCTGAGAGTGAACTAGAATCAACGATAAAATTTAAAACCAAAAATGGGCCGACGTGCGTTTTTTGTAAAAAAGTAGGAGCTTCTACAGTACATGCATCAGAAAAATGTTTCAGTACTTTCGCGAAATGTGCAGAACTTCGGCAAACTATTGGAAAATCTGTAGATTCCGAGATTCGCGATGCAATCACTGACGGCAAAAGTGGAAACTGGCAACATTTGGTTTGGCACAAATCATGCTATTTGACTTATACCAGCAAAAAAAATATAGAAGTTTTACGTAAGAAACAACAGAGACGTGAAGAATATGAAGCAGCCGTAATATTACCACCACTACCTCCACCCCCAGTTGGTAGATGTGTACGTAAAGAATTTTTTGACATAAATAAATGTGTATTTTGTCAGAAACGTTCACCTGGGAAACGTTTGTCCCAAGTAATGTCTAAAAACATCGAAAAAAAATTTAGAAATATAGCTGCAACAAATTTCGACATTTTAAAAAGAATTGGTTCTAACGATTTAATTGCAATGGAAGTGAAATACCATCTAAATTGCTTCATGATAGAAGTAAAAAAAAATGAAAAACGATCTGACTCAGGTACAACTATTGTTGAAAAAAAAAACAGACACAGATACAGCTTTGAAAAATGTGTTCACAAATGTAGAAAATAATGGCTTAGTAAAAGGAAAGGGTTTTGCACTGACATCTATATATAAGAGATACACAGCATTAGGTGGAGTAAAATCAAAACGGACTTTTGTAGAATGTTTAAAGCAACACTTTGGGAGCAAAATTGAAATAATCAAATCCCAGAAAGCGAACGAATCATCTCTCGTCATTCCCCCTGTCCAGAAATTTGAAACTATTCATAACTTAATTGATGCGGCAGCGTCAACATCATCTGACGCAAATCCTATATTATTTACTGGCGTTTCCGAATTGTCTCAGCTTCACAAAATATGTGCGGATATCAGGTCTGAAATCGACAATGTACCTGATTACGTAGAAAACATGAACCTCAACATTCAAAATTATAAAAAATACATAGCCCCTAGCCTTATCTGGATTATAAGCTTATTAATTTTAAATGAAGTAAATGAAGATGATGTAAGGGTACTAAATATTTGCCAAGATATTATTTATAATCGCTCTAAAGGGCGGAAACTTACACCCAAACACATAGGTCTAGGTATAATGATTCACCAAGAGACAAGGTCAAAAAAAATTGTGGAATCCTTGCATGCATGTGGTCATTCTGTGCCATATCATGACGTTTTGTGGTACAGAAATAGTATAGCGCACAACGAAATAGCGAGATATATAGAAAATGATAACTGTTACATTCCTCGGCAACTTGTCCCTAATAGGTTCGTACAATTCGCAGCTGACAACATCGATATTTTGGAAGAAACTCTAGACAAGTCGCCGACTTTCCATGGAACCCAAATAGTGGCTTTTCAGAAAGGTCCTGCAAGAACTGATATATATAAACTACAATAAATCGAATAGAGCTGTACCAGTTGGAATAAAGAAAGATATACTTTTGGCTGAAAATGAAAAAGGCGATTTCATACGTTGTTACAATTTTAACTGGATTCTTTGTAGAACTGTTAAAGATGAGTCGAATCAAGAAGTTGTTGTGCCACAATGGTCTGGATTTTCAAAATTGTTACACGATGATAATGCAGCGACCTCCGTGTACGGTTATTTGCCTCTTTTACCATACGTTGCCTCAGAATATGACACTGTGTGGACAACCATGAAGAAATGTAGTTATATAACAAAAAATTAAATATAAATTACACCGTGATTACTTTTGATCAAGGCATCTATTTTAAGGCCAAATAAATCCAATGGATGAAATCAGAAGAATGTGGCAACTTTATCATTAGAATGGGTGGTTTCCACGTAATGCTTAATTTTTTGAAAGTTTTAGGTCAACACATGGAAAAATCTGGATTGAGTGATGTACGGTTAGAATCCGGTTTGTATGGAGAATCCACGGTCGTTGGAATATTAACTGGAAAAAAATGGAATAAAGCTATAAGAGCACATAAATTAACGTATGAAAGCCTAATGAGAATATTGTTTCCGATGTTTGAAAAATGGTTATTAGAATGTAACAGTGATTTAATCCACACTTTGGATCTTTCTAAGTTAATGGCCAATGAAGTTTATAAAGTAATTGAAGAAAACAAAAGTGCAGCGAACTTTTTCCAAATTGTTAATAATTGTCAAGAATTAATGGATGCTTTTACAGAGTTTCTTAGTGATCAGTCGCCCACATTTCAGCTGTGGTGCAGATATTTAGAACTTGTCGAAATTGTATTGGAGTTTTTGTACAGTGAAAGTTGTGGAAACTGGACATTACATTTACGGGCTTTCAGAAACATGTTACCTTGGTTTTTTGCATAAGTCAAATAGCATGATTTGTGCCAAACCAAATGTTGCCAGTTTCCACTTTTGCCGTCAGTGATTGCATCGCGAATCTCGGAATCTACAGATTTTCCAATAGTTTGCCGAAGTTCTGCACATTTCGCGAAAGTACTGAAACATTTTTCTGATGCATGTACTGTAGAAGCTCCTACTTTTTTACAAAAAACGCACGTCGGCCCATTTTTGGTTTTAAATTTTATCGTTGATTCTAGTTCACTCTCAGAACTTGTGGTATCTGTTGTAGCAATTTTTGTTTGAGAACTGACTGTAAGGAAACAAGCCAACCCAACTTTATTCTATTGGCTTTTTAAGTTTATAACACAGCAAAAATGAATCAACATTATTAGTTACTAAGTAAACCTACTTACTTTTCTGTCTGCCTCCTGAAATGTTTATTTATCCCAATAAATAAAATGATATTATATGATTTGAAACTGTTTTACTTCACTTCATCAGTCACTTCAGTCTAATATTTGTATCAACGCTTAAAGTGCGAGTGAAATGGAGCTGCGGGTAATCTAGAGACGCAAGATAGGCGAACCAGGGTGGGGACGCCGAGCTCGGAATCCCGAAAATACCACAATTTTAACATGTGATAACATTTAATTGCATATCTCGTTTACAAAACCATTAAAAATTATAATTCTTATGTGTTCGGCTTCTACATAGACAAAGCAAACTTTTTTCGAGAATGCAATTTTTCGATATGACGCCGCGTTTTCAAGTATCGGCAGGTTGAGCGGAAAAAAAGATGAAATTGAATTAAATTTTGCAGCTGTACGAATCGAGATATCGAAGATTTAACTTATTTTCATGCATAAGAGCTCGTGTATTGAGCAATTTTCGAAAATTCATAAAAAATTCAATTCCACAAAACTATTTACAAATTTGGCATCAAAAAATTGTTCAAGTTCTCTTCTATACAGTACGCTAGATAACTCGAATTTTGATTATAGTGCCTTTCTGCACAGGCCGATTTTTGACGGCTTTTGGATTTTGAAACATCAAAATACAAACTTTCGTTTCGTCAAGGTTTCAAGTTGTAACCCCGAAACCCCCACATAAGTCATTTTTAAGCGTCTATCGGAGCGCCGATCACTCTACTATATACCGTCCTGCTTATCGATCCACCTGATGTTTTAACTATTTTATCGCGCTTTAAAGGTTTAAAGGTTGAAAATCTCTCTTAAAACAGAAAGGTTAAATCAACAGTGTTTATTGTAGAAATTTAAAAAATTTGTTTGGTTTTTGAAAATGAAAAATTTTAGCAACTTTCTGATAGGATTAAATACATATTTGGGGTTTTGTTTATTTGATTAACATGATCTTTTGGAGATTGTGGCAAATTAGTACTTATTGCAGAAGTTTGCTTGGTCTTTCAAAGCGAAAGAATAAGTTTTAAATTTTTTTAGCAACTCTCTGGTAGTTTTAAATAAATATTCGCGGCTTTGTTGATTCTATTAACTGCATTTTAGTATTTTGAGCTACATTTCAGATCTCTCCTTCTTGAAAATATATTAAGACTCGCTTTGAGATTCTGCTTGAAAGGTTTTCAGTAAGTTGAAAAATCTTTGTTAAAATAGCAGGACTTCGTGGAGAGCGGAGTAAATGAACAGAATTTATTATAGATATTTAAAAAAGTTGTTTGGTCTGCTAAGACGAAACACTAATAGGCTTAAAAATGTATGGTAGATTTAAATAAATATTTGCAGCTTTTTTGATTAAATTAACTGAACTCTATTTTGGGCATTTCCTAAAGTTTTCGACTTAAAGATAATTTCACATTCTATTTTAAAGGTTTTCAGTAGGTTGAAAAACAACGACTTGTTGCGATCGGGACAAATCAGTAGTTTGAAAAATGTTCAGCAACTTTATGGTAGGTTTAAGAAATATTTGCGGCTTGCTTTATTCGATTATCTCCATTTCAATATTTTAAACTACATCTCGGACACTTTCAGATATTTTAATACTTTCAGATTCTGCTTTAAAGGCTTTCAGTGGGTTAAAAAAATCTATGTTATTATAATAAAATAGCAGGATTTCTTTGCGATAGGGGCAAATCATCAGTATTCGTTATAGAAACTTAAAAACAATATTGTAACGAGATGCGTCAGCACACGTGTGGGATCATGTGCGTCATCCACCGAAAAGCTTCCAGAACGGTCGACGGTTACTCATTCTCGCGTGACTACGGGAACGTTCTGGAATGAAGTTCTGGAAGGACGAAGCTGGGATATATAAGGCGCGACCAAACGAACACGGGCTAGTCTAATCCAGCTTACATAAACGGTCGCGAATATTATGTGTGTCAGAAAAGTTAATATAAATGTACGTGAATAGTTATAAATAAACAAACTGTACAAATAAATTAATTAGTGTTACGAGTTAATATTAGTGTTTTGTATTAGAATTAATATTAGTGTTGTGTTTTAGTGTTAAGTTGTTATTTCGTGTTTCTTCGTTGTTTAATAATTTTTATATTTGTTAATAAATAATTCCCACAACGAACCGAAGTTTTAAATAAACGTTTTAAAACCGTTACAATATTTTAATCTTTCAAAACGAAAAATTAATAAGTTTTAAAAAATGTTGAAAACTTTCTGATAGGTTTATACCATGAGATCGAAAAAAAGATGATTCTGAGCAGGCCTTGACTAGTACAACACGATTGGTTACACTGGTTCTAGAATGCCTATGAATTATAATGTGACAGTGACATTTCAAATGTAAGTCAGTTTTGCAATCTTGTTTCCAGAATTATTTAAGTTTATCGTTGTAATACTAGTGAAGGATCACATTTTAAACACCTACTCTAACATGTATTCATCTTAGTTTTCAGTTTGTTCCCTAAATAAATACTGTTTTGTGTTTTAATTTATTTGACATTTATTAACCTCTAACTTACTGCCACATTTTGAAATCAGTCTTGCCAATCGTGTTGTACTAGTCAAGGCCTGCTCAGAATCATCTTTTTTTCGATCTCATGGTATATGTAAGTACATGCAGCTTTCTTGATTAGATTAAGCTATATAAAGTATGATTAAAATTTCTGTTCATCAAGTATGGCCGTGGAAGTGCAAACCAACGCCTTTAAAATTGGCTTACATATATTTACTTCAAACTACAGTATTTTTCACCTAGGATTTGGGTTGTGTCGTCAGTTGGATTGTGAATTTATCAACAGTGCATTGATAAATTCACAATCCAACTATACTGTATACTTCATCTCTTTCTAAACTAGGTTTTCATTACCTACTGCGCACGAATGCGTGTCTAAACAGACAGTTTTTGGACGGGGCAAGTTGACGTCAACCCAAATGCTAGATGAAAAATACTGTACCAAATTTTATTAGAATATTATACTGAAATTAACGAATTCACACATATTTAGTTTGAAGTAAATATATGTAAGCGAATTTTAAAGGCGTTGGTTCGCACTTCCACGGCCATACTTGATGAACAGAAATTTTGATCATACTTTATATATAGGTACTTGAAAATACTTTCAGATTCTGCTTTAAAGGTTTTCAGTAGACTTAAACTCTTTGCCAAAACAGCAGAATTTTTTTCAGTAATTTTCTGGTAGGTTTAAATAAATATTTGAGGCTTTGTTAATTAAATTGGCTGGAATTTAGATAATATTTGGCCCTTGGCGAACGGTTTTTACTTGAAAGACCTTCATATTGTAACGGTTTTAAAACGTTTATTTAAAACTTCGGTTTGTAGTGTGAATTATTTATTAACAAATATTAAAAATTATTAAACAACGAAGAAACACGAAATAACATTTAACACTAAAATACAACACTAATATTAATATCGGTAAACTAACTAATTTATTATACAAGTTATGAAGTTATTTATATTCACGTACATTTATATTTACACGTATTTGGTAGTAGACTAAAGTTCGCTGAGAGAATGCGCCGTTTATATAGGCAAGCTTCAAATCTCGTAAGTTCTACACTACTGTGGAACGATTAGTCGTGGAACCTTTTAGAACAGCTGACGCATAGGCGCGAAAAGATTCATGTCCGGCCTGACCGCTGCCGCTCGTTGCACTATTCTGCTTTAAAAGTTTTCATGGGGTTGAAAATCAGGATTTCTTTGAGATGGGGACAGATCAACAGTGTTTACTATAGAAATTTAAAAACGTATTTTCAAACAAAAAATTTATAAGTTTATTTAAAAGAGTTTTGGCAATTTTCTGGTAGATTTAAATAAATATTTGCAGCTTTGTTAATTTGATTAACTACACCTTAGTATTCTGAACTATATTTCGGCACTTCCAAATATTTTCTACTTAAAAATACTTTAAGATTCTACTTTAAATGTTTTCAGTAGGTCGAAAACTCTGTTAAAACAGGAGGATTTCTTTGAGATATGGGTCAATCAGCAGTGTTTATTAATATACGAGGGGAGGTCCATAAATTCGCTCCCTTAATATCAAGTAGGCCCGATAATAAAACAAAACTGAATGTTTTTGTTTGCACATCTGTCATAAGTGTAATTATAGAGTTTGAACAGTTTCGCATAATTAGTTCAATTTTTATACTTAGAAGAGTGAAGTGATTTGAACAAAAAGTAAAGAATGGCCAAATTGAATATATAGCCATAATAAAGTTTCTGACAAAACAGGGAAAAAATTCGACAACCATTCGGGAAGAAATGTTGGCAGTATATGGTAACTCTACTCCCTCCGACTATACAATTAAAAAGTGGTCGAAACTTTTTAAATGGGGTAGAGTCTCTAGAAGATGACCCTCGCTGTGGTGGGTTTATTGAAGCCACCACTGTGGAGAAAATGTGAACAAAGCGGAAAGGCTGATTTTAGAAAATGCAAGGCTCAAGAAGAAAGAAATGGCAAATATATGTGTCTTACGGATCATTCATGATCATCTCGGTATGTCAAAGGTCTCTGCAAGATGGGTGCCTCGATTACTCACACCTGTTCAAAAACGAGCGCGAGTGACCACATGTAAAGAGTTTGTAGAATTATGTAGAGATAATCCAGCAGAAATTATTAATAAAATTGTAACAGGGGATGAAACTTGGATTCATTTTCATGACCCAGAGTCGCAACAAAAATCGATGCAGAGGCACAAGAAGGGCATTCCAAGAAGTTTAAAGTTGCGCAGTCAGCTGGAAAAATTATGGCAAAAATTTTTTGGGACTCACAAGGAATTCTTTTGATTGATTACAAGGGAAAGGACACAAAGATAACAGGAGAATATTATGCTAACATTTTACACCGTTTAAAAGAGGCAATTAAAGAAAAGCGTCGTGGAAAACTAGCCAGATGTGTGTTGCTCTTGCCTGACAATGTTCCTGTCTACAGAGCTCGCACAGCAGTAGCCGCTTGCATGTGGATTTGAAGAAATTAATCATGCACCCTACAGCCTACAGACCTGACTTAGCCCCCAGTGACTTTGATCTTTTTCCAAATTTGAAAAAGGAGCCAAGGGGGCAAAAGTTTTCGACCAATGAAGAACTGATTACTGCTGTAAACAACCATTTTTAGGACAAAGATAAAAGTTAATACTTTGAAGGTTTAGAAAAATTAATTGATAAGTGTCATAAATGTATTAAAGTTAGAGGGGATTATATAGAAAAATAAGAGCATCAAAGTTTTTATAGAACTTTTCTTTGACACTTAGGGAGTGAATTTATGGACCTCCCCTCGTAAGTTTAATTTGAATACAAAAAATGAAGAATATATTTTAATATTTTGAGCTATATTTTGGCCATTTTCCTAATTTTTCTACTTTCTACTTTCAGATTATGCTTTAAATGCTTTCAGTGTATTGAAAGATCTTTGTTAAAACGACAGAACAGGATTTTTTTAAGAAAGGGGAAAAACAAACTAGTTTATTATAGAGATTTATAAAATTAATTTGATCTTTTAAAACCTAATATTCCTAATATTCCGTGTGTATGCAGCTAATATTGAGTTTAAATATTTTCTAGCAACTTTCTGATAGGTTGAAATAGACATTTGCCACTGCATTTTAGTATTTTGCTTTCCTAATATTTGCTACTCGAAAATATTTTGAGATTCTGCTTTAAAGGTTTTCAGTAAGTGGAACAATCTGTTAAAATAGCAAGAGTGTTTTGAGATTGGAGCAAATTTGTAGCATTTACTGCAGAAATTTAAAGGATTTATTTGGCCTATCAAATTAAAAAATTGATAAGCTTTAAAAGATTTTAGTGGCTTTAAACTAGGTTTAAATAAATGTTTGAGGCTTTGCTGATTGACTAAAAGATAAAAGATTCGTTTGGTCTTTCAAAATGAAGAACTAATTAAGTTTTCAAAACTTTCAGCAGCTTGGTGGTAGATTTAAATAAATATTTGTGGCTTTGTTGTTTGGATTAATTGAATTTTAGTATTTTGAACAACATTTCGGGCATTACCTTAGAATTTCTACTTGTAAATACTTTCAGATCCTGTTTTAAATGTATTTAGTAGGTTGTTAAAACAGCAGGATTTTTGGAGATAGGGGTAAATCAAGGGTGTTTATTGTAGAAATTTTTAGGCTTAAACAAATATTTGCGGCTCTGTTGATTGTATTAACTTAATTTTAAAAGTAGGTACCTACTCTTTAAATGTTTTCAGTGGGTTGAAAAACTTCATTTAAAACAGCAGGATTTCTTTGAGATGGGGGTAAATCAACAGTGTTTATTATGAAAAATTCGATTAGTCTTTTACGTCGAAAATTAATAAGATTAAAATTTGCTTAGCAACTTTCTGATAGGTATAAATAAATGTTTGCGAGTCTATGGATTAACTGGTTTTTGTATTTGTGTATTTGCAACTTTCAGACTTTCCCTAATATTTTCTACTCGAAAATACACTCAGATTCTGATCTGACTGAAGCATTGTTAACTGAAAGTTGACTATTAATTTAGAACTGTTCAAGTTTTGAAAATATTAAATATGCTCCTGTAAGCTTGGATTTTTACCAGTAAATGAATAAAAACACAATATTTGTAGTAATCAAAAAATGACCAAATTTAAACCCAATAAATCGCAAATAACATTCCGATTCAAACACAAAATGGTATATTTTGTGTCTGAATCAAAATCTGGATTTTCTTGATAGATATCGCTCATAATCATTAGAGCAAGCCGAGCGAAAATCTAGTAAAACCTCAAGATTACATCAGTTAAGTTGATGATAAGTACGTCTGTAGTCGTTAGCAGGAGTTGTAAACAAGAACTTTGATCTTAGCTTGATTCGGTAAACCCCGATGTCGAGATAGACATACGACAAAAGAGATGTTTGAAGATAAACTGTTAAAAAAGCCAAACTGGGGTAAGTTGATTTTCTGAATTTTTTTTAACAAATGTTGCCGTTTTATTTGAGCTTTCCATTTTAATTTTTTTTATTTATTTATTTATAAGGTTTTGGATATTATTATACAGTTTATTTACTGTGGCAATGTTATTAATTAATTCTAAAAACCTAACAGGAATCGAATCGCACTCGCTTTGATTTTAGAATTTTTAAAAATCTATCAACTGACATTAGAACTTGTGTGATTATACATCTAGCTTCTAACGATAAGGCTACCAATGGTCGCATTTTTCTATATTATTTACAATTATACAAAAAACAATAAAAACGAGCTGAAGACACTGACGAATTGCACACACGAAATTTAAAATTAAAGCAGAAATACAAACATTTCATGTCCTGGAAACTTTAAAAAATTAATCTTATCTGTAAAGCTATTGGGGATTACATTTATTATTCATGTTATAGATTAGTGTCATGCATATTTTATATTGCGTGTTACAGAACTAGCACGTTTAAATTTTTTCTTATTTAAATCGTAGATTTATGGCTCGAGTTAAATGCAGTTTTTTGTCATTGCTTTAAGAATTATTCTGTTAATTTTTCAGCGGAATTTAATTTTTAAAACAACTAAGATGAACAAATTGTCCTTTTAGGAAATGATTTTAGACATTTCTGGCATCCAATTCAACTTATAACTTACTAACATTTCTAAAGAAATTAAGTTAATGAAGTAGACTCGATTAATAATCCCGATTAAGCACGTTCTTTTAGTAGATTTTCATCTAGAAAAATATGCTTTTCGTCTTCTTAGTCTTCCTTTATTTAAGTGGATTTTTCAGTAGGAAACTAAAAGCTTTCCTCTATAATTCCTGATCAGCATTTAAGCTTTGTTTTACTTAAAAGTTTGTAGAAATTCCAATCAATCAAGTTTGTACGCAATTATTAAAACGTAAATTTTAAGTGATACCCAGTTATTCTTACTAACTGCCTATCTGGTTCTTTAATTTTCTGACGTTATTAGCCTTCAGCAAAGCAAGCTTGCGCACGAATGTGCAATTTATACAAAAGCATATTTACGTCCTGAATAATAATTAATGGAGCCATGAATCGATTAGGTTTCAGGATCAGGCGCTTGCAACTTACAACTTTGTAGTAAATTTTACTAGATTATAACTTCCTTGTAATGCTTTAAGTGTTAAAAGCCAGGTTATTAGTGGTTGGTTTAGAATCTACTTAGTATACTATTATTTTATGTATTTAGTGTTCATTTTCTTACTATGCTGCTACTTACATAAAAATTATATGTGCTTTCAGCTCGTATTAAATTGAAATAACCGCTACAAAATCGAGTTAATTAACTCGAATGGCTCTGAATTCGATTAATTAATGAATTGGTTGCCGTATCAAGCTTTGTTTTATTCAAATAGTATTGTATTTTTCAAGAAATTCTGGAAACGATTACAGTTCTCAGAGAAAGGTTTGTTTAAATATTCAAGTAGCTTTGAAATGTCAGTTAAATAGTTAATTAAAAATGAGGAAGGCACAGTAAAATAAAATGCTTTACACATTCGCACCTTCGCAAGGTTTAAATAAAAGTTCTTAAAGATTTGAGATACCTCCACAGGAAAAATGTATTCCACCGCTATAACAGAAAAAAGGAAAGGCACAATTTGTTGCAATATGCAAATGCAAAGGCACGAAAATGCTTTTACATTTCCTGCCAGAAACTTTTCAAGGAAGATATTAGAAGTAACTAACTGTAAAATTTAAATTGCATCTTATCTAACTTTGGACCTGAAATAAATTTATTTTAAAGTTCTAGTTAAGAACTCATCAAGTTGAAGCTTTTAAGGAAATTTATCTTAACGTAAATAAAAATAATAAATGTCCTTCTTTACGAATAGAAACTTAGAGGAAGATGTGGAGATAAAACGGCACGATTTATGGATGTGATTTAGTCTCTGATGGAGAAATTCTATATGGTGAAAATAAAAAAGTGTGTCGTTAAATTAGCTAAAGTGAATCGTTTATAAAAACCATGGCAATAAAAGTGGGGATAATAAATTTCTTCTGTAATTTTGAGCAACGTTGTTTAATATGTTTACTTTAAACTGAAACAATGGCAAAATTTTTAGAAAGAAATGATAAAAAATAATCAAAAAGTTCAACTTTTTATCAAAAACTTTATTTAATAAATCTAAAGAAACTTTTGTATTTTACACGGTCATGAATGTATCCTCTTTACAAAAACCAAAAGCGTTTCGTAACCATAACCAAGGGCTAAAATTAAAGAAGCAGTCACGTAACTTCCTTTAAATTCCTCTTCTTACTTTTCGTAATTTAAAAAGCATATTTACAGAAACACAACTCTGGGTAGAAAATCCAATTACAATTCCTCATTTTCGACTTTGGTTATAAAGTTACATTGAACGTCCGTGAAACGCGAAATTACGAACTTTAATGGAGAGATCTCTTAGAAGGCGAGTAACTTATAAAAAAAGTAAATAAATTAAGAAATTATAAGGCATCGAGGGCGTAACTAAAAATTTCCAGCAACGAGGTGTAGAGTTACAACGTCTTGCTTTTGCACATAATTATGATCTAATTAAAACTCTGCAAACTCGTAAAAATCGAAAAGCTCGAGAAAAACTCGACCGTATTTCTGAACTACAAAGAAGTCGTCGAAAACATGCAGGCACGCTATCCGCGCAGGATTTCGATGGGGTTGATCAAATCTTCACGTTATCATGAAAAATGATGTGGCTGTTACGATATTTCTAAATAATTGCTTAAACGATTGGCACACGCACAGGTATCGGTTGGTTTGTTCTTTCCGTAACGTGATGCTCTTAAATATTTTTCTTGGATTCGTTTAGGGGAAGAAAACGGCTTCGTAATAATTTATAGGGTGGGGATGTGCGGAAGGCTCCCATTAGGAAACGCTAGAAAGAAACTGACTAATAATCTTATAAAAAATGATTCAAACCGAAACCTTCGCGGAAGGCAATATCAAAGAAATAATAAACGTTGATATGAATTAGTTTCATCTGGCTTGTTTTGCGGTGTCATTATTAACCGAGTTATTTTCTCGAGGGAACGTGGTAAAGTTATAAATTAACCGCGTGTCACTGTTAAGGTTGAAACAACATTATCCTGTGTGAGCCGAAACGTAAAGCCAAAACGGTTTAAACGGTTTTAATTTATCGTTAACCGTAATACGCGAATGTTTTACCTCTGTAAAAAAAAACGGAAATCCACCTGTAAAACCACTCGAAATTCAAACAACTGTTATTAGAAGGTGTAAACGTACTCGTAAAATTTTGCTGCCATTTCCTTAGGTAGCATAAAATGGCCGTGAGCAAGTTATAAGATATTCATGTATTCAAGTTTTATAGTGATGAAGCCGAAGTAGAATCGACCGAGTACGTAAGAGAATATGGAATAGCTATTTTGATAGCCCAAGATAGGAAAAGACACCTGTCTGAATTTCACCTCCTGCGAGAGCAACCTCGACGCTGAAATATAATCCTGAAAAATGAATCGTGCAGAATAACAATTTTGTTTTTTCTTTGTTTCCTTACTCACAACAACCACTTCCTTGGTTAGTTTTGTATTAAAAACACATATAATGCTTCTGTACACGAAATATGTTAGAAAATACTTCTCTGAAAAGGTAAACAAGCAACATTTGCTAAAACTAAACAATTTTGTTGCATGAACTTTATAAATAGGAGACACAAAATAAAATATGTGGAAAAATAATGGTTCGCATCAAGAGAGGACATACAAAAAATAAGCAATAACATAGATAAACACAAAATACATCATTTATAAAGAGTTCGCGTTATTTTTGTTGTCAAACGGACTAGGGTTTCTTGTTAAGTAAATATAGTTATAGGTAGTTAAATAAATAATAATTTAGCATATTGTCAGTGCGTTGAATATTTGTCGTATTATTTAAATATAACATGCAAACGCTAACATATCATGGAAGTTTTAAACTTTTAAAATGCTTATAGTTCTTAATACAGCAACTGTAAAAACTCGAACATATATAACCAATTGAAAACTCTATAAAGCTACGTAGATTGTCTTAAAGGGTTCCAACTAAAAACTGAAAAAGTGAAATATCGAATATTCTGAAAATCACGCTTTTTTGTATAAATTAAGATCAAGTTTCATTATTGAAAATCAAGTCAAGACCAGCAAATTTAGAAAACAGCTAAATGTGCCACTATATGCCGATAGGCGTAAAATCATCTAGAAAACATTCCAAATGTACCGTATGTCCTGTTTCATACCGCAACATAGGACTGTAACATGCCGAATTATACATACGTATTATAGGTACTTATATTTACAGAGTCTTTTGCCACTAGTTTGCTACTTGGCATATTTTTTTTTCATTTTAATAGGGTCAACAGGGGTAATAATGAAATGAAATTTAAAACTTTCGAAAAAAAAACTATATAGAAAATTCGTAAACATACCATTTTTCCATTAGATGATGTATTTTTCTGTGGTCTTTCATTTGACGGGTGATTTTTTGCAGTACAGGGCATTTTTCATATTTAAAAAAAATGAAAACCGCGTTTCACATTTTACCTGGAATTGGGGTAAAAGTGAAACAGTACTGGGAAAATGTGAAATGTGGCTCTAAATGATAAACCTGCTGCCCAAGTGCAATTTAAAGTGTAAAAATGAAATGAGCGGAAAAAAATGAAACGAAATCATATATAACACTTATATTTTTAAAATGCATTTCTTGCACAAATAAGAGCAACAAAAGCTACAAAACCTTTAAAACAATGAAAATTCAAACTTACTACAAAATAACACAATATTTATTCAAAATATATAACTAACTAATATATTATATCATAGTAGGTGCATTTGAAATGTAAGAATACACAATAAAAATATTTTACATCTTTTCACGTACAGGCACAGGATTTGAAAATACATACTTATAACTTATAACGATCAGCTCCTGTTCGCACTATTTCTGAAAAAGGTAGTAAAGCTATGATATCTTTTTTATTAACAAATGAAATATCATTTTTAACTACTCTAAATTCCCATCTGCTTCTGTCACTGCTTTTTAGACCTTGAATTTGAACGTCAGTTTTTGTAATTTTTAAGATAGTACACACATATTTGTATAGAGACGCATTTCGGTTTTCGCCTTTAAAATTAATCAAAACATAGTCACCAATTTTCATGTTTTCAACGTCTTGTAAGTCGATTTCATTTTCCTTGACACCAATATCTGCGTCAACTAAACTGTCACTATCACTCATAACTTTAACACTATCGTCACTTGTCTCGCTGTCACTTGGTTCTACACGTGCTTTTTTCTTTCTGTTTTTCTTTGGAACCTCCTTTATACGTTCTTTTTGTTGAATTTCATTAAGATATTCTTCACTGGTTACCACTTTACCAAAAGGATCAATTTTTATTCATTTCTTATTTATTGGAGTTGCTTTTTGAATTTGCTTAACAGAAGATTTTCAAAAGATATAGCAGATCGAATAGAACAAGGAGTGGAGACACGGGATTCCACTTCCCATGAGCAAACTCCCATTTCACTTTTTCCCAGGCAACATTTCATATTTTCCCTGACTAGCGTTTCATATTTTCCCTTTTTTTTATTATTGATTATTTTTAATAGCTATTGTAATTTAATATGTTTGAATGGTTATTCATTTTTCTTGACTTATTTATTGTTTGTATAAACAATTTTACAGAATAATTTGAATTACATTTGAAGTTATGGAGAAAGTTTTCAGACAAAATGTGATTTTTTTAAAGGTACATTTTACACTGTCATCTTTTGAACTTTGCACTAACCGCATAGTTCACTGAAAACTAATCAAAATTAATATTCGCGTAGAGGAAACCGTAATTATTGATTTATAATTGATCATCTTTTATTATAATTGCACATAAGAAATATAAAGCTGCATTTCACATGTTTTGTAAAGGTAATGAAATTGTAATCGCTGATTCTTGGGAATAATTCTCTGCAAGACCGGCGTCGACAACGTAATAATAAATGCAAGGTAATTGCTATTTGCAAAGTATATTAACTTTACACAATTATTTATGGAATTGAATCAAGAAAATTATAGAAAATTGATAATATGAAAAATTCTGAACTTGACTTACATTATTTTTTTTACAGAATGTTTTTTGTCTAGGTGATTTTTAAAACAAACAAAACAATGATTTCCAGGCAACGGAAATGAAAAAATGTCACTAGATAAATTCATAAGTTCTTAACATGCCGGCCGCGTTGAAATCACAATGATTTCAAGGAACAAAGTAATTAATTACAATAATAACAAAAAGAAAAATACGGTAAAAATGAACTTAAATCTAGAAATACAAGTTATACAAGTAGTAAATATAATAACAATAACAAATAGAAAAAGACGATAAACTGAAAATAAATTGCTTGTAAATGTTCACTTTTCTGCCACATAAATGAGTTTATGAATTTGGGAGTACACATAGTTTGTGGACAGATCGTTTAATGGTATGACCATTTGAAATTCTTAATGTAACAGACCGCACAACACCGTCATTGCCCATGTGAACTTCTGTTACACGTCCCAATGCCCATTGTAAAGGTAGCAAATTGTCTTTTTTAATCAAGGCTAAAGAATCCTTTATTATCAAATTAGGAAGCTGTTGAAACCATTTTGTTTTTCGCTGCAATTCGGGGACTACTTCCAGACTCCAGCGACGCCAGAAGGATTGTACTAGGCGTTGAATTCCTTGGTACAACGTCAGTCTATTTTCACTAATCTGATCTAAGTTTACTTCAGGTAGTGAATGAAATGATTTGGAAATTAAAAAATGTGCAGGTGTTAAAGGAATTAAATCTGAAGGATCTGAGGATAATGGGGACAGGGGCCGCGAATTCAATATTGCCTCTATTTGGGTTAATAAAGTATGAAAATCCTCATAATTTAAGGAAGTATTTCCTAAGACACGTTTTAAATGCGTTTTGACGGATTTGATACCGCTTTCCCACATTCCACCTTGATGAGGTGTTTTGGGTATAATAAACTCCCACTTTATCTGCTCATTTGCCATAAAATCAGAAAAACAATTATTCGTAGTTTCTAAATTTAAAAAACTTTGAAGTTCTTTTAACTCATTTGCAGCACCTTTGAAGTTAGTTGCATTATCTGAAGAAATCGTAATTGGCTTTCCTCTACGGCTAATAAACCGCCTGAAAACTGCTATAAAGGATTCCGTAGATAAGGAGGTTGTTAATTCTAAGTGTATAGCTCTTGTTACTAAACATATGAACAAACAAATGTAGGACTTGATAAGTTTGGAACCCCGAAGCTTTCTGTCCTTTATTAAAATTGGACCAGCGTAATCAACACCGACGTTAGAAAATACAGGAGTTCCAACCTGTAGACGTTTTGCAGGTAAATCGCCCATAATAGGATGGTAAGATCGAGGATTAACACGAAAACATTTAATACAGTCATGCACTGTCTTTTTGGCGATATTTCGCCCTGAAATGGGCCAATAGTACTCGCGTATGGCAGCCAACAAATGTTGAGCTCCGCAATGTAGTAAATTTTCATGGAAGTACTTAAAAATGAGTTTAGTGAAAGCGTGCTCCTTTGGAAGCAATGCGGGGAATTTTTTGTCAAAGGAGTAAGCGGAATTTCGTATCCTACCACCTACTCTTAGAATACCAATTTTGTCAAGAAAAGGACTTAGCGGCAGAATGCTAGAATTATTTTCTAAATTTTGCTTATTTTTTAATTGTTTGATTTCAATTGAAAACGTTTCTGCCTGACATATGGTTATTAAAATGTTCATGGCTCTTTCTAATTCAATAGTTTGTAAGTTACCTTTGCTTCGCTGGGCTACGGAAAGTTGCACATTTTTTATGAAACGGAGCATCCAAGCGAATACTCGTTTAAGTTTGGAAAGGGATGAAAATTTCTGAAACATGTTTAAAGCTGGAACCGTTAGAAAATTAAAGATAAGATCGGATTGAGCTTTTACTTCGGAAGAAGGTTCTTCAGCTTTGATAGTTGGAAGTGTAGGCCATTGATCGGGAGTTAAATTTAAAAAAGATGGGCCATGCCACCATAAAGAGTTGCTTAACAAATCAACACTGGAAGTACCCCGGGAAATTAAATCTGCGGGATTTTGTTTTGACGGAACGTAATACCAATCACAAGGCTCTGAAGTTTCCTGAATGCCCGCGATTCGATTGGCAACAAAAACTTTATATTTGTTAGGCGGAGAATTAATCCACTTTAAAACTATCGTTGAATCTGTCCAAAAATATGTTCTACTGAAACTGAGAGTGAGGGTATTTTTAACTTTTAGAAGAAGTTGTGTCAATAGTAAAGCCGCGCAGAGCTCTAGTCGAGGTATGGTTGTGGTGCGTATAGGGGCCACTCGTGATTTAGAGCACAACAACTGTATGGAAACAGTATTATCAGGATGTATACATCTGACATAAATGCAACAGCCAAAAGCTCTACAACTGCTATCACTAAAACCATGTAATTCGATGGTAGAAGTGTTTTTAGAAATAACACACCTAGGAATCTTTAAGCTACTTAATAATGGAAGTTCAGTCTTAAATATGTTCCATTCTGAATTCAGAAATTCTGGGATACGTTCATCCCAAGTTAACTGTAGTTGCCAGAGTCTTTGGATTATTAATTTGCCTGTGACAATAATTGGAGACACCAAACCTAGTGGATCAAATAATTGTGCTATGGTTGAAAGAATTATCCGTTTTGATACTTGTTGTAAATTCGAAGTAATTGGAATACTGTATTGAATTGTGTCTGCAAGAGAGTTCCAAGTAATGCCTAAAGCTTTGGCATTCTCGCGTTCACCTAAAGGGATTGTATGAAATTGCGCACTAGGATCGCTATCTGACAAAATATTTGAATTGTTTGATAAGAATTTTCTAATAGGAAAACCTGCTTCACTCAAAATTATAGTTATTTCTTCTTTTATTTGCAACACTTCGTCTACAGTATCGGCTCCTGTGATAAGATCGTCCATATAAAAATCAGATCTCAAAATAGATGATGTTTTAGGAAATGTTTGAAAATTTAATTGTGCCAAATATTGCAGACATTTTGTAGCTAAATAGCTAGCACTTGTAGTACCGTAAGTCACAGTTTGCAATTCGTAAGTATCTAACTGTAACTCAGGACCATCACGCCAAAGGATACGCTGAAACTTTCTTTGTAAAGGATTTATCAAAATCTGGCGATACATTTTCTCAATGTCGCCCGTTAAAGCAATCTTATGCTGTCGAAAACGCAATAGGATAGAAATCAGGTCATCCTGGATTACAGGTCCTACTATTTGAGTATCGTTGATGGAAACATTGGAATCAGATTTTGCACTTCCATCAAATACTACACGAAGCTTTGTTGTTAGAGAGCTCGATTTGATTATCGCATGATGCGGCAAATAAAATGCAGGAATACTAGTAAGTGAAACTGAAGAATCTAAGACTTCGAAAGTAGGCTCGTTATTTGAAACTTTTGGCCTGTCATAATTTGTAATTCTAATCATGTGACCAAGGTCACGATATTCGTGAATAAATTTTAAGTATTCTGACCTCAAGGTTGGATTTCTTAATAATTTTTTCTCTAAATGAAAAAATCGCATAGTAGCTTGTACTTCAGAATCGCCTAATTTTATAATATTAGAATTGAAGGGAATTGAAACTATTAGACGACCATCAGATTTTCGCGACACAGTTCGCGTAAAATAATCTTCGCAATATCGCTCTTCGCGAGATAATAGAGATAATTCATTCTTTAAAGATACATTTTCCATCTGCCAAAACGCTTGAATGGAATTCTGTAATGAATCACTGCGATCATTTTCGTCAGTTGATACATGTAAACATATATTATTTTGAAAACTTTTACCATAACTGCACGGACCTGAAACTACCCAACCTAACAAAGTCTTTTGCAGAACGGGTTTATCTTCGCCTAAGGAAATTTGTCCGATGCACATAAGGTGGTAAAACTTACCCGCGCCAATAAGTAAATCAACGGGCAAAGATTTGTTAAAATCGTTATCTGCTAATCTTATATTTCTGGGAAGCCCCAGCTGCGATTTGTCAAATGAATTACAAGGTAGATTTTCCGAGATTTTTGGAACTGTAAGACATTGCAGATTTGTTTGAAAACCATTATGCAAAGAGGATAGTTGAATGTGTACAATAGAACTTGATTCTGTAGCACAAGAATTGAGACCTAAGATTTTTGTTTTGGACTTATTTTGTTCCAAATGCAACTTCTTGGCTAAGTTTTCGGTTATGAAATTTACGTGACTACCACTATCCAGTATCGCCCTACAAGTGTACCAATTATGATTCCTTGCTCTTATCTTTACTATGGCAGTTGAAAGTAAATTCTCATTAGGAGATGTATCGAAAGAAGAAAGTGAAATTCGGGAATCATTTTGAACAACGGTTTTTGAAGTTTCTTTAGTAGCAGTAGTAGCAACTTGGTCTTCAGAATTGTTCTTTGGAATTTCAAAATGTAACAAAGAATGATGTCTTTTATTGCAAATGCGACAATTATATTTGGAATTGCAAGAATTGTAACTTGAGTGCCGCAAACAATTTTTGCAGATTTTTAATTCGTTCGTTTTATCGAACCTTTGTTTGGTAGATAAAGATAGAAACTTTGGGCATTCCGTTATATAATGATTGCTTTTGCAATTATAGCAAGATATATTTTTAGGTGTTACCAATAATGATTGTTGATTACTATTAAATCTTTGTTTGTAACTATTTTTAGCATCAGAAAGCTTATTAAAATTATAACCTTTATTATTAGAATCTATTTCTTCTAAGAGCTCGCAGTGACCTTTTAGAAATTCATTTATTTCTTCTAAACTTGGAATTGAACGGGTTTTAAATTCGGTAAATTTACTTTTAGTGCTAATATCGAGTTTGGACATTAATATATGATATAAAAAACAAGTGCATTGTTCTATCGGCACTGATAAATTTTGTAAAGCCCTGATGTGTTTTACAAATTCGTCAGATAATTTTCTGAGATCAAATGCGCTACGTTTGTTCATAGTTTTTAGATCGAAAATGCCTTTAATATGATTTAAAATAATTTGTTTAGGGTTGTTGTACCGATCAATTACCATGTCAAAAGCAATTTTGTAGTTCTCAGCAGATGGCTGAATGTTAGCAATGGTTTGAGCTGCGGCTCCGCGAAGGCAAGTTTTTAAGTACATAAACTTTTCTATATCTGATAAAATTGCATTATCATGAATTAAGGAAATGAATGTTTCATAAAATGAAGTGAATTCAATATAGTTCCCATCAAATGATGGTAGTGAAATACGTGGCAACTTCGTATTCATTGTAAAAGCAGCTTGTGTGGCATTTGAACCGTTTGTCTTGCAATGGAAATTTTCATTAGAGTTGCTTGCAGATGATTTAGATAAATTTGAATCTAATAAAAAGGATGCCCGTGCGCTAAGATCAATATATTTGTCAAAGAAACTGTCGGGTTCTAACATCTCAGCATCCACAACGGACAAAACGCTAAGATGGATCATTGTGTCATTATATTTTTCAGGCAAATCCTTAATTGCATCGCAACGCAAACGAATTTTCGCAAGAACCTCTTGATCTGTTACAGTAACAGGTATGGATTCTAAGAATGTTTCAAAATTATTTAATTTATTAATCATGCTTTTGCCAGTAGCAAGTAAAAGCTTTTCTTCTTTGCTTTTAGCCATTTTGACGTTTTTTTATCGAAATTGCTAAGTACCAACAAAGGTAAATATGCAAATGTAAATAGGTAAGTTAAGTAAATGCAATTGAAAGCCTTTTTTAACGCGTGTAAGTAATATTCAAATTCGGACTTTATGGCAAAGATTGCGCAACAAAGAAATTGTAAATAGTAGTCTGAATTTGGAATAATACGGAAATATATGTAGTAGGCGTGAAAGGCGATATACGTCAATCAAAACGCAATCATAACGTAATATACAAATGTTATTGGATGTAACTTGTAAACGAAATTGTAAGTAAGTCGAAATCTTTAATAGTGGAGGCAATATGAAATTTAACGTAAAGGGGGTTAAAAGGAAAATAGATATTTGAAGTAAACCTGACCTTACGTTGTGAAATAGACCTGACCACTACCAAACAGGGAAACGTCGTCGTCTGGTCGCCAATGAAAACACGTTCATCACGTGCAATTGTAATCTTGAATTTTCATTCTTCTGATAAATTCATCTCTTGAAATATCCGGCTCGAAGGACCAAAATGTTTTGTAAAGGTAATGAAATTGTAATCGCTGATTCTTGGGAATAATTCTCTGCAAGACCGGCGTCGACAACGTAATAATAAATGCAAGGTAATTGCTATTTGCAAAGTATATTAACTTTACACAATTATTTATGGAATTGAATCAAGAAAATTATAGAAAATTGATAATATGAAAAATTCTGAACTTGACTTACATTATTTTTTTTACAGAATGTTTTTTGTCTAGGTGATTTTTAAAACAAACAAAACAATGATTTCCAGGCAACGGAAATGAAAAAATGTCACTAGATAAATTCATAAGTTCTTAACATCACATTTACCCCAAATTTTACGTGTTTCACTTTTACCCCTGTTGACCCTATTTGAATTGTGAGAAAGAAAATCTCTAATAATTTCCAGTGGATGCTAGATGTCAGTTTATTGCTCAAAGAAGACTTCTAGCATTGGAGAAAGAAGTTAAATGATTGGAAAATTTGTTACCTAGCTCAAAACAATATATCGAAGGTATTATAAACGCTGCTAGAGATTGTATACGATAAAATCTGGGCAGGTGCATTTAATTATAATTTATAATACTATCAAAAATGAAACTACAATTTTTAAATTTCTAGTAGGTTTTGATCTAATAGGTTTTGATTCTGTAAACAATTGGTGTGTCATGTCCTTCAAGTAAATAAATGTCATCGAATCAAGAGCAAGTTCAAACTGAAATTTTGTACACTCACATAGCAAATCCTAGTTTATCCACTAGCAAAATATCAAAACTGTTAAAAATTCCAAAATCAACTGTTGGCAATGTGTTGAAAAGATATCGTGAGCTAGTAACTATCAAAAGAAAATCAGGAAATGATATTAATCGTGGGCCCATGTATTCAGACACCGAAAAGAAAGTGTTAGCAACTTTTAAGAAGAATCCTAACGTTTCAGTACAGGCTGTCGCAAAGAAGGTAAATATGTCATCTTCGTACGTACAAGTACAAGCGGTGAAAAAACCGGTAGATTTGAAGCTGTTTAAGTTCAGACAGCCCCCAACCGCAACGAAAAATAAAATGTTGCTGCGAAACCCCGAGCACGAAAACTTTACACTCAAATTTTAACGAAACACAATTGCATAGTGGTGGACGATCAAACATACGTGGTTGTGGACTTTAAACAATTGCCTGTAATAGAGTATTATACTGTCAGGTGCTAATTCCGCACTACGACAACTTATAGGGAACGTCGAAGTCCTGTGGCTCGCGGCTAACAAGCTGTCGAAGAAGGGCAGGGGGTTCGAAACTCTAAACCCTTCAAATAGGGGAGGAAATCACCCAAGATGGTCTCGAGGAACGTACCGCAGATCGTTCCTTCTGGGCTCGAAGGGGGTTGGGGTGGCTGCACCCTATTGCTGGATGCTACTTACTGTTACTTTACTGAAAGGGAAACTGCTACTGGTAGATAGGCTACGCAAATACTAAAAACAGTCACAAAACACAAATAATAGCCAAGAATGAATTAAGAATTAACAATGAGATTCAATGAATGTAAGAAATATTTAAAATATGACACAAAAGGGGTTCATAAGTTTTATCTTAGATTATGTGAAAAACACGATTAAGGGAGGCCACATTTACTCTAGCTACGGCGAATGTAGTATGGCCACATTTGTAGAATACAATAGTCAATTCGGATACCTTCTAATTTTCATATTTTAGGAATTACGAGTATGACGTAAGCTTGTTATTTTATAGAGGCTTTTGTCTTATTACAAGACAACAGCAATGCAACTGCCGATTTGTATGAATAAAATTATCCAGCAAGATCTGAGCTGGACTGAAACTAAAACCTTTATTAAACTTAAACGACCTGACCTCAAATCTGATACCGTGGTTAACTATATAGCCTGGTTTAGTCCTCCAATATTTTTTGTGTGGGGCTATAGTAAAAACGTTTTTTAAAGAAAAGTAACGGAACTGTAGAACAATTACATTGAAATGTCAAACTTGCCTGTAAACAATATCGATTATGCTTCGAAATACCCAAAGGATATAGGTGTGAACTGAGAATTAATAAGAATGGTGTAGTTTGAAAATACATATGCTTTATTATATTCGTTTTAAGATAATCTGCTTTCTAGTGTTGAACTTGAAATTTGTATTTCTTAAATATATTGCACAGCCTACTATTTGGTAACATCTTCAGAAAATCTAACTTAAAAAAAAGTAAATGTTTGCTGAATTTGTCTCCTACAAAGTATATATTTTTGGAATGCAGATAAAAATATTCGATTTAATGGTGCCTAAGTCAAATACCACTTACATTTAAAAATGCCAAGTTTATGTCGCAATTCTTAAAGTATGAAAATTAGAAGATATCCGAATTGACTATCGTATTCTACATGAGAAAGTTCTTTTGGAATGTTGTTACAGTTTCTGAATTTCTTCAAATAACTTATTTGACTTTTTCAAAATGGCCAAATTTTGAATTTTGGCCTATAACTAAAAAATAAAAATAGATAGCGGAATTTTGTTTTCAGAAGTCGAATTCATATCAAAAAGAAGGCCCTTGAGAACGACATCAATTTTTGTCTCCGATATGAAGGATGCTTTCCATTTAAACTATAAGAAGTGGTCCACCTTGTACATCCAAAGATAGAGTAGGTATATCTAACAAAATAGCCCAAATAGATTGATCAAAACTACGTAAAAATAAAATCAGACGAAGAAACCATAAAGATCAGTAACAAATCAAGAGTCATAACAGTTAATGATGGTCATAGAAGAATAAATTTTCTGAGATTTTAGGGAACTTCTTGTCTACCAAGGATTTTTTAGTGGAAAGCATATTTAAACCCAGCGCTTGCGTTGAAGACCTGAAAGATATCGGTGGATTAACAACATTTAACGTAAAATTTTGGAAAAATATTGGCAAATTCTAATAACGCGCTTAGAGTCTGTCTATCTACGAACACATTTGACAAAGGTTGATTTACATGAACTCGTATTTTTTGTAAAGAAAAGGCCATACAAGTCACAAACTACATGTTTTATCTTTTTTTATCCGTCACAATACTCAGACTCTCGCTCAGACCTATGTACACGTACAAGTTCTATAAGCTGATGTGATGGCGAAGTGGTTTGTACGTATCGACTCATGGCGTTACCCCAATATTTTCAATTGATTAACATTCTATCGATTCGTTGGGATGTGTTTTCAGACGATCTAGTGTATTATTGCGCGCTGACAAACCTCTTCTTTTATCAAGGGAATTCTTAGGTCGGTATGAAGTGTCTGATTATTTATACAGGGTGTCTTTAAAATGTGTAGACATTACTTAACCACTGATTCCTGGGCGCAAAATAAGATAATTTAACCGAGCTTACCTATATCAAAATTCGTTTCGTTAAGCCAGTATTCTTCAAAGTTCTTTGGAAACAAAATTTCTTATAAGAACAAAACGCTTGGATCGATTTGGATGATATTTGGCACGACACTCCATACGGGCATACAGGCATAAGACATCTTTTGAGATGATAATGGTAATTATAAATGGACCACTAGTATATGAAACATGGGTGTCACAGCCCATATCAGACAGTAACTCTTTAATGGCAAAACCTATAATTAATTTTTTTTCAGAAAGAGACATTCAATAGTCTCTTTCGAATGTGCGATATCTGTCGCCGTTTAAACACAGAAAGTTTAAATCTGAGTGACTCGCTCGACATTTCTTAAAACAAATGTAATCTAGTAAATTGGTAGTCTAAGAAATAAATGACGAAAGGGCAATTTGATAAAGTTTATTAGTAATAAGTAGGTTTATTAATAGATTTACAACAAATATTCAAAGTGGCTACCATTTTCCTGGATGAAAAGGTCGATTCTACGGAAAAAATTGAATTATTGGTGTCTCTGCAACATTTCTGCACTATTTGGCTTTAGTACTTGATTATAATAAAAAAAAAATTAGAAACAGTTTCAATTTTATTATAACTAAGTCGACTGAAAATTCGGTAAATAGTTTAATATGTATAGATAACGTATTTGCAGTTTGAATTTTTTATTTTATGATTAAATAAACCTCATCCATCGTAATACGACATGTAAAAAATGTAGTAATTTTCATGAGAAACTGTTTAAGAAAAAATTTGCAGGACAAATGTAATAAATTTGATTTAAAATTTCGAAGAAAATTAAATTAAATGTTCAAATTCCCCGCCGTTCGTCGCCAGGCAGTATCCTAAACGCAAAATAAATTCCTTTTGGACATTAAATAAATTCTAAGGGGATGGAGAGAACTTCTTTTCGAATTCATTCTTCTAATCGTTTCTAAACATTTAAGTAAAGCGTTTCAGAATCGATGGATTGACAGACGAAGACCCAAATAACGGCCTGCTAGCTCGCCAGATCTATTTCCGGTTAATTTTTTTAAAATTTCTTTAGGATTGCTTAAAAAGCAAGGTTTACGTAAATAAATCATCAAAATTAAAAATTATACAGAACGAGTTTAGCAAGAAGTTTGTTCCGACCTTCCCATTACCCCGACTTTATTCAAAATGTCCAATAAGAATTTATTTTGTGTTTACAACGCTACGCATTGAAATTATCTGCAAAATCCATAAAATCTCTTTAGAAAATATGTTTTTTAGTAAATTATTCGGGGTGTTTCAGCAAAACAATTTTCTTACAATTTTATTGAATATGTGTAATGTGTAACTTTACGGGCACGCGGTATATTCAGCTTGATCGACCTACGTATATCAATTGTAATAAATACTGCTGGCACAGTTTGTAGATGATGATGAACGCTCATTAGAATAATAACGAAGATGATTATGATGATGACCGTGAATACTCAACAAATTGATTTATTGAAAAACGATCTACATGATGAAACAATTTATTTAAAGTGCATTATCAGGCAAAAAACATATTTAGTGGCGTAAGCTTGTAGCATTATAATAATAAGTTAATTCTTTTTCATATAGTTTAACCTCCTACATAATATCTTAGAAGCAAAATAATATTGATACAAACAATAGTACAGGACAAAAAATAGAGTATTAGAATCTCTTCAATACAGTTTTGGTAAAACTGTAAGCCTCGTACTATTAAACTGTATGCTTAAGATGCATTTTTAAAATATAGTTTTTTCAACTCGGTCAAATACTTTTACGCCCAAGAATACTGCGGAACAGTATACCAGTATTCTCATCAAGAACCTTTGAATTGTATTTACTATTCGGAGATACTGCTAGTTCGTCGAGCTTTGAGTGCGGAAGCCGAATTGATGGTTTGGAAGTCAGTCTTTTAAACTCTTACTTTGATTAATTCTTTTTTAATATTAAATTCTCTAGCAACTGAGATATCAGCGGAAGCAGGCTGATGGGGCGATAGGCTTTAACATACGGATAAGGATTATATGGGCAAATTTTAACTGTAGTGACTAGGTGTGAGGCGCAAAATTCCTGCAGATATTGGGTTCCTTTATACGGCTGCTGTTAATGAGGCTATATCCGTAATTTTTTTTATTAAGCAGTGGTGTTATTTCCTCCTGAATTTAGTTCTTCGTGGCTGCTGACTGGATGGGTGATTGCAATAGATCTTTTAGATGTGCTCCAACTTTCTCATCAATTTCTACAGAATTTGGAGTAAAAACCGGCTAAAGATGTTGAAAGCACTCTTCTGCTTTTCCGTTTTCAGCTTTTATTCAAGTTTCTGCTTGACTTTGTAAGGGTGATACATAAGTCGTAAGTTGTTTAATGTGTATAGACAGCGGACTTAGGTGAGCTTAGAAGAAATTTCTTTCTCAGTTTATTATTTGGATGCAATTTATTCTGTCTCCAGTATTACAGCTTCGTGTTCACTTTCATTTTCCTCCCGCTTTCCTTTTTTCTCTAACTAGCTCCGTAACTTCATTAGAAACGTTTGGGGAGATGATTTTTAAATTTTCTTGTTGTTGAGTAGCATTGCAACCTACTTCTTGGATGGTGGTTACATGGTTATACGTTGTTGCATTCTTGCATCCTGCAGATCATCAATCGTTTATGGTCTAACATTAGTGTCAAGATGTTTGTTTATATACCCCTTAAAGATTTCTCAGTCAGATTTACTGTTGCTTAAGGCAGACTTAGGTCACTTAGGTGACCTATAGATTATCGTTACGCTTATGGTTATTATAAATGGGATATAATCAAATATTAATTCATACTTGGGAATAATATCTATATAATTTGAAGGCCATTAGTGATAAATCAGTCCAAAGATGGAACTTTTGTTGGGATTCATTGGCCAATAGGTAGGGGTGCCTGTAGAAAGGCAATTGCAGTCGTTATCTGTTATTACTTTCAACATTTCTCTACCTTTTGTTGTTGTCAGCCTACAACCAAAATGCGTATATTTGGCGTTAAAGTCGCCACCTTCAATAAAAGACAGGTTGTCTGTTTTATGATTTTATGCTTTGGTGGACAATAGACGGAGAGATGTTTAATGACATTGGTTTTTGGTTTGTAGGAAATTTGTTTTATGCAACAGTAGTTCATGATGTACGATAGAATTTCGGATTATCACTAGTGTACCACCATGAGCCGTCCCATCTGGGAGCTATGTACAGCAGATGGAGTAGTAAGGCATCTTTCTAATTTTCTTTCGGTGATATATATTTCCGAGATTAACATGATGTGTATCTTTTGTAGCAGTAAATAGTCTCTACTTCAAGTTTTCTCAGTTGCAGATCGTTGGCGTTCCATCAACCAATTTTTTAAAATTTAACCATTGTTTAATGTATGACTTTATTGATGACGGTAGTTAACATATTAATGATAATGGAGTTTTGCTGCAGTAGCTAATTATATAAATTTTTTAAGTCGAGGATTTGGCTGAGATTTATATCTTGAAAATGGAGGGGTTAATTTGTTAGAGTTTGCGAATAAGGTAGGTGGTTTTATGTAAGACGATTAATGGACAGCTAATTATTTCGTTGTGTTGGTAGTAGAGGAAAAATCTTGTATCGGAATCGTTTAGTAGAGTAGTCCATCTGTCTAATACTTCTTCTGTAATTCTTGGCATCCCACCACGTAACAAACATAATAGCTTTATTTGATTAAAATCCAGACTCTTAGTGGAGTATTAATTATTAATAATAGCTTTAGTTTGTCTTGTTTTTATGCATACTTTAATATCAGGCCGTGGAAGTCTGGGAATTCATGTGGCCCTCCACTCATGCACATGGCTTATTGCAGGAACTTTTAGTTCTGGCATCTAGTATTGGCCTGATAACGCCATGAAGAAATATGGGAAGTGATTTTGGTATAACTGGTTTATTTTCTTGCTGCATATCAGTATCTATATTATTATTATTTCTATTATTCCAGCGTTGAACATCAATTTGAGTTCAGTGGAGTTCATTGTTCCTCATTAAGGGACAATTGGTCATTGGATTTTCTTAATCTGTTTCTGTTGACGGAGTTACTGACTATTTCTGTATCATCTTCTTCGTACGGTTAGGTCACCAAGGTCGAATTTTGTTTCATTTGTTCAATGGACATGCCTTGTTGAGATATGTTAGGTGTATGCATATGCGCTGAAAACTCTAAAACTTGCTTACTAACCAATAGCACGTTGCATGATTCTGACTGAAAATATTTTCCTTTGAGGATTTTCTGCTTTCCTCTTCAATTTAATATTTTATTTTATAACCAATTGATATTATTACTGCTTCAGAATTCCCCTTTAATACATCGAAAGCGATAAACGTAGGAGATTCATAAATTTACTTACTATGTAAGAATCAAGTAACCCAGCAGTCGACGCACGTTGAGAACCGTAGCTTACACAAGCCTAGATCTCACTCAATAAATTAAAAAAATAATGTAAGAAATGCAAGTGCACGGTTACTAGAAATATTCGAACTATTTCTTTAAAAACTGTACTTAAAATTTGTTTTATAGAGTTCACAGGGTTTTAAAAGTGATTGTATCTATTCAAAATCTCCAGAAAAATTCTGAATACTTTTATATTTGCTGAATATTTCAGTTCCCAAGCTTTGCATGTTGCGTTCCTTTTGTTACTTTTATTTTGAGTTGTGTGTACTATTTACTCAGTAATTAACAGTATTATGCAAAATATTGTAAACGTATAAAGAAAGCTATACGTAAGAAATATAAAACGTATTTAAAACCAAAAGCAAAATTAAATTAATAATTTGCAGTCCGCTTCTATTTTAATTTCTTTTTAATTTTACAATTATTATTTTTAGATTTTCAAATAATTCTGATAGTTTTAGGCTTTTTACAAATACATATGTGGCCGTGAGAATATTTACGCCCAAGAAAGTGCGGCATTGAAAATCCAGATACTGAAAGTAATTAAGTAATTGCCATTATTTTTATATCTTTTACTGCTATTTGAAAAAAATTACAGCAGCAAAGTATTGAAATAGCATTTCACGAAAAATCGAACTAAAAGTAAACGAAAAACAGTAGATAGATAGCACACAAAGTACCGAATGCTTTCTATTTTTCAAAAGTGATACCTAAAGGTGTTGAATTTATCAAGAAGTGAAGCAAAGAAAACTGAAAAGTGTTAACTGATCTGAAATTACAAAGAACCGTTTCATTTACGGAAATTACAAATGTACCGAGTTTCGTTTACTTTAAAAAGGTTTAAAGATGAACCCTTTAAATTTAAAAATGCTGTAATTTCCGCTTTTACTGAAGCCTAACCGTTTGTGTCTGTTGAAACATATTTGCACGCATCAAAAGACAGACCTTTTAGCATCGATGGAGAGGGTATTGATTACTTCTCTTTAATTAACAAATCGCATTCACCTACACATTTTTTAATCACCTTTTTTATATGTCAGTGAGCATTTGAAATTTACAGTGGAAAAATACTTAATTTTTTAAAAGGTCTGCTTGTGTTTTTAATAAATTTTATATCAAATTATTTTATTGATTACTGTTAAGAAACTAACCAGCCGGAATCTATAATTAATTAAATTAGGTTGCTGTAATACCTAATAAAATCGTTTGTAGCTGTTGATATCGACAAAATATTTCTGACAACTCTTATGATACACAGGTGGCCTGTTAAATATTCAACTAAATCGATGAAACCTTTTACAGGCTGAATATTTCAATATTTCTATTAATAGTCTCATTAATTCCATATACATTAACCTACTTCTTTTCTATCCTTTACTTGATTCTTTTGTATGTTAATAAGAAAATAAAGCCCAAAGTTTCCTTTTAGAACCCATTTGAAAACGTTGCGAAATTAATCTATTTTGGAAGCAACTCTCGTGAAACAATCCATGAATTTTTAATTTGCGTACGGAATATTTTTTTATGCCAAGTCTCCAACTTGTTAGCATTTCTTTGATTGGAATCATAATAAAAGGCTGTTTTAACCCGGTGCTAGATTTGTTGGTTTAAACTTTAAAAGGCTGCTATGCACCTGAAAACTTTCCACAGCATTTTCATTTATCAAATTTAACGGTCTAGGAAACTCGTAGTTAAAATTACAGTTTAAATTTGTAAGCTCTTGGTGGATGTTAAACTTGCAAAGCTATAAATTCCGCCAGGACCCCTTCGTTGTTGAAGCTTTTCTTTTAGGAATTTGATTTTTAACGAATACCATGTGTACAATTATTTAATTCAATTGACGAGTTTCGACTTAGCGTCCCATATAATATTTTATTATTAAAAACTACAATGGCTTGGGGAAAAGCAATAAACTGCTAAGGAATGGCAAAGTACTATTTTTCATAAAAATCTTAATTCAAAAGATGAAAGGCAAAAATCTTTTATGAAAGCAACGGAATAACAACAGGAAGGCTTGGACCTGAAGAGATGAGATAGAAAAATAAAGGCGAACATATAGAATACTAAGAGACATTCACCAAGAAAAATAAAGAAAAACAGGAAATAATAACAGACTGTGCATAGTTTACTTATATAGAAAAAATTCATACTGACGTAGAAACAAACATAGAAGTAGGTATTGATTGAGAATCTAACTGTTTAGGCCCTTAATAAATTGCAATAAAATAACCTTAGAGCATCGAAGTGGTCATCAGCTGATTAATTACTTTTCTTATAATGTGCTAATTAATGAACTGTTATTTAGGTAAATTAAACTCACTAACATGCCGAAATGAAATGCAAATTTATATATATATTTTTTAAATATAACTTGCTGAAACATTTTCAGCGGAAGATTTAGATTTTTCCCTTAATCTAGGTTTTCCCAAAGGAAAATTAAGATTTCTGGGAAAAACCTTACTTTTCTTTCCAGTTGGTATACCACATAATTACGTGAATCATTTTTTCTAACAATTAACTTGCAATATTTAAACTATAAATTAATAATTGTTGATTGTTTCAACACCAAGAAATTATTTAACAAACTTTTAATTTTTGTGGTTTATTTGGTTAAAAAATTACTGATGCAATAAATGTTATTAATCTTATTATTTAGGTTTTGATATATTAAAAGATTGTTTTGATCGTTTTATAACAAGTTCCATCTTGTTAATTTATCTTCAAGGTAGAGTTTAACTTTCTACTTAACAACTTAACAAATCCCCACATCCGATATTTTCATAATTTCTGCCGTTTAATTAAGAAGTTCATCGAAGTAAAGGTTGTAGATTTTATTAATTAAGACTTAAGAAGATACCCCGTGTTGTGTCTACTGCCTACTTTAATACGAACAATAAATTTAGAAGGGCCGTAGCAATGTTAATGCATTTTTAATTACCAGCCTAAGAAGATGAAATCTACAATTTCTAATTACTCAGATTAAACTACGTTAATAAAATTTCGTGGGAGTTTAGTTCGTAATAACGACGTGAGGGATGATTTGGTTTAAACAATTATAATTCATTACTTCTGGAATCTCTCTAGGCATTCTGCCCTCGTCATCTTCGTTAACTTATGTACTATCTGTTTCCCAGAAGCCACTCCCTCGGTGCTTTATTACAACATTATGTTATGTTTCCAAGTCGGAGCTGAGCATTCGTGCGCTTTAAACTACGCTATGTAATTCGGCATGCAAATTCTGTCACAAAGAGCGGCCTCGCGGATGTCCGCTCATTATTAAATTACACCTATTGATTCAACGATTAATTGCGATTTTGCTCGAATTATTCGTGACTAAGCGCACGCATTAATTGCAAGTAAATATCGATGCCACGCTACCGGGTCGGCCGTTTTAATACTTTAACACTTGCAAATATTATGCTCCACATCGCGAATTTCTAAACCTAACCTAAATATCTCATCAGTTCCATTTAACCTTGTGGAATACATTAAAAGCTAATGAAGTTCCCAGGGATTTTCTCCGACGTCTTCTGACGTTAGGGAAAATTCGTTTCGGAAGATCGATTTATAAAATTTAAAGTAGTGCTTTCTTTTTCAATTTTTGATAAAAAATTGAAGCTTCTTTGACACAGAAACCCTCTATAATACAAAAATGATCTACTCGTAACGAATTATTAACTTTGAAAAAAATACATAAACAGTTTCTGTTATCTTTTTTTATTATTATTACATATGTTTAGGAGTTTGTACGGGGCTACATTCAAACTCTTAAAAGCATACCTCCTAAGAAATGTTATTTATAACTTTATCGACTACCGAAATTTAGTTTCCAAGCCCCTTTTGGGAACTTAGAAATTTCGTTTTGTTAAATTTTTTTTTCTAGTGCACTTTAGATTGGCCTCTATAAGTCTATAACTCAATTCGTAGAGCGTTAGCGAGTAAAGCGGCTCACTTAATAAAAAATTTTAAAGAAATATATACATATATCTTTTTCCAACAGTATCAGTCATTAATACCAAATTAATTTGAAAATCTTTAATCACTTTTTATTTATTTTCAATTAAATTTTATACCTCCCCACATTTTCTGAACTGAAAGCGTGTTAATTTGTAATTTTACTATTTTCGCATTTGTACTAATTTTTTATTTCACATTAGTAAACTCAAAATTATTTATTGAAACCAAAGACCTTCCTTAGCTTTTTCAAACTGAAAAACCTTCAGGCTGTGGTTTGTTGGACTCTAAAGTAAACATCTAAAGCCTAGTATTTCATAAAAAATTTAATCTAAAGCTAGCTTAAAGCTGGGCCCTAAAAACCTTAATTAAGCTCACCTAGCCTAAGTTTTAATTTCAACCTATATTGAAATACCAAACCTTAGGCAACCGAATTTCTGTTAATTGGATGGATTTATTGTTTTTAATGTTAATATTTAACATCAATAAATGTATGCAATGGTAATATTTATGACACGGAAAACTAACGACTATTAAGGACAATACATTATATGTATGGAGTATCACGTGGTATTCATTTAAAATAAAATTGGAGAGCCATCGAAAATGAAAAGAGTAGTTCGAATTTCTTTTTTTGTTTGAGAACACCGCCCTTTCTTTATTTCCATTGATATGTTCTGTTACGAAGAGTTCAACCCTTTTTTAAATTCTTCTTCGTCATGATGTACATCTTCCATTTAAATCTTCAACGATTTTGATCTTTTATCTCTAAGTGAAAATTTTAGCAACCTTTGTTTTACTTGTTCTTTGCAAACCCCTTATTTTGATATTCGTGGACTGTGAATGTCGAATGTGAAAATCCATAAAGACACCAACTAATAATTCGACAGAGAACGTGGAATCCGCCAAGGAGATACCAGGCCTGACGAAAGCGCGCGGTCGATGAGTGTTTCAGCGGCTCAGATTTTCTAAATGACCGTAGTTTTCTCAGATTTATTTGTTATTTTTTATATCAAAAACAAGCAAACAAAATCAGGGCCCCTAAATTGGTTCCCCTGGGCCCTAATTTCCTCACGGCCCTGGGAGATACCGTCTCATCGTAAAAGAACAAATCGGGGTGAGATGGGTTTAAGCGTAAATACTGAAAAGTTTTGCTATTTTAGCTTCGCTGACGAGATCGTCTTGATGTTGATAATAGCCCCAGTCGACTTTGATAATGCGCGAAAGACTTACTTTTGTACATGTGGGCTTAAAGGAATTGACAATGCGATGCCCAATCTTGTGTTGTGTGAGAATATCTCTGTAGTGGAAATGAAAATTAAACAAACTACTGGATAAAAGTATTTGGGCCATGAGATTCGCCTAAACGGAGGTAATCAGATCTGTAACGCTGTGAGTAGTGTAGGGTTGACCTAGATCGCCTTTGAAAATTAAAATCAGACCTTCTCATATGACGAAAATGTTCGTCCAATTTGTTTTACCAATTACCAAGACATTAACACTAACTATGGCGCCAGTGAACAAACTTTATCACTCTAATAGAATAAGCTGCTTGGGAAGCAAGCAACAGCAGTGTTAGAAAAATTAAAACAAAAAACAACTGATTGTTCAACAAACATTCGTAAAAAGGTATTAGAGAAAAGACAATTTCTATAATTATGGTAATTATCAAGATATCCACGAGATAAAATAAATTTTAATCCTGCAGTAAGATAATTGAAAGAATCACTAAAAGAACTCGAGAATAGTTAATTTAGGGAATATCCGGAAAGGCTAACACCAAAAGTGGACCGCAACAAAAAGATTAAAACAACCAAGAGAACATATACCACCTATAAAAAAATCAAACGATGGCAGGGCTAAAACCGACAAAAAAGACTGAAATTTTTGCCGATTATTTGGAGAATGCGTTTAAGCCATTCCGAAAGACAAACTAATGCTGAAATGTTTGCTGATTTGCAAAATACGTTTAAGCCACTCCCAAAGATCTCCAAAGACGAAGATGCAGAAATTTGAAGATTCCTAGAAGAACTGAAACAATCTAGCGAACCCGTACCTACAGTAACACTAAAAGAAGTAAAATATGGAATCTTGAAAGACCTAAACGCATTTTCCAGCCCAGTGGAAGACTGCAGAAATAATACTAACTAAAAAAACAGACAAACCACCGCACTAGGCTTAGTAGCCCGTCTTATCTAAAATTGCTGAAAAACTGTTAGGCAAAAGGTTAAATAAAATAGTCGCAGAGAGAAACCTCATACCTGGCCATCTTTAGACGGCAACATTCTACAATTGAATAGGTGCATCATATAGACATCATCAACAAAACATTCAAAAATAAAAATTACTATGCCGCATTCATAGACATTATCCAAGCATTCGACAGGGTATGGCACCGGGGACTTCTCTATAAACTCAGAAAGAAACTTCCAGAAAGTACCTATATCATCCTTAAATCATAGGAGTATTAGAGTGAAAGATACTTCCGAGTGAGATTTGAAAATGAGCTCTACAATAACGTCAGGCGTGCCACAGGGTAGCATACTGGGTCCGTTATCATACCTATAATTTACTGCAGATCTCCCAATCAATGATAGTGTGATTCTAACCACATTTGCAGACGGTACTGCTGTTGTAGCTGTTCACAAAAGTCCAATTGCGGCAAGTAACCTTCTTCGACAATCATGAAATTGGTAAATGGACTAAGAAGTAGAAGATCAAAGTAAACGAGGCTAGGTCTAACCATATAATCTTTACTAAGTGGCGTGGGTATTCACCCCTATTGATAAGAAACCAAACCATGCCTATCACAGACATCTAGATAAGGGATTGGCGTGGCTCAAACACATCTGGAAAAAACGCAAACAACTAGGTACTAAATTTCGAAAACATTATTGGCTACTGAGAAGACAGTCCCAACTTTACTCCGAAACAAATTTCTTGCATACAATGTCCACTTTAGACTAGCATGGACTTCTGAGGTACATCTCTGCGGGACAGCATCGAAATCAAATATCGCTATCATCGAAAGTTTCCAGTCTAAAGTGCTGTTACGAGGGCGCCCTGGTTTGTGACGAATAAAGACATCTACAATGATCTGCAAGTGCCCACAGTGAGTAAGACGATTGTGCAGTGCAGTGTAAACTACTCATATTTACGTTGATCGACTGGAAAATCATTCAAATGTACTGGCAATTTACTAAATAACAGCGAGCAAAGAGACTGAAGCGCAAAACGCCATTGGTTTAGTGCAGGACAAACATCAGCTTGTAAAGTAAAGTTAAAGTTTTTTAGTAACACATCTATAATAACTATCATATAGAGACTATTGTTCGTTGGGACCTATCTCTAATCATGCCAATGTTGTCAGATCACGCAAGTGCTTATTATTAATATTGTAACAGATGACAGTGTAAACCTAGAACAAGAAAAAAGGAAAGGATGAAGTTTGAGCCGAAACAGGCTAGAATGCCTACGCCATGAAGTAGACGACGACGAGGACGACTGAAAATTATGACTTTCAAACTGACTTTGCAATAATATCATCAAGGCATTTTGACAGACATGATGTAAGTGGTCGAGATGTCTTTCATATCTTAAGCTTCGGTAACAAATAGCAAAGGGCCATGACTGGATCCTTGCGGTATGTCCCCTAAAATAGTTGGTATGCATGGTGCTTCATTACATGACGCTTTCAATTATATTTCTAAACACCATACTCATTAATATCTTGCACTTCTACAAACAATAACTAGTGTTGTTGTTGTTACCATTATTATTATTATAAAAATAATTCAAAGTGAATACAATATTCATATATCTGATAAATCAAAATTTCGTAAATCTAAAACATTTAGAAGAATTTTGGAGATAAAACATATACTTTGGAGTGGATTTATAAGTGACGATTCTTGTTTTCTTAGTGTTAACGTCCAAATTTCAAAATTTCTGTATTTTAACGTTTGCGCTTTTGAGTTACGACGAAAATTCACAGTCTAACGGTGCCGAAACTCTGAATAACAAGAAGCGTCTGACTCTCTTACATCGACCCGCAGTTGTTGATTCTTGTTTCCCTACTATTAAGTTTCAAATTTCTTAACATCTCATTTTTAATAGTCAACAGTTTGTAAAATCTCAATTTCTGTTTATTTTGACTTTCCTTAAATTGAAAATTTACTAATATTTTCAAAATAGCAAATTTCCAAGTAATAAATTAATAGTTTCGAAATTAGTTGAATTTATTTCATATTCTTCAGTGAAATACCTTGCTTGCCCGGTTTAATCTCCAGAGCTTTGCGAAGGAGAATATGCACTATGCACTATGCATATCTATTCAAATTCCGTGTTCTGCTTTATTATTAGATTTCAGTACAACATGGTGCATTCAGAGAGCAAGCTTTCAATTTGATTTCGTCTTGCTTGAATTTTGATCTCGAGGCAGAATTACCCTCCATAAACTAGCGAATCTTTAATAATTTGACCTTACGAGTAACAAACAATGATGCAAGTGAAAATTTATACGATTTTTGTATTAAATACTAAAGAAGAATTTTGTAGTTCAACCCTATCTAGGTTAACATGAAAATTTTGCATTTTAAACGAAATTTCTCCTTTGTCAGAAATACTTTCAAGCTACTTGCCCACATAATTTAAAATTTAAATGCGTTTCCTTTTTGCATAAATAAAAGTTAATGAAAGAAAGAAAGGATCACGAGGTGTATGAATATCCTTCACCAGACATATTCGACGAAAATTAACGATTAAACGTGAAAAGTGTTTTTCGCGTTATCACGCAATAATCGCATAACGTCTTAATTTCGTGTTATGGGAGAAGTTTTAAAATACTTGTATTAAAAAATAGTCTCCACTTTGCTCGTTTAGATGCGATCAGAATATTATTCTGTGTTGAAATTATTAGGAAATTTGAGGAAATTTCGCTTGAATAAACGAGAAGTACGTTATTAGACTTCCTCGACCATTAATGTAATTTTAACGAGATTAAAAACATTTCCTTTCTTTATCGTGGGTTTATTTCTTTTATTTAATATTCGAATTCTGTTATTATTTTGTATACATATATGAAGCGGACCTCAATAATACGGTACTTTCGTAAATTGAAAAATTGCATCTGTATTTTATTTTTTCAAATCTATTCGAGGACGGAGCGAGGTAAGCAAACAAAATTCGATTTCAAGTATTTGTTGACTGACTTTTCTTTTCCACTTTTTCCTTTAGAAGTTTACCTCTTGACAACGACTAACGTGTATACTTTACTCGAACTTTAAAAGTATTTGCGTGTGCAGAGAACCATTTTAGTTTATTACACAAATAACCTGACGGTTTTTACTTCAAATCTAGTTCGGTAAAGTAAACTTTCAATCTCCAAAACTTCCTTTTCGTATACCAAAATTAATATGCAGAAAGTTTGCTTTGTGCACGAATAGATTATGGGACTTCGTGAGAATCCGCCGATATCTACTCGTCTGAATATTAAGTCGTACGTTTTATACCAACTTAAAATATGAGACTGTTTTTGAAAACTTCAAAGGAAAAGACTGCATAAGGCGAATGTTTTCAACATTAGTTGGATTGTCTGTTAATTAAAACAATGTAAAAATCAGGATTTTTGTTAGGAATTTGTAATCAAATAAATTTAAAAATTATAAAACGCTTAATTCTGAATATTCCCCAATTATTTTAATATTTAGCAAATACTCTTACACTACTGTTTTACTTTCAAGTTTAATCCAAAATGTAATTTTGTCAATTAACAACCATAAGAATTAATTTAAAATATGTTAAACCAAGGCAACCAACTTTAAATCCTGCTGAAACTTAATTTAAACAAAAGTTTCGCAATAGGCATAATTTAAACCCAAATGGAATAAAACTGCGTAAAAGAAATCGTAAAAAAGAATAAAGTCCTGAATATTTCAATTCTAACTGGCCGTATTCAACTTTTTTATATTAACTGAAAGAATAATTATGGGAGTTTGGGGAAAACAAACAAAAGAAAAATTTGTTTATTAACCTTTATTGTATTCTCTTCCATATTTATTTACTTGATAAAACATTATGTTAATGGAAAAACGTTTCTTTACTAAACAAGTATCTTAATGGAAAACAAAAAGCATCCCAAATAAGCTTAAGAATCGAAGCTTTTCTACTTCAGCTCGCTTAAATAAATCGAAGCTGAACCTTACATGCGATTAAACGAGCATCAAATCATTAATGAACACAATTTTTTACAATTTGCTGAACGTAACTGATTCATATCTCAAATATGATTTTAAGATACAAGCTTTCTTTAGCTAAATCGTAATAACAAATCGTCCCAAAAGGATTAGAACCAACGGACGCACATGAAATTAATAAATATTTGAGGTTGAACATCACTAGTAAATAAGATTGCCTGAACTTTGTTGAACCAAATGTACTTTAAAGTCGCAGTTTTTCTTGCTTCAGGATTGTGGCTCAGATTTAGTTGAAAGAGATCAAAATAAATAACATAACGTATCGTCTAGTTAATAAATATTTGAGGCTGTACATAACTAAGTTGAAAGGAAAGGAAAGTAAATAAAATAAAAGGATAAAATAAATATATTTAGAAATTAACTTTCAAGTATTTAGTTGATTAGTTAATTGATTTAGTTAATTCAGTTAGTTGAAACTTGTATAACTAGCTATAAAAGTCGTTATAAAAAGCTAAAAACTGTTGAATCCTTGGTTATTAAGGCTTTGTGTGTATTTAACCGAAGCAAAATATTGAAATTATATAATTTCAGGGTTGAAGTTAAAATGTTTGAGTTGCGTTGATCATTTCAAACAATATTCCCATTTTCGTTGAAAATCTCTTAATTGGGATTGGAACCTGCGTCGTTCCCATTTCAATTACTGCCAGTTTAAAAACGTTATCTCAACCTTGTGTCTTTCTGTTACAAAACAGACCCTTAACCCACTAATCTGCTAACCCACCAAAAGACTTTGTCTACATTATTATTTTAATAAAATTTTTAAATTGAATATAACTAAAATCATATAATACCATACTATTTCCCTGTTTACGATGAAAGAATTGAACACGCCACATTTTTTGATAAAACCAACAAATAAAACTACAAAATGTTTTGATAAAAGTTTCAAACAATTCGTGTTAGTTCGAGATAATTTTATTTATGGTTTAATTTTGCTAAATGTGGAGTTAGGTAACGCTAGATGTGTGTATTAAAACGCTGTATTTCTATTTTAAATGTACATTAAAGCGTGCTCCCTTATCTCGTTGGCCACAAATGCAGATGCTTTTTGTGGTCGTTCAAGCTGTGTTCTTATCTGAATATGTTCCGTCTTGTAATTTAGTTTAATAAAGATTTGTTTTATTTTTAATTATGGAATTTATGTGAGGTTAGTTCAAAAAGCCTTTTAAGTTAGCAAAATCAGTTTAATAATTTTAATCAAATTTAAATAATTCAAAGCTATTATTGTACGGTCATCTATTAATTAAGTTTTTAAATTAAGGCTAGTTAAGAAAAAGCTTTTAATTTATGAATTCTTTGCAAGTTTTTGTTTAATTCCAACTTTTTATAGGTCTAACCTAATTAAAGTAATTTAAACCTAACCTAACCTAACTTGATCTGCTAATCTGCTAATTAATTTTCAAGTTTTCAAGTTTTATTTTCACATATGTGAGGTTAGTTTAAAAAATTGTAAATTAGTTTGAAAATATCATTAAAATTTACACGATATTTGAATTTCTGAAGAGTTTTTTATTATTATTTTGGAAATCTAGGTGAGGTTGGTTCAAAAAGTCGCAAGTTAGGTTACGTTAGCAAAATCAATTTCAAATCTAAATAATTTATAGGTATTCTAAGGTCATCTGTTAATTAATTTTTAAAATTCTGAAATTTGAAATTCACAGAAAAAAAGCTTTCAATTTTTAATTTTCGAATTGTTTTCTTTTTTCGCAGTTTTTCTTATTCTTCATCTGCTAATTAATTTCCAAATTTTTAATTTTTGTTTTTACATAAATATACCAATGTGAAATTAATTTAAAAAGTTGTAAGTTAAGTTAGTTTTGAAAACATCCTTAAAATTCACATAATATTTGATAGTTTGAAGAGTTTAACAATTGATTTTAAATTTATTTATAATTTTAGATATCCAGATGAGGTTAGTTAAAATTCTCGGATTAGTTTAAATAAGCAAAATCAATAAAATTAATTTCAACTTTAAATAATTCAAACTATTATTTTTTAGTATTGAAATTGGTAATTCTTAAATTTGATTTGATCTAAGGTTCACAACAAATTGCAAAGCTTGCGCAGCTTTTCAATTTTAATTTTCGAATTCTTTCTAAAAAATTTTTATTGCAACTTTTTATGGATCTAACTTAATTTAACTAATTTAAACCTAACCTAACTTCATTTGCTAAGTAATTTTCAGAAGTAGTTTAAAAATTGCATATTTGAACAGTTTAATAAGGAACTTTTTGATTTCCAATTGCAGTTTTTTAAATTAAAAAATCTTTACTTTGGAATATCAACTGCTGTATATAGTAAAAAATTAATATCTTACTTAGTTCTTTTCAGTTAAATTTTGCTAAACGCAGTTAGGTAACGCCAGATGTGTGTATTAAAACGCTGTATTTCTATTTTAATAGTACCCTTATCTCTTTGACCACAAATGCAAGTGGTCGTTCAAGCTGTGTTCTTATCTGAATATGATCCGTCTTGCAATTCAGTTTCTACGTGCCCGTGTTGAATTGAAGATCTTTTAATTTCAATGTGTAGGTAACAATTAATATAGCTTTAATACGTTAGCGGACTACTTTATAATAATTACGTTAATATTAATAATAAAGGATTACTGACCTTTACTAAATGCTACAACAAATAAGTTTTAAGAAAAAAAAGATCAAATTTGTAGAATTTTCTTGGATAAGGGTTTGCAAATCTCGTTATACGTTGCTGAACCTTGCTGTGTAACAGAAGTACCAAAAAAATTTACCATTAAGAATCATACGGTATTTTCAAGTAACTTTTAGTGCCGAAAGCTGGTTGACTTCTGTAAATTTCGTCCTTGAAGAGATTAAGCAAAGATCGTCTGATATGTGGTAAGATTTACACTTAAAAATTCATTTATTTAATTTTTTAATTTTTTGCTTTTCTTAACTTTTTGGGGTTTTTAATTTTTTGGCTTTTCTTAATTGTTTTTACTTTTTATTGCTTTATTTATGTCAGGGATTTATTTGCATTGGATACATGAAAAACTTTAAAAAAGAGTATTTTTCTTACGCCGACCGAAATTTTATATTGCTCGTAGATTGAATTGTATTCAGCCTTTATTCAAAAGAAAAGGTTAATATTGAGCCTGATATTTTAATTTTTAAAACAATTTGTGTTTACTGCTGCTATAATTAACATTAAGGGCAGGTATTAACGAGCTTGTTTTTAACCACAGTTTAAACCAAAAATGATAAGAAAATAATAACCAACGAAATTTTTAATCTAAAAGGCCATTTGCGCAATATATACTTAACATGTACCTACGTATAATTTAAATTAATCGATTAATCGGTTATTCAATAATCCCCATTTTCAGGTTTGTGAAATCGACTAATCGGTTTTCGAATATTCAGTTTATCACAATTAAACGACTAACATTTAAAAACTATAATTTGACGATTAATCGCATATTTGTTTATCACGATTAATCAATTAATACTAATATGCGATTATTACAATTAATAGTTTACTGGGATTGGTCGATCAATCGCGACAAATCGTTTATTCACGATTAATCGATTATTATTATTGGCCAATCGAATACGATTCACGATACACGATTACTCGAATAATCTCTAATAACATCTAATTATTCGATCAATTTATATTCTTTTTAATCGATTACAACAATTAGAATCGATTAAACGATGATTAACAATTTTGCCAATACTAGTTCACTTCTCAATCACTGATCTAACGTGTTTCTTAAGAATTTAACCGTTAACATTGATTTAAAGATACTATTGTGCCAAACATTATTTAAAAATTAGTAACAGACTGTATCGATAGTGGAAAATTATTGTACATATCATGAGAGTTAAGTGAATTATTTTATCTTTCATGGTTAGTATGCTGGGTCTGCTATCTTATGAATTTATATCCAAAGGTATGTAGGTAACAGACATTTTGTAATTCAATCATCAATGTAATACATTATTTTGTTCTTTAATAGGTTTGAGTATATTTTAAAATTTGTTTATATCTCGTATACAGAAATATCATCGCAGCTAGGATCTTAATCACTGAACTTTAAACTTGTCACTTTTAGGAGTGTAATACATGCAATTCATTTAAAGGCATTTTTAAATGATCATGTCAAAAGATTGTTACATATTTAGCAGTAGATTGTATCCACAGTGAAAAAATATTGTACGTACCACGAAAGATAAGTGATTTATCCTTTCTCGCAGGGTTAGTGGGCTACGCCTGCAATTTTGTAAATTTACCTACCAAGGTGTGTAAGTAACAGATACTTTGTAATTCAATCATAAGTAACTTCTGCTTGTTTTTAGTAAACTTATTTTGTTTATTAAATGAATTTGAAGACATTATCTAAATTTAAAAAAAAAGAACAGATTAAGAACAAATAATAAAAATGTTCCCTTCAGGAAGCATTATCGGTCACGTAAACAATGTGCAACCATCAAACTTTATACCGGGTGATTCATCACTAAATATGCACCAATATATCAACCACAAATGTCTCAGATACGAATTACGCATATTCCACCTCCACAAATGCAGATCCACCCATCGATGTATTAGTCGCAGTAGTATTCAGGTCAGTCAATAAATGTTCAATGCACATTATCATTTCCCCCAAATAAAGAACAATATAAACAAACAATACGACAACCACACACCACCGCTCAGTTCTCACGAATTGTTTCAACAAGTGATGAAGAAATAGAAAATATTAATAAAGAAAATTCATGGCAAGTGTTTAAAAGTGTAAAAAGAAGAAAATCTTTTACCAACACAAACACAACAGAAGGAATCAATTTAGACAACAGATACAGTTCCTTAAACAACACTAACGAAGCAGAGACAATGGACACCAATAAAGAAAATGACACTAATGTAAAAACTCCTAAACCTCCCACAATATTCATATGTATATGGAGTATGATAAATAAATTAAGGGGCGTATTAGAAGATGAACACTACGTCATAAAAGGCATGGCCAAAAATACTGTAAAAATCAATGCAATCGCCCCAAATACGTACAGATTATTCGGGCAATTTTTGAAAACACATAACATAGTACACCACACTTATCAACCCAAAGAAGAAAGAGCGTACAGAGTAGTTTTATAAAGCACTTACATCACACCGTAATACAGAAGAAATCAAGGAAGAACTTCATAATAGAAAACATAAAGTGAGAAATATTGTGAACGCCAAACGCAGACAAACCAAGGAATCCCTAAACATGTTTTTCATAGATCTGGAACCGGCTGAAAATAATAAGATAGTTTACGAAATAATACAACACCTAAAAATGAATACTTGAAAAGACAAAGTTGTTATTAAGCCGATATGGACATATGGTGTCAAGCTATGGGGATGTGCCAGCAAATCCAACACAGCTAGAATTCAAAGATCACAATCGAAAATTCTCAGAGCCATGGTTGATGCACCATGGTATGTGAGTAATCCAATGCTGCACCAAGAATTAGGCATACCATTCATCACGGATGTCATTCAAGAGAGAAGTAATAGGCATCACGATAGACTGGAAATTCATACTCACCCACTCGCACAACCACTACAGCAAGACCGGCGCAACGGAAGATTAAAACGAAGCTGGGTAATCGACCTGAAGTAAGGTAGCCGGGTTCTAATCACTGGAGAAGACCTCATCAGGACATTAGTGAATTCAATATATTAAGTGAATTCTAAGACATCAAAATAGTTTGTAGAATATGTAATTCTGATTAAAAAAAAACTATAGACCCAAAATTCGTTTAAATATTTAGTGACAATTTATGTCATTGTACATGCAATGAGACATATGTAAATTACTCATACTTTCATGGTTCAAGCCCTGGCTATGCTAAATCTGCAGTAGGCATTCCATTCTCAGTCAAATAAATTTCACTTATCCCCCTTGCTACGTAAATAACTATTTTTTCCTATTGCTATTAGTTATTACATTTATTTGAATTGATTATTCTTTCAAGCGAAACATAAATTACGTTATAAATTTTTATGACAAAAACAGTCAATTCGAACTACAAATATAACGAAAGCCGATGAAATTCGAAATCAGATCTCAAAATTGAAAATCCATGAAGCTAAGAGACAGTAATTTGAATCGTGGAGATTCATAAATATTTATATAAAAAAATGTAGGCGTAAATTAATAATTAGGGGCAGCTTTAGTTTTTCAGAATAAAAATAAGCTCGGAGAATTTAACCTAAAGATTTTTGAATTTGAATGATCTTTTTCGGTGTTGATTTGTAAAAGGTTGTCGATGGCCGATTTACTTATGCCAGCTGTAGCATTCTCAAAATTACAAAAGTTTTTTGTGTTTTCATTTAGGGTCAGTAAGTACTTTCAATGGATTTTATTTCTTCAATTTCATTTATCTTTTATTTTCCTTAAGTGCTTGTAACTAATGGAATGCGTCAATTTTTAACTATACTACGTTTGTTAACAACTAAGCATTATTTTCACTGCCATAAATATTAGATCTTCTTTCTTTCTTTCTTTCTTAATTTATTTCCTCTTTTCACCGCAACACGGTGTCGAGGTTCTACTAGTTATTTTATGTTTATTGACATCCAATAACATTATTTTTACTGCCCTAAATATTATCATCAATATGTCATTTCGAAATTAGCACCTTTTCAAAAGAAAACAAGATTTCTAGATTTAAAGAAATTAGACATAAAGTCTCAAAAGAAATTACATAGTTTCAGAACCTAAAAGTGACATAAAAATATAAACAGATTTACCAACTTCATTATTTAAAAGTTAAAATGTATTAAAGCCATCAAAACCCACTTATCGAGTAGTTAACTACCATTTTTTTATTATTCATATGTATATTCACAAGATACATAAAATTCCGTTTTATGGCGTATCATTTTTAATATTTACTAAAAATTGATATTCTCATTGAATATTTAACAAAGTAACAATGTTTCAAACACACAATTATTCATATCTTTTATCTAAATTATAATTTCTGTTGTTTCAGGTAAGTGCAGCCATCAACTGAATCAGTTTAGGTCAAGGATTGAGGAACACCTCGTTTATTTAATCATTTATTTATTTAGGTATTTATGCGTTTAGACATTTATTTATTTATTTATTTCTATTAAAGTTCGAATTATTAATGAATAAAATCATGGACATCAAATATTAAACTATGTAACAGGTTGACTGAACTTTTCTGACCTTTATTTTTTCAAATTTCATCTCAGCTTAAGAAAGTCTTATTAAAGTTTGAGTTTGTTTACCTTAACTACAGAAATTACACTTGAACCAAGAGAATTTTATTATTTTCTTAATTAGGTAAAAAAATATTATAAACCAGATTAACTCTCACGTTTTATAATAAATCATGATTTATTCGCGCTTTTTAAACCCTCAAGTCAACTGCAATCAATTTTAGCTTTATCTAATTTTAGTTGCATAGTTTAGATTTAATTGAAAATAAGCAGCACGAAAGGTTATAATCGTTGGTTTTATGTTTATTTATTTACTGTTAACAGCTTTAACTATAGCTGTTTACTGTGAACACCACACGAAATGTCAGTCTCCTTTTGATTACTCCCTGATTAACACACCATAATCATTATTTTTCATGACCATAAATTATCAGCTTTTGAGATTTTTCCTAGATTTGATTATAATCTTTTTTCGGTTCTTAGTATGAAATTATAACTTTCAATGGATTTTGTTCCAATTTCATCTACCTTTTATTTTCCTCGAATGCTTGTAACTAATGGAATGCGTTAATTATTCTACGTTTGTTAACAACACTGCCATAAATATTAGTTCTTTCTTTCTTTCTTAATTTATTTCCTCCTTTTACCGCAAAGCGGTGTCGAGGTTCATTTTACACTTGCTGGTGTGTAGTGGAGGTGATGGGTCAATTTTTGGCCTTGCATCACATTTCAACCAGCTTTCATCCACAACACATTCCTACGCCTTAAACCTAATCCTTAACTAACGAATTCGACCCAAATCGGCTCCATACTACTAACTATGGCCACCGCTGGAATCGAACCGGGGTCAGCCGGCTAGCTAGCAGGTCCTTACCTGACTGAGCTACCCAGGCTGCATTAAATATTAGATAAAGCTACTAAAATTTAAAAAATTTGATATTAAATAAATTCGTTAAATGATGCTAACTAAACTGAAAAAGAATCGAAACAGCGTCTGTTTGTTCTTGGTTAATCTCCTATTTTGCTATCAAAATAACCTCTCTGAGTTCTCTATTCTCTCTTCATCACTAATTTATTTATAGTTACTCCGTGAAACTTCAGACAAACAAACAAACATTTTAATCCTCTCCTCGTTTTTCTTCACAGAATGAACTCCAAATTGGCCGGTAAACGAATTAGTTTGCACCAAAAGTCTCAGGAAATGCAATATTCTGTATTGCTGAAAATTGTCTCATTTTCTCACTTTTGTAATCAAATCGACCGTATCTGTAGGGGTTAACATTCGTATGTGTCCAGAAGTTCAGCATTTTTCTTTTGGAATTGCTGAATTTGCTTGTTTTTGTCAGAAATACGTTTCGAGTCGAATAATTTGTCAAGAAAAATAGATAGGCGTGGAAGGTAAATGGAATTAAAATAGCTACCTACAGAGTCAAGTACTTGTTCTACAGATAACATCGTTACAATTTCCGGGGCCCGGAATTCGATTCCGGTTCATATTGATATATTGCAGATTTCCTGCTGGCAACTGAATTTAATCGATTTATGTTATCTACAACTTCAATTTCGTAACATCTTTTTACTTTACCTGACAACTTCGTTTTTAATTTAAACTTACACAATTCACGTTTTGTTAGAAACAGGATATAAGTATTTGAACTTTCCGTTGAGTCTGGAAAGCTCATTTTAATAACCAGGTTGAGTATTTATTTTAATACGCGAAGGTGCTGCAATATGTAGTACAAAAGCTGGAAGTTTGAAAATACGCTTGAGCAAAGTTTGAAATTTTTATAAGTGGGTCAACATTCGATGTTTAGGGAAGTTTTAAGTGATTTTTGATTGTAGACGTGTGTAACAAATAAAGACATTAAACAAGTGCATCGATAATTTTGCACACTTTACGAGGTTTTCATCGTATCCCGCAATTTTCCGTCTTGGTTTAAGAATTCGTAACTATAAAATTACTTGTAAATGCTACATTTTTTAAACACTGCTTTATCATAAATTTAGAATTCTGAAATTTTAAAGAATTGACTACAAAAATTAGAGACCGAACTGGATGGAAAAAAATGGATCATGGAACATTACCCGACACCTTAACGGTATAAGGGTTAAGAAAAAGAAGAAGAAGACTACAAAACTTTTTCTGGGAAGAAATAAGACATATTTATTATTCTACAGCCAAACTAAAGTTACCTGCTGCATTTTAAGTAGTGTAAAAGTAAAAAAATTACGTTTATAAAGGTAGTTCAGACCTCAACCTTAGTAAGGCAATGTAAATATTTAAACATAAGAAACAACTATAACGGATGTTTGTTTTTTATCAACCATTATTAACTTTTTTCTTTGGGCAGTTTTTAATATTTTAATACTTTCTACTTCTATTTCTATTTTTTATTTTAGACATTTTACTTCTGTATTTCTGCTGTTAGATAATTGCAACAAACTCAGTAATTAATCAAAATCTATAAAAGCCTTCAAAACGAAATATTTCTATGAAGCTACAGGACACCTGTTCTGACTTAAAATAACCGTTTGTAGTTAAGGCGGTAGTTTAATGTTTTACAATCAATAAAATTTAGAATTGGAATTAATTTGATATTGATATATATTGATATATAGTATTGTGAAATGTAGTGTACTTTAATTACACAAAAATAATGAATTTAATTTGTAAAGTACTTAAAATGCCACACGTTGGTGGGCCAAAAACTGTTATATAATTTTTCCTTTGGTATCAAAGCACTACGTTGGGAAAGCCGAAAACTGTAGTGTTGTTCGATTACGTAGAAAATAAAATTAATGGAATATTTATGTATTAGACGCAGGTAACAATTAACTCAACTGAACTGTACTAACTACTTTACAATATTTGTTTTCAGTAGATTATATTTAAATTGAAAAAAAAAACTACAACTCCTGATATTATTATGAAAATAACACCCACAATAACATTAATAATAATAATAAACTCGTAAAATCCTGTGAAAACATTAAATAAAATTAAATAGCCCACATACGCTAACGCACCAGCAAAAACCATAGGCCTTCAGGCCTGAAAGTGCTGTACATACATACATACAATAGTATTGATAATAATAATAAATATAGCAGTGTTTTTGAAGTATGTTTAAAAATATGTGTTTTAATAAATAGCCCTGTGGTATTTAAACGAAAAACAAGTTGGTAAAATAAATTCACAGTTTTGGAAAAGGAAAACAGAAAATGATTAACTAAAATTTGTGTATGACTATAACTACTTGTTATGTGCTTTCAAATAAAAGCAATTTTTGCTATTAACGACTTAATTTTATGATTATTAAGAGGGTTATCTCGGTAAAACTAAAAACTAAAACTGTGCCTATTTCATTCAATAAAACTTTTATTCAAAAATAAAAATTGCATGCTTTAACAAAACGAAAGCAAGATAAGTATTGCCGGGCATTACTAATTGTATTTATCTTTATCTTTCAGGGATTATATTTTAATATATGTATTTTCTTTTAGTCAAAGCATAACGTTAGGAGTGTTTCTCTGGGCAATTATGTGGCAAGAAACTATTAATTTAATTTGGAGACTAAAAAACAGCAATATCATAACTTCTCGAACTTAAGCACTGAAACCACCGCCCCTTTTCTAAATTAGTTACGCCGCCCTATATGGAGACGAACCGACACACACGCTTTCTAGTAAAGTGTCAAATTGCAAAGGAATTCAAAATGATGCAAATCACCACACCTTTAATATCACGGATTTTTAGTATAAATTCGCTGCAAAATCTTACTACAGGATCCAGTCTTAACTATTCAGTCTTTCGGTGTAGTGGTCTGGAATTTCGATTAGTACACTGATTGGTGTATCTAAGTACTGTAAAATATACAGTTAGTTGTATTGCACTTTGTTGCTCTGCAATAACTTGTAGAAATTCATCATTATACGTACAGCGCCGTAAAGCATAGCTTTTCCGGTTGCGTGTATTGGTCAAAGGGTTACAATAAAGTAATTTCAATTTAAGAGACGTGCATAGCGCACGTACTTTTGGGGAAAAATTGCACCCTCGTCAAACTTTAAAGGTTGGTTATGATACCACCTTTAGCTCCGGCCGCTTACGATTGATTTTAATATCAAACTCACACAAGATCGATCTTGTATCGATCGTCTGTCTTACAATATAATTCCTTGTCATCGAACCACCGCACTCAAGCCACCCTGATTACATCAAAATCATAAAACAAAAGGATAATAATTATTTAAGCCACTGCCCATAATTGACTTGCCTAGTTTGATGTTCATTCACTATGTTTATTCAACTACTGTATTTAAAGTTGTAAATATCTGTACATAAATATGACTTTATAATAAGTATCTTTATAATACTCTGGATCAACGAAAACGCAACAACATTAAGGGTCATCTGACTACATCATCAGTTATCTAAAGAAAGGGTAAGGTTTTCACTTAATCAATAAAGGTTGAGGGTAAAGAAAGGCAATTAATCAAATTTGCCAGGTTTTTCATGAGGAGTACCTGATAATAAATATACGTCTTATGAAACATAATTCTGTTTTCCAATTTTTAAAGTAAAAATCGGTTATAAATTAATCTGAAGATTATAATTTGAAATAAAATTCAGAAATATTTAAAGTAAATACAAAAACTCCTTCCTCTGTTAATCATTAAATTTAAACTGTTAATTCCATTACCGGCGTAAAAAGCATGTTAAGTTAAGGGATTAAACCAATTAGTGAATTCCTCTTAGTGCTTTTCACTCTGTATGTGCATTTACGTTCAGATCTCTATCAAAATTTAGCTTTGACGCAGAACTTTACCCCGAATATTTACAACATCAGGTCTGTGAATCGCTGATTAAATCGTCTCATCAAAATCGAGTTAATAAAATCGTTTTATTAACTGAAGCTTAGATGAAGATCAAAGTACCTCATAAAGTTACACAGGAAAAGTAGTAAAATATTGCAGGCATAATTAATAGTTGAAGACCTTTATAAAAGAAGCTCTTGTTATTAACCTTCACTTTTATATACAGTTAGGGAATTCAGATCATTTTCACAGAAATTACTTAACATATTAAAGATGCCATAACAACGAGAAAATTTTTAATTTACACCAAGCTTAAAATTTACAGAACAAACAACCCGTAAATCTTAAAACCTGATTAAAATCAATTCGCAAAGTCTCCTTCCATTCTTTTCTTTTAAATTTTAAACACGAAAGTCCAGCGGGACTCCTTTGTTCTTTATTACGTGTCAGAAAATTGAATATTTGTATCAGACTTTTTTAGAAACTTGCGTGATTTCTAAGATTTATGTGTATAATTCGAATAAATATAATTTGTGAATATAAACCCGACATTTTTCGTTTTATGTATTTTTTTATGACCGATTATTTCTAAATTGGAGTTCCTGTAATAAATTGGAATTAAAATCATCACACATTTAAAAACGTGTGCACCAACCAGTGACCACAGGTGAAAAGCTTGAAGAAATCGTATAACGCTACATCACAAAATTAATTTCGCAAAATTCCTCGCTGCAGGAAAATTCAATAACCAGTTTATTAAAGTAAATGTTATCAAAAAGCTTTCATCCTATACACGACAAGATTTTCGTTTATATAACCTCGTACGTTTGCGGTTGTTGTTTTTCAATTTATTTTTTGCATTTAATTTGGAAATTTTGAGTTTCTTTTTTTGCTGCTGAATCAATTCAGGAATTATTCGAATGGCAAAGCAGGCCTTTCTTACTGATTGGTTAATTACTCAGTTTTCGAGGCCCGCAATAGCTTATGTGGCAGATAAAACCCTTTATTATTTATTATTTAAGAAAACTGTTAATTTTGATTCTTTATATTTGGAAAAATTAAATAATTATCCCACAATTTTTTCATTGTTTAACAAATTGTCCTTGTTCGAAAAAGTCCTTCGAACAGTCCAACTAAAGGTATTTTAGCACCAAAGATATCACGCAAACGGTTTATTTTCACAAGGTTTAATTGCAAGGTTTCAAAGATTTATGTAGTTTATAGTTGAAATTAAACATCCTTGACTAGTAATGATACACCAGAGTGGTTTAAAGCGACTAAAACTTCGTTCTGTTAATTTATTTTATGCTCATATGTGTTTAGGTTAGGAGACCATGTGTGTCCCTAAACATTACTCAAGTTAGCCCCTTGGGTTTGGTCTGTTCTGTCTGATTTTACCAAAAACTCTTTGTTAGATAGATGCGTAACCATTCACTGCGAACAATGTAAAAGCGATGGCTATCTAAATTATATAACTTTGTAACTAATAAAATAAGTGTGGTAGCTTTTAAAAAAATCATACGGAAATTAACATAATGGTACTTTTAAAAGTTCAAAACAACTGTTGAAACTTTTAAAAGCAAAGCGCGTTTTGTTCTTTAATAAAAAATTAATAAAATTATTATAGTTTCGGGTGTGTTCTAACCATAAAAAATGTCAAGCTGTCGCAACAGACAAGTTTCTAAATAAGTAAAGCAGAAGCAAACCAAACGCTCGGACTTAACCTATAATTACAGAATTCTTGATGTTTCTAATTAATTCATTTTAGAGCAGTATAGATCGAATTCTATATTTATAAAAACTTTTCTGGTCGTTTATGGAAAGTTGTGTTAAGTTCTCATGGTTCTGTGTATCGAAAATAAATGGTGAAATTACGTTGAGTGCTTATTGTTTTTGCCATAACGTATTAAAAACGTTATCTGAGCAATATACGCCAAGAAAATATACGATACCCTTCAAATATTCCAGGAAATTTAGACTTTATGGCTTTGGTATGACGTGCTCTGTATGTTCAAATAAGATAAATCATTCAGTTACCATTCTCAATTGGTTGTAAAAATATTTCTGTTTGTTGTTTGATGCATTTGAGGGAATTTGTTTCCAAATTTGGCCATAAAGCATTTTTCATCACAACGGTCTTTAGAAGTTCAGCTAATCGAAATTAAATTGTTTATTTGTTCCTCAAAACAATTACCAAAAATCTGAAAGTTTTGAAGCGTTTAAAGCACAGAAGTCACGAAAGGTAAGATAATAAGTAGCTTTTGAAATATGCCTTTTATAAGGCGCACGAAAGATATTTTTAACATATTTTGGTCAAATTATCTAAAGCGTTTGGCTTCAATCTCGTAGTAAGTTTCTATTTAGGAAAAACTGGTATTTTTTCCAGTTTGCAAAGGTTTTGCTTAGATCGAATTTATCTTATTTTTCCAACTAATTTATTGTTTAACAACTTCTTTTATTGTTGAGAGTCAATCGCCAAACGCATTAGCATTTTTCATCAATTAAATATAAAGATACTTCAACTAAGAATTAACACGCATTTGGATTTTAAAAATAACCGTATTGACTTTTAAATTACGTTTGGTAAACTCAATAAATATTTCAATTGGGACACGTTCATCACACTCACTTACGATATAAAAACCTTTTCATTAAAAATAATTAAAAAGTGTGTGAAAACTTACCAGTTGAGCTTCGTGTATTCACTGTTATTCCTACACAAAGGCATAGTGCAACAAGCGACGTAGACTGACGCTGGACGTCGAGACGCTTTAGCTGTAACTGGGTCAATATTTCTCTACCCCAACCTCTTTAGGTTATGGAATTACTATATAAAACCGCCGTGCGGGGGTAACTGATACCCAGAACTCCATTAATTTTGGCTTTTAATTATTATTCGTGACCGAACCATTGCAATTTTATTATAATTACATCTAATTACGTTCGGTTTATTGATCGAATAATTAATATTTAAACTCTACAAAAACCGAAAATACCGATTATTCAACCTAAGAACAATTTTAACGAACCCTAAAAACTAATGAACCGTTTCCATTCGAACGTATCGGGAAATAATGCGAAACTTGTTCCGGGGGAAATGTAGAAAAAACGAAAAAATAACGCTTGAATAAATTTGAGGCCACTAAAATATACATTTTGCATGTGTTTTATTCTGGGCATGAAAAGATTTGTACAATAAAAAAGCAAAAAGAACATTTCCGTTCGGTTCGTTTCAATCGATTTCGTTTGTACATTTATTGCTACGTATTTGTCTGATCGTTGTATTTATTAAATTTTGATGAGCACTTTGAAAAATTAGTGTCAATCAGTAATTACTTTTTCGCTTGTTTATTATTTATCTACTTATTACTATTCGAATCCAATTCAATACGTTAATCGATTGATTTTTATTATAGGTTATGCTGTGCTGTTGTTTCCGTTGAATTCATTTAGACAACTAATAGTTTTACTAAACTATTCCTTTAAATTCTGTAAAAATCTGTAAATATTAGAACCCATTTTATGTATAACAATCAAAGCACCACCTACCTTATTCTAAAGATTGACGAGCTTTTGTTTAAACTTAAAAACTGAAACTTGAAGCTTTTAAGAGTTTTAATTTACAAAGCCAAAAACCTCTCCCAAGCTTTTGAAGTCTTCAGGTGTTTTAAAACAGTGCCGTAAATATTCTACATTAAAAGATTTATGACATCCTTCACTGTTTCAGTAGCTGCAGTAAAAGCACATAAAACACTTCGAAAATTGCAGTAGTCGCTTAGTAACATTTATACGAAGATAAATTAACGCTATCATCTCATTTTCCTGCAACAATTGTCGTATTTATTTCAATTAACGAGTTGGTAATAATTAAACCTGTTTGGATAATGTCAGGTTAGTTCATGAAAATCGATTGTTATTTGATAAAATAATCAACAAGTAGGGTAACACATGATGTTGTAGTTGAATTGGAAGTTTTTAAATTAACCGTAATAATAAAAGGGTAATTTAATTGAAACACAATTACAAGCAGTTTTCTCTGCTTGTTTTCCTTGTGTAAAATTAAAATTTAAATGGAACGGAATAATTGATTAATTTGACCTACAAAAAAACACAGGCAAAAATTTGCAAATCCTTTAAATTACTTAAAGCAACGTCAAAATTATGTAATTTAAATTAATTAAAATAGGTTTTTTAAAATTAGTTTAAAAAACATGGCAAAAACTGAGCGAGTTTTGTTTAATTGAAAAAGTTGCGCGTATCTTCGGCCATAATTTTTTGTAAAACAACAGCTTTGGTAAGCGCAAACGATATTCTGTATGCAAATGCTGTTGCATTTTGCCCGAGTTCAAACAATACATCGCTGAAACAAATTTTACTTGTCTACGTTATGATTTACAGTGAGCTTTCCGAATAATAATCCAAATAAGGTCAATATAATAATCGGTCTGCCTTTCATTTCAACCAGGGTTAGTTGACAGGTTTTTTGTATTTAATTTGAATAATTAAGCGGAATTTATAAGCGTTCAGTTATAGATTTCTTACAGTTTCAGGGCTACATTTTTTCACCCTTATAATTTTATAAATTAATTAAATCAGTGCCATTTATTTATCAATTTGTTTTTTTTCGTCCTTCTATTTCTCTTTGACATCTCCTTTTCTTCTTCTACTTTTCCTTTTTCTGCTTCAAATTCCCCTTTGGCCGAAACCTAAACTAATGGCCTGTTGTGTACTCAAATTCTAAATCTTCGAGCCTTCTTAGTACGTATACCGAACAGCAGGCCTAAGAAAAGAAGAAAATCTATATACATTAGCGCTTCAAACCGTATGTCTCTGGCTTATGTTGGCCTTAGATGCATACGTCTGTCTTCTTCCAGACTTTTCTATTTTAAGTTCTTTGTTCCCATCTCTTCACTCTAACCTTACTAAGATCCATTTGTACCGCTTCCAACCATTTCTTCTTCGGTCGTTCTGTTCTCTTTTCTTCTCTCGTCCTCCAGCGTAGCATAGCCATATGCCACCTCGTGTTCTTCTTTAACAATAATAAACAGCACATGTCTGATCCAATAAATCTATTGCATCTACTCCACATTAGTAAAATTATAGAACATTATAATCTCTGGCTCTCTGTGCTCTTCAACGATACTATCATTATGCATTGAAGAAATTAAAATTACAAAAACCAAACTGAATTGAATTTACTTGGCTATTCGATTTGGCTGAAATTACGCAGGTATGTCGGCCTACTCCACTAATTTTGATTTATTTCTTATTTACAAACATGGAACATAACCTTTGTGCACCACGTGACATTTTGTGTATAGTTGGTTGGCTACAGGCATTTGACGCGTTTATTTTAAAAGTATACATAGGGGATATGTAAACTAAAAAGAGAAATTCCCTGTATATAAATTGTTTATATATGAGCGCCCTGGTGTAAATTCGCTCTGGTCTTCACTAACAGAATGGCCCACTTCTGTTCTTAATCTTTTCTGAATAGTTTCTCCCATTATCTACACAGAGTTCTTGGCACACTCAATCCTCTGTAACAATTTGGATCTTTTCTGTTACCCTTCTTAAGGAGTGAGAATATGAGGTACATTTTTCATTGTTTGAGTGCTTTCGTTGTGTGATGCATAAATTAAACGAATATGTAAATCGATTTAAAAGTGTATTTTCGCCATATTTAATAAGTTCGGCAGATAGTTATATTTACAGGTCCTGGTGATCTTCCATTTTTCATTTTCCTCACACATGCTTTTCATCTACATCTAGTAATCTAGTTTATTCGTTATCGCTATTGCTATTTCCCACTCACAAATTATTTTCTTCTCTGCACTCAGTCAACGCAAATGGCTTTTCATGGTTGTTTGTTTTCATACTTTTTATTATGTGCCAAACTTCTGTTGATCCTGAGCCTCCAACGTAAGTATTGATCTGATTGCATCTCTGTTCCTGTAATTTCGGTTATTTTGTTCAGACTTGGGTGTTAGGAATTTTTATATAATTCGTTCTTTTCTTTAATTAGCTGTCTTATGAAATCTGCGAGCAAAAATGTTGTTGATATTTGTTTCACGTTTGTATTCTCCGATAATTTCTGCTGCTATTTTGTGTATGGCATTTTTTATATTTTCATGTTTTTCTTCTAATATTTGTGACGCGTGTACATATATTATTTAGTTAATTTGAAGGAAACAAATATCGGAGAATTCGACCTGGGTAGATAAATTAAAACACCCTTTGTTTATATAGCTAGAGCTTTCGGAAGTAATTTATTCCTTCCACCTACTTATTTAGTTAATTTGTTAATCTTCTTTCGTACCTATATATGTCGTGAATAGGTACTTGTTTGATGAAACAAGTACAATTTAAATCGTTTGTTGATGACTTCCTTAGTCTTACTTGCTGAATGACTATTATTTAAATTGCTGTGTCTCATTGAAAAGGAATAAACTATTTTAGATACCAGAAGATGATGATCGGTTCAACAATTTGCTCCTCTATTTACTCTAAAATCGTGTATCCGAAAGTTAGACGTTTGTTTGATTATTATTATAGTCAATAATAAATTTTTGTTTCATCTATGGCCTCTCCTAAGAATAACGGTGGATGTCTTTGTGTGCATACCAGGTATTTGTGAGCCTCAGATTATATTGACTATATAGTTCTATCAATCTCGCACCACTGTCATTCTGCACTTCTTCAGCGAAATTGACCACTATGCCACTTGCATCTTGACCTTCTACTCTCGCATTTAAATATTTAAAGCGCCTGCTAGTAGTATATCTTGATGTTTCTTGGCACTCATTATTACATTTGAAAGTTTCTCGTAAAACTGGTCCTTAATTTGGTTTTCAGAGTTGTCTGTAGGTGTATAAGTCCAATGTTAATAGGTCAACTTAACCTCTGTTCGCATTTTTAATAACGTTTCGAAGTACCGTGCCCGTACCGTACCCCTGTTGTTTCATTTACATCTGCTATAACTTCCGTCGTTCGCTTTTACGGTATTCCAATGTTCAAATTTTTTTCTCTACAATTCCTCAAAACTACTTTCCGTTTAATTCGGTCCTCTTTGAGCGAAAAAAACTCGCTGAATTCCTACAATTTCGCCGTCTCTTTTCAATGGAGCAAACACGACCGAGGTGGCATATATGGAGAGTGCTACAAAATAAATAGAAGATTTGCCCTCTTAAATCCCATTTCTTCTCCACCTCCTGTATTGATATTTCTTGCTTTGACGTCTTTATAACTTCCGCTTCAAACATTTTCGCGCCTCCATGTTCTAAAGTTGTTTTGTATTATTTCTTTTCAAACTATTTTTTGCAATGCATGTCATGATGTTTTGAGTTTTTCTGTCGGGGGATATCTACGTGACTTTATGAATATTTTTGTGATCAAACAGTGGGCTCATCATCTTCATCTTGTACTCCATTGTAAATTCTATTAATTGATTTTCATTTTTCATTATACTTACTTCCCATGCAAGCTATTAACTCATGATACTTCTGTGCCACTCTTCTCTACCAACTTATGCATTATAGTCCCCGACAACAATCGTCAAATCATATTTGGGAATTTCATTTTTAATTTTATTCAATTCTTCATAAAACGTGTCTTTTTCTTCTTTATCTTTCTCTTGTGTTAGTGCATGACCATTAATCAACTTTCCGGTAAGCACCTCTTAACCTTAGTAAGCTCAGTCTATCAGACTCTTTTTTTGTCCACCTTTTACTTACCATATAAAACCAATACCGAAATATCTATTATCGATTCCTTCACTATTAAATGTAAATTTTTTCAAGTTAATAATTTAATTTTTTTACATCCTTCATAATGTTTGCTTTTATTTCCCCTCTCCCCCATTATTCCTATTCATATTCAATTTCCCTCTCTTAATATCTCTTCCTCTTTCTACCCCCTTTTTTATAAATCATGTAATTTTGCTTGCCTGGTCGATCTCTATTTTTCTATCCTCATTTCTTCATGCTTTTTCTTGGTTTTGTTCCAATATTCACTGCTTTCCATTTATTGTTATTCTGTTAAATCCAATCTTTACGGTTTTTGCTTTACATTTTTTTGTCACCAATCTAATCTGTTTTTGCCTTTCCATCTCTTTTTTTGTAAGGTCATAATCAATATAAACTATATCTGTATCCAATTTCTTAAGTTCTGTCTTGTTCCGCATCACCTTGTTTTTATCATCCTGGTTTCCTAATTCAATTAACCATACTTGCTCCTTTAACTCCTCTACAGCATTTTTTTAATGCTCCTTAATCAAATTTTGTCTTCTTACTTTCAGTGGTGCTGGTTTAGTTGCATATGTATCTAATCCTCTGATTACTATGTTGTTTTCCTTCCTTTCCTTTTCAAAGATCTCCATACTATCTCCATGCTTTGTAATTCCTCCTTTATTACCGTATTTTCTTTTTTATTTCTTAATTTTTTCTCTTCAGATTCTCACTTTCTTTCTTCGGGTTCTTATTTTCTTTCTTCAGGTTCTCATTTTGTTCATGTAGTATCGTTATTTATTAATTAAAAACTTTTTGGTCTTCTCATATTTTTTTATTCTCATTTTTTATATCATTCTGATCATCTCCCATAATTCTCTTCCTATTCAGCATCGAATCCAATTTGTCTCCTTGTTTTGTTTTTGTCGAAGTTCTTGCGAGTATATTAAACTGAAATTTGAATACAATAAAGCATAAAACTTTCTAAATTTTGGCTTACGAACCGAACATCATACTTTTAAAAAATTTATAGTCATTTTACGTTGGTTGACAGAGTATATGGTTTCGCTTTTATGTTTAGTACTAAACATATTTTACACATTTAATGTTTTGTAATGGCGCTTCACAGCCAGATTTATAACGGTTATCAATTTTTATATCATAATGGTCTATAAAAGGCTATAGCTTTGTACTATACGAGTTATAGATTGTTTCAAAGTTGTACAGGCGAGAAAATTTGCATTTTTATGTTGTGCGAATTGAAAGATCGCACATCTTGAGGAACAAAGAGACCTAGAAAAGAAATAAGATTTGTTAAGAATTCCGGAAATTACCTTTAATTGTGGCAGCTTTAATTTACGCGTTTGAAAACTGAAAAACTTTCAAAGCTTAAACTTTATTTCCAATAGAAAACCAAAAAGCTGCGTTTGTAAAAGTATTAAGTTGCAGCTTCACCCAGTTTTTGATTCTTTCCTCAATAATTAAGGTGAATCAAATCAATTCTTTCAGCTTCCAGTGTATGCTAAAGAACTGATTTGAAATATTTAAATGAATGAATTTTAAAGTTCTTTCTCCGAAGCTTTACCTTCTTTTTAATAGTTAGACTCACTTGTTTGTTTGACTTCTAACTTTTAGAAACCAGTGGTGAGATAAAACAAAACTTCCTTTAAAGGTAAATTTTTATTTCTATTTTTAAAACTTTCTATCAAATGGCTTACAAAATTTATCACTTATTTTAATAACTTATTACTTCCGTTATGGGAGGAACCCGTCTTTCCATGACCATTAACTATCTACAAAATATAAATTAACAATCACAACATCAGATCGATCAAGGTATTGTTATTTGATGAAGGCGTACCTTAGCTTTTGAATGTTATCTTAATTTATAGGAATACCGCACTATACAAATGATATCATCAAGGACAGATATATATAGCTTTATTTGCCTTTCGAAGATTCTAACCCAAAGGTATACTTAAGCCTAATTTTCTAGAAAGAAATACTGCCTTGTCTTCTTTTCTGTTTAATTAAAATTAACTACCAAGGAGTGTCCCTTGACGTAAATGAAATTGAAATACACATTAATCAGTAATAATTTTAATACGTTTTAAACACGAGCTCTTTGAATGTATTATACTTTTTTATATGATAAAAAATATGTAAAGAAGCCCCTGATACAAACAATCTTGTAAATTGTCTTTTAAGTTTAACGTCCTTAAGGTCGATAGTTGAATACAGGTTTAAGCGTAAACTTTGCTTAAATTAAGGTTTAAGTAGGACTCGGTAAAGCTTAAGCTTGAGTTTTAGTTAAAGCTAAATTTGTTCACTGAAATATCGACGCTTTGCCGAAACAGTATGGTTTGTATTGAAATATTGACAAAATGTAGAAAGATTCTTCATTTAGCTAACAATTGACATTTTTAAGTCAAAAGTTTTGAGGGTCGGTTTTGAAGTCAAGTTTAGACAGAGAATCTGTTTAAGCTGGCTTAAATTAAGGCCCAAGTAGGACTCGCTAAAGTTTCTGCTTTAATTTAAGTAGTAAATTGGTTTAAGTTAAATTTGTTCAGTGGAATATCGATTCGTAATCGAAGAATTATAATTGTTATTGAAATATTATTAAAATATAGAAAAGGTAAAGTAGATTATTATGTTGATCCTTAATTTACCTAATAATTTAATAAGTACTCGTATTAAGATCGATATTTCTGTAAAGATCAAGGTTGCATCATTAAAGCCTTAAAATTATGCAGCTTAAGGCTAATATTTTTGGACTGCTTTAAGCCAAACCATAGCTGAGTTCGTCTTAAACTATAGTGTAATAGGGGCCAGCTTCAATTTAAGCAGGCTTAAATAAAGCTTTCGCTTAAACCTATACTGAAATCTAAACCCTAAGTTTCCCTAAGTGTTAAAGGTTGAATTTCAATACAAATTTAGCTGGAAACTCAGTTTAAGCTGGCTTCAACTATTGCTTAAGTAGAGTGATTTTTGGCTAAACGGCGGTATTTTAGTACATGTTTAAGTTTAATATTAGCTTAAGATAATTCAAAGTAGGGCTTAAGTCAAGCACTCCTACACTTAAGCCCTAGTTTAAGCTACCTTAAGCTAAGCTTTAGTTTAAACCTGAACTGAAGTACCAACCTTCAAACTTTACTTTAAACAGTTTAAACTAATTTAAGGTAAACTTTTGCTTAATTCTCTAGTAAAATCCGACGCTTTAACTTTAACTAAGCCGATATTTTAGTACAAGTTTTAGGAAACTTAGCTTAAGTTGGATTTAAACTGGACTTGAGCTAAAGTGTACCTCTAATTTAAGTCGACTTCCGCTTAGATTATGTTTGTTCTACCCTTAGGATTTTCAGCTGATTTTATGGTATTCAGTTGAACCTACGAGTATTTAGACTTTTCAATGTTTATTAAATTAAGTAGAATTTGTCATTAGAGTGTCAAAAACCTGAGTAGTCAAAGCACAAAAAAAGTTATAAAAAAATTAAGGAAAGATTGACTTTGGTTATAAAGCAACATTTTCCGAAAATTACACCTAAGCTGAACTTTCTAAAAGTTTCGACACGTAAGAGTAAATTAATACATACAGGGTGTTAGCAAATAAGTGCGAAAGATTTTAATGAGGTTGCTGAGGTTTTTTTATGTAAAAAGTTCATATAATCCCAAGTCCGAAAACGCTTAGTTTCCAAGATACAGAGTGTTTAGTTTCTCGTTTTTTTTTTTATATTTGTTTAAATATTTCAAAAACGTTTCAAGATATTCACACAAAATTTGGGACACGCTACGGCATGATAAATACCTATATTCTGAAGTAGACAGAATATTTCCACTTAGACCAGTGGCGTCCGTACGGCGATGCGATGACATAGTTTTAAAGAAAAAAAAAGGCACACCACTGATTTTTTTCTAATTCGAAAATGTTTTTTTAAATGTTCCATTAATTGTTAACAAAATTGACCTCTTAGTATTTTGTCGCTCATGTAGCCGTTTTCAAGATAAAAAATTATTTCTAATTATTGTACCTACCACAAAACCGGTATGGGCTATCTAGTAGGCTGCTCTCAAATACTCCCAAATAGATAGTCATCTTGTCAAATTGTAATTTTGTATGAATATCTCAAAACGTTTTTGAAATATTTAAAAAAATATAGAAAGAAAAACGAGAAACTAAACACTCTGTATCTTGGAAACTAAGCGTTTTCGGACCTGGGTTTATATGAACTTTTTACATAAAAAAAAACCTCAGCAATCACCCATTAAAATCTTTCGCACTTATTTACTAACACCCTGTATAAACAAAAAACACATTTCAGTTTAGTTTTCCCATATTACCTAACACAATATTTTACAATGTCCTATGATGCTTAAAAAACATAATTCTAGCAAATTTAAAAGCATATATTCTTGTTCTGATTTCCCTTAAGCTAAATTTTCTTGTATTGATTCATATTATTTGAAAGCTTTTTTAGCAAATTTCTGAGTAAAACATTTCGTTTTAAATTAAAAAAGAAACGTACTCCCTTAAGGGCAACGAATATAAAGAAATAAATAGATTTTCTCTTCAGCTTGCTCTTATGGCTAATTTCTTGCTTTCCCTCTCTTCAGTCCGTCAACCCCCGAAGCGGTATGGTGATTTGTTTCTATAGCTTTGATTTTATTTTTCGAGGCATCTGTCTTGTGCAGCTTGAATTGCATCATGCAGCTCATGGCCAATCAGTTTCTTCAATTGATCGGCCCAGCGGATTGGGATATTCCTCTAGGTCTTCGTCCGTCAACTTTATCTTCCACTATAGGTTTTTCCATGTCATTTGTTCGTCTGACAAAATCAACAGTGCTAATGGAGTAGGCAAAAAATAAATGAACGGTTTACAAAATTAAACGCAATTAACAGGGTTTTGAGTGATGTTAATTTTAATGAAGCTCTACTTAATGTAGATCCCCAATTTATAGATCATTTCAAATACGCACCTACTAACTCGAGCGTACATTTTCTATGTACAAGCTCTTGAAGCTTAATGAACGCAGACATAATTTAACAACGAAAAATATTGAAAAATATTTGGTTACTTATTCATATAATTCTCTTGGTGTAATTTATTGATTAAGTAGTAATTAAAGTGCATAATAAATAATGTCCGCTTGTTTGTTTATTTAATGGGCGAAATCATTGATTAATGACAATTTAAGTCAGCATAGGTATAATTTTGCATATTTTAGTAATTTTCAGTGCATATTTGCATACATATTTTTTGATTTTTTAGTGGATATTTTCCAGTCTCTGATCATTAGTCATCCATAGCTTTTTCTTTGCGGCGCTATTAATGCAGTTGTTTCTCTCTACTGTTTCGTTTATCCATTTCTTTACTCTGTTCCAGGACCAATTTGGATGCTTCGTTAGTGTAGGTTGTATATTTAGTGTTTTGAAGATTACTTTCGAAAGCCATTATATCATTCATTCGAATTGTTCTTGAAGGTAATGCTCCTTTCCTAGCTACTCATAAATACTTAAATAATCCGACTTGTCACAAAATCTTATGTAACATATACTTTAAACGAATTGCTCTTAGATGATAGTATAAAAAATAAAATATATTCTATTATCAAAAATTTTTAAATAGAGGTTCGTTATAATTTGTAAATCTATTACTTTATTTCTAATCTATCGATTTCTAATTTAACTTTTACTCACCCTTTGATTTATATTTAAATTATGTTAATTTCAATTTTTCTTTTGAATGGCCTTTTACATTAAATTTAAAAAAACAATACAAAGTAAAAATTTTAATTTTAGTAATCTCACAAATATTTATCAAAATTATCCACTATCGGCTTTAATTTAATAGATAAAGTCTCATATATTGCCATAAATGTTCACTAGCGATTGAAAATATCAGGGTTCATGCCCGGCGTATTTATCGGTTATGAAAATCCATGTTCATTAAAAGCCTTCCCTCATGCAACGGTGTCGATATTGTGACCCATCATTAAAGATCATAATTCAAATTTTTAACAGCCTGTTGCCACTCTACAAAATTAGCAATGTGTCGGGTGCGTGGCCGTGTCATTAATTAGCTTCATATCTGTCCACTATACGGTTAATTACTTTAGAAACTCGCAGGGATAATAAAGAGGAAAGTTTATAATTGTAGTTACGGTTTTTGTACTGAAATTTTAGTTTAATTTGTATCCGAGCTTTTACCGATGTAACGACGAATTAACCCTTCCTAAACTTCCGGATTATTCCCATCGAAATTGCTTTACTTCGCGAATTGTAACCGCCAACTTTCTGATTCGATACACGTACCTTGAGAAAGAAACCGATAAAAATTTAACAAGCGTAAGATGATATATTTTCCCACAAACGTTTGATCAAGACAAAGTATTCGTTTCACAGATCCCTGAATTCACTTTTTCCAGTTCATTATTGTTTCACTTATAACGAAGTATTGCGTTTCCTTTTCTGAAAGTATCGGGTTTACTTTAGATATGAACCCTTTTTTGAAATTAAGAATTTTTAGCAACTTTTTATAAGATTTCTGGAAACTTTTGTAATTAATTTATAATTTTAACTTCCAGTGAAAATTCTAAGTTACCTAAGAAATTAACGAAAAAAATACTACGAAAATTTATTGCCTATTGATAATAATGCTTCAGGATTTGTGATTTTATATCCATCTAGTTGGAAGTACTTACATAAAATAATTCGCTTGGAAGTGCTTTTGAAAACAAAGGTTTATTATTACACAAGACATGAGAAGAGAAACACGAAACCTTTAGTGACACAAACAGCTACTCCGTTTTAAAAACCATCAGCATTCAAATTAATTTGAACGCTGTTGTTATCTTTGTGAAACTAGAACCAGTTGGTTAATCAAACCACAACGTACGTAGAATACAACGGGCCAATGTTATCTGAAACTGCATTGTAGAACATCTAGGTATACTAATACGATTAGTGCTTTCGGGTTGTAATTAAACACTACGCTGGACTTTCAATGTAATCAAGTAATTAAGTAACGACTATTATTTGGAAAACCGTTCAGTAGTTTACCTGGTAAGATGCGAAAATTAAAATGTAGACATTTCAGTGTATTTTCAGTATTTAAAGTTTTGTATTTAATGGTAAGCGCTTTTTTGTGTATTTATGTAATTTTCTATTTGGTTGATTATTTATGAATTTAGTTATTTATTTGTGAACTTATGGTGGTTTTCTACAAATTACAAAGGTTTTATGTTAAAAATGAAAAAATAAATTTAGGTGCTTTAAAAATTGAATTCTTGATTCGGATCCTTCAACGAATTAATTTCTTCCATTTTGTATATTAAAACAAAATATGAACAGCTGGCTTTCAGCTTTACGTGAAGCTGAAGGTCGGTTTTTCAAACTGATTTCAACCGATTAAAAAATTCAGCAGTTTTGTTTATACAGCGTGTCCCAGGATAGATGTTACAATAGGTGTGATGGACAAAAAATTTTTGAATTTTATTTTAAGATTGTGGAATTAAGCCCTGATTGGTTTTAAGAGAATTTTAAGAATATTTTCAGTTTTTGAAAAACAAGTCGGCCTTGACATTGAAGCGAAAACTATTTTCTTTTCAGGTAAAGTACCCTTTTTGTTCATGATGCGGCAAAATTGTACTAAGAAAAGTTGTTCATAATAAGGAATTATGGTCCTATACAAAATTTCAGGAAGATCTACCTACTTTGATTAAACCGTCACATTTTAGATTAAAAAAAATAAATTGTATTTATTCAAAATTTTCTTTGTAGAACATTGAACGAAACAAATAGCATTTACAAGAAATTTAACTTACGAAATATAATAATAACACTGATCGACAATAAATTATTTATTCCACATGACTGCCAGGAGGCCATAAAAAAACTATCGTTGACTAATCTTCCTGAAATTTTGCATAGGGCCATAATTCCTTATTATGAACAACTTTTCTTAGTAAAATTTTGCCGTATCATGAACAAAAAGGGTACTTTACCTGAAAAGAAAATAGTTTTCGCTTCAATGTCAAGGCCGACTTGTTTTTGAAAAACTGAAAATATTCTTAAAATTCTCTTCAAACCAAGCAGGGCTTAATTCCACAATCTTAAAATAAAATTCAAATATTTTTTGTCCATCACACCTATTGTAACATCTATCCTGGGACACACTGTAAAGTTGAAATCTTCGGAAATGTGTCAGAAGTAAAAAAAAATCGAATTTTTAATCAGCATTTTTGATATTGTAAAAAATCCACAAATCAAAATCTAACTTCAAGTTGAAATACCTAAAAATATCGAAGATCTTCAGAAAATCGTGCTTAGTCTTTACCTCTTATACCCTTACCGGCTGTCGAGGTATGCGAAGTTCCGTAAGGTAGACACCTTGTGTAGCCTTGTTCAGTCCTTCCTGTTTTTCGCCATTACTTTGCTGTCCTTCAGTTGAGTCTCTTGTTTGCAATTGCTATTGCTACATTGTCATTCCATATCCTCTTGGGTCTAGCCCTACTCCTTGTCTGCTCCTTTTTCCACCCATCTCCTACGCTTATTTCCTATCCTATTGTCTGCCAAGCGCACTTTCCTCGTTCTTCATCTTATTTCCTCTAGTTACCCCCTCTAGTTACCCTGCTTGAAGTTTATATTTTAACCGCTCAGTCAGAACGCTCGATTCACTCTCGCATGTAAAAGGATTGGCACTATTACACTTTTAATAATTCGCACATTCGTCTCCTTAGAAATTTCCTTTTCCCTAAACAAGGATTTCTCCATTGCGTAGTAGGCCTTTGACGCCCTGCGTATTCTACTATTTATTTCGCACTCTAAATCCCCCATGTGGCCAATCACTTGTTTCAGGATTGCCCTCGTTCCAACTCTATCTTAAATGTTTCTTCCTCTTTGGATATCATTATAATTTCCATCTTGTTTTGTTTATTTTCAAATCATACCTCAATAGCGCATCGTTTCAGACATTTAACTTTCCGCCACTATGACTATTTCATTCATATCATTCTCTTATCACCACCGTCTCCAGTTTCCATACTCCTACCAAAGAATAAAGACTAACAAGAAGCGACACTCACGTCGGCGCCTTTGATGTTTAGCATGCCAATTTTGATGACCTTCAGCCATTTTGAAAGGGTAAAAAGAGCGGCAATTTTAAACTTTAAAACTTTGTAACGCAATATAATGGGCTGGTTTGTCGTCATAATCTGTCCTGTCCATACCTTTCGGTGCCCAGGCGGATGCATTATTGTATGAGGTTTATTATTGGCCCATCTACGGTATTTAAATTCAACACTAAATAATAAAGTTAAATTCTGGCATAAATGTGCTTATTTATTATTTAATTAATTTGGTTGTGATTTCTAATACATTTTAGATATAAATTAATTCCAAATTATAAGAACTATAAAAAAGTTAAATCATTTTTTCAGGCAAAACAAATAATGCTGTTTATTTTTATTGAAACAAATTACATGCCTGAACATGACCTACAAATAATTAAAAAATTAAATAAAGGTATAAAGACTGCAACCAAAGAAAAACAATACGCTGTTTTTATTTATTTTCACATAGTATCCAGTTTATAAATTGTAAAGGTGTAGAGTTTTTCTTTGTTTCTTTGGCACACTTCTTAGGTCAGAATTGTAACGCTTTAAAGTGTGGTACAATTGAAATCTACAAAATAACTTAATTACATAAGTTTTGGGGAAAGTGAAAAAAACGAATTTGCCCATCATTTTTGGTGCTACAGGCTTTAACTACACAATAATAACCCCGTTTAGGCATTTTTAAAATTCAGCTAAATCAGTTGTTAAACAAGCAACAAATTAAAGGTTATGTCACCTCGTTCACGGTTGACGTTACTGGTAAACATGCGCACTGGAAAAAGGAATCTCTTGCACTCGCATACTGTCGCTTCTTGTTAGTGTTTATTCTTTGCTCCTACTCTAGCTCTCTCAGCATTTCATCCTCCACCTTCTGTACTAAGTGGTCAAGCACGACTAGTGTTGCCGCGAGACGAGACGAGACGAGAGAAGGCCTTCTCTCGTCTCGTCTCGTCAGACGAGATAAAATGGCTCTCTCGTCTCGACGAGAGGACGCTTCTCTCGTCCGAGAGCACCCTTCTCTCGTCTCGTCTCGCTTCTCTCGTGATTTAAACCAAAGATTCATCATCAACAAGTAGTAATGAATTTATGGCTGGCTTATATAAAAAAAAAACGATCATCAACAATATAGAGGTAGCAAGAGCCGAATATCAAAGGTATATAGACAGAGAAAAAGCTAATCGAGATACTAATATTTTAAAATGGTGGAGTTACCATGAGGAAATATTTCCAAATCTTGCTGGAATGGCTGGTGATATACTGGCCATACCTGCCTCCAGTGTTCCTGCTGAAAGACTGTTCTCAAAAGCAGGACTCGTAATAAGAAAGCATAGGAACCGTCGTAGTGCAGAGTCAGTGAGAACATTGTTATGTTTAAACTCTTGGTATTCGTGTAGCCTTAATAAAAATATAATTGCTAATAAATGATTATTTTGAGTTTCTAATGTTTCTAATATACAGTGTTTCCCGAAAGTAACGGATAAATTCTATAAAATGATTAAGAAGAATGCTCGGACACGTCGATTTTTATTTTTAAATAATCATTTAAAGATGTAATTTTCAACCCCCCACCCCTCAATCCCTAAGCGCTACCAACCCCAACTTTAAAAATTTAAACAGCAAAGGCATCCTTGTGATACCTCATTTAATAGCATTTTTTGTACTAAATACAATAAATAAAACTTTTTCAAAATCGGTTGATAAATAACTGAGATATTCAACAAAATGTATTTAAATAAAAGTGCCAATAGTCGAGCAGACGTTGATACGGCTCTAGCAATAAGGGGTAAAAACAATTGCAAATTGTTTGTAGTTAAATGTCAAATATAATTATTGACATTACGTAGTGCAGTGTGTGTTACTTGTTTAACGATTTGAGAAATAAGGTAGCAAAAATGAGACTCACTGAAGCCGAATGATGTCAATAAATTGTATTTGACATTTAACTACAAACAATTTGCAATTGTTTTTACTCCTTATTGCTAGAGCCGTATCAACGCCTGCTCGAATATTGGCATTTTTATTTAAATACATTTTGTTGAATATCTAAGTTATTTATAAACCCATTTTGAAAAAGTTTTGTTTATTCTATTTAGCACAAAAAATGCTATTAAATGAGGTATCACAAGGAGTACGTTGCTATTTGAATTTTTAAAGTTGGGGTTGCTAGCGCTTAGGGATTGAGGGGTGGGGGGTTGAGAATTACATCTTTCAATGACGATTTAAAAATAAAAATCGACATGTCCGAGAATTTTTCAGAAAAATGTTTCTCAACCATTTTACAGAATTTATTCGTTAGGTACTTTTGGGAAACACTGTATAAGTATTAACTAATTGTAGGTAATAAATGTGATTTTTTTCAACTTAACTTACTTTTTATACATCATGATATCAACCCTTTTTTGTATCTACCTATCTACCTATATTATATTTTTTAGTACATTCGTAAATTTTTATGTTACATGTTGCTATTTTTTTTTCTGTGTCTACAGAATAAAAATTAATGTTTAAAATTGGCGTTTTATTATTATTTTTTTATAGAAAGATAAGACAATGGTAAGATTGCATTTTTCACCATACTCTGATTTCGCATTCATATCATTTTTTTAAATGTACCTATTGACTTTTTATATTTTTAAAATTCCTTTAAATTACCATAAAGACATATGTACCCGTCTTATCGTTTTTTTTTCATTTGATATAGTTCAGGTATTAGTGAAAGCACTGAGAATTTTCTCAACTTTAATATAAAAAAATGTGCAGTTATGACTTTCTCTAGAAAATACAATAGAATTATCTACAGTTATAAGATGCACAATGAAACTCTCGCATTAAAGACTGAAGTTACTGATCTAGGAGTTACCTTTGATGCTAAGTATACCTTTGCATCTCATATAAGAAGAATTGTAAATGACAGTTATAGGTCGCTTGGTTTTGTTTTAAGGTATGGATCTAAATTCAACTCTACAACCACTTTAATTCGACTATTTAATGCATATGTTCGAAGCAAACTTGAGTTTGCATCTACTGTTTGGTGTCCTCACTATTGTTGTTATATAAAAGAAATCGAATCGATACATAAACGATTTGTACGATATTTAATATATAAACAAACTGGCACATACCCTTTGTTTGAACCTTACACATCCTTATTAACTCACCTTAATATGTTGTCATTAGAAAAACGTAGAAACAATATACTTCTGTGCTTCCTATATAAACTAATTCATAATTTAATTGAAGTTAATTCCGATATTCTAAATTATTTACAATTTCATATTCCAAAGAACAGCTCTAGAGTTTCTCAAACATTTTATCTGCCTAGATCTAGAACAAATCTACTTATACATTCTCCTTTATTCTTTATGTGTAAATTAGCTAACCACGAGTGTCAAATTGACTTATTTGTGTCAAATTTCAATCAATTCAAAAAACAATTATAGAGCTTGGTGTTTTTCTAGAATTATTATTATATTATACCTATATAAACATACTCTCTTGTTTTCGTTATCTTGCTTTCTGTTAAAATTCGTTTCTTTCTTTTTAGTTACTTCATATTTTATATTATTTTGATTTTCTTGTTTTTGTTGTCTAGCAAGTATATTTTGAATTTATTTTACATTATAATAATTGTTTGTTGCTAAATTTGCTTATGTGTATTATGCATTTATTTTAATTTTACTTTATTGAATGTTTACCTATAATTGTGTATTAAGTTGAAGCTGAAGTATTTATGTTAGAGATAGCCTGTAATTGGCAGTGATGCTGTAGGTTGTCATACTTAAATAAATAAATAAATAAATAAAATCTAAAAAGCTTCTGAAAAATATAAGAGAAACATATTTCATCTATGTAAAACCACCCTATATAACCTCTATTAATTTAAAATGGTGTATCGTATTACACTACAATTTTATAATTTTCTGGTTATATGCTAATTTTACTCTTCCCGCAAATACTTAGAGTTTACAATAAAAGTACCTATTTTCAAAGAAAATACATCACAATTTTTGCATATTTTTAATTGAAAAAAAAAACAATACAAAAAACATGAATAACGGTGTAACTGTTTAATATGTGAATGCAAACACTCACAATAAATCATAAAAATTATAAAACCAACATTTTTTGCTCGAGAGAGATCGAGAGAGACGAGAATTTCTCGACGAGAGAGGGCCTTTCTCTCGTCTCGTCTCGAGCTTTCATTCGAGAGAAAATATCTCTCTCGTCTCGTCGAGAGAGGGCGAGACGAGACGAGAGACGAGAATCTCTCGTCTCGACGGCAACACTAAGCACGACAGAAGAGGGCTCAGGTTGCTACCTTGCCTCACGCCTTTAGTAGTCACACATTGTTTGGATTCACTATTATTAGATCTTACAAATTGTCCGAATTTTTTATAAATTCCTTTAATTGCTTCCAAATCTAAATCTGCACTAACTCCTCATTCAAATAACACTCGCCATATCATTTCCCTGGGTACACTATCGAAGACTTTTTCCAATTCTACAAAGCTCACATACAACTCGAAATTGTGATTGAGGAATTTTGCTATTAGCTCTCTCAAACAGAAAAGCAGCTCTTCAGAATTTCAATAACTAGATAAATAAAATACCCCTGCGAAGTGCATAAAACTAACACAAATAATAAGGCAAGTCTTAAAATAAAAAAATTCCACAAATGAAAAGTTGACATTAACCTAAATTATTTAAAAATATCACAACTCAGCTCAATATTTCCAACGAATAAATGTAGAGTTTTTATTAAACACAATTGTTTTTGGGCCGTTTAAAAATTAAAATCAACTTTTTGAATTAAAAACGTAGGATTTTATTTGCAAGCGCGTTGGGTGTAAATATTTTGTAGGCTGTGAAGAGGTGTAAAGGTTACTTACTATTTAAAATAAAAATCATTTCCAAAAGTTAATTCAGATTTTCAGTAAAAAATCAAGTCAAACTTCAAAATACCGCCTTTTAGATTAATTGAAAATCTTTTCTAATTTATTAATAAACTCTTCTCCTTGTTGGTTTTATGAGTAGCTTATATCTTTAATGAAAATTCAAAAAAAGTGGTTTCATTTCATTTCATGTTCTTAATAACGAGGTTTTCTATTCGTACAATTAAAACCTTCGGGTATGCTTAAGGTATGCTACTTGGAAGCCTGGAAATATTCGACGTATTTGATCGGTTTTCCAGTAGAATTGAGTTAGGTTTCCATATGAGAAATGGAGGTTGGTTCCATTAAGGAAAACTTAATTACAAGAAAGTGTAAACAGTATAAATCAACAGTTTCGCTTTAGGGTGGGTTTGTGATAACTGATGCAACCCATTTAGTTGTTATGCAACGGCGTATTAATTCTATATGGTTAAAGATCTGATACTCGTATAATCGTTTATTTATGATATACGTGTGGCTGAGTCACCAATCTGATCAGAAATCGTGGAAGGCATGTTTAAACATCGTATTAGGAACGTCCTACTGCTCGACTGCAGGACTCGCAAGACGTTGCAGGATTTAATAGCTATTGGCTTGGTTTAGCTAGAAACGTGATCGGAATTATTACCTGTTTTCTTGTATTACTGAAATAAATTGACATTTATTTTTCTTTCTGACGTGTAATTCCAAGTTTTCTGTTATTTCCTCTTTTTGTTGTCCGGGCGTTTTTAAGAAGCTGAGTTGCCAAAAAACTTACCTTATAACGTCATTCAAAGTACAGTTTTATTTTATCACCTATTCGTGATCGTTTTATCGTTGTGTTTAACTCAACCTTGATGGCGAAACTTACACTGATATAAAGAAGTTTAGATGCTTAAGAACTCCAGTAAAATCTTTGCTGTAGAACTCTGAAAGGAAATAAAAATAAGTATACGAAACTATCGCCGTTTTAGAGGTTTTTATAAACCCGTTTAAAAGATTTTATTCTCTCGTTTGCTTCCACCATTTACTTGTTGTTGTTCTTTTGCAATCTTCTCTTATAAAGCAGGATCAAATTCTTTTTGTATCTAAGGTGCTTTAAAAACTTGTCAGTTTCTTTTCTTTTCTGAAATTCTGCATTTAAAAAGAATTTTCAACTTTTCTTAGTTGAAAAAAATCAGCATTTAACGTATATATAAACAAAGAGAGAACTATTTCGCTTCTTGAAAAAATAAAGCTTGAATAATACCAGCAAAAGATAATAGTTTTAACTTGTGGGATTTCACCCTTAGTTACCCAGTAACTGTTCAGGTTATTTAGTGGCTTTAACTGTGCTTGAAATCGTCTTTGTAAAACTACTCCAGCTTGGTGATGACTACTTTAAAGTTATTGTTTCTGCCTTGATCGTGAAATTCAACCGGCGCATTTGCCACTTGTGGATTCGTATTATTTCCATTTTCATTGTGTTGTTTTGTGGAACGATACGAGCATACGTGTTCTAAAACCCCATTTGTGTTCTTACATGCTGCACAATGTATCCAGCTGTGGCTCTTATTCCGAACATTATACTCCATTATTGATCTACCAACGAATTAGATGATACAAAGACAACGACCTGCTTTGTTTGAATTTACATTTACATTCCCTTAATGCCAGGCTTAAAAACACACTTCTGAAAACTTCATCAAAAATTTACTAAAGCATCCTGTTGAAACTATAGATATTATAATAAAATATAGTTTCCATCATTCATTTTCTTATTTTTCAAAGTTGCGTTAAATGTAACCAGATGTTATTTTAGCCACATGAACTGTTTTTGTTGTTACTATCATCTATGTTCGTATAAACAAATTCACAAGGAACCTGAACGCTGAATAATTCTGTAAAACCACAATAATTATTGAAACCAAATTATAATCTAATAATTAGGAAGATGTTTCCCCTGAATTTCGACTTCTGTTTGAGATAGCCAAGTAGCCCAGTCCAGTACGATCAGGAGAGTTAAGCTTCGTTGACTCCGATCAGTACTGTAATGGGTGGCCCTACTGTTCCGCTAACGCGGCACCTCTCTCCCACGAGGACCAGTCACAAAGGGAGAGTAGACCAATAACCCCTCATTGGGGGAGCCCTATGTTCAGCCGTGGACGCAGAAGGTTGCTTAAAAGAGAAACAAAAAAAGGGACCTGCATTTTTTCTTTTTTTATTGTTTCCCTTGACATAAACATTTTAATCAAGAGATTTCCTAAGGACGAGTTACACAAACATGATTTAACAGCTTAAAATGTACTAAATCAAATCAAATATCAAATTCATATGGCAAGTAACACTTTAGTAAACAAGACATTTTTCTCTTTTGTCAACTTAATCATTCGTTAACTTAACAAAAGTTTGTGTAACACACCCTTTACTTCCTTATTATTTTTGTGAAAAGGAATAAAATAACCTTAACGGATTTTAGGAACGCTAAACGCTATCTTTTAGTAAAATTAACGGAAAGCTTTACATTTTGTTGCTTTAAATAAGTCAAGTTTTAGTAAAGCACTGCGGGCCATTTGAACCGCTTATCTTTAAAGTTGAAGCTTAGTTTAAATTTTCTTCGGTTATCGTTGTGTCGCTGGCATTTTGTGGTTTAAACTGTGGTAAAATTTTCATTAAGTTCGGTACAAATGGCCTGAAAACTGGGTCAAAGACGAATTTGTTGCTCTCGCCTCTTATTGTCCTTCATGACTTTCTTGTCAAATATAAAGACGAATACACGCCATTCTTACCCATTAATTCTGGGGTTCCCCAGGGAAGTGTGCTGGGCCCAACGCTGTATTTACTGTATAAGTACTCCAGAACTCCCAACTACAAACCTAACAGAAACAGCAACCTTTGCCAATGATACGGCTATAATGGCATCACGCTACAATTCGGAAGTAGCATCGCGATATCTCCAAAACCATCTAAATAGAATTCAAATTTAGCTCAAAAAATGGCGTATCCGAGCGAATGAGACGAAATCAACGCATATGACCTTCACCCTACGCAATGAAACATATCCTCCAGTCTTCTTAAACGGCCAACAAATACCGCAAGCAAAAGATGTTAAGTATTTGGGGGTCCACCTTGATCGTCGCCTCACGTAAAGGAAACATATTTGGACCAAAAGAAAACAGTTAGACACTAAATTTAGGAAACTGTACTGGCTTATTGGTTGCCACTCTCAGTCATGAATGGAGAACAAGGTCCTACTGTATAAAATAATACTGAAACCGGTCTGGTCTTAGGGACTGCAGTTGTGGGGCTCAGCTCAGATTTCAGTCAAAGGTTCTACGTGCCATTGTAAATGCACCATGGTATGTACCGATTGAAATTATTCAGAGACCTACACATACCTACCATAACGGAGGAAATTAAGAAACTCAGTACCAAATATCGAGATAGGCTGGAAAATCACCCAAATACTCTAGATGATAAGGAAGAAACTCGAAGGCTCAAGAGATTCAAACCAATGGATCTACCAGATAGATTCAATCTTAGGCCATTTTATCGCAAACACATGTTGATACATTAGGTCCATTAGGTTGTGCTACTGGGTACCACCATATAAGTTAATTTATATGAATAATAACTCTTATGTTATTGTTAGTTTATTAATTTAATTTTCATAAAATTTACTGATTGTCAATAAATTGTACGACAGATTGTAAATATTTTGGGAGTTAATAAACAAAAGTGTGAAAATATACTGTAACAAGATGCATTATCAGTCGCGGAGAGCAGGTGCGAGATCACATGCATCATCCGCTACTAGAAGATTCTACTACTTCCGCGAGTGATCGAGAAGCCCGTAGAGCTCGCTGGATTGAAGGCTTGCCTATATATAAGGAGCACTCTTTTAGCGAACTTCAGTCTACAGCGAGTTTACTACCAACAACTGTACGAAGTACGTGACGGGTGATAGACGGTCGGTTAATATAAATGTACATGTAATAGAAGTGCGTGCGTAAAATAAATAACTTTATAACTTGTATCAAAATTGTGTTAATAAATTAGTTAGTGTTACGGTTGAATATTAGTGTTGCGTTCCTAGTGTGTAAGTTGTTGTTTCGCGTTTCTTCGTTGTTTACTAATTTTAAATATTTGTTAATAAATAATTCACACCACGAACCGAAGTTTTAAATAGACTTTTAAAACCGTTACAATACAAAAACAGTGTGATATAATAATACAATGCTTATTAGATAAATATTCAAAGTCAAGAATATAATGATTGCTTGCGCTTTACATGAAAGAAACGAAGCATAACTCTGTTTCGGCTTGCATTCGCATTATTTATTCGTGTTTCTTTTTATAAAAATACTTGACAATTTTGGTAAATTAGTTTGGTTGGTAACAACAATTTATGCTTGACAGTTGACAGAAGTTTGACATTTGACGTTTTGGTTGCCTAGCAATGAATAGTTTCCTCCTTTGAATATAAAACTACAGGAAGGAGGCTGCACAAAACAAACGTGAGACCAAGATGGGGATTGCATATGTCGGCTGAATATTTCCGGTATGTCAGTGGCGTACCTTTCAGAATGGATACGGGATACGTAAACCTTTGAATATAAAATATTCAAGAACGTAAACTGACAAAAAATGTAGTAAAAGTATGGATGAACAAAAATTAGAAGCTGCAAGAAATAAAATATTATAATACTGACGGTTAAAGCAGCTTTTTAAATATATATTCTGCAAAGTTCTAATCTATATAAAATTATAACCTCGAATTGACTACAAATGCGTCATACATGGGGGTTAAAAATGGAGACTTCCGTCACACTGTTTATTATAGCTACCAAAGCGCTATACTCATTCCCGTAGTTTTATATTCAAAGGTTTCCTCGGTATTTTGTGTATTATTTAATACAGTATCACCAATTCTTGAAAACAAAATGTTGCCAAAAATCGTTTAAAAAAAAAGCGTGCTAGAATAATGTCATTCTTATGTCGAAACAAAGAAAATTGATTTATAGGGCCTACATGTCTAATTCTTCAATAAATTAAGTAGTTTTAAATCAAGACATTCTTCATTGAATTTGTTATAAAATCAATATAATAACCGGTTAACATTAAAAAAAAAAACGAAAATAAAGCAATTTACATACGGTATTTATGAAAACAATAAGTACCTAACGTATTATGTTCTAAATTATGCAAACTATAAATAGAAGCCTGACATGTTATTACAATAATTATGATTGCATGTAGCCTAAAACATCTATAAAAGATTATTAATTGTTAAAAAACCGAAAAATTAATGAATAACCTTAGCTTCTTGCAAAATAAACATATTTACATTGAAAATTAAATAAATATTCAAATTTATTAATATGTAACTTTATTTTAAATTGTTAAATATATCTGCTGATAAAAAAACTAGTTTGTGTTAAACGAAAGAAATTTGAAAATAAATTTCGTTCAAATGAACACTTCTGTATCCCCCCCCCCCCATGAACGTTCTCTGCATACGTCACTGTTAAGGTGACGTATAGCTTCTAGGACTTTTTCTTTTAATATGGTTTAAGTTGTTCCAGTCGGTTATTATTGTTGTGGTTTCCCTGTTTTATACCACAGTCGCTATATAGTTTCTTACAGTATTCTGTATTTAAAACTTTTTCCGTCTTCCAGAGGACATCCCCATTCCCCATTCTCATCTTCTATTGCTAGTGATCTGGACTTAAATTTCCTTGACAATTCCACTCATAATCTGTCATCCAATGAAATCACAGTACTAGGGAAATTTCCGCGGGAATTTTACGACTAGCAGCGTTGCTTAGAAACAACGTCTGTCAAAATTTTTTGAGTAATTTCATTATAATTCCAGGAATTGTCATTCCGAATACCATTCGTGGCTAGAATTTTACAGGCATTTATTTGACATTGACGTTTAAAAAATTACAAATCGAGTCACGTTTTAAAATGTCAATAGCATGGGCGTTTTAGGGTTAAAAAGAAAAACTTTAATTACTTTATCTACCCTTGCTGTTAAAATAGTACTTTATCTACCCTTGCTGTCAAAGTGCTACTTTATCTACTCAAATTAATAGATAAAGTAGCACTTTAACAGCTGCTATAGAAAAAAATCTAATTACTCAATAATTTTTCTTATCAACAAATTATCGATATTGCATATATGCAACTGCTGATAATTATTTGACAATTAAGTTCTGGTGTAAGCTTTTCTATTTCTAAATCAATTTCTTCCAAAGAATCTGTCCCAAAACGTGACATAATTCCAAACCACATTCACATTTGATAAAAAGAAAACAAAAAACAGTAAAATTGTTTGTTTATTTTGGTTCCAGTTTAATATTTTGATTTATGAAATGTTCTTACCAAATATAATACGTGCATAAAAAGATTATTTATAATTTTAGATAAATTTTCCTTCGCTTTTCTTCCTCGATAATTACACAATGTAGTATCGTTGATTCACACCCGTTGGTACAATATTTAAAGCAAAAAGATAAGAATATATCGACGATGATGTGTTATAACACCAGATTACTCACTTCGTTATTTGTACCCGTTGGGTGAACATCGGTTTCACATACGTGCTGTGATTGTGATTTTTAATTTTAAGATGCAAAAAAAGACATCCAGGTCGAAGGGGCAGTGGCAGATTCCGAAAAGGAGGATAATATTTAAGGGATTTAGGACGTTTCAGACGGACTACGATGGACGCTTCTTCCAGTGAAGAACTTGATATCAATTCGGACGAAGGTTAGTTTTTTCCTTTGTTTTACTTAACTGTTTGACAATAGGCTAGCGGCACCCTTAATTTAATTCAAAGTAGTTTATTAAGCTAAGTAATACATAATTCTGAAGAATCAAGGACACAATAAATTCGAGTAGCCACGCCCATATCCATTCGATGATCTTGTAACACTGGTGTCTTTGCAGTCGTTATAGGTTATACTACAGCATAAAAAGAACTTATTTAGTTGTTACACTAAATATTCTAATTTACTATAGTTACACCGTTATTTGGAACGGAAAGTAATGAACCAGAGATAATGTCCTGTTTAGAGTCGAAAGCATTGAGACAAGACAAATTCATGGCCAACGTGCAAGATCACACTAGGCTCACCCTGGCCGACCTGGGTTCACAGGTGAACACAATTATGAAAATAGTAGTGACAGCAACAAGGAGATGCTCACTACTTTGGCAGACGCTGCTCAATTGATTGTAAACAAAATCTCATCAAACATATGTAAAAAACGTTAACATCTCCACAACTGAAAAACTTAATGGGGAAATTAGATTTATATTAAATCCAGTGGCGTAACCAAGGGGGGGCCCAGGCCCCCCTCAAGATCAAAGTTATTAATCAAAACAGTCTTTAAGATGTGACCAAAAATGCAGGGTGAGTGTATTATGTCCCGTCGAGTGAATATGTATTTCTGACACAATTGTTAAACAGTGGACTGGGCCCCCTACAAACTACTGTTAAACCTAAAGAACTTAAATGAACTTACAGAAGCTCCACTCTTCAAAATTGAAGATTACAGGAGCGTTATAACTTTACTCAGCTTATCTTTTGGGCTAAATCTAGCTCCATACATATTCACTAAATTATTAAAACATGTCGTCACAACCTTAAGAAAACTAAACGTTTTATTAATTAATTATCTGGATAGACACAGCGGAATCAAGATGTCAATTAGCAGTAAATTGAACTATTGCACTTTTGTGTCAAATAGGATTTTTAATGATAGCTACGGCAGTACGGCAGAGTGCACTCCGCATGTAATTATGAAATATACAAAGTTAAGCAAGAGCCTGCTTGACCAAAACTTGGATGGGTGACCGCTTTGCAGCTCGGTGTATCCCTCCCTTCAACACTGTAACGGTATAAGAGGGTAAAAGGGGAAAGAAAGAAAGAATAGACATTAAAAAGAGTTTCTTAAGTCCATCGCAGGACTTAACCTTTTTAAGTTTTACTTATAACACTAGAAATCTGATCAGGCGTTTGTCTTCTGAGAAAAAGAGTGTATCTACAATAAACAACTTGTTTTTCAAACTAAAATTTATTGTACTACTCAGTATTTGGCAAAACTAATTGGAAAATTGGTAGCAGCTTCTCATACAGTAGATTATGGCTGGCAGCTGGCTACACTTAAAAAGTCTCGGGGGAGAAAATTCGTAGCTCTAAAGAACTACAAAAGTTATAATCATATTTTTAAACTACCATCACATCAAAACTGATATCGCATGGTGGATAGCAAATATAAAATCGTCTTCCCCAAGGATCAATAGAAGCCAATACTTCCTCTTAGAGATATTCACAGACGCTCTTAAGTCAGGGATGAAGGCATTCTGTAGAGGAAACTCAACTCATGGATTCTGGTCCCAATGTAAAAAAAAAATACCGCATAAATCTTTCAGAAATACCAACAGCCTTTTACGCACCCCAATTCTTCTCAAAACTTCTAAGGAACTGTGATATCTTATTAAGGATTGACAATAAAACAACTATAGCTTGCATTAATAAAAAAGGAAGTATTCAACATCCAAAATTTGTATGCTGATAGGAAATCTACATCGTTATCAGTCGAGACAGAATATGAATTAAATTATAAAATATTTCGTAAAATTTGTAAAAAATTTGGAAAACCAAATACTGACTTATTCCCTTCCAAACTAAGTAAATACTGAATGCGATATCTATGCTTCTTGGGGTCCCGATACAGAGTCTAGTCACATAGATACGTTTACAATAAAGTGGAACTCCTTTCCTTTTTCTTTATGCACCCCTTGGTGTTTAATTTCTAGAGTTTTGCCAAAAAATTTAAACGATAAAGGGAATCTTAGTCGTCTCCAACTGGCCACCAGAGCCGTAGTACCCTCTATTTAATAGATTTTTAACTTGCAAACCACTGTTATTTGAACCTAAGGAAACTTATTACCCTCCCCTTTCAGGACTCCGCTTTCCCTTCACCTGAACCTTTCGTTGGTTGTCGGGAGATTACCTGGAGGTCAATGCTAAAGGGACGACTACCATAAACGGCTATTCTTATTTTGCTAGCATCCTTAAGTGATGCCACCTTAAATCCGTGCGAAGCCTGTTACCGAAAATGGTGGACTTATAGTGATACAAATCTTCCCAACCCTCTAGATTTCAAGTTAGAAATATTGTGAAGAATTTTTTGAACTGCGTATACAGCATTCGAACCTCTGGACCTAAATATCAGTCCACTTGGGACTCACAGCCACTATTAAATTACTTAAAACAGCTTTCTCCGTCAGAAACCCTCAGCCTAGAGTGGTTGTTCAAAAAAACTAGTGATGCTTCTGGCACTAACTACTGACCCCACAGTCAAACGCTGTCAAAAATCTCGTTATGAACGTAATTCTCTTCAAAGATAGAATTCAGGTTAAAATATCAGATAAAATAAGATCGTCAGCAAAGAATAAACTTCAGCCAAATTTAGTTTTTCCATATTTTGAAAAGTGCCCTGAACTTTGTGTTGTATCATTAGTGTTGTCTATTACATTAAAGTTACCGAACCTCTAAGAAATTCTAACCAATATCCTATAATGTAGCTACCAAGCATGCAGTAAGGTCGGCCGCTTTTCTATTTAGAGTTAATATAGACACGCTTAGAAATTCAGCAGGTTGGACGGAACCCTCAAATGTGATTAATAAATTCTACAATCTCCCTATAGTACAAGATCGAAACAGATCTGTTCAAACTGTATTAGGTATTAAATGAAGTTCCCAAATCTACACAAACTCGCATAAGGTCATATAAATATGTAATTATAATCTGTTCCGTTGCGTGCGCAATTTCTACTTAACTTCTTAAATTATTATAACGGGCAGTAAAAGTATTTTTACGAGTTAGAAGTGGCAAGTCCTGCCATAAAGTCCCCTACTAGGGATGACTTTGAACTGTTTCCCAAAATAATTAACAGTTTATAAATAAAAATTCTTCTATTTTGAGGCAGCTGTAAATTTTTCGATTCCGGCCTAGTAGGGATGATTTACGATAGTTGTATTTAACCCTCATAATCCACCACTAAGTTGTAAAATGCTTCCAGCTATTTTACGAGAACGAACGAATACTAGTTATATTTGAATCCATGCTAGACTCTACTAACATTTCTTATGTTTACTGTTAAACATAATATATGATGTCTATTCTTACATTATTTATATGTAATAATTAACACATTGTTAATTTTGTTATGCTTAAATTATCACGTTATTACTCCAATAATATTGTTTCAGCTTCACCTGATAGTATTATATTGTTCGTCTTAAGCAAACTAGTTAGTTTAATTATGTTAACTAGTTTAACATTATCTCAGATCGCACAAATTTCTGTAAACATCTACATTGTGTAATTATCGACGAAGAAGGCGAAGGAAAATTGAAAAATTGATTGACTTACTTGCAAGAAGATCAATTTTAATTTTCCGAGCTTTTCTTCCGAAGATAATTACAACCCTCCCTCCCTTAATTACCCAGTGCGATCTGATAGCAGAAATACCGAAGTGAGTAATCTGGTGTTATAACATATCATCGTCGATATATTCTTATCTTTTTGCTTTAAATATTGTACCAACGGGTGTGAATCAACGATACTACATTGTGTAATTATCTTCAGAAGAAAAGCTCGGAAAATTAAAATTGATCTTCCTACAGGTAAGTCAATCAATTTTTCAATTTTCACTCAAGCAAGTTGAGGCAGAAAAAGTACTCATGCACTTCGTGCTTTCGTGCACATTTCCCTAAAATTATCAATAATTTTTTATGCACTTATTAATCTTATGATATTAAGAATGATATTAAGAATGATAATAAATTAACAGGTCGGTGGAACAGGTCGTGCACTTGATTGGAGTTTTTGTGTTCTTTTATTTTCTTGCAAACGTTTTTGGTGTATTCATTTTTGTCTTGACGAAAATTGTTTTAATTTCTCGGCTTAACTTGGTGTATTCAGTTTTGCTTTCTTCAGTAGTTAATCCTGATTGTTTCACAGCTTTTCGCTTTTCAATTACGTCAAATGTTTGTTCTGTTAACCAGTGTTTATTTGATTCCTTTTTCACTTTGAAAGTACTTTCTTGATGTTTTTTTATTGTTTGTTCGATTGTATTTTTAAAATTTGTACATTCTGTGTCACAGTCTTCTGTTATTATATGAATTTTGTTATCTGTTAGGTCGTTATTAATTTCTGATTTCATTTGATTTATAGTGTAGCTATCGAGTCTTGTTGTTTTCTGTCGTTGTTTTATAGTTTTTAACTTTTATAACTTTTATTTCAGCCGCAAGCAATTGCGCCGAGATAGGTTTTTAAATTACAAACTGAGGACTTCCATCGTTGATCCATCATTGTCTCCCGGTGATTTCCACGTGTAGAGCCCTCATATGTGGTTTTTGAATAATGTGTTTGCCAAGACTAAGTTATTTTCTATGCAGGCAGAATTGCAGTTTCATTTTTCGTTTCTCCTATTTTTGCGTTCATGTCACCCTATATGATCGTAATTTCTTTTCGTGGTAATGCAATTTATTGGAATTTCTAACTGATGGTAGAAATTTTCACATTCTTCTTCTGTAGAGTCCGATGTTGGGGCATATTCCTGGACTATATTTATATTACATGGTTTGGCCTGTATTTTGATTGATATGATTCTATCATTAACGGGATTATATCCTAATACTGCCTTGTTTATGTGGCGTAGTACTAAGATCGCTACTCCATTTAGGCTTTCATTGTTGTTTTCAGAGAAGTAGATGGTATTTCCTGTTCTTGAGGTGAAATGTCCATTTCCTTTCAGGCTCGATATCGTATGCTTGTGCTTCTTGTTCTACTAACTATATAGAATTTTCCTGTTGGTAGGAGGTGTCTAACATTCCATGTGGCTATCTTAATTTTCCTTCGAATATTAACACTTGTTTTTATGTCATCATTCAAGACCGTTCCCCCCGGAGATTCGAGTGGCGGAACTTGTGACTCCGGAATATTTGGAATTGAATGCTGCCAAGGTATTCTCTTGGGAAAAATTAATGAATGTGGTTTCCCCTTGCCCTCCTACATGATATGGGATGTAGGAGTGGTACAATAGAAGAATGGGTGGGATGAGGGTTGGGTCATGATTTCTTCCGAGGGAAAAGGTGGTGAGAGAAAATCAAGAGCTCATGTGGGCAGGGTTGCTAGGGCCCTGAAGTAGATCTGTCCATCCAATTAACATCAACTTTGTTATTTTAAATGTAACACGTTGTACATTTTTACATTTTTGGAATCTCCGTTTAATTTTACGTATGCTAATATCAAGTTTGAAACAGTTTGACGAGAATTTTATTTATTAATCTAGAATGGCACGACCCGCAAGAAAGGAAAGTCAGGGTTCCCCAACATTCAAGACAAATTGCTTCATTTATGAGTACCTAATCAAATTTCACAAAGCAGACTTCAACTCTCTTATTATATTTCTAGAAAACAAATTTTTCAAATTCTAGAAAAACTCAAACAATACATACTGTTGATAATTTGTGTAAAAATTTCAAAGAATGCTTCATCCCGAACACAAAATAAGTCTAAACCATTGTTCTACTAGGGAAATTACCAAATTTTATCCTGCTGAGGCGAAGGGGTTTTAAAGAAAATGCTCTTCTTTTGAGAGAAGTAACCCCCCTCCACGCGTAATTTTTAAAAAGTTACAGCATATTCATGTCTTTTTCAGAATCGCCCCGTATATTTGTTTAACCAAACAGTGTTCCTAAACTTGAAACTTTAAATTATTTTCCAAATGAATTTTGTACGTGAATCACACCTAACTTCAAAATAGAATACCCCAGGAAAAGGAAACACAATTACATTAACTTTTAAACTGCGACTCACATACTGAAGTAAATTAACACTGACAGAACTGTTAAAACTTGACAACTTACAAGCCTGCTGAACGAATCAATCAACAGTTGTAAACGTAACTTGGCAGCGATGTTGAAGTTTATTCAATTGCTATTCGGTTGCAGAAATGAGTTTTTTACACCTGCCAAACTGAAGTTTAGAAACTCGCGCTATTTTTATCCGTACGTGGTTACACTTATCTCAGATAAATTTAAATTTTAACGAAAACATGAAAAAAGGTGCGTTTTTTCCTGTGGGTTGCAAAGCTGTAGGTTTACTTTCTCCCCTTTATGACTCAAGAAATGTCGAACTTGAGTAAAATTTGGCAAATATTTGTGACAGGTTACTGAGAGTTTTTAACTCGAAATAAATTTTGCAAAAGGTTCCACAACCTGCGTAGGAATTAATGTAAAATTTAGAAGTTGCGGGTGCAACGTGGGTCGTTGTTATGCAGATCAAATATTTATTTTTAGATGAGAATCGCAGGTGTTTGTTTAATTAAATATCATTATTTAGGGCCAGATTTTAAGCAAAAATTTAGCTTAAACTGACTAAATTGCCGCTTAAGTTGACTCGCACCTTACTTAAGCCATTATTTAAACCAGCTTAAGTTAAGCTTTCGCCTAGAATTTAGACTGGGCTGTTAATCTACAAATAAAAATAAAATCTATGAATTACTTTTTAATAACTCTTTGAATTCGTTTAAAATACCTCGAAAATTCGTGATTCGTTAAAAATGAAGTTTAAAACTATTAAAACCATATTTAAACAGAAAAGATTTTAGGCAATTAATAAATAAGCTTAAGTTTTGTTAATTTATGCCCTTTAATGACAACGCTATTAAATTGCTTTAGTTGTGGAATCAATATTAATTGAGGATCAAATTTAGGTTTGCCATATTTTAATTAATTTAGTATTAAGCAAAGAGAAAATTAATTTAATCCCCTATAAGCAAGTTTAAAATGTTTATCCTAATTGAAAATCATTTCTAAATGTTCTAAAAGAAAGGATTCACAAGAAATCCCTTTACATTCGTACATATTTGAAGAAATCAAAGAGTCATTCAAACATTTCAAGAAACGGAACAATAAAAATGTTCGTCGTGTTTTTGCAGGATTTTGAACAAATCTTCCCATAAATAAAAGCTCGGGGAAAGAAATAAAAAACATAATGAAATGGTAAAATATGAATGAGTTTCAAGAGAAGGCTTAATTATTTCTAACCGAAGTGAGCTTTTCAAAATTCATAAAATAAGCTGCACGGGTTGGAAGCTTTCGGGATAATGATATTCCGATTTAATATTTTTCTTACATAGGTATGAAAAACTTGTTTATCTTAAACCGTATAGATAAAGTGAATGAAAATGCTTCAAAATCTAATATTGATGTTAGTTAGCTATATAATATGTATGCAAATTCCGAAACTAGGTCATGCATAACATTTTCCATCCTCCTCTACCCTTCTCTTTGGAAATACTAGAATAATAAGCCCAGAAAATGAGCGAATGATCCTTTATGAAGCTTTTAAACCTAGCTTTAGGATTAGAAATTGACGTGATGAATTCACATTTTCATCCACATCGATGTTATTTTTATTTTCATACTCCTGAATTATTCCAAAAATTTAATGTTTTGGCAACCAATAAAAACAGCAGTTATCTTCACAAAAATCAAGAAAGTTCAATAATTCAAATTAGTTTGTGGAATTCATAATTTCTAGGCTTGATTTTAAAACATAACTTCTGTTTTTCTAAATTTACAACACTATTTTTATTAATTTAAATATAAATATTCCTAACGCATCTTTCAAAAATAGTGTTCAAAGCGTATTTTGGTTGTGGAATAAGTTAAATAAACTTGTACGTTGGTATCTTAATATCCATCTTGTTTTAGCCCGCATAAATCAATATAATAAAATTATAAACAACTTCAGGGCAAGGCGGGTACGTTCACAGTGGCGTATATACATGAAAAATTTACAACGTGAAATATGATCTGCATAAGTTAGTTTGGTCTGAATTGCTTTTGTCTTGGATGATTTGTTATTCCGTTATATGCTAAAAGACCCAACGTGGTAAAAACATCACAGATGCTTACAATATTTATGCAATTTCTGCTTAGTTGAAGTTCTGAGGTTTTTACTTTATTGTTTATCAAAAAAAAAAAATACACTAGCAGGATTTTGAACAAATCTCCCCATAAATAAAATCTCTGAGAAAAAACGAAAAACATAAGGAAATTGTAAAGTATTTAAATGAGCTCCTAGAGAAAGGTCAGTTATTTTCTTCTTCTTCAGGTGACTTCTCCTAACGGAGGTTGGCCATCATAATAGCAATTCTTACTTTCGATGTTGCTGCCGTAAATAATTCTAGGTTAGTCGTCTTCCTACACACCTCTTTTCTGCAATTTTTTCCATATATAATTAATTGAAGCGGACCATACTCTTCTCCTCACAAAGCATGACTGAAGTATTCCAGTTTTCGTATTTTGATCGTGTTAGTTATTTCTCGTTGTATATTCATCTGGCCCAGGACATATTCATTTGTTCTACTTTCCATGCAAGATACTTTTAATCTATGCCAGCAGATTTTTAATTCAAAGGTTTGTTTTTAATCTAAGTGTCTTTTTGTAAGGTCCATACCTCCATTCCATATAAGAGCATTGGAAAGGTTTATCATCTTATAAATCGTATTCTGACTTCTAACTATAAAATTATTCAAATTTCTATTGCTTAACAGGTTTTTCATTTTGACAAAAGCAGCCCTCGCCGTTTTTATGCATTTGGTCAACGGCTTCGTTAATTATTGTGTCCAAACACTTATACTTGTTAACTCCTTCAATGTGCGTGTTAATTATTATTAGGTTTGTTGCAATATTTGGTATTTTAGAGATCACCATAAACTTTGTTTCCTCCTGAGGTTAATTATTAGGTCGCATGTTTCACTAACCGTGATCATCCGTTTCATAATCCCTTGTAGATCAGAAACGTTATTCACCAATATTACAGTATCCCCGGCTTGATGGGATTGCCAGTATTCCATTCATTACTATTCCCGCTGTTTCTCCTTCTAAAACCTCTTGGAATATGGCTTTAGAGTATAAATTAAATAGTAAAGGTAAGAGTACATACCCTTGCCCTTTTTTCTCAAGGCCCGTCTCTCGATTGATTCCGGGACACTGCAGCCTAAAAGGGTTATTGTGCCATAATTGGTAGATCCCATTCTGTAGTCTTTGTTCCCTGTATCAACAGATATAGGTCCTTCAGCGGGTGTGTAGCAAAGTCCTTCATAGGCTACCCGAATATGCGCTGCCTTCTTCGTACCAACGCATCACAGACACACAAAATGCGTGTTGCGGTATCTGTTTCCACTATATTTTCCGATCTTTCACAGATGTTCCTTAACAATCGCATGTCCTGTTAATACACCTTTGACGATCCTGAGTTGTTCCCTACCTATAAGAAGTTCCACAGTTCGCTTTTTGCAGGGTACTTTTATGAATACCTTACAGTGGTTTTGTCCTGGTCTGTCAATCCAGTCACTTACGTAACCTCGGATGGCACTTCTTGAAACTCTAAACCAAGGTTAAGCCTCGTCCATCCCTGCCTTGCTAGTTCATCGGCTTTTTCATTGCCGTCTATACTACAATGCCCTGGTACCCAGAATGATCTCGCGGCGTTTTGTTCTGCCAAATTATTGAGTTCATCTAGGCATTGCCATACCAGGTTGAAAGAAGTCTTACTAACTAATCATGAGAATCTTCAAAGCCGCCTGGCTGTCCGACATTATGTAGATCCGCAATCCGGCATCAGTATATTAGTCTTGAAACCCTCCGTGTAGCAGATTAGACATCCAGGAGGAATATCCTGTTCGGAATCTTTCCACTCTTCACGATCCTGAATTACCACCTCAAAGATTGAGCCTACTTACAAGATATTTGGAAGTCATATAGTCCAAGTAGAGGACCTTCTGTGCTACCTGTTATATTGGTATGATCTGTACCTAGACGAAAGTTGTACAGGAATTTTTTAGTATACGGATTCCTAATCTTGCCTCCCCCTGAATGAATAAGGGGATTCCTATGAGAGCCTCCATAACAGCAGTAAGCGTTGTTCTTGCCTCTCGCCCCTTGCCTTACCCGTCTTTGTATTTCAACTTTATCTGTGATTCATTTTCAACTCTAATAGCAACTTTTAGCTTTCAATATAAGTTTTGTATGATTTGGATGTTCGTCGACTGACTTCGGTCTAAGTATTTTTATTAAACGTTGATACTGAACTTTGTCGAAGGTTTTTTCATAGTCAACCAGGAATTTAGACACATATTCAAATCTAAGCATCTTTGTAGTAGAGCATTTATTCCGAAAAGGGCAGTTCTGGTTCCTAAACCATTTATGAATCCAAATTGCATGTCACTAATTTCCCGCTCGATGTTGCTATGTCCACGTATGTAATATTTTCACTTACAATACCACGAGTGGTCAAAGAATTGTCCATTATTTTTTTGCTGTAACACTCAAGGAACATGAGTGATTTTACAGCAAAAATAATCTACAATTCTTTGACCACGAATGGTATTTGAGGGACTATTCAACGAGAAAAAATCATTTCCATCGAATCATTTTTCATAAATTAGTCCACATTCAAGTTTGTTTACTTGAAAATTGTTCTCTGAGGGATATAATTAGCAATAAACTGTTTTCAAACGATTGTCGCTTCGTATCACTAGTGAAATTTTATCGACTATTCAACTAATATGTCATCTGTTAAAAGTCGACCAATCAAAATGCAAGATTTGACGTTTTTGAGCCAATCAAAACGAATTGTATCGACAATTTCCACTAGAAAAAATTGTCGATAAAATTTCACTAGTGATACGAAGCGACAATTTTTTGAAAATAGTTTATTGCTAGTTATATCCCACAGAGAACAATTTTCATGTAAACAAACTTGACTGTGGACTAATTTATAGAAAATGATTCGATGGAAATGATTTTTTTTCATTGAATAGTCCCTCAAATACCATTCGTGGTCAAAGAATTGTAGATAATTTTTGCTGTAAAATCACTGATGTTCCTTGTGATTCATATGCAAGCACAAGGAACATTCGTGATGTTACAGCAAAAAACTAATCCACAATTCTTTGACCACTCGTGGTATTGTAAGTGACAATTTTTTCTAGTGAAAATTGTCGATACAATTCGTTTTGATTGGCTTAAAAACGTCAAATCTTGGATTTTGATTGGTCAATTTTTGACAGATGACATATGAGTTGAATAGTCATTGAAACTTTTAATGTATGACTCGTAAAGCTTATAGTTCTGTAATTAGGGCACTCTTTCGCGTTTTCTTTCCTTGGAAATATTAGAAACTCCGATTTCAGCCAATCCTAAGGTATCTTAGCGGTTGTAAAAATCGTCGCTTGGCGGGCAGAACCTTCTATGTGCCAAAAACAAAATTTTCAAAGGGGAGCAAAAAAGCTTTGTAATGTTCATAACTTTAATGTACCTAATATTATTTTGAAAATTATTTTTAATAATTTTTATACACCATTTAGCCTGTAAGAGGTTTTACCAAACACTGCAGAAAGACCAAAATAATCGAAATAGACAAAAACCCCATTTTGGAACAAAATGACCAAGAAGGTTTTGTCCGCCAGGCGACGATATATTGTATTAAATAGGTCTATCAGGGCTAAAGTTCTTCTTCTTTGATTAGACTAATTAATTCGATGCGGATTTATCTGGGCCAACTGCTTTGCAATCTTTCATATTTTTAATTGCATGCTTTACTTCTTCCTTTGTTATTGTAAATGTATCTGCTTCAATATCTTTCGTCTGGAGCTTTTCTCTGTTGTCTATAAACAGTTATTTTACATATTTTTCCCGTTTTTCATTTTTCGTTTAGGGCCCAGAATAAAAGTGTCATATTTCTGCTTTAGTAATCCAAAGTGTTTTCTTTTGTCTAGACCTATTATTATTAACATTTTTGTGTATATTAAATGCATCATGATTTGCTTGTAACAATTGTATTTCCTTACATCTATCTGCCATATAGTTTTCTTCCTTTTTCTCTAATTCTACTTGTTTCTTCCTATTGCTCCTATGGAGCATAGGGCATCCCTTTTATAGCAGGATTGCTAACTCTACGTATCTTCGGTGGGATCCTGTTCCAAGTCTTCCGCTAGTCTCTCCACTTTTTTCTATCTGTTGATATTCTTTTAATTTCTCTCCAAGTCTTATTTCTCTTCTCTATCTCTCTTTGGATGCTTCTTCTCCATGTATATAAAGGTGTTCCTGGTGTCCTTTTTCCACTAGGACAATAGTCTAAGGCTTGCTTCTGTACACTGCTGCATGGTTTCTGAAGAGTATGTCCAACCTATTTCCATTTACGTCTTTCGATAGTTTTATTCCACAAAGCTTCGTTGCTAATCTTGTTTGGCCAAAATATCGTACATATGATTTTCAAACTTTTATTTAGAACTATCTGAATTTTCTATAAATGCGTGATAGCTGTCTTCTAAGTTTCGGCCCCATACAGTACAATATTTTTTATGTTGGGCCTAAATAGCTTTAATTTTGTCTCTATCGGAATATCTCTGGATGACCATATTTTATTTCATGCGTTAAATGCTTTATGTCCCAAGCCGATCGATACTTCTGGCTACGTTTTTCATTGTTTCTCCTTTGGGCAAAATGCTTCCAAGATAGCAAAATTTCTTTATTTCTTGTATTCTTTTCCCATGTGTGAGTATATTGTTTTCAGCATTTTTGTTTTGCCTATGTCTATGTACTTGTACAATCCTATCTGTTTTGGTATGTTAACCAGTCCGTTTGTTTTTCTTTGGATATATTGTTTGTTTGCAGTGAGAAAGCATAAATCGTCTGCAAATCCTTGATCTTCAAGTTTTGTGAAAATTCTACAGTTTATCCCTGTTTAGCCATCCAAGTATTTTTCATGGCCCACTCAATTACAATGAGGAAGAGCAATCTTTGCCGCACCCCTGTTTCAATGCCAATAGGCTGCATTCAACTGATCATTATGTTCGATTCTTGCTGAGTAATTGTTACACAAAACTTTTATTATTCTTACATATTTTTGTATTCCATATTGGCTCAGCATATCTAATTTTGGCATTATATCTAATATACATAGCTTATACGCTAAAAAATTCAGCGATATAGTGCGATATCTTGTGTTACATGGAATAATAGGTTACTTACAGTTTTAAGGACCAAATGACGGTTTTATGTGTAACATGAAGAAAACAACTTTAAAAAGTTGAGATTTTATTTATAATCACTGCAAGAACAGATAATTCCCACAACAACCTTTTTCATGAAAAAATAGTTCTTACAAAAATAAATAAAAACTTCTAACATACGTATAACACATTTAACAAGGTTAATACTATTTTTAAGCACTAAAATACTGAAAATACATAATACTAGTGCTAATCGTACTTCTGTATATTCTTTCTAATAATTGATACTTATTTAATAAGGTTGCACACTAAAAGAAGCGTCAGGACTTAGATCATCTTGTAATATCACATTGCTTTCGGACATAAGTCTGCCCTCGTTTTTGTCCCTTAGGGAGAGCTTTCTTTGCTTGATTTGTGGCTGAAGTCCATTTCTTAGATTCTGCAAATAATGTTCTGTTAAGGTTTCGTTCCTTGAAAAAAAAAATAACTACCGTTTACCTCAAGAAGTGTACCTTTCCCAGCGCAAATGTAGTACAAAGCATAACCTGGCACCCAAATCATTGAAGCGAAACTCAAGCCGAAACCAACTAATTCAGCCCATGATGGATAACTGTATGAACTTCCATAAGATAAAGGTTTATATTTCAAACATTGAGCTACAAATATCGCCTGTAATTGAAATATTGTTAGATTTGGGTGAGTTATGTATGGAATTTATCCACCATCATCACGATGGGTCCACAAAACTGCCAGCAAATTACTAAAAACTTGTTGGGCGTAATACCAATCATTTGTTCTATACAGGCTGAAAGCTTCTTTGCCCCAAATATCCAAGAAATTGCAATTGTTTGGAAAAAGCATACCCATAACAGGGACATTCCACTTGCGCTGTAATAATCCATTAGCTGGAAGATGTAAACACCACCCTGCAAGTTTATTATTTATCAGAAAAATATTCAAATTTGGAGGAATTTTCAGGCTGCGTCGTTCGACCTATTTTTAAAATATTCTCCGAATATTATTGTCAATTTATAGGAAAAACTATATTCTCTTTTCTTCCTGTTTTTAAGGTATTGTTTTTAACAAAACCTTTTTTTTATAAGGGAATATTTAAGTACTGACTGGCTAATGCCGAGCCTTAAAAAAATAATAAAACTTTCTAATAATCTGTCTCAAAAATCAAATAAAAATATTAAAAACAATCGCGCGCTTGCTGAAATACAAATATGATTTTGTTATCGTTAATAATTAACAAGCTTATTTTTGCTAAAAAGCAAACATTTCCCTGAAAAAAGTCTGAGGCTTTTTCAGCGTCAACAACTCATGTTGGACGTGCTAGATTTTAACATAATCGTTTTAATTACCATGCCACGTTCATAAATTTAACTTAACAGAGTTAAACGAAAATAGGAATGCATGAAACGTAACATAATACGAGTCATCTCTGCGTTCGTGTAATCTCAGCGTTATGAAATCAACAGGGGTCGTTAGTAACAATCATTAAAGGAATGAATTTATGTAAATTATGTGCATGAACGCATAATTTTAACTAGAAGTCCAATTTTCCAGTTCACTTCACAAACGACTTACGTGTGTAACCATAGGAATTCCCAGCAGGAACATTAGGATACAAATTATTACTGTAAACTTCTGTCTGTGAGGTCTCAGCGTCTCCGACCAATTATCAACTACCCCCGTTATAAAGGACTCGACCAGACAGAACGCGCTGTCGATTCCCAAAAGCTGCAACAAATTACGAACTAATTTTCTAATTTGATATTCGATTATCTTCCTCTGTTCTGTTTCACCCTTTCAGCTTAACTCTTGATAAAAGCAGGCTGAAAAAGTTTCAACGGAAGAAATTAAAAAGTCGTTCTTACCAGCAACATAAAAAAGAACGTCGCTGCCCAAAATGGTGCACCGGGAAGTTTAAGGACCACTTCCGGATATGTAAGAAAAACAAGTCCGGGTCCACTTTGAACTACGTTCGCCACGTCGGTGCTTTTCTCTAGGGCTATGTGACCCAAAATTGAAAACGTTACGCATCCTGCCAACAGGGATGTAAGGGTGTTTATCACGCAAGTTATTATAGCGTCCCTAAAAGCAAACTTTAGATATATATCTGCAGGATAATGGACTCTTTTGTTGTACTTATTACAAGAGAAATTTGAAATCTCTGACATATTTTAAAATTGTTATTAGAGATGATAAAGTAGCTAATTTTGTCCAATTCTTATTTTAATATTAATATTATTTTATTTTAAAAAGATTTCGTTTATTCTTCTTATTTTATTATTTCTTCAGTAATTTCAGTTTCATTAATTAAATTAAATTCAAAACAACATACAAGTAATGGAAAAACTAATCAAAAAGTTCTTAATTTACTCAAAAATTTTTGGAAAGAAAGAAAATTGTGAAACCAGGAAAATTCAGAGCGCAAATATTTAAATTGGTCTATCAATTTTAGTTTCCTTGCTTAAACTTTTCGTTTTCTTCTTCGTTATTATTTAAACCCTAATGTTGATATTCAATTCTAAACAGCATGCAAATTCTCAATTTACTCATAAATTTTTGTTAAAAAAACGAAAATTGTGAAACTGAAGTGAACATTCAGAGCGCAAATACTTAAAGACCTTCAATTTCAGTTTCATTGCTTAAACCTTTCTTCTTTTGCTTCTTTGTAATTAAACCTGGTATTGAAACTAAATTCAAAACAACAAGCAAGCAACGAAAGACTAGCCGAAAGGTTCATAATTTAGTCACAAAAATTTTGGAAAGAAGCGGTAATTGTGGAAATGAAGCAAAGTTCCGAAAATTTAGAGAGCAAATATTTAAAGGCCTTCAATGCCATTGCTTAAGCCTTTCTTTTCCTTCTTCGTTATTAGTTCAAACTCTAATAAAATTAAATTCAAATCATCATGCCAAATAGTGAGAAGCTAACCAAACAGTTCTTATTTTACTCAAAAAATCTTTAGTAAGAAGCGAACCTGAATTGAATTCTTTTTCTTTTTCGTTATTAGTTCGAACTCTGATGAAATTAAATTCAAATAGTCATGTTTCGTTATATGCTTAAACCCTGATGTTGTTAAATTCAAAAGAACATGCAAATAGTGGAGGAGTAATCTAAGAGTTCATAATTCTCTCAAAAAAATTTGGTGAGCAGCGAAATTTTTGCAACTGAAACGAAGTACTGAAAGCTCCAAGCACAAATATTTAAACCTTTCTTTTTTCTCTTCATCATTAGCTTAAACTCTGATGTTGATTCAAATAGTAGAAGCCAAAAATTCGCAATTTACTAAAAAGATTTTGTTAAAAACCAAAAATTTCGAAACTGAAGCGATCGAAAGTCTGAAAATTCAGAGCGCAAATATATTTAAGTTATAGTTCTTTAGTTCTTGTTTAATTGATTAAATCTTTCTTTTTCTTCTTCGTTTTAGCTTAAACTCTGATGGTGAATTGCGGAACTGGAGTGAAAATTCAGAGCGCAAATATTACGTTCTTCAGCATCCAATTTCATAGCTTAAATCTTTTTGATTCTTCTTCGTTATTAGATTAAACTCTGATGTTGAAATTAAATTCTGAACGACATCCAAATAGTGGAAAACAAGTCAAAAACTGATTAATTTATTCAAAAAATTTTGGTATTTGAAAATTGCGGAAATGGAGAGAAGTTCTGAAACTTCAGAGCGCAAATATTTAAACTATATAGTCCTTCAATTTTAGTTTCATTGCTTAAACTCTTCTTTTTCCTTTTAATTGTTAATATACACTCTAATGTGGAAATTAAATTCTAAACAACATGCCAATACGTAAAGACTAATCAAAAGGTTCTGCATTTTCTCAAAAACCTTCATTGCATAAACCTTTATTTTTCTTCTTCATCTGTTCTTAAACTCTAATGGTGATTTGCGGAACTGACTCGAAGTTCTGAAAATTCAGAGCCCAAATATTTAAATTTACGTTCTTCAATTTCAGTTTCATAGCTTAAACCCTTTTCTTCCTATTTCATTATTAGATTAAATTCTGATGCTGAAAAACAACAAGCAAGTAAAAAATTTTGGTAAGAAGCGAAAATTGCGAAACTGAGGCTAAGTTCTGAAAATTCAGAGCGCAAATGTTTAAATTAAAATCCTTTAACTTCAGTTTCTTAAACCTTTCATTTTCTTTTTCTTTATTAGCTTAAGTTTAAGCTAGTTTAAGCCTTAAACTATAACGTTGCAATAAAATTTCAAATAGTGAAAGACTAATCAAAAAGTCCCTCGGGGGAGCCTGTAACCCCTAAAGGGCGCGCCCCAGGTGGCGGATCGGTGAATGCTCGGTAGATATACCGGGTAGGAGGGAAATAAAATACCTCCCGCGGACCAACAGGCATGGGGATGGGCAGCAGCACTCACATTACTAAACATAGGTTGAGATCTAATGGATTGGAACAGCTATGGTTTAGATAGTTATTGTCATTCTGGGAACCGGAAAATTGGTAATAACGTTGCGATGCAGAAGGCAAGGGGAAACCACTGCATAAATTCCTTCCAAGAACAATCATTATGGCAGGCAAAATCAATAACGGCCCCGAGTACCGCCGTCCTTTAGATGGGACAGCGGTGCAAAGAATCTCCGGGTCTGCAATGATGATTAAGGAATGAACCAAACTGAAAACACATAGGAAGACAATGAGCACAAGAATAGGTACCTGGAACGAGAAGGGTCTACGAATAAGGAAAGATATATAATATAGTACAGAAAACAGCAGGACTAATATAATGGGAATAAGTGAGATGCGCTGGCCTGGCTTCGGAAAATGCACAATATTAAACCATGCTGTGTACTATTCCGTAAATAATGACTATCGTCACTGTCAGGGTGTGGGCATAATACTAACAAAAGAAATTAACGATTCTGCCAAAACGTTATAAACGACTCAGATAGAATTATAATGGTACAATTACAGGCAGTACCTTTCAATGTTATTCAAGTATACACGCCAACTGGGGCTAGAGACGCTACAGAAGTTGAAGAAATGTATGTACAATTAACGGAGGTATTAAAACATAGCACACAAAATGATATAAACTTAGTAATAACAGACGGTCAATATGGCCTAGGATCAAGAAATAATAGAGGGGATAGGTTGGTTCAATGTTGCCGAGAAGAGGATTTAATAATAATGGACAATGGACACTTATTTTAAACCACCCCCAAGACGACTATATACATGAAGGGCTCCGGGCGATAATATCAGAAGAAATCAAATTGATTATAATATAAACATTGCATAACATCGGTGAAAACGTATCCGGGAGCGGATCTTGGCTGGAACCACAATCCCCTAGCATGTACGTTAAAAGTCAAGCTTAAAAAAATTAAGAAAAACACAACATCAAAAGCGTTAGATAAGAGAGTACTAGGAGAATAAAATGTTAGAGAACAGGTACGCGAAGCCTTAAGTACGGAATTCGAACATACAGTAGATTGTGAGAAGGGTGGTGTACAAGAAAACTGGCAAATCATCAAACAAAAAATTCAAGGAGTTATCAAGAAACACGTAAGGTAAAATGGGGATACATTGACACATCTTTAGGAAGTATTTTCCTCCCTGTCTGTAAAAGTGATAGTATATCTATTGTGTACAGTCTATTAAAAGGCTTATTGTAAACCTTTTGAAGGTTGTTTTAATAAATAGTTGTTAATTAACAAGTATTACCTAAAAAAAGATAGGTGTGCAATTGTCAATGTTGCCCTCATATATGGGTAACATTGACACAGTAACTGTTTCGTAGTGGTGCCATGTATGTCAATGTTTGTTGTGATCGGTATAGGTTTGACCCGTAAGTACAACAACTTTAGCTTGAAAAAAATTACCTCAGAAAAGAAGAGAAAAAAATAAAGAGTGGATGACAGAAGGAATTTTAAAACTAGAAAACAAGAAATAGAAGGATTTCAGAAGAAACACGATTTATTTAACATGCACCGCAAAATAAAAGAACCTGCTGGTATCTTCAAGAAAAAAACAGCAGGTCGATTAATAGATAACACCGGGAAAGATATAATATGTAGATGTAAATAACAAAATACAAGTATGGGAGAAGTATATTAGAAAATCATTGCAGATGATCGTTCAGAAAAACATGGAATAGAGGATGTAAACTGCGGACCCTGTATAGCAAGAAGAGAAGTATCAAACGCCATAGCTAAGGCAAAAAATGGAAAAGCGACAGATTCGAATGAAATACCAACAGATATTCTGAAACTATTAAATGAAAATGGTATAAGCGCTCTCACACAGCTATATAATACGATGTATGACACTAGACAAATCCCATATGAATGACTTATATTAACTTTTGTCACTATACTGAAGAAACCAACATCGAAACAGTGCGACGAATATAGAACGATAAGCCTGATGAGCTGTACCATAAAAATTTTCCTCAAAATCATACACGCCAGGATATATCAGCAATGTGAAGAACATATTACAGAAACACAATTTGAATTCAGAAACGCTTTGGGAGCGCGAGAGGAGCTATTCACCCTAAATATACTAATTTAAAGATGCAGAGATGTAAACTGTGAAGTACACATATGTTTCATTGATTTAAGCAAGGCGTTCGACAAGGTGAAACACGAAAAACTATTCGAAATTTTAAATAAAACCGGTATAATAGATGATAAAAACCTACGCATCATTGCCAATTTATATTGGAGTCAATCAGCAAAAATGCGAGTAGAAGATCAATCTACAGAAGAAATCCAAATTCTCAGAGGCGTGTGACAGGAATGTGTGCTTTCACCGATGCTATTTAACCTATACTCTGAAGAGATTTTTAAAGAGGCTCTAAGTGATGTAAATGAAGGCAAACTGGTTAACGGCGAACTCATCAACAATTATTTAAGATATGAGGACTCGGTTGCAATGGCAAACAGTGCTGAAGGACTACCATTGCTAATGGACAGCGACGACTATGGGATTTTTCTTAACGCAAAAAAAGACAAAATACATGATAATAAGCAAAAACAACCCACCACCAACGACAGTATAGGTTGCGAATACCCAAATTGAGTAAACTGAGAAATACACACACCTGGGTACGTATCAATGAAAATTGGGATCATTCAGTTGACATAAAAACTAGAATAGAAAAAGCTCGAGCCTCTTTTATTGAAATGGAAAAACTTCTCACTGGTAGAGATTTAAACTAACAACTGAAAATCAGACTCCTGAGGTGCTATATCTTTTCAACACTACTTTACGGAGTGGTGTCGCGGGCGTTAACAAAAACAACTAAAAGTACATTGGAAGCATTCGAGTTGTGGGTATACCGGCGTATCTGGAGAGTATACCTTGGATGGATCGAGTTACCTACCTGGAAGTTCTAAGACGAATGGGTCAAGACCCAGAAATATTACAAACGGTGGAAACTCGGAAACTTGAATACTTCGGTCATGTTATGAGAAATAAAGAAAGATACAGAATATTACAGCTCATTCTGAAAGGGAAAGTGATGGGAAGAAGAGACCCCGGTAAAAGAAGTATTTCACGGCTCAAAAATATGTGACAATGGTTTGGTGTAACATCTTTAGAATTATTTAGGCGAGCAGTAGATAAAGTACAGATAAGTGTAATTATAGCTAACATCCGGAACGTATAAAGCACGAGAAGAAGAAGAATCAAAAGTTTATAATTTACTTAAATAATTTTTTGAAAGTGCGAAAATTTCAAAATTCACAACGCAAGTATTTAAAGTTCTTCAATTTCAGTTTCATTGCTTAAACCTTTCTTTTCCTTTTTTATTGGTAGTCTAAACTCGGACGTTGAAATTAAATTCAAAACAACACGCAAATAGTAGAAGACGAATCAAACATTTCTTAATTTAATTTAAAAAATATTTGGTAAGTGAAAATTACCAAACTGAAGCATAATTCTGAAACTTCAGAGGGAAGATATTTAAATTAAAGTCCTTCAAAGCTGACTTTCATAAAATTCCATTCTCTGCACGAACCTAATTATAACCATTTTGAAAACTTTTTATGTAACCTTTCTAAAACACGATTTAAGACAACGAAGGTGAGGCTGATATTTTTATATAAAACAGAATTTTTATGAAAGCCAATAACAAAAATTTTATTAATCAAATTTTTTTAAGTTGGGGGTAACATGAATTAAACTAAATAATTGGCAGTAATAACAATTAAATTAAAATACTTTAAAAAAATAATTATTGAAAATATAACAAAAAAATTGAAGAAAGGCCAAGTTAAATAAAACAAACACCAAAAGCAGGCCAGTAGTTCAATTGAAAACAAACACGATATCCTAAATCAGTAGATAAAATTAGAAATCTTAATTGAACAAGATTTTATCGATAAGTTTAGAAAAGGGGTACCTACACTTTGTGTGTCACTAACAGTTACTACAGTGATGAAAGGATATAAAAGGCATAAAGATTGTGTGCCAACATGCAATAACCTAATCAGGCAGTTAAGAAAGAAACGTATAACGCTTCTCGGAAGAAAACCTAGCTATTTTTAGCAAATTTAAGGATTATTAATTCTGAACGAAAATAGATTTAAATCTCTTAGTCCGGATCTGAATTCATTGATTGTAAGGTCATCATTATAGTTACACTTTGAAAGTAAAGCTTCCAAAATAACTGTAACGGAAAAAAACCGCAAACAACGCTTATAAAAATTCAAAATACATAACTATGTGATATTAAACCTCAACCCAATTATTCCAGAAATGGAGATTATTTCGTGTGTTTCGTTTGTTGAATACGTTTATTTAAATTAGGGTTTAATTTACAATTAGTTACAATTTTGCTCTGCTACATTTTCCCCTTTAATAATTGTTCATATGTATTTCTTGTCAGAAACATTTGCATTTTAATAACTTTTCAGATCATTTTTCATTCTCTAGTAATTGCGAACAATGCAGATCAAAGGTATTAGTTCGTTCGATGTTAAAGCCCAACCTGAAAGGCTGAAAGCTGAACTATTTCATTACGATTAAAGCTTGCAAATTACTGTGAGTATTTCTGTTCATTTAGAGCTTTAACTGTAATTAATAGCCATTTATTACTAATATTCTTTCTCATTATTCTGCTTTAGTTTCTGAAAATTTCCGCTTAAAATTTTTATTAAAGCACCCCCAGTTAGCGTCATTGCTTAAATAAAACAAAACAAAATTAGGAAAGCTTAAGACTTCAAACGATAATAGTACGTTTAATACAGCTCTCGGAAAATACAGAAATATTCCAATTCATGTAAAGTGCTATAAATAAAGACTTCTTGTTTATTTATGTAAGCGTTCAATGAGTGTGAATGGATATTACATTTACGTTGTGAATCACTTGTGTTTAAATTTAAAATATGAAAATGCGGAAATTCGTAACTGAACCGATTCATTCATTCGTCTTGTTTTAGCTTAAAATATATTAATAGGATGTTTTGAAAACATTTCGCAGTGACTGAAATTATAATAGAATCCTCAATTTGCAGGATTTATGATATAACATCAAATTTTACGATGGATTTAACTCCCTATTCACATTTAAATGGACTGTTGTGATGTAACTTAAAATGCTGCTAGCGTGCTTTCAATTTATAAAATTAGCCATGCAAATGGAGGATGCCTCATTTTTCTTTAATATTGCATGCATTGAAAGAATTAATGCAATTTTATGAGTACGTAGTTTGCATAAAGTTTCCTCTGTAATTTCTCTAATCATCTCCAATTTACTGCAGACGTCAAAAAAACTCTTCCTTTCTGCTTGTAAATTCTGCTTCGTCAATCTTTTTTAACATTGCAGTTTAATTAAAAACTTTAAATCGTTAATAAAGTATGTGCATTAATTATCATTGATTATCATTAATAAATGATAATCAATTGGCCGATTTTTCTCATTAAAAAAAGAAATTAAAATCTTAGTTAAAACATCAACAGGGTAAGAGAGTAAATATCCAAAAATTAATAAAAAAAACTGGATTACTTGTAACAATTGTGATGAAATTTGTTATACGATCCAAGAGCAGGAAGTGCACCACATCCAATACTGTATGCAAAGAATATCTGAGTAGCTCCATCCATCCAAGGCCCGGGGCTTAAAAGTTCATCCCAACGTGGTTTAATATAATACAAAAGTCCATCGCTGGCTCCTTCAAGGGTAACCGCACGTCCCAGGAGGATTATCAGGACGACGTAGGGAAACAAAGCCGTAAACCATATTATCTAAAAACATGCGGAATATTCTCCATTGAAATTCTAAACGGGCCGGTCTGCTTTTTACCTTTCCGCTTTGATGCAGTCCCTTTCTTATAATGAAATATATTAGGATCCATCCAAGTGTAAGGCATCCAAAGAGCTCCCATTGCATGCCCCCAATTTCCTCAATTCCGCTAGAGATTCTGAGTACTTTGTTTCTAAAAATAGAATTATGAAAAAGTCTTTCGAAAACCTTCACCTTGTTACATCAGTATTTGGCTAGAGCCCAATTTTATTCATAGATGTACATGAATAACTCGCATGCCATAGTAAATAAAACGTTGCAAACCTTTGAACTCACTCAAAAAATTCTTCTACTGGTGTTGTCGTCCTTAATGTAACATTTTTGTGGAATTCTGACACGTTGGTCCCCATCTTTGTGTAATTCACGTCCGATGCGAAACAATATTTGGAATTCCACGAGTTATCTACGAGAATCGGTTATGTACACTATATCATATTTAATAATAAATTGGGAGCTTGATATGGCTTACCACAACTTGACCATGGAAGGTCCGGAAACCTGACGAAGGTGTTAATGAAATACAAGAACGTCCAGGCTATTATTATACAATAATAAACATCTAAGAGGAACACTATGGTCATTGTTGCGTATCCTACTCCTTTCAAAAGGGGACAAAGTTGTCCCACGAACGTCATCCCGCCTGATCCGAGATATTGTCCAATCGCCACCTCTTGAAAGAAAATTGGTATCCCACAGAATATCATAGCTATGGTGTAGGTTACGAGAAACGCTCCTGGAAATTACATTATTTAAGCAACCCTATCGGCAAATTTTGCGTACCTAAAGTATAAATAATTCAGGTTTTTAATTAACAGATTAACTTCGGAATTTAACAATCGTTAATTATTTTTAGTCAAACCCAATAAAAGTGGCTTAAGCTAAATGAATTACCGTATAAAACTAGAATTTTTTAATCGTTTGAAATCTAATTGACTTTGACTCAACCTAACCGTAACTAACTTAACCTAAGCTTCACCAAATTTCAGTCAACCTTTACCTCATTTAATATAATATACAGCGATATGACCTTACATAACTGAATTCGAACTAACTACGCTGTTAAATCTTATCTAACCTAACTTCACCTGACTTAATCTAGCCTTACTTGCATAACGTTTCCTAAACTAACTTACCTGTTGGTTAACCCTACCTAACTTAAGTAAATTGAAGTAACAAATTGTTTTTCTGTATACATCTTGTTGAACCTAATCTGACTTAGCCTGGGCCTTTCGAAACCAACTCCTAGAATCACCCGAAGGTATTACTACAGAAGGAGTTGTTAGTCTGTCTTCTTTTCTATTTTATTTAATTAACATTGTGTATAGCCTAACATTTACATAAGTAAATAACTACATAACAACCATGATATCAGTGAATTATACATTTATACATATAGTTGCACTCTCTAATAACTACTAACTAGTTAATCTATTACACATAGTGCCTAATTAAACTTACCTGACCTTATTTAATTTAATTTAATATCACATAACCTTGGTTAATCTTACCTAACTTAACAATCTGACTTAACTGAACCTTTACCAACTTTTGGTAGGTCTAACTTCACCTGATTTATTGAGATGATTGAGACATGCTCTCCGAAGCAGAAAGGAGCGAAGTACGACATATATTCTGGCTTGGCCGGTCTCAGGAATCAAACCTGAGATGCGGCTCCTCCCTATTTGACTTTACCTAGCCTAATTTGATCTAACCAAACCTCGTTAAATCTTATCTATCCTAACTTATATATATATTTGCGGATTTTTACATCATTACTGACGTCTTCCGCATCCCAATCTCCATGCTTTCCTGTCTTCCCAGCCATTTTCAATTAAATTTCTCTTTTCCATGGCAACTTTCACGCCACTTTCCCATGTTTTTTTTGGTCGTCCACGTCTTCTTCTTCGGAGCGGGACCCATTCCCATAACTTCCTGGGCCATCTTTCTTCTCCCATACGCTTCATGTGGCCGTACCACAGTAACCTTTTCGCTTCTATGGTGGTTACAACATCTATATCCACTTCTGCTCTTCTTCTTATTTCCTCGTCTTCGCCTTTACATCCTACTGTCATATATTTCGTCTTCTCCATGTTTATTTGTAGGCCCCATTTTTGGTACTCCTCTTTTATTTTCCTAAACATATATTGGGCATCTAGCTCATCTTCAGCGCATATAAGCTGGTCGTCGGCGAAGTGTAGGGTGTATAAAAATGTATCCCCGATCGGAATTCCCATATTGCGACACTTTGCTCGCCATATTTTTAGGGCTTCGTTTAAATAGATCTTGAATAAAGTGGGTGCTATGCAGCAGCCTTGTCTGAGTCCTTTGGTTATTTTAAATTTATCAGAAAGTTCTGAGCCGATCTTGATTTGCCCTGTTGTGCCGGTGTAGAGAGTTTTTACAGCATTTATATATTTTCTGCTTATACCACTTTCAGTCATGGCGTCCCATAATTTTATCAGAGGTACGCTGTCGTATGCCTTCTTTATATCGATGTATATTAGGTGGGTTTCAAAATTTCGTGCTAGGCGTTTCTCTAGTAGTTGTTGGAGGCAGAATATACTGTCGATACAGGAGCGACCTGCTCTGAATCCGTTTTGTTCCTCCATTTCTATTATTTCGGTTTCGATGCGTGACTTAAGGATTTTTCCGTATAGCCTCCCAATTGTACTTAAGACCGAGATTCCTCTGTAATTAGAGCAATCTTTTTTGTCTCCTTTTTTATGTATCGCTGTAATAAAGCCGTTCGTCCAGTCCTCAGGTATTTTATTTTTATTTAGACACTCGTTGAATAGGTTTGCTAGTTTTTCGTATAGTTCGCTTGGGGCACTTTTTATGAGTTCCATAGGGATCCCCCTGGACCTGCAGCTTTCCTATTTTTAAAAGTTTTTGCCGTTTTCATTACCTCCTCGGCTGTTATCTCGTCAACTGTTGTTTGAGTCTTCTCTCCATTTTGAACTGTTTCTGCTGTTTCGTTAAATTCTGCTCGATTTTCTGTTAGCAGTTCTAACTTTACCTGACTTAATCTAACCATACTCGATCTAACTTATTTTCGCTTGCTTAACACTATCTAACCTGTTCAGCTTACCTGATTTAACTTGACTCAGTATAACACGACCTTGGTAAAAATTACCTAACTTAACAATCTGACTAAATCTAATGTAACCTCGCTTAACCTTATCTAACCTGACGTTGATTAAACCTTCTTAAATTTTCAATTGAACTAGCCTAATTGAAAAGAATGCTTAACGAACTAAATGCAGAATCTTAGTAGAAAAAGCAACAGAACTAAAATGGTCGTACGCAAGGCATGTCGCAAGAAGCAACAATGATAGGTGGCAGAAAAGAATATTAACCTGGCGACCATACACTTTCAAAAGACCTAGAGGGAGACCGCCAATGCGCTGGATCGACGACCTGAAACTAACGACGGGATTACACTGGATGCGTGAAGCCACAAACCGACAAAAATGAAAGTCAGAATTGAGAGAGGCGTATGTCCAAAAATGGACTTGACACGCTACCAAAGAAGAAGAAGAAGCCTAATTCGATCTAACTAAACCTTGTTGATTATTAACCGAACCTTCTTCTTCTTGAAGTGGCGTGCCCTTTACAGGGCGTTGCCTGTCTTTTCTCTCCATATATCATTAGTGTGCGTGTCAAGTAGCCTACAGATATAGGGAACTTACAGCTTAATCTTAGTGGTCAGATGCACGCTGAACCAAATAAGCCACGACCGCGACCTAACCTTACTTGATCTAATCTAATTTGATTTAATCCAACCTAAGCTTGCTTATCGTTTCCTAATTTTACATCAGTTAAGTTTATCTGACCTAACTTAATTTGAGTTAATATAACAAAACCTTGCTTAACCTTACCTAATCCAATCTTGCCTAACCCAAGTTAATCTAACCTAGCCACCCTAATTTGAAAATTGAAATAGACGAGTTCAAATCAGGTGAGAGTATAAAAATTGCACATTTTATAAAAGATAAGCCTTAGTTCTTGTAACCTTATTTTGTTTGACTCAATCTAACTCTAACTAACTTAACCAAAACTTCTGTTTAACTTTACATAATTTAATATGAATAAATCAAATAGATATATTTGACCTTACCACCCATTTCTGTCCTTACCCTTTAATGTAACCTTGGTTAACATAACTGATCTAAGTTAAATAAACCAACCCACCCTAGTTTGAAAATTGGGATAAGTTGGTTTTTAATTCAAAGCAGGTGAGATTGCGTTAAGCTAAATAAGACAAACCTAAATTCTGGTAAATTCATTAAGTTTAACTAACCTTAACTAATTCAACTTAAACTTCACCACTCTTCAGTTCGTCTAACATTACCTAACTCAATAAAAGCTACACCTATTTGACCCTAACTTAGACATTGGATCTTATCTAACCTAACTTAATTTGACTTAATCTAATGTAAGTTTGCTTAACGCTGCCTAACTTAACATCAGTTAGGCTTACCTGACGCAACTTAGAACTTAAATGTAAACTAATCGTGCTTAATCTAACCTAAGCTAACATTAATTAACCTTATCTGACCTAACATAATATAACGTAGTCCACCGTAATTTTACTAAAAAATACGAAAATAAAGATCAGTTTACGTGTTTAAAAAGTGCAATTTTTTAATACAATAGATTTTTGAACCTTTTAGAAATGTTCTAAAAAGGCTTAATTATTATGTATTAAATTATATCCGAATTAATTAAAGGAAACTCCGCTTTTCCAAAGTTTCTGCTTCATTTTCTTTTTAACCTTAATAATGAATTTAAGTAGTGTGTTAAGAATTTATTTTCAGTAAAAAAAACATTCAGTTTTCAACAAGAAATCGTTTTGCAACTTAACCGCTGAAAACGTTTCAGTTAAAAGAAAATCGTAATTAAAAATAAACTTGTAAAATTGAGAACTCCCTTGGCAATACACGATTTATTTGTCTCGATCTTCACTGGTAAATATCGCCTTGAACAGCTTTCATTTAACATAAAAACCAGACCGTTCACTTAATCTACAATTAGTTTAAAGTGAGTTGCATCAGCCACAGTAAACTTTGTTTTTAATTTCTTTAAACTGAATCATTTCCGATGTGTTGACAATTTTAATTGACCTGAATTAAATTTTTATTACTAAATTGCCAAGGCATACTCAATTTAAATTTTTTCACTTTAATAACGATTTAGTTCGCTTTGATGTCGTCCACTGTAGTTAACTAAGGTTAACAACCAAAGGGAATGAGATAAATTTAAAGCTTTAATTTCCAGGACAAAAAATAGAAAATCCAGAAATATCCTGTAACAGCAATTTTTTATTACCTCCACCATTTTTGTAACAGAGGTACGGAAATCGCCAAACGTTCCCTAATCCAACTGACAAGCTTATGCAGGAAAAGAGAAAATCCAGCTTGTTTGTCCATCCACCCCTCTCCGTTGTGTCTTTTGGGGATTCATAACTGACTGAATGTAGCTCTGAATTTTTGTCGGGTTTAGTCAGTGCTGTCGGTGCTGTGAATTGTAAAAACGAACCTTCTACATCCGCATCCTTTGGGAATTCGCTTGATTTTTCATTCCAGAAATATGTTTTTTCAGCCATATTATCTAAAAAAGAATATTTTTAAAAATTTACTAAGAATTTTTTGTCATTTGCAATCGACATTGAATTATTAAGTTATCTTTGCAAATTTAAAATATAACAATTTCAGTTTTTGGAACTAATTAAAAACTAAAGCGACGACACTCATATTCCCTAAAATTGGAAATTGAAATGTTGTGTAAACCAGAACCCAAAATTTGGAACTTCTTCGTTGTTTTTTTTTTTTCATTAACAAGAAATTTAAAATTACTTCACTAAATTGGCCAGATTTAGCTGGTATAATTGAAGGAATAAAAGTCCCATTTTAATCATAATCCATTCACACCTCTTCGACACACTGGTGGGCCATAATCCTCTCAAAAAAAGTTTTATGAAATTGCACAGTTTAAATTGATTTTGTTTACAATTGCTTGATATTGGTATTCTTAACATATTGAATTATAAAGCGACTGTTATACGATTATAGAAACCAAAAACTGCCCAAAACTGGAGATAATAAAGTAAAAGACAGGCGCATTAAAGATTTAAAACATATGAACTGGGAATAAAGTCCAGTGTTTTGAATTATCTGCCAATAAGGTTTCTCAAATACGACAGAAATTGTTTTAGTGCCAAATTTATAGCGTCGATATGTAAAGATTTAAAGGCACAAATCATACGGTCAAAACCGTCAGATGGACATGGTCTACCGGGGATCAAGTCAACTGTAAACTAATTACATACTTTCTTGATTGCTTCGCTAATTAAGAATAATAAAAAACAATTTTTGTAGATTTAAAACGCAGTAAAAATTCCAGAAAATATGGGAATTTCGTGCTTTAAAATTGATTGAAAAGCGCAGGCATGACAAAGTAATTAATTATAAAGTGGAACTTCTTCTTAATTCTTAACAGCACGATTTCAACCAAAAATGACTGGTTTAATTCACTAATAAAAATACTAATAAACAGTAGTGCACTTGTCACAATTAATTACTATTGGATCATACCAGTATAGCTAATCAGTCGGTCAAGTTCATTACGAAACATGCGTTTCTATTTATGTTCCTTAAAGCACGTAACCTCTGTCCAAATAAATTTGAATGGCGTATATTTTCGTACTTTTCGAAAGCTTAAAATAGTTCAACGGACTATTGAAAGTTTCGTTTTTTATCTAAGATTTAACTAATAAACGAAGTGTTCGTCAGAATTTACCTTGAAAGCTTTATTAACAAAACGAGCTATTTATAAAAGCTTTAAATGTCTTATTATGTCATAGTTGCGAATTATTATTAAATTAAGCGAGTTTAAAAAGAATAAGGTTTGTAATTTTCCATAAGTCATTGTGTCACTTAAAACTGAAGATAACAAAAATAAAAGCTCAGAAATAGATTTAACCTTTGACGTTGTAATTTAAAATCGTTGAAAATTCATTTCGCCTAAAATTGTTTGCAAATTAATTTTTCAAAGCTTCACTTTTACAATTACTCCGTTTATATTGTTGGATAACATTTTTCATTTTGTTACAGTTCATATGCTCTGCAATTTAATTAGTTTCGTTTTTGACGTAAAAATATTTTTTTTAAATTGCCGTGAAAAATTGGAATGAAAGCCAAAATTTGTTACAGTTGAAAAGCTTAGAATTCTAATAAGCAGTATTTATTAAAAATGATTGCACCAGAAAAAAATCAAAAAAAATTACTTACATTTTGTTGTAGAACACGTGTAAACATTTGATTACTAAGTTTCTATAAGAACACGGCGTTCAAATTTCGGCGTCCGTGGCGTCTTCTGAAGCACGCTGTGATCAACTGATCTTTGAGCTCCTTTATATGATTCTGTACGCCTTAATATTAGCAGCCCTTTTTAATAATAGGTTCACTTTGTTCCACTCGTTCGCTTTCTAAACATGATTTCGTAATTTTTTGTGGGCGATTGTAATTGTTCGTTTGAAGACAATTCCTACACGGGCAGGTGTTTAAATTTGAAGTAAATTGCAACGTTTACGAGTTATTTAAATAATTTAAGCGTAGTCTAATTTTTTTGTTATAACATAAACCGTAAAACCTCAATTATTCGATTGCTTCATGAAACATGAATTTGTTGCGGTTTGTAGGTATTTCTACAGATGATGCTTGTATTATTTATTCATTTTTGAAACGAATTCTTTTTACAGTTATTAATTAGTGTATTGTTTGTGGATGCATTTAGATTCATAATTTTTTGCAAGTCAGATCGTTTCGCAACACGCAGCTACGAGCAGTAATTAACTTGCAGTTTGGTACGTTAAAATAATGGCATGTAAAATTTAATTAGCCGCTAAAAAATTACAAAGGTCAATTGTTAAAAAAGTTAATCGGAATATAAAAGAAAGAAGGTGCGGTTTTGACCATACCTAATGTGAAATATGAAAAAGTTTTACGTAATTTCTCATAGTTTGAATATTTGTCTGGCTCCGGATAAAATTTTGTTTTTGTCTGAATTTTTCTACATTTGTCCTGTGCACGGTTTATTCATTTACCAAATACCGAATCAAACCTAGTAATTTTCTGAAGTAAAATATTTCAAATTTTAATCTTCAAAAAGCCCCCAAAAACAAGCATTGGACTAAAATAAAAATCTGTTTCTACTTACTTGTTTGATTTATTTTAACCATAAATTCCGTTTCCTTTTTATTCGTCTGTATTCTTATTTACATTTAGAAATTGCCTGTAAGCCGTATTTCAAAACACTCATCGAAATTAGAACTGTAGGTGTCTTACATTGTGTGGATAAAAAAGTGTTGGCTTCACTGCAACACGGTGAGCTACTTCTTGGTGCTAATTTAATACTAATGAGATTAAAGAACGGATTATGACAGCTTTCAACTCGATTCCGTTTTTGAACGGCGAACAAACTCCATTTTATGGTTTCTCATGTCTTATTATTAACTTCAAGTAAGCTTCTAAGACATTTTATAATAACTCTTTAGTGAAAATTGTAGTCAATGAAATTTTTATGTAAATTTGTATTGTAAATTTTATTTGTACGAGATATGAGAGTATTTTGTTGCATGATTTTCAAAGAAATATTGAATTTTGTAAAACATTTGCCTTAATTATTCTGCAACATCGCTATCACTATCAGTTAAAGCAATATCTGATTTATCTAAATTACAATTTCTGCTGTCAAACGAAACGGACGTTCCATTGTGTGATGATAACCACCAATTAGAAATTCATCGCAGAAATTCCTACCAAAAGCCTAGCTTCGTGCAAATTCCTCAGTTTACCCTTGATAGTTAAAATATTAATTTCAGAACGCTGAAACTATAATATGAAGTTTGTAATTTTGATAACGTTGTTCAAACATTAGAACATTTATTATTAAATCGTCAATTTGGTAAACTAAGCCGGATTTTCAAAGCATTTCTATCCTGAAATTGATTTTTAACCACATGATAAAAAGCAAGTTGTGTTTTTGAGATTCCTATTTTAGGTCCTACAAATGTCAGAAACTGTTAAATGAAATACGAATTTGTAAAAAATTAACTGACGTGTTTGTTACGTTTAACATTTATCCATGTTAGAGTTAGCATTAATGCATAATAAAAAAATATCCAAAAATCGTTAGTAATATTCGTGTGTTGTTCGGAACTTTTAACAGTTGTTTACAAATAACGAGATTTTCAGCATGATTCATAATTCACAGAATACATGTAAGCTGTCAGGACTGTATTACAACCTACACTATTTTGGAAATCAAGATTATGACAAGTAGTCTTTTACATTCGGTTAAAATTTCGAATGATTGCGAATAAATGGTTTAAAGATTTGTTTGCTCGTTTATTTATAGCTTAAGTTCGTTAATATACAACAACCTAAATTTCCACTTTTTGAAATATCAAACTCATATTCGAATTCAAAAAGCATAACTTAAGAGACCAAGCTAATTTTTAAAATTTCTTTTTTATATCCCATAACCATATTTTTTTATTTTATGCCATGATGACTTAAAGAAAGCGATCATCAATATTTAAATGGATGAGTTAAGCCTATTAATAAACTTATAACTAACATGGCAGCACTTCAAACGACCTTAAAATTTGTTCCGAATTCAAGTGTAACTAAGTATTCAAGGTAATTTAATGTCTATGTTTTGATATTTTTATAAAAAGAGCTAAAAAACCTAATTAAGCATTATGTCATGACAAAACTTAAAATACACAGGTATCAAACTTTTATAATTAAATTTTCGTGCAAGCATTTGCTTCGAAGATGAAGTGTTACAAATTCAGATTTATTTAAGTTTCTACATGCCTGGAGGATTATCAGATACCGAAAATGTCGAAAATTCGAAATTGTTAATACAGATTTCCAGTGATTGCTGTCAGAGTGAAAGAGGTTGCATACTCTGGAAAACCATCCTGTATTAAATTTTTAATAAAATTCTCATAACGCTTAGTTACCTTGTTTAAATATTCTAAAATTCTTGTAGGAAAATCCTAGATACATCCTAATTCTCCTGATAACTAAGGCTTTTAAGTTACAATTGCGTTTCTGTGACAAATAACTAAAGAAAGAATCATTTGTAGTATATTTCGCCTCTGATGGACCACACCTGTCTCACAATTTTTATTATGTAAATGCCACATTAAAACTTCACAATTGAAGATTATACAATTCGACTTTTACCACATTTAAAATAAAAGTGCTTTTTTTAAACATTGATTTATTGTGTAAGTAAATTGGATTTTTAAAGGTTCAGCCCTCAACACAGTTAAAATAAAGCCCTTTTTAATATTTTAGATGTTTTTGTATTTCAGAAATCTTCTTGGTATATACGGATTATAAAGTAGATGAAACCGGGCTTCGTACAATTGAAATCTTTGTTATTTTATTTTTAATTTTTCCCCTTTTAAGTTGTGATGATTATTTTATCGTATATATTTAATTGCCTAAGAAGACTAAATAATATTCCTAATTGAGTATACAATCCATTTAGAGTTTATTTGACCTTTGGTGGGCTTGCAGTTTTTACTTCGTAAATTGTAGGTACCTACTTTTAAAGTCTCCCGTATCAAAGCTTATGTAATTCTGTCCTAAACACAAATAAAATAAAGGCTTTATTTTTTTAAATAAAATTTTTACGTATTCGTAGCAAACAATGTAAAACACATGGACTTTATTCCCACTTGATACGATTTAAACCTTTATTTCATGTTTTTAATTTTTTTCCCACGTTTCTAAACAAGTTTTGCATTTTGATGATTATTTAACGAAATTTTTAAGCATAAAAATTTTTAAAAATGAACGCGATAAAAAAAACACGTAACAAAAACATCAAAAATCATTGAACACAAATGTGTACCTAATTTAAAGTAAGAATATCGTGGCCCGTCATGTGTTAAATAAGTCTAAAAGGATTATACAAAGTCCTCCTTGGTGTTTTTTCATTCCTTAAATAGTAAAATTTCTAAATTTCTTTCTGAATTTCTTTTTTGGATACTATGCATTTCTTAAGATATCTTTTAAATTCATTACTATTAAAGTAAGTAAAATTACCAATTACGAACATGAAAATGTACGAAACGGGCAATGTCAGTAAATGAAAGACTAAAAATAACGTTTCAGGAAAGAAAAATGCCATACAAACATATTTTATCACCCTATGTATCACAGTGATCATGCTGAAAATACTTTTTTTCCCATTTTTCCTTTTGAAAACAAGAAAATATCATAAAGAATGTATAATGAGACACACCTTACTTTCCAAATTTGGTGACTATAATTTTACTTTAAAGTTTCTGAAAATGATATTTTATTATATGTATAGGGTGAGTCAGGAGAAACGCACCAAACGTCAGGAGTGTGTTGTACACGTATATTTAAGACAAAAAAACCTACAAGTTGTAAGTCGATTTTTATTTGTTTTCGAATTCTAGCGTTTTGAAAATTTAAGTGGGTCAGCTGATATTTTTTATTAAAACAACCTTATAATAATTCGATGTATATTTAAGTTATAACAATCAAAATTCAAGTAGGCATTCAAATAGCCTTATGTCTCATGAAAAACAATATCTAATCTGTTTTATTGCAAATTCATTGAAAGCGTTAAAAATGCCTCACATTTACACACATTTAGAACATGCCCAATATGGTGTTTGCAATGGGATTGCTAGAGCTGCAGTTGAAGAATATCGTCAACGGTTTCCACATTAAAGAATTCCTGATAACAACGTTTTTATAAGAGCCTTCAACACATTATGTGAAAACGGCAGACTTCCCAGTACTCACATAATATCTGGCCGCGCATGTAAACAAGGTGCAGATGAAATAGAAGACATTCTGGAGTCAGTAGAACAGAGTCCTATGACCAGCTCACGGAGAATCGCCCCTCAATTTGAATCCGCACACTACACGAGCAGGGTTTATACCCATACCACCAGCAACGTATACAGCATCTACAACCAGAAGACAATGCTAAACGTATACAATTTTGTCGATGGGTAATTGATAATCGTCATGTTATACCCTCCATACTTTTTACCAACGAGGCAACATTCACCCGCGATGGTATCAATAATTTTCGTAATTCTCACCTATGGGCTGATGAAAATCCTTATGCAGCAGTCGAAACTAATTTTCAGCAACGTTTTTCGGTTAACATCTGGTGCGGTATCGTCGACAATTATTTAATTTGCCTTTTCATTTTTGAGAATCGTCTAACAGGAAACTAGTACTTGGAATTTTTACAAAATGATTTACCAGGATTGTTAGAAGACGTTTCTCTAGACATTAGAGCAAACCTGTACTATCAACAAGATGGAGCTCCTTCGCCTTTTTATCGTCATGTCACTGAATACTTGTACGAAACTTTTCCAGGACGATGGATAGGTCGCGGTAGCCCTATTAGCTGGCTACTAGGGTCTCCAGACTTTACACCACTAGACTTTTGTTTATGGGGCTGGTTAAAAAGTGAAGTCTACAAAGCAAAAGTGGACAATCGGGGTGCGCTAATTCGGCGTATTTTTAATGCTGCAGCTACCATTAAAGAAAGACAAGAAGAGCTCAAAAAAAAACTCCTACTGTTTATACACGAGCCAGAAAATGTCTTGAGGTTCATGGAGGTGTCTTCGAAAATTTAATGTAAAATTTGAAAACGTTATAACTGAAATATACATCGAATAATTATAAGGTTGCTTTAATAAAAAAATATCAGCTGACCCACTTAAACTTTCAAAACGCTATAATTCGAAAACAAATAAAAATCGGATTACAACTTATAGGTTTTTTTTATCTTAAATATACGTGTAGAACACACCCCTGAAGTTTGGTGCGTTCCTCCTGACTCACCCTGCATATATTTAACTGTCTGATAAGGTTAAATAATATTCCAAATTTAATATAAAATTAATTTATAGTTTATTTAACCTTTGGTAAACCATGCCAATTGTGTAGCTTTTATTGCGTAAATTGGACTTTTAAAGTTTCACATATCGAAGATTAGAGAATTCAATCCTTATAAAGCATTTAATATAAAACCTTTATCATTTGAAAAATTTAATTTTTGATGTATTCTTAGGAAATAATATGAAACAGATGGAATTCATTTTCACTTCATAAAATATAAAACTTTCTTATCTTGGTTTTTAATTTTTCTGTCCGCAAACAATTTTTAGCTTTGGTGATTATTTAACAATTTCTTTTAACAAAAATATTTTTAAAACCGTCCTGTGTTCTCGCTAAAAACATTTACATAGCATGTACATATAATTGAACTGAAAATTATAATTTAAAGCAAAAATATCGTGGTCTGTCAGTCATTAAATAAGATGTAATTGGAATGGTTTTCTTTCGTTCCTTAAATACTAAAATTTTCAAAACTCCTTAATGTCATGTTTGAATCTACTGCGTTTTTTTTTTCTTTTTGTAAACCATTTTTGGAGATTTGACGATTACTCAACGATTTGTTTAAACAGAAATACATAGCCTTTAAACGTTTGTGTTCATACTTGAAAACATAACAGAAGCAGGAAGATAACTGAACAGTAAATTATAATTTAAATCAAAAATATCGTGACCTGTCAACCGTTAAATATGATGCAAGTAGATTATTTACGAAATGTTCCTTGGTCTTCTTTCGTTCCTTAAATACTAAAATTTCCAAACTTTTTTGAATTTTATTTATGCTTCTTTTCTTTTTGATATTTTCATTTTCCCTTTTTTAAGCAATTTTTGGGTTTAATGATTATTTAACGATTTATTCAAGCAAAAATATTTTTAAAATACTTGACCAGAAAATTATAATTCGTGGCCTGTCATTAAATAAGACGTAAAAGGATTATATACAACGTGCTGCTTGGTTTTTTTTTCATTCTTTAAATACTAAAATTTCCAAAACTGTCGTTGTCTTCACCTTTTGTAAACAATTTTTAACGTTTTGACGATTTTTTATTCACGCTAATAAAAAATCGCTTACATGGCAAAAACATCAGAAATGATTTAACAAAAAGCTATAATTTAAAAATAAAGATATGTTCCTTGGTTTTCTTTAATTCCTTAAATACTAAAATTTCCAAATAGTTACTTGAATTTCATGTTTGAATCTGCTGCATTTATGTTTTGTTTTCACCTTTTGTTAACAATTTTTGAGTTGTGGCGATTAATTGACGATTTCTTTAAACACAAGTATTTTTTATACGTTTGAGTGCACGCTAGAAAACATAACAGAAGCAGCAAGATAATCGAACAGTAAATTATAGTTTAAAGCTAAAATGCCATACTTCAACAGTATTTTAGAAAAATATTTAAAAGGTTTGAAAATCTAAAATAAATGAAAATATTCCTAATAGAGTGGGGTTGCTAGCCCCCATCGGGCGCCTCCCAAGGTGGCGATGAATAGGGGACAGCCCACCAGATACGGTGGGTATCGAGGAAATAACATAGTCGAGGCGGACCAAAACTAGCACAATCGGCACTCTCTTGTCCCTGGAAGAATAAAAACTTCCGTAAGGCAAAGGAACCAAAGTATGGTCCATGGCATGAGCTGATGGAGGGCAGCAGTAACCATCAGTATCGACCTAGTGCAAGAGGAACATAATTCTGAAATGGACTAGACATCGAAATTTTGCGGGCATGGAAATACTGCGGAGTGGAAAGCAACTGAAAACTACCGTTCTGTTTTTTCCCAAGACAATCAACATGGCTAAAGTTAAGGAACAAATGGCCATCAGTCCAGGACATCCCTTCGGTGGGGAGACACACAGAAAAACTGACGATAGCAACTTGGAACGTACGCAGCATATACGAGTACCAAGAAGGAAAACTCCACAACGTTGTAAATGAAATGTCCAGGATGGAAATAGACATCTTAGGTTTGAATGAAGTCCGTTGGCCTAAATCCGGGAAGTGTTCTACAAACAATGGAACAATATATTACTGTGGTAGTGAAGACAAACATCATTACTACGGAGTATGAATAGTTTTAACTATAGAAATTGACAAAGCTGTAATTAACTTTCTTCCAATGTCTGAGCGTATCTTAATGCTACAGCTACAAACTTCTCTTGGTAGAGTACACCACATTGCAACCAGCTTTCATCCACAACACATTCGCCCAAATCGGCTCCATAATACTATGGCCACCTCTGAAATCGAACCCGTGACAGCCGGCTAGCTTAGCAGGCCCTTACCTGACTGAGCTACCCAGGCTGCCTACAATAGATTTGTGGGGTAAAAATATTACGACTCGGTCCAAAAGTTAATATTAAAAGACCAGAAAGTCAAAATTTTAATTTTCGTACTTTCATAAGTTATCATAAGAAAGTTGGTGAAACTAACTTTCTCGGAGCGGGAAACAATAATCAGTCCTCGATTTTAATGTAGCTCCTAAGAGAATAATTCTTTTGCTAAACCTGATATCTTAAAAAAGGTTCAACTATTTTATACTTGGGTTATGGCAAATTTGATTGAAAAAACAATTGCCTCATCTTTCTTGTGCAAAAACGTATACTGTTCATATTTCGCCAAAGTTGACCGTTTTCTAGATATTTGTTATTGAAGTATTTAATGCAATATTTTATTAGTTGTTTGAGAAATACTTAACGCAGTAGATTTGAATTTAAAGTAACAATTTTATGAAAAGCAAATGGTGAAACATGAGTTATTAGATCTAAAAATGAAGCAATTCATCAGGATTATATTAAGTTAAGTAAATTTCTGAAAGGAATAATGGTGTAGGGTTGTATATTCGCCAAAATTTTAAAACAACTTGAATTTATTAACGAATTAGTAAATTGCCAGAAGTATTTTACAGTCGACACTGTAAAGGTACAAGAGGGTAAAAGAGAAAGAAGAAGAAGAAGAAGAAGAAGAAAATAAGAACTTGTTGCCTACTACACGAAAATTCCATGCGGAGAATAAATACACTTTTCAGTTTCTCAAGAGCATTTCTTACCTTAAAATCTTAAAAAGTTATAAAGATACCCAACTATTGCTCTACGTCCTATTAGGTAGAATGTGCCAATTATTTGTTTTGAATTTGAATGCAAGCTTGTTGCGTTACTGAATTCTTAAAAACTGAATAAGATATTGCATCACTTACTTCATTAACAAATATCTTGGAAACTGTTAACTTTAGGTACATTTAAACGGTACACCTTTTTTACATAAAAAGACAAGGCAATTGTTTTTTTACAGTTTAATCTACCATAACTTCAAGCATAAAAAAAGGAACCTATTTCTAAGACATTAGGTATAGCAAAATTAACGTTTTTATTTATTGTTTCCCATCTCAAACAAGTTAGTATCATCAATGTTCTTAAGAATATTTTTTAGGGAATTTTTTAAAGTACGAAAGAAAATTATAATTAAAATTTTGACTTCCTGCTTTTCTTCATTCCTTAAATACTAAAATTTCGAAATGTCATTCTGAATTCTATTTTCGAACCTGCTGCAAGTTTTAAGCCTACCAATCAGTCATCACGGTACTAAAAAAAAAGTTTCCGAATAGAAAGGATAAATACCATACATAGTTTATCAATCTGGGCATTACAACAGATGTTTATATAAATATAGTGTTCCTGTTCAATGGTATTTAATAAAGATTTTTCAATTTTTCCTGTATATGTTTAAACTGTTTAAGAAAATTAAATAATATTGCTAATTGAGTATGTATTTCATTAAAAATGTATTTAGTCCCTGGTGGGCCATGCCAGATTTTAATATTATATAATTTGGATTTTTAAAGCTTCACACATCGAATATTGTACAATTTAGTTGTTAACAGATTTGTTGATTGAAGTTTTTCATTTTTCTTCCCCCTTTTTAATATTTTTTGGGTTTTGATGATTATTTAACGATTTCTCACAACAGAAATCCTGTTTTCGCGCTAAAAACTACTTAAAGCTCAAAAATAATTAAACTGAAAATCATAATTTAAAGCAAACATTTTGTGGCCGACTCATCAAATAAAAGATGTACATGGATTATACCTGGTCTTCTTTCATTCCTTAAATATTAAATATCCAAAACCTTTTGAATTTTATTTTTAATTTGCTGCATTCTTTCGATTGTTTTTAATTCCTTCGTATAAAAGTTCTCAAATAAAATCCCCAACCAAGAGCCCAAAAAATATAAAAAACAGGCAATAATACGCACAATATCCAAACAAAAAGTTTATTTAAACTTTAACAAGATACAAAAAATATACATATCAACAAACAATTAAGAAAATATTTATTTTTTACATAGGATGGCTCGTAGATAGTCTAAATTTAATATTCGTACATCTGAATTTTTACCCTTTAACTGGTAAAATTCAGTTTCAGGTTAACACAAACACTACTTATGCATTAAAAATTCGTACTTCGAAATTTTTACTCTTTATCTGGCTCGTACATCAAAAAAGAGAATAATTCAGTTTCACGTTAACACAAAACATAGCATTAGTAACTTTCTCTATACTTTCTTCCAACTGAACATGAACATATTTATGCTCAATACAAGTATAAGAAAAGTACATTCACAGTCTTATCAGCGAGTAATTATTACAAACTCATCCACTTATTTATTACAAAGTGATGCTTTCATGATTATCTAAATTAAGTCCCTTATTAACGAGTTTAATTACCAAAAACTTCACCAAACAAAGCAATAACTCTAAGGCAAACCGAAATTACCTTTTTGCTTAAAACAGCATGCAATGAATGAGAATTATCTTTCCTAAACCCACGCGTGAAATAAATTACCTTCGAAATTTATATTTAAACTGTAATTACAACCTTATGGTTTTGTTCGATGCCTTTTCTGTAAATAAATTTATGGAAAATGTATGTAAAATGTAGAAAGATAAGGAAATGAGATATTTTACTAAATTTGCTAACGTGCTAAACTAGAAAGAACTCGGGCCCGATCCAACTACCACACGTTGGAAAATTCGATGGTTTGGCTACCATATCGCAAGAATCACCCACTTGTAATACAACATCCAAACCTCTTGACCACTGTTTTGATTGTTCGTCCCTCAGCATCCAATAACCTGAAAATTAGGAATTTTATGTGAGAGGCGGGTCTTATTTTAGGTGCTTGAAGACAGTTATTTCTGTTAAAACTTTGAGCAAATTAAACCTAAATTTTTCAGGCTTAATTGGAAGTCTAGCTTAAGCTATAAATTGACGTAAGTCGGAATTTACGTCACGATTCTATATCAACCGACACGGAAAACTGGTCCTAATCGGTTTAAGCAATCATTTAAGCCAACATAGGTTGGTTGAAATCACACTAAATGTTTGTTTTAAGCCTGAAAGAGGTTCAGAAGAAATTCGGCTTAAACTGCTCTTTAAAAAGACTTTGAAGGTGGTGTTTCAGTATAGATTTAAGCTGAAACTTATTTTAAGACGACTTAGGTAATGGTTTAAGTGCAGCAAAACTTGGCTTATGTTCTAGTTTAAGCGGATTTCATAGCAGTTTTTGTTAAAACTTGTATTTAAAACCGACCATAATATTGATTTGAAATTCAAATTTTTCTGGTCGTGTTTTATTACGAATACAACCCTCACAATTCGTGCTCCATATATGAAGTCAGATATCTTCAGGGACGAAATTAAAAATTCAGAGCAAAATGCATGAAGGAAACCCTAAGGAATCGACGTAATTTTTCAACATGAGTATTAAATTAAAAAACGGGTGTTTCAAGTTACACCAACGATATTTGCTCGAACATTACTGAAATTTTTTCAGGCGAGACTTTAATAACTTACCTGGATTACTAGCAATAAATCTAACTGCCACAACCCCAAATTTAGGAACTCTAATTGTGTCCTTAATGACAGGACTGTTAAAATTTCTCTTCATTAGTTTTCCTTCTCTGTCAAGGCTTTGTACTTTTTCTGTGCTTGTTGGCCCGTCTAATATTTTATGACCGACTACGTAGAAACTATAACCATGTAGATGAAAGACTGTTTCTTCTGAATCACCTCCTGAAATACATAAATTTTCTGATTAAATAAATATACAATATTCAAATTTATGAATTTTATATTTAAAGTTTGAATCATTCAATATTGAACACTTCAGTAAGGAATTGTCCAAAATGTGAACTTAAAAATAAAATTAGAGTCAGCAACAAGCTTTCTGACCAAGTTCAAGGTGACTCTTGGCATATTTATTTAAATAAACATAAACACATTTTTCATTCTTGGAAGATTTGGCACAGCCAAACTACGCACGTTGACCCTAAATCTATTTTTTTAAAATTCAAAAATAAAATCAGCTGTAATTTTTACGCTATTAAAAATTTGACGAAAGCGACGAATTGACGCATTTCAGATAATCACTAAATTTACGGTTTTAGTTGCCGTATTTAATCGCATTTTAGGTTGGTGGATAAAGAAAAAGGATATACAGAGGAAAATAAGGGCAATCGGGACAACTGTGACCCAATTCGTAAGTAAGCTTTTATCTGATTTTATTTTAGCGACTGGGGAAATTTAAGTGTGTCGTACCTACTTTGTAAATTTAATGGCATTTTCGGGATCCAAACCAAACCCGATTAGCACACGTAGAGCTTTGTTTGATAAAAGTAAGCTTCCTCTAAGTATATCAAGTTCAGAACTACAAACGGCATTTTGGTAAAATTTCAGCAAGAAAAAAATTGTTAATTACTGATCAATTTTGTGTATAAGAAAGCCAATAAAGCAAGAGAATTTCTCAGGGTTTTTAGCAGCTGAAAACTACTTCAAGATTTCCAACAATAAAAGAACAAATAAAAATAACCGAAAACCTAAAAGTAAACACCTGCAACAAAACCACATCAGATTCGCATATGTTGTTTCACACAAGCAAACTTTAGCCTTTTTCAAGTACAAATAAAAGGTGTCTTTTTGGAAAATTCACGAGATTTTCTAATCCATCACGTTGCTTTGTTGCCGATTATTGATTATGCGTCGAATTTGTACAGCTTGTTTGTTATGCGAAAGTAATCCGTGGTTGAAGCTACGTTTTCCTTACTTAAAATTTGGGCTTTTGGGTGAACTTTTGGCACCAATAATTTTCATTTATTTTAATGATTTAGAAAAATTTTATTTATAGAAACATATCGCTCCGCAGGGATTTTAACAAAATTGTATACAGTAAAATATAATTTAGTACCGGTAATGCTTTGATTTCAAAAAAACTATTTTAAATGTATTCTTTTGGGAAAACGACAGAGAGAAGGAGAAAGAACAGGAAAAACAACAAATCCTTAAAGCACTAAAAACAGAAAATTCTTACCTTGATCAACAAGTATTAGTTCAACACTTGCATCGAGAGGAATTTCTTCAACATGGACGCATTCACAAACTTCAGATTTTAAACAATGCCTTGGTTTACTTAAGGAACTGCAAATATTTTCATCGCCCACATCCTGTCTCTGTGTTAACAGCGGCGAAGATGGAAAAGTAAATGTCAGGTTATTCATTCTGTATACCTTATTTCCGTATTCTTTAGAATTAGAATCTAAAATTATAATTATTAATTAACTACAAATTAACAAATATGCACGTTGTAATCTTATGTAATTTTATATTGAATTTCAAATGAAAAAGTTACGCTACGCATTATTCAGTTATGCGTTAGGTTACTTTCACTGCTTTTTTACGACATCGCTTTCCCTTTTCTTATGTACATTAAGAAGAATTAGAACAATTTATATTTACTTCAGTGAGTATTTGTGACAGCTTTAAATTATAAAAAATTACAGTAGGATTTATGTGAGATCATCAAAAGAAAAAACTTTTAGTTAACATACGCAAATTTCAAAACTGTGCCAATGTTGTAAAATTTATTTTAGTATTGGCTGCCAAAAGTAAGTCAGAAATTGCAACATTCAGAAGAGTCGTTGTCATCTTTCAACTTTTACCTCTGAATTATAGAAGCAAAAAGTATTCACAAATAGAAAAAACGTAATAGGAAATAAAAAAGTGTGACCCATAAAAATCGACTGCGTTATTAATATTTACAATTCTATGTTTAGCTAGGATTTATTTACATAAAAATGTCATGCAAATACCAAAAACATATTTCCCGCGGCAGTAAAATGGCTATAATTTTGTCGCTTAGCTGCAGGTTTAATTTTAGTTTGAAATTTGTCATTTACTAATCATATTCATGGCATATTTCCTAGATACAACATTAATTTTAAAATTAATGGAAACTAACACCTGGTGTCTGGCTTTTTGTGAAAAAATTCTGATATAAATATCTCTTTAGAAGAATTGAGATTTTTTAACGCAAAAAACTAGGTTTTCCACCTCCTAATAAATCTAGATCTCGTTCGATAAAGAAACAAAAAGCCAGCAGCTATTTGGAAAATATTTTCAATGGCAACAATTGTATTAACAAAGGTTACCAAATAAACTAACTGGAATATAAATTTTTTACGAGTACAATGCATTCAGTATTTTTATTTACGCCAGGTTAGGCATACAATTTGCCGATTTTCCTGGTGTAAAAAATTAATGGGTTAATTGTAAAATTACGATTCATAACAAATCCATTCTTATTTGGAATTGTTAGATCCTTTACACTTAACCTTTTATAAATATATTAGGGAAATATGTGACGGAACGGAGGAAGGAAAAGCAGGACAATTTTATACGAAGTTACAAATAGTAAGTAATAAACAGGAAAAGAGAAGTAAATTAGAAAATATTCACTACGGGTGCTCGCGATGCAAGAATTCGAAGGATCAAAATAGATGACTAGGAAGTACGAGGAAATATGAAGAAGAAACAATTCCAAATAAATAATCTGAACAGGAAACACATTTATAGGCCAACCAATGGAAGAGAAATATACCTTCGTGGCAGAAGAAAGGAATGTCAGAACAAAATAGACAAAATAGAGCAAATTAAAACGAAGTAGAAGCATAAATTAGGACGCAACACAGGCTACTAATAGGAAAACTGAATTGTGACAAGGAAATAGAATAAGAAGGAAAAGCTTATACTAAAATACAAGCAAGCTACAAGAAGAGCATACAAAAAGTAAATATCAAACGAAGTTGATAAAGATTTAGCAAGATTTGAAGAAGAAAACGAAGAATGGATATGGAAGAAAGGTGAAAAGAAACAATATGTAACAGAGCAGCAGAAGAATGTGGAATGAAGAAACATAACATACAATCAAAAGCTCCCCGTGCTGAAATGAAGAGGTGAAACAAAAAGGTTAAAAGAAAGGAAATACCATGGACAAAATATATCAAAATTAAAGCAAAAGAAGATAAATAAAAATGTATCGGAAGAAGAAACAAGGTCAATGAAGCATACACCAATATACTTATAAGATATAAGAAGTAAATGTCAAGCAAAAGTTAGCGAAATTAGAGCAGTAGAAAAGTCTGTGGAACGAAGAAATATAACAAACACTCAAACAACTCCCACTGGTAGAATGAAAAGGTAAAGCAAGAAGATAAAATATCAGGAACAAACAAACAAAAGCAAAGGAAGATAAATAAGAATACACAAAAAGGAGGTAAAAGAAGAAGATGCAAGAAGTAAATATCAAGCAGAAGTTAACGGAGATTTGAGAAAGATTAGAATAAGAGAAAAAAGAATAAGACTATAGAAGAAAGAGAGAAAGCATTTAAAAAAACAATATGTAGCAGCAAAAAAATGTTAACAAAGAAATATAACAAACACTCAAAAAGCTTCCAGTGGTGAAATGAAAAGGTGAAGCAAGAGAATAAAGAAAAATACAATATCAAAAGGGTGATAAAGAAGTATAAGAAATAAGCCTAAGGAAGCTTACGCTACAATACTTATGTATAATAAGCTAAAAACAGAGGATAGGTACAAGAAGTACAGATGAAACAGAAGTTAAACGAGATTTAGGAAGATTAGAAGTAGAGAAAACATGACGGATTATGGAGGCAGAGCAGCAGAAGTACGTGAAGCGAAGAAACATAACATACAATCAATTCCCACTCGGGGAATGAAGAGGTGAAGCGAGAAATTAAAAGAAAAAATGCATTGGAAAAAATATACACAAACAAAAGCAAAGGCAGATAAAGAAGAATAAGTACAACAGAAGAATAAATGAGGCCAAGCAAACCATCAGAAGGCCAAACAAAAAAGTAAATTCAGCAGAAGTACGAAACAAATAAAAGAAAATTTTGAAGCATATTAAAAAGTTTAAGACAAAAGAAATAAAAAATATTAAAGGAATAAGAAGCAAGAGTAACGAATTAAAGATGCGATTACAAGGTATACTAGGCGCATGAGTAGAATATTACAAAACAAAGTTCCAAGATAAAGAAGAGCAGGAACAAAGGAACTATGTTAAACAAAACTACATTTGGGTGAAGAAATCGATAAGAAGATAAAACAATGTTTAATACTACAGTATTGCCAGCATAACAGGAAAAACTAATTTTATCCTTTAGAAAATAGCAGAAACTAAATTAGATAGAGAAAGAAATGAGTACACAAGACAATTAGGGAATCAAAAAATAGAGAAAACACAACTGATATGGGCAAATAGTTAAGATAGACCAAAATATGACAGTAAGCATTTGAGATATCGAAAACACAGAAAAAAAGGAGAGGTAGATCAAGGAAAATGTGGATAGAACGAATAAAAGAGAGGTGAAATAAAAGAGGAAAAACAATAGAAAATAGGAAAGGAATTAAAGTACGAAGAAAAGAAAAGAAACGAAAAAAAATGATCCGACACCGTAAAAGCAAAATTAGAAAAGAAGGGGAAAAAAGAGAAGAATAATAATAAAAAGAAGAAAGAAAGCATAGATAAAAACATTTTTGTATTGTTTTTTATCTTAAATGTTTAACCTGCTAATTAGAAATACAATACAACTCATGTAGTGTATTCTTATTACTGCATTTGTTATGAATCATGTTCCAAATAAAGATGAAACAAACTATATGCTGGTCGATTTTCAAGTAAGTTATACCAACATAATAAATTGAGTTCAAGGCTTACTGTAAACTATAAACGTGAATGCGTTGTAGATGCCAACAACATTGATTTTACTATCTTATTGAAAACTGGGGTATTTTTCTACTAACCAAGCAACCGTTAGAAGAAATATGATCCAAACAGTGAAACTTTTACCTCAAACTCGTAGTTTTCAACTTTTATCTTTATTCATTCAACATCCTTCAAAACTTTCGTTGTTTACTAGGTAATTATTTCAAAATATTGATTTTTGAACGTGTTACTCCAATTGCAACGTAGGTTTCTAAATTTCGCTTCGTGTATAAAAAAATAATGTTATGTATATCACAAAAGACGAAAGAAAACAAAAAACTTTGAATATATCTCACCTGACGTTTGACCTACAATCCTATAATCGAATCCCAAATAAATTTTTTTATCGAGATCTTCCTCGGAAAGTTTTTGGGGTATCTTTGTCAAAGAGTGTACGTCAGAAATACACACTTGCCCAAGTTTACTTTCACAAAAGCTCGTATCAAATTTCCTCGTATTTCCACTTAAGGCCGTGTTCACGAGGTCAACCCTACGTTTACTCTCTGCTAATTTCCTTTCGCCGGATACACCGTCATACTTGACAAGAGCTCGACCTTCGATAGGGTTACCGGCACTGCCGCATTCTGAAGTCACTTTTAAAAAGTAACGATCATTTGCTTGATTCGCTTTGAGAACGAAATCCAGTCGTTCCCCTTTAGATAAAGTAACGGAACTGACCTCGTAAGGGGTTATTGGATTTCCATCAAGCGCGATCACTTTTAATAAATGTTGCTCTACGGATAGGGTTACGGGACAACCGATTGGCCCTCCTGAGTATGCCATTCTAAATCTGTGCCGCTTGCCTGGTCTTAGTTTAAAAACGCTTTGATCAGAAGTTTCCTTTCCGTTTATGAGCAGTGATTTAGGAACTTGGCCCATTAAATTCGAAGATAATTCCGCACCCCATTCGGAAATTATTAAAACGTGGTTTTTATCGTCCATATCGTAAAATTTCCTATGGGGTTCGGCTTTTTGAGCTTGTCGCACTATTAAAGCACCGAATATTCCATCAGCAACTTCGGAACCCGCGTGAGCATGCCACAGGTGCGTCCCTGGGGATGACGCCCGAAACTTGTACTGAAACGTGGTGTAACTCGAAATTGGACATTGTGTAACCATAGGAACACCGTCCATAGTTGGAGCTTCATGCTGGGGTTGCCCTCGCCAGTGAATAGTCACACTGTGACCTGGAATTTTGTTTATTACATCCACCACCAGTATATCGTTCTGGCATATTTGTACCGAAGCTCCTGGTAATTCGTGATTTACAGAAAGCAAACCTCTTGGGGCTTCTTCCGTACAGTTGGCGGAATCACAGGGTAGCCTATAACACACTCAACTCAATGCAAAGTCTTGTTACTTGCCTTAAGTTATATTCTCACCTCTTTAGTTGGTAATTCTCCAGAGTTAATTTCACCCTGCAGATCATGGGCCAATCCAAATCATGGCAAGGGCGATCGCAGCTCATAAAATACTGATCTGAAATTGAAACCTTAATTTTTAATAATATTGCTTACATATATTTTATGAAACTAATGTAGTTTACTGTTATTAATAAACCCTTCAACCCTTATTGTTTAATGATTAAATATACAAGTTCTCAAACAGGGTTGCTAAACGGTTGCTGAAATTCCGTTCTTTTCTAGCCAGATTGCTTGTACATATTTAATTAACATCGCATTAAATTAATGATTTATTATATAAACTTACAGTTGGAAAAGCAAGAGATTGAATTTTTTATTCTAAAGTAAACATGGTTTACCTGCCAAAGTATTGAAATGCAAAAAAATTAGTTATTTATTGTAAAACTTCAGAAAACTGCTGATACTTAATAAGCTATCAATACGAACGCTGAACAGACTTGCAAACCCCAAAATTTATTAACAACCACATGTACAATTCGACAACAAAATGGAAGACGTACTTGGCACAGGAAGGTTATCTAAATACGTATTCGGGTAATACTTTTTTGTGCTTTTCAGAATTACCCAGGTTTCACTTATCATTCTTTAATATTCGATTTCAACTTTTACATACATCGCAAAAGTAGAACCAATTCTAGTGTTTCAAATTTTAAACTATTTAACTTAGAAAGTGTATGGTTTCTACACTTTCATGGCCAAATTTTATGAGTTAACAAAATTAGATTCAGATTCCTAATCTGAGACTTATTTTGGATCGCGCCTTTTCTAAATTAAAGTATTTTATTTCTAAAATTTCAGTTTTACAAGACCTCTGATTTAAACAATATCAACTCAAAATTTTCTATTTAAAATCTTAACTTCCAACATTAAACGCCAAAGTTTAAAATTTAGAAGTAAAATTTCTGTAGTTTAAAAAACAGCTTTCTAAACCAGCTCATCGGCCATTTCGAATACTAAACTCGTTTAATTTAAAATGGAATTTCGAAAATGAAAAGCTCAAGTTTCAAATTTTAAAATAAAATTTCTGAGACTTAAAGAAATAGCTTAACTACCTAGTCACTAAAAATAATTGAAAACCGTAAGTGGTAGAGTAGGGAAGAAGGCAGTTTATAAAGGCGTGGTGCTTACCACACCACCCCATACGTATAGCGTGCGAAACAACCGGGTATGAAAACGGCTTAGGAGACCTTAACCCTCCATGTTGCCGGCCATGCACCCCCGCGGGGTGCTAGTGCATATACCTTTACCTTTAACTTCGAAAATAAAGCTTAAAATCTGAAATTTAAAAGTAAAACCTCTGAAACTTAAAGAAAGTACATTTGAATATCAGAATCCTAAACCTATATTTCAGGCTTTTCGAAAACTATCGTTTAATTTAAAATAAAATTTGGAAATGGAAAGTTTCAAGTATTAAAATAAAATCTCTGAGACTTAAAGAAATAGCTTTACCATCAAAAATCAGGGTCTAAAAGCTTCATTTCAGGATTTTCAAAAATCAAACCTTTTAATGTTTCAAATACATGTAAATCTTCTGAAACTAAAAGAAAAATTCTATATTCGAATAACTATATGAATCTTAAATCCGCATTTCAGGTATTTCTAAAACTATCGTTTAATATAAAGTGAAATTTCGAAAATTAAAAGTTGAGGTTTCAAAAATTTAAAAGAAACTTAAAGAACTAACTTAATATTTGAACATATACTTAATCTTCAAACAGTAATTCAAGTTCTTTAAAATTAAAAATTTGGTTCATAAAACCCGCGTTCTTTAAACAAAGATTAAAACTGAGTGGTAAAACATTCGTAGAAGCCGTAGCTCTAGGTTTCTAAAAAATGCATTTTGGGCTTATATAAAACTGAAAACTCAGTACTTCTTCGAGCAAATGTTAAAATTTCCATTTTTAAAGCAATAAATCTACATTTAAACGAGTTTTTAAAAGTGTATTTTATGAGTTTGCAAACCTAAACTCTTTTTTATTATCGTTTCTTTAGGAATGCAATGACCCTAGAAATCTCCAAATGTTCTTATAAGATAAAACCAAGTACATTTTTCGGCAATTAAGCAGATTACTTGCTTGGCAAAAAAGGTTAATAAATTAGATGTCGAAATACGTAATTGGGCAACAGATTTTATGGCTTCTAAGGTTATTCAAGTTTCGTTTTAAGTTTAATTATCCTACCTTAATATCCAATTTTACCATTTCCATGCATCACAAAAGTAGAACCGATCAAGGTGTTTCAAATTCAAATTTTTTTCAATTAGTAAGGCTACGGTTTCTAAAGTTTCTAAAGAATTTAACCTTTAATTTAATTAATTAAACTGATAATTTAAAGAAAATCAGTTCGTGACGTATGTTGCTGGCTTACTGGATATTAAAGTGAGTACCTATTAAAATATCACCACATGAAATCTTACTCTATCTAAGTAATAATAATAAATTTTAAAAAATCGATTTGGAGATACCAAAGCTTTGATAAATCGAGTATTGAAGGATATGAATTTAAGATCTATAAATATCAAAGGAATAATTTTCTTAACCTGAATTTTTCTACTACAGCAACTGCATAAAATATTGGGCAGATTTGTTTGTAAACAAAAATTAGTCTTAAATTGAGATTAAGCGATATTATGCCGGATTTACACCAAACGGACAACCGAAAACAAAACAGAAACAGTCCGTTTGTTACAAAATTAAAACAAAACTGAGACATGTTTGTGAACGAACAAAATTTGGACGGTAGTTCACACCTAGCGGGCAAAAGTTAAACAAAATGGAGACAACTTAGTCCGAGTTTTGTTCAATTTTAATTCAGTTTACATCCAAGTGCAGACGAGGTATCGTCCCAACTCTTTCAAGGAGTCGCTTTTTTAATCCTGTCTTTATATATTGGATCTTTGGGATTCCACAAATTTTGATGATCTCTGTATCTACACGTTTCTTCGGTTGTCCAACTTTGTTTAGGCATTATTATTTATTTATGTACAATAGATAATGTTCGGTGTTTTCTCTATGAAGAACGCATGAAGACTGGCCACGTACTGCATGAAGTGTGTTTACGAACAACGAACAGCTTGTTCACACTAAACGCACTTGGACAGCAGACCAGATTTGTACATGGAAACCTTTTGATCTTTCCGACAAGAGACGGTACTTTCGTGTGTCCGCGAAAACAGTCCCTAAACACGTTTTAGTTCGTTATTTATCTATAAATTGTTCGCAATAATATAAAACTGTTCGTGAACTGTCACAAACGGATCGAGTTCGTGTTCTGTTCGCTAAAAGTCCGTTTGGTGTAAACCCGGCATTATATAAAGGATTTGTAACTGGCAAGCGCAGAAATGAACCCCAGATATCCTACAATATTATTGATGAAATAAAGCTGTTTTGCTTTAATTTTTAAACAGACGAGACGAGTTGATTATATCTTGTAGAAATATGTTGTTGAAGTTACAAGTTAAGAATTGAGTTTTTAAAAAATCACATTGTATGTTTCGTACCTAACTCCACATGTGGTTATGTGGTTATTAGACTAATAATGACAGGAGGATGTCGTAAAAACAATCTTGTCTGTGAAGAGCATGATGACGAAATTATTTAGGTAATTTTTTTTCATAATCGATTAATACATTAACTATTGCAATTAGAGCGTGGAAAAATGTTGATGTGTATATTTTTAGCTTATGTCTTATGAGAATTAGGACTAAAACTAAAATAAAATATATGAATTTTTTGTTGCCTGATAATAAACAATTACTATGTGTAGTTGTAAAAATTCAGGAAATCTTGCAACTGTTTGTTTACCCAATAATAAACAAAAGATTTACGAAGAATTATTATGAATATGTATGCATTCAGTACCCGGTGAACGAATTACAGCTTCTTTTTGTTCGTTGTTATACTGATTTTCAACACCTTGAAGTCTCTTGAATTTAGTGAAATCGTTTCTTCACCCTTTTAATGTTGTTTTTCTTGGATAGCTTACACTGCAGAAAATCATAAGGATGGTAATACTCTATTTTGTTACAGCAGAGCTCTAAATAGCCATAACATCTTAAAGCTCTGCATGTTTTTCCGAATCTTAGTTAATGTTAAATACAGACGTTTAACACAATTTAGCCACTTAAAAAATCCCGGTTAGCTAAAAGCAGTATTTCAATCCTTTGAGTTAAATCCGAAGGTCTGGTTTCGTTATGTAGATAACGCTTTTATTATCTGGTCCCAAGGAAGATAACCTTGCTTCCTTCCTAGAAGATCTCAACAATCAACACCCTAATATCAAGTTCGCTATGTAAATAGAATCGAACGATTCTCTCCGTTTCATCGACGTCCTGGTAACGCGCAAACCAAGTGGTCATCTTGCACACTCAGTTTATCGTAAACCTACATACATACACCGATAGGTACCTTCATACCAATTCACATCATCATCCAGCACGAAAGCTCTCGGTAATCAATTCTCTCGTACATCGTGCTATCACAGTATCTCAACCCGGCGGTCTTCATGTCGAATGAACCCATATTCAAGACTGGGTATAACAAAAGAGATGTTAGGAAGGTCATCGAAAAACAATTACACCCCTCACACTTTGGAAGTTCTCAGAACACCAGGTTTCTGCCTTCTTGCCCTACATTCGCCAAATTACCGATTGTATAGGTGGGATTCTCAAACAATACAACATCAAAACCATCTACAAGCCCCCTCCAAAAGTGCCACAGATACTCTTAAGTAAAAGATAAGCCTCAACCCCTGGTATCAAGAGGCGTCTACAGCATTCCTTGTTCTTGTGGTTTAGTGGTGGAAAAACTGGTTGCTCAATACACACATTTATCTGTGAACACAAACGATGCTTGAAATCAGGTCTTCTCTCACACTCAGCTGTTGCTGAACAACATCGCTACACTGACCATCAGATCTTATTTGGAAAATTATCGATCATCGCAAATGCTCCTAGTTTTCTCAACAGGAAAATTCGTGAGGCTACTGAAATCATAGACTTCTAACAATCTGAATCTGTCAGGCATATGGAAGTCTGTTATCTCTACTGGCTCTGCCCACCCTCCACTCCTAATCAATCGGTATAAAGTCGGTGGTTTCTTCTCATTTGTTCAGAAGGGTTTCGCATGCGGCTTGGTTTACTAGTTGAATTACCGTGCACTTCTGCCTCTTGCTAGTAGAGTTTTGCCTCTAGCGTAGTTCACACGTTGAGTTACCGTGCTCCTTTAGTGCCCCCTTTTCCTCCTGATGAAAGAAATTGGACAAAACTTTGAGTTCTTCTGTCTCAACAATGACACGGTCCAAACCCGGAAAATGTTCTTTTAACACTGACACTGACCATGGAAGTCTTCGAATGCATATATGAAGATACACTTGCCAAGTTTTAGCTTTAGTATTAGAGCTGAAGGAATAAATCCAATAATAAAGAAAAAAGGGAACAGAAGATTTAATAGTTAGTTAAGTGTGGGTATACCACATCAATCAATGATAGGAGTATTAAACAATTTTACGAACTTCGTGTATTCATCGAAGATTTATTTAATATAATATGTTTTTTCTAAATGAATTAATTTTTTTTAATAAATAATCTTTCATAGATGTTTTACGCACCGCGCCATTCAATGAAACAGATCCAAATTAAACATTATTTGTATAATCTACCACGTAATCCATATTGTTTTCATAAATATCGTACATACATCGCTTTATTTTCGTGATTTGGATAATTTTAACCGGTTATTCTATTAATTTTATAACTAATCCAAGTATGTCTGACTTCAAAACTACATAATTTGATAGAACACTAGACATGTCTTTCCAGTTGTAACTCCATAAATCAATTTTCCTGAACGGAGACTTGTGTTTTAGACAGATCAGCACTTACATTCCGCGAGGGACTATGACCGGCAATAAGGAGAGTTAAAGGGCCTACAGGGAGATCTGGTAAGCACCACGCCTTCGACAACCTTCAACCTCCCTACTCCAGCGCTACGTTTCGGTTTCCAATTATTTTCAGTGACTGGGTAGACCACCCACCGAGCATCCGACTCGGGTTAGACTCCGAGACCGTCCGCGCTACAGTCGAGCGTCTTAACCACTCATCCACTCCTGCAATTTTTTGTACATAGCATAAATCTATAATAAATATCGGTCTACAATAAAAATTCAAGTCGATTACTTGAAAATGTAATATAATTAGTGCTTTACTATTTTATGTGCGTTTTTAATGTGGTATCTGTACCTCCGAGGCCTTGTCTCGCATTCAGGTGATAAACTTCGATATGTATTCGGTTGGCAATTTAAATGGAAGTTCACACTCCTGTCTTTTTAATCCATGGATCTAGGCTTGTAGCCACCAAGTATAAAATTTACACACAGTATTTACATGCTGAAGTATGTAAAAATAACTATCACGGCTCTTAAGAAACTTCAGGCCTTTGTTGTTTTCGCCAAATAATCACTACTGGCCACAATGGTATAAAGATAATCTTAACAAAAGTAATCCTTTTAAAAAATTTAGCATGTAAACTATTGAAAGAATCTAACAAGTGGGATTTTGAAGAAATCGAAATGCAGCTAAAAACACTCACTGACCATAAATGTGCGAAACTTTTGCAGCACGATCTTATTTTCAAAAAAAGGATATTAAATATAAATGAGTTAGTCGTAAATCTAAACCTTTACTTTCAACATATTACTACATTTAATATCTTACTCTCATATTGAAGAAGTGTAGTTGAGTCCTACTTTCCCCATAAAATAATTTAGAAAAAGAAATTCGATGAAATGATTAAATGCTTAACTTCCTTTTCTACAGTGTTATTTAGAAAGACACTTTATATTTAAAAAAACAAGTAAAGCGTACTCAGACTCGTACAGAAAAAAACCAGGACAATTACCAGATTGTTACATAAATCGTTAATTAAACACAAATTTCCTAACATAACACAAGAATGTTCGCGACTTGCACCATTTTTATTAGCAAATCGTTTTCGTAAGCTACCCCAAAAAACTTTATAAACATAAGAAACCGTAAACACTTGTATAACTATGGTTTTGTGGTTTCATCAACGAAATAAATTATATACAAATTTAACAAACTTCAATGCAAATGTTTACATGTTTACAGCTTACAAACTCAAAGTAATTACAACTTCGCCCATGATTGCGCTAACGTTTAACCCGACCCAAGATGAAGCTTCAGACAGCAAGAATGCCAATCAAGCGTGTCTGCACTGTTCTGCTTGAATCGCATCGTTAAACATTTGCATACCTGTGAAATATTCCTCTGCAACTTTTTTTCCAAAAATAATAACCTGGAATGTATAAATATGATGAATATCAAGGAACGAACTAAAGCTTTCTAGAAAATTTTAATAAGAAGAGAGAATAGTTTAGTGCCAGCGGGGTTCTGCAAGAGACTCTCCCATGCTTATTACTTATTACTATCGAATTTTAAATTTTAAATTTGTCCTTTGTCGAAGTTTTTCATTATTCTAGAAAGAAACGAAACTTGCAGTGTTGCTTCATATAACGCTTGTATTTTCCTGTATGTCATTTAAGGCTAACATTTTGTTAAACTGATGGTTAATTGGTAAGCAAGCATCAGATTTCTAACACGATTTCAGTTTTAAAAGGTCGAAAATAAAACGTTACAATTACCCTGGAAAGGTTACAAATTTTGAAAATTCTCCTACAAACTATTCATCCAAAGCTAATCATTTTGAAAATGAATTTATTTATTTCTTCTACAATTAATTGATTTGCTTCTTTTTCTATAATATTGTTTATTTATTTATAAATTATTAAAAATTAATGTATTTATTTGTTCTTCGGTTCATTTATTTTTCCTTCGGTTTATATATTTAGTTATTTTTCAATTTGTTAATTTATTTCGTGTTCCTTTATTTTATTTGTTTTTTCTAACACTAATATCTTATACTGTTTCTATGGTGCATAAGAGCTCACTTGTTATGTTTCCTTTAAAATACGCTTTCTCTATAAAATACGCCGTCAATGACAACGTATTTTTTTCACTACTAGTATTAGAAGATGTCATTATTGACCTTATTTTCGAGCCCAGAAGATGAATTTCTCTCCTAGTGGTCAATAATTTTTTATTATTGACTACTGGTTAATAATAAAAACAATTGCTATGCATTCAGGTGCCTATTTTAAATATGTTTTACCCAAATGTCAATTGAAATTAACCTCTCCCCTTGTTTTCGAGCAAGGCTATTTGATTTTTGTGGATATTTAGAAATAAATATACGCATCTGTCATTTTATTTTTTATTTATGTAAAAATGATTAATTAAAAGGAATAAAGGTGCTAGTAGTGAAAAAAATAGTATATAAACCACGGTAGAGAAGACTTTTCTCAGCCTCACAACTTATTTCCCTCCAGGCTTCGCATGTCGGGAAATAATACTGCTCGGCTGAGAAAAATGTCTTCTCTACCTTGGTCTATAATATACTATTATAGGCCTTTAAATACGTCGTTGCCTAGCAATCTTCGCATTTTGTGTATTATAACACGTCTCAAATAATAATTTATTAAAATTTCTAATAATATATTAGTGAAATAAAATGTCTGATATTAGTGTTAGAAAAAATCTTGAAGATAACTCGTGTTTTATAGTTTAAAAATCTCGGTCTATCAAATCCTCGGCTCACTTCGTTCGCTCGGATTTGAACTACGACCTTGATTTTTAAACCTTCTATAAAACACTTGTTGTCTTAATAGCTATAATTGAATTAACATTGTTTATTTCTTAGTTTCTGTTTCTTTCAATTACTTTAATTATTTTGCTGCATGTTTCTTCTTCGATTCAGCTAATTATTTCTTCTTCAGTATATTTTCTTTTTTAGACTAGTTTATTTAGTTCTTCTGCGATTAATTAATTTATTTCTTCTTCAGTTTATTTATTTATTTCTGCTTCAATTCATTTAATTGTTTTTTCAACTGCATTATTTATTTCTTTAGAATTATTAGTGATTTATTTGCGTGCAATTAATGCATATATTTCTTCTTCAATTCATCAATTTACTTCATTTCCAGTTAATTTATTTGTTTCTTTTCCAGTTATTCACTTTTGCTGCAATTGCTTTTATTACGCCTTTTATTTATTTAATGTGGCTTCAACTAATTTATTTGCTTCCTCTTCAATTCCATTCTTTATTTCTTCATATATTGATTTTTTCTTCGATTCGTTTATTTATTTATTTATTCTTCAGTTCGCCAATTTATTTTCTTCTTTTCCAATTAATTTCTTCTGAGGTCAGTTTATTTATTTCTTCTTGGAATCGTTAATTTATTTCTGTTTCAATTCATTTCCTTTGTTTCTTCTTGAGGAAGTTCATTTTATTCTGCTGCAATTAATTTATTTGCATATTTTTCAGTTAGATTGATCAATCCTTTTTCTATAACATTGTTTGTTTCTTAACGAATGAATCAATTTGTTTTTTCTTTAACTACTCTATTTGGTTCTATTTATTTTTTATTCAGTTGGAGTATTTGTTTCTTCTTCGATTAGTTTATTTATTTCGCCTACAATTAATTTATTTATTTCTTTTTCGGTTAGTTAATTTATTTCTTCTGCAATAAGTTAATTAATTTTTTCTTCCGTTCATTTATTTAATTCTCTTTCAATTTATTTATTTGCTTCATTTTCAATTACGTTACTCTTGTCTTGTTCAATAACATTGTTTATTTCTTAATTAACGAATTAATTAATTAGCTTTTTCTTCAATTACTTTGTTTAATTATTTTCAGTTGGTGCATTTATTTCTTCTTCGATTCATTTATTTATTTCATCTCCAATTACTTTACTTGCTTCTTTTTCAGTTCAAATTTTCTAACTTCTGTAGGGATAATTTATTTATATCTACTTTTTAGTTCACTTATTTTATTTCGTGGTTAGTTGATTTATTTTATTCGGCTTCAATTAATTTATTTGCTTCTTCTTCAGTTTCATTCTTTATTTCTTTAGAAAATACTTAATTTATTTTCCTTGCAATTACTTTGTTTACTTCTTTATGAATTAACTCATTTACATCCTCTTTAATTCATATATATTTTTTCGATTCATTTGTTTATTTATTATTCAGTTCATCGATTTATTTCGTCTACAAATGAATTTATTTGTTTCGCCTTCAATTAATTTATTTACATGTCTTCAATTACATTGTTCTTTTCATGTTCAGCAACAATGTTTATTTCCTAATTAATTAAGTTGCTTAGTTATTTATCACTTAATGCATTTATTTCTTGTTACGCAGGTTTATTTATTTCTTCTTCTGCCTATTAATTTAGTTCATCTTCTATTAATTTATTCGTTTCTTCTATTTCTTCTACAATAAGTTATTGAATTTTTTTCCCGTTGATTTACTTAATTCTTCTTCAACTCATTTATTTATTACGGCTTCAATTAAGTTATTTGCTTCTTTTCCAATTACGTTATTCTTTCTTGTTCAATAACGTTGTTCATTTCTTAATTAACTAATTAATTAATTAGCATTTTCTTAAATTACTTTGTTTAGTTATCTCTCAATTAATGCATTTACTTCTTCTTCGAATGATTTATTTGCTTTTTCTTCGATTCATTAATTTATTTAATCTTCCATCAATTTATTTATTTACCTTTCAGTCAATTTATTTATTTTTTCAGTTGGTTTCTTTTTTTTTGGTTAGGTTAATTCGTAATTCTCCAGTAAATTAATTTAGTTTTTCTTCAGTTCATTTGCTTATTTCAGCTTCGATTGGAGTATTTATTTTGCCTTCAATTAATTTATATCCTTTTTTTTCAATCACATTGTCCGCTTGTTTTTCAATAATATTGTTTAGTTCTTTATGAATTATTCCTGTCTTTTCAATTACTGTGTTTAGTTCTTTATCTTAAATTCGCCAATTCACTTCATCTTCAAATAATTTATTTGTGTCTTTTTAATTTTATTTATTTTACTTCTTCTGTAATTAATTTCCTTGTTTCTAGCTTAGCTCATTTATTTATTTCTTCTTCGATTGGTTTGTTTATTTCACCTTCAACAATTAGGTTATTTGCTTCTTTTTCACTTACATTGTTTGTTTCTTTATGAATTAATTAATTAATTAATTTCTTCGGTTCATTTATTTATTTATTCTTCGATTCATTAATGTATTTCATATTTAATTAAAGTATTTATATCCTTTTCAGTCGTTTATTTTATTTTCTTTCTTGGGTTAGATTATTTATCTCTTTTGCAATTAATTTTTTTTTCTTCACTTCATTTGTTTATTTCTTCTTCGATTAGTGTATTTATTTCGCTTTCAGTTAATATACAGGGTGACAATAATCTACCTGTGTTGTATGGGTAACTTTGTTATTATAGAAGTTAGAGAGTCGGCTAAATTAGCAAAGTTGGGCAGAGTTTCAAGACAAATTAGATGCCAGTTTGACATTTGACATACACTTTCAACTTTTTCAAATATTTCGAAAAAACTAAAAACATGCGATTTTTTAAATGTTTTATAATTCCATAACCACCTATTCTAAAACCAAAGTGAAATATGTTTCTTGTAGAAATTTTTACGTAGAATTATAAAAAAATATCTACAAAGCCATAGCACTCTCGATTTTTGAGATATAAGCCAAACTTACGTTTTTTTAAATGGCAACCATAGTGGGCTATGGATTCATTAAAGAGCTTATTTTTTGCTGATTTCAAAAATGTATAGGTTGTCATATCTGTTTCCGTTAATTTTCTTATTTCGCTTTCATTCTAGTTATTTGCTTCTTATCCGATTTTTTCAACAGCACCGTTTATTTCTTTATGAAAAAATTTATCTCTTTCAATTACTTTCCCCGGTTTCTCAGTAATTAATGCATTTCTTGCTTGTGCGGTTGGCTTACTTATTCTTGTTTGGCTCACTTACGAGTAGTTATTTCTTCAGCACATTGTTAATTTAGTTCATCTTCAATTACATTATTTGCTTCGTTTTCGAGCCATTTCTTTTATTTCTTCTTAGGTTGATTTATTTGCCTCTTCTACAATTTGTTTTCATATAGCTAGGTTAGTTTATTTATTTATTTATTTCTTGTTAATTTAATTTATTTATTTGGTCTACAATTAAGTTATTGTTCATTTCTATTGCAGTAGCATTGTTTATTTTTTATGAATTAATTAATTTATTTTTCGTCAGTTACTTACGTGATCAATTAATGCACTTATTTCTTGTTCGGTTGGCTTATTTATTTCTTCCTCTATTAATTTATGCTTCTTCCTAGTCAATTCCTATTTCTTCTTAAGTTAGGCTTTTTATCTCTTCTGCAATCAATTTATTTATTTCTTCTCTGATTACTTTATTTATTTCGCATTCAATTAATTTCTTTGCTTCTTTTTCAGTTACCTTGTGTTATACTTTAAAGTTTAAACCAATATGTTAATTTCTTCTCCAGTTCATTTATTGATTCTTCTTCGATTAGTTTATAAATGTAGAATACAGTAAATATACCAAAGGAATGTAATATAACTTCTCCGGCTTTACACAATATGTAACGACTTTGTAACTGCCGGATAAATGTTAATAGCTAATCAATGTTAATTAAAGTTGGAAGCTTCTCATAGGACGGGAACTACATTACAATTGCTTAAATTAGTTATGCAGGGTGTCGTAAATTCGTGACTCCACTATTATGAACCTAACTTGAGGGAAAGTTGCTAATTCAGGATACAAGTTTAAAAGCATAAAACTTTCGTTTTCTACGATTCTTTGCGATTTAGTGAACGCTAATTAAAATGTTATATTTATTTTAGTTGTGATAGGTGTGCATTATGTAATTTAAATTAGCTGAAGCTTCCTAGCCTGACCATTCTTAATACGCTAACTTTAGAGTATCTGAAATTCCTTTTCAACTAAAACCATCGTTCTACTAACATAAATTACCAACATCTCCAGCTGCATATTAAAAAGATCCGAAAGTGATAGCAGGATGCATCTGGCAATTTAAATAATTATTTTTGGCTTTTCAAACGGAGGCAATTACACAGTTATTCCCCCTAATTCGACCTAATTAAAACAGACACCTTTCAACAAGAATCACCGGTCAGATTTTAAATCTTGCAGCGAAAGAAAGTGATACTCGAAGAAAGTTTTACCGCTAACATCCATTAATGTCAAGATTTTAAAACAAGTCCCATTTATTAGCAATTATAGATCCCCGGAGCGAAGTGAAAGGCTGTCTACCTTTTTTTGTTTGTATCTATAAAACGACACTTGTTACAAAGACTTATGATTTTTTACAGTTTGTATTTGCATTATACTTTCGAATGCTTTAATCGTGTATAAAATATTACAGTTGTCGTTGACTTCGAGTTGTTTATTTTTCTAGGTAAAGTACTATAACCTACATAAGGAAATTTCCCTAGATTGCATTATGTAGGTTAAGATAACTTCATTTGTATGCACCGATTGCAAATTTAGAATTCTTGCTTGCACAGCGGTTTCATTGTTTGGTTCTGCTTGTGGAATTCGCTAAGTTTGTGCGGTAACTAAAATTAATTTCAGGTTTCTCCTTTGAGATTTAAAACTTGTTGTTTTGAAATTCGATTTTTGTAAAGTTTTACTTCTTAAACTTCAGTTTTGTAGATCCCTCCAATTAAAAAAAAAATGTAGGTTCAGGGTCAAACTTACTACACCAAAATTGCATGTTAGGCTTTTTAAACTTCGCAAGCTATATAGTTTCAAAGTAAAATTTCTGAAGCTTGAAGAAAAATCAGAAAATCAGAGTCTCAGATCTGCATCTCACACTTTTCAAAATTAAAATCGTTTAATTTCACACGATACCTCCAAATTTGAAAGTTACAGTTTCAAATTTAGACAAATAGCTTTACATTTAAAAATCGGGATCTAAAAATTCCATTTCAGGATTTCCAAGAATTAAACTTGTTCAATTTGATCTTAAACTTGTTCAATTTGATCTTAAACTTTAGAAATTAAAATTCAAATTCCTATATTTAAAAACATAATTTCTGAAACTTTGATTAAAGCAATGTCTGAGACTTGAAATGCTTTACACTGAAAAGTCAGGATCTAAAAACCCATTCCAGGATTTTCAAAAATTAAAACCGCCAACTCAAATTTACAAGTAAAACTTCTAAAATTGAACTTTACATTTGATTATCAGAATCCTAAACCTGAAATAGAAATAGCTTTACATTTAAAGACCAGCATTTAAATACTACGTTTCAGGATTTTTAAAAATTCGGAACCTCTACATTCGAATATCATAATAAACCTGAATTTCATCCTTTCGAAAACTAAAATCGTTTAATTTAAAATTCGAAACATAAAAGTTAAAGTTTCAAATTTAAAAATCAGGGTTGTTTCGAAAATTAAAAAAATATTTTTTCCCTGTTGGCATGGGGTGGGCCTGGCGTAATCCAGGATTGATCCACGAGGATCTGCTCCATGTCAATTGATGATGATGATGATGATTCAACATCTACTTCGAAAATTAATGTTCCAAATTTAATAATAAAAATCCTGTGATTTAAGAAAAAGCATTATCTAAAAAAGTTTAGGATTTGCAACCGTTTTTAATTGAAAATGGAATTTAAAAAATTAATACATAAAACTTAAAGCTTAAAGATCCCAATATAAATAGTGGAATTTGGGATTTTACTTTACAATTGTGCTTGGAAAATTCAACGTAAAGCTTTCAAGTTTAAAAGTAAAATTTTGAAGCTTAAGGAATTATCTAAAATTGTTTAATTATTAAATAAATCGAACTTCAACAATTAAAAGTGGCGAAAATTAAAACCTAAATTTCGGACTTTTAGAAAACTAAAATCGTTTAATTTAAAATGGAACCGTGAAATTAAAATGTTAAAATTTCAAGTTTAAAAATAAAACTTTACATTTGAATATCAGAATTACAAACACGAATTTCACGTTTAATTCGAAAATTCGAAGCTCAAATTTAAAACTCGGAATCTAAAGATCGCATTTCAGGCTTATCAAAAATTAAAATATGTTAATTTACCATCTCATTTCGAAAATTAATACATTTTTAATGTAAAATCGTACTTAAAATAGTTATTGACATTTAAAGCTCCAAATATAATACCTGAATTGGAATTTGAACTTTTTAAGGATTAAAATCTCTTATTTTAAAACTTTCAAGTTTAAAAGTAAAATTCTGCAGCTTAAAGAAATATCTTCACGAAAACCAAAACATTTGACGTTTGGTATATAAAATCTTTTAATTTAAAATCGAACTTCAAAAAGTAAAACGTAAAGTTCCTTTCTTTCTTACTTTCGCTTGTCCTTTTGCCCATGTGAACGTCACTAAAGAGGAAGGTTAGACAGACAGATATAAAGTTTCAAATTTAACAAGTAGGTTCTAAAAACTGTAGTTCAAGTTTTTAAAAAATTAGAATGTTTGAAATCGTAAATTAAAATTTAAAGTTTCAAACTTAAATAGAGCTTAAAAAATAGGTTTAGGTTTAATAAATAATTAGTATCTAAAAGCTGTATTTCGGGCTTTTGAAAGATCAGAATCCTTCAATTAAAATCGAACTTCGAAATTTAAAAAGTTTCAGATTTAAAAATTAGGATCTAAAACCTAAATTTCAAGCTTGTCAAAAATTAAATTCTTTTAATTAGAATCGAACTTTGAAAATGGAAAGTTAGAGTTTTAAACTGAAAAATAACATTTTTTGAACTTAAAAAATAGTTAGGTTTAAAAATCAGCATCTAAAAACTGTATTTCAAGATTATCAAATATTAGAATCCTTTAATTTAAAATCGAACTTCGAAAATTAAACACTAAACTTTCAAATAAAATTTTAGGCTTTTTGCAAATTGAAATTGACTAATTTAAAATTAAAGTTCTAAAGAAGCAATGTTACAAAACAAATAAAGAAATAACAGAATCTTAAAATTAGAGTTGACGCTTTTGTAAAATTATGAACTTCTTATATGAAATCAGCTTCCTTAAACAAAAGTAAAACTTCCCATTCCCTGAAAGAAGTAAGTCTATATCTTGAAACAAAGTTTTTATGAAACTAAAACCAATACTTCTAGAACAAAGGTTTAATTTTAAAAATGAGATTTGTAAAATTAAACCAGTTGCATCATTTTTGACAATCAGTATTTTTAAGTTCAAAATTAAAATACTGAAACTCCACAAAATCAAAATCTTTCGAAAACTTTCCCATGGAGATAAAACTAACATTCTACCGTGTTTCATCTTGTAATTCGACAGATTATATTGTTATTGGGTAGAATGTTTCACAAAAAATTAAATCTGTATATAATTTGCTAGATTTCGTAATACTGACTGTTAATTAAAAAGTATGATATTTGGCTTTCTCTTGCTGATCCATCCCAGGGTTTTATAGTTCCTTAATACAAATACAACCTTTCTGCTTTGATTCAGAAAACTATTTAAGAATACGTTTATTCAAAACTAAATATTAGTTTAGCATTGCGTTTTTTCTTTCTCGAAGCAATATACTGAAAAAATTACCTGGCATAGGAGTGAGATATAAAATTGTAACAACAGCAGCAACCATCCCCAAAACGATGGAAGCCCGAAGGAGCAAACCCTGTGCAGCGTACATTTTTTTTTAAAGCACACTCTTCCTTATTTTTTCATAATTTACTGAAACCTATTTCACAGAGTCACTCTCAGTCTGCACATTCACAAATCCGATTATATTGCTTTCATTTTTTTATACTTCCGCATACCGGATTTCAATTAACTTCCTTATAAATTCGAAACCGACCGAATACAACTTCAAACACAGTTTTGACTAAACTTTATTTATTACTCTAACTCAATTTATTTATTATTATTTTATTCTTCCTGTTTCATTACTTCACATTCGTCACTATGTTTACCAAGGTAAAATAATCCACATAATCAGCAAAGAATTCCAAGGATTTCGCTGATTATTTTTTAACGCGCACTGAGAGTAACATCGATTGCAGATTCACACGTGTTAAAAGGTAGGTAACGTTTAGAAAATCAACCGGTGATAAACACAACTTAAACACATCTCTTGGAGAAATGAAAATGTGTGGAACTCTACCTTCTCGCGGCGTATACGTAGGCAAATCGGTGGAGGTATCCGTAAAACATTACTATAACAGTGAAAGTTATTTTCTTGTAGGCTTGTAGTTTGACGGTCACGTTCGGACGACAAACTCGTGGGTCAGTGGCAATACTTGAACACTGGATTTCATTTTCTGGTTGAATTGAGTTTTAATTTTAATCGTAATTCGTAAATACTGAGAGAGATATTTTCTGAATAAAACTTTAAAATCCAAAATTTTATCCGTATTTTGGAAAACACTTGACACAGAATGCAATCTCAAAAATCTTATTGTTACTATAATTTTAATTTTTGATTCAAGATTATTTTCCTCTTACAAAAAGAAAATTCTAAGTTGTAATTTTCAATTTTATTTCTTAAATAATATTAAGACAATTTCCGAATAACGTTTGAAATTCTAGCTGCATTTTGGAAAACATTAAATGTTGAATGTGGTTTCGAAAATCTTGCTGTTACTTTAATTTCAATTTTTTATCCTAAATTATTTTTCTTGTACAAAAAGAGATTTTTAAGTTTACACTTTTAATTTTAATTTTTAAATGTTAAGACTGATAACTTCCGAATCAAATTTTAGAATCTAAAATTTTAGCTGTGTTTTGAAAAGCATTTAATGCCGAGTGCAATTTCAAAAATGGTGTTAATTTAATTTTCAACATAATTTCGGAATAAAATTGTAAAAGTCACAATTTTAGCTGTATTCTAGAAAACATTAAACGCTGAGTGCAATTTCAAAAATCTTGCTGCTATATTTCTTTATTTTCTTGAGATAGGTGCTGAAGATCCCTTGTGCCGCTGCCTAATAAGCCTGTTGTGGTTTCCAATGTTTTTGCTTCACGTACGAGTAGTAACCCTGGTTTTTTAAAGATGCCCAGGATCGTATCTACACCCTTTCCACCTGTAATTCAGAAAAGATCAATACTCATCCAGAAAGCGTCAATTATATTTAAGATTAATCAAATGAATTTCAGTCAAGATCACATGCGATTTCTCAGATTGTGCAATTGAAATTCAGAAAAGGTCAATTATAATTCAGAAGGCGTCAGATTGTCACCAATCAGCTGTCTCCCCGCCGCCCCGAACGGTATAAAACCAGAGCGTTTTCCTGCAAGAGCACCCATCCAGTCTCGATCCGACTCCCAGCAGAGCAACATCCTCTCCAAGTTCCGACTTCTCTTCAACTCCTGCTCCAGTCCTGCTCCGGTTCCTTCCTGCAACCGCCTTCGACTCCAGGATCGTCGTGATACTCAGTACGGCCTGAGTATCACTTCCTCCCACGGCACGCCGGTTGATGTCCATCAACCCCGTGGCCTTCCTGCTCCTGCTCCTGCTCCTGCCTGAATTTCTTAATGTCGAATTGTGTGTGAATTCCTTATGTCGAATTGTGTATGAATTCCTTATGTCGAATTGTGTATGAATTCCTTACGTCGAATAAACTCTTTCCGTATCGTCGCTTCATTCCATTCCCGCCGAAGACACCACCAACCCGCTTGTTCCCTTGGCCGCCGAACGCCGGAGGTAACAATATGTAATTCAAAAAGCGTCAACTGTATTTCAGATTAATCAAATGAATTTCAGAAGAGGTCACATGTAACTCAGATTATGCAATTGTAATTCAGAAAGGATTAATAATAGTTCAGAACTCTCCAATATTTAAACAACATAAATGTATAATTATTTCACATAGTTAGCACATTGACAAAAGGTTTGATCATGACAACAAACTGGTTGCTATTTTGGCTTGGAATTTAGAGAAAATTGCGGCATTTGTCTTGTATCTATTGCACGACATTCATTATTAGGTATACTTCCGTGGTGTCGCCATTTATTTCATACAAAGTGTTTTGGACTCGATAATGAACCACATATCAATTGTCCCCTGTGCTGGACCGAGGTAACTAGAACAGAACCTGTTTTGCGAAAACATTACCAGCAACACTCTGAAGAAGACAAAAGGACAATTTAAGGCCGATTCACACTTTCGGTCAGATCACGGTTCGGTCACAGTACGGTCACAGTCAAGTAATTTTGCGTACTATTCACATTGCACGGTCATTTATCGGTTAAAAATCGTAAACTAGTATGTTTAAGAATTTTTCATTATGTGATTTGGCTATAATAGCCTTTATTTTGGATGAAGAAGAGCAAAGTGATAACTTGCTCAGAAAGAGAAGACGTAAAAGCATATGGGTGCATCCAATACTTCAGAATCGAAAAACCGAAAGAGAGTTTTTCACTTTATACAAAGATCTTATGGATCACGAAACAATTTTTTTTTAATACTTTCGGATGCCAAAGGATAAGTTCCAATACCTACTAAATAAAATTACAGGCGACATCACAAAGAAAAATACACGTTTCCGAGAAGCACTTGTTCACACTATTGGTCAATGCACCGAGAGGTACGATCACGGTCCGTTCAAAGATTGCTTTGAAAGAAATACCGCGGTCATTTTACTGGAGCGTGACTAGCCCGTGCCTTATAATGTGAACTACTCCATATAAAACCAATGTTACAATATTTGTCCTGACCGTGACCGTACTGTGACCGAACCGTGATCTGACCGAAAGTGTGAATCGGCCTTTATTGTACAATCCGCCAACAGAGCAGACGACTGGGTGGCTTTGGCAAGTACGTTAGGGATAAAATACAATACAGCATTTCATTAGATTCAATCCGATTGAGATACATTGCTACGAAGAGGGGTGGGTAAAGCCTAAAATTTTGACTGAAGTGGAAATAGATGCAGTGATTTCATAGGTAGAAGGCCGAAGGTCACACTACGCTCAAAACAATACAAGAAAATATAAGACAGAACTTCCATAAATAAGTCACTATATCTACAATTGTAAATTATTTGGAAGGAAGATCGTTTACACTAAAGCAGGTGCACCACAAACCAACGACAATTGAAAATAAACGCAAGAAAGCCGAATATGTTGAAAATTTAAACATATTCAACAGGGAAGACAAATTGTTTGCATGGACCAGACGACTTTTAATTTGATTTGTCGGAGAATTAAGGTTCGTGCCCTTGCCGGTTCGAGAGCTATCCAGCAAATGCCACTAACGAGAAGCCCAAATGTTCACCTTATTAGTGCGATTTCGGCAGTAGGCATTGTAGCGATGGACGGAAGAAGAGGCTCATTCACAACTGAAGCAGCAAATGCTTGGGTGACAAGCCTTTTGCATCATTGGCAAGAGATGGGTAACCAACTGAACAACTTAGTGGTAGTGTGTGATAATGCACCCTGCCACTCCAGATTGCAAACGGCGTGTGATGACACTGGAGCGACTCTGTTGCGTTTAGCATCATACCTGCCTATGCTTAATCCCATTGAAGCGATATGGTCGAAAGTAAAGTTCTTCGTGAAGACCTGAGGTTGTAGCTCCTGGAGTTCAAGAACAAGGGCTCATCTATTTAGAGGGAGTTATTAACCAGGCAAAAGATTCTATTGTGGGAGGAGATTGTGGTGATGTGGTACAGCATACCACAGTTTACCATGCAGCAGCTTTGGCAATTGAAGATATGCCAGTAGGCCGCTAGAGTTTTATATAATTTCCGTGTAAACGTTTCTATTGTAAAGATTTTAAAAATAATAAATTTTTCGAATGAAGATTGATACTTTCTGAATTAAACTTGAAGCTTTCTCAATTGCAATTAATGTTTTCTGAATTACACTTAAAAAATCTGAATTTCATCCGAACTTTACTGAAATTCACTTGATTAGCCTAAATTGACGTTTTCTGATTTCCAATTGTAAAAGAATGCTTTCTGAATTACACCTGACGCTTCCTGAATTACACCTTACGTTTTCTGAATTACACCTGACGCTTTCTGATTAATTAAAAAATCTGAATTACATTTAATGCTTGCTGATTTACAATAAAAGAATTTGAATTTCATCTAACCTTCCCTCAAATTCACTTAATTAATCTAAATTACAATTGAAGCTTTCCGATTTAAAATCGAAAAAGGTGTAGAGGGGCTTGATTTAACATTTGAGGTTCGAGTTCTGATTCCCAAAAGTATTGGCAGAACCAATGTAGAGGCATCTCTTCATCGTGTTTGTAAATTCTGCAGAGTGCATCTTCTGCTAATTTTATTACACTCGAGTGTTTCTTCAGATGGCATTGTCCTGTCAGGATTTCTGCCAACTGTTTTATTCTCGCTCTATCGAGATTTATAAATATTTTTGCCGTTTTTCTAGACGCACCCTGGAGGAGGGTTTTTGAATATGTCTCAAACCTGGGCAATTCTCCCAGTACACACGATGGGTTGTCCTCTAGTTAGCTTCATGGCAGCAGCATATGCTATTCCACAAGTTGGTTCTAGTCCCAAAAATTGTTTACTGCTTCCATATTTTTTCCAATTTCTCGGCTCGTTCATTGCTATCTACTTCACAATGTCGTGACATCCACATCAGGTATAAGCTGTTATCTTGGACCACTTGTATGAGATTGGGAAGGCACTCCAGTGCTAATTTGCAGCTAAAGATGCAGGTAGTTAGTGCCTTAAGGCGCAGCTTGGATATCTGTCATGATGTAGATCCACCTATTTATTGTATAAGATCTTCGCAGCGTGAGTATCGCTATTATTTTAGCTTGGAACCCAGTCGCTAGACTGTCCAGATTCAAGCTAACGCTGTGCCCTCTTTCAGCTTTAAAAATGCCTATTCCGGTTCTGTTTTCAGTTCTGGACCCGTCTGTGTACCAGATATTTGTATATATATTATGTAGTAGGTATATTTCATTCCAGTCCAAGGTCGGCATGATTTTATCTGACTACATCTTAAGGATGTAGGTTTCCTCTATTTGTTTACAGATTTCGGTGGGGCTACCCATAATAATTGGACACATTCTTCGCCGGGAAGGAATTCTGAAAACAATTATAGAGGGGAAGATAGAAGGAAAAAGAACTAGGGGACGTCCACGCAATCGATATATTAAACAAATTATGGATGACGTGGGCACGCGTGACTATGAAGAAATGAAGAGAAAATCCGAGAGAAGACGAGATTGGAAACATGCGTCAAACCAGTCAAGAGACTGAACACCTGGAGAGAGAGACCCATAATACCGGTGTGCCGCCTTTGACACAAGGTGCAGAGAGGATACGTTTAGTAGAACTTCCAGCGCTGCTGTTGGTGTTTGGAGTTGTAGACGTTACTCGCATAGTAGCTAAACATGCTAAGCCTTGCTGGTCAGCTTTATTCTGTCCTCTGTTTTGCAGGCCTTTTTTATGGGAAACATGCATGGCTTTAGCCCCCACGATTTTCCGAAACATTTACTTACAAGTAAGGAAAATCCTATAGCTTTGTTTGTTACGGTTTCTAGATGGAGTCTGTAGGTCAATTTGATGTTAAGAGTGACTCCCAGTTATTTAAACGTTTTATCCATCCATATGTTTTGCCCAAACATCTGATGTTTGAATGTTTTTTAGGCTCCTCTTTCTTGTAAAGGCCATTAGTGTACATTTCTCTGGAGTTACCAAGATTTTTTCCCAGTTCCCTGAAACTTCCTACTGATTAGTATAGTGATATCATCAGCATAGCCTTGGGCATAAAAACCGTTCTTTTTTAGTTCCCGTAAGAGATCGTCCAGGGCAAAGCACCACAGCAGAGGTGATAGGATACCTAGGTACCTGCGGACAGTCTCGAGCTACGGATGCCCTCATGGTTATTTCGTTCAAACTAGTAGTTAGTGTTCTGCTACTGCAGTTACAGATCACCGTATGTAGCCTACATATCTCTGCAGTTCGATTGATTCGATTTATAAGACCTATTATCGAATGTCTATGTCTAAAAAGGCTCCAAGTGCAATTTCCTTGAAGTTTATCGCTCTCTCTGCTATTTTTGTTAATTCGTGAACCACCAATTCACAGAATTTACCTGACTGGTGCACCGCCCCGGATATAGCTGTCCCACGTTTTCATCAAAAACAATGTAAGGCTTATGGATCGGTAGGATTTTACCGTAGTATAGCTTTCGCGCCCTGGCTTTGGTATGGGCATTATACACAGGCTTGAGGAGAGCTCATCAAAGCCTTGCTGTTGCAGGAGTTTTAAATGGTTGTAACGAATCTGTATCAAGTTAATAATCTTCCCCGCTAGTTCCCAGTTACCCCTGAAGACTCTCCTATTTGGAGTCTTTTGTTGTAGGTCACCGGTTGTAGATGTATGTTACTCTGCGCTGTTCAGGAAATGAGTTTGAAGAAAAACCTCAAGAACTTCTATTCCGGAATCATCAGTATGGTTTCCTTAAAGATACCACTTTTTCTGGAGTCTGTTTAGCTAGTACTTTCGGGTGTATGCTCCACTCCCTCCGGGTGTTTGTTGTGTAATTGGTTATGGCTGTTACCCTATCTTTTTGCGTGATTGAAAAGCTTTCTAGTGCCTGCCGTGGGTGAGGTGAAATCCCTGTTCTAATATGGGACATTTCTGGTTACCTTCCTCGCCGTGGATGCACCGCTCTGTTAGTAAGCTGACTGTACAGTGTCTTCCATCAGCTCTAAGTCCGCCATTGATCGTAGTCTGCATGAACACTCCTCCAGGCCCTGCGTCAAGCATTCCCTAAAGCAGCCCGAATCGCAGTTCCTTAGATTCCTGTACTCTAGAGAAGTCAACCTGCGAGATTCAATATCTAATCTCATATATTTGTGATCGGGCAGAGTTTGTTGTTCTTCCAACACTTGCGAATTGGTTATTATTGATGAACTGATGGTTGATGAGCCTACAGTTATATTAATAACTTCCCTTCGAACTGATGTGACGATTCATTATATCGGTTCAGGGTTTCTAGCATGTTTTCTAAAAAGGATTCAAGTAGAGACGCACCTCGTTTATTGCTGTTACTGCTGCCCATATGTTGTGATGGGCATTTGCGTCACATTCCAGCAGAAGCTGCAGATGTTTTGCCTCTGGTGTTGGTGGGTGATCTTATTGGTCATACGGAAGGTATGCTAATCTGATTACTAAAGCTCCTTTCCATAGAGAATGAGACACGAACTGCCACCAAGTTTCTGCAACAGAGTTCCGTTAGTGGTAGTGTGCAGAGGTTTCATCTTGCTAAAATTCAGGCTCAGGGGTTGTCATCGGCTGGACCAAATAATGTCCGGTCTCTGCTCACACTCTGCTGTTACTTTAATCTTAATTCGTTATTCTAAATTATTTTGCTCTTACAAAAAGAATATTCTAAGATATAATTTTTAATTTTAATTCTTAAATATAAAGGCAGATAATTTTCAATAAATTTTAAAAATATGCCAAGCTCAATTTCAAAGACTTTTTTTTCTGAATTATTTTCCTTTTGCAAAGCAAGAGTTTTAAGTTTTAATGCTTAAATATTAAGGCAGGATACTTCGAAATAAAATTTAAAAATCGAAAATTATCTGTACCTGTAAAAGGATCGGAAGAAAGACTTTCTTAAACCAATAATAGAAACTTATTAACACAGGAAATTTAAAGGAAACAAGGAGAAAGCTTGATTGGACAAAAGCAGTGATTTAATGCGAATAATTGGATTCATTGACAGAAATATAAAAATGGATGCAATTATACTTTCTGTACAGCATGTTGAATAAGCTTTTGTTGTATTAAGTAACCTTTTGCTGCGTCATTTCTTTACATATTGAGTAACAAATCCTTTCAGTAAATTTTATAAAGGTTTTTTTTTTATTTATGTATTCTCATTTTCTGATTTTATTATGTTTGTTAAAGCTTTTATTATAAATTTTGAGGGAAACGCTTTTATTAAAATCTTGTGTTTTTATATTATTTTCAAGTAAACAACATTTATCAAAGCTTTGGATTATTTATCGTCAAAAAGCTTGTGACACCTTTAACCGTATTATTTACACTATTTACAGGTTTGGTTATTTACATACGAAACTTTTTGTAAATATTTCTGAAAAGAAACCTTTACGTAGGTTGGGATTTATGAACAACAGAAAGACAACTTGTTGGAGAAAATACCATAATTTGTTGCTTTCTGTTTTAATTTCCACATCTATCTAGCACAAGAGCAAATTTCTTTGGAATTTTTACGTACGTTAATGTTGCTAAATTGTGAGTATAACTCGCACATGAAACTTAATAATTTATTTAATTTAAAGAGCTAACTTGGAGAAAGCTCTGTAAATCCTCATTTTTATATAACGAATAAGTATAAACGCACTGATTAAAAAAATATGGAATTTCTTTAACAATTTACCAGGAGAAGTGTTACTTGCAATCACATAGCAAAATTGTTTAATGATTTAATATGCAAAACAGGGACAACCAATTTAAATGACAATTAATTTTAATAATAATTTCTTTGATTTAAAAAACCAACTCGAAAAGCAATAATTCATAAATATTAATTTCAGTTGCTACAACAATCGCACCAGTTATTTATTTAAAAGCCAGGGACTGTCCAGTTTTTCTTTCTACTTATTTTAAAATGACATTGCATGTTCGTTGATAGTCACAAGAACTAGTTGCGTGCTAAATTTAACAACGAAACTTTATTAATTTGAAAATAACGCGAAAGCAACGACGAAGATAAGATTTTCTCGCTCGTTGCAGATGAACTGCACTTTCATTAAATATTTATCTTTAAATTCTCAACTGTAACAACAGCACTAAACCGTCGAAGTGACGACTCTTTACATGTCACCAGACGTAATTATAACGCTGAAATTGTACGAGATATTGAGAAAGCTAAGGTTTTTTTTTACAAAGACATACTTTTATCACGATTCCTATTTTAGTTTGGATTTCACTCACGCTGATTTACCGAATAAAACAAGAAATTCTCACCATGTAAACTAGTTCTTGTTGATAGTAAGATTTCTTGTAAATCAGCACAATTAACTTGGTAATTGCGTAGAAAATTGGATCAACGTTTGAAATCACACCATTTCTCTGCTTGTGCTCGGATTAGAGACGAATTAATCTTTGTTTAAGGGTAAAATACACGTACGAATTATTAATCTGTTTGTTTCATCCAAAATTCTTATATTTGTAATTTGTAAAACGCACATTCTGACCAATCAAAGTGAACAAACTAATTAAAATTTAAGTAGCCATTAAAGTTTGTTGCCAAGGAAATATCTTTAAGGTTCTGATATGTAATTTAAATGTTAAAGATTAATGCCAAAGGTGCATCAACGGTGCATCAGCCTACACATCACGATTGAATACGAACAGATTAATCTTAAACACAATGAAAGTTAGAGTCTGAATTTCTCCTCAACGAAAGTCGTGAAATTAGGCGGCTGAACTTTGATATTGACCTACACAACAATGCCCAATAATAAAACATCACTAATGATCGTAGACTTTCTTTTATTGCCTATCTAAACTAACAATAACACATGTATAACCTTTTATATTTAGTCATAAATTTGTATACAAAGGAAAAAACGTCAGAAGTGTTAAATTATTCATTAGCAACCGTGTTATCGTTTCGTTTTCTCAGTAAAGCTTTCCTAGCTGACAAAATTCTTGAACTTGACTCTCCTATTCGACTTCCAATTGGCAACAATTCCCTCTTGCCCAACTCTTCTGCTTTCTGTTTAGCTTCGCCTGAAGCAATTAAAAATATTAACTAATTTAAGACAACTAAAAATACAAAACTTACCTTGGTCAGTATTTGCCTCGAGAATCAGCCCTACTTTTGTAATCCTATCCAAAACTTGAGTTATATGCTTTTCCAGTTTAGTTATATCGGTAACCTCCTCGAAACTCGTGTGTGTCCCTTTAATTTTATCCTTTTCAGACTTTGACAGGACCGTTCGAAGCAAATAACACAAGGATGTTTCGAGAGTGTCTTCCCAATTCTAATACGAGCAAATAAAATATAAACTTTAACTAAAATCAATACCGAAACTAACCTGACCATCCAAATCGTAAACAGCTGGAGAAAACGCGGTTTCTAATGTCGGCAATATATCTTTGTTTATGTCCATTATCTTTATTAAGTTTAAAAGTAGTTGTAAGGCACAAGAAAGCTCATTTTGCGCATTTGATAAATTAGTTAGTTCCGACTCCAACTCTGTTGCAACGCTGATTATCTCAGTATACGTATCTTGAAGCAACATTTCTAAATTTGAAAGGGGCGTAGGATTTCTATCTTTAAACTTTGATATTAACCTCTTCTGGATTACTCTGAATTGACCTCCTAAATGGCTTAGTTTATTCTGAAAAATATTTTCACAATTCTTTTATGTAAAAAGATTCAACTCCAACATTTTAAAATTATCAAAAAGCGTTTCTTCATTTCAAAATATTACCTGTAACTCATTGACAGTTTTCCTTTTCTCAAAGTGATTCCGCACAAATTCAAGTAACTGTGAAACTGGCAAGGTTGAAGTGTAGCTTATTATAAAGTCTGGAGCCCCAGAGAAATGTTTATTTAACCGGACAATCATCTCGTTAACCACAACATTCAAAGAAATCAAAGAATCAGACTGCAAACGATATCTTTGCGAGGATTTTGCTGAAAGAACTGTTACTGGGTTACCTGCTCCAGATAGGTTTTTAAAACCAATTGCGTTACTCGTCAGTGTTAATGAATTTTCGCCAATAAATTCTGAAAAAATAGATTTTAATATTTGGGGATTCCTTTCCTGTACTTTTTTATTTGCATGCCAGATTTAAACAAACGTTATGGAATTATTCGGGAGCATGGTTTAAATTCGGGGGGTGCCGTTTTGTAATCAGCCTGTGTACTATTCAAATCGTTTACTGATTACTTGGTATGTTTTCTACTTTAATTTTATAACTTTACGTGGTGATTCCTCCGGTTCGAAGTTAAAAACCTTAGTCGGAAAATTAAGCATCTCAAAGAAAATCCAGATTTACAAATGGGAAATTAAAGTAAGCCTCGATCTCACGCGAATTTTCCAGTTTAACTTCAACTGTGAACTTGGAAAATTCAGCCGTGGAGAATTCAAAATTCCTGAACATTTTCAAATTCTCAGAGTCATAATTTAGTTATTTCGATTAATATTTGAAAAAAGGAAAGAATTAATACTAGGTACATAACTTGGTACATAAGAATTTTAAAAATTAAGTTAATCCTGATCACTCACCAGGAAATATTGTAGTTAAAGGAACAGGATTTTGATTTATGTTAACAGTAATCTTATGCTGTCCCTCCTTTAAAGGTTGACAAGTTTCCATAGCAAGCTTAAGCGGTATAGTTGCCATCTTTTTAATAACCCTCGGCACTCCCAAATTTGAAATGTAGGACACAACCACACTCAAGTCCAAACTAAAAATTTCTAAAATCTCTGCGACATAAATTTTAGTTTCGAATACAATCCTTTGTGTAAGATTATTATAAAACTCCACTTCCTTTGTACATTTTAACGGTTTCTGAACATACATTGATACTTGAACTTCTTCTAGAACAGCTTGAGGTGTTAAATCCACTGAGACAAGGCACATTTGCATATGAGTGTCGGAAGTTTCTACATTTGTACCTAATGTAGACGGTTCAAGATGAGAATTTACAGTTATTGCTACAACTAGTTCACGTTCTGCTGTTGTGTTTGTTAATTTTGAATCTAAAATGCTTTTGTTAGTCCGTCAACTTTTTTAATGTGTTTTTATCCTTACCGGCATAGTAATAATTTCTAATAATTCTGGTTAAAGAGGCCAATTCGGCTTCCGCCTTTTCAAAATCGAGCTCTTGGTTTGCAAGTGGTGGGGCTGCGAATAACTGGGGCTCCGTTCCTAAGTAACAACAATCAAGCTTACCCTCTTCTGATAATAAAACGACTGCCCCTTTTATATTTTTAAAGAATGCTCTTCTAACCGCTATTGGTAAATAAGAGAGCTGAGCTGACCACCTTACCGTTGTGTTTTGATAAATAAGCAGAGTATTCGTTCCAGATATCATGAGTGTCATTAGTTTATTTTCTTCTTCTAAAAAAGGCTGTCTTAAATAATTGTATCAGTTTAACTTATTATAGAGTAACTGCTTTTCTAACTGGGTGCTTATTTTATCTCGTTCTGACTAGGCAGCCCCACATACTCCTTGCATGCTTGTGATCTGTAATATGGATTGCCTATTCAGCGCCACTGAGGGGCCACGAGATGAAATAGACCAAAAAGAAATTTCTGAGGTTACTCAATCATTACTTGTGGATACTGACCCAAAATAAACGTGTAAAAACAAATGGGAGAAAAGTCAAGCTTCTTCATATACTTCAATTTGCCACCCTCGCTTAAACAATAGAAATTTTTCTCCCCCAGTATAGAAACATAACTCTCTTTAGTAGAATCTAGCAAATATTGTATGTCTACAACACCTTCCCCCAAATCGAAACTCCAATCTGCTTCGATTTTTACACCAGCCGAATCATCTTCATATGAATTGTGGCCTGCCTCTGATAATCGTTTATATCTAAAAACACTTGCTTTTAAACTGTAATACAAAATATCAAACTCACCCACCTGAAACTTTCAACGCACCAAGTTGAACCCGCTGTGATAAAACTGTCGGTCTTCTGTGTGTATACCAAAGGCGCCGGTAATAAAAAGTTTGGTAAAAAACAACAAAATGAAAAACTTTCCTGTTCGTAAAATGTTAACATGCCATCGAGTGATTGGACGCATACAAAATCTCGATTTTGAGATCCACCAAATGGTCCCACGACGAAATTGGCAGCGGATCGTTTTAATTTATGCTCGTACATCAGTTTTAGAAAGTTTTGGGTGCCTAAACAAACCCTGTTATATTTTATAATTCACTAAAGTTAGTCGAAATTACCATGCTCGGTAGCACCTTCGCGACTGACCAATCCATAGATTGCTATGCTCTTGGGATGTAAGACACCAATATGTATATTCGCAGAACCACTAAATTAAAAATAAAACACCTTACAGCTTATTATCAAATAATTAGTTTTAAGAACAAAAGAAAATAAAAAAGATAAGCATAACCTCATACATATTAACAACAAAAGTGGAGAAACTGTAGTAGATGTAGAAGCAATTATGGAACGCTGGAAAGAATACTTTGAAGAGCTATTAGAAACGAAAGACACAAAGGCAAATTCAATTGACAAAGTAAATACTCTGGAAGATCCCGAACAAGAAAAAGAATATATAACTACAGAAACACTCTAGCAACAAAGATGATCAGGAGCAGGAAATACCTAAGTGAAGACGGAGTAAAAAATGAACTAAAGAAGATGAAACTAGGAAAAGCTCCAGGAGGTGATGCCATAGCACCAGAAATTATTAAGTTCTTGGGTGAAAGGGCAGTTAAAGCAGAAGCACTAACAAAAATCTATAACATGGCTTGGAGTAAAAAAGTAGTTCTGAAAGAATGGAGGAATGCCATTATATGACCAACTTACAAAAAACGAGATCCAAAACAATGCGGGAACTATAGAGGAATTTATCTTCTATATGTTACTGCCGAAGTTTACCAAGCTATGCTAGCAAAAGGATAAGAAGTACAATTGAACCACAGCTGATAGACGAACAAAGTGTTGTTTTATAGACATGAAAAAGGCATTCGACATCCTGAAAACGACATGCCATGTGGAAAGGTTTGCAACAAAAAGGGGTAGAAAACGAAACAACTGAAGCTGTAAAAAGTCTATACTCTAATACCTCAAACCAAGTGAGACCTAAAAATATGCTATCGAAACCATTCGAAGAAAACATATGTATTAGAAAAGGAGGGGCACTAAACCTGCTCCTTGTTATCAGTGCGATAGGCGTTTTAACATAAAGGACAACATCAAAAAAATGAAGAAATACAAAATGGATTGGTTTAACATGCAAGTGGTAAAAGTAGAAATATATGTGTTTGCAGACGATATTGTACTACTTGCAGATAATAAAAAAGACCCAGAAGAAAACCTAAAAGTATGAATAAAAGAAGCAATAAAATTCTGTTTAAAAATGAACATAGAATAAATTGCAAGCAATGTGTGAAGAAATAAGTAAACACGACACATTAATAGTCCTTGGCGATCTAACTACCCAGCTAGGAAAGGAAGAAATATACCAAGAAATCTGCGGGGAAAATACAATCCACAATACCACAAATGTAAACAGTATGAAAGTAGCACAATTTGCTGAAGCGAACAACCTAAGGGTAATTACTAATTAATACTTGCTTCCCACACAAAAAGATACATCTAGGAACATGGAGAGTACCTGGCACTAACAACACAAATCAAATTACCACATACCTACTCATTTCAAAGAGGTGGGTCACATCAGTACAAGATGCAAGAGTGTATCGAGGAGCCAGCAGTGACTTGGGCCACTATCTAGTTGCTAAATATAAACATAGAATTGCATTGGTGAATACAGCAAAAATGAAAAGAGAACAATGGGACGTAGATAAATTGAGAAACGACCAGATAAGAACAGCATATCAAAAAGAAATTGAACGAAAATTCTTGGAGAGTAGTCAGCAAACAATTAATGTATATGATAAATGGTGAGTACTAAAAAACATTGTAACAGAAGCAGCTGGAGGGATAGTGGGCGGAGAAAAGAAGAAAAACATGAATGGTACGAGGTACGACGAGGAATGTACACAAGCCGTAAAAATAGAAAACGAAGCATGGAAGATTATGATGCAAAGCAACACAAGAAATAATAGAATACTGTATGACAATAAGAAAGCTTGCAACGAAAATATGTTGTCGAAAAAACAGAGAAGAGATGAACAAACAATGAAATACTACAAAATAATAGAGCAGAAAGCAAACAGTTGTACAATAAAGTCAAAGAACTGACGAAAGAATTCACACCCCGATTAAATATAAATATGTAAAGATAAAAATGACAGAATCTTAACAGAACAAGATGATATAGGTACTCAGAAAATGGAAGGAGTAGTTTGAGGAAGTGCTGCAGGAGGAAACCCAGGAAGAAGATGGCAACGAAATAGCATGCTATAGACCTGAAATAAAACCACCAACATACGAAGAAGTAATAAAAGTAATAAATAACTACAGAATGGCAAAGCACCGGGACTAGACGGTACCTATAGCAGCAGATTTAATAAAGAAGGAGGAGAAGAGCTGTGAAGACAGACTCATAGCCTGATTTTACAAATTTAGGAACGAGAAGAGCTGCCAAACGACTGGAAGATGGGAATAATACACCCAATCCATAAAAGGGGGGATAAAACCCTCTGTAAAAACTACACAGAAATAGCATTGCCAAGTGTCCCTAAAAATACTAACCGGTGTAATTCACAACCGAATCACTGGAGGAAATACTAAACGAATATCAATGTGGATGTATGAAAAACAGATCGACCATCGACCATTTATCAACATTAAGACAGATACAAGAAAAATGCCATGACCATAACATAAATATACATTGCTTATTTATCGATCTTAAACTAGCCTTCGGTAAAGTTAACAGTTAGACAAAAATGTGACATAGTTTTAAATTACTAGGAATAGCATATGAATTAGTCAAAATGGTAGAAGTTAAAGAGAAACAGAAATACATTGAAGAATTTGAGATATTACCTGGAGTAGGTAAGGCAGGAACAGTGGCGTATCTATCCAGACCAGTTCAATAGCAAACACGAAGCAATGAAAATAAATATTATACACATATTTTTTTCTATGAAAAATAAAAAAAAATTAGGTATATTATTGTTTTTTTAATAATAACTGTACCGACTTTCCCGCTTTTGGAACCCGACTGCACCTACAAAAACCGTGCTTATGTCAGGTCTAGGTTTAGACTGGAATTAGGTCATGTGCGGGTGGCGGGTGGGGAGGGGAAGGTAGGCTGGAGTTGGGTTTGAAGTATGGACTTGCCCCCCCACCCCATGAGCAATTTCTGGATACGCCACTGGGCAGAAAGACGCATTGTCCCATTGTCTGCAATTCTTTTCAACCTGGTGCTTAAATCAGCTATCAGAAAACTTAACAGGCCTGAATGCATCATCAATAAAATCACACAAATCCTTGGGTATACAGATAACATCGCAATAACCGCGCGTAACTTGGGGTCAATAAATGAAGTCTCTGTAGAACTTGAAACAACTTTAAGCGAAACTGGGCTAAAAGTAAATAATATGCAAGTCTATTTCACTCATGTGACTGCAGCACTCACTATCGTTCGTGCTGCAAACTTCACATTCGTGTGGCAAACGCAAGCTTTCAACACTTGTATTACAAATAACTATTCTGAGTTTGAACAAATTTAGAATTCAAGTGTTTTATCCAATTATAGATAAATTAATAATGGAGTTGGATAAAAGGCAAGCTGGCTATAATTTTCTTTACGATAGATTTAACTTTTTCCTTAATAAATCAATGTCAGAAAATAAAATTGTCTCCAAAGCAAAAAATCTAGTTGAAATTTACAAACAAAATTTGGGAGACTTTTGTGGATAAATTATTTTCAAAGTTATTCCCAGAGTGCAAAACAGTCTCAGAATTATTGTCAGCACAAATTGAAAGAAAACTAGTGACAAGCTTTCCGAACACAAATATATTCGAATATATAGGGTGCTTAAAAAATGGCGAAACAACGCTATACCAGACTATTCAGGGACACCCCCCTGAGTACTAGAAAAATGTTAAAAAAATTCTATCTTGTGATTCCTTGAAGATATGGAGGTTGTACGATCGGAATTTAACATTTTTATTATTAACCAATTCTGAATATTTCAACAACTTTTGTAGTGAAAGACATATTTAAAATAATGTTCAACAATAATACCTATTTATTTAAAATCTTTATATAAAGTTTTATTTTTTATGATGATTTTTGTGCAAAACATGAAGAATAAAACTTCATATAAAGGTACTATTTATTGATTTTAAATAAATATTATCGTTGAACATTATTTTAAATATGTCTTTCACTACAAAAGTTGTTGAAATATTCAGAATTGGTTAATAATAAAAATGTTAAATTCCGATCTTATAACCTCCATATCTTCAAGGAATCATGAGATAGAATTTTTTTAACATTTTTCTAGTACTCAGGGGGTGTCCCTGAATAGTCTGGTATAGCGTTGTTTCGCCATTTTTTAAGTACCCTGTATTTATCTATTTTGAAAACAAAAGTAGAAGGTGAACGATCATTTTCGGCATTGAATCGCATAAAAAAGTCATTTGCGATCTAATTTACCACAGCAAAAGTTGTAATCGTTATCTATACTTTCTATAGAAACAGCTGCCCATGGATGAAATTATAAAAGAATTTGCCAATAAGAAATGCGGCAAAGTAGTTCTACCCAAATTAAATACCTCTATACCTCTAACGTAATATGGGTTGCATATTCAGACCCAGTAAGGGGTCACGATTTAAAATGGGCACACCGTATATGTGATATTTACATAATAAATATTAAATATATTTTTAAAAAGATTATATTTGTTTTGTATTAAATTCTCGTAGGCCCCAAAAATTCTCGTAGGCCCTAAAAATTCTCATAGGCCCTATGTAGGCACTGTGCCTAAAGTGCCTAATGGATAAGACGGCCATGCAAACAGGGAAACTAGACAATCTGAAAATATACAAGGAAAAGAAAACGAAGTCAATTAAAACATGTAAAAAACTGAAGAATGAATGGATAGAACGGGAGCTAGAAGAAGTAGAAAACAGGCGTTTGACAGGGTGAGAAGAACAGAAATGATTCAAAAGCTGAGAAATTTTAACATACCTACCCCAAAAGTTGATAAGACTGATACAAATGACAATGAGCGGAACGACAAATATGGTTAGAATACATGAAGGAGACACGGAGAAATTTGAGACGCAGGTCGGAGTACGACCGGGGGACCCACTATCCACAACCTTGTTTGAACTAATTCTAGAGAGCATAGTAAGAAAAACGGACGCGAAAGAGACAATTAACTGCAAAAAAGTACAAATAATAGCTTACAAAATCAAAACAAAATATATGAGATGCGAAAGATATAAATGCGCAGAACAGAACATAAAAATGGGTAAACACATAGGTATTTGAAGAAGTACAATCGATTAACTACTTAGGAGTAAATGTTTGTTTGTTTGTTTGTAAATAGCAAAAATGACAGAAATACTAAAGTTCAAGAAAGGATAAATAAAGGGAAATAGAGCCTACTACAACGATAAGACGATCCTCAAAAGCAAAAAGTAAGTAGTAAAACAAAAAGAAGAATTTATATGAGTCTAATAATACCAGTAGTAATACATGCAGCGGAAACCTCAAAAGAAGATCAACTGAGAATATGGGAAAGAAGAATATGGAGAAACATATTAGGCCCAAAAAAGATAGCGGAAAATGAATTTAGAGCAAAAATGAACCACGAAATTCTTAAAAAAACAGGAGGAGAAGATACCTACGGTAAAAGTTATAAAAGCACAGAGAATACAATGGCTTCGGCACATCGTTAGAACCAAAGAAGACAGAGCAATAAAAATAATACTGGAATGGAGAGCAACAGAATCAAGTAGGGGAAGACCAAAAATGAGATGGTTGAATGGGGTGATGCGAGGTAATGATAATCACATCGACAACTATAAGAGAGTACAATCCACCCCAAAAAATTGATTGCGAGAGCTCCGTAAGAGGAGGAGTTAAAAATTCTAAAATAATCGGAAGCCTACTATAATAATACCTAATAAGTAAATAAAAGAAAATAACCAACAAATAAATAGTTAACTTACGAAACTAATCTCCCGGATGAAACTTGCAAGATGGGTTCGGCGAATATTTTTTCAATAAGTAAATCAGTAGGTTTATATCCTCTGATGATATTATTTTCATCAAATTCAGTAGCCGGTTGATATATTCGCAATATTCCGGTATGACTACCCAGTATAATTTTATCAGTATCACCATTTAATTTACAAACTTCCAAACAACTTTGGTCAAATTTCTCATCGACGTCGCACTCAACAGACCAAAATTCGCGCACTTTAAAAAGCGACATCGCATAGTTTAAAAAATTTTGTCACCAAACAGTAACAAACAAGTTCTTTTGGTTAGGAATTTAATTGATTTTTTCGGTGAATGTAAACACAAAATAATCAATATAGTCAGTTTTATTCACTTACATAGTTTGGATAAATAATACATTGTAAAATTATTATTATGTATGAATAAGCATATGTATTAATAAATGAAAGTATGCAATATAATAAATCGATGCGGAGGTACTATGAACATGCATTTTAAAATATGGTGCCGATATTTCGTAAACTAAAGTTCCTTTCCTTGGTTAACTTAACAAATATAAAAATAATAAATACTTAAATTTAGTAACCTGTTTCGTTTACAATCACATCGTAAGTACATAAAAACACAGAAAATTTTAATACTTAAAAAATAAAATAATTCGTTTAATAACACGTCTTAAATAATATTTGTGGTTAACAAATGTTTACATATCACTAATAAAATTTACAACTTTCTAAACTATTTCAAATGCATAATGGATTATAAAACTAATAGGAAACCGTAATAAATAAGAGCACATGTAAGTACATATGTTGGCTAAATATAAATATTAATACTTTCTACATTCATAATATTACTTAATGCTCTTCGTCCTCAAGATTCTAAAGAATTTATTCGAAGTGTTTTGGAAATCTGTAAAAATTTCTAACGTAAATTTTACGTACACCGTAACAAAAAGAAAATTACCTTTCTTGTGGAGGGAGGTGGAAGGGTAACTTCACTGTGTTGTGGCAGTTCATATAAGACATTAGCACTAGACAATTTCATACATTCTTCTAAAGTTTTAATAAATGTATCACAAGTTGCTGTTAATAAACTTGTTGCCTCGCCCATTTTCTATAAAAACAACAGGTAATTAACCAGTATTAAATAACAAAACATTTTCAATATACCTGCACTTCAGGACCATTTTCATTATTTGCCGCAGTTTTCACAACGTGAACTTGTTGCATGAGTAGGTCACAATATAATCTTAATTCTGACTTTTTTGTTTTCAGAGTATCTGGATTAGATTCGCCTAAAAGCAAAACAAAAAGTAGAAACCATAGTGATGTTTGATTTTGAAACATACTGTTTGTGATGGACTCACTAGCGTCCTTTCTGTTTCTGCTCTGAACACAAGCTTTGGCACTTCCAAGAGCCACAAGCCAGCCTTGGCGTTCTTGAGGCGTAGCCGCTTTTAAATACAAATGTTGCTCGCCGGGAATATCCAAGTCTAGTCGGGTCATATCTATTGTGTGTACTACAAACATATTAATTAGTATGCTGTGTTTATATTATGACATAAAAACTCTCACCGATTATCTCACAAGCTTGAACTTTTATGGAGCCTTTGCAACCTTTGTTTACTTCCTCTTGTGACTTATAATACGTTAGGACACCATTCTCCAACACAAACCAACGTGTTTGCCAACCTGTTATTAATTACTTTCATTAATAAATACTCTCATTTTTTGAATATCCTTACCATTCCAATAATTCGTCCATTTCCATAACACGCCTTCCATACTCATGCATTACTTTAGATTATTAATTTTACATGATACTCGTTAATTATTCTTCTACTTAAACACGTGTAATTTACACTTTGCGGTAATTATTTAAGAAAAGAAAGTTTGTTTATTGATAAACTTTCTAAATAACATTAACGACACGTACGCAACCTGCTAAACAGCTGACATTGACGTTTTGGAAAAATTGCAAGAGCAGCGTCCTCTTTTAGAATTTTCTTTCATTATATGACCGGAAAAAAATAAACGGTGTGAACTATTTGTTTCCTGTGTTTATTTAAAGATTTTGATAATTTGAAGATTGAAGTAGATACTTCTTGATATCTGAATATAAGGTCTTCACAATTTTACATTTTACAGTTACCCTTGATTTTAATTTATTTTTACTGTGTTTTGACCATTTTAATTTTACATTGTTTCAACACAAAAACCCCAACAGTTAATTGGTCTGAATCGAAATCATATTAATAATGAAATTTTAAATTTCCGTTTTACAAACTGCAACAACGAATTAATAAATTCAGTCAGAAAAAATAAAGCTATACATTAATGTTTTACTTTTTGTGCTTATATATTTACAGTGTAATAAGCTAATAAGAAAAGGTACAAGAAAAAGATAAGTTGTTAAACTATTTACAAGAAAACATAAAGACAAAACATATTTTAATCATATCCGGATCTGCGCCACCTGTTGGACGCATTCAACAACTTTAACGTAAATAAATATGTAACCTCTGAAGACACGTAGGGGCGTGGTATGATTCATAAGATCATAAGTAATAAAAGTGTATTAATTTACTTATAAAATGACAAATTTAAGTGCCTTTGTTACATTTCTTATCATTCTTATCAGTATCAACATATGTAAGTAATCTAAGTAGGCTTTGCAGTATGTGTTTATCTAGCACAAGTTTGTGTACCAACTTACACTTCTAATATTCACAGCAAATTGTTTGGAATGTTACGTATGCGATAATCAAGAAGATAACGGCGAAAAGTGCCTTAACACAATAAAAACATGCGAACAAGGTGAAGACGTATGCCTTTCGGAAATCAGTTGGGGTAGTACGCCATATTGGACGTTCGGAGCCGCAAAGCAATACTACGTATCAAAACGATGTTCCACGAAAGAAAGGTGTGCTCGATACAGAAGCAGTATTATGCCTTTATGTACACATATTTGGTATCAAGATTGGAAGTGTTCGGATTGTTGTAAAGGGGACCGATGTAATTACTACATCATTGTAAGTCACCAAGTTAACTTTAGGGAGTTACATGTTTAATGTATGATTGTTACAGTCCGGAGCCAAAGAAGTTCGTACTATTTCGACCAGTTTACTAAGTGGTATGACGCTATTCGCTTTCATCAATAGATACCTAATGTAAGCACATTTCACAACGAGTACCTTAACTATTCCATTATTCCATCCATTATTTTGTTAATTATTTCTCTAGACAAAGTTTCCAAATGCTACGATTTTGTTAGTAGGTATATTATAACTCCGTCCATTTTTAAATAATATCAATTTAAGTAAGCTATTGTATACTTTTAAGTTTTTTAAATGGTATGATTGTAACATTGATTGTAAATTTTAGATTTTATTACACTTTTGTACATTTTAAATAAATAACTGTCATAGTTTTATTTATTTATTTTTTAATGAAGCGCCACCGCCTGTGTTGATTAAAAATTAAACCCTGTTTTATCATTAATGTTCTATTTGTTTTTACCAAGGCCCGCTGAATTAAGTGGGCCTTGGTTTTTACAGGACTTGAACATGACAGTGTGGTAAAACGTCATAATCTGAAAGAGCTGTTTTTAAACTTTCAAATGCAAACTCAAGTTAATCCTTACTAAAATTCGTTGGATTTACAACATATGAATTTACTTGCACAAACCTACTTCCTGTTACTTTTTAAATTAACTTCTTTTATTCATGTGCTTTAAATACCTGTTGCATTAAAATGCAATTAGCTGGAAATAAAGTATTATTGATATATTGATATGCTTTTTATGCTGTGTTTTTCACCACTGATTACTAAAATAGAGATTAAATTATTAACTCACTGAACGTAGCATTTAACAAGTCTATTGCTGTTTTGAAATAAATCAAAATCGGTTTAAACATGACAGACTTGTCTCTGAGAAATTAGGATCAGTGCGTTTGTCACGTGCTAATTCCGCACTAAGACAACCTATAAGGCGAAGTCAGGTGGCTCGCGGCTAACAAGCAGTCAAAGAAGGGCGGTTCCAAACGCTAAACCCTTCAAATAGGGGGTTTGTAATCGGCAGGAAAATGGGCGTCACTGCGGAAATCACCTAAGTTGGTCTCGAGGAACGTACCGCAGATGGTTCCTTCTGGGCTCGAAGGGAGTTGGGGTGTGGCTACACCCTACTGCTGGATGCTACTAACCCTTACTTACCTACTGAAAGAAATACTGGTACTGGTAGCCAGGCTCACAAGGCTATACACAGTTATTAAAATAAACACAAAACACAAATAAAAGGCAAAAGTGAATTAACAATAAGATTTAATGAATGTAAGAAATATTTAAAATATGACACAGAATGAATTTATAAGTTTTATCTTAATTTATGTGAGAGGGGATTTAGGGTTTAGGGATGCCACATTTACTCAAGCTACTGTAAAGATGGTTAACAGCTAGGCTCCCTTAATCCTTAATCACAATAAAATGAATGATGATGACAAAACTTAAACTAAAAATCTAATTACAAATGATTTCAAACATGCAACATGAAACTGGGTAAATGTTGTGACAGTTCGCACTGTTTCTGAATTGTTACCACTAAAGGAAGTAGGTACAAAAATAATACGCACTGATTGAAGAATTACACTTTGCCCAAACAGATTAAACAAAAAAGGGCATATGATGTAATACCTACTTAAATTACAAACAAAGTTGACTGATGCCTAGCTAATATAAGTGAACCGCAATATCCTGTAGATATTGAATGGGGTTGAAGCTGGTACAATAACAACCGGCAAGTAAAGGGGCAACCTGCCTGGTGATCGGTGGGTGCTTCCCCGAATTCTTAACAAAGAAATACCCATAGATAACTAAGAATAGTGAAATACCCTGAACTTGCCTGAACAAAATATTACATCATCCTATTTGGCACTTCTCTGAATTATTTGGCAACCAAAAAAGGGGTGCGGGCCGTCGTACGGAAACTTTTAACCGCATGCGCCAAAAAAAGAGTCCACAGAACGGCATTGCAGTGGCTCGAAACATGTTGATTTGACCCTTGTATAACTGGTTTCGTACACGCGTAGGCGCATTTGTGCAATGATGTGGATATATCTGTTGTATAATTTCTTCTTTGGAAGTTAAGGCACTATACAGAAACAATATAAATAAAGTAAGAACACATAATGACGAATCGAAAGTTTTTACGTCAAAGATAGGATTGAAACAAGGATGCGTGCTAAGCCCGATACTATTCTCAATTGTAATAGATAATGCTATTAGGAAATGCAAAGAAAAATGTGTAAATATGAAAATAGGAACATGGAAAATGAAAACAATCCAACTTCAAGAAATGTTATTCGCGGATGACATGGTGATAGTAGCAGAATCGGAAGAGAAACTTCAACACAATCTAAATGAATATCAAAAAGAACTAAAACGAATAAACATGGAAATAAATATAAATAAGACAAAGACGATGATAATGGCCAACAAAGAAAAGAAACACAAGAAAGAAATAAACGGACAAACACTAGAACAAGTCACAAGTTATAATTATTTGGGAACAATAATAGAAAACAACGGGAAAATAGAAAAAGAAATATCCGAGAGAATAGGAAAAGTAGGGAGGCTATACAACTACCTTAGAAATTCATTCTTTGGAAAAAAAGAGATCGACCAAATAATTTAAATCCATTTGACAAGTGGTTGACATTCGACAATTTACAGGTATCTTCCGAATTGGTTATCGTTATAGTTTATTTAATAGGAGTAGATGACACCACTATCCGGTCTTTATGGCCTACTGTCTCAAAAACTATTTTTAGGCGGAGTGGACTGGCCGTATATACGGAGTATATAGATGCAGTTGGTCGTGGGAAATGGAAATACTGTAAATTCATTTCCGTTCTAAAATAAATTTTACTACATATTACTTTTTTTAACTGAAAACATCTTGATAAATTAGAGGCACAGTCCGTGACAATGTTATTATTGTTATTATTAGCTTGTAGAAATCCCTATATATAGGGCAAAGGCCTCTTTTCTTTTATTCTTTGGCTTTGCACCTTCTAAAATCTATTATTCACTTATTAGTGAGGGGGTTCTTGGCATTAAACTTAGTCCTAGAATTAATTCTAAAAATTCACGTTTTGAGACTAAATTCACTATTTTGAAAATTTGAAAGGAACTATTTGAAGCTGAAATAATAGCGTAAACGTTCAATAAAATTCTAATTATTCTAAATGACACAGTATTACGGCCAAGTATTTTAAAATTGGGCAACAAAAATATCAAATTTTATATTAGAAATTTAAGTGCCTACTTAAATTTTTAGAATCAAATAAGCCAACGGTTTCGGACATATCCATAACTTGAAGTTTTAAAACTTTACGTTTTGAATAAATTAAAAATCTGATGTTTATATCTTTAATTTAGTATTTCAAAATGTTAGGGTTTTTTGCTTAGCTTAAAAAAGGGCTTTCTAAAGTTTCTACCTTAAAGATTTTAAAACTGAAATCGGAAATCTTAATCATTTCTTATTTTCTAAGGTGGCAAATAAAAATTCTGCAATTTTTCTAAAATGTCAATTTAAGTCCAAGGGCAAACAAGGGTCACCAAGGAAGATATCTGGAATAATGCATCGCAGGGTATATGAGTATGAAAAAGGGCAAGGCTGAATTTGAGAATCCTGCAAAAACTAATTTCAAAAATATCTATTTAAATCACATTTCCAAGAGAAGGATTTTTGAAATTAAAGAACGAGGTAAACAATTAATTTCTAAGTTCCAGTTTTCACTTTCAAAAATCGAATAACAAATCCTACAAAAATTGAAACAATAATGTTCCTCCTTTTTAAAAACTTTGCAAGGTTTATCGATTTCAAATTTAAAAAACCTATTTCCATGTTCAAATGTTCAATTCAAATGCTGAAGTGGTTATTTCGAAAAAATGTTCAAATTTTTTATCCTAAATAAAGAAAGTTATAATGTTTTTGTTAAAACATGGTCAAAATGAACTAAAATGTTGTTAATTAATAGGGCGACTAAAATATTATACTAAATGGAAGGTAAAATATAAAAATTAAAAAATATCCGTTCTCGTCACAGACCTACAAATATTTTTCTACATTTTTTAAATTTAAATACTTTTAAGACTAAGAATCGTTTGGAAATAATTCAAAAACAGCCTTAATTAGGACGAAGATCCTTTCATCATTGGTATTTTGTTGGTTTTTGTTAAGGAATACATTAGAAATATTTCAGCAAACTTAAAAATTTGTGTTACGTTATAAATAAATAAATTGGGAAATTTCAAAGTATTTTAAATCAAAATTCAGGTTTGGCGAACACAAATTACATTCTGAAACTGAAACATTTTGAATTATAAAACAGTAAAATGCAATTTTAAATACAAGGAAACATTTTTTCAACGTAGAGGACATGCAACTTTTTGATAAAACATGAATACAAGGCCGTTTAACAAATATTTATTCGTTATCATCTCTGCCCAAAACGAGTTCAAACCTTTCACAAAACTGGCTTTCTGATAATTTGTAACATTCTCGCTCTTTTAATATTGAACGTTGAAATGTGCAGAACTCAGTGCAACATCGTCAAAGTAAATTTATAAATTATCGTTAAATTATAGTGACATTTGAGTGCATCGAAATGGTAAGGGTTATTAAATTATGCAAGTTATTGTTTAATAGCATTTTATTTAGGACTCCCTGTTTTCCTTTAAAAATTATAAGCCTTTTATTGTAAGTTGTAAGTCATTTTATTCTCTCCACCTAACACTTTTTGTCACTTATATTATTTTGTTGAATTATTTGTTATTTCCTGATTTTACTTTTATTAGTATCATTAGCGTTATATAATTAGTCCCAAGGAAGTACCCCAGCTTCATATTTTTATTTGAGTATATTCATTAGTTTAATATACACAATTCATCGAAGACTATTTATTGAATTTTAATAGTTTGTGCAAATAAAGATGATAGGATTTATTAGATTATAATAGGTAATAAATTCTTTATTTATGAAACATAAAAAATGGGTAAATTGTAGAATAATAAACCAAAAACCGCCTCGAAATATTTTAAAAAACTATTTTTTCTAGTTAAGCATTTTCGGTGATTTTTTTCCATAATTAGTTATTAGTTGCGTATCAGCAGGTCTCTTGTACCTACTTATCCGAAATACCAGTCGCAGACAAAAATTGGAATATTTGATAAGAGGTTTCATAAGATACATATGGTCGGCTGTTTTTAGTATCATTCATTGTTTAACATGTCATTCTAATAAATTATGTAACGTAGGAAATGTAGCAATGATGGAGACGGATTTACCTGTAACAATATTCTGAACTTAGTAGAAAGTTAAGTGAATATTTTTATTACTGGGGTGATTTGTAAGTTCCTAATAATCTAAATTCTTCTAATTTTGGAAATTTAAACTTCGTTTTTAATTAATGTGAAAGAATTGAAAAAAATCTTACTATTTGGTCTATAACATTTGGATTTCATGCATTGAAAAGAATGACCTACAGTTCATCAATAATACAGTTCATGATTGTATATACCGTAACTGTTACAGCATTGATATAAACCTGCAAATACGAACAAATTTATAATGGGCTGAGAACCAAGCCGTGTCTCAAACAGCAAGAGGATATTTGAGGAACGAGGATGATGGGGGTTGTGACATTGGAGCAGATGAAAGAAGGAGAATATCGATCACCGTGGATGGCCCTGGACCAACAAAAGACTGCGGATTGAGAACATTTCAACATAGGTATCAGGTAAGAACACATTTTTATTCATTAGTTTTATTAGAAGTGGTGCGAATGAATGAGAAGTAACTGTCTTAACCAAGACCTTATAAGTTCCCTACTTCTTCTTCTTACTCCTGTAGTTCCTTAAGAAGCAAATGGTACCAGAGGGGGCGTTTCAAAAGCAAAGTGGATGGCAGAGTTGCTAGTCCTGCCCACCATGGGTTGAGTTCGTTTCTATTGCTCTTTTCGGAACTAATTTCTTCCATTTTTCCATGTCCTGTGCTATGCATTTGGCTTTGCTCCGTGATAGATTTTGTAATTGTAGGTCACAGATGTCGACTTGATATTTATTCGGGCAAATTTATTCGATGTATGTATCTAAGGCATTTATTAACGAAGGTTTGAAGTTTCTTAATGTTTTGTTTGTTTCTAACCCATGTTTCTGTCCCATAAAGTAGCAAACTTCTAATGGTTGTATTGCATAGACGGAGTTTTGTTTTGATCAGAATGTTTTTTGATCTCTATGTTTTGTTTAGCATATCAAATGTTGTTTGTGCTAAGGCTATTCTTCTGGTTATATTTTTTATGCGCCGCCGTTGGTATCTATCGAATTACCTAAATAGTCCACTTTGTTTATGTCTAAGTCCCCGAGTGTTATCGTTGGTTCTTCTTTATTTGCATTTGAGAGAATTCTTGTCTTGTTCCCATTTATTGTTAAGCCAACCTTTTCTGCTTCTAGGTTTTAACTTGTTTAACTTTCCTTACATTAGCTTTTTATTCGGTGTGGGCAAGCACATATCATTTGCAAACTCTCCAAGTCATCCAGTTTGCTGAAAATGCCCCAATTTATTTGGGATTTGTTATCCTCTGTATTTCGCACGACCCTTTTGTATATTTAATGTAGGTTACGCCAGTTCAGTACCTACTTATGCTATTTCATGGCAGAACTCGATGATACTTTGACGTCTAAATCGCTAATGGGTCTCTTAGACCTTGTCTTTTAGCACTGCTCACTATCACTATTTAAAAGGTCAGGTAGTTAAGTTTGATATGCAGTGATTTGTTGCCAACATTGTAAAACACTGCGCCACTATGCTGATGTATGTTACGATAAAATTTTTGGTTAATTTTCTTTGTAAAGTATTCAACTGTGGGAACGCGAGTTTCTCCACGACCTGTCGATAATAATAAAGAAAGGTATTGGGACAGAATGCAACTTTTTATATAGATTTCCTGTGATAGCTTCATTGAATGTTCGACTCTTGCGGAGAAGTTGTCACACATTAGTTTGAGTGTTCTTATGTATTTGTCAGGTAGACCATATTACTTCAGTATTTTTTACATTTCTTGAAACTGAGTCGAATGCCTTGTTACAGTTAACACATTTGTCTTGTCCCTTTTCTATTATTTGTTCTATTACCCTTGGTTACAGACTACAGATCTATGCACGAACGCCTTTCCGTAAATCCCTTAGCTTGATGGCTATGGCAGATTTCATTCTCTTCAAAATTAATGTGGTCATAATTTTTAGTTGCTGTTGATGGAAGCATTATGGGTCTAAAGTTTTCGCATCAAGTTAGGTCGCCCTTCTTTGGTATCTTTATTAGTATGCCCTGTGTCCGATCATCTGGGATCCATTCTGCGGATTAAGCCTTGTTTACTAGTATGTACAATATTTATATTGTGCTCTCCTTATCTATTTTTAGCAATTCGATTCCTATTTCGTCTATGCGTGGTGTTTTTAAATTTTTTATTTGTTTAGGCGTTTCTTCTATTTCGCCCTTTGCTGAGAGCTTTTCTTACTTATGTCAAGTTGTTGGGTTACCATATTGTTATTTATTTCTTCCTTGATTTCTTTTACTTTGTAGATCTCTGTGAAATATTTTGTCAGTATATTTCCATTACTTCTCCGTCTGTTTTATATACTTCGTAATTTCCCCCTGTAAGTCTTGATCTGGATTTGTTTGTTTAGTTATCTTATATAGGATTTTCATAACTTTGTTGTGAGCAGCTTCTTCTGCTTCCTCCATTAAATTTTCCATGTTTGTTCGTTTGTCTTTAAGGTACCTCTTATTTTTGTTCCAATAATTTTACTGTAATTCTTTCATCATTTTTGTACCTCGTGTTTAATAATTTTATTTTTTATTTTTGCCTTCCTTCGATTGTGTTTATTGTAACACGAGCTTTATGGTTTTATATCCATGGTCTCTCTTGTTAATTGCCGTTTTATACACGTGCCATACATTCTCTACGGGAGGATTTCTAAGGTGATCGAATACTCCTATACAGAATATATATTTTTTTGTCCTCTTCGATATTGTTTAGTTTTGCGAGGTTAAATTTAGATCTTGCTGGTATGTTTTTGTTATTCTATTTTGTCATCTCATCTCTCGTTATTATTTTTGCTTTTACGAGGTGGTGGTTGAAGGCTATGTCGGCATCTCTTATCGCTCTTACATCCCGTAACGAATTTATCCATTTTTCTTCGATCATTATGAGGTCAATTTAGTTCTTATAGTGTTCATCAGGTGACGAACACGTGTGAAGGAAACTCTTAAAAACTTTCTTATGTTTGAAAAATATACCGCCAATTAACTATTAACTAGGCCATTTGTCTTAGAAAAATCAACAAACTTTTCTCTGTTCACAACTCCTAATCCATGTTTGTCCATCACATTTTCATTTTCTGCATGATCACTTCCAACCTAGTAAATTTCCCACAAATATATTTATTTTCAACCAGTTTGAGAAACTGTAACGTAATACAGTCGAACTTCGATAACTCGAACCATGACTTGGCAGAAAAAAAGTTCGAGTTATCAAGACTTCGAGTTATTAAATAAAATACATAATACGTATGTATTATTTTACAGAGGTGAAACGAATATTTGGTTGACGGTTAACTATTCGGCAATCGTAATATTCGGCCATTTTAATGAATATTCGGCATAACCGAATATTTCGCTGACTTTATTTAAATTTATCATTCATGACTACTTATTTTAAGGTAAATCTAACTTATATCATTTTAAGTTTGCTTAAAAAATACCAAAAAAGTTTATAGCCTCATATCTAGCCTTTTTCTGAAATTTCCCGTCTGAAACATATACTATTGAATTATTAGAAATATTTTACGTTGAAAATAATTAATACCCCGGATTCAAAAAGTTTGATGTCCATGACTAATTAATTACCGAGAATTTAGGGTTTGTAAACAAATTTCTGAACCAATGCATTCTTGTGTTGTCTACTCTTAGCAGGGCAGTTTAATAATTAAACAATAAATTAGTTTGCTGGTGACCGCAAAGAAACCTAAATAAAAGCTACGATTTCTTAATCGGTGTAACAATAAGGCATGGGCGGGGGAGGGGACATATTATGGTTAAGGGTTCAATGTTATTTAAACCATCGTACAGAGAATCGGTTGTATGTTCATTTGTTTTTAAATACGAACGCAAAACACTCGACGCTTCCCAAAAAATTCGACTTATCGAAGGTGGCGCCAAATATTCTGTTCGAGTTATCAAGATATTCGAGTAATAGAAGTTCGAGTTATCAAGATATTCAAGTAATAGAAGTTCGAGTTATCAAGTAAAAATTACACATAATTCTCACTCTTGACGCTAACGCCAACCAATTTGTTTCGAGTTATCAAAAATTCAAGTTATCGAAGTTCGACTGTATTTGATTAAAATGAAATATATACTGAGCACTAAAACATAATAATTATTTGTTCTACGTGGAGTAAACTACAAGAAAATAAAAATTATCATAATTTACGCCACAGTTTTATCGTAGTTTATCTGTTTTTCCTTTTTCCACAGAATTCAGGCCGAAGTTTACTTAACAAATGGAATATCTTTTAGATTAGCTTTCTCTTAATTTTGTAAATTGATAGGGTGTGTGTACGTGTTTGTGTGTGTATTTACAATAGGTATCTAAATAGGATGCAAAAACTGCAGATGGTTAATGTACAAAGTGTGATCGATCATACCTAGAAGAATTGTTCTCTTACAGGTATTCATAAAAATGCGTAATTATTTCACATAAGTTGTGATTCTAGGCAGGTTTCGAAATGGAAAATTTTCAATATATACGATATTTTAGTAAAACACTGTGTGAAATTTACATACATCTCTGACAATTTATTTCTTATCATGTAATTTCATAACATAACAAATAATATCATACGCGTAATTCTCGATATTTTTCAAAGACGTAATTTTATGAAATAGAATTCTATTCTCCTCATTCTTGCCTCTCTTTAAATTGTTGAAATAAAATTATAATTTTTTGAAATATTAAGTATCTAAATTAAGCAAGTTTTTCTAAACACCCAATTACCTGCTTATTAATTATATTTCCATATTTTCAAATGCAAGTCTTTCACGATTTTCTTTTTAAATTACTTAACCTAACCTATTTGGCGTTAACTAATTTTTCAACTTGCTTTTACAAAATTCAAACTGACAAATGCTCGTTTAGTTGCAATTTTTTATATATTTCTCATTAATATCAGTTGGTGTTGAGACGATTTTAAGTTATTTTAATCTGCATAATCGTTTCTCGTTCTCGTTGTAGTCTTCGTATGGTCTCATTTTGTTTTAAAATTTAGGTTCTAATGTCAATTCAGGTTTCTCCCCCATATTAAGTAATCTCATCATTTCCCTCGCGATCCTTTACCATCTATCCTCTCGCTCGAGAACTAGAAACTGTGGTCTGGTTGTGCATCTATGTTTGGGGTAAAGTTGGCTCATCTTGGTTGTCCGTTAGGTGGGGTTACCGCGGTTAGCACCCGGCGAAGTATGCCACACCGCACTTGATATATTTATTATATCTAGTTGGGTATTTTTATATCCGACCGCGGGTGTTTGGGCTGCTTACGCGTTCCAACAATGGTCCTTCTGGGATTGGTGAGTTGGACGGGGCAAAGCGTTTGGTACCAAAGACACTCTTGGCTTGAGGAAGTCGCCACTGTTGGACCGGATTTGATTGGGGTAAGCCGCTGCCTCACCCATCTATGTACGATCGGAGTTCGTTTTAGTTTATTAACAGTATATAACGGGAGCAAAGGCCTTAATTGGTCAGTATCTGGTTAGCCTCTGTTAATTATGCACTCCTATCCCTTCTATGCTCCTCCTTTTTTTGCCCGAGAACTATAGGTACAGGTTTAGGATATGCATCTATGGTCGGTGATAATTCTGGAAGTCGGGGTACAGTAACCGTCCTTTCATGGGGTTGACGACCCTCATACTCCACGATATTACGACGCACATCTTTGCTACCCGAGATTTTGTTTCTGTTTATTAGTGGTGTATAACGGGAGCAAAGGCCCTAGTTGGTCAGTATCTCGTTAGTTTCTGCTAATTAGGCAAGAGATTCACTTGAGTTGGGGAGAATCACTTTTGCTTTTGTCTAGTCACTTTCTTAATCTGATTAAGCCAGATTAGAGGCCATTCGAGGAAAGAGTGGAATATAGAAACGAATTACTAAGTGTAGTTCCGTGTTTATTAGGAAAACTTGTAATAAAGTTTATGTTAGGTGTTACATTTTTCGTTTAAAGTAGTTGTGCAAGTGAAAAAACAATAGTAGCTCAGTTTTCGTGTTTTTAAAGGCAAGCTGAAATATTAAATTAACTTCAAAATTGTTGAATTTTGGAATTCGTTTTGATATAAAGTGTTTAGGAAAACGGCTTAAATTATAGAATAGCAAGTGTCTGAGAATCAATTTTTGTGAAACATTGGTTTTTCAAAATTACATTTTATAAGAAGAAAGTGATATATAATATTGAAACCAGACAAAATTATGTTTCTTATGCTTCGTCCTTCTTAGTGCAAGCCAGTGGCTAACTGTTTAGATATTAAAATCTAATTAGCTAAAAACATATTCAACAAATATTCTAATTAATATAGCAGAATTACCGAATTAATTAATTTCTGTAAATCTTTAAAGGGAACATATTTAAAAGCAAGGTAGTTATTGCTAATAGTAATTTAGGGTTATTTTTCAAATTATTTTAGAGAATTGGATATTGTTTCCAAGAAGATTTTCTACAATTTGCTTTTGGGAAACTTTCTGCAGCACATACTTAGTACTACTCTTTGTAATGTTTTAAGAGTGGTCTCTTAACAATGGTTTTGAAATAATATATTTATAGAAAAGTCTAAATTTTATTGAAAATGAAAGTTACGATTATGTTCAAATTTCTATCGTCGGAAGGCGGGTGTCTTCAGTCTTCAGAGACGTCGCTGGATGTTGTAAGTCAAAGGTGAGTGGTGAATACATGACGTGATCGATCACACTCTATACAAATTTAGGAACTGCATTTAAATGACTGCGTAGTTAAGATGAATTTTTAGTCTAAGGTCTTACATTATTGCAATAGTTATAAGTGTGAATAAAAGGAAAATAAACATTTCTACTTTGAAAAGATTTTTTGTTAGGGCGGTACTAACGTTACTTTTTATTTTCATAGAAATTTGTCCAATTCTTTAAATGTATGTAATTACTTGTTTATGTTTAAATGTTTTATAAATAGAAATATAATATAAAAATTAGTGAAGATCCTGGTTAACCCAGGGGAGGCGGGGGGCACAATTAAAAAAAGGAGCGGTAGTACCTACTTATTTGTAATCATCTGCAGTCGCATCGTAACAAATTGAGACATTAAATGTACTCATTTTCTTCTTAAATATGCAACTTATAATTTCATATCCTAAATCTTTAGTGACTCAGAAATTTGTTTACGTTTGCTGTTTAGTATTCGCAGTTTGCTTAAGAAATTTTAACATGAAGGTATATTTTGCAACAAATATACTACGAGGGTGTTTTTAAGTTATCTACCCAGCTACGAAGGAAAACTCGCAGAGCTTCAAAAAATTAATTTTTCTACATAACTACCGTCCACACTAATAAATACACTTATTAGTCCAGCGTTTCCTGCGTTGTTTCGCTCCATTCAAAAATCTGCCATTGCGACAGGCGATTATTTCATTGTTTATTTTTATATCTGTCAATTTTGGCAGAACCTAAAACTTTCATTTACAATAAAAATACGCAAAATACGTAATTTTTTAAATCGCCGTTTCCGCATTCTGCATATTTTAAACAGCACACGTGAAGAAAACGTAAGTAAATTCTATAAACATGGAATAGTATTGAATCCTATCAAAAGAAAGCAAATGGACATCAGTCATCAGCCAGGTACCGAATGAACTTAAAAAAATGTAATGAAAATAAGAATTTGTCTAGTCAGAAGTTATTAATGCAACTTACAAATTTTAATGGTTCATGTAGATAGGTGTGAAATTGGTTACATAGAAAAAAATGTAACAATTGTACGTTTACGTAAATAGTGATTTTAGTAAATATGTAAAGTATTATGGTTATGGCATTATAAATAAATTTTTTAAATTATACTTATTGTTTTAGCATAATATCTAATAATAATAATGAATCTATAATTGTGCTTCATTGCATTGTAGATGTAGATTCTTTAGTAACTGACAAGTTTAACAATTTGACGTTTTGTCGCTGCCAAAATTGACAAATATAAAAAATAAATAATGAAATAATCGCCTGTCGCAATCCATACATATTCCAAAGGCACAGCGGATCCTTTCTGAAAAAATACATTGGAGTTTCCCTATGGTGCGACTTACCTGAGACACCCGGTATATAGAATTTACATAATTCGTTAAAATTATAAATAAAATAGACTGTTATTTTGTTATTAAAAGATCTCAGAACTAAGTAATTTTTTTTAATTATCTATTCCCTTACATAAAAATAATCAAAATTTAAATGTAATTGAATCGATTTAAGACAGTTTCAATATAACGTAATTTCTTATTATTTGATTATTTAGGTTTATAATTGGCATAAAGGCAATGGAAAACAATCAGTTGCATTTCACGATTTTTATGCAATGTAGGAAGAAATCCGTTTCGAGTAATGTTTTTAAATTTACTGTGTACTTTTAAAATTACAATAATTAATTATAAAATTTCTTTCAACTTTTAGCAGCAGTTTTTTTTTGCGTTTTTAATTTTTGATGTAATCGTTTTTTTTTTGGCTTTAGTTTCTTAAGTGTTTGGCTTGACACCCTTTTTAATATTGGCTTCAAAAACATTATATATTGGCTGTGCACGTTGTTTTAAAATCCTGAAAAGAATCTCAGGTATGAACTATTTAGCTTTAGGTAGAAATAATTAATTCAAAGTAAATACTATACAGCAGAAGCAAACAAGGCTAAAGAGCGAATTATCTTTCCTAATTTTGTAAATTTAGGTAACTGTGTGAATGTTGTGATTACTAAGGTGTAGCTAGCTGTTAGAGCACACGAATAATACCAGGACAACTTCTACAAAAATCTGCAAGGAGAACGTACAAGAAAAGGACGTCAAGATGACTACGATTACAACAAAGGTAACTGAATTCGCTTTCCTTAACACGATCAAAGTCTGCTTTTACTTAGTTCCTTCGTTATTTTTGTAGTTTTTGAATGCTTCATTGCATTAATTTTTTTTTTCATAACTGTAAGAAGTTAATTTGCCAAATGCCAAAATATAACTTCAAATCCTTAATTGGCTTAATTGGTGACAAATAATTCGATTATTTTTAGGTTAGTAAGTATTAAAGATTGCACATTTTACTTCAGAAACCTTTCCTACCCGTAGGGTGTAAAGGTATTTCAGTACATTTACAAATTTACAAATATTACAACTAACATATTCGATACTTCATGATTAACTGAACTTATTATCTAAACTAAACGTCTTCTTCTTTAGCACGAACGAATTCTTGTTCTGTCAACTTACATCTCTTTGTTGTAGTATTTCTTCCATTGTTTGGTTTCATGTTTTTTTGTGGCCTTCCTCTAGTTATTCTAGCTGTAATTCTTGCCTCCCATATTCTTTTAACTTGTCTATCGTTGCCCATTCTTGCGAGATGCCTCAACCACTGTAGTTCTTCTGTTTTGCTTTTCTAGTAAGCGTTTCAACTTCTAAATCATTTCGTATTGTTTGACTCCTTATCTTGTCCCTTCTTGTGACCCCCTCACTCTTCTTAAGTACTTCATTTCCATGGTTTGCAATTTATTTTCTTTTTTTTTTTTTTGATAAGATCCAGGATTCACTACCAAAAGTTAAGGTCGGTTGATACATAGTTTTGTAAACTGTAATTTTTGTTTTCCTTGAGATTTCTTTTTTAGTTATAAAGGTGTTCGCTATTGAGTAGTACAATTTTGTTGTATTATCTATTCTTTTTTTGTTTCACTTTCGTGTCTTCCTTCCTTATTTATTGTAACTCCCAAATATACAAATTCGACTGCCTGTTCTATTTTTATTATTTTGGACTTCTATATTTATTTCTATTTTTTTTTGCTATTACGTGGCCGTAGTTTTTCTGTAATTTATTTTCACGGTGTATTTATCAAGAGTTTCCCTGTAATCCCATCTCACTTGCTGCGAACGTGCATTCTGTTATAAGGGCCGTTCCTGCGATTTTTGCCGCTCCGTGCAAAAGATAAAATTGTCGCCCCCTTATGTCGTTTATAAAATAAAGTCGTAAATTTAGTAGCATTATATTTATAGCTATTAAGACAACAAGTGTTTTATAGAAGGTTTAAAAATCGAGTTCGTAGTTCAAATCCGAGCGAACGAAGTGAGCCGAGGATTTGATAGAACGAGATTTTTAAACTATTAAAACACGAGTTGTCTTCAAGATTTTTTCTAACACTAATATGAGACATTTTCTTTCACTAATATATTACTAGAAATTTTGACAAATTATTATTTGAGACTCGTCATAATATACAAAATGCGAAGATTGCTAGGCAACGACGTATTTAAAGGCCTATAAAATACGTTGTCATTGACAACGTATTTTATAGAGAAAGCGTATTTTAAAGGAAACATAACAAGTGAGCTCTTATGCACAATAAAACAGTATAAGATATTAGTGTTAGAAAAAATATTTAACAAAATTTAAAAAATGCAAATAAGAATAAAACATTCACTTTTTTGCAATTTATTACCAACAAATCGTTAATAAAAATCACTGTTAGCTCTTAACTAAAAATTAACACAAATAAAACGAATAAAATAAAAAGTATTGACCAAACAATTATATAAATAAAAAAAAATGTTACATTAATTTTACGTGATTAATAATAAAGCTAAAGTAAAACGAAATTTTTTGGATGTAAATTCATCTATTAGGTATGGATGATACGTCTACATTTTGACTTAACTACTACTTTTAATTTTAAATTTAACTTACTACTATCTAAAATGTAATTTAGAGTGTGGCTTTTACAAAGAATTTAAATTTTTTTTAGAATTTATAAAATTTGTTGTGGAAAAATGCCGCCCCCCGAATTTCTGCCGCCCCCCGAATTTCTGCCGCCCCGTGCGAGTGCACTGCGGCACCCCCGCCAGGAACGGCCCTGTCTGTTATGCTTATCTTTTCCATGTTTTTAAATCCTATCTGTATCTCGCTCATTCTTGATCTGGTCATCTGGTCTCAGCTATAAAATCACCCATAAATATGATGAACAGTAATGAACTTAGGACTCCTCCCTGTCTTAATCCGTGCCTGCTTTGTGCAGTTCTTCTTTTCTCAGTTGGTCATTGTTTACTTTGTCGTTTACATCGATTGGTTCATATTCATCTGATATTGTTGTTATCTGTTCTTTCTCTTCAGGTTGTAGCAACTCACTCACTTGTTTGTTTGTAGTACTTTTCGGTTTGTTGTATTTCCAGTTTATCAATTTCTTTGTTTCGTTTCCACGTCTGTTCGTCTATTTTTAATTTTTGGTAGCTAATTTTACCTATTCTTCCTTTTGACCTTTCCATCTTGGCGGTTTTTCTTGATTGATTACTTGGATTGGAATGCCAGATTTAAATTAACAAATGACGAAGTTGATAAATGTTGTTTGTTTGCCATATATATATTTCATTTTTGATTCGGCTTTGAATATTTTTTAAATTAGAATTGGTTAAGATTTTAAAATTTATTAAACGATGTCTATTGTTACACGTATAATAGCCGCTTAAATAAATCTTCGAAAGTAGCTAGTCACCAGTTAAGTGTTTTTGAATAAACATTTTTGTACAAAATAAATCCTATCAGATTCTTTACAAGTTAACTAACGTAAATTATATTATGAATTAAAATCGAATCTGCAAATTTTGCCAATTTGTTGGTGATTTTTTTTGGAGAATTCAAAGCTGTTTAAAAATTACACCGATTAAACTAAACACTTGCATTAATAAAATATTTACGTAAAATAATTTTCTTGAATTTACTATGATCGTTTGCTCAAGGAATCGCATTCAGTTCATCTCTGAGATAGTAAATAATTTGACTTTGGTAAAATTTACGTAGAAAATTATGTACAGATCGTCACATTTAATCAAGGAGATACCTCATTTTTCAAATTTATTCTAAAAATTAAAATAATGTCGAAATTTTCAACTTTAATATTTTTAAGTTTAATTGCTGCAAAACTCTTTGTAATATCTTTGTTTTATTTTTTGTTTCTCAATTCTACGTAAGATTTTGAATTTCAAATTTATTTATTATTAAAACGTTGTAACCAATTTAATCCAATTGGTTAATCTTAAGTTGGTCCATCTTCCTCAGCTGCTCGTGAAGAAAAGAAGACTTCATGTAGGTATATATTGTTTATTTACTTTCATGTGTGTATTTTGAATAAAACTGTTTTTGTTTTTTTTTTTATCCTAAGCGTTAGAAGTCTAATGCGCCATGTGTTAAATATTGCACTCAACATTCGTTATTTTGATGCATTTGGCTCTAAAATTGTTATTTTAGACACCCAAAATTACTGTTCAGTATTCAAAATTTATTTTTTAAATATCGAAAATAGAAAGTTTCTTAATGTTTGGAATAAATTTTTAAATTAATTTTAGAACATTAAAGCCTTGGGCGTCAAAAATTTATTTTAAACATAATTTTTAGAAGTCAGGTTAATTTTGATTTAGGTTAGGGTTTTGTTTAGTTTAAAATCTTGATATATTTGTAGGGTTAGGTTAGAATTTTTAATTAAAATTAGGTTGGAATTAGTTTGTGTATTTTTCTGTCCAACTAAAATCCTGTATAAATTTTGTCCGGTTGATCGAATGAACCTTGAAGGTAACGTAAAATCGTGGTCCATACGTACTTTGTAGTGGCAGTAGTCCATAGTTAGTTTGCATTTTCGCCACCTCCTCACTCATGTATCTGATATATTTGTAAGTTTAGGTTAGAATTTTGTGCCGTAAACATTATAAATAATAGTGTAAATAAAGATTTCCTATAAATAAATTTTTATGAATCTTAAATGCTGTGTATTCTTCTATCCAACTAAAATCCTGTATGAATTTTGCCCAGTAGATCAAATGAACCTTGAAAGTGACGTACATAAATTTGAAATTCCACGAGTTTGTGATGTCAGTCGCAGATGCTCTATAGTCTATATATTCAGGCAAGACAAATGAGGAAAAAAAGATCAGATAAATTATGAAGCTAAAGGTTGTGGGTTCGATTCCCAATACCTGCCATACTAACTTAGCATTTTTTGGATACAAGGAGCACGCAGATTTGGAAGTTGGAATTTAGTGTACGAATTACACAACTCGTGACAGTAACAATTGCCTTGAAGCGCATTTGAGGTAGGTTTTCTAACTTTTTTTAAAAGTAGTATTGAACTAGAAACGTGGGTACTTGTGTAATCCTAATTTAAACAATGTGGAGCGTAGGTCAGAGGTTTTAGCATTGGGCTGTGCAACCAAAGGTTGTGGGTTCGATTCCCACCACCAGCCATATTAAAAAAAAATTGTTTTTGCACCTCAATGTGCATTCAGTCTTTGGTATTGAGTAAATGGGTTACATAACCGGTGGTAAATAATTAGTCGACTTGTAACGAATTCGAGATTTTCGAACTTTTTAAAAAATAGGATTTAACACGGTAAAGGTAGGAACTTGCATCTTTGTCTTTCTCAATCCATATAGGATGATGCGAGCTGTGAAGGAAAATAGAATTTAAGTTGAAACCTACCAACACCCTAAGATATGCTAGTAGTTTATACTTCGATTGTTAGGCATTGCGATCCAATTTTGTAGGGGTCATCCTCCTCCCGCCCCCTAACCAACCCACCCAAATATATTAAGCTCCTCTATATAACTCTCTTGTGTTCAGTTTACCTGTGACTGACAATTCTCCTGACATCTTTTGATTCAAATATTAGTTTGAGATATATAAAAATTAAAAATCTGTTTCAATTACAGTTTCCGCTTTTAGAATTATAGTACAAGAATTACAACATGGCGTAGCGATTTATATTATACGTCCACACTTTGTCACGTGCTTATTCTGCACTACCACATTTAATGGGGGACGTTGTTGTCCCTTGGCGCGCGGCTAGCAAACAGCGGAGAAGGGGGGTTTGAAACGGTAAACCCTTCAAATAGGGGTGGTCATAATCGGGATGAAAATGGGGTGCCACGACGGAAATCACCCAAAGATAGTTCCACTAGGGCTCGAAGGGGTTGGGGTTAGCTGCACCCCGCTGCAAGATGTGACTTACCTTGCTTAATGAAATAGCTTACTGAAATTCTTAAAACTTGTAGGCAGGCTCCCACTGTATACGTAAATCTTTACCAAAACACTAACACACAAAATATGGTCGAGAGGCACTGAACACACTAACAAGACCAAACTTAATTGTCAATCAGATATTTAATAAATCAAAAAGGCAAACATGAATACACAAAAGGGGCGACAGTTAACATGTTACGTCAAAAATAAATAATAAATGCGATACTTACTTTAAGGGACGATGGGACGATAGAATTGAGGGTACTACATTTACGTTACGTACGGCAAATCATTCACAAACTAAGCCCCTCAATCCTCAATCCCAGGCAGAATATAGGATTAACAAATATTAAACTAAAATTCAATCAGTAAAGCTAAATCTTTATACATGCAACATAACACAAATTTTAACTTGACTTTTCTTAAAACTTGCGACAATGAAATCTTTAAAGGTGAATTGGTACTGACAAACTTGAACTACAATCTGAACACAAAAATCTTTACTCAAACACAAAATTACTAAGACAAACTAGTCAACCGTTTGCCAACGGGCCTCAATCTTTGCAATGTGAATATTATCAAAGCCGCCTAAAGGCGAATCACAAAGCCTTCACACATTATCGCCGGATCAAACAAATTGACCAGACATCGGCTACTCTAAAATTACAAGTTGCAAACAAAACACAAAAATAATAAAAAGGAGGTACTTACTAAACTTCAAACCCAACTGAACAACATTGATAGAGGCCTGTCCGCAAGCGGCAATCGTAGGAATTGAAACAGTTCTCAGAACTACAATTTGTTGAAAGATTTTGTTGTTAGGTAATTTTGAAATACACCTATACCACTCCCTTATGAGACGCCACTGAAAAATAAATCATGATAAATTCGAGTTGCCAATGTGACAACAATTTAATGTGGCCGGAAATTCAACCTGTCTTCAATCAATGTGGATCACATTATAATGATATGATATTGCTATTAATTATCATTGAATTCAAAAGTCAACTTTTATAGGCAAAAATTATTATTTTCAGATGAGAATCTAATTATCTCATTCTTAACACGAGACTAATACATATAATCACTCAAAAATAACTTTGTGCGGTAGAAAGGCAACTTAATGACAAAAGACGTACATCACTAAAAACTATGATATGGTATCTCTTTGTGACAATTTATAATGCGTACCAGCCTCAACACCGAAAGGTGGTAAGTGGTTAACGATTACATACATACATGTCTATTTTGGTTAATTTTGTACAGGAAATCAGAATTCCTAAAATAATTAATATTTCTAGAAAGCCTTCGGTACGTTCTTTATACTTTCTTAGGCGTGCAAAAAGGTAGCACTTTAGATACTTGCCGTAGAGATAAATTACTACAAATTAGAAATTTACTAGTGTTGGAATGTTCTTAATTACATATTAGTTTAAGCAAAGACTTCTAACGCTTAGGATAGAAAAAAAAAACAAAAACAGTTTTATTCAAAATACACACATGAAGGTAAATAAACAATATATACATGAAGTCTTCTTTTCTTCACGAGCAGCTGAGGGAGATGGACCAACTTAAGATTAACCAATTGGATTGAATTGGTTACAACGTTTTAACAATAAATAAATTTGAAATTCAAAATCTTACGTAGAATTGAGAAACAAAAAATAAAACAAAGATATTACAAAGAGTTTTGCAGCAATTCAACTTAAAAATATTAAAGTTGAAAATTTAGACATTATTTTAATTTTTAGAATAATTTTAAAAAATGAGGGATCTCCTTGATTAAATGTGACGATCTGTACATAATTTTCTACGTAAATTTTACCAAAGTCAAGTTATTTACTATCTCAGAGATGAACTGAATGCGATTCCTTGAGCAAACGATCATAGTAAATTCAGGAAAATTATTTTACGTAAACATTTTATTAATGAAAGTGTTTAATCGGTGTACTTTTTAAACAGCTTTGAATTCTCCAACAAAATCACCAAAAAATTGGCAAAATTTGCAGATTTAATTTTAATTCACATAATTTACATAAGTTAACTTGTAAAGAATTTGATATTGTATTTATTTTGTACAAAAATGTTTATTCAAAAACACTTAACTAGTGACTACCTACTTTCGAAGATTTATTTAATTGGCTATTATACGTGTAACAATAGACATTATTTAATAAATTTTAAAATCTTAACCAATTCTAATTTAAAAAATATTCCAAGCCGAATCAAAAATGAAATGTATATATAGCAAATAAACAACATTTATCAACTTGGTCATTTGTTAATTTAAATCTGGCATTCCAATCCACGTAATCAATCAAGATTGAAAGGCCAAAAGACCAAAAATTAAAAATAGACGAACAAATGTGGAAATGAAACAAAGAAATGGATAAACTGGAAATACAACAAACCGAAAATTGCAAACAAACAAGTGAGTGAGTTGCTACAACCTGAAGAGAAAGAATAGATAACAACAATATCAGATGAAAATGAACCAATCGATGTAAACGACAAAATAAACAACGACCAATTGAGAAAAGAAAAACTGCACGAAGCAATAAGGAAACCAAAAGTGGAAAATCGGCAGGACACGATATGGAAGATATGGAACACAAGTAAAATTCCAAAAGACTAGGAATTAAGAAAAATATTACCGCTTTATAAAACATGAGATTAAATTGTCAGAATTATAGAGGAATTAGTTTGATTAGTACAGCCCGTAAGCCTTATGAACATAAACTAAGAAAAGGTGTCGAAGAACAATTAATTAATTCACAGAGTGGGTTTAGAAAGAGTCAAGGGTCAAGCCTAAAATACATGATATTTATAGATATAGATAGGGCATTCGACCGAGTACCGAGAAATATGGTTTGAAATAGCCCAACAAGAAGAGGAGTAGAACGAAAATTAATTAATGCTATTAAAAGTCTATGCAAGAATAATAGAAATTATGTTAGAAGAAAACACGCGCGAATTAAGACAGGGAGGAGTCCTAAGTTCATTGTTGTTCATCACATTTATGGATGATTTTATAGCTGAGACCAGATGACCAGATCAAGAATGAGCGAGTTACAGATAGGATTTAAAAACATGGAAAAGATAAGCATAACAGACAGGGCCGTTCCTGGCGGGGGTGCAGCACGTGCACTCGCACGGGGCGGCATTTTTCCACAACAAATTTTATAAATTCTAAAAAAAATTTAAATTCTTTGTAAAAGCCACACTCTAAATTACATTTTAGATAGTAGTAAGTTAAATTTAAAATTAAAAGTAGTAGTTAAGTCAAAATGTAGACGTATCATCCATACCTAATAGATGAATTTGCATCCAAAAAATTTCGTTTTACTTTAGCTTTATTATTAATCACGTAAAATTAATGTAACATTTTTTTTTATTTATATAATTGTTTGGTCAATACTTTTTATTTTATTCGTTTTATTTGTGTTAATTTTTAGTTAAGAGCTAACAGTGATTTTTATTAACGATTTGTTGGTAATAAATTGCAAAAAAGTGAATGTTTTATTCTTATTTGCATTTTTTAAATTTTGTTAAATATTTTTTCTAACACTAATATCTTATACTGTTTTATTGTGCATAAGAGCTCACTTGTTATGTTTCCTTTAAAATACGCTTTCTCTATAAAATACGTTGTCAATGACAACGTATTTTATAGGCCTTTAAATACGTCGTTGCCTAGCAATCTTCGCATTTTGTATATTATGACGAGTCTCAAATAATAATTTGTCAAAATTTCTAGTAATATATTAGTGAAAGAAAATGTCTCATATTAGTGTTAGAAAAAATCTTGAAGACAACTCGTGTTTTAATAGTTTAAAAATCTCGTTCTATCAAATCCTCGGCTCACTTCGTTCGCTCGGATTTGAACTACGAACTCGATTTTTAAACCTTCTATAAAACACTTGTTGTCTTAATAGCTATAAATATAATGCTACTAAATTTACGACTTTATTTTATAAACGACATAAGGGGGCGACAATTTTATCTTTTGCACGGAGCGGCAAAAATCGCAGGAACGGCCCTTATAACAGAATGCACGTTCGCAGCAAGTGAGATGGGATTACAGGGAAACTCTTGATAAATACACCGTGAAAATAAATTACAGAAAAACTACGGCCACGTAATAGCAAAAAAAAATAGAAATAAATATAGAAGTCCAAAATAATAAAAATAGAACAGGCAGTCGAATTTGTATATTTGGGAGTTACAATAAATAAGGAAGGAAGACACGAAAGTGAAACAAAAAAAGAATAGATAATACAACAAAATTGTACTACTCAATAGCGAACACCTTTATAACTAAAAAAGAAATCTCAAGGAAAACAAAAATTACAGTTTACAAAACTATGTATCAACCGACCTTAACTTTTGGTAGTGAATCCTGGATCTTATCAAAAAAAAAAAAAAGAAAATAAATTGCAAACCATGGAAATGAAGTACTTAAGAAGAGTGAGGGGGTCACAAGAAGGGACAAGATAAGGAGTCAAACAATACGAAATGATTTAGAAGTTGAAACGCTTACTAGAAAAGCAAAACAGAAGAACTACAGTGGTTGAGGCATCTCGAAAGAATGGGCAACGATAGACAAGTTAAAAGAATATGGGAGGCAAGAATTACAGCTAGAATAACTAGAGGAAGGCCACAAAAAAACATGAAACCAAACAATGGAAGAAATACTACAACAAAGAGATGTAAGTTGACAGAACAAGAATTCGTTCGTGCTAAAGAAGAAGACGTTTAGTTTAGATAATAAGTTCAGTTAATCATGAAGTATCGAATATGTTAGTTGTAATATTTGTAAATTTGTAAATGTACTGAAATACCTTTACACCCTACGGGTAGGAAAGGTTTCTGAAGTAAAATGTGCAATCTTTAATACTTACTAACCTAAAAATAATCGAATTATTTGTCACCAATTAAGCCAATTAAGGATTTGAAGTTATATTTTGGCATTTGGCAAATTAACTTCTTACAGTTATGAAAAAAAAAATTAATGCAATGAAGCATTCAAAAACTACAAAAATAACGAAGGAACTAAGTAAAAGCAGACTTTGATCGTGTTAAGGAAAGCGAATTCAGTTACCTTTGTTGTAATCGTAGTCATCTTGACGTCCTTTTCTTGTACGTTCTCCTTGCAGATTTTTGTAGAAGTTGTCCTGGTATTATTCGTGTGCTCTAACAGCTAGCTACACCTTAGTAATCACAACATTCACACAGTTACCTAAATTTACAAAATTAGGAAAGATAATTCGCTCTTTAGCCTTGTTTGCTTCTGCTGTATAGTATTTACTTTGAATTAATTATTTCTACCTAAAGCTAAATAGTTCATACCTGAGATTCTTTTCAGGATTTTAAAACAACGTGCACAGCCAATATATAATGTTTTTGAAGCCAATATTAAAAAGGGTGTCAAGCCAAACACTTAAGAAACTAAAGCCAAAAAAAAAACGATTACATCAAAAATTAAAAACGCAAAAAAAAACTGCTGCTAAAAGTTGAAAGAAATTTTTATAATTAATTATTGTAATTTTAAAAGTACACAGTAAATTTAAAAACATTACTCGAAACGGATTTCTTCCTACATTGCATAAAAATCGTGAAATGCAACTGATTGTTTTCCATTGCCTTTATGCCAATTATAAACCTAAATAATCAAATAATAAGAAATTACGTTATATTGAAACTGTCTTAAATCGATTCAATTACATTTAAATTTTGATTATTTTTATGTAAGGGAATAGATAATTAAAAAAAATTACTTAGTTCTGAGATCTTTTAATAACAAAATAACAGTCTATTTTATTTATAATTTTAACGAATTATGTAAATTCTATATACCGGGTGTCTCAGGTAAGTCGCACCATAGGGAAACTCCAATGTATTTTTTCAGAAAGGATCCGCTGTGCCTTTGGAATATGTATGGATTGCGACAGGCGATTATTTCATTATTTATTTTTTATATTTGTCAATTTTGGCAGCGACAAAACGTCAAATTGTTAAACTTGTCAGTTACTAAAGAATCTACATCTACAATGCAATGAAGCACAATTATAGATTCATTATTATTATTAGATATTATGCTAAAACAATAAGTATAATTTAAAAAATTTATTTATAATGCCATAACCATAATACTTTACATATTTACTAAAATCACTATTTACGTAAACGTACAATTGTTACATTTTTTTCTATGTAACCAATTTCACACCTATCTACATGAACCATTAAAATTTGTAAGTTGCATTAATAACTTCTGACTAGACAAATTCTTATTTTCATTACATTTTTTTAAGTTCATTCGGTACCTGGCTGATGACTGATGTCCATTTGCTTTCTTTTGATAGGATTCAATACTATTCCATGTTTATAGAATTTACTTACGTTTTCTTCACGTGTGCTGTTTAAAATATGCAGAATGCGGAAACGGCGATTTAAAAAATTACGTATTTTGCGTATTTTTATTGTAAATGAAAGTTTTAGGTTCTGCCAAAATTGACAGATATAAAAATAAACAATGAAATAATCGCCTGTCGCAATGGCAGATTTTTGAATGGAGCGAAACAACGCAGGAAACGCTGGACTAATAAGTGTATTTATTAGTGTGGACGGTAGTTATGTAGAAAAATTAATTTTTTGAAGCTCTGCGAGTTTTCCTTCGTAGCTGGGTAGATAACTTAAAAACACCCTCGTAGTATATTTGTTGCAAAATATACCTTCATGTTAAAATTTCTTAAGCAAACTGCGAATACTAAACAGCAAACGTAAACAAATTTCTGAGTCACTAAAGATTTAGGATATGAAATTATAAGTTGCATATTTAAGAAGAAAATGAGTACATTTAATGTCTCAATTTGTTACGATGCGACTGCAGATGATTACAAATAAGTAGGTACTACCGCTCCTTTTTTTAATTGTGCCCCCCGCCTCCCCTGGGTTAACCAGGATCTTCACTAATTTTTATATTATATTTCTATTTATAAAACATTTAAACATAAACAAGTAATTACATACATTTAAAGAATTGGACAAATTTCTATGAAAATAAAAAGTAACGTTAGTACCGCCCTAACAAAAAATCTTTTCAAAGTAGAAATGTTTATTTTCCTTTTATTCACACTTATAACTATTGCAATAATGTAAGACCTTAGACTAAAAATTCATCTTAACTACGCAGTCATTTAAATGAAGTTCCTAAATTTGTATAGAGTGTGATCGATCACGTCATGTATTCACCACTCACCTTTGACTTACAACATCCAGCGACGTCTCTGAAGACTGAAGACACCCGCCTTCCGACGATAGAAATTTGAACATAATCGTAACTTTCATTTTCAATAAAATTTAGACTTTTCTATAAATATATTATTTCAAAACCATTGTTAAGAGACCACTCTTAAAACATTACAAAGAGTAGTACTAAGTATGTGCTGCAGAAAGTTTCCCAAAAGCAAATTGTAGAAAATCTTCTTGGAAACAATATCCAATTCTCTAAAATAATTTGAAAAATAACCCTAAATTACTATTAGCAATAACTACCTTGCTTTTAAATATGTTCCCTTTAAAGATTTACAGAAATTAATTAATTCGGTAATTCTGCTATATTAATTAGAATATTTGTTGAATATGTTTTTAGCTAATTAGATTTTAATATCTAAACAGTTAGCCACTGGCTTGCACTAAGAAGGACGAAGCATAAGAAACATAATTTTGTCTGGTTTCAATATTATATATCACTTTCTTCTTATAAAATGTAATTTTGAAAAACCAATGTTTCACAAAAATTGATTCTCAGACACTTGCTATTCTATAATTTAAGCCGTTTTCCTAAACACTTTATATCAAAACGAATTCCAAAATTCAACAATTTTGAAGTTAATTTAATATTTCAGCTTGCCTTTAAAAACACGAAAACTGAGCTACTATTGTTTTTTCACTTGCACAACTACTTTAAACGAAAAATGTAACACCTAACATAAACTTTATTACAAGTTTTCCTAATAAACACGGAACTACACTTAGTAATTCGTTTCTATATTCCACTCTTTCCTCGAATGGCCTCTAATCTGGCTTAATCAGATTAAGAAAGTGACTAGACAAAAGCAAAAGTGATTCTCCCCAACTCAAGTGAATCTCTTGCCTAATTAGCAGAAACTAACGAGATACTGACCAACTAGGGCCTTTGCTCCCGTTATACACCACTAATAAACAGAAACAAAATCTCGGGTAGCAAAGATGTGCGTCGTAATATCGTGGAGTATGAGGGTCGTCAACCCCATGAAAGGACGGTTACTGTACCCCGACTTCCAGAATTATCACCGACCATAGATGCATATCCTAAACCTGTACCTATAGTTCTCGGGCAAAAAAAGGAGGAGCATAGAAGGGATAGGAGTGCATAATTAACAGAGGCTAACCAGATACTGACCAATTAAGGCCTTTGCTCCCGTTATATACTGTTAATAAACTAAAACGAACTCCGATCGTACATAGATGGGTGAGGCAGCGGCTTACCCCAATCAAATCCGGTCCAACAGTGGCGACTTCCTCAAGCCAAGAGTGTCTTTGGTACCAAACGCTTTGCCCCGTCCAACTCACCAATCCCAGAAGGACCATTGTTGGAACGCGTAAGCAGCCCAAACACCCGCGGTCGGATATAAAAATACCCAACTAGATATAATAAATATATCAAGTGCGGTGTGGCATACTTCGCCGGGTGCTAACCGCGGTAACCCCACCTAACGGACAACCAAGATGAGCCAACTTTACCCCAAACATAGATGCACAACCAGACCACAGTTTCTAGTTCTCGAGCGAGAGGATAGATGGTAAAGGATCGCGAGGGAAATGATGAGATTACTTAATATGGGGGAGAAACCTGAATTGACATTAGAACCTAAATTTTAAAACAAAATGAGACCATACGAAGACTACAACGAGAACGAGAAACGATTATGCAGATTAAAATAACTTAAAATCGTCTCAACACCAACTGATATTAATGAGAAATATATAAAAAATTGCAACTAAACGAGCATTTGTCAGTTTGAATTTTGTAAAAGCAAGTTGAAAAATTAGTTAACGCCAAATAGGTTAGGTTAAGTAATTTAAAAAGAAAATCGTGAAAGACTTGCATTTGAAAATATGGAAATATAATTAATAAGCAGGTAATTGGGTGTTTAGAAAAACTTGCTTAATTTAGATACTTAATATTTCAAAAAATTATAATTTTATTTCAACAATTTAAAGAGAGGCAAGAATGAGGAGAATAGAATTCTATTTCATAAAATTACGTCTTTGAAAAATATCGAGAATTACGCGTATGATATTATTTGTTATGTTATGAAATTACATGATAAGAAATAAATTGTCAGAGATGTATGTAAATTTCACACAGTGTTTTACTAAAATATCGTATATATTGAAAATTTTCCATTTCGAAACCTGCCTAGAATCACAACTTATGTGAAATAATTACGCATTTTTATGAATACCTGTAAGAGAACAATTCTTCTAGGTATGATCGATCACACTTTGTACATTAACCATCTGCAGTTTTTGCATCCTATTTAGATACCTATTGTAAATACACACACAAACACGTACACACACCCTATCAATTTACAAAATTAAGAGAAAGCTAATCTAAAAGATATTCCATTTGTTAAGTAAACTTCGGCCTGAATTCTGTGGAAAAAGGAAAAACAGATAAACTACGATAAAACTGTGGCGTAAATTATGATAATTTTTATTTTCTTGTAGTTTACTCCACGTAGAACAAATAATTATTATGTTTTAGTGCTCAGTATATATTTCATTTTAATCAAATACAGTCGAACTTCGATAACTTGAATTTTTGATAACTCGAAACAAATTGGTTGGCGTTAGCGTCAAGAGTGAGAATTATGTGTAATTTTTACTTGATAACTCGAACTTCTATTACTTGAATATCTTGATAACTCGAACTTCTATTACTCGAATATCTTGATAACTCGAACAGAATATTTGGCGCCACCTTCGATAAGTCGAATTTTTTGGGAAGCGTCGAGTGTTTTGCGTTCGTATTTAAAAACAAATGAACATACAACCGATTCTCTGTACGATGGTTTAAATAACATTGAACCCTTAACCATAATATGTCCCCTCCCCCGCCCATGCCTTATTGTTACACCGATTAAGAAATCGTAGCTTTTATTTAGGTTTCTTTGCGGTCACCAGCAAACTAATTTATTGTTTAATTATTAAACTGCCCTGCTAAGAGTAGACAACACAAGAATGCATTGGTTCAGAAATTTGTTTACAAACCCTAAATTCTCGGTAATTAATTAGTCATGGACATCAAACTTTTTGAATCCGGGGTATTAATTATTTTCAACGTAAAATATTTCTAATAATTCAATAGTATATGTTTCAGACGGGAAATTTCAGAAAAAGGCTAGATATGAGGCTATAAACTTTTTTGGTATTTTTTAAGCAAACTTAAAATGATATAAGTTAGATTTACCTTAAAATAAGTAGTCATGAATGATAAATTTAAATAAAGTCAGCGAAATATTCGGTTATGCCGAATATTCATTAAAATGGCCGAATATTACGATTGCCGAATAGTTAACCGTCAACCAAATATTCGTTTCACCTCTGTAAAATAATACATACGTATTATGTATTTTATTTAATAACTCGAAGTCTTGATAACTCGAACTTTTTTTCTGCCAAGTCATGGTTCGAGTTATCGAAGTTCGACTGTATTACGTTACAGTTTCTCAAACTGGTTGAAAATAAATATATTTGTGGGAAATTTACTAGGTTGGAAGTGATCATGCAGAAAATGAAAATGTGATGGACAAACATGGATTAGGAGTTGTGAACAGAGAAAAGTTTGTTGATTTTTCTAAGACAAATGGCCTAGTTAATAGTTAATTGGCGGTATATTTTTCAAACATAAGAAAGTTTTTAAGAGTTTCCTTCACACGTGTTCGTCACCTGATGAACACTATAAGAACTAAATTGACCTCATAATGATCGAAGAAAAATGGATAAATTCGTTACGGGATGTAAGAGCGATAAGAGATGCCGACATAGCCTTCAACCACCACCTCGTAAAAGCAAAAATAATAACGAGAGATGAGATGACAAAATAGAATAACAAAAACATACCAGCAAGATCTAAATTTAACCTCGCAAAACTAAACAATATCGAAGAGGACAAAAAAATATATATTCTGTATAGGAGTATTCGATCACCTTAGAAATCCTCCCGTAGAGAATGTATGGCACGTGTATAAAACGGCAATTAACAAGAGAGACCATGGATATAAAACCATAAAGCTCGTGTTACAATAAACACAATCGAAGGAAGGCAAAAATAAAAAATAAAATTATTAAACACGAGGTACAAAAATGATGAAAGAATTACAGTAAAATTATTGGAACAAAAATAAGAGGTACCTTAAAGACAAACGAACAAACATGGAAAATTTAATGGAGGAAGCAGAAGAAGCTGCTCACAACAAAGTTATGAAAATCCTATATAAGATAACTAAACAAACAAATCCAGATCAAGACTTACAGGGGGAAATTACGAAGTATATAAAACAGACGGAGAAGTAATGGAAATATACTGACAAAATATTTTACAGAGATCTACAAAGTAAAAGAAATCAAGGAAGAAATAAATAACAATATGGTAACCCAACAACTTGACATAAGTAAGAAAAGCTCTCAGCAAAGGGCGAAATAGAAGAAACGCCTAAACAAATAAAAAATTTAAAAACACCACGCATAGACGAAATAGGAATCGAATTGCTAAAAATAGATAAGGAGAGCACAATATAAATATTGTACATACTAGTAAACAAGGCTTAATCCGCAGAATGGATCCCAGATGATCGGACACAGGGCATACTAATAAAGATACCAAAGAAGGGCGACCTAACTTGATGCGAAAACTTTAGACCCATAATGCTTCCATCAACAGCAACTAAAAATTATGACCACATTAATTTTGAAGAGAATGAAATCTGCCATAGCCATCAAGCTAAGGGATTTACGGAAAGGCGTTCGTGCATAGATCTGTAGTCTGTAACCAAGGGTAATAGAACAAATAATAGAAAAGGGACAAGACAAATGTGTTAACTGTAACAAGGCATTCGACTCAGTTTCAAGAAATGTAAAAAATACTGAAGTAATATGGTCTACCTGACAAATACATAAGAACACTCAAACTAATGTGTGACAACTTCTCCGCAAGAGTCGAACATTCAATGAAGCTATCACAGGAAATCTATATAAAAAGTTGCATTCTGTCCCAATACCTTTCTTTATTATTATCGACAGGTCGTGGAGAAACTCGCGTTCCCACAGTTGAATACTTTACAAAGAAAATTAACCAAAAATTTTATCGTAACATACATCAGCATAGTGGCGCAGTGTTTTACAATGTTGGCAACAAATCACTGCATATCAAACTTAACTACCTGACCTTTTAAATAGTGATAGTGAGCAGTGCTAAAAGACAAGGTCTAAGAGACCCATTAGCGATTTAGACGTCAAAGTATCATCGAGTTCTGCCATGAAATAGCATAAGTAGGTACTGAACTGGCGTAACCTACATTAAATATACAAAAGGGTCGTGCGAAATACAGAGGATAACAAATCCCAAATAAATTGGGGCATTTTCAGCAAACTGGATGACTTGGAGAGTTTGCAAATGATATGTGCTTGCCCACACCGAATAAAAAGCTAATGTAAGGAAAGTTAAACAAGTTAAAACCTAGAAGCAGAAAAGGTTGGCTTAACAATAAATGGGAACAAGACAAGAATTCTCTCAAATGCAAATAAAGAAGAACCAACGATAACACTCGGGGACTTAGACATAAACAAAGTGGACTATTTAGGTAATTCGATAGATACCAACGGCGGCGCATAAAAAATATAACCAGAAGAATAGCCTTAGCACAAACAACATTTGATATGCTAAACAAAACATAGAGATCAAAAAACATTCTGATCAAAACAAAACTCCGTCTATGCAATACAACCATTAGAAGTTTGCTACTTTATGGGACAGAAACATGGGTTAGAAACAAACAAAACATTAAGAAACTTCAAACCTTCGTTAATAAATGCCTTAGATACATACATCGAATAAATTTGCCCGAATAAATATCAAGTCGACATCTGTGACCTACAATTACAAAATCTATCACGGAGCAAAGCCAAATGCATAGCACAGGACATGGAAAAATGGAAGAAATTAGTTCCGAAAAGAGCAATAGAAACGAACTCAACCCATGGTGGGCAGGACTAGCAACTCTGCCATCCACTTTGCTTTTGAAACGCCCCCTCTGGTACCATTTGCTTCTTAAGGAACTACAGGAGTAAGAAGAAGAAGTAGGGAACTTATAAGGTCTTGGTTAAGACAGTTACTTCTCATTCATTCGCACCACTTCTAATAAAACTAATGAATAAAAATGTGTTCTTACCTGATACCTATGTTGAAATGTTCTCAATCCGCAGTCTTTTGTTGGTCCAGGGCCATCCACGGTGATCGATATTCTCCTTCTTTCATCTGCTCCAATGTCACAACCCCCATCATCCTCGTTCCTCAAATATCCTCTTGCTGTTTGAGACACGGCTTGGTTCTCAGCCCATTATAAATTTGTTCGTATTTGCAGGTTTATATCAATGCTGTAACAGTTACGGTATATACAATCATGAACTGTATTATTGATGAACTGTAGGTCATTCTTTTCAATGCATGAAATCCAAATGTTATAGACCAAATAGTAAGATTTTTTTCAATTCTTTCACATTAATTAAAAACGAAGTTTAAATTTCCAAAATTAGAAGAATTTAGATTATTAGGAACTTACAAATCACCCCAGTAATAAAAATATTCACTTAACTTTCTACTAAGTTCAGAATATTGTTACAGGTAAATCCGTCTCCATCATTGCTACATTTCCTACGTTACATAATTTATTAGAATGACATGTTAAACAATGAATGATACTAAAAACAGCCGACCATATGTATCTTATGAAACCTCTTATCAAATATTCCAATTTTTGTCTGCGACTGGTATTTCGGATAAGTAGGTACAAGAGACCTGCTGATACGCAACTAATAACTAATTATGGAAAAAAATCACCGAAAATGCTTAACTAGAAAAAATAGTTTTTTAAAATATTTCGAGGCGGTTTTTGGTTTATTATTCTACAATTTACCCATTTTTTATGTTTCATAAATAAAGAATTTATTACCTATTATAATCTAATAAATCCTATCATCTTTATTTGCACAAACTATTAAAATTCAATAAATAGTCTTCGATGAATTGTGTATATTAAACTAATGAATATACTCAAATAAAAATATGAAGCTGGGGTACTTCCTTGGGACTAATTATATAACGCTAATGATACTAATAAAAGTAAAATCAGGAAATAACAAATAATTCAACAAAATAATATAAGTGACAAAAAGTGTTAGGTGGAGAGAATAAAATGACTTACAACTTACAATAAAAGGCTTATAATTTTTAAAGGAAAACAGGGAGTCCTAAATAAAATGCTATTAAACAATAACTTGCATAATTTAATAACCCTTACCATTTCGATGCACTCAAATGTCACTATAATTTAACGATAATTTATAAATTTACTTTGACGATGTTGCACTGAGTTCTGCACATTTCAACGTTCAATATTAAAAGAGCGAGAATGTTACAAATTATCAGAAAGCCAGTTTTGTGAAAGGTTTGAACTCGTTTTGGGCAGAGATGATAACGAATAAATATTTGTTAAACGGCCTTGTATTCATGTTTTATCAAAAAGTTGCATGTCCTCTACGTTGAAAAAATGTTTCCTTGTATTTAAAATTGCATTTTACTGTTTTATAATTCAAAATGTTTCAGTTTCAGAATGTAATTTGTGTTCGCCAAACCTGAATTTTGATTTAAAATACTTTGAAATTTCCCAATTTATTTATTTATAACGTAACACAAATTTTTAAGTTTGCTGAAATATTTCTAATGTATTCCTTAACAAAAACCAACAAAATACCAATGATGAAAGGATCTTCGTCCTAATTAAGGCTGTTTTTGAATTATTTCCAAACGATTCTTAGTCTTAAAAGTATTTAAATTTAAAAAATGTAGAAAAATATTTGTAGGTCTGTGACGAGAACGGATATTTTTTAATTTTTATATTTTACCTTCCATTTAGTATAATATTTTAGTCGCCCTATTAATTAACAACATTTTAGTTCATTTTGACCATGTTTTAACAAAAACATTATAACTTTCTTTATTTAGGATAAAAAATTTGAACATTTTTTCGAAATAACCACTTCAGCATTTGAATTGAACATTTGAACATGGAAATAGGTTTTTTAAATTTGAAATCGATAAACCTTGCAAAGTTTTTAAAAAGGAGGAACATTATTGTTTCAATTTTTGTAGGATTTGTTATTCGATTTTTGAAAGTGAAAACTGGAACTTAGAAATTAATTGTTTACCTCGTTCTTTAATTTCAAAAATCCTTCTCTTGGAAATGTGATTTAAATAGATATTTTTGAAATTAGTTTTTGCAGGATTCTCAAATTCAGCCTTGCCCTTTTTCATACTCATATACCCTGCGATGCATTATTCCAGATATCTTCCTTGGTGACCCTTGTTTGCCCTTGGACTTAAATTGACATTTTAGAAAAATTGCAGAATTTTTATTTGCCACCTTAGAAAATAAGAAATGATTAAGATTTCCGATTTCAGTTTTAAAATCTTTAAGGTAGAAACTTTAGAAAGCCCTTTTTTAAGCTAAGCAAAAAACCCTAACATTTTGAAATACTAAATTAAAGATATAAACATCAGATTTTTAATTTATTCAAAACGTAAAGTTTTAAAACTTCAAGTTATGGATATGTCCGAAACCGTTGGCTTATTTGATTCTAAAAATTTAAGTAGGCACTTAAATTTCTAATATATAATTTGATATTTTTGTTGCCCAATTTTAAAATACTTGGCCGTAATACTGTGTCATTTAGAATAATTAGAATTTTATTGAACGTTTACGCTATTATTTCAGCTTCAAATAGTTCCTTTCAAATTTTCAAAATAGTGAATTTAGTCTCAAAACGTGAATTTTTAGAATTAACGGACTGTGCCTCTAATTTATCAAGATGTTTTTAGTTAAAAAAAGTAATATGTAGTAAAATTTATTTTAGAACGGAAATGAATTTACAGTATTTCCATTTCCATACTACGACTTTTCTACTACTGCCGAACTTACGTAATTTGTGATAAAATCATGTACCTACTTTCTTTTTTACCAATAAACATCAGGATTCTTTAATTAAATTGTGTTTTCTACAACAACAAAAAAAGTAACGATCAATATTTTTAGTGTAATGTGTTCTATAGGAAATAAAAGGAAGTTTATGAAAAAATGGTTAATGGTTAGAATTTATTTAAGTTTTTATTTGTTGACGTAATGTTTAAAATACGTTTTACCTTCAATAATAGTATTTTATGTATCTAGGACGAAAAGTAAGTCTGTAAGGTATGAGCAAGTTGTTTACGGCCGAGGCGGGTAGCCGAGGCCGTAATTACTTGCTAGTACATTAAAGACACTTTTCGTCTGAGGTACATACATAATTTTATGTCATACTGTTTCTAAAGTTGTTAAATCATTAAAAGAAATCTCCAGCAATTTGTAGCAGCATTAGTTTTAAGTAACTAATCTAAGGCGCAACCATTCATATCTCCTAGCAACGAGCATTTATAGAACAAAAAGTGACACTTTTCGTTCTAGGACTTTAAAATGATACTAGCACTTTAAAGTGTCACTTTTCGTCCTATAAATCGTTCGAAAAACGTTGCTTTAGAAACGAGTATGACATAAACAAAAATATGTATCCGACTGCCGACTTAATAAGGGACCAGGTTCGTTCTGCAGAGCTTATAGGTCAAAATTTTAAGTCACATGTTCTAAGATTCTTTGACAGATCGCTTACTTAGATAGAGCCATTTTGAAGCAAGCTACCTCTGATTGTATCGTTTAATCGAGAATTAATAGATCAACGTTATTTCTGAATTTGTAAGTTGGGTTGCCTATTCAAATTGTTATGGGGCGCGTCTTATGTGAATCACCCTGTGTAGTCTTGGTTAAGACGCCAACTTCTCATTAATTCACACAATTCTTAATTATAAACGGTAATTAATAAAACTGTGCACTTACCTTGCGCCCAGCTTGAAAATGTTGGCACTGCAGCAGTCCTTTATTGGTGCAATCCCATCCACGGTAAAAATGTATTCTCCTGGTTCTGTCGTTCCCAATGTTTCAGAACCATCATCTTCGTTTCTCAAATACCCTCCTTGGTGTTTGACACATGGCCTGGTCCACAACTGCTCATGATTTTTTTCAAGTAGTTACAGGTCTGCACCAATGCTATAATAATAAACATACATCAAATAATGAACTTATAACAAATTAACGTTAATTAGTTCCTTTCCCATGTGAAAGCCCAGGAAGACTTTCACAAAAAGAACACTACATTAATTACAAGTAGCCCAAAGATACATGGAACGAGCAATATTAAACATCACACTGAAAGATAGGAAGCCAATACACTGGATTAGACAACAAACAAAAATTGAAGACATTGGACAGGCAGTAATGAAAATGAAGTTATGATGTGACGGACACAGCAAGAATAGACCCAACAAGGTGGGCGTGAATCACAACAGAGTGGAAACCATGGGGAAAAAAGCAAAGATGGAAACGGCACGAGAGATAAATGGAAAGAAATGGAGGAGCCATATGTCCACATGCGGACCGAATGAATAAAATCCAAATTTTAAAGATACAATTACTAAGAACTTTCGACATTAATTCGTATTAATTAAAAATAGAAATTACATCTTCAAAATTATAGAAATTTTTAATTATTGTTTGTTAAAATTAGATTGGGTTGACAATAACATTTTTCAATTTATGAATCACCCCAGTCATAAATTTATTCACTACGTTTGTACAGAAGTTGAGAATCTTGTGTTGAAAAGACATTTACATCTGCGAAGGTGTTGCAAAATAAATAATAATTTTTAAAAATCAGTGTCCGCAAAAGTTGTCTCAACTAAGAACAACAACGGGATTATCTACTACCAAACTGTAGTCAAATGATTAACTGAAAATGTTTAATAAAAAAATACTAGCTCTTAAGAATACTTATCTTAGGACGTTGTCTGTCTTATAACTGTATAAATGCGTATTTTTTTCTTTCTCCTATAGTAAATTTGAAAAATATTATTAAATAGTAACAACTTGCACAATTTAATAAAGCTTACCATTTAAATGTACTCAAACATCACTGCAATTTAAATTAAAACCGTCAAATTATTTTTAAACAATTCACAAGTTTTGTTTGGTGACGTTGCGTTCATATATAAACGTTGAAAACAAATTTGGTATTGAATTTTAAACGAATAACGTTTTAGCAACTTCAGAATTACAAGTTAGGTCTTTTAATTAAACGTGTTAATTTTTAGAATACAAACTGCGTTCATCATATTTAAATTTAAATTAAAATCGTTTATGATTTTCAAAACACAAACGTAAGGTAAGGTAAGCTATTGACCAACGCCCCACGAGAGAGCAAGAGAGCATGGCCGGCAACATGGAAGGTTAAGGTTTCCAAAGTTGCTTTTCATACCTCAGTTGTTTCGCACGGTATATTTACGGGCTGGTGTGGTAAACACCACGCCTTCCTGTGTTTCGGTGACTTGGCAAGCCACTCGCCGAGCATCCGACTAGGAAACCGTCCGCCTGCCACTCCGGCGAAAAAACGTCAACGTAACAAATTTTTAAGTTTGCCAAAACATCTCCATAAATTGTAACATATTTCTTAATTTGTTTAAAACGAAAATCTAATTCAGAAAAAACTTCGTCCCGACCAAAACTGTTTTTGAAATATTCTCGAAAGATTATTTTTAGTTACAGCATTACTTACATAGTATTTAATTCCAAAATTGATTAAGTTAAATTAATTCGAAAAGATATTAAATTACAAAATGTCGAAACTGCGGCTCTGTTGTTTTACAACAACAGCAAAATATTTCAGCTCTCATAATTCCGAAAAAACTTAAAAGTATTTTATTTTTAAATATTAATCTGTAAATGAAAGATAAAATTTAAGGCTAAAACAATATTCAAACACTAACCCCTAAAAATTAATTAAATAAATTTAAAATTAAAAAAAAATAGTGAAGAGCAGAATCAATAACTGGAATGCAGTAAACAATAATAATTTAAAATATTTCTTATATTTCATATTTCTCAATAAAATTCTTAAAATAATTTATTCAGTTTGAAGTGCATTTTATAAATTGAGATGAATAGTACAAAATACAGCAATGGAGCAATCTTTCCATCTTTTAGAATTAAAATTTTTGTACATGGTTTGTCACGACGCGACGCAAGCAATAAATTATAAATACAACCAAATCTAACTTTCAATTTGACTTTAGATTAAAAATGTTCATATCGCATATTTAAATTTAAAGTGAGCAAAAGATGTGCGATTTTAACGTTTCTAAACCAACAGGAACTGAGAAATAAATGCCATTTTTGCCTAATATTTATGATTATTAAACTTAGAATGCTTGTGAATAACTTTCAAAATTAATTGCACAACCAAATGAACTGTTATCAAAGCTGAAATAATTTACTACATTAACAAAAACATGGTGTTTTAAGGGAAGCGTTTGTAAACAAAAAATATCAAAAGAAGGCCAACAAATGTTTTGTTAGTTACGTAAACACTTTGATATTCAATAAAATAGTACTCAATAAACTCAAACTCAAATATGTATAAAATGTAAAAATATTTCAGTTAATTCTTAATTCACAGAGATTACCTCCTCCTTCTTATATTCTCAAAAATGGCTTTACAAAGCAAATATGGAGCTTTGTAAGTAGAAGTATAAACTATTTCTTTGATATTAAATATCAAACAATAGCTGGTTAGGTAATTTTATAAATTCTTACCTACGTAGACGCCCAAGCAACAACAATAATCACTGTTTATGTCAAAACTTTAAAACGTTATTTTTAAAAATAATTAACAGTATTTAATTTGATGTCATTACTTTAACACTGCAACTTGTGCTCTGCACCTTTAATTGAAAAATTAAAGGGCAGAGGGGCGACAGTGGTGGGCCAACTGGTGCTCAAGTATGCGAGGCCAAGCTGATAACACGCAGATGCTAAGTTTTAGCAGAAACTTACCTTTCCTTAGAATAAAATTTGTTATTAAATTTAAAAGGACCAAAGTTTTGATACTTTAAATAAAATTTAAACACATTTGCATTTCGTTAAAGGTGCAGCAATAAATTAATGTAAAAATATACAGTGTCCACTTCTAATTTCCAATTTTGAAAAAATCACTCCAAATTTCCTAAAAAATCGTGAACATTAGGTATTTAGTTACAGAATGACTACAACGGTGGGCCAACAATAGCAAAATTTCTATTCTGATTCTTACGTATGCAAAGCTAAGCTAATAATGTCTTGACCCTTAGCAATCTTTTAAAACCTATCTTTATGTTATAATAAGCTGAGAAACTTGCAATATACGTGGCAGCTAATAAATGTATTTATTTTCAATTTCATAAGGATAACAATTTCAAATTTCACGGGTTTTTTCCTGAGTGCCGCATGTTTTTAGGTTTCACTATTAGACTTCCATCTCACCCTTTCACAAATTCGACGTGCATGTCGTGGGCCATGAGATATCGGGATACGTCTACCTAGTTATGCGGTGTGATTTGTGTTGCCTATTAAGAAGAAGTAAGGCGTTACCAGACGAAATGAACAGAATACCAACCAATTATAGTTTTTATTCATCACATAAAACTAATATTTATATATCTAGACATTAGTTTTGAACTGCAACAATTGTTTCTAATTATTTATATCTCGTTAAAGATTAAGGAATTAAACAGCTTTTGCAGACTTTTTAGTAAATATTCATTTAAAAATTTCATATCTTTTCTCATTGAGTACATTTGTATCAAACTTCTTGTGAAGAAAGCGAAATAATTAAACTGCATGTTAAAATGTTAATTACATTAATTAGTGCAATAAGCTTATCCGGCATTGTTTCATTTAACTATTATCAGTTGGCTAAAATAAATACAATAATTAATTGTAACCCAGATTTACTAAGGCACTAATCTTCTAATTAATTAACGTCAAAATATGTGTAAAGGATTTACCCTTGTTATAATCGGATTGTATTAAAAAGGAACGTTGAGGGAATGTAGTGTGGGTTGCATAAATCCATTAGGGAAATTTCCGATTTTCTTCCAGTCATGCGCATTCATAAATGCGAAATACGCGGGCTTTGCCTTTTGGGCTTTATGCTTTCGGTTTATATTGCCAAATTCAGAGCACGAAAAGGGTTGTTTCATCCCTTGCTTGCTTGTGATGTGAAGCATGACGCCTTCTCTAAATGAGCAGTGGTTATTGTTTACCGTGTTATCGTTCATATTTGTTGGTAAGTCTACCGTGAAGTTAATTTTACTGTTAAATTAATTTTTTAAGTACTTTTCAAAACATAATTATAGAAATGAATTTTATGGTTTGCTGTGACGGAAATCTTGCGTTTAATTAAATTCTGATAAGGAAATTATTTTCTTTATTATTGTTTTTTGTAAAATTAAAGCAACATTTATTTAATGCAGAAAAATAATTATTTATTTATTTTAAACTCAAGTTGAATCTGAACATCAGGAACGAAATTCTCTAAATTTGTTGTGTAAGAAAGTTTTTCAATGACCTTACGAAAGTTGAAAGTGGGCATATTTCTTAATAACAGTTGCTTTATTTGATGTTATCTTACTTGAAAATTCCCCCAACGTATATGTAAAGAAAAATCTTGGGCGGAAATTCTGAAGTTTTCCCATTTTTCAAACTCGTGCTTAACCAGGTATGATTTACACTACTTTCCTTGGTATATTTGAGATGTTTGTAAAAAGAAAAACTGGTATAAAATTACAAAAAGACGTAAAATAAGATTAAATATTGAACTTCAAGGAAAATTACCGTTTAATATGAATATCACAGTGGTAAAAGATTAACCGAAAAAGTATATTATTTTAATTTTAGTCGATGTTTTTTCGTATAAAACTGTTAATCTTTTTTTGGGCTTAAAAATAGCTTTCCGCATAAAAATTCCTTCTTTGCGATCTTAACCAAAGGTATACAATCGATAAGCCTCTTTATACGAAACTTTTGCATTTTTTCCCATTAATAACTAACCAAACTACCAAACCCCTCTGAAAACGTAGTTCATAACTCTCTTGTAAGTACAAAAGTTGTGTAGAAGCACATAAAATAAATTACTCCGACTAAAACCGAGTCTAAAAGGATTATTTATCAAAGGAGTCTCGATTTTTGTCGAATTAAAACACATTAGAGAATTCAACAGGCGCTTTATAAACACGAAAATATGATTAGTTTAATATACTGAAACAGTGTATCTAACTTTTAATTAACTAATATTTGCCGAAAGCTGTACTCATTTACTCATTTATCCTTTTCGTTAGAAATTCAATCTCGTCTTGTTAACGTTAATACTACCCAGGAATTACCTTCGTGAATTTTCTTGAGAAAATGAAAGTTCGTGGGTAAACAGCCATTTGGAAATTTTGTGGGGGAATTTATTAAAACTGTTACATTTTATCAAGCTTTTGTTTGGTGTTTAAAATGTTTGCAAATAAAATTAAAACTAGAATTAATGTGCCAAATTAAAAAGATCAAAATTTCGTTGTAGTAGTCTTTAAAATTGATTTTTAGAATTCCCCTCGTATGTTCTTGAGTTGTCTCTCTAATTTAAAGATTTAACAAAAAATCCCCAACTTTGAATTTATCAGAATTTTACGTGAATTTCGGGACTAACCATGTAAGGATATTTAACCAAGCTTGCAGAATTGTTTCTCCTGTTGCAAATAGATATGACCTACAGGGTGCAATCAGAAAATTAAGTTTGGATGTCTTTGTTTAAGTACAATTTGGACTAATTGTTTCATGTCATATTTTGAAATTATGTACGTAAATAATCAAGCTCTATGTCTGGAAAGGATAATTTGATGATAAAAGCTTAAGGGTGATTTTAAAACGAACTTAATCAAATATTTTGGATACATTTTAGCATAATTTTTAAAACGTTTCATGCTTATTTAAACAGATGTTTGATGTTATTTTAACCATCCCTTTGTAACTTGTTACATAAATAAAAACAAACCTAAATTTATTTATAAAAAGTAAAGAGGCAGATAACTTCTATTATGTAAACAACCAACAAAGGTTTTTGAACGCAGACGTGAGAGATAAAAGCGTATTTGTTTTCAAAACAAATAACATTCCAGGCCCAATATTTAAAAATAAAGCTATACAATCATTAATGGTGTTTTAATTCCCGAAGTACAAAGTCCATCACGCACACCCAATCTTTATCGCGTTTTTCCGAAGTTTTATGTTCTCTCCCCAGTATTTCTGTTTTTTTGCAGTTGCAGCTATTATGTTTGCCTTCCCTTTACTTTGATGGCTAGAATAACAAAAACTTTGCACTCCACTTTAACAAAAAGCTTCCTCTACCGGATGTTTTTTTGATCAGAATGTCATTACTTATTATTACGCCGAAGCAGGTCGATTTGCTCCCATTTTTAACTTGGGGTTTTATACAAAGTAGAACAAAACAATATTCAGATTAATACCCTCCAGCGGAGGTTTTCAAGAATTCGTACAAGACTTTCAGCTCTTCTATTCGGCGAACTAATCCTAAATTCTGGAGAAACTTTTCTTCCTAGTAAAAAAATACCAAAAAAGTATATGCTTTTAAAATTTAAGCTTACTAAATTATTTTGTTAAATTTTGATAATCAGCACATTGCGTAATTATTTGGGAAAATTCTTGATGTTTGATGCTGTTTGAAGGAGTTTTGGGGTTTTTTGTTATAGTAAAAAATGTCTTCACGTACGTACAAGTGACCCATTGTGTTGATCCTCTTAAATTCATTAGGTACATGACACTGCCTTTTATATCATGTGTTCCAAGAGCTCAAAAACGGAAGTTGCATTGAGCGGCGGAGGTGGATCAATATGCGCGTCGCAGCGGCTGTACCACACACACCTACAAATAAATAAATGTTATGTACCCCAATGCTCATGTACAGGGTGCTCTTGCTGCCGACATTACTGAATTTGGCTAAGTTTTCTCTCTGATCCTTTTAACGTGCTGTATCCGTTCCAAGGACGTTTGTAACTTATATATCAAAACATTCGACTTGTAAGGACATATTTTCGAGTATACCATAAATTCGTAAGGATCTAACAAGGGAATACTTTTAATGATTTTTTGTGAACTTTTTTCTGTATAAAATTTAAAAAGTAATAAACCTGAATTTACTTTACTTTTAGCCCTTGTTTAAACTTTTAAGAAACTTCAGAATCTTACTTTGAAATTTAAATTGGTTTAAACTTAAAATACAATCTGGAAAATGGGGCTTTCGATAACTAAATTTTGACAACCCAAATTAAATACGAAACTCTAAGCCTTCAAAATTTACTTTTGCGTTAATGTTTTACTCAGTTTAGACTTAAATTGCGATCTGGAAAATGGGCTTTCGATAACTGAATTCTGGAAATCCAAAATTAAATCCTAAACTCGAAGACTTCAAAATTTGCTTTTAAGCGTTGATTTTTAAATTAGTTTAGGCTTAAAATATAATCCGGAAAATGGGGCTTTCGATGACTGAATTTTGGCAACTCTAAATTAAATACCAAACTCGAAGACTTCCAAATTTACTCTTCAGCTCATTTTTTAAATTACTTTAGGTTTAAAATATAATCTGGAAAATGAGGCTTTTGATAACTGAATTCTGGCAACCCAAAATTAAACACGAAACTCGAAGACTTCAGAATTTACTGTTTGGCGTTGATTTTTAAATTAGTTTGGGCCTAGAATATTATCTGGAAAAAGGGACTTTCGATAACTGAATTCTGGAAACCCAAAATTAAACACGAAACTCAAAGAATTCAAAATTTATTCTTGAACGTTAATTTTTAAATTTCTTTAAGCTTAAAATATAATCTGGAAAATGGGGTTTTCGTTAATTGAATTCTAGCAATTCAAAATTAAATACGAAATTTGAAGACTCCAGAATTTACACTTTGATGTTGATTTTTAAACTAGTTTAGGCTTAAAATATAATCTGGAAAAGAGGGTTTTCGATAACTGAAATCTGGCAACAAACAATTAAACAAGAAAATAGGAGACTTCAAAATTTTTAAATTAGTTTAGATTTAAATGTTAATCTGGAAAAACTCGAAAACTTCAGTATTTCCTCCTGAGCTTTAATTTTTAAATTAGTTTAGGCTTAAAATGTAATCTGTAAAATTGGGCTTTCCTTAATTGAATTCTGGCAATTCAAAATTTACACGAAACTCGATGACTTCAAAATTTACTCTTTGGCGTTGGTTTTTAAATTAGTTTAGGTTTAAAATATAATCTGAATTCTGGCAACCCAAAATTAAACAAGAAAATAGAAGACTTCAAAATTTTTAAATTAGTTTAAACTTAAATTTTAATCTGGAAAAACTCGAAAACTTAAGTATTTCCTCCGGAGCTTTAATTTTTAAATTAGTTTAGGTTTAAAATATAATCTGGAAAATTGGACTTTCCTTAATTTAATTCTGTGGTAACCCAAAATTTACATGAAACTCAATGCCTTCAGAATTTTTGTTGGTTTTTAAATTAGTTTAGGCTTAAAATATTATCTGGAAAATGGAGCTTTCGAAAACTGCATTCTGGCAAGCCAAAATTAAATACAAAACTCGAAGATTTCCAAATTTACTATTGAGCCTCAATTTTTCAATTAGTTTAGACTTACAATATAATCTGTAAAATGTACTTGCGACAACTGAATTCTGGCAACCTAAAATTAAACACGAAACTAGAAGACTTCAACATTTTTAAGTTAGTTTAGACTTAAATTTTAATCTGGAAAATGGGGCTTTCGATAACTGAATTCTGGTATCACAAAACGAAATACAAAACTCAAGGGATTTGTTTCCGTGAACATCCTCAGCTAATCCAGCATCAAACTAACAATAACAAATTCGGAAATGTGCTTGGGTGTCAGTAATAATAATAAATCTATCGTTTTCACCATCCGGAATGAATTTAATCGAGTTTCATACTTGCCACTTTGGTGAATTGATGCTGAAAAATTAATTATTTCGGGTTTATAAAGTTTAACAAAGTCTTCATTCATAAATCTTAAATGAAAGCTGCAAGTTGTGAAGTTTGAGGTGTAAACTTTAATACCTTCGTTCGTTCGTATTAAGCTCCAGATTTAGATCTGAAATCTTCGCAAATATAAAAGTTCGGGTCACCGTAAATAAAATAAACTTTTTTATGATTAAATCATAATCCACAACCGTATGAAAATTTAGTTTTTAAATTCAAGTCTTAGTGTTGTCTTTCTACATAAACAAACGAGAAATTCTGCTGGATTTTAGTTTAATTATAACAGACGAACAAAGCGAACATTTTTACCCTTGAGCATTTTAGAAAGCTTGTTAATGTCAAAATTATTTACTTAAAAAGCAATTCAAGCAGCCTTTTCAATAAATGGCATTCTTGACATTCCTCTGTTTTCTCGCGAACTGAAATGCGAGAACTGAAGTTTACAACTTCTTCAGACGGAATCCTTTTGATGTAGTTATACTAGAACGTTTTTCGAGCTAACCTTTTCACTGTAAAACAATATAAAATGTTATGTAAATTGCTGCAGGAAATGTTTACCTTTGCTTAAATGCGCAACAACGCTGTTATACAAACCGGTTCGGAATTTTAAACATTTTCGGAGAAATTTAGAAAAAGCAATTTTTGAAAATCAACTTAATTAAATTAAATGAGTCTTGTGTTAATATTAATAATTTTAATGAGGACCCGTATTTGTCTATCGGCACCGCTACATAAGAATTCTTTTTTTAGCTGCAAAAATATTTGATTTTGGTATGGTTTTAGCATACAACTATGACTCTCCTTTGCTTAATTAAAGCGTTCTTTAAGGATCTTATCAGGAAAAGTTCAGATTTTCGTTTGAGTTTCCGTAATTGCTCTGTTAGACGAGTGCTCAGCGCTTCCACCTATATTTAAAGCATACAAACTTTTATCCACATATTATCTTTCGATCATTTTGAGCATATGCCCAATACTCAAAGTTCTATGGTCTCCTTCGCCTTGGCACCTCCACCAAATTTAAAATAAAATTTACAGTTTTCAGCTGCATATTAACACTGAAAAATGACCCTCCTTCGGTTGATTAAGATGGTTTTTAAGGATTTACCCAGGGCTCCTTTTAGAGGTGGCGTAATTGGCCCTTCATACGTATTAAAGGCCTTCCTGAAACAATTTCAGGCGCATGAATTGTATTTTTTTCAAAACATTCGTGCTGACATAGAAATCTTCTTTTAAAATTCCTCTGAACTTATTCCTCAATACCGTTTTTTAATTTAATATCTTTAAATTTACGTAGGCACCTCCACCAAATCATGAAAAATCACGAATTTTGTTTATCACAAACAACACAGAAAATTGAAATAAGTTACACAAAAGGGAAAACAAGAGTATTAAGGACGTAGAACACTGAGTTTCACTTTATTGAAAAAGGAAAAATGAACGAGTGACGTATAAAAAGACAGTAACATGCGACTGTTGTCAATTTCAATTTAGTAATATTTGGAAGTGTCAGTCTGCAAATGGACTGGAAAATGCTTGAGTTTCTGGAGTTTCAGTTTATTTTATTGGTGAAATGTCGAGATTTTCCAGGCTTATAAAATACATGAACTTTCGTCGATTTGTATGAAAATTAAATATTTATAGGTAGGTACATAAAATAATATTTTTGAATTTCGTAAAATTCCCTCCTGTATGAAATTTTAACCGTACAAACTTATTTCAGTCAATATGAAGTCTGAAATTCTTAGGGTTGGTATTTCAGTACAGTCTTCTCATCTTATCTCATCAGCTATTTTCCTGAGAAACCTTTGCTAATTAAAATAACAGTTTCCTTAGAAAACATTTACCTGAATTCATTAGCAGATGGAAACGTCAGCCCTTAAGATGATTAAACTTTGTGAGTAACCTATTTTTATCTACAAAATTTAAAAAAATAGACACAACGTGAAAAGAAATTCACAGAGTGAAGTTTAAGACTGACGACAGTCATAAAAAAATACAAAAACAATTTAATGCAATTTAAGTTGTGTTAGTTTAATGGGCCGTTAGTTTATTTAATTACGAGTTTATGGAGCTTTTAGTGAGAACATTAATTTGGACATACATATTCATTAAAATTTCCATAATAAAGCAACCGAGTTTATGTAATTTCGGCCTAAGTGGCTAAAATAAAATTGTAGGCTCAAAAAAATCTGGTAATATTAATTTACTAATTTATTTTTTTATCAAATCGAAACTAAAATATTTAAAGAAAAACATTCTTTAATAATTCTCTGAAACAATCTTTTCAGATTTTAATTACTTTTTAAATTGCTTGCGTTTTGCTTGTAAAGATATAATTTGTTTCGGTCAATACAGCTTTTCGTTCTAATTTAACAATGAGAACGCACAGCCAAGCGAAGTAATAAAAAATTAATTTGTAAGGTTTTGTAACTCCCACAAGGCTTTCTGTTTGTACTTCTTTTCAGATTCTTCGAGACGGAATTTATAATAACGCGGTTTCGAACTTTGATTAACTTAAGTATAAGATTACGTTCTTGAAATTTGTGTTGTTATAAAAAAAAATATTCCAAAATTAGGTTTTGTTACAAAATATTTGAAACGAAACAAGGCTGATATTAATAACTAAAAATATCCCAGAAAATATGTTAAAGCCCGAGGGTTGCTTGCTTTATGAAAATAATATTTATGAAGTTTGTTTTTATTTTTATCATTTTCGTTAGAAACGCTGTATAAAGCTCCAGCTTTTTTTAATAATTCAGTTTTTATTAGGATTTCATAAAGGATAAAATAAACTTATACAGCATAAGTCTAAATAATATTCTCTGAGTGTTATTTTTCAAGCGGGTTTTGAGTTTTATTTTTTATCAACTGCTTTATATATTTTTTATTTTTATTTTATTTAATTATTAAATTGTTTGAACTCAATCATTAACTGTTAATCAATTTTTGGACCACGAAGAGTCACACGATTTCAGAATCACAAAATAAATCAATAAAAAAAATGTTTCGCTTAATTATGATAATTAAAATTATAATTCTTAAATAAATCAAAATTTTGAAATACTTTTTTAATCAATTCAGGGCCCGTCTTTCTTGACTCCGGGGAACACTGCAAAAGCTTTTTGTGCATGCCCTGATTAGTAGATCGTGTCCAGTTGGTGATCTTTGAGCCCAAAGCAAACTCCTTCGGTTCCATAGTAGGCTGCCCGAATATGCGCTGTCTTTTTCTTGCCAACCAACGCATCACAGATACATAAAATGTGTGTTTCAGTTTCTGTTTCCTTGTTGCGAAGTCGGTCTCCATTGTATCTACCGATCTTCCACTGGTGTTCCTTAACAATTGCATGTCCTGTTAGTAGACCTGTGACATGCTGAGTTGTACCATACCCATAAGAAGTAGTAAGTTCATCAGTTTTCTTCTTGCAAGGTCTGTTTATGAATGCTTTGCTGTGGTTTTGTCCTGGTCTGTTAGTCCGGTATCTTCCATGTTAAATGTCAATCCGGTCACTTACATACCCTCGGATGGCACTTCTTGCTAAGGCTGGTTCTGGGCCGAAGTAAGCCTCAGTTAACCCCTGCCTTGCTAATTCGTCGGCTTTCTCATTACCACAATGACCTGGTACCCAGAATAGTCCCACGACGTTCTGTTCTGTCAAATCATTGAGTTCCAATCTAGTAGAAGTCCTACTACTCGAGAAAGCATTCCAAGCCGCCTGGCTGTCTGTTGTTATGTAGATCCGCTTATGTTTATAAGCTTGTACCAGTCTCAGTCTTGGAACCGCCCGTGTACCAGATTAGACTTCCAGCCTCTTTGGGATCTTTCTAATCGTTACGATCCTGAATTACCAGTTCGAAGAGTGAACCTACAAGGTTTTTGGGGGTCATTTCAAGTAGAGGGCCCTCTATGCTACCAACTATATTTGCATTCTATGGATTCCCAATCTTGCCTCCCCTATATTACTATATGAAGAGAAGGAAGATCTAGGATAGTCTCCGTAGCAGCAGTGAGCGTTGACCTCATTGCCCGTGTTATGACAAGACAGGCAAGTCGTTGAATCTTACTTAGTCTTAGTTTGATGGATTCTCGCTTGACTTTGGGCCACCACACCATGGCCGCATGCATAATACTGATCGGACCACTCTGGTGTATAGCCAATGCACCATTCGTAATGTGAGGACCTAAGATTTATCATACGTTGGTCTAACGTAGTTTCCAATTTTTTGATAATTTTACCAATATGTCGGTTCCAGGTTAGTTTGGAGTCCAGTATGACTCGCAGGTACTTTCCCGACAAAACAGTTTCTTTACAGAAAAGAAGTGAAGTCTCAAATCCTCTTTTTCTTCGCGTAAGTGGTATTATGATGGCTTTTTCGCGACTGACCCTCAGGCCTTCCTTTCAGTCCACCTAGATACGACATTCAGAGCCTGTTGCATACGCCCCCTGACTATATAATTAATTATGTTAGATACTTCAAACTTTCATACAAAATAAATTTCCTAAAATGTTTTATTTCTGGGCCAACAAAAATCAGAAAAAAAAATCATTCAATAACATAAATTCGATCTTACAAAATACATTTTTGGAAAGTAATTAATTTATGAATTATCCAAAATTAGTATTACAAATAAATGTATCCAAAATGGCGGTTTATTTTTGGAGTTTTTGTTTTTCAAACATAAGCTTTAGGCTTTGTCTGTTTATCAACTGCTTTATTTATTTATTTTTAATTTATTTAATTTTTAAATTGTATAAACTCAGTTAATCAAAGATAGAAATTTTCCTAAAATTGGTATTTAATTTTTGGGCAGTCAAGAGCCAAATGATTTAAAATTCGTAAAAGAATTCTGCCTAGTAAGTCTTCTCTGGAGTAGAAGTGCAAGCACTTCCGTGGTTCAAAACCCTCCTAAGTCTGTAGGCCACTTGACACACGCACACCACAGGCATATGGAGAGAAGACGGCAACGCCCTGTAAAGGGCAAGCCACTCGAAGAAAGAGACCTTCTCTTGTTCATATTGTTTTTGTACAAGTTTTGTTCGGTCGGTTACCAGATTCGTTGATATTGTGAGTTTTCGGGATAGGAATCTTCTATTGAATATTTCTTTATAAACTTTGCATATTTTTGCAGTAACTGGATGAGTTCCGCTACAGAATGTGCATTTTGGATCCCTACCATCGCCCTTCTTTTTATTACATATTTTATAATCACGTTTCTCTTTTCTCTGCACATTGTATTGGGCGAGTGGGCGAGTACAGTTACTCTTTGTATGTTCATAACAGCGACACCTTGGGCATTGAATTTTTAATTTCTTTCTGGGTTCTCCAAATTTTACAATGCCATTTAACAGTAGTTTTGTTTTGTATTCTGCATTATTGTCCTTCTTGAGACCAATAAAGAAGAGATTTTTAGATATACTTTGTTTATTTTTTACGAATCCACCACTTGTATTCTCTACTGTATGACCAAGAGTTTGTATTGCTGTTTTGATTTCTTGATGCTCTGTAGTATGGTGTAAGTTTCGCAGCACAACTCTATACTTTTTGTTTTCTTCCAGTGTATGTATGGCTAATAACTTTATTATCGTCAAATATTTTTTAATTTTTTTGTAGTTTTCTATAAGTACTATTTGTTTGTAGTTTTACTTTATTACCTTTTAGTATGCTTTGTTTGAAACAGCAGAATTTAGTAATTTTATTAGTGGCCCTATTTTTTCAACAAAGTGTAAAATGAACTTTCTCTCTTTTTTGTTATCCTGAGTTGTTCTCTTCATCATTATTAATAACCATAAATTGTTCCCAAAATCAGTGTTTAATTTTTTTGGCTATCAAGCGCCAAAGGATTTTAAAATCATAAAAGAAACCAATTACAAAAAATGTTTTCAAAGGTTTTAAATAATTTCTGGGCTATTAAAAAGAATGATTTTTTTCAAAATTGTATAACAAAATAAATCTATCCAAAACCTTATATTTTTTGGGCCATCAACGGGAAAGTTAAAAAATCATACTGAAATCTATACCTGCATTTCATTAAAAATGGTGATTAATTTCCAAGAATTATACTTAATTCTTAGATAAGTCAGGATTGTGAAATACTTCAAACCTGCATAAAAATAAATTTATCTAACATGGTATTTATTGGCTAAGCCAACAACAGTCAGGAAAAAAAACGTAATAACATAAATTCTATCTTACAAGATCAGTTTTTAAAAGTAGGTACTAATTAATTTATGAATTAACCTGAATTATAATAACAAATAGATTTATCAAAAATGGCAATTTATTTCTGATTTATTTATTTTTATTTTATTTAATTTTCAAATTGTATGAACTCAATCATTAACTGAAATTACAAAAGAAACCACAATTGACAATCAAATACGAGCTCGAAATGTGTTTTTTGTTTCGATTAAACAGCTTTCAATTCCAACCAAGCTTTGTTCACGCTTTCCGCGTTAAGACTTACTTCCCTGGTGGATTTTCAATGAATGGTTGAATCTAAACCGAAGGTATTTTGTATGGATTCTGAGCGGATGATACAGTGCACAAAGCGAATGATACACAGATGGAAGAAAGATTAGAAAAGCATTAAAGACCCCGAAATCTCTTACATTGTCAGGTTTTCTACTGAAACAGAAATTAGTTTCCTCGGTTCGCAGTTTGATTTATACTTATCTTATTAATTACTTCTACCCTTTTGTGCCCGTTCGATTTATGCACAGTAGCAAATTCTGTTTTTATTGCTGTCCCAAATGGTTCTCGAAATAGTTTCCCCTTTTTACTGATCGAATGGACATTCTACGTGCTTGTTTGCTATTTTATTGTAAAGGGCTATACACATTCAGCGTTGCAAGCGGCTTTCCTTACACCATTTCCGTTTTCCCATCCACTTCTTTGAATTATTTACCTCGTTGTTTCCTTAGCAACCACCACTTGCTCGTCGCATTTAGAGTTTATTATTTATGTTTAGTTCCCATACGCTTGACAAAAGTTTCTCTGAAGCCTATTTTTTGCCTGGGATTTTTTGGTTGGTTAAAACCAATAGACATACAGAAAATACTTTTACCTTGATAGTTTCGTTTCCCTGAAATGGTGAAATTAAAGCATCCTTGGTATGTGTTAGTTGGGAGAAATTAAAGAAAGAAATTAAATTAATCCACTGGTGTTTTGGTATTTTCTAAAACCAAAATTTCATGAAATTGAAATTCTGAACAAATTAGAAAATTCCAAAAAGGGAAAACGTTCAAAAATGTATTATTTCACAACTACAACGTGGATTTTAAAGATTAGAAAACACTACAGAATTTGTACAATTTTCTAAAAATCTGTCTGGCCATATTTCAAGTGTAAACAATTTTGATTAACAAATCAATTGAATACGAACAAAAAGCGAATTAACATGCAACGTGAATGAACACAAATATGAAGCAGGAGCAACGCTTATTCAAACCTGTCGTTCACCATCACAGCCAATAAAATTTGAAGCGCAGTTTACGACCAACTAACCAATTTGTGATTTTATTATTATTACGAGATTACGAGGAAATGCGTTTAATAATCGATACTTTCATTAAGGCCGCAGCTGCTGTTATTAAACTTAATTAAACCCATATTGACTGAACTAACATTTATTCTGAAACCGAACAAAAAACGTAAACTAAGGGAATGTAATTAGTGCCAAAACTTTACCTAAATTTAAAAAATCTCGTATTTGAGAACCAATCTTACATTTCAATTTATCGATTTGGTTCAGTTTTAAATTAATTAAACGTCAACTTCAGCTTGAAAAATAACACGAACCGTTTTTATTGCGTAGATTTTTCATATTTTTCTTCTCGCATGTTTGGAAGCAAGTCCATTCTGACAAATTTAAATTGCTGGATTTATACCTTTGAGTTATTTATTTTAAATTAGCCTGCCCTTGTCAGAAATTTAAAAATGAAAAATTGTAAAAATTATGTAAATAAGTAAAATTCGTCTCATCTAAAATTCATACTTTTTATTATTTACTCTTCGTAAGCTCTTCTTCAGATCCATGTTCTATTAATAAGTCCGAAAAAAGTTTATTTCGGTCCATTTCCTGTTGATTTAATATTCGGGATACTTTCTAAAAGTAAGCAGAAAGGACGAGTCCGGAGTCACCTTAATATAAAACAGCAAGAGAAAAATAAAGAAGATAGGCAACAGCCGTCCTTGTTTCATTCTTAATGCGGAAAAGAGAAATACGCTGGTTTTATTCGTTTGTGCAAATAACTGCATTATTTATAAGTCCATTATCCCAACGCCTTTGGGTTATTTGATAATTTAGAAAGGGCCATATTGTTAACATTTTAAGGCCGGCTTGTGGAAAAACAGGCGACGTTACTTTGTAAACAGAGTTTTGCATAAAACATCAAACGTCAAATTTGAGTGAAATAATTGTTTTGATTGAGTTAGGGGATTAAATACCAAACATCCAGTGAGCTATGGGATTTAATAAAAAAAATAATTCTTGTACGAAACCAAACAAATCGAATATACTCAGTTATACAAAGTAGCACCAAAGCCCGTTCTGGGTCAGAATCGATTTCGAATTCTAAACGTGAATAAATTTGCATCCCAGGGATTAGTTGTATGCCCAAAGTGCTCTGAATTTGGTTAATTTTCATCCGTACGTAAAAGCTTCTACTACTCCGAAATCATTTCAGATTGATCGTAAAATTTTAACCCCCCTGGAAAAGAAACTCAAATTGTTTTCCAGATTTTACGAATATTAAATTTGGTTTAATTAATGCAAATCAAGGAAGTATATTTCAAATTCTTCTCTTTGATAAATTTAAGGATTTTCCGAGGGGTTTCGTTCACGTTAGGTTTTTATTAAAGGGCCGTTGTTATGATGGTTTATCGAAACTTTTTATGTTCGTCTTCTTGGCGAATGTCCTAAATTTTACTGCATTTTTATGTTTACGGATTCTTGCCTTTCTTTATTAAACTAGTTTATCGTCGTAGCTGGAATTTTATGATAGTCGATTACAACCTCTACTTTTAGGAAACTTTTTAACTAAACTTTTATGTTGTGTATTCTGTGCTTTACTTACAATAATTATTATTGCCACAAAACGTAATTATACTCGTAAATTAACTTTGATTTATTTCCCTTAGAATGAAATTCTGGTAATTTAAAGAAAGGAAAACAAATAACTTTAAAAACCTCTCACAAAAAACAATAAAAAATTAATTAAATAACCCTAAGCTCGCTATTAAATGCAAACCCTGACCGCCTCATCAGCAACCGATAAGAATAACCAACAAATTAAAATACATCGTTGCCGAAGAAGTTCAAAAACTTTTAAAGAAGTTTACGTAAGCCTATTGGTTTATAGGTGTAATATTCAGCAGAGAAAGGTGCTGCATATTTTTACATATTTGAATACAAAATTGAGGTTTGGGAGAAATTTACTTCGGAAATTTTTATTAATATTGAAAGTAAATCTCGAACAGAAGTTGGCTAAGTTATTCTAAGTTATTAGGTTACTTTGAGGAATCGTTGTTGAAATTGGCAATTTATTTAACTTATTGTTAAGTTGTGAAACCATCAAACTAGCCGTCATTCACTACAAAACTACGTGTTTAGAAATTTTTATAGCACAATCGATTACGTGAGTTTCCACCTAATTTGCTTTAGTCAAACTGTGCTATTTTTATCGAAGGCATTTTTATAAAATTTAAGCGTAGAAGCTACTTTTAGACTGATTAGCTATTTCAACTCGTTATTAGTATACAGAAAAAAAAACGAAAACCTATAATTTTTTAAGAAATATGTATTCGTATTTATATTCCTATTTTACCAACTTATTATTATTATATATGGTCATTCCACGTTGCTATAAAACATTAAACCTATAAAACGTCCATGAAATTTGTGAATCAATTAAAACGTTACAAACCAAGTTACATTTACTCTAAATTCAATAAACTAGAAGATATACGTTTGAGATTTCGGAACAAAATAGATTTATCCAAAATGTAACATACTTCCTGGGGAATAGGGAATTCAACAATCATACAAAAATCCATATGTTTCATTAAAAAATATAATTGATTTTCATAAATTATTATTGGCGGGCAGTACGCCAGAGTACTGCAATGTAGAAAGTTACGCAAAGACCTGCTAGGTCAGAACTTGAATGAGTGACCGCTCTGGGGCTCGGTGTGTTCGGTCCCCTCGACACTGTAAAGCTGTAAGAGGGTAAAAGGAAAAGAAAAATTATTTTGGAATTTTGGATTATTCAGGATTATGAATTTTAATTCCAAGCCAAGACAAATTGAGAAATTCAAAAACATAATTGCTATCCTTCAAAATCAGCTGTTGAAGGTGATAATTAATTTGTGAATTAGCCAAAATTATTGGATAGAAAAATTATACTAAAATCTGGAAAATGCCAAAAAATAAATCTATCCAAAATGGTATTTTATTTCAAGGCAACAACCATAAGAAATTCGAAAATCTTGTAAAAACTTTGAATTCTAACTTAGAAAATAAATTTCTTAAAGCCATAAACCTTTTCTGAATCAACCAAGCTTGCCAGATAAAAAAAACACGTTAAAATCTTGAAAATGTTATAAAAAATAAATGTATTCACAATGGCAGTCCAAAAATCATGCAAAAATTCTGAATTTCGCCTACAAAAGTTAGTAAAAGCTATAATACATCTCTGAATTAGGCAAGATTTTCACATGACAATCATGTTAAAATCTTGAAAATGTTACTACAAATAGTTTTATCCAAAATGGCATCTTATTTCGAGGCCAACCACAATCAGGAAGTTTAAAAATCGTAAAAAACTCGTGAATTTCGTCTTCAAAAATAATTTACTAAGAGCAATAACACATCTCTGAATTAGGCAAGATTTTCACATGAAAAATCATGTAAAAACCTTGAAAATGCCATCAAAAACCGTTTTATCCAAAATGACACCTAATTTTGAGGCCAACAACAATCGGATTTCATCAGGAGCCGCAGCTTTATCTTTCCTAATATTTGTAATGGCATAAGTCACTTCTTCTTTAGATATTAGGGGACAGTTTTCACCAATTTCAATATCTGTTTGGAGCATTCCGTCATTGAACATATTTCTGATGTAATAGTACCATTGATAGAGTTGTTCCTCTATTTATGTTAATTAAGTTTTTGAAATGTCTCTGTCTGTATTGTTCACTCATTTGTTGTATCTTTTTATGCGTGTTGTCATTGTCATAATTTTTGTCTAAATCTTCTATTTTTCTTTGGCTTCTCTAATTTTTGTACTGATCACTTTATGCATTTCTTTGTAATCTGTAGGATTGCTATTTTTAAGTTTTCGTCTTTCTTACACGAGTTCTAGGATCTCATCTGTTATTCACATTTTTTTCTTTTGCACAGTTTTAGGTTTTGATGTGCTTTCCTCTATGGTTTTTTGAATAACAGATTAACCTGATTCTTTTGAATTCTGTGTACTTCTTCTATTAGTTTCTTATTAATTTAAATTGTAATTTTTTCTGTTGATTCATTTCCTATTAGTTTAAGCACGTTTAAGATAGTCAAGTTGTCTCTTCTTCATTTCTGTTCTAGGATGTCGTTTTAGTTTGATATGTATTGTGGCTAGAAAATTATGATTTGAGTTCATATCTGCACCAGGATATACCTTAATATTTGTGATGCTATTTTTAAATCGTTCGTTGATTAATAGAAAATCTATTTGGTTTCTTATGATATGCTGAAGATCTCCAGGTGCAATCCATGTATACAGCCTTCTAGAGGGATGTTGATAGAAAGTATTGGAAAAAATAAAATTAATTTCTTCAGAGAACTGTATTAACCTCTCTCCCCTGCCATTCCTTTGTCCAAATTCGAAAGAACAACACATTTTTCTTGTTTTCCCCTTTGAATTAAAGTCTCCCATGACAATGCATAGGTCAGATTTCTTTATTGATTTTTGAACTTCACTTCTCTGTTCATAAAACTTCTCCACAATGTCATTCCTTTTGTCGGCAATGGGGTATACATAGAATTGATTGATGTTTATATTTATTATTAGGTTTTCTTGATAGCTATAACATTATCACTCTGATATCGGAACAACACTGTTTACATATTGGTCTATCTCTATTTCTTTGTTCTGTAGCAACGTAACGCAATTCCTGTGGTGTGAGTCAATATTATTTCCGCTATAATATATTACTTTGTTGTTTGGTTATTTGTTTTCCCACTCCAGACCGTCTCATTTCGATAATACCAAGAATGTCAATTAATAGCCTAAGTATTTGTCGTAAGATGTTTTGAAGTTTACCACTTTCAAACATACTTGTTTACATTCCATGTTGCAATTCATTTCTTCCACCCGGGATTCTTAGAACCATCTGCCCACTAAAGGGCTGCCGAGGACTGAGGGCAATATGGTTTTCTCTTCTGCCATTCTGATTTACTAAGGTAGAAAAGCGATAATACATTTCTAAACTAGGCAAAATTGTCACATGAAAAAATCTTGAAAATGTCATCAAAAACAGTTTTATCCAAAATGGCATCGCATACCGAGGCTAACAACAAAAATCTTAGAAAACCCATGAATTCTGACTTATAAAATTAGTTTCGTAAAACGACAATACATTTCTGAGTTAGCCAAAATTGCTAGCTGAAGAATCACGTTAAAATCTTGAATCAGGTCAACCATAATCGAAAAGTTTAAAAATTTTGCAAAAGGTATTAATTCTGACCTAGAAAATAAATTTCTAAAAGGAAAAATACATTTATAAATTAGCCAAAAGTGTCACATGCAAAAATTGCAATCTCGAAGACGACACTAAAAATAAATTTATTCAGGGTGGCAGTTTATTTCGAGGCCAACAACAATCGAAAATCTTACAAGAAATGTGAACTCTGATTAAACAAATATGTTTGTAAAAGCGTAATACATTATTCTGGATCAGCCAAGATTGTCACGGAAACATCACGTTAAAATCTTAAAAATGTTCTAAAAAATAAATTTATCTAAAATATCTTTATTTCGAGGCCAATAACAATCGGGAAATCCTAAAAGAAATTGTAGAAGTCACGAATTCCGACTTAGAAAATATGTTTCTAAAAGTGGTAGTACATTTCTGAGTTATCCAAAATTGTCATATGAAAAACCCCTGTTAAAATTTTGAAAATATAAAAAACCAATTTATCCAATACGGCATTTTACTTTGAAGCCAAAAAAATCTCGTAAAATCCAAATTCCTGGTTAAAAAATAAGTTTCTTAAAGCGATACCGTATTTCTAAATTAACCAAGAGTGTCACTTGAAAAAATCACGTCAAAATCTTAAAAATGCAATAAAAAATTAATTTATCCAAAATTTCAGTTTATTTCGAGGCCAACAATGATCGGGAAATTAAAAAATGCATAAAAAATCGCTTAAAATCTTAACAATCAAAGAATTGATTGAAAATGAGTTTCTAAAAGCATTCATAATTTCTGAATTAGCCAAGGTTGCCACACAAAAAAATCATGTTAAAATCTTGAAAATGTTATAAAAAATCAACTTATCTAAACTGGAATTATATTTCGAGGCCAAAAACAATTACGAATTAAACAATTTTACAAAAACCAGAAAATAAATTGCTGAAATAGCTACGATTGTTATTCAAGAAATCACGGTAAAATCTTTAAAATGTCCTAAAAAATTAATTTATGCAAAATGGCTGTCTATTTTCAGTCCAACAACGATCGGAAAATGCAAACATTTTTAATTCTGGCTTAGAAAATAAGTTTCTAAAAGTAATAATACATTTCTGAATTAGTCAAGGCTGACACAGGAAAAACTTTGCGTTAAAACCTCGATTGTCATTAAAAATAAAGTTATCCAAAATTGCAGTTCATTTCGAGGTCAACAACAATCAGGAAATTTCAAGAACTTGCAAATAAAATAGGAATTATAATTAGAAAATCAGTATCAAGAAGCTTTCATACATTTCTTAATTAGCCAAGGCTTCCACATGAAATAATAAGGTTAAAATCTTGAAAATGTCTCAAAAATTTCAGTTTATTTGGAGGCCACCAGTAATCGGGAAATTTCCAAAGCTTACAAAAAACACATGAATTGTGACTGACAAAATAAGTTAGAAGAAGCGTTTAGGTTTCCACATGAAAAATCTTTCATAAAAAATAACTTTTTCCAGAAGTCCGTTAATTTCGAGGCCAACAACAATCAGGAAATTCAAAACTCTTGCAAAAACTATGAATTCTAACTCAGAAAAGTGATATTTTTGATAAGCCAAGACTTTCAGATGAAAAAATCACGTTAAAATCTTGAACATCATTAAAAACAAATTTAATCCAAAATTACAGTTTATTCTTGTATACAACAACTGAATTCTACAAAATATCCTGAAAAGCTAAACTTACTTTAGAAAATAACATAATTGAACAAGATATTTTAGGTTTCTTGCTTAAAATATTCAATATTAAATTTAAATTAAACTTAAAGAAAAAAAAGTCGAAATATGATAGGAAACCTGTAAAAATTTAAAAGGTTTCTGCTGCGTATTCTGAAAACTCCGAGCATAAAATTTTAAATTAGCATAGAAACTCATTTCGCATTTTGTATTTGTTCGTTTTTTTATTAATGTCAACGTAGATTTCTTTTAACAAACAATAAGCCTTTGTTGACATTATCGATTGATTCGATAGAAATTCGAATGCATTAACCAAACCAAAAACACTTTTACACAATTCTTTAGTCATTTAGTGTATTTAAATTACATTTATTGCAGTCTTCAACGAATTGAATTTATAGAAAAAGGTTCAGAAATTTAAATTCGCTATTAAAATATTATTTTTAATACGTTTTCCTAAAGAAGCGAATCCTGAGGGGGTTAATCTCTAAATTAAAATATTATGTTAACTAAGGCAGTCGATTTTTATTTACAAAAGAACAAAACAAAAAAATCTGATGGAATCACAGAGACCTTATAAAGCCTGGCGTTTTTATAAGGCAAAAACATATGGGTTTTTTTGGGTTTTCTCTGTCCTTTCTCGCTTTCATATCAGCTCAAACGTTATCGGTTTTTCTTTGATGTGAATCGCTTTCAAGTTTTGACTTTCGTTTTCCTTTATTCTTCACAAATTAAAAACAAATTGAAGCCATTGTTATTTTCAGAATATTTATTGTATTTGCCTAAATAATTTTTTAATTCCTTTTAGATTTTATACAAATTATTATTTTTCAAGTCTCACAACGCCTTATCTAAATTAACGATTTTCTAATAGCAAACAGAACAGCTGCTTGTAAAAAAAAAAAACATAATAAAATCTGGAAATGTTACCTTAGATCAAACTAGTGGATAAATAGAATTTCTTGAGTTCTCGTTTGGCTTTTGCACAGTAAAATTATGGACGTGCTTTCGCTCCGCGTGTAAACAATTAAAGTGAGCAGTGTCAAGTTACAGGCCTTTGAAATTATAAACCATAAATCCTGGACTTTTATACAAGATCAAAAAGAGTCTACCAGTTTTCTACAAAATCTTAAAATAATATCTGGACGAGAGACACTTTCAAGTCAAATATCAAGAAGACCTAACTCCTCTCCATCCAATACGGTCGGGGGTTCCACAGAGTAGTATAATCGGACCAGTACTATATCTACTCTATACGCCAGACCTTCCATTAACGAGACAGACAATGGTAGCTACTTACGCCGATGATACGGTCGTTTTAGCCTCCCATAATGATCCAAACACTGCCTCACAAATACTCTAACGAAACCTGAACGAAATAGAAGACTGGTTGGAGACCTGGCGAATACACGTAAACGAAAGAAAATCCGCGCATGTTACTTTAACCTTACGACAAGAAACATGCAGCCCAGTTAACCTAAACGGCAATGTAATTCCACAACAAGATAGCGTCAAATACCTTGGCATACATTTAGACAGAAGGCTTAACTGGCTAATATGCAGAAATTCTCAACTATCCACTGAAAACAAACTATTATTACACAAATGTATCATAAAACCTATATGGACGTATGGTATCCAGTTATGTGGGTCGGCCAGTAACTCCCACCTGCATATTCTTCAACGTGTTCAAAATCAATTCATTAGAACTATATTCAAGGTCCCATTGTACGTCCGTAACTGGCTAAGTCAACAAGATATTGATATACCGTCTGTTAGAGATTAAATACAAGCCTTCAGCAAAAAATATCAAAACAGACTTCAAGTGCACCCCAACAACCTGACGTCGAATTACCAAACCATCAAAGACTAAGAAGAACTGATCCGTTAGATCTTTCTACCAGATTTGATTAGTGACTTAAGTAATCATGTTAATATATTTAATCAACCTATATGAGTTATCTTAGGAAAGAGTGCTATCACTGGAAAGCATTCTTGCATGCCAAATTACTTTGTTATGCTATTTACTGAATGTTATACATTAATGTAACGGATTGTAAATGTTCTTTAGATACATTAAAAAAAAGAATTTACCCTTCTTAATTTATATTAATTGGATAGCAAACAATTATTCCCCTCGATGAACTTTCAATTAGCAGGTAAATACCTGAATAACTACAATCGTAACAAGAGAGCAGATCAATATCAATGCTTACAAGAATACCAACCGGGATTATAATGGCGACCTAATTAACAAACACTGCGTTATTAGCAAGCTCCAATAAGCATTTTAGAACTAATGAAGTGATTCCTGATTTTATTGCTAATTACCAATAAAAAAATAAACTTTGGATCGCCAATTGAATATAAAATGCTTTCACGTCGAAAAATAAAAATCGCCCCAGGATTCCTCGTAAATAAACTGGCAAAGAATCGAAATATTTCTTAGCCAACCAACCAAAAAAACACAGAAAATAGAACTAACCTGAAAAAACTCTCTTGTTAGATAAATTTCTGTCGAAGGAACTGTTGAATAAAAGACAGAAAACGTAGCGATAAATCTTTGGAAAGAATGAACTTTACACTAAAGTTGCTGATACAGCCAGCGAAAAAAGTAGGACGCAAAACTGGTAGATTTTGAATTTCTTTACTGCCTGAAACAATGTAAGCGGGCACGAAGTTTTTATAACTATTTCTAAAGGGGTGGGGGTATGACTAAACGTTGTAGGAATACTGTGTTATACAATTTAGGCACTCTTTACGAATCGTTCGATATCTCAAATCGCCATTGGAATCTGAAGAATTAAAAAGGTAGAAACTTCTGTAATAATTTTAACTTTTAAGTAATCGTGAAATAAATTCGGAGATCTTTTAATTCCTCTATAAACACCCCGAATATCTATACTATTGATGAATTTTAAAAGCAAATATCCTGTACATATCAGTACTCGAAGGAAAACTCAATTTCCGTTAAAATTAGTTCCCTTCAGGCTCGAGTTTTATATTTTGAAAATACTGACGTATCACATCTTACATTTCCTCTAAAACCCAGGCGTATCCTTCTTTCTTTTAATTTGATCAAATAGCAGAAAAATCGATTCAAACCTCATCAGTCTGTAACGAATCTATCCAAGCCGACGTGAATGTCTAAGATAAATAAAAATGAAAGGAAAGTTCTCGTATTCTATACATCGCAAAAAAATATATTAAATTAAATTCATTTATCAAGTACAGCAGGTTCCCCCAGTTATTATGAGTTTTCCGAGGAAATGAGGAAAAACATTCTTTATATGTCTACTGCAGACTGTTGTAACTTCGGTTTTAATATTGTTGGTTACTTTCCGAGAACCTAATTAACTTGTCTCGACTTTGGGCTTCGGTTTTCTTTTATGAGATTTTCTGAACTTTTTTTTTGTAAGATTGCAGTTAATTATGTGCAGCTCTTTGGAGGTTCACAAATGCTCCCAATCACTGAATTGGAACAGAAAAATGAAACTCCATCTTGGAAAATTTAGAACTCTTTTTATATGCATTTCCACTTAACGGTTTTGACGTTCGTAGTTCAGGGAGTTTTAAACAGGGGAAAAAATGGTGTCAAAGGACGCTGTTTTCGTTTTTTTAGTAATACAGGATTTTAGAAGGGTAAAGTGGAAACGGTTTTAGAATATGTAAGAGATCGTCGTGACTCGGCAACTCGAGTTCTTTAAAAATGCATTTCCTCTCTATTCTGAAGTTGAAAATAATTTTCAAGCTTTCCTTCACCTCGCCAAATGAAAATATGTTCCTAACCCCTCGGAAAAATCTGATTACCCGACTATTCCCATAAATTTCATCTTAATTCCTAATCTGATGTGGAATTTTTTCGGTGTTGAATCTTTTTGCCGTGTTAAATAAACCTTTTTGCCACGTTAAACCTTGAAAGTAAAACTTTTCATTTGGGTTAGATGGGGAAACTTTGATAGTCGAGTCAGGATCTTGACTCCTACGGAAGCTAAGCTGGTGGGGTTATTGTCAAAGCAAGCACCCTGCTTGGAACCAACGTAATTTGGAGGGTCTCGGTTTATTGTGATCGATAAGATGTATTTAGAGATAAAGGGGGGTATCTAATCTTAACGAAATTTGACGATTTTAACTTAAACTGGACCAAATTGTTTATTAATCCGTAGATTTATTAATATTGTAATAATTAAAGAGTGTTGGTTACCACAAACGAGGAGCAATCTGGGATTTTTATATCTCATTGAAGAAAGACGGCTTCCTAGTAACCTGTCAAAATAACGAAATATTCCCGACAAAGCACAAAAATAAATTTATCCAACATGGCAGATTATTTCGAGGCCAACAACAATCGTGGAATTCCATAATCTTGTAAAAACTATGGATTCTGACTTTGACAACGCTGACTTTTAAAAACGCTAATACGTTTCTGAATTAGCCAAGATTGTCGTGCGAAAATTAACGTTAAAATCTTAAATATGTAATAAAAAGAAATTCAATGCAAAATGGCTTTTATTTTGAGATCAACAACAATTCAAGATTAAAAAAACTTGCAAAGAAACCATGAATTGTGACTTAGAAAATGAGTTTTTAAAAGCGATAATGCATTTCTGAATTAGCTAAGATTGTCGGATTCAAAATCACTTTTTTTTTTAATATTTATAATTTTTCTTTGTCCTTTTTTCGTTATGTGTTTTACTCTAAGAATTTAATTTTTCCAGAATTAATAAGAGCTATTTAAATATTAATTTAATTGTTTCATAAATTTTTATAATATTTTTATAGTAAAGAAACGTTTAAAATTTTGAAAATGTCATAAACAATAAATTTATTAAAAAAGGCAGTTTATTTCTAAGCAAACAATATTGATCAGGAAATTCAAAATTGTTGGAAAAACCATGAGTTCTGACTTAAAAAGTTTCTAAAAGCGTTTCTGAATTAGCCAAGATTACGTTAAGATCTTGAAAATCTAATAACAAGTATTAATCCAAAATGGCAGTTTATTTCGGGACCAACAACAATCGGGAAATACAAAAGTCTTGCAAAAACCATGTCATAAAAAATAGGTTTATCTAAAATAACGATTTATTTCGAGGCTAACAACAATTGGTAAATTCAACAATTTTGCACACTGACATAGAAAATGAGTTTCTAAAAGCGGTAATACGTATTTGAATTAACCAAGATTATCACATGAGAAAATACGTTTAAATTATAGAAAATAAATTAGTCCAAAGCGGCATTTTATTTCGAGACCAACAACCGGTAAATTCAAAAATCCTGCAAAAACTACGAATTTTGACTTTGAAAATAAGTTTCTAAATTCTTATTTCGCCAAAATTGTTGTATTAAAAATCATTTTAAGATCTTGAAAATATGATTAACAATAAATTTAATCCAAACTGATATTTTATTTTCAGGTCAACAACAACCGGAAAATTCAAAAATCTTACAAAAACTATAAATTCTAGCTTAAAAATTTAGTTTCTGAAAGCGAGTACACTGTTCGGACTGTTGCGAATTAGCTCAGATTGTCGATTTAAAAATCACGTAAAAATCCTGAAAATGTCATAATAAATAAATTTAATCCAAAACGGTATTTTATTTCGAGACCAACAACAATTCAAATTTCAGAAATCTTGCAAAAACCATGAATTCTAACTTGCAAAATGAGTTTCTGAAAGCAATTTCTGAATTAACTCAGATTGTCGAATTAAAATCTCATTTAAATCTCCGAATTGTTATAAAAAATAAGTTTAATCCAAAGCGGGATTTTATTTCGAGGCCAACTACAACAATCGAGAAATTCAAGCAAAAACTATGACTTTTGGCTTAGAAAATAACTTTCTGAAACTGGTAATAAGTACATTTCTGAATTAGCTAAAACTGTAGCATTAAAAAACAAGGTTCGTGGCATGAAAAATCACTTAAAATCTAACTCAGAAATCTTGATTTCTGAGTTAGAAAATTAGTTTCTAAAGGCGATAATATATTTCTGAATTGGTCAAGCTTGTCACTTGAAAAAATCAGGTTAAAATCTTGAAAATCTCACAAAAAGTAAAAATATCCAAAATAGCAGTTTATCCTTGAAGTAACAACTAAAAATCTAAAACATCGTAAGAAACTTAACAGTTACTTCTGAAAATAAAATAATTAATTGAATATTTGAAGTTTTTTGCTTAAAATATTCAAACGAGAATTAAATTGAAATAGAAAAGAAAATATTTTATTTAGTATAATATTTATAATCAATAAGATGTATTTAGAGATAAAGGAGTCCACCTAATCTAACGTTTGTTAAATCGGAGGTTTATTTATCTTAAAATAATTAAAAGGGGTTAGTTACCACCAACGAGGAGCAATCTGTGATTTTCATATCGCGTTGGTGAAACCGTGCTGTCAGCAACTTGTCAAAATAAAGCAATCTGCCCGACAAAGCATAAAATACGTTCGGATGAAAGTTCACTCGTCTGCAATCTTGAGCTTTATGAAAATTTGTGAAATCTAATTTTGTATTAAATCTCATAAAGCAAGCCGGCCGTGTAAATAAAAGTTCCAAAAATATTCCAAATTTTGGTTTTATTTACGCTGTTAACTCTTATGCGAAATTGGCGTAGATGAACGAACCTATAAAAGGAGAAACGAAGCAGAAGGATAAAACTTGCAGCTAATTTAAAAAAGAACTCGGAGCTTTTATCTTGTTAGGGATTCCCGGAAATTTGTTTTCCGTATTTGGAAACCGATAACGAATTGGTTCGAGTGTAAATTGTTTCAAATTACATTGGATTACTGTCGGTGTATTTTAAACCGATACGTCATTATCAGATTTCCATAAATTTAACACCGGCAGGATTTTTCACCAACCCGTACTTTTAATTAAACTTTGTTTTAGCAACGATAATTTGGTAAGGGTTGGTTATTTTTTGCGGTTGCACGTTGATTTCTGAGATTTCTCCGGTTTCTCCCCTGCTTGTACCAATTTCCTTCGTCTTGACCAGATTCGAGAAAATTGGTATTGATTTCATGAAACAGGTGATGCCGATGCTTTGAAATAAACAGGGATCAGGTAAAACGCATAGGTCATGTACGGTCGAGCTGTAAAATTGGCTGTGACATGTAACGCAAGATTTCTGTTGCACGTTTCAATGATTTTAATAAGAAATTTTCAACCTTTATTTTTTTCCAGTGATTACTGACGCAGCAAATCTCACCTGTTATCAATGCACAAGAAAAGACAACGAAGAATGTGGAATTCAGGACTTACGCCCTTGCCCTGCAGTATCTGATAGATGTGTAACCCATATTACTAAAACTGGTAACAATTCACAAACTTCACATTTATTACATTTTTTTAAATTGTAATTTATCCTACTTTTATCCGGTTTTTTATTTTTGTAATTAATTCCAAAGCCTTGATGTAAAATTTTAGTACTTTTAAAAAGATCGATGTCATCTAAATTTAAGTCTGTAATTCTTAGGTACAACGTATAATTTCTACAATGTACAAACCTTAGAATATATACCTATACTAGAAGTACAACGCAATGATTTAATTTGGAAGGCCGAAAGTGGAGGTTTTCGCAGTCATTTGGTGAAGGTTCACGCTAGTCAAGCTACTTTTCTATAAGGCATGATTTTTTTTATCTAAAGCTATCTCAGCAAAAATGATTTGACCACAAGGAACAAACATATAAGACAGGTTGATGATAACTATTAAATCAAACGCGACGATAACAATATCAATTTTGTCTTTCGTCGTTATATTATACATTTCGAATTAAGCCGTAAACGAATTTATTTTAATTCAATAAAAGCAACCTGCCCTCCAACTACCTATTATTAGTTATTATAAAAACCGAAAGTGAATGTTTTTAAACAATTCACAGAGTAATACCCTTCTTTTAGTGAATAAAACTGTACAATTTTTCGGGAATCCCTAATTTGCTGACCAGCTATTAGCCTTGCAGACCAACCCCTTGCTGTGGTCCTACCTCGTTAATATTGCAAATATATATTATTATCGTAAAAGTATTGCCACTAAAGTTAGATCTGATTCACCCCCAAAAACTACTCCTTTAATCTTGAGCAATTTCGGAAAACACGGCGAAGCCCTTTCCATAGTGCCAGTATGTTGATACTGAAAATACATTATTAACAACATAAAGGGAGACACAGATTTTATCAAATGAGCCACAATCTGAATGTGCCCCTTTCAGCCTCCCATGGCTCTTCCAAACGCCGCTGATAAATAGCCTGTAGGTCGACTTTCGTGCCTCGGTCTCGGTCATAATGTGAAGAGGTGCTAGATCAAGAAGGCCTTCCGGGCCGCAGAAAGCGCGATAGCAGAACTTGCCTTGCAGTTGAGGGCCACCACACCATTGGTTATGACTGACACCATTGTGTAGATCTACATTAACAAATCAGGTGACAGGCCCCATGCAATGCCTAAGGCGAGACGGCATTCCCAAAGGGTGGCCGTAGCCCTCTTTATTTATTTGGGTAGTTGGTTGGTATGTAGGAACTACTTTACTGCGTCCGAAAGTCACAAAGCTGACCCAAATATTATAGATTCCATGAATGCTTCCAATCTTCTATTTGTGGATTAACTGTTAGACCCTTAGTTGAACATCACCTGTGCACAATAAATAGTGCGCCTTGAAGCAATTTGCTAACCCTGCCAGGAAATTTCTCTGGGACCAAAATTGCGAGATCATTTGCATAACCCTGCGAGTAATAGCTAGTGGCTTCCTGTTGCATAAGAAGTCCATCGAGGACAAGACTTGGCAGTATAGGTAATAAAACACCAGCCTGAGAGCGGCCTCGTCTTACCAAGCTCCTTTGTGACACTTTCGAGCGACGTTAGAATTTCCCGTTCAGTTGGATGATGGTAGTGCCTTCGTCATGATGAAACCGAAGGATGTGTTAGCGGCTAGTTCCCAGTTCCTTATACTCTTTCTCGATTTTGATAACGATCAAGTGAAGTGTCGTCTTCACGTTTTTGCCTGTTTGATAGGCGATGCAACGAATTCATGACAAGGGCGTTAGCCTTGATGTATCTTTCTACTAATAATTGTTCTAACGTTTCAAGAAGGAAAGAAGTCAGACTAATAGGTCTGAAGTCATTGGCAGCATCGTGCATTACACATCCAGCATTGGGAATAAAGATTACCTTCCCTTAGGCACGGGGATGCGGTCCATAGCCAAACTGCTCGAAGTAGATAATGAAGGGTGCGCTCAAGAGCCCCCAGCACCTCCGGAAAAAGGAAAGTGAAGGTTGTTAAATGAGTTAAATGAGGCTATGGACCAATGGAAGCGATCGAGAGCGACTGCTTTGGAAGCCATTTTAAAGTCTGCTGTGAAATGTGCAACTGGAAATTACCATTACAGTGGTAAGGGGCAGCTTTAAGGCACTCTTTATAAAAAGAAGCAATACTGCTGTCTCAGAGACGAGACTCCAACTGCGACTGTCCTTATCAAGAACTTTAGTAAGGCGAGTTGCTTCTGGGGCCTTTTCAAAATCGCTCAAAAGTCTTTTGAAGGTGCAGCGAGTTGTAACTTTGGTGGCAACACTTCTATGATGTGTTAATGATATACTTGTAGTATCAACGTACTGATTAGCGTCGGAATTTTTTTTTGCTACATTGTTCGTATACCTTATTGTTTAAATTTTTGTTCCTGTATTCTTTACTTTTCACCTGCCGAAGACAGGGGGGGCTTCTACAGATATTAAGAATTCAAAAAATCTTTTGACAAATACCGAGTATCAGAAGTCATAGTTAAATTTTGGATGAGTATGTAGATCAATATTAATAATTACAATTTACACAACTTATGAACTAAAGAACCTTAATAATCTCTGGTCTGATCGTTGCTTCCCATTAACCTGCATACAAACTGCAAGTTAATATGTGCGGATTTTATCAGTATATATTTCTCCAAAACTGTGTTGGAGCGTGGCTCCTCACATGCACACAGTTTTATCTGCTGAATTGGCTTGTGCCATATGAAATTCTACAAGTTAACCGCTGGTGTATGGGGGACTATTACCATCAAAAAAATTAAACGACAAATTGACGTCACGGGTATTAGTGAAATGCGCTGCCCACAAACAAGAAGTTCGGTTTCCAGTTAACATTTCATAAAGTAATTTGGATAATTAATTGAGACGTACAGGAAGCGTTTAGCATACTCTCTACTCTTTCACAAAAAATAAAAAAATCACACTACTAAAACCTTCTTAAAAAAACTTAGAATTTGTACCGCCAGAATGATCGGATATCGCTTATGGGAGTTATCAAGTTTTAACTAATATTTCAAAAATTAATTTGGACCATTAATTGAGACTTACATGAAGTGTTTAGCAAACTGCCACCTACTACTCCACAAAAAATAAAAATGCACGCCACTAGAATCCTCTGAAAAAAAAAAAAAACTTAGAATTTGTACCGCCAGAATGGAATGTGAAAATATATTTCATTAGTTGTACCTTACGTGTGTACCCTAACAATGAATTATTTTTGTTTTATGTTGGAAATTTATTTTCATGTACAACTGAACATATTGTTCTTCGTTATGTAACATCAAGTTTTTGCTATTGTTCTTTTCCATTTTCTTTCATATTTTTCTAGACATTTGAGAAGTGTCGTTTATGTACTTAATTACAAAGTAAAGCAAGCTTCGATGTATTATTAGTGTCAAGTTTGGTTTGCTTTTGGTACACTTTAATGCTTGGCATATTTCCAACATACGATTCGAATTAATTATAAAAATTTTCATCAACCAAAGCCCAACTTAATGGCCCAAATTAATTTTCGAAATATTAGCCAGAACTTGATAGCGCCCGTAAGCGACACTCGACCATTCTGGCGGTACAAATTCCAAGTTTTTTTGAGAAGGTGCTAGGGGCGTGCATTTAAAAAAAATTGTGGAGTAGTAGATGAGTGTGCTAAACACTTTCTGTAAATCTCAATTAACGGTCAAACTTAATTTTCGAAATACATATTAGCTACAACTAGATAGCGCCCGTAGGCTCTACCCGACCATTCCGGCGGTACAAATTCTATTTTTTTTTAAGAGAGTTCTAGTGGCGTGAATTTTTTAATTTTTTGTGAGAGAGTAGAGAGAAGTATGCTCTCAATTAATTATCCAAATTACTTTACGAAATATTAACTGGCAACCGAACTTCTTGTTTGTGCGGTGCAGTGCAGGTTGCCTATCTTCAGTACGGTTACACGCAAATAGAGTCGACGCTAAGTTCATGCGCGTTTCTCAGTATAAGAAAGCAAGTGAAGTAAGCAAGTGCACACAGAACCTTAGTGGACATTTACAGTAAAACATAAACGGGATAGTAGTTATAATTACAATTCACAGTTATTCCTTATTTCATTTGCATAACTAAAATTTTTGATTGCAATATTACGTCACCAAATGACTTCTTAAAGTATTAGACTATATATCTTATTGTCATTAATGATAAGGTATTGTAAACTTAATAATGAAGAGGCAACTAATTCCCTATAAGCGGTGGCCTTCTAGAGTAGGTATATATTCCAAGGTTCAACCACATCCCTTCTTTTACTGTATTTATTATTCATTATCGGAAGAACAAGGAAATCTTGATAAGCATATTGTTATTTAATAGTATATTAAAACACAAATTACCGAAGGCAACCTTTTGCGCACAAGTCCGAAATTTGGACACGAGCCGCGTAGCGGCGAGTGGCCGAACGGGCGAGTGCTCGAATGCCTTCTGTAACAAGTGTTTTATACTACTTTCTCTGTTTCGGCTTCCATTTACATTATTTATTTATGTTTATTTTTATAAAAATACTTGACAATTTCCAGTTGGGGAAATTTTGGTAAAATAGTAGGTTGGTAATAGCAATTTATTTTTCCTTGACAGTTTACAGAAGTTTGACATTTGACGTTTTTGTTGTCTAGCAACTGAATGGTTGTCTAGGTATTTTGTGTATTATTTGATACAGTATCACCAATTTCTGAAAACAAAATATCACCAAAAATCGTTTAATAAATGAAGCTCATTAAAGCATCATAATGCGTGCTAGAATAATGTCATATTCTAATGCCGAAACAGAGAAAAACTTTTAAAATAAAGTAAGTATAAAGCAACCCCTTCAGTTAATTTACTTTGTTTGCTCCAGTTCTGATTACACATTGTAGGAATTATACGTCATTGATTTTTTTAAATTATATCATAAAGCAAAATTATTTGGTAATTCTTATAAACGCAAAACATTTTCGGGTATCCCTCTATATTTAATTACGTAAATTGAGGAATATAAAAAATGCTCCAATTTTCTTTGAATTGCCAATAAAAATCAAATTTCGCTCTAAGCCTCTAAAATACCATACGATTACAGCAAAAACTAGGATTATTTAGGTTTCAATTTAGCCCTTTCCCTTTTCTATTTCTTCGAATATCATAATCTAAACTGTTATTCTCAATTTTAGCCGAAAAAGGATACACTATAAAACGTGAATGTGGCCTGGGTCCTTGTGGATTTGACGATTTGATGGTGAATAAAGGTTTAGGTTTCGATACTTGCGATACAAGCAACGACGAATACTTTTGCGTATCTTGCTGCAGAGGAAATGGATGTAACCAGAGCACCGCATTTTTACATAAGCCTTCATTTGTATTAATATTAGTGTTAATTATCATTGTATTTTTAAATATTTTCGAACGTTTTCAACCACCTTACGTCTTAAAAACTGAAGAAAAATTGTAATAAATTCATCAAATTATGCAGACTTGCTCAAAATTCCATTTCTGGCCGATTTTAGAAACTTAATCAGTGTTTTATTTACAAAACTGTTGAAATTACTGTTATTTTAACAAATCATAAAAATCAGAATTGGCAGCTGAATTTGAGTTACAATCATAATGAAATCATCATCTACGTCCGAAGACATCTCCTAAAGAACATATCTGTATTTGCAACAATTGTGAAGTAAAATAAACCCCAACTTTGCTGACTGAAAATAATGTTTAATACAATGAAATATACAAAAACTGTAGGTTAAGTCGTCTTTGATGAATTCTATATTTTTCTATTCCCACTTTTAATCCATGAAATCACAGAAAATTTCGATAACATGCACCTAAAACTTTAAAAATCGCATTTAATTAACAGTTAAAGTTGTAAAACAATAATTTATTTTATCAATAAATAATTATTCCGGAATATTCTTCAGTTTTTCCACTTAATTTAAATACATACAGGATGTCTAATTTACATATCCAGTTTTTATGCCGGGGCATGTCCGTTTACCAACTTAATTTTCATAAATTAATATTCTAGAAATAATTAGAAGCTGCTCAAGCTAATTCTTAACAGTACTTTTAATATTGCATGTTTATGAAAGATAGATTTTATCTAGTATTTATTCTACGTAGGCACATTTTTAATGTACTTAAATAGAATTTCTAGATGTTGTGGGTTTGTTTTTACCTTTAACATTATTTTGGTTAAAATTGTTAACATTTTAATCTTTTCCTACTATTTTGATCGAGAATTTTAAGGTAAAAAAATTTTATTCGTGTATATTTGAAATTCGTTGCAATCTTTATGATCAGAACTTGCTTTAACATTTGATAATTAAATAATAAAAGGTTTCCTTATTTATGACACAGTTTTATCGTTAGTAAATGTGCTTATCTGTAACAAACTAGCTCATAAATCACTTGTAGTTTACGTAAGTTAACTTGTTTTTCACTGTTTGCCAGTACATAAGAATTTTCTATACTAATTGATGAGTGATGAGGTATTTGATTATAAACTAAATAAATACTAAAATTTTACTTCTTGTGTTTTATCTATGTGACCTAAGATGTTGGTGTTTAATGCATACAGAATAAAAATAAAATAAAAATGTAGTCCATGCTTGGGTAAAGGCTTTGTATCATAACTGAGGAAACAGGTTCAAATCGCAGTCGTAGCTGGAGTTTTTCAAAGTTTCATAATCACAGCTTCAATAGAGAACAATATTTCATTGTTAATTAATTTTTGTACTGCGACTGGCGTCAGAAGCATGTTTAACGCTATGCTGTGCTACCAATCCCCACCTATCATAAAAGTCCCTTTACACCTTATTGGCATGGAGTGGGCCTGGCGTAATCCAGGATTGATCCACGGGAATCTGCTCCATCTCAATTAATGATGATGATGATGATGAAATTTCGAAAACAGTTTATTTCATTTTGGAATTTTTTTATAACGATTAACTCGTTCCACCTTTGGCATTAAAATAAATCAAGCAAACTCAACCACTTCAAAGTCGTATTTAGAGAGTTATCGCAAGTACTAGTACGTTAAATTTCTGTTGACGCTAAAATCACCTGATGTTATATGCTATTTTATTTTTACGGTAAATGACATTTCAGAGTTATCGCACGCCGCTATTTTACCGTACGCTAAAGTTTCCGAACCTAACCTCAAGACATAAAATTACTTGTTTATAAACACGGCAACGTAACCTCACCACTCAAAATAACGTACGCAAAAAGCCTCCGCTATTTTCTGCAAATACCGGACCGCGGTTATTTATTTAGCGTGCGCTAAATGTAGACGCATGTGCATTCGTCCGATTGTGCGAAAATAACGTACGCTAAATTTAGCGTTGTACTTGAGATAACTCTCTATTTTCTTATTAAAGTAATCTTTTCAATCTCTAGATTCACGCCAAATTGGCTAACCCCACCCCTTTGGTTATATGGGTAATTTCTTTCGTGTTGTTAAAGGCAGCTACCTGCACAAGCCTACTTCGAGTTGCTCCTTTGTTGTCAGATTGATGTTCAAGTTAATACTATTCTGAACATCGACACTAAAACTAGTATATTATACACGACGCTATAATGTAGGCTATTATTACCGAGGATAATGTTTGTAACACGAGCGAGTTTTGCAATTATCCGAGGTAATAATAGCCATTATAGCGAGTCGTATACTATACTTTATCCACGAACACAAATACGAAGAATTTTTAATTAAAATTTATCGACGACTTGTCAATAATCTCTCAATTAGGATTAAAAACATAACCTATAATCTGTCAATTAGGATTAGAAACATAACCTATTTCCTTCTGATGTTACCATGACACCTTGAATAATCATTATACACTGCTGCCAGTGTATAATGGATAGCATTATGAGTGACCAAACACATGAATAATTGACAGATTATTAAGTAGTCGTGGATATAGTTATTTTCGTATCAAGTGTCGAAAGTAGCAAATATCAAGTGAGTGTTTATAAATAGATATACGAGTGCGGAGCGTAGCGGAGCACGAGTAGAAATATTTATAAACACGAGGGGAGATATTTGCCTTTCGAACGAGTTACGAACACTATTCTTCCCACGACCAAAAATGTACATGTCAAAAAGTAACACTGACAGTTCAGGTAAAACGACCGTCATTTTTTGTTTTGAAGCGGCCGCAGCTTCCTATTATTGCGCAAACTGTGCGATATATCCCTATACGTGTTCATCTGTTCATATCGCACGGGTTGTTCATTTGTTTTGCGAAAGTCAATCGCACGGGTGATATTGTCAACTTTCGCGCCTAGTTTGTTGTGCGTTAGGAGCGACTTTCTTATATGGTCGTGGGAAAAATAAGTTTTCGAAATAATTACCGAAGAGCCAAGGTCACAAAAAAATAATCAAAGAGAGGGCCAGGATGACCTCGATCACCAAATACGTTAGTCGAAATACCATCACCAATTAGGGTTTAATATCGTGTTTTTAGTGTTTCAGTTGTTTCGTGTTAATTGTTACATTATTTTAAATTTGTTAATAAATAATTCACACCACGGACCGAAGTTTTGAATAAACGTTTTAAAAACGTTACAATATAGATTTCTGATGGGGACTTTCAGACGCAAAAGCAAGCATTAGTTATTGTACTAAAATAATGATTTAATATTTCCGCAAGCCTATGCGTATCTGAAATAGATTCACCACCATGATTAATTTTCAAAGAGGAAATTTTTTTGGTTGTTCTATTTTATAAGGACGAAATTGTGAACAATTCAAAAACTCACACAAATATTTATTAAATAAAACGTTTTATTTAATAAATATTTGTGGAGCAGACGCGAGTTTTTGAATTGTTCACAATTTCATCCACCTGAAATATAGATTTTAATTATATTAGTTCTATTTTATGTTCGGTTCATTTTGAGGTACCTAAGAATAAAGATAATTATTATTATTTTAATTTTTTCCACTTTTGTTCAGGTTAGTTTTTACTGTGTAGTGGCAGGCGGAGGGGTTCATCGCACACAGGCGGCCACGTCAAGAGGCGGCAAAACGGCACAGCCGATAAAGCGACAGACAACGTGGCATAAACAAAAGCAGGAATGGCACGTGGCTAGAATTAGAGCGGCCGCGGTAAAAACCAAAAACAATTCAACAATAAAAAATATTCGTAAAAATGTAGTAAAAACGAGAAAGTTTTTTCACTTTTATTCATATACATAGGTTTTACTTCAATCAAGCTATTTAAAAGATAAAAATTGGGTATTTGTCAATTAATAAAAAAATAATTACGAAAAATTGCGATTTTCAATTTTTTAAATAAATACCTGAAATTTAGCAAACGGGCCTAAAATTAAATTCTAAACAACTTTTTCTAATAATTTTCTTTGATATTTTGTCAACTAGCACCGCTTTTTGCGATTTCAGGACGATTTTTTTAAATTTGCCGCCCTATCAGTGGTCACGTGACATACATCAAATTGGATTTTTAGGTTATCGGACATGAAGAACCGATCCCCCTGAAAAGTTTTTTCGATACTCTTATAATAAAATTTTTTCCTATATGTGGCGAAGTTTTTGCCGTTCACTGTATAAGGAAACGTATTTTACAGTCTTTAAATATAAGTAATACACTTAAAAAGGATAAATAGGTAAACCTTTTAATTTATAATTAGCTATCTATAAGGGCGTAAAATTTAGTTTTGCACACGGGCGGCGAAATAGCTTGGCGCGGCCCTGTGTAGTGGTCTCCAACAGTTCAGTATGGTAAATGCTTTGCTTTCAGTCGTAGTTACAAATCTTCCAACATGTTTTATTTATTCTTGGGTGTTTCTCCACGTTTTGCAGGTGTTTGTAGTTTGTACTGTTTTAACGAAAATTCAGATAGATATTCCAGTTTAGTAACAGATAATCATAGCCTTATCACTACTTTTTCTTTCGTCAGTGATAAAAATGAACACGCCCCGCCGTAAAAAATACAGTAAAAATTAAAAATATTTATTTATTTATTCATACTTCTCTTACCAAATAAAAAAAAGAACAATGAATTATAAATTATATTATCTATAGGTACATTACAAACAGCTATAAAACTTATTTATTCAAGCATAACCAAATACCTGTAGGTACAACTTTTCTGTTGCAGATTATCTAATAAAAATCTTCGTAAGGTGTGCTAGCATGCTTCTATAAGAAGTAAAGCTAAATTCTATTACGTTCCTTCTTACATTACTTATTATTAAGTTGTTGAATACATATCACGGGGAATTAACATTGTTTACATGATTATTTTATCATAATTTTTATTTATATTTACAAAAACTTTTTATCTGCAAGTGTCGTGCTTTGAAATACAGACACTCACTACGTAAGTATTTCAATGTACATCAGATAATTAGGGTGACCTTAACATGAAAGCAAACAATTCAACCAAGCATAACAGGAAGTTCCACTGTTTTTATGATTTGTACTTTTTTAGTATTAAATTTTTCCAAACCAGTTTTCACTTTTCTAAATTTAAAACATTTTGTGTACCTAATTGAATTTTGAAATACAAAACACGAACCATGCAATTATTTTGGTTATTGTCAACAATTTTTTGTTTGCACTAAACACTATTACGGTCCATTTCCAAATTCATTTGTTCCTCGAGTAATTATTACAATTAAATTGACTATAAAATAAACAAATATAACGTTCCATTTAATAAAATTATTGCACATTTAATTGTTAATTAACATTGCGATTTACTTGAAAATATTATTACAAGTATTAATAAACAACGTTTTAATAATGCTTCCCATTCTACAGTTGTCATTTCACTTATTTGTTCACTAATTCTAAATTATTTCAAGAACATATTTTCACATACGAAAACTAATAATAACAAAAAACTAAAACAAAAAGGCAGTACGTAATATTATTTGTATATTTCCTAAAAACACACTCAAATAAATACATCTCAAATGAAACAAGTACTTTAGAAACTTGATTACAAAATTTTGCTAACAACTGAAACTAAAATCAAACTTAAACACAGCAACTTTACAATTCATCCTTAAGTAACGTGTATCTATTTCTGGAAGGTGCTAATTTCTTAAACGTACTTTCTGGTGGTGTGGTGGGCTGTCTTCCACTTCCGCCATGCGGTTTGACCTCTTTCATTTCTTCTGTTGCATCAGGATCAGGCCCGTAATGGAATTCTCTGTGTAATTTACCGGAATAAAGATCACTAATGAACTCTTTTAACTTTCCTGGTTCATCCATGTCTTTGAAAGTCGGGAAAAGATACATATGCCTAAAGCTATCTATTGCGATTAACGGTAAATCTTCTTCCCCTTTTCCTAAATGATGCAACGGATGTGCGAATTTATTCCCATCAGCGGTAAGGAAGTTAATATTTTCTGGAAAAAATCGGTTTCACAATAACTCAAAATTACACAGAATATGACTAACTTACGTTTTTCTCCCAATAATTCGTTTTGAACAATTTCGTTATACTTCTTAATACTTTCTTTATCGCTAGGGGTGTGGAACAATATAAGGAATGGTAATCCTTCCTCTGTGAGTTCCTCAGCGTTTTCGAAAGTGATCTCCCTAACTAACGGAACGCACTTTTCGGATATCCAAATGTGCAGTTCATCAAAATTTGTTAAACTTCCATTGTAGGTTTCATCCAAATCATTTGATCGGTCTTTATCTGGGCGAAAAACTATTATTGGTTCACCAGGTGGATGCATTTGTTGGGATACATCGCCAAACCCAGCGTGAAATTGACAATCATCCTTAAGATTCGACGCAACACGCCTAAAGATGTTATATTGCGCTTGATCCCTTCTATCAAAGTAGCCTACAAGATAAGAAAATTACATATTTCTTACAAGTACAACAAAAAAATTTTACCGATGATAATTCTTTTATTTGACTCCAAGTTTATTAGCTCAGCGAGACTAGAAAATTCCTTAATTGGATCTTCCATTTGCTTCTTAACAAATTCGATAAAAGCTTCGGCGGAACGTTGTCCTCTGTATTCTCGTTTTGCGGGCAATCCGTTTCTTATTACCTTTAAAGTTGGATATTTTGTGATGTGAAACCTTGTAGCGATCGCACCTTCTTTGTCGCAATCGACTTTTCCCATAACAACTTTCCCTGATTCAGGAAATTCCTCCTGGACCTTAGTTGCGGCCTCATCGAATATTGGCATTAAAATATTACTAAATCTACACCACTCAGCATAGAAATTTATAAACACTAATTCATTAGAAGCTAAAACAAACGATATAATTCACCGATTAAAACAAATCGTCAACTTACCTAAAGTCATATCTATATTTTGCTGCGTTAATTGTACTGCTCCGCTATCAGTGGGGTTATAAAATACGTATACGACCTAAAACATTAGGAAATATTGGGTTTTTGAGAATTCTTGAAAATTAATCCTAAAGTAATAAAAAGCATTTAAGGTTATGTTACGGATACGGAATATAATCGTTCGTGAATTTAATATGAAGCTATCAGAACAATTTCTATACGCAGTAAAAGTTTATTTATGCTCGTTAATTATAAAAGTTGAGATTAAAATGGGTAAAACCACTTAGCCGAATACGTCGTGGCAAAGGGAACTCGCCCAATTTTTATTAAAAATACCAGCAACTTACCATTATGTACGTTAATAAGGTGTTCTTTACACTAACCGCTAGCCTTAAATTATCCATTTTTAATTAATAATTAACTATTTACAAAATATAACAATAACCAATTTCTTACAATTTGACACACCGACAGCGAATGAATCCATTTGTCTATTTGGTTTGACCGTCGAATTTTTATTACATCGAAATTGACGAACTACACCGAATTAAATCTTCTGGCAAGGTTATAGGTGGAATTAATTATTAAAAATTCTGTATACGTGTTTGATTTTACTATCATTTAATTTGCTTTACACTGAAATACTCAAATACAGTCATTTTTCAATTAAGATTATATAGTTCCTGCTAAAAGTCTAGTTAAATTAATAAGACATAAGTCTGAAGACAGCTGAAAATCGCTGCTTTGTAAACTGACTGGCGGTTAAAATGATTTATAGAGTGTTCACTGTTCACAATATTTCACTTAGTCTCAGTATAGTATAGTATAGTCACGAACTTATTAAGTATAAGTTCGTGAGTATAGTATAGTATAGTATAGTTAGTACAGCGTGATCATAAAGTTTGGAACAAAATTCATAATTGCGCAGTGGCGGCTGCTCCATAGGGGCTCAAAGGGTCGAGCCTCCCAAAACCATTCTTACGAAAGAGTAAACATAATTTACTTATTTAATTATAACATACAATTTATTGTTAATGATTACAATACAAATTTTGCATATCTATATAAAGCATTACTAATGCATAACACATATTATTATCCGCCTGCCACCTCCACCAACCATTTGACACTGAATTTTGTTTGTTTTTTGGGTGTAATAATATTTTTTTTCCATTAAAGATACATTTTTATTTTTTAAAGCGTGTTATTTTCTCAAAACAACTGTTATGTAAGGGACCAATTTTCTTACGTCACCATTTAAGTAGTAAGAAGGTCTATGAAAAACAGCAGAAAAACATTGGGGTTGTCATTTAAAAAAACTGATGATGACGTCATCGCGCAAAAATATGTGACGTCATAAATACAATTTTTACATCATAAGCTGGCTTTTTCAAAAATAAAATTGACCTGTCCGAGCGTTTTTCTTGAAAACATTAAATAACGCAATTATGAATTTTGTTCCAAACTTTATGATCACGCTGTATAGCTGTGTAAGTAGTACCATGAGATCAAAAAAAAATGATTCTGAGCAGGCCTTGACTAGTACAACACGATTGGCTACACTGGTTCTAGAATGCCTATGAATTATAATGTGACAGTGACATTTCAAATGTAAGTCAGTTTTGCAATCTTGTTTCCAGAATTATTTAAGTTTATCGTTGTAATACTAGTGAAGGATCACATTTTGAACACCTACTCTAACATGTATTCATCTTAGTTTTCAGTTTGTTCCCTAAATAAATACTGTGATGTGTTTTAATTTATTTGACATTTATTAACCTCCAACCTACTGCCACATTTTGAATCAGTCTTGCCAATCGTGTTGTACTAGTCAAGGCCTGCTCAGAATCATCTTTTTTTCGATCTCATGGTATATTATAGTGTAGCATAATGTTCAAATTTTAAAAAACATGCGAAACCGTGAAAGCGATGGACGGTTTTGAGGATATTTTTGTGGGTTGAGATAATTTTTTTAGAAATTTGTATAATTTGTTACAAACACAGGTTTAACGCTCCCAATTGACTATATTTTTGCCACTGATTATCTAATTTAAGCTCCGGAAAACATAAAAAATAACGCAGCGTAGCGACGTAGCAGTACAGTTTCGAATGCGTTAAGCAATGCAATATTGTTGGATGTGTTGAAGGGGGGGGGGGGGGTGTTTGGTATAGACGGCGGCAAGCACATCTGGAGTCTGGACTGTCTGGCGGTCGGTGCCGGTGCCGGTGGTATTATTAGTTGACGTATACGTACAGTACGAGTACGACCCATTACGATTACGCAGTACGGTTTGACTACGGTTCTCAACGAGCTGGACGGGTGACCGTTCCAACCGGTAGACGATTGTTTTTTTATTTATTACTCTTGCCAGAATTGGTTTAATCCTTAATTATTGTTACATCACAGTGCATCACACAAAAACTACAACAGATATTTGCAAAGCATTTTTCGTTTCTTCAAAATATGCCGCCCCCTAAAATTTGCCGCCTTGGACACGTGCCCCCCCTGCCCCATCTAGTTTCGGCTATGCAGAGCGATTCGTACACGCCGCACACGCATCGATTTCAGGCTTCAAACTAACAAAATATGAGTAAGTAACGATGTAGGATGGGGTGGAAAATGCTCCTGGCAGAGCGGCGCCTTGATTCTGTAGTCTGTATTACCCCGACTAGATGACTTTGTCCGGTGGGGTGCAATTACATACCTTTGCACCCAACAAATTGTTTTGTCGGGTGCATAAGTACCATGCACCCCACGAAACGGCGCCTATGTCTTGTACCTTGTACTACTGTCTTCTGTCCCTCACCAATCTTCTGATTTCTGGCAAGGTTTTTCCCTTTCCTCCTGCTATATCTGCTAATTGTTTTTCGTAGGTTCTTGGCCTACCTCTTTTTCTTCTTTCTTCTACTTTAATCTCTGTCATTATTTTTTGAATTCGATTTTCTTCCATTCTGCAGATGTGCTTGTACCATTTCAATTGTTTTACATCTTCTTGATTACTGGTTCAACGTTTTACATATTTCTTATGGTATCATTATTGATTCTATATTCTATCTCTTCTAGTATGCCCTATTGTATTGTATACTTGCATTTTTGTTCCAATTATGTTATTGCTTATTAGGTACTATCGCATGCAAAAGTAATGACATGCCTAAGCGGCCTAAGGTTTGTTATTGTATGATAAACAGCCTTGCAGCAGTCGATGAGTAACTTGGGTATAACCATAACCATAAGACCTTGTAGGTAGGATTAACAAGTTAGAATAAGAACGTTACTCATCGACTGCTGCAAGGCTGTTTATCATACAATAACAAATCTTAGGCGTGTCATTACTTTTGCACGTGATTGTACATAATGTAATATACCTATTTGGTTTGCTTTATTTATTATACTGGTTATTTCTTGTTCTATTTTCCCATTTTTTGTAATTTTTGTACTAATAATAATGCGCAACTTTCTACTTCTTCAATCCTGTTATTGATGAAACGTAGAATAGAAAACTCATACGATTACAGTGAACGGGGATGATCCGATATTAGTCGAAGTGAAAGTTAATGAACTTTTGAACTTATCAAAAAATTTGATGTATGGTGTAAAAGCAATCGTCTGATGGTTTTATGAAAAGACTTTATTTGTTGAATTTCACAATAATTACTGAATTAGAGTTAATTTTAACGTTAATAATATTAACCATAATTTGATCAGGACTCAACTAGATCTATGACCTTTTTAATAAACTTGTATAATGTATAATCCTCCACGGCGGCGATATAATAACCACTTACCACCTTACCACTTCCAACAATTAACCTATTAGCTGCTGTGTTTATTATTATTAGTAAGAATACTCAATTATCATTATTATCTGTTTGTTGCTTCGTGTTTTGTGTGTGTACAGAGATACAATTTTTAAATAATTACAGGTTAGTCACTAATTACCAAACGCTGTTTGTAATACTCTTTGTGATTTGTATTATTACAGGAAATTGTATAAAAAATGTCTGAAATAAATTCAACAGCTAACCTCGAATATGATTTCGATTTGGATGTCGTCAAAGAAGAAATCAAACTTGAACCCTACTTGGATGATATAAAAAGTGAATTCGGTGATGATTTCCTTTACAATACAGAACAAAAACCTAACTTTAATGAAACTAACACTAATATTAGCCAAAATTTTGAACGGAATTCGAGGGAGGAAACTGCAATTATGGAAAATAATACAGATGAAGTGGACAAAATAAAAGTCGAAACAACTCGTAGATCCAATATTCAAACTCATAAAAATATGCATTCAATAAAAAAGCTATTTATCTGCAATGTATGTGAATATAGGGCTTCTTCAAAAAGCGATTTTACACGGCATTTGTGTATTCATACTGGAGAAAAACTATTTGCCTGTAAGTTATGTGAATACAAGAGTGTAACTGGTAGCCATCTGAAACGACATATGAATATTCATACTGGAGATAAACCGTTTGCCTGTAATTTATGTGAATACAGGAGTATAACTCAACAGCAGCTGAAATTGCATATGAATATTCATACTGGAGAAAAACTATTTGCCTGTAAGTTATGTGAATACAAGAGTGTAACTAAACAGCAGCTGAAATTTCATATGAGTAAGCATACTGGAGATAAACCGTTTGCCTGTAATTTATGTGAATACAAGAGTGTAACTAAATACCAGCTGAAAACACATGTGAATATCCATTGCAAAACAAAACCGTTTGCCTGTAATTTATGTGAATACAAGAGTGTAAAGAAGAGCGATCTGAAAACTCATAAAAATATGCATTTAATAAAAAAGCTATTTATTTGCAATGTATGTGAATATAGGGCTTCTTCAAAAAGCGATTTTACATGGCATTTGTGTATTCATACTGGAGAAAAACCGTTTGCCTGTAATTTATGTGAATACAGGAGTATAACTCAACGCCAGCTGAAATTGCATATGAATATTCATACTGGAGAAAAACTATTTGCCTGTAAGTTATGTGAATACAAGAGTGTAACTGGTAGCAATCTGAAAAGACATATGAATATTCATACTGGAGATAAACCGTTTGCCTGTAATTTATGTGAATACAGGAGTATAACTCAACAGCAGCTGCAATTGCATATGAATATTCATACTGGAGAAAAACTATTTGCCTGTAAGTTATGTGAATACAAGAGTGTAACTAAACAGCAGCTGAAATTTCATATGAGTAATCATACTGGAGATAAACCGTTTGCCTGTAATTTATGTGAATTCAAGAGTGTAACTAAATACCAGCTGCAAACACATATGAATATCCATTGCAAAGCAAAACCGTTTGCCTGTAATTTATGTGAATACAAGAGTGTAACGAAGAGCGCTCTGAAAAGACATATGAATATTCATACTGGAGATAAACCGTTTGCCTGTAATTTATGTGAATATAGGAATGCAAGGAAAAGTAATCTGAAACAACATATGAATATTCACAGGGGAGATAAATGGTTTGCTTGTATTTTATGTGAATACAAGAGTGTAACTGAAGACAATCTGAAATTGCATATGAGTACTCATACCGATGCAAATTTAAAGGAGTAGTTGGGATTAAAAGTGACTTAGCCTTAAAAAAACAGGATTATATTAGCAATTGTAACCAGATAAAACGTTCGTTTCATTAGTTGAAACACTGCCTTAGGTATAAAAACTGCAAAGCAGTGGATAACATTTCTAGCATGAGCAAACGCATCAGAAATACTCTAATTAAAATCATTAATAACTGGGAAAGCTAAAAATCCGAGGTGCTTCTAAAAATTTTCAAAATCCTACAACAACTTACAGAAAAAAATACCAAAAATGCATGGATGGATGAATGTAGAAATTTTTAAAAACTGGTTTTTTCAGCAATTTGTCCCAGAAGTAGGTACGTATAATAAGTAAAACTATTTTCTTCTAAGATTACAATAAATTTTGGTTTCAGGTTAAGATGTTCTTACGAAAACAAAATCATCCGCAAAAAGCTGTTCTACTTTTAGATAATGCACCATCCCATCCTCCTGCAGAAGAGTTGATTACCAAAGGTGGCTTAATATTCGTTATATTTATGCCACCAAACTTAACGCCTTTAATACAACCAATGGACCAGAATGTCCTAAGACTTACCAAACTATACTACAGGAACAGTTTATTAAGTTCTATCATTGACAGAGAAGAAGGAACGTTTCCACAGAAGCCATAAACATTAGAAATCGACTTGGCACCGAATTAGGATTTCATTGCAATAACCAATCCGATGAGATTGCATAATACTTGTACTAGCACTATTAGCAATAACTATAAGCTATAATAAATTTAATAAACTACAATAAAACTGTGTTTTACATACCTGTGATTGGGCATTCTCCTGTGGTAAAACGGCTGGATACTCAGTGTCACGTCAGTCGAGACGCTAATTACGCTCAAGAAGATAATTAAATTTTATCGTCGTGTATAATCTATTTTTTTCTATAGCATTTATTTTAAACATTTGACATTGACATTTAAAATTATTACTAAGGTATCTGTACCAATTAACGCCATGTACTTACCTACCTAATAAGGCCAATCGCCGATTTTAGCAAAACTAAGAGTAACATTCTGCATTCACCCCATCTATTATTTAAATTAGCATAAATGTAAAGCCTACAAACCATCGCCTGCGTTGATTCAAAACGGAGTTTATAAAGCCTGCCGAATAGGGCTATTTGACAGTTAATCGACTAGTTCAAATTTTGTCCGTGGCGCTAGTTATCCTTTCACTGACAGCGGTATTTCTACTTAAGTTTGTTAATTGTTGGTTATTTAACAAAAATTACTTTCTAAAAATGTCTTGTTGCAACCCTCCTTGCCATATTTCAAGTCTGGACGTAAGCTATTCCTAGGCCTAGGTAAGGTATTCTTCTTTCTTTTGTTGTTGTTGTGGTTATGCTTGTCGTAAAACTTTCGTATTTCCAAGTTATCACCATTAAAAGAGGGACAAATTGAAATAAATGCAGGACACAAATCTTCCTTTTTAAATGTTTTTGTGTCTCTTATCTTCTTAGATTTTGGTCTGAATTGTTGTTCTCCGTAAATGCAAGAATATTTGAGGTATGAGTACTTACGTCAATTCGCTCTTGATTGGTCGTTTATTGCAATTGGACGTAACGAGTTTAGCATCACGTTTCCAAAATTTCGTGTATGTCTTGTTTTCATATTCTTCGATTAAACTCTTTACTTCGTTATAAGAGCTAAATTTCTAGCCAACTTCCAACCTATAGGTTAACACATTTCATTAACATAATAAAAGCAGAAGTTAAACGCAAACTTACATTTCTTACAACTCAACAATAACACATTTATCAGAATAACAAACACCCAAAACACCACAAGCAAACTAACATATGCCCGTCAGCTTAAATAGTTCTCTAATATTCATATTATAACTCGGGATTGAACGTGGATCCCGAGTCGGGGCGGAATAAAAGTCCCGACACGCTGTTTGTGACGTCATTCGGGACTGAACGTGGATCCCGAGTCGGGACGCTAGCCACAGCGTTTTGTGAATGCAGCAACTTTCTATAATGTCGATAATCATCCATATTCCTAAACTTTGAAAAAATTCCTGCTCATCAGTTATATCTAAGTCATAAAATAAAAATTGGCTTGAAAGCGGTGCATTTATTTATTATATAATTTTAGACAGTGCTATCACATTAAATAAACACCAAAAATAAACTTACAAGTAGGCTATAACATAACTTAAACTGATTTACGTTAACACTAACTTTACTAGTTTTTCAGCATTAATTAGAGTAAGATTTTTGATTTTACATTATTAAAATAAATTGAAGACAAGTTTGGCCAGTCACAGCCCGTTATTTAACTCTGTAATAAATGCATACTATAATTATAAACAGTAAGGGTCCCATATGCATGTCATATGTAACAAGTGATCAAACAAATTTCATATTAATATTCTAAACCTAAAATTCTCACTCACTTAATAAACTAACTAACCGAGATTTTTTACTGTTTTTGTTATGTTTGTGGCTCATGTTAGTATGCAACAGTTGTATTCAATTGCTTTCCAAATTATTTGATCATGTTACATACGGCACTAACATGGTTCTAAAAATTTGGCCATTGGAATTAGATTAGGACAATTAGGTCCAAGTTAATACCTAATACAATCACTTGCAATGAGATTCATTTAGGCTGTATCATATCTGAATCTTTTATAATTTTATATCAAGAATATAAATTTGTACCAATTTTGTAAGCCTTTTTAATTGTTACGACACATATTCATATATTTTAATGTTACGATATGCGATATTACATATTTGGGCATAACATGCTATCATTACGTTCAGAAACAAGCTCCGCATGCTGCGTAAGTGCAAACTCAAATTGGCCATCATCGAACTTCTGTTCTGGTCCTCGTAAAGCTGTACCTCTTATGAATTGTATCACTAACTTTGGATCTACCTTAGACATTTCAAAACGGTAACCCCATGTTACAAGTGCCAAAGGCTAAAAAGGTAAAAATCAAGATTCCCAAAAATAGCTTTCACGATGTGGTACTTACTCGTTCAGGTTTTAAAAGTGTATAAGGAGTAATGATATGTCTGTATAAGCACCGTGTTACTAATTTTCTTAAAAGCTGAACTTCGGCTTTATTGGCACATGGGTGATATAACATTACTAAAGCCCCATGTTCGAGGCTGTGTAACCACCGTTGTTTCGGTAAGAAAATATATTCTCCGTATTTAGGCCACAGAGGCCTGTGGGACCCACTAGAAATACAAACAAAGGGCGTATAATGATTACATTCAAGCGATAACACAAGGCTTAAAGTTCAAAAACTAAGAAGAATATTTGTCACTGACTCTGTATTTGTAGATATGAGAAATACAAAATAAATCATTTAACATGGAAACGATAATTTAAAGTAGTCATGTATCCTTGAATTGTGTTTTTGAGATTATTATAGGCTAGATAGAGCATTCTGCTTATCAAGGAAAACGTGCAAGAATGAAAACTTAAATATTTCTGGAGCATGAAATAAATAAAGTAAGCAAGGTACGTATTTCTACTTTAAAAACTATTAACAGAAATGCCATATTATGTGGAGGATACGCATATTTATTAGCAATTTAAGTTCGTTTATTTAAACACAACAATACTTACTAAGTTGGTATGTCATCGTCATAATAGATCGGTGTATCCATACATTTATGTGGTGCCTAAAATTCATACTTTAAAAACACGTACTCTCACAAATACAGTAGGTAACTATCTTACAGAATACTGCTGCGGTATATGATCGGCATCAAAAATAGGATGTACATCTACATTAGGTAAATATTTACGTTTATCTTCAAAGCATGTAAAATTAATTGGCGAATTATCCCAGTCTACAGTTAAATTGGTCTGAAAAAAATTGATTATGGAATGAATTTCAAAGTTAAATTGACAAACTTGCCTTGCCATCATCACAGTGTTTACTAGGTATCCCCATTTTAATGCCGTGTGCACGATCATGTAATTCGCTTTCATTTGGCGGACTAACTTTATAATCTACAACAGGATTATCATCTACTTGTTTGTCTGGGGGTTGAGGAAACCACTTCCCTGGCCATTCATCTTTGTTCGTTTGAGGTGCGAAAGGCCAATCTGCATTAATAACTTCAAATAACATGCAATTCATTTGATTTACAAAACAGGGACTTACCTAAACCATATGTTAGATCATATTTAAAGTTAAAAATTATGTAAAATGCAAAAAATAGTATACTTATATTCGAGCATCTGGTCATGTTTCAAACTTCAGTAAAAAATATTTATTTCTCTATTCGATACGTATAATTGACTACTGTATTTAATATTTCGTGACAGTATTGAGTTTCTGGAAAAACCATATCAACTTTTATGGTCTTACAGCGCGTATCATTCGTATACAATCTTACACAAAGTTTTAAACTACACTAAAATAATTTATGGGAAGCGGTTAACTAGTTTGACGTTTGTGATAATCATATTTGACAGATAACAGGATTACCACCATAATCATTTAGGATTAATAATAAAAAAGATAAAATACCCGAATTATTTAGGTTGCATAAATTATTGCTGTCGTTTGGGTTGCATAACAATTAGGCTGACATTTCGTTAAAAATTCATTAATTTTTACAAAATGTTTGGCCTTTTTTAGTTGCTTTTTTATGTGTAAAGCTTTTACCTACATAAATAAAAATATTAAAATGTGTTACAAAGAGTTACGTAATCATTACATACAGGGTGATTCAAATTGGAAGACTTATTAAAGGGTACTCATTTTATTGCGTGCCTCTTACTTTGAATAGGCAACTAGACATATTATAAGAAGGGTTTCTTTCACCTTTGGCTTGGTTTATAAGTCATAAGTGAGTTACCGTGCATGAGCGTGCCATTCTCTCTTTCTTGTTAAAAGAGTTTCGCCTCTGGCATGGCTGACACGTTGAGTTCTTTTTTCTCAACAACGACGCGGCCCCAACCCAGAAGACTTTTTTTAACACTCACACTGACCGTCGAAGTCTTCGAATTTATTTCAACCATACATATTGTTTCCATAATGTTTAGCTGTGACATGTAATGTGTGCTGCCTTGTTAGACCCAGTAAAGGGACACGAGATAAAATAAGCCACTGTATGTATACTTTCATTTGTTTTAACTGAATAATAATAAGTTCTAATAAAGTATGTTTAATATTATCTTTGAATATAAAACTACAGGAATGAGTGTAGCGCTCTAGCAGCTATACAAAACGTGCGATGGAAGTCGCCATTTTGAGTATCCATGTATGACTCATTTGTAGTCAATTCGAGGTTATAATTTTAATGTCAATGCCAATGTCAATGTCAAGAAAGTGAATATCATAGGCGTCCCATACATATTTTATATAGATTAGAACTTTGCAAAATATATATTTAAAAAACTGTTTTAACCGTCACAGTATTATAATATTTTATTTCTTGCAGCTTCTAATTTTTGTTCATTCATACTTTTACTACTTACATTTTTTGTCAGTTTACGTCTTTGAATATTTTATATTCAAAGGTTTACGTATCTCGTGTCCATTCTAAAAGGCACGCCACTGACATACCGGAAATATTCAACCGCCATATGCAACACCCATTTTCGCCTGACCTCTGTTTTGTGTAGCCTCCTTCCTGTGGTTTTATATTCAAAGAATATTACAAACTTACAGGTGAGTTTGAAAGCATTTAGGCCAAGGATACACGAGGCGGTTTGACCGAATCGTCGGCCGATTCGTCCGCCGTCCCTTATAATATGTCGAACCACACAGGCGCGTTGACGAATCGTCGAGCCATTCCATATGACCTTACGAAAGCGCACACACGTAGCGTCGGACGAATCGTGTGTCCAAGGCCTTAGGCTATCATCCTGTTTTTAAATCGATTGGTTAAATCTGACAGTTTGTCTCTTATTAGTTATATTAGTTCTTTATTTTGCGTGTGTTTTTAGACGATCGCTATTTTTTCTACTGTATAGAAAACCAATTGATGGTATGTAATACGTTTTACAACCATAAAATGATACACAAATATTCCTTTGAAGCAGAAGAACTGGGAGTCAGAAGCATTATGGACTACATAGTATTTAACAGGTCTTTGAACTGTGCAACAGATTATATAAAGGTATTAAGAGGAGTGGAACTAGCAACGCAGCATGATCTACTAATAACCGACGAAACCACGAAAGAATCCCCAAAAGAAATACGAAAGAATGAAGTTCGACGAACTAAAAAAAGAAGCAGCTGGGCAGAGGTTCGAAGAAAGCCTACGTGGAAGATTACAAAGACTTGGAGGAAACGAAGCAAGAGAAAACAGCACTTGAAATGTGAACGTAAGATGAAACAACTTTAAAAAGAGCTGTTAGGAGCAGCAAAGGAAGCATGTGAAACAAAGATCATAGGTATGAAATGGAAAAACAGGAGGTGGTGGAACGAAGCAGTAAAGGAGAAAGTAAGAAGAAAGAAAGAAGCATGAAAGAAATATTTGAAAAACAAAAATGAAGAAACAAAGAGATATATACATTAAGAAGAATCGAAGCTAAATAAGTCGTAAAATATGCAAAAAGAATCTCGGGACGAAAGAAGACTTCTGGTAAATCGTCAAACAACTACGCAGTAGCAACGGTAAGTAAGTAAGTAAGTAAGAAGCATTAGGGCCAAAATAACTGCTTAAGGTCCAAAGAACCAGAGATACTGGAAACGCAAAGACTATACTTATGTAGAAAACATGTTTAGAGATAGTGATGCAGCAGATTAAGAAAATGAAGTAGGGAATAATCAACACGAAGGAAATATTGCAGTCCAGATGGGAAACATAACAAAAATCCTAACAGTAGTGAAAGACATGAAAAATGGGAAAGCTGCCGGAGCAGATGAGGTAGTGCCAGAGATCAGTGGCGTAACCAAGGGGGGGGGGGGGCAGGGGGCCCGGGCCCCCTTCAAGATCAAAGTTGTTAATCAAAATTTCATTTAAAAAAAATCGATAATTGTAGGTATCGGCATTACAAAAGCCATCCGATATGGTAAATTTGAAAACCAAATAGTGTAATGGGCCCCCTACAATTTGAAATTGTTATCCTTATGAAATTGAAAATAAATACATTTATTAGCTGCCACCTATATTCCAAGTTTCTCAGCTTATTATAACATAAAGATAGGTTTTAACTAATAATATTTTTTCATATTTTGACTTTGATAGAACGAATTTTTTTTAGGTTGAGTAGTAGATGCGTTTTCTCTTTCTGTACTGAGGGCCATGAGATATCGGGATGTGTCTACCACATGATTGGGAAAATAACCTCAACATATAAACACGCAAGAAGGGAGAGATCACAAAATGTGAAAGTTACAAAGCAATATGCTTTACCGCAAGCGTGTTATAATAGTATATTAAAACACAAGTTACAGAAGGCATGGTTTTCGCGCACGAAGCCAAAATTTGGGCACGAGCCGCGTAGCGGCGAATGGCCGAACTTACGAGTGCTCGAATTGCCTTCTATAACGATGTTTTTAAACTATTTTCTCTGTTTCGGCTTCCAATTACAATATTTCTTTTTATAAAAATACTTGACAATTTCGAGTTGGGGAAATTTGGTTAAATAGTTAGGTTGGTAATAGCGATTTTTGCTTGACAGTTGACAGAAGTTTGATATTTGACGTTTTTGTTGCCTAGCAACTGACTGGTTGCCTAGCAACTGAATGGTTGCCTAGATATTTTGTGTATTATTTGATACAGTATCACCAATTTCTGAAAACAAAATATCACCAAAAATCGTTTAATAATGAAGCTCACCAAAGCATCAAAATGCGTGCTAGAATAATGTCATTCTAATGCCGAAACAGAGAAAATTATAGTACAATCTTTGAAACATAGCTAAGAAAGGAAATCGAAGAAGGATTAGAAGAAGAACAAGCAGCCTTTAGGAAAGGTCGCCAAGCACAAGACCATTTTTACACACTAAGAGCAATTATTACGGTAAAGGTGATAGAAAAAGGAAAAAACTTCATCTTAGCTATTATTATAGACCTGAAAGCTACTTTTGACACCAAAAGCGAGAAACAAATATGGAACGCATTAGTTAGATTGAATAGCCAAAAATCATTAACATTTAAAATAGAAAAAGGCATAAAACAAGGGGACAGTTTCAGTCTACTACTTTAAAGAAAATTTATTTTCACGACTAGAAATTTTTCAATTCTATCATTTTTAATGAATAAGTACACAATAAGTATTTATAAACATATATTATTGGATAAAGTTTTGTTATTTAATTTGCAGATATTTCGAGTAGCTTTGAAAACATGCATGTTGGGTTGCAGTTGAAGTTTTTAGGGGGCGCGTTTTCGTTTTTAAGTATTTTGGGTAGCCTGACTTCAAAACAGCCAAGAAAGGATTTGATCTTCTAGTATTGCTTCTACCTAACAAAACTTCAAAATTCAGCATAAGTATTTGCGAATACCGATTTTTAATCTCCTAAACCTTTTTGTAAGCATTGAAAGTGATGAACAGAGTCGGTGAATGTTGGGTTGCCTGTCTTTAATCAGTTTTTAAAAATTATAAAGAATTTTGTCTAAAGTCAAATAAAGATTACGCCAAAATTATACAAGTTTGCAAAAGGGTCGATACATGCATAGGAAGATAATATTGAAACCCACCCCGCTACATGAAAAAATCAGTACATTGTTGATGGATGTCTTGTGTAAAGTGTCTTTTTGTAAGTTTTACATAATAGGCCATAATTTAATTACTATATTAAAATTGGTCGTTCTGGCCTTGTAGCGTATGAAGGAAAGGTCTAAAAATTGTAATTCATACCCGTCCTTCTTTTCAACTGTCATTATTTAACCGTACCGTTATTTTAAAATTACACAATTTCAGCGAGCAAACATGCTACTAATAAAAAACCCACCCTTAAAGGTAACAATCAGATAATAAAGACGTGTATCCTAAAACACTGGAAGCAATATATTCGTTCAAATTCAAACACAACTTTAAGTATTATGAGATGACTACTGTACACATGAAGATGTTACGTTGTTGAAGTATAGCAATCCATAACAGTGGCATCTCGTTGTTTTCTCCGAAGAAGTATTTTCTACATAAATCTCCAAATCTGTAGTGATATTCGATGCTTCGGTATCTCCATTTATTTTTGAGAACTTTTTAAATTGTCTTGTCGTCTTCAGAGCTTCTTCGTAGGATTTTAATGATGCATCATCTAGTAAGTCAACGTCTTCATCAGAATCGTTTAGAATTTGAATGCTGGCTTCGGTGGTTGTGGAATAGCTGATTGCCATTAGAATATTATAACCTTCTATCGCGAAATTGTTGCCAATATTTAAGAAATCGTCAGAATTAGTTAGTACCACTAAAACCAATCTCCTTTATTGATTTGTAGATTTCTGCCAATACCAGTAACGGTAATTAATCTTTTTTGTAAAACATATTATCCTCTAAGCACAATTCCAGTTTTGTGGTAATCTTTTTCCAGACATCATTTATAAAATACATAGCAACTAACAAATCGATGGTCTTTTACAAATCGTAGGCAGAAGAGAATACCTGACTGCTTGATAATTACAACAGTTCTTTCTGTACAAAGATGGACTGAGTCAAATGCTCTTGGTTTTGCCCCTTTTCCAATTACAAGTAATTGTTTTTTCTCTCGAGGCATGTTAGAACAATGTAAGATTGTAATCCGTCCCCAAAGACTGGGAAACAAACTTAATAATACCGATACATAAGAAAGGAGAGACAACAAACTGTGAGAACTACAGAGCAATATGCCTAGCTCAAACCACACTAAAACTATATACAAGAATACTGGAAAAAAGACTGAGAACATACGTAGAACACAAACTGGAAGACGAGCAAATGGCGTTTAGAAAAGGAAGACAGACAAGTGACAACATTTATATATTAAAATCGCTAATAGAAAGAACAATAGTAGGAGATAAGGAGCTCTACCTGATATTCATCGATCTGAAAGCAGCGTTCGATACAGTACACAGACAAACAATATGGAACTGCTTGGAAGACTTAGAGGTGCCAACACAACTTACCCAAATAATTAAAAGCACATTTAAAACAGTAAGAGGAAAAGTACAAATCGCAGGACACAGGTCAGAAGAATTTAAAATGGAAAAAGGAATAAAGCAGGGGGACAGCCTGAGCCCACTACTGTTTGTGATAATAATGGACAGAATAGTAAAACAAACCAAGAGAGAAAAAGACATAAAAACGACAGTAGGATATAACAAACTAGAACCCATATCAATAAGTAGCTTACTATACGCGGATGATGTAGTATTGATATCGGACTCACGAGAAAAAATGCAGAAACTATTTGACATCTGGGTAAAAGAAATAGAAGAAATGAAAATGGAAGTAAACAACAATAAAACAAAACTGATGATAATAAATGAAAAACAGAAAGAAAATATAAACAAAGAAATAAAAAACAAGAACACAATGTTAGAAAAAGTAACAACATTCAACTATCTAGGTACAGTACTAACAAATGATGGAAAAATAGACGCAGAAATAACAAGCAGAGCAAATAAATCCACAAAACTATATTACGCACTAAACCACATACTGGGACACAAAGAAATAGACAGAGAAACCAAAAAGAATATACACAACACAATAACAATCCCAACAATCACATATGCAGCGGAAAATTGGACATGGACGAAAAAACATGAAAGCAAGATTAACGCGATGGAGATGAAACACATCAGGAAGATAACAGGGAAAACAAAATGGGACCACGTCATGAATGAAACCCTAAGGAGAGAAATAAATCAAACACCAATAATAGAAAGAATTAAAGAAAAAAACCTAATGTGGTACGGGCACGTCCTAAGAATGAACAACGATCGGTTGACAAAAAGAATAATGAAAGGTGGGAAACCAAGAAACAGAAAAAGGGGAAGACCTAGAAGAAAATGGTTAGACGGAATAGAAGAACAGGGAAGAAGAAAAGGGAAAACAAAGGAAGAGATGGAAAGTTTAGCAAAAGACAGGAAAGCATGGAAGAAATGGGTTACAGAAGACCGAGACTCACAATCCGACGCCTGAAAGGGCAAAAGGAAAGGGAAAAGAAGAAGAAGAGAAGTAATCCGTCTTTTCCTAACTTGCCACCCACACATTTTTCATCCTCACCCTTGCTCTCATAGGCATACATCTTACGTAAACATTTATTTATAAGGGGTGGTACCTTTGCACAAAAGTTGCAACATCTTCGGGTGTTACACTTGCGGCTTAACCAGATATCAGCTTAAATGTAATATTATGGCGGATTCAAAATTTTTCCAAGCACCCAGAAGAAGTAAAGTTTGAGTAACACAGAGTCTCAGCAATTTGCTTTTCGCTAAAGGTTCTAATGGGCTTGACAAAGGGACACCTTCATTTCTGGCAGGTTATAACAAAATTGATCCACTCGAGGACCTTTTATTTTCAAAAAATGCATTTTCGGACAAGCTGCTATTTGAAGACCATTTTAGCATCTATAATTGTTTGCCTGTCCGTTTAAGAGAGATTATAGGCGGAAAATGGCCTCAAAAGAGAATCCGTTCAAAAGAGAATAATTTATTAATATAATAAATGTAATACGTAGCACTTAAAGGATATATAGCATACACCATATTCAGAAAATACAGCTAAAGGAGTAGTCTAATAAAACATTCCATAATGTATCACCCAGAAGTGGAAAAACAGAAGAAATACAAGTAACTGCGGTAAGCATTAAGACCAGAAAATATTAGATACGCTATTAAGCAAAATCAATATTTACAATTTCTAAATAGCTAAGAACATAGATTCCTTATTGGAGGTGACTTCAACGCGAAGCACATACACTGGGGATCTAGATTAACAATTACAAAAGGGTAAAAAGCTCTTAGAAGCAATTAGACAATTAAGATGTGAATTGTTATCTCGTACTGGGAAACCAACGTATTGGCCAACTGACCTAAATAGGATATAGGATCGCAGATCTTATTGACTTATTCATTGTTAGAAATATACCTGTAAGTTTTATGCGTACTGAAGAAGGATCGGACATGAACTCTGACTATTCTCCTATCCTCCTAACACTCTGCGACAGGATTACTAAAATGAAATCATTCCAAAGCTAGCACATAAACGGGTAGATTGGCAAAGCTTCAAACAAGACCTTGAATTAATCTATCAGTCCCATTAAGAAATGACAGTTGATTTCTAAAAAATGTTCAACAAGCAGCATGGGATAACTCGCCTATTATACTTGATATCAGTTAAAAAAAAGCTGAGACGATGATGGCATCAAACAAGAGCTCCTTCAAATAAAGGTCTTAAACAATGCTTGGTCAACAAATGAAATGAGCAACCCAGAAAATTAAAAATGAGTTGATTAATGCCTACCTCAGCGATTTAACGAATGATAATAGTGCAAAGTTACTCCTTTTGTAAAGTCAAAAAACGACTAAAACAATCTAAAATTCAAATTCTTCGATCAGACCTGAAGATGGCAAATGGGCACGGAATAATGAATAAAAGGTTGGTAGGTTTTCTGACCGTCTAGAAAAAGTCTTCCAACCTAATGACGGAGAAGAAGATCCCATAGATTGGGGATTGCCATTACAAAGTGTTGAAAGTACACCTACTTCACTTAAAGAAATAGCCAACGAAAGTAAAGAAAACATTAATTCTAGAGGGGCCCCAGGATTTGACTTAATAACTGAAGAAGTTTTAAAATTTCATAGGAAAGCCATATTAAAACTGATACACCTGATCAACGCTTCCTTCAGACTGAAGTATGTTCCTAAGATATAAAAAGTAGCTGAAGTATGATGATACTGAAACCAGGTAAACAATCAGACGAAGACTCATCGTACAGATCTATTTTCTTGTTGCCGTTTGTATAAAAACTGTTTGAAGAAGGAATATTACTTGATTCCTTCTCATCAATTTAGGTTTACAGTAATGTAATTGAGAAATCACTTTTCGACTTCTTCTTCATCCTTCCCAATTTCTCCCCATTGTCGTCTGCTCTGAGCCTTTCTTTCCCACATTTATCCGAAGTGGCGCTTTATATTGTTTGCCTATCGCATCTGTGGTCCTCCTCGCGCTCTTTAACCTAACCATGGTTGCCAATTTAGGATTTGTGAGTTCCATCTTGCGTCTGTTTGGCGGGCATTATGTGCAGCAAATTTCCATTTAAGTTGTGCAGCTCCCTCTCTTACATCTGTAACTTTTGTCTTTTCTCTTAATCAAGTGTTTGTTCTCTTGTCTTTGTCGTGGCCCTTTGTGCTTTCATTACTCTGTCCATGTTTTTCTTTGTCAAAGTCCAGGCCTGAGCGTCATAAGTCATAACCGGCAATATGCACATATCTTAAACCGTTGTCTTGAAATATTGAGATATCTTTTTGTTCTTGAGTATATAATTTAGTTTTCCAAAGGCGACTCATTCTAGTTTCACTCTTCTTTGGGTTTCTACTTCTTGATTTTCTTTGCTGAGTGTGATTCTTTGGGCGAGATTGATATATTCCTTTATTTGCTCTAAATTGTTTCTTTCTATTCCGATTTCCACAATTTCTTCTGCGTTTGTCTAAGAGCTTGCCTAGGCAGGGGTACTAATCCCTGTGTAGGCCTGTTCTTCGTCGGGACCATAAAGGAGTATCTACTGCTAAGTACCCTAAAAAAGTATTAGAAGAAAGAAAAGTCTGTTCTATAGTCTTTCTGGACGTAGCACAGGCTTTTGGCGAAGTGTGGCACGAAGGTCTAAAATATAAGATGCCTAAGCCCCTTCCTAAATACTCTCAAATTATTTAATCCGTTCTAGAAATAGACACCGTTAAACAGACACTCGTCACATTTGCCAAGAACCACGAACAATGACTTCACAATCATGTGAATGCTGAAGCTATCCAGCTAATCAACAACGCAGGGCTAGTAAGATGACTCAAGAGGATCAAGCCCTTTTAATTCTGCTTTACACGATCACTTAATAGTGTAAAGCAGAGTATTGTGCGGGTTTAAGTATACAGGTTACGGTTTTAGTGTGGTTAAGTAATTCGGAGGATCGGAGGAACACTGGTGAGTTTCAATAAAATTACTCAGTGGTCTATTTTAAGCAGATTGTAACGTTATAAAATATCCCTTTAGGGGGATTTTTAATAAAAAAAATAATATTAGAGAGATTTCACTGTGTGAAAGCTTTTAAAGCAAACTTGCAGTTCTTTCTTTATCTGAAAAAAAGATTTTACTTTAATAAATTTGATTTGGCGCAAGTTCATTGTGTATTATCAGTAACTTAAGAAATAAAATCGGAGAAATGAATTTTTCAGAAGCACCAATGATTTTTTTACCTTTGGTTTGAAATTAACAACAATTTGAAATTATTTGAAATTTAATTCTGTTGGTTTTTTGGTTACCTTTTTTCCCAATTAATATTCAAATTCTGTTTTGTTATGCCACGTTGTTGCCGTTTTTTATGAATTTTAATTAATACTTCCTCGAAGGAACAAATCCTTAAAAAGTAGATCTTTAATATTATTATAGTATTCAATTATTTTTTGGTATTTAGTTAAAGGTAAAAAAACAATAACCACTCGTTCAAGTATATTTTGACCATCAAAGAACTTCGTTTCTCGGTATCAATTACGGAAACACTTCAAAACATTGTTATACCCCTTGAGAATCTGCCGAAACACAAAGTTTTAGTTTACATTTAACCCTTAGTGGTCGGTTCGTGTTCTAATTAAAGAATAGCGGCATTCAGGTTTTTAATACTTCCAATTACCCCATCCTAAGACCGCGAAGGGTGTAACAGCAAGTGGTACTACCTACGTATGTGTAGTAAAGAGCTAGAACAAATCGGACCACTCTGCAGGGTGTCGTCCTTTACAAAAATTCAACACGACAGGGCTTTGTTTGAAACCGTCATTCCGACACATGGACTTCAGAGACAGAAACCCCCAAAATTTCTTCGTGAACAAACAAAACTGTCTTAAAATTCCTTGCTTTCTGTTATTGGAATTTTTACGTTTGGATTTGAGCAGAAAGAAAGTTAAAGTGAGCATTAAACTCGAAATTAATTTCACTTGTTTTCATACTTTTAAACTTTCTTTGCCGGTTGTCATTTTAGTTAGATATTTATTTAAAGGAATTTAAAGAAGGGCAAGTTCCTTACCCAAACAAATTCTCTTATTGGTCTAAACATTAATAGACCGTTTAGCCCAAGACAAACCATTTCTCAAAGTAAGACCAGAAATAGCTGAGGGTTTTTTTTAAATAAAAGTGAATTATTAAAAAAACTGTATATTTTGCCTTGAATGGTTTGTAAAAATTTTGAGAACTTCTGCCTGCTCTGACCTGTCAAATCAGGTGCACCAAAAACCTTTAAAAGAGCATTTATGAACCATGTAAATCTATTCTTCTCTTGAAATTTGTAACTTTTATACCTACTTTGCGAAAAAAATTCTTTTGATATCCATGGGAACGCACTTGACACTTGATATTTCTTTGACAATTTTTTGCCGCTGTTTGTATAGGGTTGTTCAAATAAACCGATTAAGAAAAAACGTAACACAATAGATTTTTTTCTGTTACTATGCTTGCATGCGCCTTATTTTGTTTTCTGGATTTAAAATTAATGTGAAATTGGACGAAATGATTAATGATATAAATCTAGAAGGTTGAGCGTGCAGAATTTTAAAACTAACAATCCATTTATTTGAAACGTTGCTGTCATAAAAAACCCAGTATAAATCTAAGAAAGAGGATTATGTACGTGTTTAAACGAAATGAAATTAAAGCTGTTATTTACAACGGCTTAAATGGTTAGCTTTTGACGGTGAAGATAAACCACAGAAATATTTCGCGTACAATAAACGGATTTTAAAACTTTTAAGACTGAGCAAAGCTACTGGTTTTAGTTAGAAAAGACTTTTAGGTAAATAAACAGTTCGTCTGGTTATTTGGAGGTTATAAATCATATCCTTTTGTAATTGTAAACATTTTTGTACTACAGAAACTAGTTTTGCCCTAACTAAGTTCTTGGGATTATTCTTTAAATTCCAGGTTCGCTTTAAGCCGGAGAGGAAACCCTTCAGATTAGCAACATGGTTTTATACCAAAACATACAATTTCAGGAATATATAAGTCAGGAATTTAACAACGATTTTTCAGTTATGGTCCTTCTTCAGCTTACAATTTCAAAAGAGGGAAGAACGTTGGTAATAACAGAGGAAGCGGCAAGTAATAAAATTTGGCGTTGCAAGGAGTTTCTTTAGTTTCACGCCTATCAAAACATAACGACCCGTCCTTAGTGAAAATAGAATCGAACCTTTCAGGAAGGGTCCCCCTTGGTTGATGGGGCTTGTGTGTTAACTCAATGTGCGGCATTGTCCGGTGGCTGGTCATCATCGGTCCCGCGGGCTGTGATTTATGACCCTGCGGGTCCGAACGGTCAGCACTTGTGTGATTTACAACATCTTGGGGCTTGCTTTTGATGATCGTTTGCTTCTAATGACTTTGATGATGCCTTTTGCTTTTAAGAACGTTAACTTAGGAGATTTTCTTGTGTCTTTGTTGTCAAGGTTAATGGTTGTTGTGGAAATTTTGCATCTGACGAATACTACTCAGCCAAATAAAAGCTTGCAGCTAGTTTTCTGGGGTTTTCTAAATGTTTTAATTCATTTCGACTTTAGTGATCCTACCATAGATTTTTGTTGAAGGAAATCCCATTATCAAGTTGTAAGTATTCGTAAGATTTCCTTAGTTAGGAGTGTCAATCGAATCCGAATCTAAGGTTCGAATATTAGCATCTAACATCTAAGTTTCGAATGATAACACTTGAACGTAAATATGAATTTCGAATTTAAACCGTATTCCAATTCCAAGAATCTATCTCGGATTTTAATTTCAAATACTGAATTCAGGTTAGACAATTCATAGTTCGAATGTGAATTGAAATTTCCTATCTCTTTTTGGTTTAAGTTTTGATTATTTACTACAAATAAGATTCTTAAATGTCAATAAACTTTTAAGAATTAAAAAAGAATATTCTTTCTATGCGTAAATCAACCAATTTACCGAATTTTTAAGAAATCAAATAATAACGTGTGTTCATAAACAGTCGTCATCTCGGTTGCGTAGAAAAACAAATTACAAGTCTTAGATTAAATCATAGACAATGACATTTTACAAATCTTGACATTTGGTTTTGTGTTCTGAATCAAATTACGAAATATGTTTCTGAAATCACAACCTACTGGGATGTTGACAGTTTGTGGACACCCGTTATTATTATGCCTCAGTAAAATTTAAAAAATATAGGTAGTGTTTAGAAATTGAACCTCAAATTCTAAGTTTAAAAATTAATTATCATAACTGTCAGAAATAGTAAGCTGCCATATTACACATCAAATGAAATCGAAAATTCCAATTTGCAGATTCGAATTCAAGATTGAAGGACTAAATCTGACATCTGCAATTGAAAAACGGAGCACAACTTGTCGTTTCAAATCTTAAAGGATTCAAATAATGGCATTTTCGAAACTATTATGATGCAAAATGTTCAATTTTTCAGGAAAATATGTTAAGTTCCTCATCGATTGAAGATTAGAATTTCGAATTCAAAATAGGTGTTTCGAATCTTAAGGAACCAAATCTTTGGCATTTTCAAATCTTGAAAGTACTATCCTTAATGATTGGCTCAATTCTAATCAAGTATGCGAGTAGAGAAATATTAAAAACACTTATTAATAGGGAGTTATCGCAACGACTACGTTAAATTTCCGTTAACGCTAAATAGTCGAGTCAATGAAGGTTTTTACTTCTAAACCCACTAAAACAGAACCGATTTTGATGATTTGTTTTTTAAATTGTTTGTTATATTAAATTATTCAAAATCAGAAACATTTCAGCTGGCGCTATCAAGTATTTATATTGTTTAAACAATTAAAAAAAAATATATTAAAATTTTTTTTTTTAAATTGTTTAAACAATATAAATACTTGATAGCGCCAGCTGAAATGTTTCTGATTTTGAATAATTTAATATAACAAACAATTTAAAAAAAAAATCATCAAAATCGGTTCTGTTTCAGTGGGTTTAGAAGTAAAAACCTTCATTGACTCGACTATTTAGCGTTAGCGGAAATTTAACGTAGTCGTTGCGATAACTCCCTAATATTTTATTTAAGATGCAATAAAAAGATTTTTTAAATAACTTGACGTAATGTTGCTATTTGTATTTACAAAAAATTACAAGTAACATTAAAACAGTTAAATGATGCGCAATTTTAGAGTTTTATTTTCAAGTTTTCAGGAAAATATGAAACTTTATTTTTAGAGCCGGTCTTTCGATCTCCTAAAAAAATAACTTTCAAATATGTTCCTCAGTAACCTTCGCTAATGCAAATGTTTCAATAGTAAAGATCTGAAAGTTAAATTAATGAGGAGATGAAAAGACCAATCCTAAGCCTGTTTTCCTTTTATTTAATGAAATTCCCGGATTTTTCCAGAAATTCGAAACTTCATGAGTATTATGAATATCTAAGCTTTTTCAATTACCTATATTTATTAATTGCCAAACCCAACTTCTGAAAATTCCTTTAATAAATCAGAATCCAGTAATCTGAGATTTGTCAAGAATTGGAAAATATTAGAAAATTTCAATTTAGTTATCAGATATAGGTAGGTACCTATTATTTTCTTGCGATCAGAAGATGTTTGTGTATTAGGCTACAATTATTTCTTTAAAAAATAAAGCTTCAGGTTTTCATTATTAGGTATCAGATGTAGCTTTTCCATTTTTAAGTGTGTCTTAAAAATGACTGAAATAAACTCTGAAAATACATTTTTTCAAAATTTAAAAACTCACAGTGTACTTCAAATACTTACTGCTGTTACTTTAAAATAAGTTAATATTTTGTTTAGAAGTTATAATAAAAAGTCAGTTAACTAATTTGTTACTATGTATTTGTATTTACAAGAAATAACGTAAAAACCGATAGAAATTTTAGTTCTTTTCAAGTTTTTAGGAAAATAAGAAAATTCCTTTTTAAGAGCTGTTCTTTGATTTCCTAATAGGTATATTTAAATACAAAAGATTTCTCTTTATAGCCTTTGTTAATACAATTGTTTCAATACATAGTATAAATATCTGAAAGTTTAATTGATGAAGGGGTGAAAGGACCGACCCTTAATCTATTTTTTTTATCAAATGTAGTTCTTTTTCAGTAACTTCCAAAACTTGTTAAGAATGGGACAATATTAGAAAATTCTAATTACCTATTGTCCACTGTTAATAAGATTATTTCCTTAATAATAGTTATTTATGTAATAAGGATCATAATGATCGTTTATGATCCGAATTACATACAAAATTTTATATGCTGGCATCAGTATGTATATTTTTAAAGATTTAAAATAGTATTTTTGAAACGACAGGTGCATTCAGTTATTATTATAAAAAATAGTAAGCAAGCCGCGCTTTATTTACTGTCAAACACTGCTGTCAAGTAGAAAGCGCTGTTAAAATTAATTTGCAATTTCACAATATTCAAATTGAATTTGTAGTAAAATTTAAGAAAATGGGTGATTCTAATGAAAGTTTACCTTCGAATTTGAAGAAAATTGCAGAAAATGTCGTGTAAGAGTACTTTTTGAATTTAGTAGTTTTTAAATTGAGTACCATAATGGATTCATTATGGTCCTTGGCCCATAATGGATTCATTATGGTCCTTGGACTATAATGAACTGCCTTACGTCACTCAAATACAATGACATAAAGTTGTCATTATGATACGCCGGCATATAAATAAATTATCAGGATTTTATTATTTAGCTTTTTCATTTTTAAGTGTGTCACAATTAATTTTGAAAATCTTCAAAATCACCAAGTTGTGCAAATAATTCACAAAGTTAAACACAAAATTTTCCAGGAATCTGAAAATATATAATTCCAACATTTTCCAATTTACTTTTTAAGCATTTTACTTCCTTTTGATCAGGAAACTTTTGTGTAAGATTTTATCTAATTTATTATTAACTATCAAATATAGCATTTCCATTTTAAAGTGCGGAAAATTACTGAAATAATTTTCGAAATAAATTTTTCAAAATTCGTAAATTTTTCATTTTTTGCGATTGTTAATCTTAAGTATAGTCTAAATACACTCTGAATATTCAAATACTTGTTTAATGTTTAATTTTCAGCAGTTGGTGGCGAACACCTAGGCAAAAAGCGTGATGAGTTTTTTTTTTAAAGCTCGGAGCTTAACTAATTACCTAATTATTTGAAAAAGCTTTCAATAATCCACAAAACAACAGTTTTTTCAGACCCAAAACTTGGAAAATCCCCATATTTTCCAATTATTAAGCATTTTGTTTCATTCTGATCAGGAAACTTTTGTTGGTATATCAGGATTATTTCCTTCATAAATAAATTATCAGGACTCTGGTTTGAAAGCTTTTATGTACCTATTAGGACTACATATTTGTTAAATTTATTATTATGCATCAGATGTAGTTTTTTTCAATTTTAAATATTTCAGAATCAGAACTGATTTTTGAAACTACTTAACTAATCCCCAAAATACATTTTTCCAAATTCAAAAACCCCCAGGATTTTCAAATATTGCAAAAGATGATTGTAATAACATTTTTCTTTTAACAAAACTCTAAACTTCAAATTCTTTTCTAAAAGTCCGAAGTTCAAGAAAATTCTTTAGAATTATTTTGACAATATTTCCAAGGTCCAAGAACTATTCCGTTGCTAAATAAAAAGTTTCACACAGGTTGCATTATCAAGATAGAATAATAGCAAGGATTTTATTACAATTTTCTCCTGTTTATTCATTTTTTTACTATTGTTAATCTTAAGTGTAGTCTAAATATCCATATATTTATATACTTACTTGTTTAATTTTTAATTTTCAGCAGCTGGTGGTGAACACCTACACAAGAAGCGTGTTGTCTTCCTCGTTTCACTTTTAGTGTAAAAGTGTTCTAAATCTATCAAAAGTCTTTTTGTTTGCATAAAATGCAAGAAAGAATTATTGAACATAAACATCTTTTGTTAAACTCACCATAAAACGTAGGTGAAATCGACATTTTATGGAAAAATTGTTACAATTTTTTATTACAATTTAGAGCAAAACGAAAGTTTTTGGAAAAATTAGCCGTGTTTGTCTTAAACTGATAAGATCTACACAATTGTATTATTATTTCTTTTGTAAGGGTTCTTAAAATAGTGACCTAGGTTTTCCTAAATTGTTAAAAATGGTTTTTGAGAATATTCTAAATAATTTACAAAAAAGTTAAAACTCAAAAATTGATAAAAATTTGTTTGAGAGTTTGAGAATTCAGACTAGTTTTTAAAATTGTTCTGGTGGTATCTGTTCTGTGCTCCTGAAATACTTCTGAAATCAAAAGCTGCTTTTACTTTTGTTAATTATTATGAAATGTTGAGCATGTTAGACGTCAATTGTTAGTTTTAGTACACATTTTCAACATTTTCTGTAAATAAAATTAAAGTTTCGTACCTTCATGGCTTACCATTTTTCTGCGTCAAGCACACGTCAAGTATTAATAATTAAAAGAGGGGTGGGTTTTGGACGAACGTTTACAAGAGCTTTCGTTATTCTTATGACGAGCTCAATCCAATCTCTGATTTTGACTATTTCGGAACCACTCTATCTAGTAGGTCTGGAATAATCCAAACCTGACCCCCAAAGGATTAGCTGTAAGTCAACTGATACGAATCAACTAAAATTGAGCAAATTTCTTAAATTAAATAATTCTCACGCAGTTTTTCGGCTTTGAATTAAAAGATAACATAATTTTACTATTATTTGGTGCCCTTAAACACTGTTTCTAAATATACCTACTATTTGAAGATATAACATTAAGTACAGTTTGCCTAATTTTTTCAAGTATTATGTGATCTTTGAAAGACTCTAATCTTTTTCAATAAATTATCTGAATTCTTTTCGGAACTGTTATTTATAGAAGTTTAGACTCTTTACAAAAATAACATTACACATTTTGTAAATGTGTAAGGATTATTCCTTGAACAAACAAAAGAATTATTTTGCAAAAAAAATCATGTTCCTTTCGCAGAAGTACGTATTTACAATTGTTTATACGAAACGAGCCTCTTTAAAACTCTGTCACTGGTTTGTCTAGAAATTAAACAAAATTTATTATTGTTCAAAGCCATCAACAATCCTCCTTTTTCGATCTAAGTATCTTTATTGTTGTAGACTCGTTTTGATATAATTTCACAATAATAAATGAGCAGTCTTAACAATGACTCAAAGGTTTAAAAATAAAAAAGAGTGTAAAATTACCTAAGCTGTGGATTCACTTTTTCTAGTTTTCGCAAAGTTCCGAAAACCACCCCGTCTAAATAAAGCTAACCGTCCCTTCTTTAGTTCTAAACTGATATTATTGGTATTCATCAAAATAGGTTAACCTTAAGTAATTCATTTTGTGAAGGTTGATCTTTTTTTGTAAACTGTTTGATTAAACAAGGGTATCCCTTAGAGATAATGAAAATCAGTAAGGGTAAGTGATTTGTAAATGGTCATTTGTCGCGCGCAAGTCAAAATGCGCAGCTCCGCCCTTGAACTTCAAGATCTTCATCTCATCACAGCCTCCAAGACGCAATCTCAGTTATTAGTGCGCTCTTTAAGTGTCTGCAATGATGGCCTCTTCGGAGTTACAGTATCAAACCGGCAGTGCGCAATCGCAGGTGCGTCTAGATAATCATAGTAATCAAATCGGACACCCTTTCATTAGTGCTTACGATTTTATTAATTCTTTTGTTGGAATGTTGATTATTGCTGTCGAATTCGAGAGCATTCGTTCAGTTTTGCGCTTTCGAAATTTTTAAATATTTTTATTCTTTCAGATCCCCTCTTTGAATTTATTAGCGGCAACTTGTTCGAGGATGTATCAACATCAACCCTTTACGCCCCAGGCACCCTCCGCGGTGAATTCTTGTAGTGTTGACGGTTTCGTTTCGCATGTTCCTCTTGAAAGTGCGACGTCACCTTTGCAATATTCACCACATTACCAAACACCTTACACCCATCATAATTATGGTAATCAGTATTGGTTTAAACATTCGCCTCCACCTGCGGACATCGCAACCAGTGGTTTTCAACCTCAACAGACAACCCTTCACCCTCATCAACAACAATATCAGTGGTCGCAGACTTCTTACATGAGCTTCCCATCGATTAAAATGATTAAACCCGAAATATCCGTACAAGAATACACGAGTTATACGAAAGCAAGACGTTGTATTAAATGCCAGTGTCCGAATTGCACCAACGAAGAAAACGGAATCAAAAGACCTACGTCGAAAAAAGTGCACGTTTGCCATTATCCGGGCTGTGATAAGTTTTACGGTAAAACGTCCCATCTGCAAGCTCATTTAAGGTGGCATACCGGGGAAAGACCATTCGTGTGTAATTGGCTGTTTTGTGGTAAAAGATTTACGCGTTCTGATGAACTTCAGCGTCACCTTAGGACTCATACCGGTGAAAAACGATTTGTATGTACTGTTTGTAACAAGCGTTTCATGAGATCTGATCATTTAGCTAAACACGTGAAAACGCACAAAAATGGTAAAAAATCTAGCACGGAACAAACCGTTGCTGAAAAACCAAAAACACCCGAAAGTAACATTGTTAACAACTCTAATGGTGCAACAAATTACAGTGTTTACAATACGTACAGTGGATTTTATTATCAGAACTCAGAGCAGTGATTTCAGTGATAGTTCGGTTACTTATTGAAACTTTTAAACTGAAATGTCCTTGCGTGCCTGTTTGAATTGTTTGAACTGTAATTAGAGCAATTCATAAGCTGAAACATCGAGTTTTCAGGTCTTTTTATAATTATTAATTAAAGTTCTTGTAAAGTGTCATAAATATTTATTATAATTCTAATTTATAACAAGCATTTCCATATGCGCAGTTTATGAATTACCTTTTGATTGTATATAACGATAAAATAATTATTTCATGTATATATTTGTAAAGGTCCAAGTTTTTATGATGAAAAATAAACTAATTTTTATTTTACTTAAATTTAATTTGCTTAGAGTTAATGGTAAAAGCAGAAAAACCGGTTACCTCCGGGTTTCTGTCTTAATCGCCCGCTGAAGTCTCTGCGGAAAACTAGTTTGCCGGGCATAATCAGCATCCTGATTTGATTGTTCTTAATTTTTATGTTAATTTGAATTGAAATGGCGTTAGTACCGGCCAAAATATTGCAATAAATTGCAATTTTTACACTTGAAGTAGCTGCATCCATCTGGTGGCATTTTCAGTAGATTCAAAATTGCCGGATATTTTCTTAGTTGTAGAACGTACGCGAAGAGGGCACCACAACGCATCAATTAAGGGTGTTATTATCTGGGCGGGCTTTACGGATGCATGGCCGCCCTGATAGAGGAGGGCAGCGAAGTAAAATAAAACAAAAAAAAACGCAAATTATAGTGTGATATTATTTACGTACGCGGTGGGGTTACAGAGAGGGGATCAGCAAGGTGGCGCTTGATGAATTAAAGTCAGTTTGAATCAAATCACATGAATGCATACAAGTATTGATGTATTGTGTTTGTAGGTACATTGTTTAAATTGTTTGCACCCACCTGATGGAACATCGTGTGTGTGCGGTGGTCTTTACTCGAGTGTTTGTGTGAAGGGATATTTTCGTGCAAGTGGTGGTAGGACTGCCAAACTGGAGGAACGCACCGAACGGGATAAGGGGCATGGATCCCCTGACCTTATTTCTGTAAGTCCATAACCGCAGTCGGTGTAATTAATCATCTTGAAACCTCTTTCTCACATTCATTGTTTCCCTTTTTTTATTATTTAACCACTTATTTGTTAATTAATGCCGGATCGGTGTGTTTAGATTGGCAGCATGTGATTACCACGTTTTAGGCACGTGGTTGACAATTTTATCCTAACCCCCAATTTAATTTTAGCCCGAAAGACCACGAATTTCGAATATTGAGCAATAATTGGTTTACCAAAATAAGCCTATGTTTGTATCACGTTTCGACCATTCTTACGATATCATCTTCAGTATCTTGGCAATCGTTATGAGACCATCCTCAGTACCTTGGCATCCTATGGCAGTTATACGTTTCAATAATGTGACGACCTCTTAATTAAACTGCAAGTTTAATAGGAAATGAAAATCAACAGATTGTACATTTTTGTTAAGATACAAGGATAAGTACAATAATTCCTTCGATATAAATTACTTAAATCCTTACATTTTTTAGACTTAGCTAAATATTTACTTACATACATTAATCATAAATATAATTTGGTAAAAATGGGGAACTAAAATAAGCTCCCAGACTAAATCATAAATTAATTATCATTGGGCAGATGTTAATCTAAACCCACAATCATCTTAAAACACAGGATAAATTTCACAAATTTGCAAGAGGAGTAATTAATCAGATGACTAATAAGGTAATTATTTAAACAAATACTTTAGTTATCTAAGAATTTAATCACATGGTAAGCTGGGCTTCCAGCAAAGATTTTTCACACCATGAACTTTTAAAAAGCATGAATATCCATGAATTAAAGATAAAAGTTTTAAAAATCTTGAATTTTATATTTAAAGAATGTATTGTGGAAGAATTAATAATTGTTAAAAAAACCTTTAACTTCCTTTAACGTTAAAATCATAAAGCAAGGGCCACAACGGGTTATCAAGGATGTAAAACTGAAGCTAATTTTTGAGACCGGTGGTACGCCACTGACTAAATTAATTTTGTATAACTTTTTCCAGGTATACGTTATGACGTCATTTCAGAGCTCGGTATTCTATATACCATTTTAGTTAAACTTTTCAGATTGAAAATTTGTTTTTGGTTTGTTTTAACATTATTTTTATACAAAAAAGGCTTGAATTTTTGAGACATTTTTGTGCCCTTTTTTAATATGACCTGATTCTAGTAATTTTATTTTAATAACATTTAATTGGGGGGATAGAGGATTCAATCGATCCTATTAAAGAACAAAGGTCTTTGTCTGCATTATTCTAGGTTACCTCAAATTAAAAGAAGGGTTTGAAATTTCAATTTTCTTCCTTGCTGGGATTTGATTTTTTTTAATACAATTTTTGAAATTTCTTGGATTGCTTTTCTTTTTCATAAGGTTTACAGCTTTATGAAGTTTTAAATGAGAAGAAAAATGAAACATAATTGATTTTTCCAAGGAAATCATTCCATTATCAAGTTTGTCTGGAATATCTGAAGTGTCCTGAATTTTTTTTAAAAAGCCTTTAAAATTTTTCTCGATGTTTTCGATCTTAACTTTTTAAAAATCTTTCCAAGAATAGGTATGCCAAAAAGAAATGATTTTAAAGATCTTTTATAAGGTTGTATAAAACGTTTTCCTTTTTTTTGTGTAAAGGAAGAACTACTTTTCAATCTTATAGTTAATTAGGAATCTTCCCAAAAATAAATGATAAAACCTTTTGCAAAATACTTTCCTACAAGAAAAAAAGGTGAAAACGAAGAACATAAAAAAGAACAAAGATAACAACATTAGGCATAATTCACGAAGTCCATCAATCAAACCCGTTCGTACGTATCAGTCGACAAATCATTTCGAGAGGGTATCAATATAACGGGCGATAACACATTGTCATGTGCATTTGTGTTATAGAATGAGTGTGGTCGACACTCGGATACATATCTCATTAATCCAGTAAACATGATTGAAAGTGCCACGACTAATTGACAATGAACGGGTGCTGCGGTAGCGGAGGAGCCCCGCTGTGCCTTGGCGTTCGCCGATAAACCATCCGGTCTTGGGCGTGCATATTTGCCTCGTCTAAATCGATTTATTTTTTATTTATCAATTAATTTTTTCTCTCCAAATTAAGACTTAAATCTTTTTTTGTACAAGACTCATGTAGAAAACCAAATTTTCATTCTTGTTTTTGCTTGTGATTACGCAACCAAAGATGAAGAAGTAATAATCTAAAGTGGAGGATTTAAATATTTTTCTTTGTAAATTGTTAAAAATTTTCGCAAATAAATTAAAGGCTTTTTTGTTAGTTTAAATGAAGTGTCTTAATACGCTTCGTGCTCTTGGGTTATTATCAGCCCAAAGCCTGGTTGCAGGGCATCAATGCCACACTTAAAATGAACTTGCTGAACTTTGTTGCGTCAATTTTTCTTGAGGAATACATGTCTTATAAACTCGTAAGATTTTTGCTTTATTTAGGCTGCAACGTTTTTCCAATAATTACAAAGGACAAAGAGCCAAACACATTTTTTTAAATATGAAAATTGAATGCCGAGTTTAACCGACAATTGAGATGCAGTTTGATAACCTTCAGCTCTTAAGAGACTTTCCTTCCACATTAATAAACACATTGTTATTTTTTTAATAATTACATTATTAAGTAAATCAAGTAGGCAGAACAGAATCTTCAGACTGAGGTTTGTAGTTGCTTTTTTGCTTTTTTAAGGCTTTATTAGCGTTCGTTTTCGTAACAAAGTTAAAGCAGTAATTTAATTGGAAGTAACTAAAAGCTTCATCAGTAAATTTTACTTATAAGTTCTGTGTAAATAAGTCCAAAATTGTGTACTTTTTTGGATATTTCGCCCACAGTAAGTATACATGTTGAAGTCGCTTCAACATACCTTTCAAAATAGGTTATGAACTACCAAAGTCTTGAGTAATAAATTTACACGAACTGCTTTGCATTTACCTCGCCTGAACTTGGTGTTTTGGGGAAGAAGAGGCAAATTAACCAGTAAAACTAGAAGAATGGTTTGGATTTTTTGGTCTACGAAATAAATTTAGTAAGCCGCCCAATAAATAAACAAAGAAACAAACAATTGTTAGTTATAATTTCGAGTTAATTACAACACAACTTGAACTGCAAACAAGTGTGATTTCAAGTTTGCATTTTCAATCAAAGAAACCAAATTTTTATTTAACGTGCTTTTTGTACAATTTAAATTTCAACAGTCTTAAATAAACATTTTTAAAACTTCTGATAAATCACCAGGCACGACTTTTGCTGTTTTTTTTTTTGTAACTGAGCTATTTGTAATTTGTAAAGCTGTATAAAATTTAGTTAATTATAGACTACAACGTAGGTTTATTCCTTTATAATTAATTGCATTTGTAATAAACGTTCTTGATAAATTGACGATCTCACAATATCACAATATTTTCCCATTTTTTTTATGAGAAAGTGGTGAATGGACTTCTAAAACTATCGACAAGTCAACGGTGTTGTAGCACTTAATCAATTGCGTGAATGAATTTTTTATGTAAGGATATAAATAGCTCACTAATGATTTTCCAGATTAATTAGTAATGATCTTTAATTGGCTCAATTTTCGACATTTCCAACTTTTTTTTTGATTCATACCCCAAACTTTCTACTTTTAATTTCTTTAATTGCCTGAATTTATTAGTTGATACCTTTTGAGTATTATTTTTTGGTCGAAGGGTAGTATAAGAAGGAATTTTGAATTTCTTTACTTTCAGGATCGAAATTATAAATTCAGAAAGCGAAATGTGATTGAAGTGAGACCAAAGTGGCATAAAAAGGATTTTGAATTGCCAAATTTCAGCATTAAAATTCAACGTTCAGAAAAATGAAAAAGAGAGCTACATTTTTGAAATCAAAAAGGCAACCGAATTCCTCAAATTTAAGCATCAAAATTCAAAATAACTAGGGCCATATATGCTCTAAAGTATGCTACAAAAAGGACCTTATATATGCTTTAATATATGTTCTAAAAATTTGCATATGCTTTAAAAATTTTCTTATTTCTTTAAAAGATATTCAAATAAAAACAAATGGTTAGTACAACAATCCTTAATAATATAGAACAGAATACAAATACAATATTTTAAACAAACTTTTAATTACAAGTAATAAAAATAATGAATAACTACTTATTATTACAATAAATAATCATATGCTTTTCTATGTTATCTATAAAAAACTTTGACGATTGTCTTGTAATACATTTTTATACATAGAAAAGTTTCTTTCCACATCACAAGAAGTAACAGGGCAGTATTTAAGTAAATGTGATTTTACAATTTGTTCATTGTGATCAGAATCGGAGAATTCTCCGTTTAAAATATTTTTTACGGATTTAAGGATTAATAAACCAGAATTTATCTTAAACAAATCACAAAATTTCATAGAAATTTGTTTACTTTTATTCTCATTTATTGTTTTTTGAAAGTTTTCTATTAGATTTAAAGATTCCATAAAAGTAAATTTTGTGTTTCCAGTTTCTTAACGTTTCAAAATGTTAAGTACATTTGCAAGAATCTTCGTGAAAGACCAAAGGCAGAAAGCAGAATTTTGAAGAAATTTGGTATCTGGTATAAAATCATTTCCAATAAAAATATTAGGTAAATTTTTGGCTAAATATGCATTTTTATGCTGCCAACGCTTAATATATGCAGTTACATATGTATACTGACGATATATGCAAAATAAAATTGAGTTTATTTTAAAGTAAACATTCGAAAACGCAAATAAACGAAAAATTAGCTGATTATGATCACTAGGAAAAATCATTCAAATCTGCATTATGCCAGTCCTAAAAATAACCAAGGCCAACTAGGATGTTTTAAACTTCAAAAAGGCAATACGAGAACTGGATTTTTAATTTCTTAAATTTTAGCCTTATAAACATTCAGCGAGATGAAAAAGGAACTCCATTTATAAAACCAAAAAGGCAATATAAAGATCGAATTTTTGGAATTCTTAAATTTTAGGATCAAATTTCAAAATATACAAGGCCAAATAAGAAGTTTTAAACTTCAAAAGGGTAACCGGAGAACTGAATTCTGAATTTTAGCATTAAAATTCAACATTTAGAAAACTGAAAAAATAACTCAATTTTTAAATAAAAAAAGAACAAGAAATCGTTGGTGAGACGGAACAGGTCAAGACTTGAGCCGTAAAAGGATACGACGACGACGACGAGCAAAATTCAAAATTTACAAATCAGAAGTTTTTAATTTGAAAAGGGCACCATGAGAATTGGTTTTTGAATTTATTAAATTGTAAAGCAAAAATTGAAAGTTTGAAAGTAAAATAAAAACTGAGGTGCCTTGATTTCGAATGTCTTAAATTTCAGGATTAAAATCAAAATTTGAAAAGGCAAATCACAAACAATTTTTTAATATAAAAAAGGCAACATAAGAATTTTGATTTCTTAAATTTCAGGATCAAAGTTGAAAATTTAGAAAACCAAACAATTATCTAAAACGTTTTTCGACTTCAGCAATAAAATTCAAAAATCAAACAAGCTAAATAGAGTCGGAAAATTCCAGAACGATAACTAAATACGACTCACTTCCTAAATTTTACAAACTGTTTCAATAACTTAAGGGGTTTGAATAGCAATACAGATAAGCTAAGCACCAGATTTTGGATGTTTGAGAAATATCAGAATCAAAACTCCAAATTTAAAAAATTTAAGAAACGAACGATGCTAGTATTACAACTACAACAGGCGAAAGTGTTTAACAACTTACTACCGTTTTCAAAACATAAAACGAGGTGTTTGTTACACAATCTAAAATAACGATTAATATGACAGGTAGGAAATGGTTTCTATTAGGAAATGCAAACAACTTGAGGCTAATAGGAAATTCAAACATTCTATTTGTAATTAAATGAATTGGCTTGTTTTATTTCCCAAAACTTCGTTTAGTATTAGTTCCGCTTAGGAGATTCTTTCTGTGTAAAAATGAAGTTTAATAATATATAAATCTAAAGAAAAAATTGGAAAAGTAGAAGGGTTTTGATAGCAATTTATGAAAATCCCAATAATCTATTTTAATCGGATAATTAGGCTTAAGTTTTGAAGAAATTTCGATTTAGCTTCTTATAAGATTATATGTCCCTGAGGAAGACTGAAGAAGTCTCAAAACGTTAGATAAATTATGCTTCAGTTCTTCAGCAAAACTATCCCTAAAAAGTCTGGTGTTTTAACATTCGTATTAGCTTTTACTGAAAGATTTTTACATTTATTTTGACTAACTTTTTAGGCAATTTCGGCTTTTTAAATTATTTTGTGCATCATCAACGTCGGATAGCAGCACGCGAGTTTAATCTTGAAGTTCTTTTTGCATAAAAGGAATTAATTAAATGCAAAGGAAAAGGATGTTTAAAGTTGTTATAAATGCATGCGAAAGTTTTACTTGTGTTGCAAAAAAGAGGAGTATATAAGAAAACTAAAACAACAACAACAAAGTAATAAAATTATAAATTTGTGTGTAAAAAGTGGGATAAGTTGAATTTAATAACCAAACTATCCACATCATCAGCATTCACCTAATATAGACAACGTTATCTAACAACAATCTATAACGTAAATTTTCTATAATTAAAATAATTATCTCGCAATTTAAAAGCGTAAAAAAATAAATTTAACCTCCGAACACGTTTTCTAATCAAACTAAGTTCAAGGTGGATCTAATTATCGATAATAATCAAAGAGATGATCAATAAAAACGCGGAGAAGTACGTGATACCCCGGTTTAACATCTCGTAAACTAGGATGAGGTAGAAAAGAGTTCCTGCTTTCGAACACGATACGTACACTTAAGCAGGAGTAAATTAAGCCTCACCGCAATTCCGAACAACCGTTAACTGCTCCTACCTTGATCCTCATTTAGATAGAAATATCCAGTATAGCGTGTAAACTAATCGGTGAAAATTTTTATTAGGTTTATTTTGTCGAGATATAATGCAACTGCCGCGAACGAGAGTAATTTTCAGTAATATCGAGACCGAGCTTTTTATTGTTCGGGGTTAACCCGTTCTTCCTGAACACGGGAGGGGGTTATAAATTATTCTAGAGCCTCTTTAATTAAGAAATGTGTCTGTAATAAACCTCCCATACATTAAAAAACGTCGAATAATCAGAACCCCCTACGATTTATTGTTATTTACGCGTTGATTGTTTTTCGTAAATAAAGGAATTTACTAAAAATTCTTTCCCATATAATAGCACGCGGTTTAGTTGGTTTTTCGTTAGTTTTATTACGCTGTCAGTTAGTTGTAATATATAAGGGAAAAAATGTGCACTTTGTTTTATAAAAACTGCAGTTTATTGCCTGAAGTAATGCAGATCGTGTGTGTCACGATATCCAGCAATTATCTCTTTATTTTTGGTTTTGAAAGAATGTCAGAAGGTTCCTTTTTGAGCAGGTAATATTGAAAGTTGTTCCAAATAAAATACCTTCGTCCACATATATACGTCAAATGAATGTTAGTTTAAAATTTTATTCCATATCTTTGTTTTTCATTTCCTTTTTTTATTTATTGCACCGTCGCCTTAAGTTTACCAGCCACAAAAAATTCTATCGTTTCGTATTTAGTAAGTCTTATAAAAAAACTTCAAAATTATGTATAATAAAATATTCAGCTGGACATGAGATGAAGCACATTAAATTCTACAAAGGACGTGTTAATTTCTATACTTTTAAGTCACGAAAGGTGTTAACGCTTCAATCAAATGCACGTTTAAATATATTTAAGCTCTGTAACTAATGGTAACATTGTAGTTTTTTAAAAATTATTTTACTTCTTTAAGAAGTATTACCACCGTTTCTGATTAGTGATTACAATTTAAAGTTTACGGCCCACACATTCTCACCTTATGTTCAAGGCTGTCTCTAACAAGCCATGTTTGAAGTAAACATAAAACGGTATCGCTTGATATAATTTTACGTATGTAGAAAAGAGACACAAGATGGTAATTAAACATGACTTCAAATTTAAACATGAGGTGAGGATACCAACCTGCGTGTTAAACAACAAAATTTCTTGGGATTCATTGTTTTTCCATTGCGACCTGCTTAAGTGGGGCTTAAATTTTAATTGAAAACGGTCAAATATACCATAATATTTAATTCAGAAAAATCCATGTTTTTGGGTTTACTTTTGGTACTTTGGCTGCATATTTGCTTTTTCAACGTGCCAAAATTGTTCTGAAATATTTTGATATAGGTAAATTGCAATAATTTTATAATTTTTGTTGGAATTTTTAATAATTTATTTTGTCTATTACTTCAATTTATTAATAATATTAGAGTAACTGAGTCTCTAACATAGAAAAATAAATGAAAATAGGAGACAATTGTTCAGTAATAAGAAGCACTCTTACTAAACTGTCTTCTTTTACGTTGATTTATAATTTTTGTCAATTTCCGAAATAATCAGTTTTTACAATACTTTGTTAAATATATAACGTCACTGGGAAAATATTGCTAAGAGAAAACGTATGCTGAAAATGCAGACAGATGACCATCTGGTATCTTTTGTAAGGTTTATTATTTACTCCCATTCGTTTCTGTCGGTAACATCATGACTGAGTTGGTGAAGTGGTTTTCCAGTAAGAGTTTTAACTTGATCGATCCATCTCTTTAGTGATCTTTCCTGAGGTCTTTAATGCGATCTTGTATTATTAATTTTTCTAAACTACTAACTAGGACCTCTTCTTACAATATGTCCAAAATATTGCTGATATACTCGTACTATCCAAAATAAATCTAATGGTCGACTATTTCATATCCTCCGATTTGATTTGTGTTAGCTCTACCTTGATTAAATCTGTCTACGAAGAGTATTTTTGTTTTATTTCTATTGAATTGGAGACCGTAATCTTCACTTATTATCGAATGTCGTTGTATTGTGATGTTGCAATGATAACTATGTCATCAGCATAGTGCAGGTTGGTAACTAGTTCACCGTTGATTCTGATGCCTTCTGATACAGAGTTTTGAATAACTCGTCTCATAATATGCTCTCCATATATGTTAAGAAGGAGACAGTATACAACCCATCGAGCCCCCTTTCTTATTCTAAATTTATCGGATAATTTTTGATCAAGTTTTACCATCCCTATGGAATTGTCGTACAGGTTAGGTGGTTTGGTATTCCCATCTGCGCTAGTATCATCCAGAGTTTATCCTCTTTAATGCTATGAAAGGCTTTCTGATGGTCTATAAAGCAAATATAACTATAAACACTCATTATATTCTCTGGCTTTATCTATTATCTGCTTTTCCTTTTACAAAACCCGTTTGTTCTTTAGGCATTTGCCGTGATAAATATGTTTTCAGCCTGCCACTGACAGTATGAAGTACTATTTTACTGGCATCTATGCCTAATTATTAGATTTTTGCGTTGAACATTTTTTGTGTAATGGGGTGTATTACATAGAATTATACCAGTCCCTTGGTCACATTCCTGTGTCCCAAATCTTTAGACAGAGAGCGTGAGAAATCCCCGTTCCTATATCTTCCATTATTTTGATTGTTTCAGCATCTATTTCATCGTTAGCTATAGCTTTTCTCGTTTTAAGATGTTCTATGGTTTGCTCAACTTATTATTTTAGAATATCTGTTTTTTTCTCTTTGCAGGAGCATGTTGAGAAGTGTCGTTGAATAACTTTTCACAGTAGTTTTTCCAGACATCAAGTGCCCATATTTGTGCTTTAAACTGCTTGGTTATACGTGTGATTATTTTATATAGATCTCTAGGGTAAACGTAATAGTTTATTATTAGAACACGAGCTTAGGAAAGGCCTCCAACAAACATACAATGTCTCATTGATAATAGCGGTCAGACAGTTAAAAAACAAATATTCTTTTTGTTTGAACCTTATTAATAACTAACTTGGGATATTAAGGCATAGACTTGTATTTTAATTTTTACAATCTATTTTCACAAACATAAAACATTATTACGAGCGGTACGGCTTGGTGATATAGCAGGTTGCTCTGCAGTCCACCTTGATTCAATCAATTTGTAGTAACAACAGTACCTATTTAAATATTATCAAATAAGATCACAAGAAGTTTAATGATTCTTGATTTAATGTTGTTGAAAAAATGCTGTTTTCTGAAATTTCAAAAATTAAAAATCTAATTTTAGCTAAGCTATTTTACAATTAATTCCCTAGGCTGGTTTGTAACTGAGCTGAAAACTTTATTGAATGTTCAGAAACTTATTTTAAGCTATTTTTGACACTTTTTCACTAACCGTGTAATTGGTTTCCATACCGAAATTTCTTACAATATTTTATAAAATTAATTTATAAGCTCTTTAGCAACCGCAAGCCTAGATCTTCTGCTATTAAAAAATAGACAAACCTAAAAGCTAATTTTAATTAAAGTTATTTGAATTGACACAATTAAAAATTAAATAAGCGTTTAAAATTTGTCCTTATAAAATAAGGAAAAAATACTGGGTAATTAAGAAAGACATACATCTAATTGACTGTGAGGTTATTAATTTCCACATTAAAATGAAATATTCCGTTCTCGCATGTCAGTAACCCAAAAATAGACGTTCATTAGCGACAGGCAGCTCTTGCTAATTCGAGAATAATAAACAACACAGTACAAAAAAAATACATGCAAAAAATTTCATTTTTAACCACCTTATAAATATTTTTATAACTCAAGGGTTAGATTATTTAGAAATTAAATTTGTGTAGGCTCCACTTCTTTTGTAGAGCATTTGGCGTGTAAAGCCGAAGGTCAGTGGTTCAAATCCCTACGGAAGTGATATTCTTCTATATATAGAATTTTAATAATTTGTTAAAACATACACCAGAGATTCTACTCTACACGCCTGTTGTTTACTTCATGGCTATAAATTAATTTGAACTTCGTTACTTGGAAATTTACAAAATGATTTTAAGTGTAAGAATTAATCAATAAAACAATAGTTTTTACCTTCATTTTTTAGTTAATTATAGTAATATGGATTTGGTTTTTCCTAAAAATTTCTGTTGGTTTTTCCTTTTTAGGATTTGAAAGCTGTACAATGCATTCTTTTAGTTATTCAGATTTTAGGATTCTGGCAAATGAATCAATTTAAAATCGCAAACTTTGCCTTTTAATTAATGGACTTAATTTTGAAAAATAAAAAAAAGTTTGTTTTTAATACATTAGAAAATAAGGTGTTAAACCAAGAAAGTAATAAATTTACAGTTATGCCGTGTAAAACCATGCCATTTAATTAACAAAATTATTTTAAAAAATAAAAATAAAACTTTTACTTTTACCAAATTCGAAAATAAAGTGTTTAACCAAAAAAATAATAAATTTTCCCTGCTAATTTCCTGCTAATTTTAGTATATTTTTCCTAAAATTTTCGGCGGATTTTTCCTTTTAAGGATGTGAAAAATCTTAAAATGCATTATTTACTCAGAATTTTGGGATTTTCTCAAAGGAATCAATTTAGAATCGAATACAGTTAGGCCGTACAAAACTTTGCCTTTTAATTAATGGAATTAATCTTGAAAAATAAAAATAAAACTTGTTTTTAGCAAATGTAGTAACAACTGTTTAACCAAGAAAATAATAAGTTTTCCCCACTAATTTTCTGTTAATTATAGCATTTTTGCCCAATACGGATTTTGCTTTTTAAAGATGCGATGGTCTTAAAATGCATTATTTTAGTTAACCAGAATTTTGAAGTTTCTTGCAGAGGAATTAATTGAAAATAGAAACTTACTTCGTGCAAAATTTTTGGAAAAATAAAAATAAAATTTCTGCTGCCAACAGTTTGAAAATAAAGAGTTTTTAGATTAGAAAAAAAATTCCTCGTCAGATTTGTTTTACTCCAAAAATTTCCTGTGGATTTTCCGTTTTTTAGGATGCCGTAAAATGTGGTCTTTTAGTTCCTCAGAGACATTAAATTAGAATCGAAAACAATTAAGTTGTGTCAAAATTTGCCTTTTAAGGGCTATTTATTAATTTTGAAAACTCAAACAAATTTAAAAACAAAGTGTTTATAGCACTATGAAAACCATAAGCTTCAACCATCAATTTTCAGTTAATTGCAGCAAAATAGATTATTTATAGTTTTGTCTGAAATTTTTACGGTTTTTCCTTTTAAAGATATAAAGGACCTTCCATAGGTATACTCGGAGCTTTGAAGGTTCCTCCAAAATTTAAACTCAAAAACAGTGTAAAACTTTGTTCTTTGATGATTGGTAATTTTCAAAAAATAAAAAGAAAGCTTTGCTGTTAGCAGGTTTTAAAAAATAATTGTAAATTAATTGAAAGTAGCATGTGTGGAACGAAGTAACGGCGATAAAATTAAGAAACGCAAATTATCAAAGTACACATCAAGTGGAAATAATTGGATTGGAATTGATCATACAGGTAGATTTCGTGATCGGTGCTAGGCACAACAAGATATCGAAAATTACATATACACAAGAACCAGTAGAATAATTTACACATTCTGATTGCAGGTGCAGTTATGTGAAATTATCCAAGTAACATTTTAACTTCCGAGACCGCAACATAGCCTATCATTTGCTACTCACGGATAACTTGGACTTGTTTTGCTTAGATTGATTCGATTGGAATTTGCGATTTAATTCCGTAATTACAACCGATACACGTAAGCCAGGTTAACTTTAATTGCTGTGTTTTACTTGTTTTTTTAAATGTACCTATTCCGCGTTCGTTTTGAATTGCAAATTAGAATTGGTCATTTTTCATGTCACGACACTGACTAATGTTTTTTTCTAAAATTCATAACTCCGCTCCGAATATACTCGTTACTGCCGTAAATAATTCGGATTATTCAAGACTTAATAACAAACACTCTTAATTTTCTTTTTTTAAGTCGGTTTAAACGAAAAAAATTCGGCCGGCAATTAATTCGAGCTGGGATATCGTAATGTAAGTCTGAAATTTAGCCGTTATTATAACTAATAAGTTATATTGAGGTTAATTTCGAGCATATCTTGTGTCTGGTTTGAATGCGTGATCAAAGACGACCTCGACAACCTCGAATAATCGTTTCTTCGAACGTGCATGTTGTTGCTGCTTAGCCGTTCGTATCCACCGCGCAAGATTTATTTTTACCACAAAAAAGCACTTTTCAGAAGATTTGTGTACAGAAAAAAATGCCCCCGTTGAACATAAATTGTTCCTATTGCGATGGAATTGGGAGTCCCGGAGTAAATATATTTGACAAAGAAACATGTTTCGGTTTTTATGTAGGTCTGTACCCGCGTTTTTTTTTACGTTCGCCCCAAATAGATTTGAATTTAATTATTAAGTACGCTGGAATGATATTAATCAAGCTTTTGATTCTGTTGTGATGGTCAGGATGCCGTCGACTATCGGCTGCTTTTAAAGACAATTTTAATATAATGAGTTAAAGAAGGGAAATGAGTAATCAAGATGGACAGCTGTCGCTATTACCTTGCCTTGGTCAGAAAGGTTATAGTAACCCCGTTTTACCTGCAGGTTATAATATGAAGGAAGTATTTTACTTAGTCTCCTGTCTTGTTTTTAACTTCAAGTATAAGAAATTTGATTATCATATTAAGAGCAGGAAAACAGCTATCAGCAAAAATTATGAAAGGTTGAAAGACTTTTATTACATTTAACTTTTAGGATGTTTTGAAAATGAAGTAAAAATATTCCAGTTATTTTTGTGAAAACAAATTACAGGAACGAATTTCATAACGGCCTGCATTTTTAGAACCAAAAAAAAGTATTTTATTTAGGTTTTTCCATGTATTTTCCATACTTCAGCGTAAATGCTTTTCATAGAAGCGTGGAAAATTTTGTAATATTTTTTACAAAGCTTCTGTTTCAATTTTTTTTACTTACTTTTAGCTTACTAGATGGCTGTACTACACTTCGTTGTTTTAAATTTCTGCTCCTTACAAGCCTTCGATATTGCTCTTTTATAGCGACGAGTAGACCTGCCTTTTCAGCGTTCGTTAATCATTAGTCCTTTTAAGTTATACTTGATGAATAGTTTTATGAAAACAATAATATTAACAAATGTTACTAATCCAATTAGAACTGTTTAAAAATCGATGAAAAGAAGAGTAGGTATTCTTCTTCTTTTTCTTCAATTTAATTGGTTGTGCCACCCTTCAACGACGATAATCAGTTGAGTTTAGCCTTCGTCTCTTGAATCAACGTTATTTTTTCAGTAAAAAAATTCCCGATCTGCATTGCGCTTTCCATTTTCGTTTGCCAAATTTTGACCAATTTTACTATGTGGTACTTCTCTTACACACATCATACGTAATTTTAATATGTTTAAATACAACCCCATGAAACATAACTGTTCATTTTACAAGCCCCTTTATATTTGCCTACTTAAAGATTTCCTAAAAATAATTAAATCTGTGGTTTTTAAGTTGAATTTATATACGCCTGGCTTACATATACAAACCGAAAACGATTTTAGAATGAAGTGTTTAACCAAGAAAATAAATAAATTTTTCCCGTTAATTACAGTAGTTTTTACCAAAGAGTTCTTATGAATTTTAGCTTTTAAGGATGTGAAGGTCCTTAAATTCAGTCTTTTAGTTTCTCAGAATTTTGGGGTTTCTTTCAAAGGAATCGATTTAGAATTGAAAACAGTTACATCGTGCAAAACTTTGCCTCTTAATTAATTTAGTTAATTACCAAAGTGTTTAAACAAGAAAATAATAAATTTTCCCCGACAATTTTCCTAGAAATTTTCTACAATTTTTTCCTTTAAATGATGTGAAGCTTTTGAAATTTCTTCATATCGTAGTCGTTTGACCTCTATACCTTTCGGTGTTGAGGCTGGTGCGTCAGTGTATGTGGTCTTACGCGTACAGAGAAGTAATTAATTGAAAATCGAAAACAGTTATGCCGCGTAAAACTTTGTCTTTTAATTAATGGAATTATTTTTAAGTGAAACTTCTATACGCCTGGCTTACACATACAAACTGAAAACGATTTCAACTCATAAATGACACTTTTATATAGTTTTGAAAACGATTCCAACTCACTTTTATATAGGTTTTTAACCCCAAAGTACGTCTTTTGCCAAGGCATGAAATAAGCCATGCTTAACAATTCTCAAAGATGGAATTTTTTTAATTTGTAAAAATTGACTTGCTTAAAAGCAAAAATAAATGGGATATCTCGGGATAATTTAAGATAATTGTTTGTTCAAAGTTAACAACGCTAAGTAAAATTGATCACATTTGCAACTACCTACGTAGCAGATAATGGCATAGCAAAAGGGCCTTGTTTGCTTCTTTCAGTCTTATTTAGAATATTAGTCATCTGTTAGTACAGTAACAAAATTGTCAAACAAAGTAATATAATGGAAAACAGATCAGGAGCATTAAAAATATTTATATTCTACTTTAAGACTACTGCAACCTCTTAAAAATTAGGGATAATCTATTTTATGCTTTAAAGGAAATATACAGTTAGCAAAAATATCAAAAATACCGCTGTAAATTATTACAAAGTTCAAAGGCAACCACGATAAAACCAAACTTCCCGAAGAGTATCAAATGTAAAAAATTAAAATTCTTTTCTTTATTTTTACTCTAAGAATTGCTCATAAAATATTCCCAGACTTCGAAAGTTTTTCTTATTCTTTTAATATTTAAACCGGAATTCTAAACGATATTTGTATTGTGTTTAATTTAAAAACTTTAATTTACGAAAGTCCCTTCTATAACACTAAAAATGATTCAATTTAACAATCTTTAAAAACTAGATAGTTTAAAAAAATGTGGATTTTTGAAAGTTTGGTAATTTTTTTAAATTTTCACAGCGGCATTAAGAACAAGTCAATATTACAAAATAAATCGTGCTATTCAAATTCTGGAAAATTTAGCGGTTAATACTGTTTTTAGATAAAATTGCAAAGCAAAGGGAAACGTAAGCTCAGTTTTTCAGTCGAGGAAATTGTGAGGAAGACAACTATAGGAGTTTGAACACCTGAAAATTTTCAAGAACATTTGGTAGATAATTGTTCATTCTTTTCGGAAACCCAATAAACCTGCCCCCGAAAGAATTAAAAAAATACTAATAAAAACAGCAACTTTATAAACTTCAATACTTTACAAAGAGCAAATATTCAAACTGAATGATTAACTCATTGACAGGGATTCGCATACTGAAGTAGCTCAATTCTGACAGAATTGTGATTAAGTTGAATTAAATATTTCAGAAATTGATAAAGAATTTGTAAAAGCAAACCCATTGATGGGTTTCAAGTAATAATTTTTAAAGGTGAGGAAATACTGGAAGAATACAAAAATTATATCGGCTGGTTTTATAAGAAAAATCAGTGTTTAAATGAACCAATTCTAAAATGAAATTTCACCATTGTATCAATTCAAGACTAAGTAATTATAAATTTGGCTCTGAAATTATCAAAAAAAAAGTATAAAACAGTTAAAAGCAACCAGAAAAGGCTTTAGCGAAGAAATTGTATAACTTACATAAAAGTAATAGTAACAACTAAAATGACTTGAATGGAAAAGAAAGTACAAGTAGGGTCCCACAAGAGCCTTACCTACGATCAATTTTATCAACTAACCTAAGCCCACGTTATGGCAGTTTAGATTAATTTCCTTAAATTGAAACGTTTACAATTTATTCAAGGAAATAGATAATTGATAATAATTACATAATTGTTCAATTATGAATAATAAAATATGAGAAAAAAAAATTAAAAATTGTCTGCGTTAGTACGGTTTAATAGTGAAAAACGCAATTCCGAAAAGGTTTTACCTTGTTTATATTCGGAAGAAGGACACAATTTAAGATTGAAGCATGTCCAAGTACAAATTCAAGGTGATCAGAGGGAATCTGAATTCAATCAAACACTACTAAATTATGTTTTAAAATTCATACTTTAAATTAACAATGATGTCTTTTCTAATCGTTTAAGAGAAGAAAAGCTCGATGTGCAGAAGAAAATTAACACTAATTATTATTTGTTTTTAGATATACATTTGAAAATCCTTATAAACCAAAAAGTATCCCAAATTAAATCTAAAAACGGTATATCTTTGTATTATTCCTATTTAGTAGGGAAAATAATTATAAAATATGTAACAAAACCCAGGAATATCTATATTCGCAATTTTATTAGATTGCTTAGAAAATTGGAAAAAATAAAAGCGCAAAAATTCATGAATTTTTTTAGTTCAAGAGATTTGAAAATGAGTGTCAAAGTTCTTTCCTAACAATCTCAATCTGGATTCAATCAAACAAGGTTACATTATATTTCAAAATAGGTAATCATTAAGTAGGTATTCCTATTTTAATTTTAAATAATTGGAAGGGCTGCTCAGACTATTTCTTATGAAGTGAGTCTTGATTTAAGTCTGTTTTCTTTTTTAGTTCTTATTTCCAGGCTAAGAATTTTTGATTTGGGGTTCTATCAACGGTACCTATATTTGATTTTTTTTTGTAGGAGCCCCTCTTGTATGTATATGTAACATAAAAAGCATATTTCATCAGTTTTTTCTAATTGTTTATGAGAATGAAAACTCGATGGCCAGAGGAAAATTAGGACTTCTAATTATTAATTATTTTAATTTAGATTTCCAAATTAAAAAAATTCCAAATTAAATATTTTGTTATTATTGTTACAGTAAAAACAAGATATATCTTTATATTATTGCTATTTATTACGGAAAGTAATTTTAAAACCTAGGAAAAAGGAAAAAACATCAATTTAATTTCAGTTAAGGAAATTGGAAAGTTCTTTCCTAATCATGCCGCAAACCCTAAATATATTTTCGGGAAAACTATGAATATTTAATTTCCAGATTAATTTTTCCATGGAAATTAGAAAAAGTACAGGCCACGTAGGTGTGAATTTTCTTCTAGCTAACGCTGACACAGCGAAATTCTATTTTTTAAAACTAATAGTTCAAAAAGGAAACGCTAACGTCTTAAAATATGGCCGACATATTTAGAGGGGTGTGTTCTGATTTAATTAGGTTCTATGTAAATTAAACAATGTAATAGTTCAACATGGAAGTATTAAGAAGAACAATGTATGCAATCTAATAAAATTAAGAATATAGATATTCATAAGCTCCATTATTTATGGTTTTATATTTAAATTTAATATAATCTAGGGGTTGCTAAAGATAATTAGGTTATAATAAATTTACCTGCGGTAATATTTCACAATTAGCCTTCGCTGAATTTTAATAAAGACGTAAATATTTTAATTTAGCCAATTATACAACGACGATTTACATATCAGGCAAGTTCTAATTACATTTTAATTCGGTATCAGTATGTTAATAAAAAAGTGTAACACCCGGTTGCGTGGAATACTTTATTACAGCAACGTCCCAGGTTTATTTCTACAAAAAAATAAATAAAAATTTTTTCTGTTAATCACGGTGCATTTAAAGACGATTATTCCAGAAATAACTCATTCGTTCTACTCGAGTTGTAGTGGGTAAATTGATAAACGTTTCACTTCCTCCCCGCGGTGAAACTAAGCACGCAAATTTGTGGTTGCAACCACCAACGCGTTAGCATATGTCGTGCAAATAATTGTTTACAAAGCTCTCAAAATCGATAATATCTTCTAAAGAAATATACATCGTTAACTGAAACAATGTGAAAATTGAGTTCCGTGAAATATTTTATTATGAAAATTTATTCTTTATATTTCTAGGCAAATTAACAATCTTTTCGGCTATTAAAACAATCACAAGTGTAATTTCCCAAGAATTATTTGTCAACAAACTACCAAACAATCAAGGAGAGTAAAGCCAATTTTCCAGCTTTCAAATTGATTTGCTTTTTGAAAATTTTTGGATTGAATCAAACAATTGTTTATTTCATGGTCAACTAATTTCTGTTTCGAATTCTATTTATAAATCCTTCCCTAAATGAAAACATCATCTTTTGCAAATCAGAACCTAACATACCTGATCCGACAGTAAGAAACAATTAATATCAAATTTTGAAGTTTGTTTACGCAATGATGACCAGCAAAAAATCCAAGCAAAGACTAAGTAAGTACGATGTACAGGAAATGTTAAATCAGTTGCTTCTTTCTCGATTCTCGGAAATTAACATAACATAAACTAAGAGAAATGTTATTTTCCCATCGATTAAAATCAACGATTTACTGGAGGTGTTTCGTTTTATTATTTATATTATGGATACGGAGATAAGCGCAAACGGTATTGATATAAGTGTAATTACAATATTAATTTTCTCGCAATAGTATTTACCCAATTTATTAAATTATTAACCGTATCTAAACTTGTAATCATGCCGATAATTATTCTGTCTAGTTAATTAATACGTTTCAAAACAATTTGCTCGCGTTGTGGTTAAACGAATATCTGAATACCGAGAAAGGCAATGCACGATCACTGTTTTAATTAACTTTACGTATAATTTGTTTAAATGCACTTTAAGGTTATATTTAGATTTTTTTGTACAAATAGAATTGAATGGTTTGCAAGTAAATATGGCACGGTAGCGGAAATTAACGGAGAATTAAAAATGAGTGCAAACGTTTCTTTTAAAAAAAGACCTTTCCAAAAAACGAAAACTGGAATGCCAACACAAGATTTAAGAAATTTAGGTTTCGAACACGTTCAGTAATAAATTAAGATTAAAAATAAAAAACCCACTAAAGGTAAATTGCCCATTGTATCGTTAATAAAAATACAATCGTGATTGCTTATATGCATTTGAAAGTGCAAATTATGCAGCTGTGCACTTGTTGCTCATCGGGATTTAATAATTAGACATAAAGTTGAGGTCGCGAGCTTTTGTTTGTTTGTATTATTCATGAGCCTTGTCAGAAGTGGTAAATCGGTAAACAAATAATTTTAAAAACACCAACTAACCAGAAATAAACGATGCCTAAACACCCAAAATTACAGTTTCTTTAAGCTCAAGCAAGCAGTTTTAATCTAAAGTAAACCCGAAACTATTAGGCTTAATACTAATTTTGTGAATGTATTTGTTCAACAAAACCATTAAGTTATTTTTTAATTTTCACCAACTAATAATAAAATTTGCTTTAAATATAGCATACTGGCAAATAGGTATAAATAAAACAAGCCAAATTAAAAATTAAGTTCGAATTCCAAGGATTAAAAATCATGTATCGAATAATTCTATAATTAGAAAATAAACACGTAGGCTAACAATTACAACTTTTCCGGTTACATCCAAAGCATAAACATAAAAAACTTTTCTGTGCAATATTAATTAAAGCTTGTTTATAATTAAAGTGTTTTGATCTAAATCGTCGGACATATAGGAAGTTTGGAATTGAAGAAAGTTAGGTGTGGATTAAAGTTTTTACTATTTAATTATTTACTTCTCAACACTTAAACTTTCAACGTGTTAGTAATTCTCAACTACAAAAGTTTGGTGATTTTAGAACGATGACTTTATTAAGGATCGATTAATAAAACTATCTACTTTGAAGTAATTGCGAAATCAAAATCAGGAAGGAATGAGAAGAAATATGGAATTGGCTTTAAAGCTCTTCGTTTGCCAAAAGGGTTTTTCCAAATTGGATATTACGAAAGCTATAATATTGTAGAAGATGAAGAAGAAAAAAAGAAAACGAAAAACAAAAAAAAGAAGAATTTTTGATTGCCCGCGAGTTCTGCAAACATTAAAATTTAATAAATCAGGAAATAAAAATTCAAAGCTAATTCATTGAGAAAAGATCCTTATGCCCTTAAAATGCCCCAAAAATTTTAATTCAGAAATTAATCTTCGCCCATTCTTTTTCCAATGATCAGAAATGCTGACTCAACAGTTTGAAAATTTGGTGTACAGGTTTTGATATTCATTGTTAGTAATTCTCAAACATAAAAAGTTCGGTGATTTTAGAAGCACAACCTTATTAAGGATCGATTAATAAAACTATCTACTTTAAAGTAATTGCAAAATACTAATAAAAAGGTTGTAAAAGTCAGGAAAGAATGAGAAGAAACATTGAAAATTTTTAGCTTTCGAAATTGGCTTTAAAGCCCTTCGTTTCCTAAGAGATAAAAGTTTTATAAACTGGAAATTTGCAAAGCTGTAGTAATGTAGAAGATGAAGAAGAAGAAGAAAAGAAGAACTCAAGTTTAAAAAATTTGGTCAGTTGTTTTTACTAAAAATCAATCAATAAAACTATCTGCTTTGAAGTAACTGCAAAATACAGAAGTTGCTGAAAAAATCAGGGCAAAATGAAAAGACTTTTGAGAAAATTTAAAATCTAACAATTTAGCAGAAGAAGAATAAGATATGCGTGAATTCTTGGGTGATCATCCCAAACAGGAAAACTATGAAAAAGTGTGTCATAAATTTCAAAAAATCAGAAAATAGAAAAGAACATAAAAACATTCCAAAAATTCTAAATCAGAAATATGTTCCCACTCATCTTTTTTTTCAAGAATGACGAGTTGTCACAACATCTGAAAATCTTGAATATTTATTATAAAGTTTTTACTACCTGTTTAATTATTTGTTTCTCAATACTTAAACCTTCGACGTGTTAGTAACTCTCAAGTAAAAAAATTTGGCGATTTTAAAATGATGGCTTTATTAAGGATTGATCAACTCTCCACTTTGAAGTAACTGTAAAATAAATGGGATGTTGGAAAATCAGAATGAAACGAAAAGATTTTTGAGAATATTTCAAGATTTCGAGCTTTCAGAATTGGTTATAAAGCCCTCTGTTTCCTAAAATATAAAGGTTTTTATTACTAACTTAGAAAATCTTTATAATGCAGCAGCAAAAGAAGAACAGGATAAAGAAGAGGACGAAGGAAAAAAGAAGAAGGAAGAAAGAAAGAAGAAGATAAAGAACAAAAACAAAAGAAATGAAGATATGCATGAATTATTGAGTGCCAATCAGTTCTACAAACAGGAAAAATTAAGAAAACGTGTTTCACAACTCCCCAAAAATTAGAAAATAGAAAGAAAGCTCCTCGAAGAAAAGAACACAAAAACATACCTATAATTCTAAATTAGAAATTAATCCTCACTCATGCTTTTTCCAAGAATGTGAAGAGCTTGTACAACATCTGAAATGTCGAAAATTATTGATATCTATTTAATTGTTTGTTTTTCAACACTTTTATTGAGGAGCGATCAATAAAACTATATATTTTGAAGTAACCGCGACAGAAAGGGGCTGCTGAAAAATCAGGATAAAGGAGTTTCGAAAAAATTTGAAAATTGGTTTTGCAGTTCTTCGTTTGTTAACTGATGGTGCTTCTAAATTAGCACTTTACAAAGGTGTAATAATGTAGAAGTAGAAGAAAAACAAAAATTATAGATGAATTCCCGAGCGCCCAGTTCTAAAGGATGTAAACAGCTAGTACAACAGCTGCAAATTTTGAAAAGTAGTAATTCTCAAGTCTAAAAGTTTGGTGGTTTTAGAATGATGACTTTAGGAACGATCGATCAATAAAACTATCTACTTCGAATTTATTGCCAAAAAGCGGATGTTCAAAGTTAAAAATTAAAATCAGGATAAAGTGAGAAGATTTTCAAGATTCAAGATTGGTTTTAAAACATAAGTTAGTAGTTAGTAATTTGCAAAGTTGTAATGAAGAAGAAGAAAACGAAAAAGAAAAACAACGAAAAAGAAGAATTCTTGGGTGTGTATCAGTCCTGCAAACTTTGAAAGTTATTTTAAGAATCAGAAAATAGAAATTAACTGTTAACCTTGAGGAAAAGACCACAAAGCCTTTAAAATAACCAAAAAATTCTACATCAGCTGAAAATTTTGAAAATTTGGTATGAAGTTTTTAGTGTCTTTTTAATTATTTGTTTCTCACCACTTAAACTTTTACTGTGTTAGTAACTCTCAAGTTAAAAAGTTTGGTGATTTTTTAAATGATGGCTTTAACAAGGATCGACCAACAAAACTGTCTTTGAAGTACTTGCAAAATAAAGGGGCTGTTTTAAAAACCGTTAAAGGAATGAGCTTTGCACACAATTTGAAAATTTCAGGCTTTCAACATTGGCTTAAAGCTCTTTCTTTGTTAAAAGAAAAAAGGTATTTGTAAATTATGCGATTGTATAATAATGTAGAAGAAAAAGGAAAACAAGGAATGATTCTGACGTTTCTATCAGTTCCGCAAATACTGAAAATTAAGAGGAAGTGTTTTAAAATCATAAAAGATCAGAAAAATGCAATTAAGCAATTAAAGATTAGTTAAGGAATGACCACGAAGCCCTTAAAGCATCCCAACAATTATGTATCAGAAATTAATTTTCCAAGATGTGAAAAGCTCGTACAACTGCTGAAAATTAGTAATTTGTAAGCAAAAAAAGTTTGGTGGTTTTAGAACATGACTTTATTAAGAATCAACCAACAAAACTATCTACTTTAAAGTTGCAAGATAAAGGGAATGATGGAAAAAGCAGGATGGAATGGGAGAAAATTTGAAAAGTTCTATAGTTCAGAATTGGTTTTAAAGCTCTTCGTTTGTTAAAAGATAAAAGCTTTTATAAATTGCTAATTTCCAAAGCTGTAATGATATAGAAAAAGAAGAAAAAAGAAAAGCAAGGAAAAAGAAGAAGAATCCTTGGATGCCCATCAGTTCTGCAAATATTGAAAATTAAGAAAAACTGTCTTATAAACTAAATTATAAAAATCTGAGAATAGAAATTCAAAGCTAATTACTGAGGAAAAGAACATGAAGCCATTAAAACATATAAGGTCTTTTAGATCGACGATTTTATTAGGCTTAATAGAATTATCTATTTTGAGGTAATTTCAAAATAAAGGAGCTGCCATTAAAATCAGGCTAAATTCAGAAGATTTTCAAGGCTTAGGATTGGTTTCAAAGGTCGTCGTTTGCAAAATTGTAACGGTTTTTTAAATGAGTAATTTGTAAAGCTGTAATAATGTAAAAGAACAAGATAATGTGAAAGAAGCGGGGAAAAGAAAAAGAACAACAACAAAAAGGAAGGTGCTACGCTTGAAATTTTGGGTCGCAATCAGTTGTGCAGACATTTAAAATTAAGAAATAATGTTTTCGAAATCTCAAAACAGCAGAAAATTCAATCTTTGAGGAAAAGGCTACAAAGCCCCTAAGACATCCCAAAAATTCTAAATTAGAAATTAATTCTAACTTAATCTTTTTTCTAAGGATCTGAATTGCTCACGCACCAGCTGAAAATCTTGAAAATTTGTCCTTTTAATAGTATTTAATTTTTAAAGTTTCGTTTGAATCCCGAAATGATTTTCCTTTGCCAATGTTTGGTTTTCTTTAGATTTAGGATATCGTAAAATTTCTGCAGAGTTAAAGCACGACTTTCCAAGGATGAAACTGCAACATTGTAGTTAAGAATACAAGTTGAAGTTGCTTGGTAAGTTGTAGTCAGGTAAATTCGTGCATGCAATCCTTATTTTACCGTTCGTTAATCAGAAAACGGCAAAAACCTTTTAGCATTTTACGAGTGTTACATATCTAAAGGGATCTAACGTTCTATAAGAACCGAGTTGTCTTCGCTCCTCAACTTCTTCGGCAAAGAAGTGAAGCGACACGACATCAATACCCTCCGGCACGTGCGTCACCACCCACACTGAACGTTATCGACGACGATCTTAGGAATTTTTTAATGTCGCTATTATACATCCCGCACAATACGTCTGAGACTAAAAACCTTGACTTGGCGCAGTGTGCTTTTTATTGCCTTTATTATGGTCAGTGCACAGAACAAGCTGTGTAATTCTAAAGGACGAACGGTTCGGATACCAAAATCATAATGGTTAATAAGCAAATAAGGGTTAAAGTTTTCTGATAGTCATCTCTTCAGGTACACAACCCAAACCGGTAATATTTTACATCATTTTTATTAAAATTAGCTTTTATGGGAAAAAAACTAGGCGGTATAAAATTAGATCCTTAAAAAATTACGTCATGATATAGCACTACATTTTTTACTTCTCATCTCATCTCATATCTGAAGTGCTTAAATAAAATGCCAGAGACTGATTAACACTTCACTTACCTAATAATGAATTTATAATAATGTTAAAAATAATTAGCAACGTTTCATCGGTCCAATAAATAAAACTCTTAGTAATTACGTCTATACAATAATTGCCTAGAGGAAACCGGTGCCAATACTAAACTCTGGGGAACATCCAAGTGTTCTCACAGCCAAGCAACATTTTTGTTTTGCACGATTATCTGTGTAAAGTACAGTCACGTATTGCAAACTTTTCGTAAATCGTTAAAAATCGTATTAAATTCTAACACTAGAACACCTGAGAAAGCCTCAAATCATGGACCCACAACAACGGACTAACAATTATTGACAATGCACAAATGGAAAGACAAAATGGAGGATCCATTAATGTTCTTAATCGATTCGTTAAAAGAATGCAGTTGTAGATTGATCAAAGGGATAAAAGTAGCAGAAGAACAACAACAACAAACAGGAGAAGACGAAAAAGAAGAACAAAACTAACGAAGAACAACGCGAACAAGAAGAAGCATAACAAGAAGAAAACAAAGAAGAAAAGACAAAAGAACACAAATCAGAACAAGAACAGAATAAATGCCGATGGGGCTTCTCAGGGTTCCATATTACGGCCCATTTTGTTTCGTGGCCTACTTACAGGCTTAATATTTAAAGCTTATAAACAAATTAACGTGGAATCTTTACTTCTTCAAAACGTAGGAGCAATTCAGAGCATTCTAACGATAAAAAGCTTTTAGATAAAAAAGATATCAAATTTCATATTTAACAAGTAATGCCCTTGGTGTGAATATTTCAACGTGTAAATACTGAAAATTTACTTTAAACATTTACGAAGACACGTCTGCTTATTTACTTAGTTATTAATGTTTTTCCCCAGTTTAATCAATTTACCATAAATGTAAGAAATAGAAATAATGATTAATGATAGCAATTAAGAACATAGATAACAAATTATACAGGACGGCTAATTATTCAATTAGTTAATCATCGTTCTGAAGTTGTAAAGGTAAAAAAGCAAGTGATTTATATTGCTGTGATTAAATTTATTTATTTATTTATGTTTTACATTTCTATCTAAATTAAACCGACTGACATTTATGTTTATTTAATTTAACATGTGGTTGAAATGTCTCCAAATAAAATCATTTATGTTGATTTTGTTGTATAGCTAATACGCGGTTTAGAAGTGACTATTTTATTTTAAAATTTGGAAAAATGTAAATTTTTGAGTAATACGTAAATTGAACTATGTAAAATAAACCTTGATATACCCAAACCAAATAAATAGAATTGAAAATCGTAAGAATCCTTAGGGAAAAAAGAAACGCTTTTCAAAAAGCAAACTTTCGATTGCTGCACAAAATTTTCAATTTTTCTCAGTAAAAAATCCGAAACATTTGAAAAATGGAGCTAAATTTAATTAAAACAATACCTAAGATAAAGACAGAGTATTCAAAATGCGCTCAAAATTCAGAAAAAATTAATTATAATGCAAAAAGTCGCTCATGGCCTGTAATAAATTAGGTGATTTGACAAACTATGTGAACAATAATTAATAAATTTAAATTAATAACTAGTCTATCAACTACTGATCTTACATCTAATTATTAAGCATATTCGATGGTACATAAAAACTATCTAATTCATCGGACTACCTACATGAGTTTCATATATTAAGAGCCTGCCAGCCTGCTGTTTTGAAATAACTGACGAAGCATTTTTAAGAAGCAAAACTAATTCGGAAGTTCATTGAGAAATTCTTCTTAGTATACTTATTCGAGTTTTTGTTTATGTTGAATTCAAAATTTAAAATACTGAAGATTTAAAATTAGAAGTTACATAGTTTAAGTTCAAAATGCGTCATTTTTATTGTAATAAATTGCAAAAAATTTGTTTGTTTGGTTTTGTTCCGCTAAACTCTGGTATTTTCAAATGTTGTAATATTTTAAAAAGATTAATTTTAAATTGTTGTTTTATATGATTTAAGAAAAACAATTTTAATTTTTGGAATTGTTGGGTCAATTTAGGTCCTGAGTAACTTGTGCGAAGGAATTTCTAAAGTTTGAAAAGAATTTTAAGTCTTAAAGTTTGGGATGGAACTTCCAATTTATAAGTTTGAAAGCACAAACTTGAAAATATCACTAGTCTAAATTTAAAAGAAAACTTTGCAGCAGTAAGTTTATAAAAACATAAGCTGTGAAGATTTTGCAATTATTTTGTCAATCAATGTAATAAATTCTAAGTTTAAAAACCCATTTGAGTTCAATTTAGATGTCTCAATTTAGAGTTCTCACGCTTTGGCAGAGGAAATAATTGTTAAGATCAAAATTCTTCTGTTTAGTGGTCAGAACTAAGCTAAGATAAGCCTATAGGAGAAATAAAATAAATAAACTGAAAAAGTCACAAATACATTAATTGAAGATGGAATACATTAAGAATCGAAGAAGAAATAAATGAATTAACAGATAAAGTACTAAACAAAGTAATTGCAGAAAAAATTAATTAATTAATGATTAATGCATAAAAAATAAACAACGTTATTAACAATGAATAAACAATTTTATCGAAATAGAAGCAAATGTCTTAATTGATCATAAAATAAATTAACGAATCAAAGAAGAAATAAATAAACCAAGCCTATGAAAAATAACAGAAATGAACTGAAAAAGAAACAAATAAACTAATTAAAGATGAAATAAATTGATAACTTGAAGAGAAACAAATAAATGAATCGCTTTTACTGATACAGAAGTAAACAAAACAAAGCAAAAAAGTAAATTAAATAATTTAAAATGGAGTAAATGCAATAGAAAAAGAAGCATATAAATACATTGAAGCTGAAAGAAATAGTAAAATTTGAAAAGAAGCAAACAAATTAATTGAACAACAATAATGCTTTAACTGATACTACAGAATTAAACAAAGCAAAGCAAGAAAAAATGAATAAACCTAAATAAATAATTTCTAAAGGAATAAATGCAACAGAAAAAGAATTATATACATTCATGGAAGCTAAAATAAATAAATAAACCTAAGAAGGAATAATGAAATGAACAGAAGAAGAAATAATTACAACAAAATAATCAAAATAATCGCATAACAAAGAAATTAAAGAATTTATAAGCAACTATACAATAAAATGTGAAAAAGAAGCATATAAATTCATTAAAGCCGAAATAAATAAAAAAACCCAAGAAATAATTGTATGGGCCCAAGATAAATAATTATAGAAAAAATAAATTAAATAATTTCTAAAGAAATAAACAATAAAAGGAAGAAAGAAGAAAAGGAAGCAAATAATTTAATTGAAACCGGAACAAAAACTGAAGTCGAAATATATAAACAAACTGAACGAAAAATAAATAAACAAACCAATGCAAAAATAACTTTATCAGTTGAAGAGAAATAATTACAACAAAATAATCACAAAACTTGCAGAAAAACTAAATTAATTTCATTGAAGAAGAGAAGAAAATAAATTAATCGAAGCCGAAATTAATAAACTCAGGAAGCAGTAAATAAATAAAACCAAAAAGAAATAATTAAACCATCTTTGTCATATATCAAACTGCCATTGAATATATGGTCTACTAACTACCTTGTACTGTAGAAGCGGTGCCTAGCAGCTGGCGTCACAGGCATGTTAACGTTATACAGTGCCCCCAATCCCCATCTGTCATAACAAATCCCTTCACACCTTATTGGTATGGGGTGGGCCCGGCGCAATCCAGGATTGATCCACGGGGATCTGCTCCATGCCAACTGATGATGATGAAATGAAGAAGAAATTATTACAACAAATGACGCAGAAAAACTAAATTAAACGATTTCTAAAGAAATGTACAATGTAAAATTAAAAATGAAACAAATAAATTAATTGAAGCAGAAATAAATAAATACGAGTAAATAAACTGAAGGAGAAATAAATAAATAAACCAATGAAGAAATTTTATGAGCCGAAGAGAAATAATTAGCCTAATCCTTGAAGTGAAGAAGAAGAAAAGAAACAATTACAACAAAATAATCACAATAATTGCAGAAAAAACAAGTTAAATAATTTCTAAAATAATAAACAATTTAATTGAAGATGAAGCAAATAAATTATTCGAAGCCGAAATAAATAAATAAACTGTGAACAGATAAATAATTAAACCCAAGAAGAAATAGTTACAGAGAAAATAAATAAAATAATTTCAAAAAAAAAATAAACAACGCAATTGAAAAAGAAATTAATTGAAGGTGAAATATATAAATTAATAAATAAATGAACGGAAGAAATAATAACAAAATAATTAAAGAAATTGAAGAAAAAATAAATAAATTAAGTCATCAAAAAACAATGTTATTGGAAAATACACGAAAAATGTATTGAAACAGAAGCAGATAAATTAAGATAAAATATATAAATAACCGAAAAAGAAATAAACAAGTGAACTAAAGAAGAAAAACTGATTTTAATAATTTCTAAAGAAATAAACAACGCCATTGATGGAGAAATAATTACAACAAAATAATCAAAATAAATTATATAATTTCTAAAGAAATGGGCAATACAAAAAAATCAAATTAACTGAAGCCGAAATATGTAAATGAATAAACTGAAGAAACAAATAAATAAACGCAACAAAAAAAGAAAAAATAATTACAACAAAATAATCAAAATAATTGCAGAAAAAATATATTAAAATATTTCTAAAGAAATAAACAACGCAATTAAAAAGAAGCAAATACATTAATTAAAAATGAACAATACAAACTAATAAATAAATGAATTGCAGAAGAAATAATTGCAACAAAATAATAAAAATAATTGCAGAAAAATACATTCAATCATTTCTAAAGAAAATAGCAATGCGATTGAATCAAATATACTAACTAATGCCGAAATAAATAAATAACTGAAGAAGAAATAACTAAGCAAACCCAAGATGAAATAATTACAACAAAGGAATTAAAGTAATGGACGAAAGAATAAAGTAATTAGAAATAATGTTATAAAAAAAATATATAGACAATGTACCTAATTGAAACAGAAGCAAATAAATTAATTGGAGACGAAATAGAGAAAATGAACTGAAGAAGTAGTAATAAATTAATTACACTTTAAACTGATTTAACAATTTGTATCGAATCTGCAAAAATAATCCTTAATGGTTTACTTAAATTAGTTTATGAAAATTTTCAGTTAAACAAACATTTGTTTGTAATTATAAACTACGTTAAACAAAACTTGAGTTTTAATCAACATAGACTCAATTTATTTGTTGTAGCTTTATCGCCATCGATATTATCTAAAATCTTCCCTATTTAAATTAACCACGAAATTAACCGTATAACTTGCCCCATCGAAGACGGAAATAATAAGCAAGGGCCGCACCCAACTTACCTGTATCAAAACGTGCGTTTATTGTTTATTACATGCACGTACACATGCGGCAGATGATCACCTGTTAACGACGTAGTCTTCATATTTCATACTTCCTTAGATAAGCCAATAAGTTAATTAAATTTCTAATCAATGATGTGCGTACATGTGTTACGAGAGTTTACTGTTGTTATTATAACTGTCATATTTTAGAAAATATAACCCTTTCTATTAACGGCTGGTGGTTTCCATTCTTAATAAATTATTTACCTTTTCTTGTAAATCTCTTTTAATACAGCAAAGTATAAAATAGTTGCTTATCAGCAGGTTACTTGGGGGAACGAATAATAACAAGCAGAAAATTTAGAGTACAACCCGAACAATTTTAATAAATCTCCGGATTTAATTGCACGAACTAATTGATAAAATCCAACAGAACATGCAATTCGGTACTTGGAATTGAAATTAAAGCGTATTCTATACAATAAGCTTGCCTTTTCTTAGAAGAAGGGGTTGTAATGTATTGTTATACAATAACTATTGTCTTTTTCATGGAATCATTTATGCAGTTGCTTGGTATGCACTGCCACGCTCTAAATTTATAGAACGATAGTTTTCGGCTTCCTTTTTAATTAAATTTGAAAAAATGCCATTTTTTATGGTAAGATTTTCGATAGATTTTCCTAAAAGCAGCAGGTTCGCCATATGACAGAAATGTAAGAATACTTTTGACTGACGGGTTTTGTAAGAAAGGGAAGATAGGCTATTATGTTGTCTGTCCGTCATTAAAATTGAAACTCCACTCTTCGGTAACTTACAAAAGTAGTTCAAGTTCGGAAACAAAGGCGCCGTGTTCCAATAAAAAACAATACTTTTAACCTCGCATCTTTTTCAATATTAATAAACCTTTTTTTATTTTACGTAGAAATGTTCAGCGAATGTTTATTTGAAAGTAAGATTAAACATCCAAGTGCAAACAGTTAGATTAAACCATTAGGTGAAGTAATTTAAATTTAATATTTATAACGGAGGGTCTATTTCAGCAGGATCAATTATAATATCCGAAATAATTGACACGTTGGATGTAGGAGGAGTTTTAAGTTATTTATAAAGTAGTTTAAGTTTGAATTTAAAATAAATAACAGAGTTGATGCATAATCAGATTACTCCATAACTGTTATAACTTTGTATTCGGCCATTAAAATCATTAATTTTATTAATAGGAAACTGTAACTGTTTACGATAAAATTAATTAAAATTTTATAACGACTAAAGAGAAAGGAAACAATATGCAGTTTAATATTTTATTATTATCTGTGTTATGGACTTTTGAAGCTAAATACTAAAAGTGGCGGCCAATGCTCTGCAAAACATGATTTTTTTATTTAGCCAAGAAAAATCTAACAAAACTGTTTTAATGTAATGGATAAGTCAAAAAATCTGGAGCTGCTGTTGGAGTAAAGCCCAAAGTATACTAAAAGTTTTCGTATTTTTTCCTGGGCTGCATTCAATATTTTAAACTTTTGTTACAATTTCATCTGGATTTAAGTAAGCTACTTACTCTCGAATGCTTTAAAATAGAATAACTTCTAGAAAGAACTAATTTTCTGGGACGAACAATAAGCGTGTTTTTGAATTTTTCATACTCCAAGAGAAAATGTAAGTTTTGGATTTAAAATAGAGCCTTAGTATATCTACAAACAACAAAAATCCATGTCACAAACTGGACAGTATACAAAAGATACTAAGATTTACTAAGCTAGCAGGCATTTTTTACCAAATTTTTAATAACGAAGATTCTTCATCACGAAAGAAAAAACACTATGCTAAGAATTTTAAAATGATAGCCTCACTGTTAGTTTTTTAAGGCTAAATTGTATACAAAATAAGTAAAAGACCACAATAATACTCTTGTTTCAAAGTGGTTGCTACTCATCAAGTAGCCGTAAGAAACTGATTCTTCAGCAAAACAAAAACCGCCAGTGAGAGTTAATACATAGGAAACTGACTGTAAATATTGTGCTCAACTTCAACACGGCAGGTAGTTACAAAACAGTGGATTTATGTGGTGCATATGACGGCGATACTAGAACGGCGCAGTGTGTGAGACGTAATACCTTCTAGCATGAGAGTTGTATTAGCATAATTAAGAAGTGTTGCTCATCTGGTGAAGATGATAAAATACATAAAACGTGGAGCTTCAATAAGATTCTGACAATTTGTTTAATTTGGTTAAAGAAATAGCGAAAGTCGGAAACCTTGTAAACCCCCAAAAATAATAATTAATATAAAAAAGTACATGTTTCGACAACCAAGTTGCCATCCTCAGTTGTAAAGCTTTCTTGACCAGGTTGGCTAGAGTCAATCTCTGAAGATTACAAAAGTAAAGTTGGCCGAACCAGATCTCCAGAAGAAAAGGTCTTAACCAAATCGCCAGAGAAAGAAATCAGAAACGAACACTTTATGATACAAAAACCTCTTAATCAAATGGTTCTTACAGTATTCTGTTGAAAAGGCATCCTTCTGCGGTTAGCGATATTAAAGTGACAATGATATATCGAAATAGCAATTTAAAAAATCTTTTGAAACTAGCATTAAAAGTGAGTTAAAGGTCCATGTAAAATGTGGAACAAATAAATCAATTCAGTCTGAAAGAGTACAAAGAAACAAATTTTAAATGATAAGAATCCACCAAATGTATCTATACATGGTAGTACGACTACTTAGATACAGACATATAATACGTCCAAAATTAAGTTTTTTAAACGAATATGGATTTAAACAAATTATATTTAAAGCAACAGTAACTAATAATATCTTTACAAATGTTGACCTTCTCAAATATAAAGCCTTTCTATTTCTACAGGTTCCAAAAACATTCGGTAGCTAAAAATAATATTGAAGTACACATTCTGAAAAGTTTAGAACTAGAAAGGTGGGAAGAGGTTCGCATGGAATGTGATTCAAACAAGAAATTTGGTGTACTTTTTCATTTCCGAACAAATTTAGAAGAAGATTTTGCTCTGCGAACGCTACCAGTAGAAATAAGTGCTAACTAGAGGACAATAAAAAAAATTGGGCAAAACAGTACATAGGTTACATAATTAGTATAAAACTATAAAACAATGCATAATTGTGAAATGAATGAAAATGACCGACAGATAGAACAAACGCAAACATTTTACTACCTACGAGTGACCTTCGACGAACAAGGCAGACAACAAACAGATATAATGGTAAAAATAGAGAAAACAAATAAAATTTATCAGTAAAAGAGAACTGTCACAAAAGATCAAATTAAGTGTAAGTATAATAATTTTTATGCCAATTTTAACATACCTATGGATCCGAATTTTGGGCACTGGCTAAAGAACTGAAAGGAAAACTAGAAGCAGTCGAGATGAAATATTTGAGAAAAGTCAAAGAAATAACGCTGAGAGTAGTAGAAATAGAACTGACAGAATTAATAGAAAAGCGAATGCTGAGTTGGTGGGGACACCTCCAGCAATTAGACAATCACCCAGTAGTAAAACAAGTACGGGAATTTAAAACATTAGGGGAAAAAGCAAAGACTATAACGGACATGGGACAACGTTCTAGAAAAAATATTAGCAGCAAAGGGAAAATTTGGCCAACAAGCAAAGACTGCAACAAGCAATAAAAAAGGGTGGTGCCAATTTGTGCGTAATGAAGGGCTTCCCTGAGTTAGTAATAGGCTGAAAGATCTGAAAGATAAGCAGTGTTGTTATTTAATTAACAGTAATAAGTGTAGTGTATAAGGAACGAAATTGCATAAATTGTAATATGCCAAACTCATACCTTATTGGTAAAATGGAACCGATTATCAAAATTTCTAACACGAGAGATTCTATTCTATTCCGAGAGAAATTGTACAATAAATAAAGAATGTGTAAACAAAAGCAAGAATTGATCATAAATTCAAAATTGTTAAAAGAGACAATAAAATATATAAAGCACATGTGATAGGTATTATGAATTTTTGCCTTATTAATGCTGTATTTCCAGAAGAAATATGTACAAAGTGCAAAAATCATACCGATTTATAAAAAAAGAGAAAACCCCAAATGTCGAGAATTATTCACATTTCAATATTACCAACATTTTCAAAAATCTTCGAAACTGTGACTGCCACAAGAAATATAAGGTTTTTTACTCGTCATAACTTCCCAACTCCTAAATAATTTGGTTTTAGGAAAAATGTAAACAGAGCAAGTTTAAAGTTTAAATTAGCTAGCATTTGTTTACGATGCACTGGAGAATCGAGAATATTTCAGCACGATAATGTGTGATATAAGCAAGGCGTTTGATTCTATGGATCAGTATTTTTGGATAAGTTGTAGCCCGACAAAGAAAATTAAGGTGGAACGGGAGTAAGTCGTGGCTTAGTTGGTTCAGCGTGCATCTGACCACTGTTCAGATTTCATATATACCGAAAATACCCGACCACTTCGCTCGGAAGACAATGGCGAACAACCGAGGTATTCTGCCTAGTAAGTCTTCTCTGGAGTAGAAGTGCCAAGCACTTCCGTGGTTCGGAGCCCACGTAATGCTGTAGGTTCGCTATTCTGTAGGCCACTTCACAGGCGTATGGATAGAAGACGGCAACGCCTTGTAAGGGTATGCCACCTTAAGAAGAAGGGAAGTAAGACAGACAAGGTGATACCATTTCACCAAAGCTTTTCACCTTAACTCTGGAAAATGCTTTCAAAACATTGAATTGGGAAATAGAGACACCTGCGTGGACGGTAAAATGCTCAATCACTTACGTTTTACAGACGACGTCGTTACCATTGCTTCATCCGCTCGAGAACTTCGGGAAGTCCTTCAACTACATCATGGTTTTCAAACAAATATGTTAAAAATCAACAAGGTGAGCGACAACCAACAGAGTATTTTCATTAACGGACAAGCAATTAAAAACGATAATGAACATATTTGGGCCATGCCCAACCAAATAGTCGAAATATTGAGACGAATTAAACTAGCAGTCTAGGTTAGATATTGAAGAGTAAACAACCTCAAACGTGGCTTGTTTAACAAATGACACATGGTCTGGAGACAATATCTGTGCTGTTGGCAAATAAATTGCGTGTAAATCAGAGAGTATAGGAACAGCTATGTTGGACATCAGTTTACGAGATCATGTCAGAAACGAAGAAATTCGGCGGCAAACGAAAACAACAGATATTATAATGAGAATAGCGGACTCTAAATAATAATAATAATAATTTATTCGTTTCCACCATGATACATATAGTATACAATACAGCCTTCTATTAATAAGAACAGAAAAACATAACAAAAAAGAGGGGCAAAATACGTGTAAGACCACATAGTACATCACATAAATATCAAAGCAAGTATAGTGGAAACCACAGGGAACTAATTCAGTTATTGCAAAGCAATTTCTGATCTTCCATTAGTCCCCTGAAAAAACTTAACATAAATTAAAACATATCGCACAACTAAGAGAAATTATTAATTATACAAACTGATATAAATTAATACAATCGTGATCAATTAGCTTCATTAGTCCCCTGAAAAAAAACTTAACATAAAATGCAACATGTCACAAAACTAAGAGAAATTATTAATTATACAAACTGAATTAATACAATCGTGATCATTTGGCTTCATTAGAAATTTTTTGGTCACTAAACAAATTATAACGAAATTTATTCCTAAACATTGACACTGAATATTCTTTTAGATAAGAAGGAACAGAAGTGTACACTTTGAATATATCATAAGAAAAGGATCCCTCATACATAGTCGTTCTGTGAACTGGTGGTGTTATTCCCCCTTTAAACCGTAAATTTAGGTTATGGACGTCACTTCTGAAAGAGATTTTATCATATAAATACGGAGGACATTTTTCAGTAATTATCTTGATAATGATCCCAGAAGAAAGATGGACAAACCACTTTTATGCTAGAGACTACGTCGATCAAAACGTCCAGTGGGCCAACTTACCAAGAGATGGGCCAAAGATATACAGGTTGCAGCCGGAAGTACCTGGCTTCGAGACAAGACCAAGAGACGTGGAAAGAATTGAAAGAGGCCTATATCTTCCTTAGAAGAATATCATTGGAACTAATTTCCTCATATCTATCAGGACTCAAACAATTTGTAACTTGGACAGGAAAAACAAGCGAAATTACAACTGGTATTCCCTAAGGAAGTATTATGGAACCTTTTATTTCTTAAAACATTTACAAACGATCTGGCAATGAACATGAACTGCAACACCGTATTTACATTTTCTAGTAAACGTATAGATAATCTGAGGGAGAAAAACTGATGTGGCTCTTAAAATAGGAATAATCTGGTTTGAGACACAAGCTATTGTTAAACCCAGAAAAAACTATTAAATTTTTATTTACAACTAACCGCAGGCATATAGATAATCAGAAAAATGAAGCAACATATCTTAGAATAACTCTGGATAAACTACTTCCCTGGAAGCCGCATTGGGACCAGACCCACACTAAGCTAAGCAAAATTTGTTGTAAGAAGAATTAATGGACCAACACGCAGCTAGAAATGCATATTTATCCTTTTTCATTCTGTGACGTATGGTATATGGATCTGGGGTTATTCTACGCACTAACACTTGATTTTTATTTACCAGAAGAAAGTGTTAAAGCCCATGCTGGTGTGCCTCATTGTGCACCCCTATTTATAAGACGTAACATTTAACATCGCCCTGCTATTAAAGTTGGCACATTCTTCGCAAAGTAAAAGAAAATATTATAACATATCAGCATCGCACAGATGTTCAGCAACATAATACGAGACAGAAGAACAAGTTCCAAGTTCCTTTTGCAAGTACAACGATAGTCCGTCAAATTGGAACCAACATTGTATAATGATTTACTACAATCAATAAAAGACTTAAATAATCAAAGGTTTAAAAACAAAATAAAACAAATTATGTTAAAGAATGCTGATTATAATAATTTAGAATTTTGTTCTTTTATTGTAGTCATTCATGATTGCTACGATTTTAATTTAGAAAATGATGTTTTCCTATAGCTTTGTCGACGAAAACTGTTAATTGTTTGAGTGTTAATAGACTTCATATTTCAATAATTTCCCCTTTTTTTACGATAAAAATTTCAACTAAGGTGATAGGTACTTTATAAAAACACATCCTGGAAGTTGCATTACTCCAGATCGTCTTCGAAAAAAATAATACTAAATAATAAAGCTGCGAAACTACAGAAAATCTGACATAAAAAGGCAAAAGGGGCATTCAAGTAAAATGTAATACAATTTTATGTGGCCGATGAGGCGCGAGAAAAACTGCTGACAGGCTACGCTTCCTATGTGATTGTCAAAGTGTTCCGAATCATTGATCTTTAACTATTACTTCCAACGCTTACCAGATCCTGCTGACCCGGAAGTTAGCCCCGGAATACTAAAAAGTTCAGATTGTTACAATGTAGAAACGTCAGAATTAGTTAACATTTTACAGAACTTCTTGCTGAAACTAATTAATTACTTATCTTGTTTTAAAAATTGCCTTTTTAGTATTCTAAGAAACTTTAGATTTTTCAAACTACATAATTAATCTGTCCTAATAAAATATAAGAAAGGGGAGGGTAAAATTCTGGCAGAAAACTTAGGTTTTTATGAAGTTTCTCTGAGCATTGAATTAGAGATAAAAACCTGCACACTCATTTTAGTATTTATTTCTGCTGATATTGCAGAAAAAATTAAATTAAGAAAAAACAACAAAAAATCAAGCTAACCATCTTTAACTTCGTGCATTTATTTGCTCATTCTACTCTTCCTTTAACCTTCTAAAATTCTGTATAAATCTATCTCTAAAACAAATGAATCAAAACCATCAAAGATTATATCCAGTGTGGTGTAATAATTCATAGTTTAAAAAATCAACCCCTATAAAGCCCGCATTTAAAATGAAATTAAGAGAAACAAAGGTCCTTATACGGAAATGCATTGCCAGAGGCTAACTCGGGATCCTCAGTCTTCTGACACACAACCTCTCAAATCATAGTGTGCGGCGAAATAATAGTAATTAATTTCTTTTCTTGAGATGTTAAATACAGTTTAGAGGTACGTAAGTGCCACCAATAAATAAATCGAAGAAGAAATACAAGCAACCTTAAACCGCTGCTAACTGAACTTGCTACAATTATTGAGGTGGTGTTATATTGTTGCTTGTCTAAAACTGGTAACGATCCGATAAAAAACCAAAGAAAAAATGTTAAACTGCTTTTAATTATGGGTTGGTATTTAGAGGTTATGAACTGTGACGTCATGGCCGATTTGCTACCCTTTAATGGGCGATAAATGTTAATGTTACCAATTTAGGAAGGTTTAGATTAATATTAATAAAAGTAGGGCTTGCATTTATTAACGTTACCAAAGATTTGACATTTCGTGATTGTGTATAGTTAAGGAATAATTTTTAAAATACTGCTGAAAGCTACAGGGATATTTTTGAATCCTTGGGGTGTAATTTATTAGCATGAACCTTGCAATTTATAAAAATTAAAAGTCATTCCCAAGAGAAATGTTAATTTTACAACAAACATTTTAATAAAACCTTTTTAATTTTTTTAGCACCAATAACAATGAAAAAAACAATTGGTTTACAATCAAAAATAATACCAAAAGTGATTTTAATCCAGACTTTGTCCAAAAGTTGGTAGAAACAAACGTACTGCCAGCACCAATTCTTCAGTTAAAAGTTGGACTCACTTTCCTCTGTACGAAAATTTCATCTATTTTCAAAAACTCCGGAAATTATTATGAATAGCTTGCAGTTTTAGTCCACTTCTTTCAAAAAATTGAAGAAACAAACGTCCTTCAACAATAGAAGTTTCTACTAAAATATGGCCTGTTTTTTTTTTATTTTCCTGTCTAAGAAAACTTTAGACATTTTCAAAAATTTCGGAAATTATGTAAACATTTTCAGTTTTAATCTCAAGTTTTTCCAAAAGTTGGCAGAAACCAAATTTGATTATTTAGCTAAAAGTTGGCTTCAGAAATTTTCAAAAATTCCGGAAATTATTTTAAAAACTTTCAGTTTCAGTCCTAAGTGTTTCAAAGTTTTTCGGCTGAAGATGGTTTCGGTTTTTTATTCTGTAAATTATTTTTAAAATTTTCAGATTTAGTCCAGATTTTCTTCTAGAAGTTAGCAGAAACAAACTTACTGCAATGATTGATTCTTGAGCTGAAACCTTGCATCAATTTTTCACTATCTTGTATATAGGTACGACATTTCAAAAAATTTCAAAAGTTTCGGAAGATACTTTAAAAAGTTTCAGATTTAGTAAAATTTTGTTAGAAAATGACAGAAATAAATGGTTTTGCAATTATTGGTTTTTCAGCTGAAAGGTGGTCAGGATTTTTCATTTTTCGGTATTTACCTATACGAAAATTTCATAATTTTCCAAAAAATCCAGAATTTATTTAAAAAAATTTAGTCCAGATTTTTTCCAAAAGCTGGCAGAAACAGGTAACTGATTCTTCAGCTGGAAGTTGGCACCACTTTTTCATTTTCCTGTTTATGAAAATTTCAGAAAAACTCGAGAAATTATTTCAAAAACATTCAGTTGCAATCCAAATTTGTTTCAAAATTTGGGGGATATATTTAAATGTACTGCAAAAATTAATTGTTCAGTTGAAATGTGGCCTCAATTTTTCACTTTTCTGGATACGAACATTCAGAAATTTTCAAAAATTTCGGGAATAATTTTTAAAAACTTTCAGTTTTAGTTACTTAGTTACTTACTGCAATGACTGATTCTTGAAACATGGCACTAATTATTCACTTTCTTGTATACGAAAATTTTAGAAATTTTCAAAGATTCCAGATTTTCAGTTTTTTAATTGGTAGAAACGGGCGTAGTGTAAGAATTGATTCATCACCTGGAAGTTGGGGATCAATTTTTCACTTTCCTGTTTACGCTAATTTTAGAAACCTTAGAATTCTGGAAATTATTTAAAAAAAAAATTAGTTTTAATCCAAATGCGTTCTAACAGTTGGCATAAATTAAATATTAAATTGTAATTGGTTCTCCGGATGAAAGCTGAATATGAAAATTTCTGCAATTTTCAAAAATTCTGGAAATTATTGCAAAGATTCTCAGTTTCAGTCCATATTTTTTTCCAAAAGTCGGCAGAAATAAATGTACCTACTGCAATAATTGATTCGTCAGCTTATGGTTGGCATCAATGTTTCACTTTTCTGTATAACAAAATTTCCGACATTTTTAAAAATTCTGGAAATTATTTTTAAAATTTACCGTTTTAGTCCAATTTTTTCCAAAAGTTGGCAGAAATAATTACTTTTACTGTAATAATTGATTCTTCTGCTGATAGCTAGCATACATTTTTCACTTTTCTAATTACAAAAAATTTAGAAATTTTCAAAAATCGTGGAAATTATTTTCAAAAAACCCGGAAATTATTTAAAAAATTCTCAGTTTAATTCCAATTTTATTCCAAAAGTTGACAAAAATTAATGTACCTACTGCAATAATCGATTCGTCAGATGAAAGGTGACCCCAATTTTTCAATTTTCTGTACCAAAATTTCAGGAAAAAATTCCGGCATTTATTTGAAAAATTTTCGATTTTAGTCTAGATTTAGTCGGATTTTTTTCAAAAGTTGACAGAAACAGACGCGATGTAATAATTTAACCTTCAGCTCAAAGTTGGTATTAATTTTTCACTTTCCTCTGTACGAAAATTTTAGAAAGTTCCAAAAATCCGGAAATTATTTAAAAAGTTTTGAGTTTGAATCCAGATTTGTTCCAAAAGTTGATAGAAACTGCTAAATTTATTATTGATTTTTCAGTTGAAAGGTGGTCTCAGTTTTTTACTGTTTTGGATATGAAAATTTCTTCAGAAATTTTCAAAGATTCCGGAAATTAACTAAAAAAATCTCAGTTTTCTACTAAATTTGTTAAGTTCAGAATTTTTTCAAAAGTTGACAGAAATAAAATAAATAATTGGTTCTTCAGCTAAAAGTTGGCATTAAATTTTCAGTTTCTCGTATAAGAAAATTTCAGAAATTTTCAAGAATTCCGAAAAACTATTTTAAAAATTTTCAGTTTTAGTCCAGGTTGTTTTCTAAAGTTAACAGAAATAAATGACTGCAATATTTGATTCTTCAGTCGAAAGCTAGCATCAATATTTTACTTTTCCACATAAAAAATTATTTTAAAAATTCTCAGTTTTGGTCTATATTTTTTCCAAAAGTTGACATGAATAAATGTACTGCAATGATTGATTCGTCAGTTGAAAATTGACATCAAATCTTCTCTTTCATGTAGATGTGAAAAATTTCGAAAAGTTTCAGTTTTAGACGAGATTTTTTCAAAGTTTCAATTTTTCACCTTCCTGTGTACGAAAATCCGGGAAATTAATTTGAGACTTTTCTGAGTTGTTATGGGTTTTAGAGAAGTTGCTGAAAACTCCCATTTCAGCAGTCTAACTAGCAAAAATAAAACTATTCAAACAAATATTTAAAATAAGCCTGGATAATTTATACATTTTTAAGGAAATGAAAAGATAGGGTTTTAAACTGAACACAAAGTAACCTAAAAAGATTTATGACAATATAGTGACAGTTTCGATACTTGAAAAATCTTCAACCAACAAAATTACTAAAAAATAAAAGAAGTAATAAAATATTCAATAAAATTTCAGAATCGAGATTAAGCGAGTAAAATCAGAAATTTCACTATAATTTGGCAACAAAACCTGAGAACATAAGGTGAGCTCGTTATCGCCACGTTTATAACTGTATTTTGAGGTATATGAAGGCCCATAAAAAAATGTAACCTTATAAGGTCAAATATAATGAAAACACAATTTCCAATTACAAAAATTAACCCGTTAAGCACGCATACATTCACACCCATCTGCTTATGATCAAAGCAAACTTGACTTTATACAGCATAATCAGCACGGCAATAGGGTAATTGACAGCATATCAAAGGTGCGTCCCATCAGCCGCCCTCGATCAAATTATAGTCCCGCTTGGGGGGTGTAATTATAGCCTGCCTACAGAAAATTGCTCAAAAAATATGTTGCGGCTCTTTTTTGCTGGAACTGGGCTTCGTTTATGTGCTGTCTGATTTCTTGTGCCCCTCACCTTCCAGTTTCAACTTTTTTAATTTTGTTTTTTTCCTGAAATATTCCAGAAGTTCCTAACATTTTCAATGTTCGTTCCCATAATAAACCCTTGTAATAAAGGTGTTTGTTTACAAGTTAACTAAGGAAAATAATTAGAAATACGCTTGATAAGTTAATTACAGTTCGTTGTTTGATTATCAAAATGAGTTTTTATCAAAAGGGCAATTTGCTACGAACAATTAGTATTAACACGTTTGATAAAATTACACAGGTGTGAGTGTGAATCGTTGTCCTTTTGCTGTAATTACAACACAATAAAGTTTATTTAGAACAAATTTATACAAATTTTCGCCATTGCATACAATCATCTTGAGCATTAAACATTTTCATGGCGTCAAAATGAAGTTACAAACATCAGCCTAATCAGACAAGCTTTAATTTGTGTGTTATTTATCGGGCTGATTGCAGGATGACACAAATGAAAAACAAAGGCTTAAGTTAAATCCGAAATTTTACCTTGATTCTGAATTTAAGGATCTACATTTTTGATTTTAACTTAGTTAACAGGTCATCGGCCCAGGCTTCCGTCTAACAGGAAACAGACCATAATTAAAAAAAAAGGGTTTACATCGATTGAATTTCGAACCCAACTTTGGAAGGCTGTAATATACTTCAAGAAGTGTGAAATTAAAGAAAATGGCTGATTTGCATATGTTGCCCTTGAATTGACTTAGAATAAGAGTTCGTATATTATACTTGCGTGATTTAAACACCTTTTTTCTTTAATTATTGTCAACTGCATATTCATAGATTTATAAATAATGTTTGTACTAACTAGTGCTATTTACATATGAATTGTCATAAAAGGTTCATTTATGTTTGTACGCCTGTTTTCCACACAGTTCCAGGAAACTGTATCGCCTGCTTCATTTACGTATACTTTTTAAATAAAGCTTGATTACAAATTTCATAGCTAATTTTACTTTCTTTAGCGGATAATTTAAGTTTCATCTAAAGTAATTTATGTTATTTAAATGTTTAGTGAGATTTTGATCAAACTATAATGTTTTAGGCTTCAGAGGTGTTTTGCCTGTTTTTGTCAGTTTTGATGAGACAAAAAAGAAATGGATTGAGACAAAATTAAATTTGATAACAAGAGAGGAAATAAGATCTTCAAAAATAACAGTCTTTGTGCCTATTGGCAACAAGGCTGAAGTGTGTGTTTATTAAAGTTTGGGAACTGCTCTTCTACTGTGAGTTGTGGTCTTCCAAAAACAGTGCACTGGCGCCTTGGTCCATTTTCTCTACGCCAGAAAAACCAAACACAATTGAAAAGGTCAGATCACGCGTTTTTCTTATAAATTTTTGCCTAACCAACAGGCGTTTGTAAAGTTAAGAAATCTACCCGAAGCGTTCCAAAATTCAAAAACGTAACGTTAATAATCTAACGTTTAATTAACCAATTAAGTTATCCCGCTAGCTTTACCGAATCTTCCATTAGAACCGTTTTTTTGTATAAGTCTTGTACGAGCAAGCAAAACGTTGTTAAATAATAAATTAAGAAGCGTTCTAATGCAATAAAAATTAAATAACCAATTAATGCTTTCCCACAGAGTATATTACCGGATCCTCCTTCTTAATAACATAGGTCGGTTAAGACAAAGTATCGGTGTTTTATTTAAATATGTTACTGCTAATGCCCTCATTTCTAATTAAGGGACGGTCGAAGGTGAGTTTACTATTTTGCCGGCGGCCTGGCGCCTTAGCGCTACTGATTTACCTGAGCCAATCGATTTCACACATTGTCCAGTCGGCAAAATGTCTAACTTATCGCTCGGTGTAAAGAATATTTTTATGCCCACACATGACGATATTAAAGATATTAATAAATGAAATATAACCACACAAATTACCATACGATGTTCTATAAGTTGGGTTTTTAATTTAAGTTTGTCTAGGGGGCCTAAGCAAAATTGAAAATTAATTTACATTTTTATGGCTTTAAATAACGGTTAGGCAAATTGCAGACTCTGCAGAATTATCTGCAACACATGATAAATACTGACATAACCCGAAATATGTCTTGAACTTAAACGCTCGATTTTTCGTGAACTGCTTTAAGAATCTTCAGAAATAACTTCTTTACGAGCTTTATCTCGAATGTCGAATAACTTAGAGAAACACTTTTTTGTTACGTATTAGAAAACTAAATAAGACAAAAGTAACCCTGTGAAAAAATTAACAAAATATTGGCAACTGGAAATTAAGATCTAGGAAAAAACGGATTGTTGAGAAACTGAAGGAGAAGGCTTTGGACAAACCAATTGAAAAACATTATAGGGCCAAATAATTAATTATGAAATAGTTTAGAGACCAGCAAAATCAGGCATCAATTCTAACAAAATAAAATTGAGCGGAGTCAAACGGAATGCCAAGGAACTCGACGAAATTTTGTTGAGCAGAATAACTGAAAAGTAATATAGGACCAAACAATTAATTATGAAAATGCTTCAGAGACCATGAAGTGGCAGTTAAGAACTTGAGGACACTTGCTTGAAGGTGAAACATATCTTAACGAGCAAAAAGAAATATGGAACTAAAAGAAATACTGGCATAAATGTTTATAAGTACATGACAAAAGCTTGTAAAAATTTCAGAATAAAGGTTGTTAGGTTGATAAAATAACATATCTGATTGATAACAATATGAACGAAAGAAACGAGAAAACACCTGTCGGGAACACTGAAGCCATACATTTTTAAACATGAAAAACACATATAAAAACCCAAGACTAAAGGTTGTTGGGTTGGAATAAAATAAGAAAAGAGTGAAGAAGGGGGTAAGAAAAGGACTAAAGCCATACTTTTTTGAAGTTCAAGAGAAGCTCAAAAGCATTTTGATAACCATTATATATGGACAAAAAAGTTAAAGCGGTGAGAAGAGGGGCGAGGAGAGGAGAAAAGACTGAAAAAGCATAGCTTTAACTTAAATAGAAGCTCAAATGAGTTAGAGAAAAACATATTAAAAAAAGGATGATGAATGAGAATACACTAAAGTCGTGTTTGTCAATTACTTTAGCTTTAGGCAAACCTTAAACAATACAGTTGCAAACCACCCCTTTGAGAAAAACAATAAGAGAAATGGGCAAAACAACAGGAGACAATCTGCTATTTACTATTTATTTAAATTTAAATAAAAACTCAGATTCAAATTCCAAAACTTTTATATTCACATTTGGGATTCTAAATCCTTACATTAAGATACAAGGATTCAAACCCTGATATTAAGGCTTTAGTTTCAGATTTAAATTAAACTGAATTTTTTAGGCAAAACATAAAACTTCAGTTCTTTGTACAAATTTATAGTTTAATTTTCAACGTTTGAATTAAGGTTCGAGTTTCAGTCAAAATTAATGCAAAATAGAATTCCAGTTTGAAGTCAAGCAGAAATACTGATTAAGTCTGTCATTTTAACTACAAAATTCCAAATTTAAATTCTAAATCAATGGTTGAATCTCAAAAGCTACATCCACATTTAAACTTTTAAATTCAAATTTAGGATTTTAATCCAATATAATACATGGATTCAAATCCCTGCAGTTTCAGATTTTAAACTCAAATTTAAAGGTGCGAAAAAAAATAAGGATGAGCGAAATATCAAACAAGAGACAACCTACAATATTTAAATTTAAATAAAATCTCAAAATTTTATGGAAAAAGATAACCACGTTTGAGAAACCAGAAAATGGGAAAAGAGAACCTAAAAGTACCTAGCCTAAACGATGGGGCTATGTTAAAAAGCCCTAATACACGCACTTACACAAAGAAGAAAAAGGAACAACAAAAAAACTTCAGCTATAATTTTTTAGGTTATAGAAACTCAGAATTTGAATTAATTTTGAAAACAGAAAGAACGGGGAAAGAAAAATGAATATGCAGTGACTCCAATGCCAAGTTTTTTTAGTTACATCAAAAGTCAAAATTTTGATTAATTTTGAGACGACTGGATATAGAAAAAATAAAAAAAGGTTGTTAATCGTTAATCGTGCTTCAGAGAATTATCCTTTTTCTTCCTCTTATGGGTGAAGCCTAGGCCAATGGCTTGTTACTAATCCGTAGGTATGAGTTCTGTTTGCCTCCTTTGTACGTATTCTAGGCAGGAGACTAACCTTGCCCGTCGAAAAAGGTGAAGAAGATCGACCCACAGTATTGCGAGGTTAACGGTTATCAAAGGTCGGTTTCGGGAATCGAACCCGAGATGCCTACGTGAGAGACTGAGGCCCTTTATACCTAGCTATGAGAACCTCTGAGAGTTATTAAAAGGACGAATAGAAGTTGAAGTATTTTTAAAAATCTAAATAGAGACCCCCTTATAAATTGTTACAAAGATATACGACACTAAAAAGAAAAATCTGAAACCATTTTTTTCAATTTTTCAACAAATCTATACACATAGTGAAGAAGTGGAACTAATGTGTGTTCATAAACAGTCGTCATCTCGGTTGCTTTGAAAAACAAATTACAAGTCTTAGACTCTTAGATTAAATCATAGACAATGACATTTTACAAATCTTTACATTTGGTTTTGTGTTCTGAATCAAATTACGAAATATGTTTCTGAAATCACAACCTACTGGGATGTTGGCAGTTTATGTACACCCGTTATGTTTGGAACAAAACGACACGAAAAACTGGCGGAAGGATAAAAAATAAAGACGAGACTGAAGATACTCAAATAAGAGTCCAAGATTTTGCTATAAAGATGAGTATTTGCCATGCTTGAGGAAAACACACGAAAAAAGGAAAGAAGACGAATGAAAGCATGCAGCTGTTTACAAAAATCATGATAGGTAGGTTAAGCATGCCTGAGAAAAAACATCAACCACATAAGAGAGAATTAAAAGTTTGAGATTTGTAAATTTTCAGTCCAGAGTTTTTTCAAAAGTTAGTAGAAACAAATGTGATTACTTTTTGGTTGAAAGAAAGATTTATCACATTCATGTTGTATGAGAATTTAAGAAATTTTCCGAGTTGCTATGTGTTTTGAAGAAGAAATTGTTGAGATAATTTTTTGAAAATGAAAAGCTAAGGATACAGGTAGGTATTATGCCTCAAATTGAGCACAAAGTAACATAAAGCGATTGGTGATATGAAAGTTATAGTTTAGTCAATAAGGGTAACCGATCAGTAGTATCAAAAAGGAAAAGACTGAAACCACAGTATTTTAACTTCAACAAAATCTAGGCACATTGTGATTAAGGTGGACTATTTTTTGAACAAAATGACGGAAAAAAATAAGGAAGTATCGAAGATTATGCGATAAAGAGAATCATATTTGAAGAACACCTAAGCAAAAAAAAGAAATAGGTGGCTAAAAGGAGAGGGGCTAAGCATGCTTCAGAAAAAAAATGTTAAGCACAAAAAAGGGAAAAAAGGGATGAGAAGAAGAACGAAACAAAGCAAAACGAGAAGGGAGAATAGAAGAAGAAACAAGGTGAATAGGAGGAAAAAGAAGATGGAACTCAAATTTACAACAGCAATGTTGCATTCAGACTTTAAAATATTATCACGTTAAATGTTAACCACGTCTACAGTAATAATAATAATGATAATAAAAGGAAGAAAACAACAGAAAGAATAAATTTTTTTCGTTAAACAAATTACTAAAAGTTTGGTTATAAAGACCAATTAAAGGAAACGGAATAAAGGTTGAAGTTAAATAATTCTTTAAAAAACACTTTAATTGTTAATTTGAAGCTTCGAAAACTAACATAGAAAGATCTGCAGAAAATAGGAGGAGAAAGATCTGCAAGCCGAAAAAACAGAACAAAATTCAGAAACATCACAACAAAGAAATAATTTTGTAAATTTGAACAGAAAGCCAAAAAAATTTATTTTTATTTAAAAAAATAATGAACAAAGAAGCAGAAGGCGGAAGAGAAAGGAATGAAGAGAAGAATGAGGAAGAGAAAGACGTTATACCTAGTAAAAATTATGATTGTTTAAATCAGAAACCTTTTTCAAATATTTCTAAAGAATATTTATGTATTTACATTGAAAGCTGATGTGTTCTTTCTAAAGCTTAAAAATTACATGGAATTGATACAGCCTTCATATTTATTTAAAAGGAAAAAGAGTATTTTCAGTTCCTCACATGCAAACACATTGATTTCTATCCAACTTAATTTTAATCACATTTGAATTTATTACCAGCCGGGACCAGCAAACAGAACGCTATAAATTCTTCAACAGAATTTATAAATCGTCTAATCTATAATTATAAGTAGTTATTTTAACTTAAACATTTTTAAAAGGTTATTTATAATCCTTTAAAATGTCATACATCGAGTTCTAACTAATCGTTGTATCGCATCCTACGATTTTGCTCATATTGTGATGTCATATTCGAAAAGGATTTAGATATATCATATTGTTAAAGCAAAAAAAGGCATAACAGACAAACAAAACATAATTAAACAACTCTCGATTGTGTTCTAGCTCCATAAATTTATTCTCCTCTCCATAAAAAAACAACAACGTAGAATCGATTTCGGTTCTCGTTGTGTGAGTTCTCACACTGCATTCTTTATTTATGATTTTACATAGCGGTGTAGTTAAACTTACAGGATGGAAAAGGTGAACTTTCGTCAATTAAAACTTTTCAAATGTCAAAGCAATCTTTTTTTACCTATTATTAAATAGAAAAAGTTTAGACTTTTACGTAAACCAATAACAAAAGCGTTGTTTCAGTTTGAAAACAAAATAGTACGCATTTTATTAGTTTTTCGCTTTGATGATGAAAAAATTGTTTGGTGGTGAGTTTTCATGGGGTTTCATAATATGAGATGAGAAGAGAAAATTTAGACAGTTTGGTTCCTCTTTTGGAAAACCGTACAAATTCAGTACACTTTAGCAAGGCAAAGCAAGGGATGAGAGTCGATTTTTATTCATTTGCAAGAGCGGATAAGCTTGGGTCATGGGCCGAGGGGGTCCAGGGAACAGAGAGGAATACTCTCGCGGTGCGGTTTCTGATTTATTTGCCTCGACACGCCTACACTCCAGCTCTTTTGCGGGGGAGTACGGCATATCACCGCACCCTTAGACACACGCATCCCGCTTTTACGCAAGCAATGAAGTTACAGAATTGTGGGACATAAAGTTCAACGAGGACTTGTACGTATATTTTTATTAGCAGACTCGAGAATGAGATTTTGCCCTTTCTTCGGAGAAAATAGAATTTTTATTGCGGTCACTAAATTTCTCGTTTTACAAAGATCATAAACACCGTTTAAAATTAAATCTTACTTACTGTTTCATACTTTTCTGCAATATATACAATAATTTGCCTTTCTTAACATTGATTGATTATTATGGGAAAACATGTTCATGCAAAGGCTTGATTAAGTGTTAAATGCCAACAATGTAGAAACAACCTTAGACATTATCTTGTTATCCAAACTGTAATTTTCTGCACTCTGATTTCTATCGTTTCCAATAAAAAGGTTAGATAATTGAAATAATTAAAGCATTTTCAGTTCAGTAGGTAAGTAACTACCGGTTAATCAAACGGCCTTTACATACCAAAACTACAATGAAGACGTTGGGTTTCACGAAAAATTAATTTTGTTTTTTGAAAAATTGTTGTATTCCAACAATAATTCTTTAGATTCAACTACTTCATTCATCTCCTGCCTATTTGGAGATGCCATAAATTCTTCAACATGTAGCAGCAGCATTCAATAAAGTCCTGAATACAAATTAATTGAGATGATACACCTTTCTTTTGTTGGGAATGACTAAAAGATTTTCAAATATGGTCAACAGAAGTTCGCTAAAGTCAATCAAGAGAAGTTGTTCATCCATGACTAATCAGATAACGATAGGTCATTTTGCAAAGTATTGACCATTGGTAGCAGATCACCCTTAGAAGTCGATAATGAAGGGCGTAACTTCTCCAGAAGTCAGTAAAAGTATCACTGCAGGACACGTGCTCAATTATTAGCTTTCGTGTGCCTGTGATTTATTGAGTTTCATACTGTCTTTGGAAATTCCGAAAGGTTTACGGTTATTGCTTCATAGTTTTAGAGTTTTAACTACTATCCTACTGGGGAATGTAATTTTATAAAATTTAATAATCTAACGCAACTTTCGAACACTTGCATAAAAAGCTGGGAAAAATTGCAAGAACGACAAACTGAATAACCAAGAAGGCAACAAACAATTTCAAGCATAAAAGTGTGAAATTCTCGTAACTAAAAACTAAAAATTTGAAGACACAATCCTAACGGTTGGCATACATGTAAGAAAAAATAAATAAGGTAAAACGACAGGAAAGGGTTACGAAGGAGACCTTGAAATCCAAATTTTTTAAAACTTTTTCAAAACCCAAAGCGCAACAACCTAAGTTCAAGAAAAAAGAAGAAATAAAAAGAAGAAAACAAAAACAGAAAGAGGAAAACTGAAGCCAGGGTTTTCTCTGAAACTGAACCAAAACTCAAAAAGCTTTTGATAAAGGGTTACGAAGAATAAAAAGGAGAAAATAAACTAAACAGAATGGGGAAAAGAGGGAAGCCATAGTTTTATAAGTTGAGGCAAAATTTAAAAGCTCATGATAAAGGTTTGAGATAAACAAAACTAAAAAGAGGAAAAAAGGCAAGAAACATTCATAAAGAAGAAAAGACTAAAGCCAGAATTTTCTTTTGAAATTGAAACAAAACTCAAAAGCTGATGACAAAGGTTTGAAAAAATAAAAAGGAAAACATCGAAGAAACAAAAGGAGGAAAAAGAAAAGAACCAGAAAAAAAGACTCGAACCATAGTTTTTTTTAAGTCGAAACAAAGCTCAAAAATCGTGATGAAGGTTTGAGATAATTAAAAAGGAGAAAGCAGAACAAACAAAAAGAAGAAAAGAGAAAAAACAGAAACAGGAAAATAAAGTCAGAATTTTCTTTTGAAATTGAAGCACAACTCAAAAGCTCATGACGAAGGTTTGACACAAATAACAGCAAAAGTAAAAATACAAGAACCAAAGAGAAGAAAAAAGAAAATAAATAGAAATAAGAAAAGACTGTGAAAAACGATGAGAAATCAGAAAATGGGAGAAGATAACCTAAAAGTACCTACTCTAAAAGATTTGATATGTTAAAAAAACATAACACATGCACAAACACAAAGAAGGAGTACGGCAAAAGGAAAACGAACAGAAAGAGACTCCATATACTTATACATTTTTCTAGTTTATACAAACTCAGAATTTGAATTAATATTGAAAAAAAAGAACAGGAAAAGAAAAATTAACATAAGGAGACTCCAGTAATAATAACTTTGGATATCATCATCAATTGACATGGATCAATCCTGAATTACGCCAGGCCCACCTCATGCCAGTAAGGTGTGAAGGGATTTGTTATGATAGATGGGGATTGGGAGGACTGCATAACGTTAACATGCCTGTGACGCCAGCCGCTAAACACCGCTTCTACAGTGCAAGGTAGTTAGTAAGGATATAAAAAATATTACCCAACAGAAGCGAACCATTAATAATTTAATTTTTACCATAACGGTTAATCATGTCTCAGAAAATTATTGATATAGAAATTGAAGGCGGACACAAAATAGCATGATGCTATATTTTCAAAAATTTAAATAAAGACCTAATAAATCGCAAAAAGAGATCTAATGAATAATGATAAGAGGAAAAGACGCGAACAAAGAAAGAATTGAAACCATTTCTTTCAACTTTTCAACAAAGCTAAACACAGTGAAAAAGTCGAACTATTTTTAGAACAAAGCGACACGAAAAATAAAAAATAGAGAAAACAAAAAGATGAAAAGAGAAAAGAAACAGAAAGAGGATAAGACCGAAGCCAGAATTTTCTTTTGAAATTGAAACAAAACTCAAAAGCTCGTTACGAAGCTTTAAGAAAAATAAAAAGAAAAAATTTGAGAAACAAAATCGGGAAAAGTGAAAAGAACAAAAAAAAATACTCGAACCACAGTTTTTTAAAGTCGAAACAATGCTCAAAAATCGTGATAAAAATTTTGAGAAAATTAAAAAGTAGGAAAAAAAAGAAAAAACAGAAAGCTGAAAACTGAAGTCAGATTTTTTTGGAAAGCAAAACACAAAAGCTCATGTCGAAGGTTTGAGACAAATAAAAGCAAAAGAAAAAATATAAGAAGAAAGGAGAAAAAAAGGGGAAAAGACTGAAGCCATGTTTTTTCTTTTGAAGCTGCAGCAAAGCAGCAATGATTTGAGATAAAACTTAAAATTATGAAGAAAAGTAAAAAGAGGAGAAAACAGAGGAAACAAAAAGATGAAAAGAGAAAAGGAAAACAGAAGTTTGTATGAACCAATTCTTTAAACTTTTATAAAGTAAATTTCAATGCACGTATATAGCGAGAGCTAAAAGATCAAAAATTTAGCAAAACTGCAAGATCAAGAAATTAGAAACTTCAAACCTAAATTCTGAAAACAAGGGTTTGAGGCCAACAACAGAAAATTAACAATTACGAGCACCATCTTTTGTAAGTTAGACCTATTTTGACATCAAACAAATATACTGGAAAAAGAAAAGAAAATATAAGGACATGGAATTGAAGATGCGAGTCGCTGATTTTGAAACGTATAAACCCAAAAACATTCTAATAAAGAGGCTTCACGTTTGAGAAAATAGCACAAGGAAAGGAGAAAATAACAGGAAGAAAGGGCTATGCTCAAAGTGATTTAAAGAAATCATAAATAATTACATCTGAAAAAAATTCCATAAAGAACAAAAGGAAAGTATATGGCGGAGGAAGGGGAAGTACATGTAGAAGGAACCATGGCTTTAATAAAGTTTCGATGTAAACTCAAAAATTATTAGAAAGATATTTGCTGAAAATGACCAAGACAAGATCATGATGAAGAAGAAGAGCTTGCAACCACAATAAAATCTAATGACATTGGGATAAAAGTGAATCGTCTCAAAAAAAAGTAATACCAAGCACAGGAAAAAAAACCTAGAAAGTAAAACTAACATTTCTTCATTTTAAATAAAAACTTAGAATTAGCCCTGAACCGCGTTTGAAGAAAAGGGTAAGGGTAAAAGAAGAGCAGAAAGAAAGATGGGAGAATCCTAAAAATATCTTGACAGGGGTTAGTTATGTTTGAGAAAAAATGATGGAAACAAACAGAACGAGGGAGGTAAAAAGAAGAAAATAAGGAAATGGAGACATAGAAGAAAAAGTAGGAAAAGAAGATAGAGAAAAAGAAGCGAAGAAAGGAATAAGATGGAAGGAGGAAAGTAAAAAAATATAAGTATGCAAAGATAAAGAAGAATTTTTGAAGCATGGAAACTCCAAAAATCAGTAAAGGTACCACCACAGGACGGAGCATGCCTGTCATTTATTGAGCTATGTCCAGTCTTGGGAAAATTCGAAAAGCTTTACAATTATTGCCTTACATTTTTAACTACCTTACTTTATAAATATTGATTGAAGTACTAAACTTTCCAAATGATGACTAAAGAATCTGTTGTGGTTATAATCAAGTTGTTACGCCCTGTCACTAAAATATAAGTGTCGACCTCGATTCTTATCTAATCTTAAAAGGAACACCATTCAATGAATACTTATACTGATTTAAGCATTAATATGAAAGGATAATTCGACCCTTTACGCTCTATTTATAGAAAAAGAGTTCCACTTTTCGTTAAATGGTACAAATTAAATAGGCATTTAAATAGGTATCCCGGTTTAAATAACAGCATTTATACAGAAATTACGGTAGTCATAAAATGGTTTATGAAAAGTTAACGAGTAGGTCTAGAAATAGCCGAAGTTCTCATTTCGTCCCCAAAAAAGAAGGAGCTACTTAGATAGGTGTTGAGAAATGACAGTCTGCGGAGTGACATCCAGGTGCTTCCCCGCCCCGAAGGTCCCCATAGTAATACGCACGAGGGGGTGTGTCACATCACCCACGCTCTCAAACAAACAGGGCTTTTTATTAAAACCACCACTTCTTGTGTGAAGTTCATTAATTTTGACAAGCGCGTGTCATAACACGTGTTGTTTGCCAGAAATAACGGGGATACGATGATGGACGTTTAATGTATCTTCACGTGCGATACCGTCGAAAAAAAGGTCGCCTTCGGTTTTGCACAACTCGATGATATTAACGAGCCTTTTGTTTACCAATCCGTCATTATCAACCGGATTCAATTAGCGGGATTACCGCGCAGGAACTACTAATATATCGCAATTACTAACGAGAAATGTCAAACTGTGATATATTCTTCTAGTCCACACTTTCCATTCGAGAAACATTAAAGTACGTGTAATTTCATACAATTAATCTGCACTTACGATCGTTACCAGTTTCACAACCTCAACAGTTAGCAATCACGACCTTTCTCTTATCCCTCTGTTATACACAACTAAATTACAGTATCTATCATAAATTCTTCTGGCAACCATCGCAGGCCATCTAAAGATTTCCTTAGAACACTGTAAAGTGCAGTATAGCGATAAATAATAACAACTCGTCCTCCAGACTATCAAGATACCACCGCCACTCTAACTGCGCAAACCAAGCAGTCCAAGTGATGGGAAAATTACTGTGATCAAGAAGGCTTCTCTCGCTCCTCCACCCGTCAATCCATCAATCATTGGACTAATCATTTTTTGATATAAACACTTGTAAACTGCATACAAATTCCGATTGATTATTGTTATTATATGCTTTATTAGATGCAACCATGAATTTTGTGTTCATTAGTACCAAAGGTGCCCATAAATTGATTTGTTTTATGCTTACACCCTTTTTCGTTTTATTTTAATTTTAATTTTTTGGAGAGAACAGGCATTCTTTTTTAAAATTTAGCCGATTTTTTTGGTTTCAGACCAATAATTTTCTAATCGGCACCTTATAAATTGTTTGCACTTAATAGAATTCTACAGAGCTTTGGAAAAGTTTCTTTTTCAGTTAAAATTTTTAATTTTACTGCAGGAATTTAAGCAGGGTTGAATTAGCAATTGAGTAGAAGAAACGAAAAATTTGAATAAAAAAGTTAGCTCTATTTTACTTCATATCAGTCGTAAAAAGAAAAAGTAGGTAGGTACCTAAAAGAAACTGAAGCCATAACTTACCTTATTCGGCTCGGACAAATAGATAAAGAATTTTCTTAGAAAATGTTTACAATCAATAAAATTCTACAAAACTTTGAGAAAGTTCCTCCCAACATTTTCAATTTCTGTGTAAACAGGGCCGTATTAGTCATTTCTCATTCCATATCAGACAAAACTGTACCTTAAAAATGGTGGCAGCAAAAACGGTCATGCTTCCCTTAATCCGACTCTAAATTTAAGTAAACAAATTTATAAAGAATGGATAAAACGCCATCTCTTTAAAGTTAAATTTTCTGATAAAATGTTTACAGTAAAAAGAATTCTGCAAAACTGCAGAAAGTTCATTTTCAGTTAATATATCCTCAATTTTCGTGTAGGAATTTAACCAGGGCCGTATAAGTAATGAAGCAGAAGAAGCGCTAATTTAGAATGTAACAACCAGCTTTATTTCGATAATGAAACATAAAACTTCTTTATCTACAAAATTGAAGCCAAAAATGTCTCTGCCGTTAATCCGGCTCTGAATTTAAGTGAACAAATTTATAAAGAATAAGTAACCTTTGAACCAGCAGAATTTGCTAAATGTAGGAAGATCCAATGTCGATTTTTAAAGGCAGATTCACCTCATGAATTACAAAGGAAAAGGCCCAATTGACCAAAGCCAAGCTTACCAAGAATTAAAGCTTTTTGGTGGGTTTATAATTACAGATGTCAACAACGCAAAATAAATCTAAACATAAACAAAAAAAAACACAAACCCTATAATTATATTAGAGCACGTTAATGATTTACAGCTGTAATAAAACCATTTAATTTCTCTCTTTTCGTGATATATACAAAACATAAATAAATTTTCACAGTTTTTTTAGTAAACGTACCAAGCTTGTACCTATATAAGACCAAAGTAACTCAATACCGACACCCCTTTTCACTTAAATTCTTAAATATGGCCACGACTTATGATCTGCTTAATTAATTACCTGAACAGAAATTGCTTTAATTAAGACAAATTTCCTATCTTTCCTAATTGTCGACTGAATTTTTTATAACAGAAGTTCCTAACACCATTTTTAATTTTCTCTCAGAATAATTATCCACAAATCACCAGTTTATAGCTAATGAATAATAGAAGTGTTACAAGACCTGTAATTGCCACTTTAGGTTCTTTTTGTTTATGATTTGTTCATTTATTTTTCATGACGAACTTTCATCTTGTAAAGTTCTTAATTTTAGACTTGAAGTTTTAGTAAAATATTATAATTTCTAGGCAATTTTAAAAATTACTTAATTTACTTAAATGTAACCGCAATTTAGTGTAAAAACTTTGAGGCGGGAATTTGGGATAAACCCTCATTATATTTTATAAGTTTTTTTACTTTTATGAAAATTATAGAAATTGTATTTAAGAATGTCTCAATTTATTTGATAAGTGTGCTGAATGATAAAATATAAATAAAAATAAGCCTTACTGCTGTGAGGATTGTGAGATGAATATTTACATATTTTGGCTGGTGTGCCTAAGCAATCAATTGCAATTGAATTAACTAAGTTAATTGATCCGTATTTGAAGCAAGCTTAAAAAAAAATCTTAAAAACCTTACCTCTAAAATTAGCTTAAAAATCGTACAAAAAAGTTTCTTAAGAGAAAAAGTGCTACACCGAAGCATTTTCATGTTTTCTTCAACTTAATACAATGTTTGAAGATGTTAAAAGATCATAAAAACTAGGCAAAACGATCTATGAGTTAATAGAAATAAATAATAAATAGGATAATAGTGGTTAAGTAGAAAGTAATAAGTGGTAATGATAATTCCTTCCTGCACTTGGCTATTTTTTTAAATGTATTCCTGCAGCTTTTTGCAAAAAGGCTGGGATCTTACCAAAGCAACCTACATACGAAGGATGTTTTCAGGTTATTTTTTAAATATGTTGAATAATTTTCTTTACATGGTGTAAGAATTGGTTGATGAAGATACTCTGCTTAACCCTAAATCCGTGTCAGTTTACATTGAAATGAAATTTATTATTGAAAATAACTGCCAAACCAGGATGAGGCTCGTAGGTTGTTTTATCTTACATGTAAATAACGACTACGCCTGGATCTTAGCAAAATTAGTGCATATTTTACTAGCCTTACCGACACGCTGGAACTTTGAAAAAATAATTAAATGCATGTTAAAAAATAAAAATTAAAAATTTTCTAAGAAATTCAATAAGCTGTAAAAAATTCAAAATACCGAAAACAAAAGTTTGTATTTTATACTTATAGCCTTCATTCAAAGTTACCTACTAGAAATAATAAAACCCTAAATTTATTGGGCGAATGAAAGATTATTTACATGAAAGTTCAGCTTCTTCGAAAAAGAAAGATTATAGAATCTGCAATAAATCTTGAAATGAGCGTTTTGGACTTAATATTTGAATTTACACTGGGAATAAAAAAATATTGCATATAAAATATAAACACTGGATCTTTTAATATATACTTAAAAAAATAAGGCGATATGAAGCTGAAAGAGGAAGGTGGAAGGGCTAAAAATAAATGACGTAACAAACAACACGTTTAAGAAAGAAGAAAAACAACAGTTCCTTTTAAAAATTGCATTTCTCAACATTTTTATGGAAAGCACATAGTTTCACGTGATTTACAACAGAAAAATTTTTCACACTGTTTTTTGGATAAGTATTTTGAATTTCGAGGTTATCTATTTGACGAAATAGTGCGTTGTTGCCTATCAATAGTTTTAACAATTTTGGAATGTTTTTGACAACTAATTTTCATGCAGCAAAATAAATAGTTATTTATTATACAAGACGATAAAATTGCATTTTATCTTCGAGGGCGTATTTTAGCGTCGAGACGCCAATCGAGACTCTAATTACGCTCGAGAAGATAATTAAATTTTATCGTCATGTATAATACTCTATTTTTTTCTATAGCAATTATTTTAAAGGAAAAAAATAATAAAATAAATTTTATTTAACATTTATTATTTATTTTTTATTACATATATTTTTTCATCTGTTTCCTCAGCAGCGCACAGGTGCTAAATCAAAATAAATGAAAACTTAAAATCTGGTAACATTTAAACGTACACCTAGTAAAGAAAACATTTATTTCGCGTTTCTGGCCATTTTGCTTTCAGAAGTTGAACTTTGATTTTTAAATGGAAGAACATCAGTGAGTTGATTCCGTTTTGAAGCAGTTGCTAACTGTCCAATATTGATTAATAAAACCTTATAAAACTGAAATATCAAAATATTTTCATTCCAAAAATGTATTAAACTAAAACTTAAATCCTAAACACGTTTTATATTAATGTGGAAAAATAAGAGTTGGTTGTGTTTAAAGCAGGTGTGCCAGTTATCACATTTTGCTGTTAATTGCATTTAACAACCTGCCAAAATTAAAATTCCTTTTAATTGAAAATATTAAACCACAAGTTTATTAACATGAAGTTCAACTTTTCGGAAAAAAGATTACTAAATCTGCAATAACTCCTGAACATGTTATTTAAGTTTACTATTTGGATTAACATTAGGAAAGCAAAAATATTGTGCATTAAACTGTTGTGTTTTTCAACGTATGCTTAAAAAACACAGACGTTATGAAGCTAAAAGAAGAAGATGAAAGGACTGAAATTAAATGACGCAACAAACAATTAGTCTAATAGGTACTCGAAGAAATAACGATTCTTTTTCCAAACTCCCTTTCTCGTTTTCATTCCTAGATGTGTAATATTTAGAATGCACATAATTTCAGTTAATCGACATAAACAACCAAAAAATCTTTTACGCTAAATTGAATTTCAAGGTCATGCACTTGAGGAAAACAGTGAAAATTCAAAGGTTTGTAAAATTTTAAAGAAATACCTATCTAATTAGCAAAACATTTATTTCGCATATCTGGCCTTTTTTATATAGTAAGAAAACCTTAATCCTTATTCTTAAATAGAAAACATTCTATTTTGAAGTAGTTGCGCTAACTGTCGAATATTAATTAATATAAAAACATATAAAACTGAAATATCGGAATGTTTTCTTGGCCAAGATTCCACAACTTTATTAAAATAAAACGTAGACACATTTTATTTTAATGTGGAAAAACAGCAGCATAGCATAACAAGCATAGCGTTGGTTGCGTTTAAAGCAGGTGTATCCGCAAAATTTTGCTGTTACTTCAAGTTAACAACCCGACAAAACTAAAATCCCTCGTAATTTCTGAAAAAAAAGAAAAGCCTGCATTTTCAGCTTGTTTGAAATTACTGAAAATATCTTTTTGAATTTACTTTTTGATCGAAATCCAGACCTAATTAATACCTTTTAATATAATTGAAATCGCCAGAGTGACCGAGTGGTTAACGCATTGGACTACAGTGCGGACGGTCTCGGGGTCAAACCCGAATCGGATGCTCGGCGGGTGGCCTACCCACTCACTGAAAATTATTGTGAACCGAAACACAATGGTGGAGTAGGGAAGGTAGGCGGTTGTCGAAGGCATGGTGCTTACTACATCACCTCATACGCTTAGCGTGCGAGACAACCCGGCAATATAATTGAAATAGTACATTACATCCAAGGTGGGAAATGTTCCATTATAGCCGAGGGCTTATGTATGACCGAGAGGCGAAGCCTCGTGGTCAGACATAGCGCGAGGCTGTGATGAAACTCCCACCGTGGTATGTATACTATTTTATTCACAAAATTATTAATCATTGGGTTTTAAATTAATTTTATTAATATATTTTTACAGCTCGATTAAAATTTATTTTAGCCTATTTTAACATATAGATCTATGACAGTGTCGCTAGGCAACCGTACATAAACATTTCCCGCCCGTGGGTGGGAAGTGTTTTCTGTTACTTCCCGCCCCAGAGATTGTCATTACGGTTAGGAATGACGTATTTTCCAACCTCTAAAGGGTTAGGAATCGACATATTACAATGATTATTGTGAATAAATATTAAACCACAAGTATATTACCATAAAAGCTCAACTTTTTCGGAAAGAATGTTATTAAATCTGCAATAAATCCTGCAAATGCATTTTAGGTTCAATATTTGAATTAACATTAGGAATACAAAAATATTGTACATTAAATATAAACTTTGTGTTTTTCAACGTATACTTAAAAATATACGGCGACGTAACAAACAATACATTTAATACTCAAAAAAAGAAGAAAAACAATTCTTTTCAAACTGTATTTCTCGTTTTCATTCGTACAGGTCTAATATTTGGAAAGCACATAGTTTTAGTTAATCTACATAAATAAACAACCAAAACATTTTTTACGCTGTGTTTTTGGCTATTTTGAATTTCAAGGTCATACATTTGAGGAAGAGTCTGTATTCTATTTATCAGCAATTTAGCAGGTTAGGAGCGTTTTTGACATCCAATTTCATGTACATATGTACTCGTAGCCTAATTAATTAAAAATAGATTCTTTTATTAGCTTCCTTAGAAGAATTAATAATTGTTGACTGAAAATATTTTGAAAAATCAACACAGTGAAAATTTAAAGTTTTGTAAAATCTGAAACAAAAACCTGATTAAGAAAACGTTTTCTGACCTTCTTTCTAAAAGACAAGCGTAGCTAATCTTAATTTATAAATGGAAAAACATCCAGCGAGTTGGTTCTGTTTTGAAGCAGTTATGCTAATTGTTGAATATTGATCAATAAGAACGTATAAAATATAAAATATCGGACTGTTTTAAGATTCCAAAAATTTATTAAAATAAACCTCAAAGCTTAAAAACATTTTTTTAATCTACGTGGAAAGAAAGGAGCACAGAGTTCAAAGCTGCTGTACCAACTATCAAATTGTGTTCTTAATTCGAGTTAATAACCTCATAAAATTAAAAATCCTTAGTAATTTGTTAAAACAAGAAAAACCTGCATTTTCAGCTGTTTGAGATGATTGAAAATATTTTTAATTTACTTTTTGTTGAAAATCAAATCCTAATTAATAAACTTTTAATATAATTGAAAATTAATAAACCAAAGGTGTTTTTCAGTTTCCTGAAAACTTTAATAACTTTATTTTTCAAAATGAGAGCTGTTTGTGAAAGAAGCTAATTTCCTTCTTAATAGCCTACTGCAAATTGGGGTCTTTTTTTCGTGATTTATTTCTTTAAATTATTTCAGGCATCGACTAAGTACGATGTTTATGTTTATCGACCAGATTTACAGGAAAATGAGTGTCTCCTCAACAGAATTTTTTAATTTCTGAATTATTACGAACCGGTTAGATGTGTAAGTTAAATGCAAGAAGCAGTTCTTGATATCTGTTGTACTTGAAGAATTTTAACTGAGTGTAACGTTCATATGAATTGATGATGTTTTAAAGCCGGGAATGCTTTTAATAATTACTTCTCCTCCATAATCGTAGTGATGAAAACTTAAAAAAGGTTTCGGTCGCCATCATGCGTAAAGGTTGTAAATAATTAATATCGCACGATGTACCATCAGATATTCTCGATTTATCAATGTTGCAGGCCGTCCTGTGGTTGGTCGACGGTTCAACTGTCCAGATTAGCTCAGCATGCAGCTATTTTTTAATTGGTCTTCGTCTGGACAGTGTGGGAGGCCAACAAGACCATAAAACATTAAAGGAAAAAAAGGAGGAAAAAAGGTTTATTTCTCGGAATTTAGAATTACTCCTTTCACCGGTTAAACGGACATCTCTGACACGGTTGTGTGTTGTTTTTTTATCCATTTGCAAATTCTGATTTGCAAAGCGCGGAAGAGTCTGAAGATATTTTTATAAATAAAAAGACGTCGAACAATGCAAAATCCCCTGACAACTTTTCACCGATCATCGATGTATAGGAGCAATTACAGCTTCGGGCATAACCTAAGAATGAGAATGAATCTCATTCTATAGACAGATAGAACACGCAAACATTAAATCGAGGGGAACATTTTTTAATAAACAGAAACACAATGGAGCTTGATATCAAAAGACAAATGAAAGCTTTGTGGGCGGATTACAGCGAGTTATTGATAGCTGGGCGTTGGATCCGATTATTGATTACACTCCATGCGTGTACCAGCACTAAAGTGGGTGAAGATGAATTAAAGACGAACCCAAAAATTTTATAAATTAACAACTTTCATTATTAATTTTTTTTATAACTCTCTAAATTTCGGTTTAATTACCCACTTTAATTCTCACAGAACCCCATCATCATTTCAATCCCACAAAAACGTGTGAGGGTAGATTTAGAGGAAACACTTATAAAATGAAACGATACATTTTTCTCAAGAAAAAACGCAATGTTTTGTTTGAGCAAAATTTTAGTTTTAGTTAACACTGACTTCAATCTGATTCTAGCTAAAACCATTATTGATATGTTTAATTGATGTCAGCAAATTGACAAAGAAGAAAAAATAATTTGTTGTTACTTAAGCAACCAATAATCCAGAAACTATTTTAAAAGAGTTCGTTTAAAATCAGTTTTGAAGGTCTCTAAGCTACGGAAAAGCAAGAGAAAACCATTTAAATAGCTTGACTGAAGTAAATTTTACTTTTTATTATAAAACATTAAAAGCATTGAAAACTCCTAACTTTCTTGAAATCGTATTTTGTGTATGATTCTCTTATGTAAAAATTTTTGTTTCAGGTGAGTGCCTAAATATCTACATTCATGAATAACCAAACCATTAAGAGCTTTGAAGAACAAGTAAGTTTATAAAATGAATTTTTTTAAGTAAGTAAATTGCGAAGTATCTACACATTTACTAACTTAGATATTCAAAGAAAAGTAGCTTGTCGGGGTGTCATTTTCTAAATATAGGTATCCTGCTCAAAGTGCTTTTAAAAAGAAACACAAAAAATCCAATGTTTGTATATGTATTGTTACCTTAACAAAATGCCAAAATGTTAACACTACAATTTTGAATTGCATACCTGATTTCCTTATTGTAGGGAGTTTAGGACTGGAATGAGATTAAACCAAAACTATTTATAAAGCCCCCTCAATAAAAATAAATCAAGAATCTGTGATTTATAATTTACAAAAATATGCCTTCTGTATTAATGCAAGCAAACGATTCAATCCTCAAACGTCCTTTTATGTGAATTTAAATTTAGAACTAAGGATATAAGACATAGATTTATAGTTTGATAATTTTTAAATACTTAGTCCAAAATAATGATTTAAATTCAGCCTTTCCTAAAGTCTCCGAAGTTTTTTGTTGCAAATTCGAATTTTTAGATCAAACTAAATGAATAAACAAATATAAATAATTCTTTAATTCAAAATAATAACTTCATCCTCAATCAAAGTGCTTTGAGTAATTGAATTCCAACAGTTTTACTTTCTGTACTTGTAATTTTAATAATATAATAAATCTACTTAAGTAGAAATTTTCAAATTATTACATAATAACTAAGAAAGCTTCCACGTCACAGAAAGCACAAACTCGCAAACTAGTTGCAATCATTTTAAGTCGCACGAAGTATTACAATTAAGTGTGTGCGTGTGAAAAGTAAGTGGTAAAAGAAACAACAGTAATTATAACAATTAAAGAGCGCCTGGTCGTTTTCGTATTCTTTTGAAGATGACTTTTAGTTCTTATAAGCTTAACATTTAAAGGATTGGGCGTGTTCAGTTCATGTCTAATAGCGGATTATAAAGCTTAAATTGTATATTTTTGTTTATAATAATTGTAATTTTACTGATTGTTAAATGTTGTAATTTTCTACTTGGCGATATATTTAAACATGAAAGTCGTCGCCAAACACCTTTTTATGTTTAAATCCGCCTCAATTATTTTTTAATTCATCAATTAAGTTATCAAACTTTATATTGAAGACTGAACGTTAACTACTTAATTTAATTAAAATGTTTCGTAATTTCTTTAGAAATTAGACAAAAGCGTATTCAGAGGTGGTTTAAATTAATGAAACTTCATATACCTACTGACTGGGAATTCCTTAATTTAATTAACACAATCTACAATTTACTTGTGTGAAATTAGAGTCAAAGTTTATTTAAATAATTCAAGAAATCTAACTTAACCTAAATACTAAAAATTAATTCTTTAATCTAGTCAAAACTCATCGTTGTCAAATCATCAAAGCTTAGTAAAATGTTGCCAAAATACAAGACGAAACATCAACAGAAGCGGCTTGAATAAAGATCTTTGACGGTCATGCACAATTTATTCGATATATTATGTTTAATTGAGCATGCGACAAGATTTATATACGAGCAATTCATACGCATCTAAATTGTTGTGATAATCGACCAAGCTATAAAAATTCCTATAACATACGTTCAATCTTGAATTATACAAGACAGGTACCTTGATTTAATGTGTGAAAAAGACGGATACATACAGAAAGGATTCCTTCTCTTTATTTTTCACTTGATTTGCTTAGTTTTTAGCTATATTAATATTAACATTTTGCAAATTTTGCGTTTGGAACCAGCTGTTCCATTTGTAATTAACTTGTAATTTAACTAAATTAAATACATAAATCGGAAATAATCTTCTTAAGAACAATTTCATAAGTTGTTCGTGGAAGTACAAGAAGTATTTAAGTTTTAATTATTCTTGTAAGGAAACGTTTCTTAATGACTTGTGCTTTTGATTTAACTCTTTAATACGGCAATCTAAAAATTAATTTATGCCAGAGTGCCACAGATAAGTATCAGGAATTAACACCAAATATAAATTATAAACCTTTGAAATAGAACGAACTAACCTATTAATTACTGAATCTAATCGAGCGTTTGCCGAGTTAAATGGACAAAAAAGGCTTTTCTTGGAATGTTTTTTTCTGGGAGGAAGGATTCGAAAGCTTTGGAATTAGAAGTTCAAGCTTTAGTTATAAATAACAAGCAACGTCATGATTCATGAACTATAAATAAAACTGAGTAAATACAGAGAAAATTTGAAAATTTTTAATTGTTAATAATATTTCTTAAATATGGCAACGGTCTACATGGAAGTACCTAGTATAGAGGAAATGAACATTGTGAGATAGAAAAATTACAATACCGATTTTCTTTCACATAAAATTTTTAGAATTTAAAATTTTCAGTTAAAAGTTCAAGTAATTCCGGTCTTAAAAAACAAAATGTAAAGAAGGAAGGAAAATTACCGAATATAAATTTCGAAAATCAAAAAAGGTTTTTAGAATTTAAAATACACAGAGAAGAAAACGTTTCGGTTAATAAAATTAGGAATAGCATAGAAAATTAATTATATTTTCAGTTAAAATTTAATTAATTTCTAACCTTAAAAAACAAGACGTAAATAAGCAAGGAAATTCACTAAACAATTCTAACGGGTGTCTATAAACTGTCAACATCCCAGTAGGTTGTGATTTCAGAAGCATATTTCGTGATTTGATTCAGAACACAAAACCAAATGTCAAGATTTGTAAAATGTCATTGTCTATGATTTAATCTAAGACTTGTAATTTGGTTTTCAAAGCAACCGAGATGTCGACAGTTTATAGACACACGTTATATTATTGCAACTGCTTTGTAGCCCAAGATTAGGCAACTGCCACTTTTGCTGATGTTAAATTAATTTAAGGAAAACTAACCTCAAGTTATTTTATCAAAAATTATTTACATTTTTTAATAGTTTGCAGTGGCGATGGTAAAAATATTATACATGCCATGGAAATTAAGGGATTAATTGGAACTCTTTTCTGTTCACTGAAATAAATTTCACTTACCTCCCTTGAGATGTAAATAATTGTGTATTTGGTTTTCAAGGTGGTTTAGTAACCGTATTTAGTTTTCCATTGGTAAAAATACCAAAATCAAAATTTATTTTCTTCAAATCTATTTTAAAAGCATGCTGAACAGAATATGTAGGAATATAATATTGAAAATAATATTTTGAATGTCCTATTAAAGCACGAAATCTGAAAACAAGCAAGCTTTAATTCCCTTAGGGGCCTTAAATTCGTTGTATCTTTTAAGCTTTAGTTTATCTTGCTTAATGGATAATCTGGCCCTATGTAAATTCAAAATGTGATAATCTTAACGTTTTTGAGGTAAGTAATATTAGAAATTTTATAGTTTAAAATGTATAAAAAATATTATTCGAGAATATTTAAAAATTTGATTTTTGGTTAATCAATAAACTTACATTATTGCACCCAAAAAAAAGAAAAGTTGTTGGAGGTTATTAAAACCATTTTATTTGCATCTAGGTACATTTCAAAAAAAAATTTCCTGGCAATATGGCCTCCGCTTCCATCTGCCAGTTTTGCTTATAGTAATTTAATTTAGGGACAATCTTTAGTTATTTATGTAATTATTTTAATAGTTTATATCGACAATGGTAAAATATTAGGGAATTAAAGTATTAAGTGAATTTAATTCGGCTCAAGATAAGGCAATTAGTTTCTTCTTCTATAGTTTTCATGTCCAATGCTGAACTTAAAGAAAATCCCAGGATTGAACTGGACACAACGTGCGAAAAATAGGGAAGTATGGAGAAACATAGAGGAGGCAACTAGTTTAGCTTAAGTTAAATCAATTTAATGGCAAGCATCAAAAACTATTTACGTCTTTTAGTAATTTACATCTGCAATGGCAAAAATATTGTGCATGCCATGGGTATGGGTATTAAGGAACTAATTCAGCTGCAATCTTCCATACTGGGCAGAATAAATCCCACTTACTTCCCTTGAGAAATAAGTGGGTATGAAATTTCTCAAGTGGTTTACTTTCCGTTATAAAATATGAAATGCCCATACAGAAACTCATACTGTAAACTATGAAACGGATTCCTATTAAAATGAGTCGTATAGGTTATCATGAAGTATCACAAGTATTCGAAAGTAATTTTTAGGATTTAAAATAAAGAGATAGGAAGAAATTTTAGTTAGTAAAATAGAGAATACCATGGAAAATTAATTGCATTTTCAGTTAAAATTTAACCAGTCAAGCAAGATGTGAAAAGACAATGAAAATTACCGAACAATTATATCTCAATTTCAAAAGTCAACCAAAATTTTTAGAATTTAAAATATAGAAAGGAGAAAGTATTTCAATTAATAAAATAAAGGCTAACATAAAAAACTCACTTAATTTTCAATAAAATTTTAATCGATTTCTTCCTTAAAAACAAGTTGTAAAGAAGCAAGGAAAATTACTGAGCAATTATATATCAATTTCGAAGTCAACTAAAGCTTTACAATTTTTCAGTTAATAAAATTAAGGATAGCATGGAAAATTAACTGATTTTCAGTTAAAAATTGAGAAATTGGTTTTATTAAGTGCAAAGAAAAGTATTTAAATTACCATGCAAATTAGTTCAAACCGCATCTCAACATCTTAAGTAACAAAAAAGTTACGGCAAATAAAAGAAATTAGGAGATTTTGTTTTCTTTTTAATTTTAAACAAGTGGGCCATGACAAGTAAAATTTGAAAATGGATTCTTAATGAGCTCTCGAACTGGACCTTTGTGCTAATTCCATCTCTCTATCTCTTCAAATACAAAAGTTACCCATGTTGTCCCTACGATATCGGGGCACCCTGTATAATCCCGTACGGATATTAGTCATTACTTATTAGCTCATTACTCATTACACAACACGAACTCCTGTATCGAATAATATGCCTTTTGAAGCAGATAATTTTTGAGATTATATTTCAATTTTGCAAGTGTTGAAGATGACCTTATATCTGATGGTATGGCGTTATAAATTTTAATACAATTGCAATGCCACCCCTTTTCATATTATGGAGTTCTATGGATTGGGATAAAAAGATAAGAGACCCCCCTAGTGCTCATAGATTGAGATATCTGACTATTTGTAGGAAATAGGTTTAGGTTCTTTTCTAGTGTGTATTGCTGATGTATATATGTAAACGCTGGCAAGAGTCATTATTTGTAATTCTTTAAAGCAAGTTCGACAGGAAGCATCATTCTTTAAACCAATCATGGTAGTAATTAATCTCTTTTGAGCAATGAATGCTCTGTTACTGTCAACTGCGTTATACCAAAAGAAAATGCTATATTGCAGTATGCTTTCTAAACATCCAAAGTAATATGACTTTAATGTAGTAAGCCTAAGACTATGTTTCAAATAACGACCTGCATAAGATGCCGAGTTAATTTTTGTAACCAGAAAATTGATTTGCTCTGTCCACGAATAATTGCGGTCGATTGTTATTTCTAAAAGTGTTAAAATGTCGACTTGTTTTATAGATTTTCCATTTATTTTAACAAGTAAGGACTTGCCATTGAAAAGCTTTTCACATAAGACATAAATTAGTTTTTTCAGTATTTAAGAGTAACATATTAGCTTTACACCATTCTACCATCTTTTGCGATAGCTTACTCATTTCACACAAAAGTTCTTGCACACTGTCTCTAGCTAACACACATTACTTACCATCAGCAAACTGATACAAAGTAGATATATTTAAATAATTGGAAAGGTTATTGCTAAAGATAATAAAAAGCAAGGGTCCCAATACTGATCCTTGGGGCACAACTTGAGAAAGACTCACAGATTCAGACAGAATTTCTGCAGAATAATCAGTATCATGAAATTTTACACAAACCCTTAAACTTCTGTCTGCCAAGTAGATATGACCTGATTAGATCAAAACATTTTCCACGAATACCATAATTTTCAAGTTTTAAGAGTAATAAATCGTAATTTATATTATCAAAAGCTTTAGACAGATCGAAGCATATGCCTGATACCAATTTATTACTATCAAGTTGGGTCGTTATATACATAAGAGAACAACATAGAGTATCTATAGTCGACTTTTTTGGTAGAAAGCCACATTGTATTTTAGACAGAAGATTGTTTCTATTAAAATACGACAACAATCGGGTATAAATTACTTTTTCATAGATCTTTGAAAAGACAGACAATAATGAGATGGGTCTGTAGCTAGTCAAGACATCAGCTTTACCTTTCTTTAAGACTGGTACTACTTTGGCAGATTTCAGGCATTTACAGGGTATTTTAAAATAACGTTTAAAGATCTTGGGGGCATGTGGTACGGTCGAAAATAAGGCAAAAAACCCAATACACATAGATCCGCGAATCAACCATTTACGAGATATAACAGCGATTGTTCCCAGTAGATACATTAAATACTTAACGATAACACATGCCAATTAATACTTTACCCGAACTTTTGGAAGATTTACCTTTAAATCAGGGACTTAATATCTGGTTTATCCAAGATGGAGCTCCGCCGCATTTTACGCTTGCTGTTAGGGAACATCTGAGTAATGCATTTCCTGAGAGATGGGTAGGGCGAGGGGGTCCCATTTCATGGCCTCCAAGGTCTCCCGATTTAACTCTTTTGGACTTTTGTATCTGGGGTTATTTAAAAAATTTTGTGTGCATAACACCGGTAAGCGATCTTCTAGATTTGCGCCAACGAATAGAACACTGTTGCCAGATAATTCGAGCAAAACCCGGGTTTTTTGAAAGAGTACGGGCTTCCTTTGAACGAAGATGTAGATCCTGTGTCGATATGGAAGGACGGCATTTTGAACATCTTATTTAGTTGTAATCTTTTTATTGTAAAATACAATAACACCTTAAAAACCACGAAAGCAAATTTATTCTGCTAGTGGGACTTTTTGCCTTATTTTCAAACGTACTGCATGCCCTTGGGATGTTTAAACGTTGTTTTAAAACACCCTGTATATATCAGGAAAGAATCATTTCCTTCTTTAAAAAACAAACTAACAAACTGTGAAGAATCAGCGAAATATTACTGAACAATTGAATTAATAAATACTATTTAAAAAACTGTCTATATTCTTGGGCCCTTAAAAAGGAATTCGCTTTCTGTTCAATACTTCTTTGGAAAACGGTAAAAACATCTAAGTTTTAACTTTAGTTTGATAACCGTTTATGTTTCTCCGAGTTTCCAAAAACTGGTTCGGAAAAAGGAGGAACGGATAGACACGTGTAAAAGGGCTCAGTCTCTCACGCAGTCATCATGGGTTCGATTCTCGAGACTCCCGTCGGAATTTTAGAAGGTCGTGCTTCAGAGGGCACGTTAAGCCGGGGTCCCGGTTATCATACTAACACCCTTGATAACTGTTAATCTCGCAGTAAGGTTAGCCTCCTGTCCAGCATTGGTGCGAATAGGGCTCATACTTATGAGTTATTCACAGACCATCAGCCTAGCCTTCGGCCATAAGAGGAAAAATCAGACGGTTTGGAAAGAAAATAATTTAATTCTGATTTAGTTCTTTTATTTTTGAGGTTCCTGAATTTGCCCCTTTCGTTTGTTCTGTTAGGAAATGTCTGCGCGATTCATGAAAATTCCAACTAAAATGTTCATTTTTCGCTTATTTTGATTTGAATTATTTTTTACATTAACAATCAGAACAAATGAGTCGGAGCGATTTAAAAGCAGTCGAAGTTTAATCGATGATGTTATATAATTTCTCGTGTAACTTTGATTGGTTTCCCACAGTCAGGACAGTTGTCTAAATATACAATTATAAATAATTAATAATAATTGGTAGAAAGAATACGACAACGTAATTTATATTCAGTTTAGTAAAATGTTTGTATTAACTGCATAATTTTCCCATACTCGTGCAAAAACATAACCTTCCCAAGATACTTAAACTTTTAACAGTTTTCAAGAACAGTTTAGCTCGTTTATTTTTCAGGGCGGGAATACGTAATTTACCAACGATGGGAATTCAGTCGCATGCTTCACGATGTATATAGGCGATGTGGGTCATAAAATTTATCTTATGACGTTGTTTTATTTTAAAAAGAACACTTTTTATCCAACATGTGGGTGCTAATCATTCCGGTTTTAACGATTTTAAGAAATATTAACTAGGAAACGGCGATTATCCTGCGTGTATAACAGGCATGGATTTCTAATGAGCACATAACATGTATTTGCGTGTACACTGAAAGTTTTTCACTTTTAGTCATTATGTAGTTTTCTAGATCGCTTGCTAAATGTGAACTTTTACCTATAATTGTTCGGAGGTTCAAGTTTCCTTCTTATGTAAAAAAACGTTTCTACATCAATGTCAACCCCCTTCCAGTTGCATTTTATGCATTAAAGCCTAGAATTTTATTAACTACAAAATAACAACATAAACTGGAAATTACAAGTTTCATTAATAATTTAAAAAATGAAGTGTCGTTAAGCTCGCAAAAAAGGGCAATATTACACAGCTAATATTTTAAGCGCCTTATTCCTTGATTAAAATAACGCAGAAAGATACGAGTTGAACGTTCAAGAGCAAGAACATTAAAAAATTAATCACTTCAATAATCCACAAAGTTTTAAACGCAAGGCTGTTATTAAACAGGCAGGCACGCTACGTGAAAAGTGATATTAATGAAGGATCTCAACCAACTATTATAACCAGTAATATATAACCATCAAGCGCACATTCTTATCTTTATTTACTGTCTAGTTGCCATAAACTACAAAAAAAGGCTCATCAGTTTTGTTACGCTGATTTTTTTCAATGTAAGTGTAAATTATCGGCAATTAGTTTTAAAAGTTTTCCCCTAATGTGGATAAAGTAAACCGTAGGCAAGAATAACTCAGCATGAATTAACTTCTAGCGATTGCATTTGACAATAAAGTGCTGTAGTAAGTGTGCCGTTGATACAAAATAACCCTGTAACCCTTAACAGAAGGGGTCTCAGAATGCACCCAGGAAGTTTAAAAGGGTCTTTAGGGGATACATCGTACCAGACAATGCTTGCTGTTGTCACCACATTGTTGGGTGTGATTGATTTGGTTAATGGTAATCGATATTCGGACAACATGCCGAGAAATTCACGTAACCCTTTTCAGAATTTATTTACAAAAGATCAATGACGTTTTCTTTTCAAATTTTACCTTTCTAAAGAGTGATTATGATCGATGTTTGTTGCTCAATTTTGGATTCTTATATTATACAATTTCGATAAATGGGGTTGTTTTCTATTTCCGAAAAAAAACTTATGCAAGAGGTCTTCAAGAACAAAAACTTGATTGCAATTTTAAAATGCGAGTTAAAAAGGGAAGTATTTTCATCCAGAAAATTAACTAAAATAAATGACTCTATGTTCAATTAAACTTTAACAAAACTAAAGTAGGAAAGAAAAATACTGAAACCCATAAAGATAGACAACAAAATTAAAACTTTGAAATTTAAAAATAATAATCTCAATCTCTAAATTTGATTTCAAGTAAATAACATAAACTAAAGGTTTCGACTTAATAATATTTAGAAACTTTGGGCAAGGAAACTGAAACTTAAAAGGTCTCTAATGCTCAAATATTTGAATAAATTAAAAAAAAAGACATTTTTAGGCTACAGGTTTTTAAAACCTTATTTTTAGAATTTGAAAAAATCGAATTTCAACAATGCCTAAATTCAGAACAGAAGGATTTTTTACCAAACTTCTTGTTTTTTAAATCAAAGATAGGTCAAAAACACCAAGTAGCACATGTCATCCCAATATCGTAAAACTTTAAAATGTTAATTATGAAAGTGTACATAAGGCAACAAACTTCGAATATTTCAAATGAATTTAGAAAAAAAAAAAACATTAAATATCCCTAATTTCTGATTCAGGCATTAATTTCCAAAATCTGAAGAGTGCGTCAGTTCGCAACAAAAAGACTTTTTAGGTTAGAATTTTAGCTTTAAAATTGAATTTGTTTTTTTGGAAAAACAGATGTGCCAAAAAGAACAATCCATAAATTTCAAGAAAATGTTGTTAATTCAAATAATTTTAAATATTAATCATTAAAGTTTAGGCAGTTGTAACTCGAAAGGTCTGTAATGCCTAAAAATTTGAAAATAATAGCTGACGTGAAAAAAATTAAATATTTCCAAAACCTTGCCATTTATAAATTTTGAAAATAAGGAATTTTAAAAATCAGTTCAGAGCAGAAGGCTTTTAGTCAGAATTCTATGTAAATCTAAAATTGAGCTTTTTTTGAAAAAAGGCCAAGACATAAATAGCAAGCAAATACCGAAAAATTAGAGGAATTTTAAAATATTAATCATTAAAGCTTAGACACGAAAGCTGTAACATAAAAGGCCTACAATGCCAAACTAATAGCTGATTTTAGAAAACAAAATTCAGTTTCCAGGTTTCAGGTTTCCAAAACCTTGGGTCGTTTATAAACTTTGAAAATAACGAATTTCAAAAATTACATACAAAATCGGTTCAAAACAGTTGTTTTTGGGCTAGAATTAAAAATCTAAGATTTAATTTTTTTGAAACCATAGATGAGATAAAACACCAAGCCATAAAATTTAACCAAATATTATAAAATTTCAGAAATATTAAGATGTTAATCATTAAAATTTAGACAAGGACTTTCAGACTTAAAACATCTCCAATGCCCAAATATTTGAATTTACAAAATGCAAATATTTCCAATAAACTTTTAAGTTTCCAGGATGCAGGTTTCCAAAACCTTGAGATTTAAAATTAAAAAAAAATTTTGGAAACGCGAGTCAAAAAGACCAAGCCATAAATTTGAAGAAAATATTGTAAAATTCAAGCAATTTAAAAATATTATTAAAAGATCTACCAAGCCCAAATACTTGAAAGTAAAAGCTGAATTTAGAAGAAAAATTAAACATTTCTAGTAAAATTTTCAGCTATCAGACTAAAAAGGTCTCCAACACCATGAGTCGTTTATAAATTTTTAAAATAACGAATTTCAAAATTTAGATACCAAGCATAAGTTTAAATAAACTTTAGACAAGGAAACTGAACATTAAAAGGTCTGCAATGTCCAGAACTTTTAAATTAATAGCTGAATTTCTAAAAAAGAACGCTGAATATTTTAAATAAAATTTGCAGTTTTCAGGCTGTAGATTTTCAAAACCTTGAGTAATTTATAAATTTTGTAAACACCGAATTTCAAATAAAATTTGTTCAAAACAAAAGGCACTTTAGGTCAGAATTCTAAATCTGAAATTCAATTTTTCTTTGAAAATATAAATAAATAAAAAAATCAGGATTTTGCAAACTTCAAGAAATTTTAAAATAATTGTTAAAGTTTAGACAAGGAAATTGGATTATAAAAGGTCTGCAACGTCCAAATATTTGATATTAACTGCAGAATAAAAAAACCATTAAATAATTAAGTATTTCTAACAAAATTTTCAGTTTCCAGGCTACATGTTTGCAAAAGACATTTTTAAATTTTGAAACTAGCGTATTTGTAAAATTACATACAAAATGCATCAGTTCAGAATAAAAAGTTTTTTTGGACTAGAATTCTAAATCTCTAATTTATTTGTTTACAAACAGAGATGAGTCAAAAAGACCAAGCCATAAATTGCAAACGAATATTCAAAAAAATTAAAGATATTAATGATTAATGTTGAGGCGAGCAAATTGAAACATAAAAGGTCTGCAATGCCCAAATATTTGAAATTAATAGCTGATATTAGGAAAAAAACATACAATGTTTCTAAAAAAAATTTCAATTTTCAGGTTTCCAAAACCTTGAGTCATTTATAAATTTTGAAAATAGCGAATTTTAAAAATTACATACAAAACCAGTTCAAAACAGAATGTGTTTTGGGCCAGAATTCAAAAACTAAAATTAATTTATTTACCACAGATACCCAAACAGACCAAGTCATAAATTTCAAGCAAAGATGATAAAGTTCAAGAAATTTTTAAATATGAATCACTAAAGTTTGGACAAGGCAACTAAAACTAAAATTTGATATGCCTAAATATTTAAAACTGATAGCTGAATTCAGTTTCAGTTTTCATCTACAGGTTTCCAAAACCCTGAGCCATTTATAAATTTTGAAAATAAGGAAATTTAAAAATTACATATAAAATCAGTTTAATTCTAAATCTATAATATCTTTTCATCTAAAACACACATGAATCAAAAACATCAAGTCATAAATTTTCTCCAAATATTGTAAAATTCAAGAACATTTAAAATACTAGTCATTAAATACAGACAAGGAAACTGAAACATAATGAAATGTCCAAATTTTTGAAGCTAATAGCTAAGTTTAGAAGAAAAAATTGGCGAAGAATCTTCGCTGGACTTTCCATACTTTTTATTTTTGAAATTTTGAATTTTTTTTAGCTAGTTCTAATCAGCCGAGCTAGAGGTACAATCGCCCAGGACGCAATTTATGACATAGAAACTTCGGGCAAAAATTATTCGATTACTTTTCAAATTCTCTATTGATTTCCTAAGTAAAATTTTGAAATTTTTTTCAAGGAAAAATCTGCGCCCAAAAAAACATGGCTAACTTCCGTTTCCGGTTCCGGATTTTTTTGAAAAGCTTATTTTACAGATGTACAAATACAAAATGAAGGTTTGAAAATTCTTCATAGTTTCAAAAATTTTACAGGGTGAATTTGTTGAAATTAATGTAGATCCTGCAATCATTTCCGTTTTAAAATATGCACCCATTAATTATTAATGTACTTAATTTAAAAAATTCGTTTATAAGAATTTATTTTAAAATTTTTGTTGTGATCATAAAAAAGGTCATTTTTAGAACTCCGAAAAATCTTTACAACATATACCTAAATTTGTTACGTAAATTCCTTAAAAAAAAAAAAACTATATTAGTTTTTAATTCGTGCAAAGAATAGCGCAATCAAAAACCTAATATTACAAAGAGCGGTTAATTTAAATTTTCTACGTATTCACAGCAACAACGATATCTAAACATTATTGTCGCTTCTCGAACATCGTTGCCGCTCGTTTTAATTTTATCGAAAACAACGTAAATTAAAAATCAACATGCACGAATAAACACAGATTAACATAAAACAGCGATAACACTGTCTACAAAAACAACAACAAAAAGTAAAAAGAAAAAAAAACTGCAAATATTGCAATAAATATTGTATTCGACTTTCGGAACTCTTTTTGCGTTTTATATTTTGGGGATGCGATCAACGCTATTTGAAAGGCATCTTGATCTACTATCGACCCAGAACATTAAAAAAAAATCGTATGTGTCATTTCCGAGAACAGTTAAAACGGAAAAAAGGAGACAACGGCACGCGGTGTTCCCAGGCGGTCACCCATCCAAGTACTGACCGCGCCCGACATTGCTTAACTTTGGTGATCAGACGAGAACCGGTGCTTTCAATGTCTAACAATCAAAATGAATGTCTATTTACATCTACGTATATTTCACCCAAATAATTTAAAAAAAATTAAACAGGGGAAGATGGTTTGGACACTACTTCTAGGCGCTCATATTTGTGTGTTACGTAAAATAAGAGCATTCGGGAATTCCTTTTAGAATTTGAAAAATTATAAAGAAATGTTAAAACAATCACTTAAACAATTTGCAAATTAAACAGGAACTGGTCAATTGGGCGCGTAAACTGATTACAAAAAAATCGGTAACTCTTTTAGGGAAGGATAGTTAATTTTAAATCCTAAATTAGGATCCAGCAACACCTACAATAGCCAAAATATTACAGTAATTTTGATGACATAATTAAAGACTTTGCAACGAAAAAGTCCCGACAAGTTATTTAATAATAATCCTATATAATCTGTAATAATGCTTTTATAATAAATAATTTGTATTTTCAACATAAATGAGCAGAGTAAGATAATATTTTTTTGAAAAAGTGGGTAATATAAACAAAAAAATATATATTGTAGTCACGCAGATTCGAACCTCCAACCTTTCAAGCGTATGCGGGTGGAAGCTTGGTCTCTTACCGCTAGACCAACACCGCCTTCGTTAAACCGGTGACTCCTGGCCTGATATTTATCTTCTGTCTTTGGAATGTGCCGTTTCCGAGAAAATTTTTTTTGAAATTTTGAAAAAAAATTTTCAGATAATTATAATCAGTAGAGGTAGGGGTACAATTTGGCGTTAGGTTTATACAAAGATGTTGATGTGTTTTTGCCAAAAAAAAATGTTAAAGTCCAAAACTTCAAATGGTCATAAAAGGCGTTAGGGAAAAATTTTGGGGATGCGATCAACGCTATTTGAAAGGCATCTTGATTTACTATCGACCCAGAACATTTAAAAAAAATCGTGTGTGTCGTTTCCGAGAAAAGTTTTTTTGAAAATTTGAAAATTTCCAAAACTGTCCGGACTTTTTATTTTTGAAATTTTGAATTTTTTTTTCAGCTAGTTCTAATCAGCCGAGCTAGAGGTACAATTTGGCCTTAGATTTATAAAAATATGTTGATGCGTTTTTGGGAAAACCGTCCTTAAAGTTGCGCTTTTCAAAAATTCGCCGCGGGCGCAATTTTTGACATAGAAACTTCGGGAAAAAATTATTCGATTTCTTTTCAAATTCTGTATTGATTTCCTAAGTAAAATTTTGAAATTTTTTTCAAGGAAAAATCTGCGCCCAAAAAAACATGGCTAACTTCCGTTTCCGGTTCCGGATTTTTTTGAAAAGCTTATTTTATAGATGTACTGTAATTATAGGCCCGCATACCAAATTTGATGAAAATCGGCCCAGTAGTTTTCGAGATATGACGATAACGCACGCACGCACGCACGCACGCACGCACGCACGCACGCACGCACCCACCCACAGACATTTTTCAAAAAACACATATTCAGGATGCCTGGACCCTAAAATGTGTTTTTTTCGAATTTTTACGATTTTGAATTTTTGCACGATTCCAATACTTTCCTATACATGCGTTGCAAGTATGGAAAGTAAAAACATTCAATGTTTCAAATTCACGCTTCAGGTTTCCCAAACCTTGAGTTATTTAGAAATTTTGGAAATAATTTAAAATTTAAAAATGAGTTCAAAATTCAAGAAAGCTGTTTGGGGCAAAATTCTAAATTTATTTCTTTTTTTTTGGAAATTCAGATGAACCCTAGACCAAATGGTAAATTTCAAGCGAATATTGTAAAATTCCAGAAATTTTAAAATACTAATCATTAAAGTTTAGACATGGACACTGAGACTTAAAACGTATACAATGCCCAAATATTTGATATTAATGACTGAATTGAGAAAAAAGCATTACATATTTATACAGGTTTGAAAAACCTTAACTTACTTTTGATATTTTAAAAAATAACGGATTTCCAAAACGCATCAGTTCAGAACAGCAGGTTTTTTGGGCTTGAATTACAACTTATTTAAAAATATTAATCATTAAAGTGCACAAGGGAAATTGAAACTTAAAAGACCTGCAATGCCCAAACATTTGAAAGTAAAAGTTGAATTTAGGAAAAAAAAATATTTCTAATAAAATTTTGAGCTAGCAGGTTAAAGGTCTCCAAAACCATGAGTGATTTATAAATTTTTAAATAACAAATTTCAAAAGTTACATACAAAATGCATCAGTTTAGAACAGTGGTCTTTACAATAAGGGGCTTTTTGGGCTAAAATTCTAAGTTTGAAATTAATTTTTTTTTAGCAACACATCTGACTAAAAAAGACCAAGCCATAAATTTCAAGAAAATACTGTTTAATTTAAAATATCAATCATTACAGTTTAGACAATGAATCTGAAATTTAGAATTTAGAAAAAGATATTACAAATTTCCAATAACATTTTTGGTTTTCAGGCTACGTGTTTCCAAAATCCTAAATAATTTTTAAATTTTAAAAAATAAAAAATTTCGAAAACTACATACAAAATGCATCGGTTCAGGACATAAGGGTTCTTGAGGTACAATTCTAAATCTATAATTCAGTTTCCTTGGAATCACAGATGAGCCAAAAGGACAAACCGTAAATTTCAAGCGAATATTGCAAAATTGATGAAATTTTAAAATACTAATCATTAAAATTTAGACAAGGAAATCGAAATTTAAGAGGTCTGCAATGGCCAAATATTTAAAATTTGAAGTTAATAGCCGAACTTAAAAAGAGCATTAAACATTTTCGTTAACATTTTCAATTTTCAGGCTACAGGTTTCTAAAACCCTGGGCCATTTATAAATTTTGAAAAGTTCAAATTACATACAAAATCAGTTTAAAACGGAATTGCTGTCGAACTCCCTCCTTCAAAAATTTTATAACAAATATGAAAATGTTGGCCTTTGGGAGGGGCACTTGAAACTTAAATATTACAGTTTTAAATTCCAAAATATGCAATAATCCTAAAAGTTTTTTTAAAGTTTCAGGAAATTAAGTATTTCTTTAAATCTTAAGGCAATTTATTTTTTCTAAGTTTGCTTATCTGGCGGTGGAAGCTAATTTAAAAACATATTCTTCTGAAAACTCGAGCCCTTTTTTAATTATTTGCAGTTTTCTTAATGTTGGCCATAGCGAGTTTTTTGATTTTTCAGTGGAGGGAGCACTTAGGAAATCCTCCAAAACAAGGAATTTGAAAAAAGTTTATTAAAACTAAAATAAATTAGAAATACGAAGTAGGTTGCGGCCTGTACAAATTACCTTTACAGTTAAATAAATAAAGGTAATAGTTATAAAAACTTCAAAATATGTTTACGTGCTAGTTAATAATTAATGTGGAAAATAAAACAAGAAACGGAGATATATAAAAATTCTAATATATGCAGTAAAAGCAACGCCATATACAAATAATAAGGAAATGCCTTATTAGACAAGTTACATCTGAGAAAACATAACTATTTGCATAATTTTGATTTAATTTTAATTATTTGTGCATGAACATCCTGTGCTGGTTCTTTGAAGGAAGAACGTCTTTAAGATTTCTTATGCTGATATTAAACAAGCAGCGGTAGAAAAATGTTAAATTACTGAAAAATAAAAATAACAGGTACAGTAAACGAGAAACGAATACCAACGAGTTTTACGTTAATTAACTCTATGGATTTTATTATTACTTTTTTTGCATTCACATAATATTTAATAAAAACTAGAACATTCGAAGTTAACGAGTTCGAGCTTTACTTCACGTTAAATATAAGCAGTATTTACTTTAACACGTTATTTACAATTATATTCATTAATTTAATGTCTTTAGGTGTTTGGATTTGGCATTTCTTGTTGCAATGCATAATATTATAAGCTTAGCACGCAACTACTCATGCAATTATTATAATAATGTTTGTATCCCGATCTTTCTTAAAATTACAGAATTACCATACTCTCATTTTCTTGAAATGCGGAAAAACGAATTTTCTGTTTATAAAACTTTGAATTGGTTACGTAAATACTCGATTAAAACAAAAACACCAATTTGTTTGATTAATTTGTTTAAGGCCGCAAAATTGTGTTGTAAATGGAAAATTACCTGGGATAAATAACAAAAAAATCACCTACCTACGTGTGACTTAACGAACCAATTTTTTAACAATTTTTACAAGTTTCAGAATGATTTGCATTCCATGCCTTTGTCTCCACTATTTCCTTTAATAAATTTCTACCGATTTTTCACTTTTAATTATTTTCTAGAACAGTTTAATATTCTATAAAGTGAGGACGTTGCCCCTTTTTGAAACGCTGATTAGAAACCGGCACGAAACACTGAAAAAGCAAAATAAATTCTGCCAACATTAACAACATTAACGATCTCGAATTTTATAGTCTCAATTCGGTAAGGATTTATCGATCTGTAGAAACAAAATTAGAATGCTCCTGTTATACGTTTTACATTTGCATTCTAAAGAGAAATGTTTTACTGTTTGAAATTACCTGAAACTACATAACTAATTAGGTTTCTTCATGCTCAAAATTAATTTAGTTTAGACTAAAATTTGCAGTTTGTGTGATTTGCTGAAAGGCCAAAAGCATTATTCTAAAATTGAGGTTTGCATTTTTAACATTAAAGGAAAGCGGTTTTAAATTTCGGTGAGTTCGATTTCGGATTTCTGAACTGCAAATTATTGTTACAAATTCAAATCATATGAGCCAAGATATTCGATTTTAGGGGCGGATGGGACGGCTGGGAAGAAATTTCCCAGACGACCGGTCCTGTTTGGGGCCGAATAATTGGATTGTAATATCGTTTTTTATAATAATTACTTATAAGCACTTTACACCTATTTTGAAAAAATAATCACTAATTATATCACGAGAGCATAGAAAATAATCGAAAATACTTTGACGAGTTACGAGACGTATTGTCAAGAAACACCACGAGTCGCGTTAGCGACGAGTGGTGTTTTGCGACAATACGTCGAGCAAGGAGGCAAAGTATTTGATTATTTGCGACTGCTCGAGTGGTATACAATTAGATTATATAATGAATAAATAACAAAACTGAATTTTATGTGCAAGTGACGTTTGTTGACAAACAATGTAAATATGGTTGCTACGGAAAAAATTGAAAAAATACTCATAGTAGGTTCGAGTTTTACATTGTTTAGGACCAGCGGATATACCAAAGTGATTATACCACGTCGTCAAGGGTATATTCACTTATCAATACGTAGTAACCAAGCAAAATGCTTGATGCTGATTGGTTAATTATATTATGAATTGTATAATCATTGATATACAAAGCAACTTGATGAGAATTTTTCAGTGTAGAAATAACAAAACCCTAACACCATGGAATGTAATTAGTTTTATTATTTGGGCTAAGCTCATATTACATGGCGTGAGTTAACCATTGTATTCAAATCTGCATTCGTAGATATTTATTAATACTCATTTTTACATTTGTTGTACGTATTATTACTTTTGGAAATGAAACAAATATATTGCGAAAGAAGGTACCTACTCAATTTGTAAAAAAGTTGACTAAATTATCGGAAAGCTTCATTAAAAAAATACTATGAAACTGAATTGCACTAGGTCCAACTAAATCTGCTTTTTCAGTATCATCCCGAAAGCTCTAAAGCGCTACCAATTGAACTTTAAAACGGAACTTTGCTATTCGGTTTATGTAACATTTTCTTCATCCTCAGACAAAAGCAAATTTATAATAAGGTATAAAAGCATATCTACCAACAGACTGAAGAACAGAAAAGACATCACTACACGGCAAAAGTACAGAATCTGTTTTCATGCATTACTCAAAACAAAACCTAATAAGAATCACACCTTCAGGTCGATACGATGATGGCTACGTTTTATAGCAAGATTTCTTGATATGAACAGCGTAATCACTAACTTATACAAATTTGGATGTCTACGTTTATAATTTTTATAAACCGTATGCGCATTTGTTCAACAATTTGCATAATCTGCGTTTTCAGACAAATTTACAACTAAGAATAAGACAGAATAATGATTGCCAAAGGAAATCGTACTGACTTCATATTTGTGTTTAACTTAAAAGTGGCCAAGTTCACATTTTTGCTCCTCACCTAAATGAATTTCCTGTTTTGGTTTACTGGAGTCCTTGAGATGAGATGAGACCTTCGAACATAATAAATATTAGTCAACGTAAGAAATGGAATGAAGATTACTAATTTAATTCTATGGTATCTTCTTCTTCTTCTTCTGGCATATGATCTGTTTAACACATTTTCGACATTATTAGTTTTATGGAGGTTGTTCACTTAGTCCCTCTTTATGTTACACTATTTATACTACACCACAGCTGTAGGTGGTTTTTAGCTTCACTGCAAATTTTTGTCCATGCTTTTCTGTTTTCAACTTTCTCTTTATAGTTTTTCACTTGTAATACTTCTAATACTTTCATGATGGTGTCTTTCCACTTTTTCTTCGGGCTTCCTCTGGTTCTCATATACAGTGTGTTTCACTTTACATGAAGCCACCTAAATAACTATTTTATTAATAACGCAATTAGTATAAAACTTTTACCAGTGATAGAGGTTATTAAGATGAATCTTTTTTGTAGGAATGAAATTTTTTAGAATCCAAATCTAGCCATCTATGATTAAAATAAAAACTGGCGTTTCAAGTAAAGTCATAGCAGCCGTTCTCTCGAAAACCATTTCGAAAATATGATTCAATCATACATCTTTTGTGTTCTATTGTAAAAACCATTGTAATTGTAGCTTAATTAAATTTTCAATATAAACTTATGACAACAACAACAGAGATGACAGTTAATAAATTCTAAGCTTGCAGTAGACATTGTTTTATTTTTTCATGGCTAAGCCTTATGTAATTTCTTTTTGAACTCATGGTATTACCCATGCGTAGTATGAACGTAGCTATAAAAATAGGCAAGTGGTTAATGGTTATTGATATGTATTACTGTTTTGTTAAGTGTATTAATTTTTAATTCCTAAGAAAATACTCAGTGTAGTAAATGTTTAAAGTTGTAAGCAGTTAATATTATTATGATACAAGATACAAGGTTCTTTGTAACTCCCGGGCTGATTTACAGTAGCCAATTCGCCCCTGTTTTATAATAAATAAAGGGTTTAAAACCAAATGAGTATTTTCCTTTTTTTCTCAGCGTCCTTAGATAAATAAACATCTGACTAATCACAGCTTCCTTTACCTTTACACCGAAATATTTAATTAATTTACGTATAAAAAAATTAATCACTGAAATAAGTACACAAAAAACTTGAAATTTGAAAGAACTATTAAACAGCAATAAAATAACAAACGCCCTGTTTTCATTTCTTTAATCCAACAAGATCCTCGTAACCCCAACAAATGAAAACGCAGAATCCGCTCGAAGCACTGAAGTTAATGCGAAAATCCTGGGACAATTTTGTTATAGCCGTTACGTTTGATTAAATTTTGTTAGGGTAGCTTGAAAAGACCGAGGGGTGCCGCCAAATCTCCCACGCTTAAACATCATTGCACTGATTAGTTTTTCATTAAGTATTCATTGGTTACGACTCACTCTGTCCAGATCAACATTTGACTTTTGGATCATTTTTGGGTAATATTTTCATTTGTTTTAATTGCTTTAACGAAAAGTTGAAAAGGTCTAAAAATTAGAATTAAACCTTCGCGGTCGAATTTTTGCAGAATTTTATTGGTGGTAATTAAGTTCTCTTACATAGAAAAGTAGACCAGAATAATAAAAATCCGGGTATTTTTACCAATGGTGGTGCAGGTAACGTGTGATAGGTCCTTTTTTATCAGAGATAATTAAAACAAATGTGGAAATTATGGCGACCTGAATGCCACAGGAATTCCTTTAGGTTTTAATGTATTCTAAAACCAGTTTATTAGACCAGTCTAACATAAACTAGATTGTAGTGTCACCATCTTGATAAGCTACAATCTCCGCAAGTTGGTAATTACTTTGTTTATGCAATCGTGGAAAACTATGAAAAAATACTAACGATGTCTCTGGCACGTAAATACCGTTAAGTATAATCCAGAATTCTTACGATTTTTTGGTATGAAATCATTAGATTAAATAACTCACCTATTAACTTGTTAAGCTTATACACAAAACGAAAGTTTACGTTAAGTAGAAAAAAATTGCTCCCGATAATATCAACCAAATAGTAAATTACCTGATAACTGCGTTATAAATGATCTGTTCACATGACAAAAATGAACTACAAATGTATCTTTTTATTATTATAGATGCTTAACTAAATGTTTTTATAACTAGCTTGGGATTACTCGCATTAGCGGAACAAAACCTTTCTTGCTCAAAAAATTTCCTGATCAATACTAACGAATAATACCTAGACAAACATCACGCATAATACCGGTCACTTTATACAAAAAGCATCGTTATTTACCTGATGGATTCTAAATTTACGGACACAGTTAATTGCCAAATGTTAGGTGGTTAGGCTGTGAAGGAATATAAACAATAACCCAATTTTCCCGATAGTCAAATATGCGCCGGGGACGTATAACATGATTGATATACATGCTTCAAAGCCATTTGTGAAAGACAGGACATCAATAACGCACTGTGGCCAACAAGAGAAATTATATCTTTCTGTTGTTTCCCCAATTGCCAATGGCTGTTTATCAATTATGCATCATTTTTTCAATAATTCACGTATGTGTTTGAATCGATTCTGTTCCCATTGATATATTCCGCTAATGATTCGAAAATAACCCTCGTTTATTCTATTTTACATGGTTAGTTAGCCCCTTATTTTGTAGTTTTCTTCATATTCTCTTAAGCATACATTTTAAAGAAATTTTCATACTTCGACAATAACAGTCATATATACAAAATTGGCATAACGAAGAAAAGCGTTGGGTTAGTATGGTGAAATGAAGATGAAAGTGAGAAACGCTCTTTATCAAATTTTTCTGTAAGAAACTACTAGATTTTAACACATTTTTCTTTTGATTTCTTGTTTCTAAGCCAGACACGAACGAACAAAATTTCTTAATCAAAATTCACTCTCCTTTGCCAGAAGAACGTTTAAATATAATTACAAAAATTACTAAATTGTGCCACATTTTTCCTTTAATTTTTTTTCCTTAGCTAGAAATAAACAAAAAAAGAATTCTTAACCAAAATTTTCTGTCATTACCAAACGGATTACCATAATTTGATACATTTATACCTTCCTTTGATTTATTTCTTTCTAGGCTAGAAATGAACGAACAAAATTTCTTAATCACAATTTGCTATCCTTACCAGAAGAAAGTTTAAATAATTCCAGAAATTACAAAACTGTGCCATATTTTTCCTAAGAATGGACAAACAAAATTTCTTAATAAAACTATTCTTACTAGAAGAACTTTAAAATAACACATTTGCTTTGAAAACGCCAACAAAATTGTTTACCCAAAATGTCTATCATTATCAGAAGAACATCAAATATTTACAGAAAGTATATCATTCTTTGACACGTTTCTTCCTTTGATCTTTCTTTCTAGGCTAAGAATTAAGGAACAAAGTTTCTCAATCAACATTTACTATCCTTGCCTAGAAGAACATTAAAATAATTATAGAAATTACAAGATTGTACCACATTTCTCCTTTGAATTTTATCTTTCCTGAGCTGAAAATAGGCCAACAAAAGTGTCTGTCATTACCAGAAGGACATTAACTATTTACAGAAACTACCAGATTTTTTTCAAATTTTTCTTTTGATCTCTTTTCCTCAGCTAAAAATAAGCCAAAAAAATTTTTAACCAAAATTTTCTGGCACTGCCAGAAGGGCGTTTAATATTTACAGAAAGTACCTGATTTTGACATAAACATTTCGTTCTTTGATTTTTTTGTGTTGCAGATAACACAAACAAACAAAGTTCTTTAATATAAATATAGAAACGAAAGTAAAAATGTTTTCTTTTCTGTTGCAAGGGATAAAAGACCAAAATTGGAACTATTTATCAGCCTTTTACTATTTAAAAATTAACCCTTAATGGTTGCCCTTGAAAATCCCAAATTTCGGAGTGATTTTTTAAAAACTGAATTGCGGTAGGACCTGGATAACCTTACAACTCTCTGTATTATTATTATTAACTGACTAAATGTGAAGTTTTTATTTATGAAACTGACAAATATTTTTGTTACGTCAGATTTCGATTAGCTGGGGGGGGGGGGGACAAAAGCTTAATACAGACAGTTCTAAGGCTATTCAGGGCCTGCTGCAATTCAGTTTTTAAAAAGCACTTTGTAGCTTCACTTTATAAAATGGAAATCATTTAGTAAATGACAAGCAAGCTGCCTACTTAAATTCTAAGCTTAAAGTACTTCCCATCTCTTAAGTATATCTTTATCTTCTTATAGTAGGTCACCTTGTTTATTTTTACATTTATGTGCTGTTTTATTGCTATATTCACTTTGTTTTCTTAGTGCTTTGTAAAATTTTCTACTGTTTTGTACGACATTGTAGTTTTCTATTTCTTCTGTTTTATTATTTAGGAACTCTCTCTTCTTTCTTCTTCCCATTCTATAGACTTCGGTTCTCTTGTTATTGTAGAGTTGTTGATCTTTTTCTGTAGAGTTACAGAGATATTTTTTCAATAACTTATCCTTTTCTTCAAGTGCTCTTTTCCATTCTTCATCGTACCATTCACTTCTTTGTTTCTCTAATATTCCTAATTATTTTTCTGCTCCTCTATATATTGTGTCTTTAATCATGTCCCATTTGTGTTGTACCTAGGTCTTGTTTTTCTGTTTGTTTTATTAGTTCTTCTGTGATGTATTTTTCATATCTCTGGTGTTTGTAATTTTTCTACATTCCAGTGTTTTCTTTTGGTTTATCTTATGTTGCATTTTTCTCTACATATTCGATTTTTTAAGGTACATACAACCAAGAAATGATCAGATCCGCAGTTGCATCCTCTATAAGATCTTATGTGATTTATATTATTGGCTCTTCTTTTTGTAATTAATATATGATCGATTTGTGATGTATATTTCCCTTCTGGGCTGGTCCATGTTGTCATATGTATTCTTCATCTGCAGTTAGTTCTGGTAATAGCTTTACCGAAGCACCTTCACATCTCCGTTGTAATATCCATTCCCAGTCCCATCAACTTCGAGGTTTTCTTGTTTTTCTCTTTTTGATTTGGTTTATTAAATATTAACACACAATACGGATTCCAGCAGGCACAATTTTCTTCTATTCAGCCATTTTTAAAATTGATCCTTTCTGGACTGAATGTTCAATGCCCTTGAATCGTGTGAACAAGTTTTGCATTCAATTGTATTTTCAATGGGATAGATTCAGTCTCATTGATCAATGAAATCGACTAATGAGAACCCGGCTTTAAACTAAGTAATATATCAAAAGAATTACATTTTCAAGATGTCAATTTTTGTAATTCATTCGAGCTAGCAACTATGATAATCCATTTATTTACTTCAGTTTGAATGTTGAACATGTATGACATGTGGCTCTTTAATAAGCTATACAATTTCTTCATCTTTCTTTCATATTGTAAACAGCATTTTGCAGTAAATCTGGTAGAATATCTGGAGTTTGCTGTACAACTGAAATTTTAAGCTCTGCAGTAATCGCTTGTTCTGTAGGATAGTCTCAAAGCCAAAAATCTGCCAGATTGAGATCAAGGAAACGCACTAGCCAGATAAGGAAAATGTTCGCTTACAACACGATTGCCAAAAGCGTTCATAGTAATACCGAATGCGGCTCTTTAATAAGCTATACAATATCTTCATCTTTCTTTCTTATTATAAACAGCATTTTGCAATAAATCTGGTTGAATATCTGGAGTTCACTGTACAACTGAAATTTTAAGCTCTTCAGTAATCGCATGATTGCTTGGAAATATTTGTTCTGTAAGATACTCTCAAAGCCAAAAATCTTCCGGAGTGAGATCAGAGGAACACACTAGCCGGACGCAAGGAAAATGTTCGCTTATAACACGATTGCCAAAAAACGTTCATAATAATACCGAATCGAACTAGTAAAACCTAAAACCCTTTTTAAACGCAAAAATTCAGAAGCACGAAATTAATTTTAACAAACCTGTTAACATGGCAATCAAAACAGAAAATTTTGATCGACAAACAATTTCGTTTTTCTTCTGCTTACGTTTTAATTTTTTTAAGATTATGTCAGTTTCAAAACGCAATTCTCTTATAAAAACTAATATTTTCTCGAATAACTAAAATTAGTCCCAAAACAAAAATTCTCAGAATTTCAGCTACACAAAAAACGGAATCTGCTGCTGCTGCTAGGCACGACATAACATTAACTTTGTCATATTTAACTAAACTTCCATAACTGAACCATAAATAATCATAAATATCCATTGTAACACAAATATTGTTACGTAGTTTGTATGTGAATAATTAAACACAGGTAATTTTCATTAAAAATGCATGACATCCACCTCCTCACTATTTACAATAACTTCCATACTATCGAAAATACAATACTAAGTGATTTACAATACAAGTATTTTTCATAATGATACTCATCACTGTCAATTACTGTTGCAAAGCACGCACAAGAATTATTGTTATGGTTTCTGTATTTTTTACTTGAAGTAAACAAAGGGCCGTTAAAACGACGAGGTTGTTATAAACAATAACGTAGATTATATTTGAATTTTCTCTGAGCGGGGATAATAGCAAAAGTGGGAAAATGGAAAAAATCGAAGTTTAAAATTTAAGTCGAGTGATACCTAAAAACCTAAAACGCAATCCCTTTTGTAAGTTGGTAACGCATAGTTCAAGCCGCCAGCCGCGGGCCGCACATCTGTAATTAAATATCGCCAACCCTGTAATTATGGCCAGTAAATTTCAGAATGCGGGGGCCAAGGATGATAACGTCCGATCTTCTAGTCCCATCTCTTGCAGCCGAAATAAAAAAAAAGCTACAAGATTAACTGAGGGTATAAACATTAGATTTTGATGTCAAGTTATCCTTGGTAATTTTTCTTGTAAGGGAGGAGTTTAAGAATTAATTACTTTGGTTAGCTTTTTTAATTTTTATTAATTATTTTTGCTAATTGTAATTAGTTTTTAAAATTGTATTAAATTTTCTAAAATTAAAAATTGAAACCAAATAATTAAAATCAATATTTTTTTTCTGTGGATGTCAAATAACCTAACCAAGGCGTCCAAATTGATTTTAAAACTTTAATATCGCCAAAAAAACCGTAGAGATTTTTCCGAAAACCTATATTTTGTCATAGTTTTTATTTTGTATTATTATAAGGCAAAATATTTTATTAATCATAATATTCTATCCTTGTCAGAAGGTAATTGCAATATTTACAGAAACTGCCAGGTGTTGCCAGATTGCTCCTTTGATTTTTTCCTTTCTAAGCTAAAAATAAACGAATTTCAATTCCATCAAGCTTATTAGTTATTACCATCCTTGCCAGATTATACCGTACTTTTCTTTTGATTTTTTGCACGCTCAGCTAAGGATGTCTATCAGAAAAATAACACTAAATATTTACAAAAACTTCCAGATTTTGCACATTTTCCTTTGATTTCTTTTTGTTACGCTTAGAATGAATGACCAAATTTTCTTAATCAAAATTTGGTATCCTTCCTAGAAAACTATTAAATAAATAACATACATTTTCAGATTCTGCCACACTTTTCCTTAGATTTTTTACCTCCCCAGCTAAATATGGGCAATAAAATTTCTTAATCAAACTGTTGCCTCATTGCCAGAAAAAACGTTAAAGCGATTACGGTAACTGATAGATTGTACCACATTTTTCTTAAAATATTTTGTTTCCTCATTCAAAAATAGGCCAAAGTTTTCGATCACTACCAAACAAAGGAATATGTTCCAAAAACTTCCAAATTGTGCACATTGTTCTTTTAATTTCTTCTTTCGAACTTTAGCATGAACTAACAAAATTGTTTAATCAAAATTTACTATTCATTAAAATTTCTAGGTTCTGCCACATCTTTTCTTTGATATTTTTCTTCTTCAGCTAAAAATTAAATCCTTCTTTTTCAGCTAATGATTAACGAATACAATTTTTTAAGCAAAATGTACTATTCTTGCAAGAAGACCGTTAAAATAATTACAGAAATTACCAGATTGTGCCACATTTTTCCTTTGGTTTTTTTGATTCTTGGGGCTATTAAAATTTACTATCCTTACCTGAAGAACTTTAAAATAATTTAGAAATTGCCAGATTGTGTCATACAATGTGATTTTTTAAAAACTCAATTGCAGCAGGCCGTATTCTGTCTTAATAACCTTAGAACTGTATTAAGTCAGAATACGGCCTGCTGCAATTGAGATTTTAAAAAATGACATTGTATTTTCCTCAGCTAAAAGTAAGTCTATCATTGCCAGGACACTAAATATGTAAGGAAACCACCAGATTATGGCAACATTTATCGTTTGATTTTTTTTCTTGTTAAGCTACAACTGAACGAATAAAATTTCTTAATCAACATTTACCATCATTGCCGGAAAGCAAAATAATCACAGAGATTGCCAGACTATGCCACATTTATCCTTTGGTTTTTGGTTCCTAAGTTTAGCCTATAATTTTTTTAAATCTAAATTTACTATTCTTGCCAGGAGAATTTTATAATAATGACAGAAATTGCTAGATTGTGACACATTCTTTCGTTGATTTTGTTCCCTAAGAATAAGCCAAAAGATTTTTATCATATTTTTCTATCATTGCCAGAAGATTAAATAATTACCAGATTTTGGCAAGTTTGTCCTTTCACATTTTTCTTTCTAAGCTTAGAATGAATGAATAAAAATTATTAATCAAAATCATTGCAGAAATTTCCATGCATTTTTCTTTGGTTTTTGATTGCTAAGCTAAGAATATGCCAATAATATATCTAAATTAAAACTATTCTTGCCAGGAGAACCTTCAAATAATTCTAGAAGTTGCCAGATATGCCACATCATTATTGTTCCTTTGATTTTTTGATTCCTATGCTAAGAAGAGGTGTATTAATTTGTTTAGTTAAAATCAGAAGAATGTTAAAATAATTACAGAAATTGCCAAATTGTGCCACATCTTTTCTCTGATGTTTTCCTCGGCTAAGACAAGCCAAAAATATGTTATCATATTTTTCTATCATTACCAGGATATTAAGTATTTACGGAAACCACCACATTTTGGAAAATTGGTCCTTTCATATTTTTTTCCCTAAAATTAGGGCGAATGAATAAAATTTCTTAAACAAACTCATTGCAGAAACTGACAGATTCCGTCACATTTTTCTTTGGGTTTTGATTGCTAAGCTAAGAATAGCCCAATTATATTTCTAAATTAAAACTATTCTTGCCAGAAGAACCTTAAAATAATTCTAGAAGTTGCCAGATTATGCCACATCATTGTTCCTTTGATTTTTTGATTCCTAGGTTGAGAAGAGGTGTGTAAGTTTGTTTAGTTAAAACCTACTGTGTAAGTTTGTTTAGTTAAAACCTACTATCCTTGCCAGAAGAACGTTAAAATAATTACAGAAATAGCCAAATTGTGCCACATCTTTTCTCTGATATTTTCCTCGGCTAAGACAAGCCAAAAAATATGTTATCATATTTTTCTATCATTACCAGGACATTAAGTATTTACGGAAACCAGCACATTTTGGAAAATTTGTCTTTTAATTTTTTTGTTTCTCAGCTAAGAGTGAACGAAACAAATTTCTTAATGAATATTTGCTATCATTGTCAGGAGGATATTAAAATAATTACCGAAATTGTCATATTATGCAACATTTTTCTTTTGGTTTTTTGATTCCTAGGCTAAGAATAGGCCTTGCCAAAAGAGCCTTAAACTAAGTAGAGAAATTGCAAAATTTTGCCACATTTTTCCTCAGCTAAGAATAAGCCAAGAAAATTTCTTTGTGAAAATTTCCTATCATTTGCAGAAGAACGAACATTAAATTTGTACGGAATCGACTAAATTTGGGCAAATCTATCCTTTGATTTTTTTCTTTCTTAATCAAAGTTTACCATGCTTGCCAGTAGAGCGTTAAAATAATTACAGAAACTGCCAGATTGTGCCACATTTTTCCTTTGGTTATTTGATTCCTAGGCTGAAAATCATTGCCTAGAAGAACTACCAGATTTGGCACATTTCTTTCTTTGATTTTCTATTTCTAAATTAAATTGACAAACAGAACTTCTTAGTTGAAATTTTGTCTAGCCTTGCTAGATAAATGTTAAAAGTATTCACAAAAACTTGACTATATTTTTCTTTAATTCTATTGTGGGGTGAACAAAAAATTTCTTAATCACTTAAATTAAAGACGAATTACTCAAAAAGTAAACGTGACGTGCGTTAAAAACCGCTTCAAATTTGTAATTTCAAAGTTACCAAAAAGCTAGAAAAGTATATCTGAAAATCAATTAATTTTTGAAAATTAACCTGATAAGTATTTGGTATGAGCGTTAGTGTTTTAATAATATAAAAACTAAAATTCGACATTCGAAGGGTTAATCTTTTGTAGCCGTTCCCCTTCACCTACTTATGCAATTGTATAAACGACGGTACGACTGACTATAACATATAATTTGTTTCCATAAAATATTCTATTGTCATTCTCTTCAATTTATGCTGCGATAAGATTAAACAGAATAATACCGTTGTAATTTTATTAAAATGTCAATTCGTTTTGTTTACTTTTACATAAATTAATAATAAATTCGATGTTAATGTATGGTTGATTCAAATGTCATGTTTTTGATAATCATATTGAAGTATTTAATAAACGTATACAGTTTTAGTTGTTTTTATCATTCTAAGGTCATCGCGTTTATTATTACACGGTTCGGATACAATAAAAATAGCGTTTAAACAAAAAACCGAAGCCCATGCAATTCCCAAACATTTTTCAAACGGACTGTAAAACATCGTGTAAGTCTTCATTATGTTTTGTTTTCGGCATTTTATAATTGCAGGTTTCGTAAATGAGCGTGGAATGTTAACTCTTATTAATAAAATTACTAAGAATTGCCTTTGAGCGCCGAAACTCGACAGAAATATTTCTTTCAGTTGCGACGTTTAAATTTTTAAGGAGTTTCTGCGGGTTTTATGTAAATATTTAGTGAAAGTATACTGCAGTTTAAACATTCTTGTCGTTTATTATGTAATTTTAAGTGGTGTTATTAAAACATTCTTTTACAAATTAAGGGCATTATTAAACCTTGAATTTTTAACGGGAAAATTAATGTTTACATGTTTACAATGGCCACTTCAAATAAAATGCAGATAAATGACTGTTAATCTGTAAAAATTGGGAAAAAAAACGATTGAAAAATATTCTATATTTAAAAAAAATTGTTTTATTTCAGAAAGATGTTTTACATCTGCAGTAAAACAGATCTTTTATAATATCGAAAAAAATGCATGAAAGGCAACAATATTGCAATAAACAACCTGTTTTTTAATCATCTCAAAATTTTTATTGCATATTTCTGATTTTAAAGAGGGCGAAGTCTCAAATTGTATTTATGTATATTTTTCCTAAAATAATCGTTTGTAAAATATTTTAAGATTTTCTTAGGTGTAATTTTAAGGTTAATTTAAGCGATTATCTTCATTTATTGCAAACATTAAAGGATTTTCTGGCCACTTTTGTTGGAAAATATAAAATAAACTTTGCAAAAGTTTTCTTTTTTACACCAAGATTCCTCTCTTGAGAAATCAACGCTTTAATTTTGTTAGGAATTCTTGGTGCTTCAATAAAATCCTTTTATTTCACAAATTCATTAAATAATTTTGCAAATATGTAGCCTTACAGAGTGTAGGACTGAAGAGGGAGGAGGTTATTAAATTATCTTCGTCAACTTAGATGTATTAATTTGTAAACATTTATTGTTTTAGTCAAAGCTTTAGAAAATAATAAGCAAAGATTTGAATTTGCTCTTCTAATTTAAATTTTAAAAATATTTTAACTTGGACATTGGATTTCAACCCCCTAAGAAAAATGCTGCATTTAAATAAATTTAAAAAAAAATTGGGGAATATTTGAATGATTCTTAAAATATTACTTAGGCCGTGAGATTTCTTTTTATTTTTAAGCAAAAGAAAGGCTAAGCAGCACATTACATAACTAAATTTGTTAAATAAACTTTGAAGCCATTACGTCACTCAATTTTTGTAATTTTTAAAAGTATTACAGGAAAGTATTTTCTTGGTCATGATTCATTGGTCATATTTCAGTTTTAAAAACCAAGGAATTTTAAGCGTTCCAAATACATAAGGAATTATAACGTTCGAGCTGCAGTTTTATCTGAAACGATTATTGAGTTATGTGATCGAACAATTAGAAAAAAGTCAAAAGCTGTTAATAACTGCCCATAAAGAAGATACGTAAGAAATTTATTAAATTATGCAGAAAAGGTATATAAATAACGAAATGCACAACATTGTAACATATGTACGTAGTATCCAACCAACACAAGACACTAAGTTATAAATAATTGTTACAAATGAGAAACCAGCACGCTTTGAGAGAACAACTGCTTCTAATAAGTACCTTCTTCAATATTGCCTCCGATAGCACATCGATCAGATAAGTCTGTAATTATAACATTGCCCGGGGCAAACGTCCAGGCAGAGCTTTGGCTTTCGCAAATACAGATAAACATTATAAATTACAGAAATCCGTGTGAACGAGTTTAGGGTTGTTGATGTATTATGTTTGGTGATGCCTCACCGTGATTATGATGCCTTATGCCTTGTGATTTGCGTGTCAGTGTCAAGGAAGATATATGAAACTTTAGTTTGCTGCTGTCTCGTCATGCTGAGATCCTGAAAATTACAGTTCGCATCGGCCCCGAGTGTTTATCTACTGTTTAGTTGCATTGTTTGATAACTAAACGCTTATTATTATGAAACAACTTAAATTTTCTTTTATAACCTGAAATTAAAGCACTTAAGATGGAAAAAATTGACGCAAACGAAGGATCAATCCCTATGAATAAAAATAGCCCAACTCGAACCTAAAAGTCAAACAAATTGTTTTTAATTTGAACTCTTTTTTTAGAGAATCTGTATCTAAAAAATATGTCACCAAAGAACGAATGCGTAATAGTTTGATCTTTCAATTAATTAATTCAAGTAAGAAGGCCAGCACGACAGGAGCCTTTATTTTTATGTTACTGATATACGTGAGATAGTAAGAAAAATGCAAAGGAATTTCTAAACTTTACAAATAAAGCAAAACAGTAAGCTGTAAAATCTCGTATTTTGCCAACTATCTGGCACGTCTATCGTCGCACTTGACTTACAACCCTCACTCACCCGAAGCACGACGGACCCCTCACTTGAACATCGGTCGTCTGCTATAATTCCCACACTATTGATTTACCTCAAATAACTCTGTTAAACTTCGAAGAAAAAAAACATAGTACTTTCTGTGAAAATAAACAGAAAAATTTTACCTGTATTTTTGATATTCAAAACAAATCTGAAAATAATGAAGAAGAAGACTGGTAAACATTTTCAAGCACATTCAGGGGCCTGTTGTCTCCAAGCAGACTTTTTTAGATGCAACAGTTGGGTTGCTTATAAAAAAATGTCATTTTTAAGCGTAGGAGGACGATTGCTAGGACTTGCATTTCATAGTTGAAATTTATGAAGTTAATCTATGTAGGTGTCTGCATATATTCAACCGCAACAGTTAAAAAGAAATATTAATCTTCGTAACAAAGATCATAAAATAAGTCAAGCCTACGTTCTTTAATAAACTATAATTATAGCAACGTGCGAATTTGCAATACTTGCACCAAAAGTCAAAATGAACGTTGCCACATAAATTATTGCATTTTTTGCTATAAATGAATTATCCCAACCTCCAACACTTTGTCTTGAAATCCTACATGCAAGTTATGTGTTTATAAAACAACAAGCCTGTAGAAATATTTTAAATGGAAACTTAGGATTTTGGACAATGTTTAATATTCACATTGAAGCCTTCAGGAATTTTGAGTCATTGAGAAACTTTAATTCCTTTCGTTTCTTGTATTGCTTTATCTTGATCTAAAAGTGACTACTAAAAATTTGCAAATTTCGTAGAGTAAATAAATACCTTTCAGATACTAGTGAAACCGAAATAAATAAGAAAACTTTTCATGACATTAAGGATATTGATCCTTACATTTTCTCATTATTTATTTTTTTTGTTTTTTGTAGTATTTCACCATCATTCTCGGGAACTTTTCAATAATGACGCTATTCTCACATTCATAAAATATTTACTCCCTAAATATTAATTCTCGAAATTCCAAAATTCAAGTAAAAACCCCAATTAAAAATTTGTTAAGGCTCATCAGTTAAAATTATTTAAAAAAATTCCCAGAAAAGTACTTATTTTCTTGTTCCCCATTCATTTTAAACGTTTCAAAATATATGCGCAATTTATCATTTTCAGCAACTGGTGGAGAAATATCCACACAAAATATTGACAAATGCGCTACACTCAAAAGCCGAAAAGTATTTAGTCCTTAAATATTAATTTTCTAAATTCCAAAACTACAAAATCACCATGCGAAACAGTTATTTAAAGTCCTCATATAAGGCCAGCATTTGTTGTAGCTAATCGCTGAAAATTGTTTAAAAATACCGCAGGAAAGTATTTTCTTGCCCATCAGTCACAAAGCATGTTTGAATTTTATTAAATCTAAGGAATTTTAAATATAATAATACATCATTTTCAGCAACCGGTTGTGAAATATCCACAAAAAATACAGAAATATCAACAAATGCGATAGACTCAATATTTGAAATATATTTAGTCCTTAAATATTAACTTTCGAAATTTTAAAATTCCAAGACCTCAAAGTAAAACTGTTAGTTAAAGTGATTGTTAAAACAATTCCCAGAAAAGTTCACTCGACATATCCACAAAAGAAATAAAGAAATATCGAAATAGACATCACGTTTAATATCCAAAAAATATTGGACCTTAAATATTAATCTTCGAATTCAAAATTACAAGACTTGCAAGTAAAACCAGTAATTAAAACCTTTCTGTAAGGTCAGACTTTATCGAAGCTCATCAAATTTATTAATTGTTAAAAGAATCGCAGGAAAGTCTTTTCTTGTTCTTCATTCACAAAACATATTTCAGTTATAAAAAAATGAAAGGAATTTTCAGCGTTTCAAAATGCATAGGTAAGGAATTCATCATTTTCGGCAACTGGTAGCAAAATATCCACAAAAAATACAGAAATATCAATAAAGGCGCGCACTCGACATTTCGAAAATATTTAGTCTTTAAATATTAAACTTGGAATTCCGAAATTTCAGCAATTCCAAGTAAAACTATTAGTTAAAAGCCCTTTAGAGGGCAAGAAATTTCCGAAGCTCATCAATTAAAATTGTTAAAAAAATCCCAGGAAAGTATTTTCTTCTTCATCATTCACAACGCATATTTCAGTTTCAAAAAATCTAAGAAATTTTTAACGTTTCAAGTTACTTAGCAACTCATCATTTTCAGCAATGGTGACGAAATATCTACAAAAACAAATAAATATCAACAAAGAAATATTTAGTCCTGAAATTAAAAAATTAAATTTCTTGGTTTACAGGAACTCCAAGTAAGACCGGTGATTAAAGGTCAGAATTGTTAAACAAATACCGAAAGAAGGTATTTTCATGTTTGCTATTCACAGAGCATACCTCAGTTTATAAAAATCTAAGGAGTTTTAAACGTTCCAAAATACGTAATGAATTTATCATTTTCAGGAACTGGTAGCGAAATACCCACAAAAACTAAAGAAATATCAAGAAATACGACACACATAACATTCGAAGACTGTTTAGTCCTACAATATTAATTTTAGAAATCCAAAAATTAAGGAGCTGCAAGTAAAACTGTTGGTTAAAACCCTTCCGTAAGGTCAGATTTTATTAAGCCCGATCAATTAAAATTGTTACAAAAAATCCGCAGGAAAGCAGTTTCTTGTTCATCATTCACAAAGACTATTTCAGTTAAAAAAGATCTAAGTAAGCAACCGGTGCCGGCGGTGGGAAATATCCACAAAAATTTCAGAAATAGTAATCAACAAAGGCGCCACACTCAGCATTCGAAAAATATTTAATCCTTAAATATTAATTTTCGAAATTTCCGAATTCCAGGACCTCCAAGTAAAACCATTATTAGTTAAAACTCTTATGTAAGGCCAGAATTTGTAAAGGCTCATCAGTTAAAATTGTTTTTAAAAATTCCTAGAATAGTATCTTTTGTTCATTATTCATTTTAAACATTCCAAAATCCACAAGGAATTAATCATTTTCAGAAAATTGTGGTGAAATATCCAGAAAAAACAAAGACGTTACACTCAACATCAAAAAAATATTTAACGAAATCCAAAAATTCCAGGACCTCCAAGTAAAACCGTTAATCAAAACCTTTAAGTAAGGTCCGAATTTGTCAAGGCTCATCAGTTAAATTGTTAAAAAAATCGTAAAAAGGAGCGGAAAATGCGTGTCGATTACCATGAGTCCTGTTCGTTTCGAGAAATCCTCCCATGGATAACAACCTTTTGATACTATTCTCTTCCATAGGGTTAGGAAGGTGCATGAATAGCGAACATCAAATATATAAAAGGACGATTTGAATGAAATTGTGAACTTTGAATAAGGGCGCTGGAGGAGTGTCCTTAGAAACATGATCCTGAAACGGAACTGGGAGGATCCACGTTCAAATCTAGCACGTGTGAGAACTAAACACCTGGTTATACAAGGAGATTGTGCGATCGGGTTCTAGTAGCAACCAAAGCATGTTATTTGGGTATGGTGGAGGCGGTTTAACTTCTAAAGCTATGTAATTTTGCATTATCTTGAGATAAGTAAGGTCGTGATGTCCGACTACACAGTAATATAACGCTCTGTGGTGATGATTTCATTACCGATACTTCAACTTCCTATTATGACTCCCTGCGGTTTAACTAACGTTCTTGTTCGCTGGTAACTTGTTGATATGGTACTAACTTTAAATGAACTACACGAACGTTATTTCGTGACCAAAATATTTATTTTAGGTGTCAAAAAATTTGTGCTTCTTGTTCGTAGTCCTTCACAGCTTTAGTTTTGGAAATGAAGTCAAAAGCACAAACTTATCATGATACAGATGGGTCTTTAGAATTGTAATATTAAAAATTAACCAAAACGGTTACTATTTAATTCAACACAATTTTTTTTATTATTACCTATTAAATATTCAGGTGCTTAATCTAATCGATAACCCATATTTAACCGACCGAAAACTACGAGGGCCATATATTTGCACAATAAATTCGGACAACATTATGCCCATTAAGTAACTACAATTATTTACTTTATTCAAGGTAAGGATGTACTAATCCAAAGCAAAATTTAAAGGACGTTAAAGTAATAAAGTTTTAAATTTCAAAATTTGGAGTATTTTTAATTAAAAGCATTGTAGGTATGTAGTGTGAACTGTGAATGCGAAAATTCGAGAATTTGCCATTGAAACTCGAACTTCTTCTAAGGCAGAAGCTAAAAATCAATCCGAATTCGAATTTTAACCATCGAGTTCGTGTCGAAATGTCAAATTTTGTGTTTGGCTTCAATTTTAAGTTTTAATATAAATTCCGCTAAGATGGCTCAAGTTCTGAAGTCGGATTAGATCTTTAGTTTTTTATAAGTTCGAATTTTAGATATTAAAATTGCCAGTAAAAGTCGTTAGTTTAATCTGAAATGCAAAATTCGAATATCTATTACTGAACTTCGAATACCCTAAATTGGAGTTTCAATCACCCCGAATCCATGTTAAGATTCACAAAGGGGACGATGAATCTAAATTTAAATTTAAAATTATATTTGTGGAGCTCGTGTTCGAATATTGAATTAGAAGTTTTAATCTTTAGGCTTAAATTTTCAAAATACCAGCATTAAGTCTATTTTCGATTCTAGAAAAAATGGAGCAAGTCTCGAATTCTGCTTTGTTAGTTTCAATTCTTCAGAATGGACTACGATTTTCAATAGCGAGTTTAAAATCATAAATTATGAAATTCATATGCGACTCCCGAGGTTTCTGTTCAAATATTAAATTGCGAAATTTGAATCATTAAACTTAATTTCAGTTTCAATTTTCTATTCAAAAATTTTATTCCTGAATCCGTATTCGATTAGTGGAATTTCACCGATTTGAGTCTTAAATCAAAGTGACTAGATTTCCAACATATTCTACGAACTTAATCCGAATTCAAGTTTTGAAATCAAATCCAAACCAAGTTTTAGCTTTTAAAAACGAATTATAATTTCCAATTTTGAGTTGAAAATCATCTAATTATTAAATTCGTGTAAAACTGAAAATTCGAAGCTTAAGTTTTCAAGTTTCAAAGTGTAAATTTGAATACCGATTGTACATAGGACGGTATAAAGTCCTAAACCCGAATTTAATGGTTCAAATTTTAGCAATTTGTATCTTGAATCAGACTTGATAATCCAATCTAAATCCGAATCTAAAGTACGAATATTTCTCACTAGCATTCGAACGTCGATTAAGATAGGATTCGAATCTTAGTTCGGATTCATGTTTCGATCACCTGCATCCATGTCAAACTTCAATTCTCAAAAAGCACCTTAGAGTTTGAATTGTGGAATATTGTTTAATTCGAATTCGAAGTTTTAATTTTTAGGCTTAAATTTTCAAGATTCGGGCGCTAAGTTTGGTTTTCAATTATAGGAAGGTACAACGCTGCAAGTCCTGAATTGGGATTAAATTGTTCGAATTTTACCGATTTGAAACTTAAATTAGGCGAATTTATGAATCTAACATTCGAATATTCGTAACTAAAATTCTCAATTCGGTACTTAATCCGAATTCAAGTTTTAACTATCAAATCCAAGCCAAGTTTTAGCTTTTAAACTTGAATGATAATTTGCTATTTTAAGTTTAAAATCATTAATGATTAAATTTGTATAAAAATCCTGAGCTTCCAATTTAAAATTCGAAGCTTAAGTTTCAAGTGTGAAGCTCTGCGTTTGAATCTCGATTCTACATACGACGGTGAATTACTCGATCGTTCAAATGTTATTGATTTGAATCTTGACACAGGTTGTATATTTAGTTTGAATGTGAATCCAAAATTCGAATATATCCGACTAGAATTCGAACATCGATTAAGACAGGATACACATCTTGTTCGGATTCATCAGGTTTCTTACTCCAAATCCACTTTAAGTTTCAAGTCTCTAAAACGGATGAAAATTAAATTTTGGATTTAAAATTCTAAATCGAATTCGAAATTCTAATCGCTAGGTAACAATTTACAAGGCCGAGCGTTAGGTTTGATTTTCGATTCAAGATATAGTAATGGTGCAAGTCTGACTGGATCGTTGGGATTTTTCCGTTTTGAATCTTAAATCAGGAGTTGTTAGGCGAATCTGAGTGTGAATCTTAACATTTTTGACTAAAATTCCAACATATTCTAAGATAAAATTCTGAACTCAATCCAAATTGAAGTTTTGACTATCAAATCCAAGCCAAGCTTTCTAAGTTTTAGGAATGAATTATTTCGGGTTCTAAGTCCTGAATTATTATTAAATATGTATACGAATCCTGTATTAGAAATTTAAAAATTTAGGCTTACAATTTCAGATTTCGAGACCCATAAGTTTGTATATCAATTATATTTACGACGGTGCAAATCTTGAGTACGAATTCCATGTTTTAAATTTTGTTGATTTGAATTTTAAATCACAATTGTTAATCGCATCTGACTCCGTATCTAAATTCAAATATGTGAATAAAATTCAAACATTCATAAAGGCAGGTACGAATTTCAGTTAGGAATCAAATTTTAATCACCGAAACTCCGTCGAATTTTAAGTCCTGGGAACAAAGTATGATTCGCAACCTCGAGTTTAGAATCATATATTTAGGTAGGCCTAGTATAAAGTTAGCGTTCGAAATCCTTGGGCTTAAAGTTTCAAGACTCAAATCTTAAGTTTGAATTTCGCTTCTGTATACCACGATGCGGTTCTCAAAATCGAATCCAACTGTTCGAAATTTAGCTATTTGGATATTAACTCAGAGTTGGTAGGCGAATCTGGATACCAAACTAAGTTTCGAATATTTTTGACCGAAACTTCACCATTAACTAAGACAAAATTCGATTCTCATTCTAGTCAACCACCGAATCCACGTAGTTTCAACTCTTCAGAATGGACTACAATTTCCAATAGTAAGTTTAAAATCAAAAATGAAATTCGCATTCGAATCCGGAGTAAGATATTTAAATATTCAAGTAAAATTTTAAATCTGTAAACTTAAGTTCGAACACCGATTTTCTATCAAGCATTTTGGGCTTAAAACTCGGATTCTATCGTCTGAATTTTACATCAAACTTGTCAGTCGAATTTCTAATTTAAAATATTAAAAGTGACTGAAATTCCAACACGTTTGTAGACAAGATTCCTAACTTAATATGGATTAAAGCTCGAGTCGTTTGTAATCATAAAAATTATGCATATATCTGGAGTTTGATGTTGATTAGTTAAAACGTAATTTCAAATATCGATTTTGGATTTCTAGTTTGGAGTTTTGAATCTCGATCTGCGTTGGATTTCATCGATTCGAATATTAAATCAGGATTCTCTGTTGTATTTCAATATTAATCTAAAATGCAAATATTTCTGAAATTCGACCATTTATTAAGATTAAGCATCGAAAATCGGTCGAATTCAAAGAGTTCGTCGATAGGTATTGATTTTTTAAGGCCAAACTATCATTTCCATTTTTGTGTGAAATTCGTACCTATTTGAATTTCAAGTTTGATGTGTCATTATTTTAGGTACAAATTTTGCGTCCTTAAACCTAAGTTCGAATATCAATTTTGGATCTCAAGCTTTGAGTTTTGAATCAGATGCACGTTGGAATTTTATAGCTTCTAATCTTACATCAGGATTATTTCTCCTGTTTTAATGGTAATACAAACATTCGAATATTTATTATCTAAATTCGAACATCTATTAAGATTATGGGTTCAGATGTCGATCGGATTTAGACTACCCAGAGTTCGACGGGTTTCAATTCTTGAGTACAAATTACAATTTCCGTTGTTTTGCTTAAAATCCATGGCACAAATGTTTCAAATCTAAATTCTATCGAATTTGGATTCAAGATTTCGAGTAGGTACTGAATCTGGATCCAATTGTACTTATCAGGAATTTTGTGAATTTTAATCGTTTCAGGTTCTTCTTTGAGATTCCAACTCTGAATATTTTTAACTCTATACTTATAATCCTAATTTAAATATGTTTCTTACTAGGTACTAAGTAACTACAGCAAAAGGGTTTTCTAATAAAGTTTAAAAAAATTGGGGATTTTAAGCACGATTAACACTAACATTGGATCTATAATTTAGGATGTGATTTTTGACAAGATGGTTTAGGTTAGATTGTTCTAAATGCCGTTTAGGTATATATAAATATTTTATAATATCTAAGTAATTCGCGAAGTTCTGTAATATTGATGAAAGTGGAGTTTAGGTTTCTGAAAATGTTCTACCTAGAGCTAAAAGCGTTCTTGAAAATCTATGCAGGCCTATGTATGTATGTATGTACCTACAAGGCAAATCGTTATAAAAGAAAAACGATAAGTACTGATTTGTTTAAATATTGTTTGCAAGCCTAATTACATTTTAATAAATGTATTATTAGGCCCTTTTAATTAACTTAGAAAAATTAAGGCGAAGAAAGGCTCGCCAACTGCAGAAAATAAGTAACCGACTAGAATCCACGAAAATGGAATAGTCTAGGATTCTACCTCTTGATAGAAATATTGAAGTTGCTAAAGTTCTATATACTCGTAATCTTGAAAGGCATTTATAAAATTAGCAACGCCCTTATTTTCTACAACAAAGAAACTCGCGACTTGTAACTTCTCCAACAGCTTTTAAATATATCTTACGTGATTTGATGAATAATTTCAAAGGATTAAGTTTTTAATCTGCAAATTAAATTAAAAATATTTGATTAAAATGCTAACGATTTTCGGGCATACTTATTCTCAAAAATTTTAAAGTTTATAAGTTTCCAGTATATTGATCTAATAAAAAAAAAAACGGAGTGTTAATGACAACGGTACTAAACTGCCAGTTAAACATGTGCAACTTGCAACTAAAATTTATTTAATAGTAAATAGCGAAGAATCTTGGCTGGATTCTCTATGGTTGCTAATTAGTAATTACCTATACATTTATCTACAATAAACTGGCTTGCTAAAACAATGCCAAAGAGAAACGTTAAATTTCGATACTCTTTCGATAACAGAAACGAAAGATTCGGGTTGAAAAGCTCGTTGTGGATGAAAAATGGAGATGTTTCAGAACTTTACGTGCACACTATAGGTATGGTAATCGTGCGCATGCACCAAAGAAACCCTTAAAGATACATCTGCTACACTTTACAAATACTAATCTAAATTCATGTAACTTCTTACGGAACTCGCTGCCTTGCTACAATCTAACAATTTACCTGGGGGTGGCTGGCGTATGTGTTATCGATCAACGGTAATTTTTCCGTGTAGTTTTCCAGGGGCGGATTTTTTAAAGTTTAGAGGTCGAACATAATTTCTTAAGGATTTCCAAATATGAAAATTTAAAATGGAGGTCCAGGAAAGTATTTTCGAGATATTTAAAGCTGTAGAAAGACTTATACGTGGGGCGTTAGCAGGTGTTCAGCCAATAGAGAACCCCATGTATTCGCGGGGGCGTACCTCATCACGCAACAAGGGCCCCACGCCGGCTCCATACGCAGTGTGATCCCCGTGTTGTTCCGGTCCATCAGACACTGTCTTTTACGGACATTGTAATTATACTGCAATCGCGGTAACAATTACCTTACCGAATAACCGCTACTTAGCGAAAGAAATTAGTGGTTTCGTTATTGAATTATATTAGTGACATAAACAATCATCCAGCGCATTTCCTGTGTTCGCTCCTATGGATTCTTTTTTTTATTCATTGTTCGCTCGTTTTGTTACGTTTTGTTAATTTGCAAAAATGAACTCTAATTTTTGTAATTTGCTGTGTTAGTAATTACGTCGTTGTTACTGTAATTAATTTGTAGTTAGTGACTATAAAAAGTGCAGTGACATGAATTGCACATATCATTACCAAGTTCAGGCGAGTTCGCCCGCCGCTGCCACCGGAGCTGAATATTTCGAGGTAAATTTTAGTTTTCTATATGAAAACTTACTTATTTTCATAAATTACGAATTACTTTTGAAATGCCACAAAAAATAATTTTCACTTTGTAAATAATAATATCTTTTGAGGTAAGACTTTTGTTCTTTTTTTATAATTTCAGAAATTTTCAGTTTTGTTTTCAATTAAATTTATAATTTTCTGATACATTTATCCGCCTATTTACCTCTTTTAAGATACTGCAAAAGGTACGACTTTTGTGATTTATTTATAATTTCAGAAATTTTCAGTTTTATGTTTTATAAAGGTTGTAGGTACTTTTCTGAAATATTTACCCGTCTTTCTAAATATCGAAATATTCTGAGATATACTGTAAAAGGTACGATTTTTGTACCTAATACTTAATTGTATTAAGTATACTACCTAATTTTTAAACAATTCAGTTTTTTACTTCCTAAAATATTGCAAAAGGTTAAGCCTTTTGAGTTTTGTTTAAACCAGAAATTTTTGTGTTTCATTTTTTCATTTCGTTTTCTGTAACATTTACAAATTAAAAACGCCAGGGAACATTTAGAATCTGGATGATAAGTACGGAAGAAGATCCTAAATTATTTAACTGGCTTTTCTTTTAACACTCTTCTTTGAAATTTATAGAAAATTTTGTTTCAGGAAGCATGTCAAAACAGGCAAAGATAATGAGAGCCTTAACTTTTGTTGCTTTCTAAATTTTTAGAAAAGTTGAAACGTATTTAAAAGCGCTATTAAGCACAAATTAAATAATGAAAAGTAGATTTTTTGGGCTAAACAATTTTAGTAAATAAATTTTAGTAACAAATTTAATTATTATATTTAATAACAATTGTCGAGGGCGCTGCTCTTACGCAAAACTTGGTGAATACTTAATTTTGGTAAATATAGCTGTACGAATAAAAAGAAAAACAAATAGTAATTTGATAAATATGTACCTATAACTAAAGCTTTGAATGAAAAGCTTCATATAAAAGGAACTTATTTCTTAATATAAAAATATTATCAATTTAAAACTAAACAAACCAGTAGATAAACAAACACGAAAATAAGTCGAATAAATAAGAAGAAAACCGTACAAAATGATCGAACAGGTAGGTAAGCATTTATTTTCAAGAAATGCAAAGCTACATCAGATTGTGATTTTGTACAAATTTTTTTAAATCTCAGTGGCCAAAGAAGCATAAATAATTTCCAACAATAAAACACGCGTCGGAATAATTAAATAAAATCGAAAAATGCACATTTTCAACGAACACACTGTACTTATATAACAAATAAAAGAAATCTCAGCTATCGATAAGTAATTAAAAGTCGAAAGTATACGTGACCTGATGCAATAACAAAATTAATATGACTGAATTAGGCCATAAAAATTTGCATATGTCGCCCAGCCCCAACTCTGATTAATCTCCCCCAAGGGCCAAATACATTTACAATCTAATTTAGTAATTTAGTGACCAAACTCACGTGACTTCTAGTATATAATGTGACATATGGAGGGAGTTCCAAGTCCAATCTGTCAATTTGCAAACATCTGCACGATTGTTGTTGGTTTTTCTTGACAGTTACTAAACCATTAACCGCCCACATCGCGAACGGTGGCCGTGTACCTACCTATACGATTTTTAATTAACGCAAAAATTATTTTAGTTGATTTTTCTAAGGCCACCCGTGAAGCAATCCTCTGATGGTTATTTTTATTTATTAAAGTTCTAACACCTTTTGATGGCTTTAATTAAGATTATTAAACATTATACGTAGGTTAGGTTTGGCAACTTTTCTTTTGAGAAAGTTGGTGAAGTCTACTTTTAAAATTAAGGAAATTCCGACTTCTAATTTGATAAAATGATTTCCAGTAGCACATCTTTATTTCTCACAACTTATACCTAATGTGAAGTATTTGTAATGATAATGAATTACTTAAAAGGGAGATGGTAATTTTGGTTAAGTTAAAAAAACCTCGATTTTTGTCGATTAAAAATCCTATTTAAATTCTTTTAAAAACCCCATAGAAATTCTATAGAATTTTCAGGAGTAGCAATAATCGCCTTGAAAGTTCCCAACAGGTAGAAACATGTTTTAATTTAATCCTTTAAAGTAACATGTAACAGGGCAGGCATGTCTGCGCTAAGGAGTTCCATACCATAGATTTATGAACTACAGGTAATACTACAAATAGTGTCAGTATAAGAGGAAAAACAAAACTTGTCTAACCATCTCGGTCATATACTTAACTCCCATTGAATATATGATCTACTAACTACCTTGCACTATAGAAGCGGTGTTCTGCGGCAGGCGTCACAGGCATGTTAACGTTATTATACAGTGCTCCCAATTCCACCTATCATAATAAATCCCTTCCCTTCACACCTTATTGGCATGGGGTGGGCCTGGCGTAATCCAGGATTGATCCACGGGGATCTGCTCCATGTCAATTGATGATGATGATGATGAATTTTTTAACCAGGTTTACAAAACGGAAAAGTTATATCAAAAAAATCCAGGCTTTTGACTCCAACAAGCTTTAATATGAAAAAATAGAAAACTCGAAGCAATTTTGCAAAAAAAGACATGAAGGAAGTGTACCTAAATAAATGCAAAATTTTCCTTCTAATATTTTCAGTGATTTTGTAAACTGTATTTAACACAATCCCATAGAAATTCTATAGAATTGTCAAGAGTAGCAATAAACACCTTGAAAGTCCCTAACAGGTAGAAACATGTTTTAATTTACTATTCCTTAATTTTTTAACCAGGTTTACCAAATGAAAAAGTCAGATCAAAAAAATCCAGGCTTTTAGCTCCAACAAGCTTTAATATAGAAAAATAGAAAACCCTAAGCAATTTTGCCCAAAAAGACATGAAAGAAGTGAAACTTACATGCAAAATTTTCCTTCTAATATTTTCGGTGATTTTGTAAACTGTATTTAACACAACCCCATAGAAACTCTATAGAGTTTTCAGGAGCAGCAATAATCGCATTGAAAGTTCCCAAACAGGTATATAGAAACATGTTTTAATTTAATCCTTAATTTTTTAATCGCGTTTATAGAATGGAAAAGTCAGATCAAAAAAATCCAGGTTTTTGACTCCAACTCAAAAAGACACGAAGAAAGTGTACCTAAATGCAAAATTTTCCTTTTGATATTTGCAGTGATTTTGTAAACTGTATTTAACACCACCCCATAGAAATTCTACAGAATTTTCTGGAGTAGAAATAATCGTCTTGAAAATTCCCAACAAGTAGAAACATGTTTAATCCTTATTTTTTTAACCAAGTTTATAAAATGGAAAAGTCAGATGAAATCCAGGATTTTGACTCCAACAAGCTGTAATATAAAAAAATGGAAAACTCTAAGCAATTTTGCTCAAAAAGGCAAAAAGGAGTGAATTTAAATACAAAATTTTCCTTCTTCAATGATTTTATGGACTGTATTTAGTGCAACCAAAGGTCTGAAGTTTTTTAAGTAGAATATAGTTAGTTAAAAATAATTCTATGGGTGGTTGCTAATTTTATAATTATGATGGTAATTCTCCTTGAAAATATTAATTTTAAGTATAGGGTAGTTGATAATTATGCAAGAAAATTTGTCAAGCGTATATTATCGAATATACGATCGATATTAAGTATAAACATCGAATATTGTAATTTATTGAGGACGCCTTGGGCTAAAAAGCTGCACTTGTGCAATTTCCATAAGAAATTCACTATTTGTGTGTATTTAGGTAGCACTTTGAGTATAGGTTTCGCATTCACGCACGTAATTTGATCTCAGGTGGTTATTTTTCAATTAAGTCGCCACTAAAGTCACACAGTGTATGCAATTTTCATGCCTCATTTGATATTTTTACACAGGAATTAAGTTATTTTGTATGTACACAAAGAAGATTTTTACGAGGTAAAAAAACCTAGTCCCGACGCAATTATGCAGATGAATATATTATTATAATATTAATAATATAGAGTAGTGCGTTTAACACGTAAGGTTAAATTGCGCCGTTTCGGCAACGGCATTCGGAGAAGAAATTTAAAAACTGAAATCGTATTTACAGTTACCAAAATTGAAAGACAATGATGACGATGTGTGGTCGGTAATATAAATTGCAGATTCTTGTATTACCATCCGTACGTGCTGTGATCATCTCTTTGATCTCGCCGCCAAATGAAATACCAATGTAGGAGTTGACTCAGACGGATCTCTTGCGACGCCCTTTCTAATTTAAATACAGCCCCATTTCCGTAATATTGCGTTGAGGTCAACTTCACTAATTACAACTTCAATAACTTCATTTATTGATTACTTCACACAAATTTCAGGCAAGTTTTACAAGAACCCAACACATAATTTTCAGCATTTAGTATGAAATCCTGGAAATTGCTCAATTGGCTTAAAGTTTGTTTTAATTTTTTTAATTGGTGATATTTATTGATAAAGCAAATTACAAAAGATTCACATTCTATTTTAAACTGTCATTGTATGTATAATATTTAGTATTCATCTTTGGTAAGGGTGACCAGACGTCTCAGTTTTCCGGGATTGTCCCGGTTTATAATAGACAATCCCAGTGTCCCGAAAATGTTCTTCCGGACACTTACTTACATATCATATATGTCCTGGTTTTAAAATTACAATAAGAACTTCCCAATTAAGTAGAATCAGGAGTGCTACGAAAAGTGGGTATTTATTTTTCAAAAGTGAACAATATTCACAATTCCTCATACACTGTCAATATTATTTGTTTATAATACTGTCTCATAACGGCAGACAATATTTTCTGTGAATGTCCAATGGACAGAAGAGAGGAACAGAATGGAAATACCATTGCTGGAAGCCATTCTGCAAACGTACAATTACAGTATATGTGTAGATTACCTTGAATTCTATGAATTAATTTCAAAAAATTCAGAAGAAAGCTAGAACCATTAAAAAAAAGTTTATTGCAACCTAAAACTTTCTTTTCAAATAAACTTCATAATGGGCTAAAATGCCGTTCGAATAGCAAAATATGTTAAAAGAATCTTCGGTTTAGGTAAGTTGTGTAATCGAAAATCGTTTAATGGAATAATCTTTTTTTTGTATCTTGACTGATATTTTTGTTCCATATCAGTCAATGTAATGCTTTTGTTGCTATGTTTTCCATGATTATTCTTGTGTTGATGTCTCCTTCACATGTACCTGTTGAGCTGAGGAGTCAGCCCAAATATTTGAATGTTGTACAAGTTTTGATATCTACATCCTCTATTCTGATGTTTTGTGCCTCTCTACCTACACACATATATTCTGGTTTTTGGTAGTTAAGTTTTAGACCCCACTTTTCTAAGCATGTACTCTATATCTTCTTCATCCTGCGCGAACACGATCTGATCGTCGGCAAATAATAGAGAATGTAGGGTCGAGTTATTGGTCCCTATTTTTTTCTATTGGCTGTCTAACGCAATGTATGTTGACTAAACAGGATCTTTCCCTTCTAACACCACCTGTTCTTCACTTAAATTCATGTGTTCTTCTTTTATTTTACTTTTAACGACACTGGAAAATAGTTTCGCGATAGACGGAATAGCACTTATTCCCCTATAATTGGAGCAGGACTTTTGTCTCCTTTTTTTTATAAATTGAGATTATATAACATTTCCGCCATTCCTGCGGGATATTTTCACCTTCCTCTATTTTATTAAATATCTTTCTCTCCACCGCATTTAATTAATTCCATCCTTAAGTATCCTGGTCCTGGTATCCTGTTGTTCTTGGCTTTTCGAAGTTTACAGCTTTACGAATACCTTTTTCCGTTATTTCATACGTAAAGTCTACACTTTCTAATATCTCTTCTTCTTTAAATATATTTTTCTGCGTTCCTGTAGGAGGTTGGAGTAGTGAGTCATCCATTGTTTTGGCGGTATGGTCTGTATATTTCTTCGACTATTTGTATTGCTTCTGAGTCTTTTTATCGTTTTCCAGGCTGCTGTTGATCTATTGTAGCCAATATTGTTATCTATATCTATGCAGAGTCTATTCCAATATTCTTCTTTTTCTTCTCTTACTTTCACTTTCACTAAACTTCGAAGTTGCACGTACTGTTCTCTAAGTTCTGGTGTGCCTTCTGATATCCATTTCATATACCTATGCTTTCTTTTTTTCCTTAATCATATTTTCTAGATCTTCTGAAAACTTTTTTTTATTTATTATATATATATTTAACTTTCCTATTTTCGATACCCAGGGCCTCACTCGCTGCGTAAAATAAAGTTTTCCTCAAATTTTCGTACATTTCTTTATCTAAATCTAATTTGTTTTTCTGTTATTTTAATATTCTTCTTTGTGTATGTAAGATGTCCTACTACCATATGGCGATTACTAGCACATTCAGGTTGTCGATAGACCCTTACATCCTGTATTTTTACTTTCCGTGCTTTCTTCATTATGCTTAGATCTATAATGGATTTTAGATTTCTTGTTGGGTCTATCCATGTATACTTGTGTATATTCTTGTGTTGGAATAATGCGTTCGTAACAATATATTCGTGGTCTCTGCAAAAATCAATAAAACGATTTCCGTTGTCATTGATTGCTTCCTCTTCAAAACAGTCTACCACATCAGTATCCTTTCTCCCTACTCTGCTATTTAAGTCACCTATTATGATTACTTCTTTATGAATTGGTATAGTTTCTACAATATCAGTCAGTTCGCCAAAGAAAATATCCTTCTCCTCATTTTTTTCATTGTCATTTATCGCATATATTCCTATAATAGTTGTTGGTTGTCCATAAATTTCCATATCAACTCTAATAATTCTTTTATTATATTGTTCAAATGTAGTGATATACTTTTTCCATTTCTTTCTTATTAGTATGGATACTCCACTTTTGGCATTTTGGTGCCAAGGTACTCCGCTCCAAATATGGTAATAGTTGTCAATTTGTTCTTCGCCTACCCCTTTCTTTTTGGTTTCACTGAGGATTACTATGTCTGTCATCAATTTTTCAATTTCTGAAATAACTTCTTTCTATTTAGTTCGTATGCCTTGTATATTTATTCCAAGTTCCTATAGCTACCTATGTTTTTTTTCCGCCATATTCTCTGTTTGTTACTTTTGTCTTGTTTGGTATCGTATCGGTTCTTTACATGCGAATTTTGCCCTCCACCCCGAATCCTTGGGGCTGACTGCTTTAGCAGTGCGAGATTCTGAATGGTTTGCCCTACTTGCCTGGAGTATTGTAGTTTTAAAACTCACGGACATATTGGAAACAATTAGCTTTTAAGTGTTTTACGAATATTGGGTAGCTGGCCCAATGATTTAACCCCCAACCTGGAAGACCGGGTCAGTTTTTGTTTCACGGTGGGTATTTTATTTCTTCACTGTCCTCCGACACCGCTAGATTGCGGTGCCGACGAGCCTTCCCCAATTCCCATGGGGACGCACCCGATGGAGATAACTGACAAATCCCCGCACGGGTAATAGATTTTTCAAAAACTAATTATTATCAAACTTCATTGTTAGTATTTTTAAACGGTTTTTCAATGGTTTCACTTCCAAATTTATTTCCTAATGCTGTACGTAGTACATAAATTTCTGAAAGTGTTGCCTTCTATATCTATATTTTCATGAATTCATTTTTTATAGATAGCCAGACAAAAAATAATTTTAAAGTGCATTTAAAAGCAAAATATTAACGAATTTTATAAATTTAATAAATCCGACGAAGGTTTTTCGCCATTTATTAATTAAAAACCTCTAAAAAGGTTTTTTTATTGTCAATGTTTTAGATTAGATTGCTTTAAACAACAAATAAGTCTGTTTTTATAAATTATACCGTAAAAATGAAAATTTGAGCCAGATTTAGAAAAAATCCCTTTCGAATAGGAAAAGATATTAAAATCGTCTTCAGCATTAGTATGTATATCCTGATAATTTAAAATGACTTGAAATTTTGAAATAAATTGTGAACTAGGTGCCTGGGTAGGTACATCCTGAATTTTTTTAAATTATTTTTATTTTATCGGATTTATGAAGAATGGGGTTTTAAAATTAACATCGGTAAAATTGAATATTTAGTGATAAGCTCCGAAGCAAAATTTACAATATTAATACAGGACGAAATAGAAATTAAACAGGTAGACATTGTAGACAAATATAAGTAAATAGGTGCCACTATAACTTAAGATGGTTTTCGATCTCATGAAATTGACAGCAGAATAAAACCAAGTAAAAGAGTAATAAAATGTTTGAACTCTGTCTGGTGACACAAACATATACATAAGCAGTCAAACTAAGAAACACGTAGGAAAAGCGTTGGTAGAGTAGTCCCTACTATGCTACGAGTAAGAAATTTGGACACTAAATGCAGAACTAAGGAGAAAAATCCACACGGTGGAGATGGACTATTTAAGAAGAAGTGCAGGAATTTCCAAAAGGGAACACATTACAAATGAGGAAATACGAAGAATAATGAATGCAAAAAATGGTTCGGACACCTGATGCGAATGGAAGATAACAGATGGTCCTGACGTATCTTCACCAGGAAGAAGAAAAAAGATAGATCTAGAAGATCATGGCATAATGGAGTAAACCAGCCATGGAGGTCTGGCAGAAGAAGATGCAGTGGATAGAAAGAAATACATGGCGATTTGGCACGGGAAGGCGGCGACTAGCTGTATAATACCGAATATAACTCTTTTTCAAAATAGTTTTTCAATGGTTTCATTCCCGAATTAGTTTTCTACTGCTGTAATGCATAAATCTCTGGAAGTTTTGCCATTTACATTTATATTTCCACAAATAGTGACAATTTTTATTAAATTACAATACAACAAATAATTTTTTAAAGAGTATTTAAGATCCAAATCTTAACAAGTTAATTTTTAAGTCCAATGAAGGTTCTTCACCGCTTATTAAAAAGCTCTGAAAACCTGTTTTTTGTTAACGTTTCAAATTTGGTTGTCTTAACAAATAAATTTGTTTTTTCTTAGTTCATCTCTTCGAAAAATACTTAAGATTAACATTTTGGGGAACTAATTTCGTGGAAAATTACATTAGTAAGCTTAATAAGCTCAAAAACTTACAAATTCTCGAATCATCATCTATGTACAGGGCTTTAGAACATATCGCTTTAAATAAGAAATAATAAATGTAGAATTCAGTATTTTCTGAGATTTCAAACCGCAAAGAAACGTTCCTCAGAGTCACAGAAATGTAAAACTTATTTTCAAGGTTTTTTTTTTCAAAATAGAAATATTCTCAACTTCATAAGTATAAAACTATTCTGTACTAAAATCATGCAGCACACATTTTAATTTATTATTTTTCTATAATTGTTTTAGTGATCTCATGTTTCAATAACTTCGTCATATTCAGTGGCGTATCCAGAAATTGCTCATGGGGGGGGCAAGTCCATACCAAACCCAACTCCAGCCCCCCCCCCCCCCCAACCGCACATGACCTTCTAGTTTCCTACCCCCAATTGCTGTCTAAACCTAGAACTGACATAAGCACGGTTTTTGTTGGTGCAGTCGGGTTCCCACATCGTGAAAGTCGGTACAGTTATTAATAAAAAAACAATAATACACTTAATTTTTTTATGTTTCATTAAAAAAAAATGAGTATAATATGTATTTTCATTGCTTCGTGTTTGCTATTGAACTGGTCTGGGGGGGGCAATTGCCCCCTTTGCCCCCCCCTGGATACGCCACTGGTCATATTGCAGTTAATGGGAAATAAACGAGAACTTAAAGAAATGTTCGCAATTTTAAAATATTCTGTTAAATCTCTGAAGGATTTGAGTAAAAGAAATTTATTTACATTAATTAACTGGAGCAAAACGGAAACCAAGTAGTCTTTCTAAGGATTTATAAATAACCTGCTTATTTTTTAGGTATGTAAAATTTCCAAATCTATTTAAACCTTAAACTGTTGAATGAGCAAGACATCCACAAATGAGGAAGCTATTTTATTTGTATGTTTAAGCTGATCCTTCGTCTAAAGTTTCGTTTTCGCTCTGTCTACATTCCGCCATTTTCCAAAAACAGTAAAAAGTTGAAAATTGAGCACCAAGGAAGTATGCATGTTGCTTCAATTATTTGCATTTTTAATGTATGCCTGTTCGATTCTAATTATCTTCGGTCAAATATAACGAAGTTGATTAAAAACTCATTAAGGTGTAGTTCAGCTGTTAACTCTGCATCCAATTTGCTTAACATTATTTACTTTTCAATAAAATTATTATAATCTACCGGTACATTATCAACTTATATATTTAAAATTATTCTTATTAACCTTGTGTCTGGTTTTTTACACAGAAAAAATTCTTCATAACTTAAATGATATTCATTTTAGGAATAATCAAAAATCGTTAGCTGTATGGTCGATGTACAAGTTTAAATTTAGCAATTTTCAAACCGAAAATCTAATTTGCAGTCGATTTCTGAATTAAGTAGTCTCTAAATTGAAATATGTTTTAAATAAGCACCGTAGCCTGAGGGTAAATGCCGGTAGATCCTGCCAGTCACCCCAGCTTGCACATTATCGCCCAATCAGTAGCGTAAATACGCAGAGCAGGAATGTTTATAGGAACGGATATTAACTTCTAACGTCAATTTTCCTAATTTTGTTTATTCAGTGTACGCATATTCACCCTAATGACGTTCAAATTGATTATGTTTCACCAAAAGCGTCGTTCATTTTTTTGTAAAAAAATTATAGATGTGTTCGACATTATAATGGAAAGTTTTGACGAAATGATTTCTTCAAACAAAACAGGTTGGCTAAAAAGCTATTCGTCTGGATTATGATTAATAAATAACCTAGGTAATTGAAAATTGATTTTCAAGAACCTAACTCTTACAAAAAATCGTCTTTTTGTCAACCCTAAAATATGGAAAATACCCAAAAGATACTTTCAGAAAAGCTTAAAACGCACCTAAAACTAACAGTCAGTAATCTTAAAGTTGATTAAACACATTCATTACAAGCCCAGGATGAAATACAGCACATTCAAAATGAAAAGTACCGAATATTTATTATGAATGGAACAATAGGCAATTAAGCGAACTGTAAAATTAACTTTATAAGTATTATATTAGCTTCTTTGTTATTTATATATGAAATATCTTTCTCAGGCTTTATTGTGACCGTAAGAATTTAAGTAGCTTCAATACGTGTCCATAGTACTATTGTGTTTGAGTATTTTTAATTTATTTTTGATATTAATTTTCGAAAATGTCCAGACAAACTTTCACAGAAGGGTATATAATCATTCTAACCGCTTAATTTCAAACAAAAGATCTTTTAATTTAGCTATAAAGAAGAATTATTTATAACACAGCTTGGCAAATCTTGTAATTCAAGGCTCCAAAAATTGAACAAAATTTAGAGTGATTCACATCTTTTCGTGAAAGTGTCAAAGGAAATGCCCCATTAAACTAATCTTTTTTAAATAAAACTTTAATCGTTTTGGAATAAAACACCAATATTTCCTAAATAACTGTCATTATTAATATTATTAAATATTTAATGAATAGAGTTTAAGAATATGTTTTTCTTTCAGGTAAGTAACAACAGTTGGTTAACCTGGGGGGTCGTTTCTAATTGAATGTTTTAGAAAAAGCCTTTCTTGTGGTCCAGTAAGTATTTGAAATTAGTTTTTGTGGTATATTTCTATAATTTCTTTGTTATTAAATTACGATTATATTTTTTAAGAATTATATGAGGTTGTCCGTATTTTCACATTCGATGATTATTTATGTAAGTTTCCAACAACAGAAAAATCAAAGAAAACCACTTGTTTGTTATTTTTTTTTTTATTTAAAAAATCATTTAAAGCTAATAAAAGAAAAATGTAGATAGCTTAAAATTTCCGGATTTACAACGCTGATAAAATTAATAATCTGAAACCAAATACCAGCTTGAATATTTTAAGCGTTTATTTGAGGAATAATTCTTCAGAAACTAAATGAAAAAAATTAATTTAAAGCTTGGCCTTAATTATTTTACTTTTCTTAGGCTATTGAAATGTAGAAAGCAACTCAATTCCGCATGTATTTGAAATGTTGATGCTGATTTACCATCTAACTGATTCTTAGCAAATCAGTTTTAACAAAAGCTTAGAATTTATTCCTGGAGAAAGAAGGGCCTGTAAAGGAACTTTTTGGTTGAAATTGCCAAAAATATGGTAAACTGAAAATTCCCTTTGAATTTTCAAACAGTTTTTAAAGTAGCAAAATATTTTAAAGGTTAAATATTTAATTCTTTCGGGGTATATTTATTATGGACATATCAAGCAATTGTTAAAATGTTTTTTAAGAAAAGGGCTTTATTTAGTTTCCAACAGAAAAATGGCAACTCAAAGAAAAACCACCAAGCTTTCTAAATTTTGTGTTTTTTTTTGTTTAAAAAATTCCTTAAAGCTAAAATAGGAAAAATGTAAATCGCATAATATTACAGGATATGAAACTTATTTACTATCCAACTGATTCTATTTGGAAAATCACGCATTCAACCAACTCTTCGACTTAAATTATCAAAAATATGATAAACAGCAAATTTATTTTAAATTTCCCAACAGTTTTTAAATGGTTTTTAAACAGATATTTAAAGGGCTCCTTTGGGGATGTATTTTTAATGAATTTTGTGAAGCAATTGTCAAAATATGTCTTCCAAGAGATTTTCAAAAAAGCCTGTCTCCTTGTTTTATTTTGTTTCCAACAGAAAATGAAAAAACAGGGGCAAAACACCAAACTTTACTTATACATTTTTTTGTTGCCTTTGTGGTTAAAAAAATCACTTAAATCTAACAAAAGAAATGTGTAGATAGCTTAAAATTCAGGATTTCAAACAGACATTAGAAATTAACACATATAAAACTAATAACTTGAAACCAAAGTTTCTGAAAAATCAGAAAAAATAATTTAAATTGCGTTAATTGTTTTAATTTTTTAAGCCTTTGGAATGTAGAAAACATGATAATTCATAATGTTGTTTAATGTTGATGAACACATTCTGAGTTTTAACAAACTTAGATTTTATTCCATGAGAAGGAAAGGCATATAAAAGAATTTCTTGACTAAAATTGTCAAAAAAATTATAAGCAGCAAGTTTCTTTCGAATTTTCGAACCATTTTTAAACTGGTAACATATTTTAAAGGTTAAATTTTTCAACATTTGTTCCCTTGGGGATGGATTCTTATAATTAATTTTGCGAGTAATTATTATAAAATAACTCTGACGAACAGATTTTCAAAGTCTTTCTGATTTATTTTATTTTGTTTCCAACAGAAAATGACAAATCAAAGAAAAACCACCAAGCTTTCAAAATTTTTGGATATGAAATATAAATTAGGAGTTAGCACTGATAAAGCTAATAACTTGAAGCTAAATAACGGTTTGAATATATGTTTAGCCTTTATTTTTAATTACCTACTTTTATTTTCTTGAACCATTGCAATGTATGTAGGATGTAGGTATAAAGTAAGCCAATTACTTTTTATGTTGTTGCTAATTTACCATCCAACTGATTCTATTTAGCAAATTTTGGTCGACTTAAATTGTCAAAAATATGATAAATAACAAAATCGTTGTGAATTTTTCAACAGTTTTTAAACCGTTTTTCTTTGAGAATTCGTTCTTTTGGCGATGTATTTTAATACATTTTTGTTAAGCGATTATTAAAATATGCGTTTCAAGAAAAGATTCTCAACAAGACTTACTGACAACAATGCCCAATTAATTGCTTCTTTAAGGCTCTGAAATTAAACATTAATGAATTTTTCTTATAAAAAATACCTACCAAAAAAATATCACAAAGATGAAAATGAAAACTACAAAGCTCAAAGCTTGATTATTTCTACAAAATGCTATCAAAAGCTGACGCATTCTGAAATTTATTTTTTGTGCATTAAGATCTTTTTCAGTGTCTCAAGCTTCAAAATCAGTTTGTTTGGTTGCATTCTACACTTAGTTTTGAGCAAAGCTCTGAATTGTGAGGCATTTTCAGTTATGAAAGGATTTAAAACATTAAACAGTAATAAAACCAGTTTTAAAACCACAATTTTTAACATAATGTTAATTAAATAATTTATAACCGCTGTAAATTATTCCATCGGGCAGAAACTACAAGCACTTTTAATTAAATAATCAGTTAAGTACTGATTTATTAGTATTTGCAAGCCGATTGACATTGTCATTGAACTTATTTAGCGTTTTTTTAATGTCGGTCATTAATTTTCAACGCGGAACTGTCTCGTTTCGTTGCAGCTAACTTTAGTTGTAGAACTAGGGTTCGGTTATCTAACAATTTGAAGTATAAATTATGTCGAAACTGCAATAAAAATCCTGCGAAATTATCCATAATCTTACAGGGAAGTGACTAATGTAGACAAATTAGCCATAAGAGGGGCCCCATCATCTCGCGTACAATTTATAAAATAATCTCGTTGGGACTATTAAAATTAAATGTGTATGTGTCTTCCGAGAAATAATAATTAATATAAAAACCTGACGATGTAGTTATATCGAAGTGATTATAATAAAAAACGTTGGTTGCTAGACTGGACATCGTTCACTCACGAAATTTTGGTACCATAATGAAACTATCATACGGGCGACAAGGCCGAGATTGAGATTAGGGAAGAATTTACGGTGGAGGTTGATGAGGATGATCAGTGCAGATAATGATGATGACTTTTATATAATGACGATAATGCAGGTCGGTAAGGCATCAGGCGCCGCTAATGCCGCTCGAGATGGGGCGTAATTACAGCTCAGACTGGGCTCAGCTGACAGCACTGCCTTAGATACTCGTAGATAACGGCCTTACTTAGCAGTTGCCAGTTGCACTGATGGCTTGCTGACAGAAAGAATAATAGATATATTTGTATAATATTGTTAGAAACATTGTTTCGTGTTGTACTTACTCCTTTGTTGAGAAAACTTAAGAATAACTTTATTTAATGAAATGTAACACACTAATTTCCTAGTAAAAACAATACCCAATAGTTTAACAAACAAACTTTTTCGAATCAAGGTTATTATTTACTGCATGAAAGCTGCAATTCAAATACATTAAAAGAAATATATAGAGAATACATACATTTAATTAAAAAACTAACGAAATCTGAAAGATAAGAACAAAAAACCATACAAAGAATTTCAAAAAAGAATTTTGTACCAACTTCAGTCTTTCTCGACCGTTTAAAAAGGGGACATTGTGACAAGGATATAGCCTAAATAAAGCATAGCCAAACAATTTACATAGATTAAAAAAATTGGATATCCTCTACGAACATTAGTACAACAATATCTTCATTCCTCGAAAGGAGCTTTGTAAACACGAGTGGCATGCCAATTAAATACACTAATTAACATTTCTTAACATAGTCCGTTTTTTTCTTTGGAACAATAATAAGTTAAACAAATTAATTCGGCCCTTATTTTACTCCTGAAAAATCTGTGATGTTCAAAAGCTTTCCTGAAAGATTTGTAAGAAAAATTGTCCAATTTCGTTCAACAAAAAAATTAATTAAAAAAAAACAGAGTTAATCACGACAAACCAGGCATATACTTTGGATTCTGATGTAGGTAATCTCGACCTTGAAAGCTCCTAAAAGGTGGTTAAGATTTACAAACCACAGATGGAACAATGTTTTTACTACAGCTTGAAGTTCGACCTACAAAATGTAACAAAAGCAAAGTGATTATGGAAGCAATTTATTCGATACTACGTCACAATCTGCAGCTGCCTAATAAGCCTATAGCCTTAATTTAAAAGGTTTTTCTATAGAATAATTCAAATTTAAATGTGTTGGATTCAAAACTTTTATTAATCGCTTAAAAAGTGGACATTTTATATTTTTTTATTTCGCCACAAGCTGCTTGAAATTAAAAGTTAAACAGGTTAAACTAAGTAATAAAAACAACGTAGGTAAAAGGTATCAAGCAACTCATCAAATAATCATTCGACGAACATTTAAAAAGCTGAATGTAACAACTTTAAGAACTTTGACCTGTCGGGAAGAGTTAGATCTCGATTATAGTTTTTAAAATAAACTATTGCGAAAATCACAAAAACGTGGAAGAAATAGAAGTAATGTTAGAATAGCTGAATAGCTAGGTACAAAAAGAGAAAATATTGCAAGAATCACAAAGAAATTGGAAAAACTAAAAAGAATGCCAGACCAGCTGAATACTAAAGTAAATAAAGTGGGAATTGAAAGAATCTTCACTAATGGTGACCCAAAGAAGTTCAAATAAAATTGGAAGATAAAGAAACCATCAGTTATTGACGAAGCACTTTATTTAAGGCAACTAATTTCTGTTAGAACAAATTTAAAAAAGGTATCCAGAGTTTCCACAGAAGAATAAAAGCTGCTTGTCTAAACTTCAGCCCTAGAAGCACATCCCAATAGCAAAGAAACCTCAATATTTAAATCGTTGGCGTATGTGAGTCCCAAATACCTATGGTTGAAACCTAAGAGATTGCTTCATTTTCTCATTCAATTAACAAAAACGCGTTTTGAATAACTACTCTTTACTACATAACGGTCTGCACAAAAAGTTCCTACATATATTTAAATCAAACTTAGTTAGCTAGTTAACCCACCCTTAAGTAAATAATTACAGCTTAGAGGAGGTAGGCGTTCGGTTGAAGGGGCTTTAACTAAAAATGTAATAAAATGACAGAAGAAAAAAGGGGATATAAGCACGTTACGAGCAAAAGAATTGAAAAAGGATTAAAGTGGAAGTACATACATAGAGCGAATTCCATTCTAAACTGATCGGTTTCAAGTTAAACAACGTACCTTCCTCGTACAATTGTAACGAGTTTCCAATTAAATCTTTGATTTATTCACCTCCAACAACAATAGACTTGATGTGCCACTATGTTGAATAAACATATAGTGCCAACCTAATAAGCACGAAACAACTGTTGGTTTGGTGCGGTCACACTAACTGTTGTAAAGTTGTTAATATTGTACTATGAAGATAAGTTGCTTAGTCTGAAACCCATCAGCTTAGGATGGAACTGGGTTTAGTAAAAATATGCAATATACTTTTGGTGGGAATACGCAGGATATACAAGGTCTGATAACACTCGATGGGCAAAGCAAACCTACTAAGTTAGTAAATACAAGACCGAAGGGCAGACCGTGCAAAAGATAGGAGGACGAAATTAGAAAAGCGACAGGAAGAAATTGAGAAACATTAGCTGGAGGCACTTCAAAATGGAAAACCAAGAGAAAAGCCTTTGTCCGACGATAAGAGTCTGGCTAAATTCACACTCCTGTAAATAAATGAATCAAGTAAATTATCAAGTTAAAGTAACGTTTAACTGCTCTGGGTTGCTCCACCACAGATTTACAGGGATTTTTGTTAAAATATTTTAGATTCTTCAAAAAGCTTTTCAGAATATTTATGAAGTTTTTAATTAGTAAATAGCAGAAAAACCTTTACTTAGAAAAAACTACTAAAAAAAATAAGATTGAAATAACTAAAACCAGACAAAAACATTCTAACTTATGAAAATGATTCTAAACTGAGCTTAAATTAAGATAAAAGAGCAAGAAAGGCAACAGAACTTAAGTAAGAATATTCAAATGTAAATCCACGTTTTAAAATTCCTAGAAAAATATGGCAATCCACCTTTGTGATTTTCCCTTCAGTTTGCTAAGTTTCCCTTAGCAAAGGCCACCTCACCTAGTGGTGAGTCACGAAATTAGAATTTTCTAATATTTTCCATAATTCAAAATTCTTTAGTTTCCTCTATTCGTCTTTAAGTTGTAGGTGTAGGTATCTACCATAAAAAAAAATACGATGAAAAAATTCTTTCATTTAAAATTTCACATACAGAAGTAAGTTTCGCCCAAAAAATGAGAACAGTGCATGCATGTTACAACAAGAACGAGGTCTTTTCACGTATTTAAAACCATAACTCTTCATAATTGTTCTAAAACTGGGAAAAATTACGTTTGCCTTCCCAGAAAGGACTGTTTTGCAAGCCTCAGCAAATAGGTGTCGTAAACCTTCCAAACTCAATTTTTGAAAATTTAAGAAATACCAAATTTATATCACAACTTGTTAAATAAAAGAAGTAAGTACTTAATCACATTCAATCATCAAACTAAACAAACGTATTTTAACCAAGCCGTCTATATTTTTACCTTAAATGAAGAAATGTGATCCTTAAAGTTTATCTACCCTTTTATATTTTTTAAGTGCTTTTATGTGGATATCTATTGCAATCTTAGAAAACTAAGATATTTTTGGGTACATATTTATTTGCTTACTACATTTCTTTCAGCACCGAGTCCACTAAGTAGTACCAGATATGTAGTTTTGCTATGGTTAGAAAATTGTGAAAAGTATTGCAGAGCTATTGGTAAGGCTGTTTACAAATACCTATAAGTAGTTAATTAGAAGAAGAACAAATACCGATAAGTTTGTAATGAAATAGCACTAGGCCATAAGAGTGGAAAAATGCCGAAGAACCTTGGCTGGGTTTTCGTCTAATACCTGTATTTATTGTTCAAACTTACATAATAGTTAACAACTACAAAAAAATCACGGTTTAAATGCGAAAATACCGTCTTATGTTTAAAATAGAACCACGCGCTAATAAAAAGCTTGTTTACAAAATAACAGATGCACATACAACTCTTCTACATTATAATTTCGTGGAGCGATTGACTGTGAAGTTATTTAGTGAAAAGAGCTTGGTAAGAAACGAAAAGCGCCTGCGTGTTCAAAGGATGGTTGAAGATAAAAATCGAGGGCGTTCCGTTGTATTAAATGGCAAGGACGAGGATTGGTCCTAGAATGACTGTTACGCCTTTGGGAAATTACAGAGAAGGGGAACATATTATTTCCTCTAATCGGGATTTCCCCTACCGAAGACCAGTCAGCAATGTGTATCCAACAATAGTGGTTTCATAAAACGCATACGAGTGTTTTGAGTGTTCGATTTTTATTGAAGAAAACGGTATTGTTTTACGATTTATTAAGTCCATATTATTATTAAATGTTAGCGAAAACTAAAAAGTGAAGACTTTACCTTTAGATAAAATGTTGACCGACATGACGGCTGCTGCTGGCCAATTTTATGGCTCTCAAATTCCTGCCATGACGATGAACGTCAAAGCCGGTGTTAGTATAGCCGTGAGTAAAACTTGCAGCTTTTATTATTTTTTTAGTTTTAAGATTTCCGCTGCGGAAAATTCGTGAAAAATCCGCCTGAAAGCCGTCTAACGTGGGCAAAAGTGAGAGCTTCTTTAATTCAAATTCATGAATAAAATTGCAATAATCAGGTGTAACATTTAAAAAAAAACACGAAGAAAACTCCGGAAAATCTTTCCAAGAAAATTAAATAATAAAACCTACTTATACAGTATGACTTGGTCCGCTATAAATATTTGAGGTTAGGTAGTAACTTCAAGTAACATGCGGATTTATTATTTATACATTTATAGGTTCCTCAGGTTTTAAATTTTTCATGTCGATTTATGAAAAACTAACTTATTAAGAAATTAAATTAAGGTCAAGTAATATTTCCGGATGTACCTGCTTAATAATGACTACTATAAACGTGTAGATTCCTGAAAAGTTAATCATTTTATTGCTGCATTCAGTAACTTTGCAAAATATTATTTTCGGCCAGTTTAAGATTATTCTCGGTAGTAAACAAATTTTGGAAAAATGAGGGTTCCAGAAATAAGCCCAACGGTTTGTTTAATTAATTTTCAGCTCTGAAAAGTTCCGACGGCTGTCAAACGCGATTCAATGCTGAAATTTATTTAAATTTGAAAAACATTTTTAGGGCTTTGGGGGTTTGATATCAAACGAATTTTAAGGCTGACAGACAGGGAACAATTAAAAAATCACAAAATTTCAGACGCATATTTTCAGCCTCCTTCTTGAAAATTACGGAGAAACTTCTGCTTTTCGTTCTTCTTCATTTTCAGTTCAGTTACATCCTTTAAGTTTTACCTGTTTGAAGCTGTGTACTTATTAGTATCTATATATTAATTTGCTTTAAATTATTTAGGGTTTATTTATGCTGAAGGTTAGTCCGTTTTATCGAAGACTCAGATTACGTTTTATGTACCTTTTTAATAAAACACAAAAGGAAAATTTGGACATTAGAGATCTTCAATAAACATATATCGAGCCTCAAAAACATACACAAAATTCAGTTGGCGTTTTTAGACATTTAACTTTTGATAATTTTCTCAATACTAAATTGATTAATTTAAGGCTTTTTGGGATTCACTCGTGTGTGGAAATACCTTTAATTCAAAATAAATTGATTAATATTTGTCTGCAAAATATCTAAAAAATAAATTAATTTAATTATGATAAACATCCACTTTTAGTACCTAATCTATTTCTAAATTATACTCCTTCAACAAAAGTTTAAAAGCAAAATTCCAGTTTGAAAGTGCAAGTAATAATGCCCCACTAAGTAAACAGGTCAGTGGACCCACTATTGTTAACTGTTCACGTCCAGTCCTTTGTCAAAAATCCACCACAGCTTAAAAACCTCTAAAAGGCACTTCGTTTAGCTACTTTTATTCAAGAGCCCTTAAAGCCCTTCAAAAGAACACCAATCTCCTCCGAATTATATATTTGCTTACCCCAAATTGTCCTCTGGTTAAATACTCTTTTAAATTAATGAGAAACACAAACAATTATACCAGTTGTGGTTTAGACCAGCGGCCTAAATTAAAATTAAATGTATTAACCGACACAAAACAGCATTTTATTTGGGAAATATCCTGCTGTGCGAATCCATTGGCATAACACTCAACATCTCCATGTGGTACGCTGTTCTTTTTGTCACCGCGTCATCGGCGTGTGAAATTATGGCAGCATAAATGCTCTTAATACTTGTTTATCCGCCGGATTATGGTCAAACATGTCATCGGCTTAACAGAAAAACGGCTTTTAATGGTGTGCCTGAATATTTATTATTTTTATGGATGGAATTTTGTCAGCTTAACCCCAATGTTGGTTTAACCCCAAATATTGGGATTAAGCAAATTTGCACACCCCATTTTGTACTCGTAAAATCCTGCTAATTTCCTAACGAAGGCCTTAAAGGCTCGCTTAAAAGTTTCTTCAAAGAAATATAAAATCTTTTTATGTGATTTTAGGACTCGTATTACAGAAAAGATATCGCATTACAGTTAAGCAGGTTAAACATGTGTGCTTGGTTAAAAGATACAAGCGAATTTTTTTTGTGCATCTGGAAGTCCGCGACCCTTGTAAGTTTTGCGAATGAAATCAGACTTGTTTTCGAGAACTGGACTGTTTGTGAATGTATTCAAGGTTTTTGAAGTGAGGGTTGACATTTTAAGGTTGCTTTTTACCTGAATATTTGCAATGAAACACTCTAGAAACAGTAATCCTTACTTGCATTTATAAGTTTCGGAGAGTTATTTCTCCGATTATATTTTCTGAAAATTGTAGGTGTTTTTACATAGGAAACAAATTGATAATAATTTATCATTCTGTAGGTCTTATTTAAGGATGTTCATTTTCAATGATTCGATAAAGAGTATGGCTTTGAAAATACTGTGTGAAATAAAAATTTTTACTTAAGTAACATAAGAATCCTAGATTCATTATTAATTTATTCATTTTTTTGAGGTTTCCTGAAAATGCTTTGTTTTACCGAACGTGGTTGCAGACGTCACAATATAAAACTGTAGCGGCCCAAAAAAACAGTAAATACACATGAAATCAAAGCTTGAACTTAAAATAAATCCGCCAGATTAATATTTTTAGGTTTGAAGTTAATTATATAATTCAGGGCAGGTTTCGCGCTTAATACAGCGTTGAAGTCTCCCGTAATATCGCACTTTAAAGCAATCCGGTAAAATATTTTAGATGTCTCCGCGCAAAAGCCTTTTTCACTTAATTTATTTTTCAAAAAGCCACTTGAATTGATTAAAGCAATATTGAAGAAAACCTCACAAATAGTGTGTTGAAAAATCAAAATATCTGTCCCAATTTGCGTACGTATTCTTCCTTAGGCAACTGGCAATTAAATAAATAATAAAACCAAATTAGCAAACCTATGAGGCTGAGAAAACGAATGCAATATTATTACATAAATAAAAAGCAAATTATAGGACACTTTCAAAATTATTTCAGTAGAAATCCGCTTGTTAATTTAATAATGTTATTAGTTAATCACTGTATTGACGCATTAAATTGCAAAATTGTTTCGAAAATATGTTCATATTATTTTGTTTGTGGCGTGTTTTACGCTGTAACCAGAAAATTTTGCTGATTTGTTAATTAAAAATTAATTTCCTGCTGAGATTTACTTACTAACAAATCACAAATTTATTTTTAGCTTTTTGCAGTAAATTCGAATGAACATGTAAAATACGATTTTATTTTGCAAATTTTGGCTTTGAAATTCAGAAATAGGTACAATTAATCTCAAAAACTGGGACGAGAAAAGCATTTCATTTAATCAAAATTATTGTTAAGTATCACATGAGAATAACAACAAAGTATAACGTGAGATTTTCCACAAAATTAAATCCTCTAATTTCGTATTTTAAGCATCGACTACATATTCATATATTTATAACAATCAACACCATCATAAACTAATATCCGTTAATTTCAGTCATTCCCGGAATCTAATTACTTGAGGAATTTTCAAAGCGGAAAAAATAAGTCGACATTCTTATTTATAATTTTTTATAATTATCCAATAATCTTCCTTTCGGCTAAATATTACCAATTTAGTAACAATTAACACGCAATATGAATACAATTTACATCAAGGACGATCAAATGTTGTCAGTTTATTTGGACAAAACTGCTCGTGGCATGTCGATTTTCGTATTTAATTGAAAACTAATGTTTTCAGACGTAAACAAGAAAACGCGCAAATTTTAATTGTAAATTACTAGCAAAAAATGCTGATCAAGGTTTATTGCTTTAAATTTGAATTTATCAGCAATTTGTATGTTCGAAGAACGTAATTTGTTCTTTATTTAATTCCAGAAGTTTTTAGAAGTTCCAAATAGCTTTAGAAAATGGTTCAGGTAAAAATTTGCGCGGAAATAAATTAGGAAACTCATTAGCATCTGAATAAATAATTTGACAGCAAGTTTGTGCCAATTTTAACGAACGCGTTTGAAAGAACAAGTCATCTCGCCCCAGATTCTAAAAACAAAACAAGTTTACAAATTTATCAAAATAAATAAAGTGTTAAAAACCTAAATCACACTATCACAAAAGCAGCGACAAGCTCCTTCTAATTTCGAGGTTAATTTTAACCTTGTAAGCCGTAAATTAGGCGCGTTTAAGTTTTTATTGTCTGTTCTGTGTCGTCGGTTCCCGAGAATAACTGATGTGTGGTTCAAATATTTAAAGTTCGGATACTTTGTCTTCTATGTCGTTTGTGGTTTATGTAAAACGCTCAAATTCTTTGCGTTCTACCGTCGCATTTTCTAAGGGGCGTGAAAAATCCCATTTATAACACCGGCTAAGTTAGCTTATTTTTGGAAAAATCAGCTGTTCCGTTCGGTACATTTGAAGTGGCTAAACACTCGTAAATTATAATTAACGAGAACTAAATGAAACCAGAAAGTTTGGAAATTTGATCGTCTCCGGCTTAATTATTTAAAACGATAATATAAAAAAAAATGAAGGACGTAGTTTGAATTTGATTATTATCATTATAAAAGGCAATTTTATTTTATTTTTAAACGAATTGCGATAATAGATTCCGGGATTGAAAAAATTTGAAGGTTTTTTCCTTATTTCAATTATACGAAAATCGTTTAGTGATAGGTACGTGTAGGAAAATCGTAGCCGATTTAGAACAGAATTTAAATTAAAAAATAGAAAAGACACAAAGAGGGCGGCGCTCTTTGATGTGAGGTCTTTTATTTTAAAATTATTAGTAATGATACGCAGAATTAAACACTGACCACAAAATAAATTATTAATATAGACATCTGTTTGGGCTAAAACCTTTTACTAGGAAATTAATGACAAATTTCGTGGTGGAAGAGCACCTAATGAAAAAATATTGTATATTAGTTTAGGGCTTTCCGCTTGGGTAGAATTTAAATTAATGCGACGATTTTTATAAGAACTTTCGCTCTTGTTTCCCGTTTAACTTTCAAGAGGTATCAACGAAAGGTTATTGTTTAAAAAAGCTACCGTGAAACTGACATCATCATAAAGAGCTTTTTAAAATCTTTTATCGCTCTGTCAAAAGTGAAAAGTTGGACAATCGACTTTAACCTTACCGGTTGCTCATTTTTCGCTGCCCTAATCTTCACATGTGATGCTTGTTCTTTTTAAATGCAGTCGGCATTCGACTCCTTACGTCTTTAAAGATTGGTTTTTTATGTTCCTAGCTTTATTTTGTTTTGTAACCGTTTGGTTAGGTTATTATTGGTTTGTCTGTCGGATACAATATGCCGCTCGTTTGACAGTTCTCGTAATTATTTTTTCTAGAAATTGGGTTCTGATTAATTTATGTGATTTTTAAAAATTCGCGCCTTATTTCGAACAACCGTTAAACCGAAAAGTCAGTCAAATTTGAAGGAGTGAAATGTTAGCAATTTAGGTAGTTATTGTTCAAGGGCAACTCTTTAGAATCATCATTTAAAGGATTTTTGCAACTATAATTGGTGCACGCGAACGCTTGCTAATTCTTAACAATCGTGAAGTCTTAGCAACTTTGTTGCACCTATAATTGTTGTAATTCTGAAGTGGTGTAATCTTTAGCTAAGCCATTTGCAACACAGATAATAGGAGAATATTTAAAAATTTGGAAGATTTTAAATGCGAAAGGCGTTTTGGTATTTTATACTTAACCAAAGCTCGATAATGTAAAAAGCTTTTTAGGTGAGATTTATTTAGGTTTCTTGTGATTTTAAAACGAATTTGGTAATTTGGTCTAGTTTTGCCATTTTCATTTATTGTAAGTGTAAGGGAGGCAAGCTAGAGAAGGTTTTCCATCATTTACTTAAATATCCTACCTTTTTCTTATTTTTTAAACATTTTAAATTAAAAATGGCTGAGTCCAGCTAACAACCTCATGGTTTTTATAGTTCAATGAATGTATTCTCATTAAGCTTTCAGATTTTGTTATTTATCAAACTTTCAGTAAAGCATAACTAAGACAACTCGTAAAATTTGTTATAATTGATTTTTAAATTTGCGAAATTACTTTTACATATGTAAAACACCAACCTTTTTCGTTCCAAATTTGTGTTCTTTTGTGTCAAAAACATGGGGTTTGAAATTTTGAATTATACTTATTTAATAAAGTGTTTTGAGAATGAAAATCTAATGATCGTCCAAATATTAAGAAAAGAATATTATTTTGTTCAAATTCCTAAGACTTGTTTTACTAGGTAGATGAAAGTTTAAAATTATCACAGACAAAAAATCAAAAATCAATGAAGAATCTTTTCTTACCTTTCGTTTGTTAAGACAGTTTTCAGCTTTACTAAGAGCCTGAAGAAATTTTCAGTACAAAAATATAAGAATTTAAACTGATTAGACTACAGCAATAATTGTTGACTGCTGAAAGATTTCAAAATTATTTTGCTTCCAAAAGCTTTTACGCATGTTGATAATGCTTCAACTGACGAACTGAAGCATTTTCAGCCTTAAGAAGAGGCTGATGTAATGCTCAGTACGAAAAAGCCATACAAGCAGATGGTGGATTAAGGCAATATTTTTTTACTGTTGAAAATTTTAAGAGTATACTGAAATATTTTAAAACTATTTTGTTTGTAAAAGCTTGCAAGCATGTTGGCATTTTCTCAGCTGTTTTTTCACCTTTATGAATAGTAATTTTCAATTCAATTAAAAGTGGCAGCAGAATAAGACATCTATTTTTCACTGCTGCAAATTTGAGAACACACAGATTTGAAGACTATTTTATTTCTGGAAGATTATAGGAATTTATTTTGCATTCTTCATCAGCTTCATCAAATTCAGTACAAAAAGTAATAGTAAACTGGTGGTAGACCAAAGTAACATTTTTTATTGTTGAAAATTTTGAAAATTATTTGTTCAAAAAGCATGATGGGGGTTTTTTTAATTGAACCTTTCTTCAACTTTACCAAAAGGTAGAAGTAACTATCAATAAAAGAAGTAATAGTTTTATTTTACCAAAATGATGAGAAAATGCATATCAAAAAGATTGAAAGTTGCTTAACCAAAAAAGCCTAAACATGGTGGGATTTTTGTATTTGGAGCTTCCTCGAGCTTCATCAAAAGGTAGAAGTGACTTTCAATACAACAAGTAATACTTTCAACTGGTGGCAGACCAAAGTAATCTTTTTCATTATTGAAAATGATGAGAAAATGCAAATCAAAAGGACTGAAAGTTGTTTGATCAAAAGAGCCTAAACATGGTGGGATTTTTGTATTTGGCGCTTCTTCGAGCTTCATCAAAAGGTAGAAGTGACTTTCAATACAACAAGTAATAATTTCAACTGGTGGCAGACCAAAGTAATCTTTTTCATTATTGAAAATGATGAGAAAATGCAAATCAAAAGGACTGAAAGTTGTTTGATCAAAAGAGCCTAAACATGGTGGGATTTTTGTATTTGGAGCTTCCTCGAGCCTCATCAGAAAGTAGAACTAGCTGTAAATACAAAAAGTAATAATTTCAACTGATAGTAGACTAAAGCAATATTTTTCATATGCAGATTAAAAGATTAGAAAACGATTTGTTCAAATAAGCCTGTACATGATGGACTTTTTAACTAAAGCATTCTTCAGCTCCATCAAAGGGTAGAAATAATTTTCAGTACAAAATGTAATTATTTAAACTAGCAGTTGGCTGAAGCAATATTTTTTATTGTGAAATGCTTTGAGAAAATGCAGAACAAAACGTTTGCGAAATATTTGTACAAAAGTTTGAAGTTTTCTTCAGCTTCACAGAAAAGGTAGAAATAATTTTCGGTACAAAAAGTAATAACTAATGCTAGTGGTAGACTGAAGTAATAGTTTTTCAACATTAGAAAACGCAGATCAAAAGGTTTAAAAATTATTTGTTGAAATAAGTCAAACCACCATGGGATTTTTTAAAGTAAAGCTTCTTTCAGCTTCATTAAAATGTTAAAATAACTCTCAGTACAAAAAGTAATAACTTCAACTGGTGGGAGGCTAAAGTAATATTTTTTCTACTACTGAAAATTATGAGAAAAAGCAGCAATGCTTCCAAAGCTTGTTCAAAAAATTGCATATAATTGGAGCTTTCTCGAGCTTCGCCAAAAGGTAGCAGCACCTTTAAATACAAAAAGTAATAATTTCAATTAGTGGTAAACCAAAGTAATATTTGTTCATTGTTGAAAATTTGGAGAGAATGCAGATCAAAAGAATGAAAATTGTGTATTCAAACAAGCCTAACCATGAAGAGATTTTTTAATTGGAGCTCTCTTGTGCTTCATCAAAAGGTCAAAGTACTTTGAGGTATAAAAACGGATAATTACCTACAACTAGTTGTAGACCAATGCATTAATTTTGCACTGCTGGAATGTTTTAGAGTAAACAGATTTAAATTATATTATTTGTAAAAATCAGAGCTCGTCGAGATTTTTTTGAGTTAGCTTTGAGACATGAAAGTTTAACAAGTAATTCGTCAAAATAAATTTCGAGGAATGGAATTTTTTTAATAAAACAAGCAAATATTTCAAGCTCATCCCATCCCGTCTACTTTATTTTAATCGGAATCAATTACACAAAATACAGATTTCAAACTGCTAAAATTACACTGTTGTGAAAGATTTGCAAAATAACCGATTCGTTGGAAATTAAAATGTTAAACACACGTCAAACCGTGCTTCTTTTAAGACTTCCAATTCCACAAAGGAAATGTCGCAAATCACACCTACCAAAAATATAATTTACTAATTGAATAACCAAATAAGCATTCATTTAGAATAAACTGAATAAAACTGGCACGTAACCAGACGTAAACGTTGCTTCACATCTCTTTAGAGGCGCTAAAGGTTGGGTTTAAAATTTAGCATGACTTGTATATTCTATTGTCATTTTATCTACTTAGTTCAGACTAACAAGCCGAGTTAAGTACCAACTCGCGATAGATATTCAGTCCTATTAGACGAATAAAAACACGTCTACTTAGGTCTTGCATATGCCATAAAAGGATGAAAATTATATATCAGCTTTTCAGCTACCTTTGTTGTCGTACTTAATACATGAACCGTATTTCTACGCTATAAAACTTAAAACAGAATTCGTCTTCACACACTTCTGTCGGCAAATATGTAATTACAAAGACAGAAAAAATAAAAAGGCGCACGTTTATGTAACGGTTCTTTACAGTAATTTTACAAATAAAAAGGCGTTCTTTGCTTACAGTCTTAGAATTTCATATTCGGTTTTTATTTCAACCACTTCGGTTTAATTAAGTTGTAATAAGGTTTTTTGTTTAAAGCCGACGAAGGGATTTTTTTATTTGTAGGATTTTTCTAAAAACTGATTGCATGTTTTCGTGTTCTAAATTATTTCTTTGTTTCGTATTTATATTCGTGTTGTTTTTTTAATAAACGTTTTTGTCTCATTCATTAAAACTATGTCACTGATACAGTCACCTATTTTGTGGATAAATGAAATATTTACGAACCTTTTACTGAGTAATTAATGAATGCTTGACACTCAAGGATGATTCTTATCAAAATCTATTTGGTATTTGTTAACTTTACAAAGTTCAATTTAAACAAAGCTGTAGTAATTAAGTTAGCAAAAAAGAGTTGCATGTTTGTTCGTTTCCAATGTTTGTTTTTGAAGCTTTCGGCACTAAAAGAAAAAGTATTTTACCAAAGCAAATTTGAAATTTAATTTTTAAAGATTTGATTGATGATCAAAGGATTTTTGTATGTCATTATTATTATCCTTCAAACACCGCCTTGGTATTAAAAATTTAAAGCCTAATTTCTACTTTCATTTTAGAATTTACGCAAATTATCTGTGATATGAGAATAACTCGAATTTCCACAAGCCACTTCTAATTTACCTCTGTTACTGTTTCGACAAGCTTACAGAATTCGATTTTAACTGTAATTTTAATTTTGGGGATACTTCACTATACCCAATTTTCATGTGTAATTTAAATGTTAAGAAGCCTGGCTGCAAAATAAAAACGGGGTTTTGAAGTTCATGCTGTCTGAAACTGATGTTTTGGATCTAAAGCATTTCAGCACAAATTCAGGGATAATATCTTGGTGCAAAATCTATTATTTCAGCTAGAATAAAAACTAAAGATTGTTCGTAAACAGCTATTTTATCACATTGAAAGTAGTTTTAATAGAATCGATTAAAATAAACTTTTAGTTTCTGCGTCAAATTATGGTGTTTTAAAATGTGATGTATTTTTTATTGGCGTCGAAGATCGAGGTTACAATAACGCTGTTGTTACAAAAGAGCAAATCGATATTTAAAATTTATAAGAGAAAACAAGTTTGAAATAAAATCAGTGAAAGAATGAAGAAGTGTTCGAATAAAAATGGGAGATCACGCGACGATTGTGAATTACATATTTTTACTTTCGAAAAGTAACACCCACTTATTAACCTTAGAACTAACGTAGAAAACCCCATCGGTCTATTTCTTTTGATGTTTTACTTAAATATTAATGAAAAGTAACGTGCCGGCAGAAAATATCTACGTAAAAGTAGTAGTTAAAAAGTTTGTGTTCCATTATTTTTCAATAAAATATTCAGGCGTAAAAAAGCACCCGTTAATGCACCACAACTTGTATAAAGTAATTACCTTTTTTAGAACGACACTAATGTTGGATAACCGACAGCAAACTTTTAGAGAGCGACACCCACATGTATGTATTTTCAAAAGTTAATTATGGTCATTTTCAAAAGTTGTTAAGCAGCCGTTAGTTTTGTAGCACGCTACGATGGATTGCAAGTTAATGTTGCTTAAGTGCCCACATACTTTCGTTTATTTGCTTATTTTTTCAGTTTTTCGATCCATTTATTTTAATACCCACTTTTTATATCACTTTAAAATTTTAATTAGAGACAAAATTCGACCTCCGAAAGTATTTTGTTTCCGAAATATTTCATCTAACAAATCTGTCTAGCCTGGATTATTTTATTACCAAAATTTTATTTGCCAAATCTTTACAAATAAAATTTATTGTAAGTTCGACGAATAAAAATCTAAAATTTCTCACTGTTTTACTCAAAAAGTCTAGACAAAATTCATTATTTTATTAGAGTTAGTCTAAGCTCGATAAAGGAAAATATGAGAACGTTTTCAAAATTATTGTAATTTGAGTTACGTGCATAGAATTTAAGGATTTAGCATCAGCAAATTAAAATTGATTGAAAACAATTACAGGTTCAAATCGTGACCAGTTAATTAACCTAAACCTAAAAAACTATGGAATATTTCTTGAAAGTAGAAGCCGTAAACATAGCGTTTATGTGTTCATTAATCGACTTGTAGTTGGGTTATAATGATCTGGATTTTAACCTGTTATACTTGTAACCATTTTGGTTTACTTAAGCATTGCTGATTTCTTCACACGTTTAAGAATAAATAAAAGAAAATTAAAACAAGAGTAAAACAGTATCACCAATTTTTGTATTGTACCTTTTAAAATTCGATGTTATGGAATTAAGTATGACAAGTAATGCTTCCAAATTTAATATAACCAAAAAAGTAGTAAAATAAGGCACTTTGTGTGAATCAAACAATCAGCAAAATAATTCCAGAATGAAACCGAGACAATTGTTTTAATTTTGAAACTATATTAGGTAATTGAAAATATATTTTCATAATTCTGAAATTTTGAGAATCAAACTTCAGAATTATGAAAATATTAACTGTCATTTCGGAAATTTTGGAAATCAAAAACGGATAAATCAAGAAAAGTCCTCCTGCTAATATTTGTAAATCATGTTATATTTCAATGTATACGCTAATTTGAAAAAAATAGTAGCAAACTGTTTTTAATCAAATCATGTTTAAAAAGATTTGTACAAAAAAACCATTCGATAAAGTGGCTTCTGAATTAACCCACTATTTGAACATAATCAACAATTTTTGACAATTCTGAAATTCTGGAAAACGTATTCGTATTTTTGGTTAAACTTCAGATCTAAAAATTAGTAAAACGAAGTCTTTAACTGTTCATTTAAACTATACACTACAAAGAAATTTGAATCTTTAATTTGGTGAAAATAGCCTTAACAGCGCACCTGGGGGTTATTAAAGATCTAACAACCTAAAACTTGACAAAAAAATAGAAAGTCAAAAGTAAACTGTTAAAATAGTGGTTTCTCTACCGATAATTTTCAAAGTTGAAAATTTGTTTTGGGCAGTTTTACACCAAAAATTTTTAATTACTCGTGAAATTCACAAAACTAAAGGCTGATAAAAACAACAGGTTTTAATATAAAAGTAAAGTGCAAAAATAAAGAGTTTCTAAAGAAAGTCATTTAAAGAGTTTAAATAATCCTTGCTTGGCAGAGAATTTAATTTAAAAAAAATTGGTTCACCTTGAAAATGATCAGTACTTTTCAAAGCAAAAAATTCGTTTCTTAAATTCATATTTTTGGTTAAGCTTCAGGACAAAAAAGATGGCAAAAAGAGCTTATCATTGTTTATAAACTATAATTTTGCATATTTAATTTTTCAAAAATTGTAAAATAGCCTGTAACAAAGATCGGGGGTGAATAAGTAGGTACCTACCGATAAATACAAAAATTGTAAAATATGTTTTAAGGGAAGTTAAAAGATAAAAGTGCAAAGATGTAATTTCTAAAAAACCAGCCATTTACAGAATTTAAATAAATTTTGTTTTGCACAGAGAATTCCATTGTAAAAAATGTGTACTGAATTTATATGTCCATTGAAAAGTATAACAATTTTCAAAACAGAAAAATCATTTTGGGCAGTTTTATATCAACAATTTTGAATAAAATGGAAAATTCATATTTTGGTCATGCTTCAAAACTAAAAGCTGGCAAAAATAAAAGCTTTTAGTTGTATACAGTGTGAAGACATTCGTATGTTAAATTTTGTAAAAATAGCCTTTAGCAACGACTTATTAACGAACAGAAGTAAATTAGAAAGCAAAGTCCAAAAACAGTCATTTCTAAAGAAATTCATTCATTCAACAAATTTACCTGCCAACTGAAAATTATCAACACTTTTCAAAGCACAAAATTAATTTTTGACAGTTTTGTACCAACAATTCTGAATATCATGTGAAATTCATACTATTGGTTAAGCTGCACAACAAAAAATCCATAAAAACAAGAGGTTATAATTGTTCATGTAAATTATAAGGTGTCAAGACATTGTCTGTGAAATTTTTCAAAAAAATGTTAAATATCCTTTAATACAGATTGGAGGTTATTAAATACCGAGCATTCCAAGAATTGTAATATTCTTTAAGAGGAATTAAAAAGCAAAGAGTAAAAAGCTTCTAAAGAAAGTCATTTAAGGAATTTACATAAGCTTTGTTTCACAGAGAACCACATTTTAAAAGATTGGTTTTGAATTAACCTGAACGCTGAAAATTGCAACAATTGTTTAAGAGAAATTAAAAATTTTCAAACTAGAAAATTAATTGTTTACAGTTTTATAGATACAAAAAAATAGTTCGAATTTACTTGTCCACTGAAAATTATCAACAATTTTACAACAAGACGTTTGTAAACATTCGAATTTATTAAACATATTTAAATTTACAACTATCCTGCGAAATGGGTTAGGAAAATTTAATCAAAAATGTCCTTTCTCAGTTCACAAATTAAAACACTTACTTTCTGTTGTTCTCAATTCTAATTTAGTCAAAATAGAAGCAGGAAAAGCAAATAAGCAAAACTGAAAAATCATTTCAGCAAACTATAAAAATTAAACTAAATTAATTTTATATTTTTCAAAAAAGCAAGGAAATTCCAACACTAAATTTTAAAATTTAGTGTTGGAATTTCCTTGCTTTTTTGAACAATATAAAATTAATTTAGTTTAGATAAATTCACAATAAAAAAAATCACAGAACCCTTTAAGTTAAAACAAAGAACTTCCTCTTGTATCACCATTAATGTTGGTATATGTTAATTAAGGAACTTTCAGGTTCTTAAACGTGTTGTTTTCATTCTGAATAAACTGTCGCCCTCTACAGTGCAAATTATTGCACTTTTTTCAATCAGTGTGTATTTTTAAAGTAGTCAAGATTTATTTTTAAAAGAAATAACACATCGAGCAGATGTTTTAAATTAGCAAAAGCAGTAAAGATTTACAGCCTCGTCTAACAAAACATCATAAACAAAACGGAACTGCAGATTACGATGGCAATTGTGGTAGCTACTGGACGTTTTTAGTGGAAAAGAAACATACAGATGCCTTTTGTTAGCCTGCGTCAATCATAAACTTGTCAGTGTGATCGAAAACAATATCGCGATAATCACCTGAATGGTGTATTAAAGAATGGCTCTGGGATATGGTGTAAATGTCAATCAATCCTTCGGTGTCGCCTTTCTTGGCACACCCAGGGAGGTCACAAGCCGTCATACCTGAATACATTAAACTGTTGTCACGCACTTTACTGACAGCGTTGCTTTAGGAAACGTAATTGACTTTCATAAATCTTATTAAGTGTGACCAACTTATTACAATTTTTAAATACAAAGTCCCTGTTACTATTCGCGTGTTATATATTATATTTTTAAAAGGAACAACACGAGATTAACTGGCACTATTTAAAACCTAAAAGGCTAAAACGGATGTTTGTAACCTTTTATGCTTTTCTGCCCATTTATATTTTTATATGCCAAAACGGTTTCTTGATAAACTTTATGGGCGCTTTGCTTTCGCTGATAAGAAATATCGCGTTTTCAACATGTTAAATATTTTTAAGACGGAACGCGATTTACACAACACGAATGTTTGAAGGGTGGTGAAATACATACATGGCGATTATGGGTTTAAATGTGCAACAAATATTTGTTTTTAAACCAAGACATTTTTTGGATTACTTTAAAATAACTAATTTAAACCAGCGAATGATTCGAAATCAAAACAAACCTAAACGAAACTAGGTATTCACCTTATAAAAGACGATTAATTACAATTTTAACTCATTTTCATCGAAAGGGCTTCGTCCTACCTGAACACTTATGTAAAACACAAAGTATGTAGGTAGGTACTTAATATCGTAATCTTCGAAATTAAACTTAAAAATCTGTTTTGTTTTGCACTACATACGAAATTATTTAGCATAATTTTTTATTAATTTTAATTAATTAATAGACGCCCATGCATTTTTTCTGATATTTTTTACAAACTCTGAAATGTTGTTAATTATCAATATCTTTACGTTAAATAATTTACTCAAAAGCAAAAATATAGACAAATTTCTTGCCAATATTTATGTGGAATCCTTATTGTAATAATGTACAAATTTTCAAAAATCTCATTTCTAAATCACATCTGATAAAACCATGCCTTAAGTTCAATACTAAAATTTGAGAAAGTAATTAAGCAAACTCTAATCAACAACTTAACAAAATAAGATCATTGGTGAATCGAATTTTCATGTGGGTTGTGGGAAAAGCATAATATTAAACATTAAAATTACTTTTATTTGATCCTTCTGACTTTCAAAGGGTTTCCACTGAAGATAGATTTCCCTGCCATTTTCCTGGCCAAATCATTTTCATAACCCTGACTATCGAGAGAATATAGCCCTCTTTTGTACATTAAACAAGTTTCAAAGCAATGTGTATAAAAATACAAACAAACAACACAGACATTCAGAAAAACAAACATAATATTATAGAATAAACGGAGTAAACGATATTGCCGAACATAGGGAAACGTAATGTAAATAATTATTAAATATCAACAACCATTTTGTTCATTTTGCCAGATTCTGAAGCGTTACGAACTGATAAAGCTGCCAAATTGTTAAATTAATATCCCTGATTTACCCTGACCAAAATTAGCAAAATTACAAAATTCTTTAATTTTTCCCCTTTTCAAGATTTTCAGAACAGTGGAAACTCTGTCTGAATATGGTGCCTTTTTACTCAGCAATGATAACCCAAAGCTTATGAATTCCTTAGTCATAATGTTCAGCAATACTTAAGGAATGTGTCTTATTATTCTTTAAATGAAGGTAATTTGCCATTCTTAATTATTTATTAGTTGGAGAAAATTTATACATTCAGATGAGATCAAGATTAATCAGAATATCGGTCTGGATAAAGATAAAATTTGTAGATTCCCGTCAGACACTTTTCTGTGGCAGGATTATCATTAAAAAGGGCATTAGGTTGTGCCCAATCAAGGAACCTTTCCCTTCATTCTGGTTTTATTGAAAAATTTTACGAAAAGGGCTGATTTCATTTCAAAAGTATTATGAAATTAAATAATATTAACTGAACATAATGCACTTAATAAAAAAAAATGTTTTGTTTTGCTAAAATAACAGGTTTCAAAAGACTTGTCCCCCTCACTCTTTTAATTCCTATCATTAATAGCAAGCACACGATTAACTTCAGGAAAATTTCTGTGGAAGACTTTTTCTAAACCTAACAAGAAACCACCAACTGTTGCATAAGTAATTAAATAATCTGCAAATTATTTTATATAGGTAAGAATGATGCGTCCTATATGAATTTCTCAGAATATTCTAAAATTCGAATAGGAAAGATTAAATCATTAACACACATGAGAATTTAGGGCGTGCCATAAGCTTTTCCAGCCATGAAGACGAGGCCACCTTACAATGATTTATTTATGCAGCTATTGATCAAATGTCACTCCCTTTTGTCTTCAGGCATAAATAATATTTATAATTACTTACGTATTAGGTTTCAGAATCGCTAATTTAATAGGTTTGATTATTAGTTTACGATGTTTGCAGGGCGAAAGAAAATTAGGCAAAATTTTAAATATCAAACTCACCGATTCCGATAGGGTGGGCTGGTGGGCATCGTAGGCTTGCTTTCTTCGGTTTGAACTAGAAAATAAAAAATTCAAACAGAATTAGTGATGTTTTAAAATGTCAAAGACATGAGTTGTGATTTATTATTAAACATTACACATAAGCTGAATATGACTAATATATTGCTAAAACGAGGCGTTTAAAATGTTACTGTATCACCATAAAGACTGAAGCAAACTTGTATTAAATTCCTAACTATAGAATTAATTATTACCTGTTATACAAGTGAACAAATTTAATAGTGCACAAAATTACACGATAAACAGACAAACCGAAAATTTTAATGCACCTTACACGACGAAATACTAACTGCAACTAAAATAATCCTTAATCTCTAAAATATTCGGAGCAACATTTTAAACGGGTAACTTAAGGCCAAATGTTACGAATATATTCTTCGATATCAAGTATTTGCAGGTTTATACACAATATAGGTTAGATATTTAAATCACACGAGCCCAAGCTGATTTTCTTATCGCACATCTGTGAGTACTTTTATCAACACATGCAAAACTTGATTATTTCGTTTAATTTGGTTTTATATGATGCATTAACTTTACAAAAGTACAGATATTTTACTGTTTAAGAAAAATTTGCTTTTGTAATTATAAATAGAAGAAATTTCAATAGCGGCGCGAAATATGAAGAACATGTGACAGTCGATAATCCCTTGAAATAATTACCAGGGAAGACCGAATCCCTTAAAAATTTGCCTTAGTATAATGAAAGAACTCGAATGGTATTTTGCAATATACTGAAGGAAAGTCACTAACAACGTATAAAATAATACGAAGCAACAGAATAAAATAAAATTTTCTAGAAAGAATAAAAACACAATAAAATCAACAATAAAAGAGAGAAAAATTATAAATCGCAATACAAAACAAAAGTAAAAAACGGGTAAAGTAACCAATTTTAATATTATTAATTGTGTTCTGCTGTTCTGTATTAAATCAGAAAGAAGCAAAAGAAAAGTAAGAGGAAAATAGAAACGAACGAGAATCAAAGAAGACCCAAATAAAAATGAAAATATGAACAAGAGAGAATGTCATCAAAAACAGACGATGAATGTTTAGAGATGATAGACAATTTCTAGTTTATAAATGTTGAATAGAAAAATAGTAGTGAGAATAATAAAGGCAGGTGAATTTTGATAGAGGAAATAGAAGAAAGAAATAAAAGAAATATTAAATAAGAAGAAATACTTCGTCTAAAGCCAATTTCCAATTTTTAAATTATGCAAATACCTATACATATTAAAGTGTATTAAATCAGAAGGAAGTAAAAAATAAGGGAAAAAAATACTAAAATAGTTAGTGTAACGACAGCGTAATGATAGTGATAGAAACAGAAGAAAAGGGAATCGAATAAAGGATGAGAAAAGGAGAAAACAAATAGTTAATTTTATATCATTTCTAAGGTAAATAATGATATACACATATAAGTATAGAAACGAACGAGAAGGAAAGATGGTTAAAAATCGAAAATATTATTTAATCAAGGAATAGAGGAAAAGAATGAAGATCTAGATAAAAACGAAAATATGAATAAGAAGAAAAATGATATTAAAGGCAAGCGACGAATGATGGCTCATTTCAAGATTATTAATTTTCCATTTCGAATTAGATTAGAAAGGCGAAAGAGTATAATAGAAATTGGATTAAAAAATATGACAAATAGAAGAAAGAAATACCTAAAACACAAACTGGAAATGCAGATTAGAAGAAAAACACCTTATCATAACCAAAAGATAAACGTTAGAAATGGCAGTCAAATTATGCATTCTGTGTTAAATCATAAAGCACCAAAAGAACAACTAGAAGGAAAAAACTAAAATAGTTTAATGACAGATTAAGAATAGTGGTCAGAAGAAGAAGAAACCGAATAAAGCACAAACAAGAAGAAAGGGGGCAATAAACAGAAAGTGAATTTTGCATCTTTTATAAAGTAAAGAAGAAGACAGTAGAAACGAATGATAATGAAAGAAAACTGAAAATGAAAATATTATTCAGTCAACGAATAGATAAAACGAAGATATGAACAACAAGAAAAAATGTTGTAGAAATGGCAGCCAATTTCAAGATTTTTAATGATGCACTATGTGTTAAATCAGAAATAAGAAGAAACCGAATAAAGCATGAGAAAAGAAGAAAATAAAAACGAAGGAGAATGGAAGAATTTCAGTAAGCGATTCACAAGAATAACCAACGTATTCAGAATTTTTTCAGGCAGATGTTAACGTTGGTTTTGTATTGTTTTTATAATTTTTCAAAGCTTTTTTCAGAATAGCAACAATTTAAATTGTTAATAATCTTTCATACCCGGACACCCTAACGTGTAGTAAATGGGAGAAGGGAAATAAAGAAAGAATAATCTTTCACTTTAAGGCAAAAAAGTGAGTTTATTTAATCTTCAGGATATTTCCCAGGAAGGGGTTAACCTTAGCTTTACATTGTTTAAAACTTCTAAAAATTGTCAGCGCTTTCCAAAGACTTTAAATTGTTAATAATCTTTCACATTAGGACAAAAGCTCTTAGTTTACTTGTGCATTGTTCACATTTTTTAAATAATTTTTCAAAGCTTGTCACAGACTGCACCCATTTAAATTGTTAATAATAATCTTTCCCTCTAGGGCAAAACGTTAGTTTTGCATTGTTTAATTTTTGTATGAGGAAACATGAATAAGTGAAGAAAATGCATAAAATTGATGTATATTTAAGCATTTCACTGACTTAGTTTTACATCAAATGTTATAACAAAACGATGGGGAAGGAAAAGGAAAATAAAATGTTGGAAAAGTTAATATGTGCCCTAGCAAAAACGCAAAACAATGCGAAAGTTACACACGAAACGAATGTCCTTCATAAGGTCAGCCTTAAAACAGTTAAAAAATTATTTTCTTGTGATATTTTTGATTACCTAAGATTTTCAAAAAAAGCAAGCAGCGTGGAATATTATTTTAAATAATAACACTTTCAGTTGCGAAGTTTCCAAATTTTGAAAAGCTGAAATGTTCCAAAACCACAAAGGTGCTTTATTAACTCAATGTTTGTTATAAAATTCTCCAAGTGTTCGCTCTTTGATATAGAATTTTAGCTGAAAAGTTTTGATTTCGAAGAGTTCGGTTATTAAAGATACCTTAATTTTTAATTGGATTTTTATTTAATTTCGTGTCTGAAAGAACTTATAACGTTTTGGTGCTAATTATCGTAAGAGTTTAATCATGAAGCCGTATCAAGCTTTCTAGTTAGTTTCGAAAAGGAAACGAGTGGAAGAACCGATCAACTAAGATGTAGAAAAAACCGGAAAATTGTATCAATTGTGAAAGGATCGTTTTTCGCACGGATACCATTGATGTCTTAGCAATTTGGTGCAATCTAAAGATCCGGTCCACTCTAGAAGAAAATCCCTATCAAGCACAAAGTTTGATTTGGGGAAAGATCGACCCTTCCGGCAAGGAAATTTCGAACTCGAGGGTTACGAAGTGTAATCGAACCGCAACCTCTGTAACAAAGTGAGCCCACATTATGAGTCCCCGAAGAGTTAGTTTCGGAAGTGACCGTTCTTGAGAGTAGCCGCTGTCAGTTGGGTCTATAAAAATCCAAACTTAACTACGTCCTTAGGCAATTCATGCATATAAATTTGTTCACCTACGTCCCAATCTTGTTTATGGCCGAAACTCGTTAACTCCACTACGTTTCTGTTTATTTATCGCGTAAGAAGTTAACACCGGTAGCTGAAGTTGAGGACTACGATCGAACGTATTAGTACATCGGAGCAAATCAGCGTAGGTTTAACTGCTTCTGAATTTAGTCCCCGTTATTATTTATTTCTAATTTATTGGTCCAGATTTCGAATTAATTGGACTTAGGCTTGGTATGAAATATTGGAATACATTAACGTTACACATCTTGTTAAATTTATTTTGATGGAACCTCTTTGTAGTAATACATTCGCTGAAAATGGTTATCCAAGTTTGGGATCGTTCGTACATTTAAAAAATTAAATTGGTTAATCATCGGTGCTACGAAAGAACTCTTAGGTTTCCTCACAAAAAATAAATAAGACATAAGTCACTCCTCAAATTAGAATACTTATTGGATATTTTTCTAATAATTTATGTTGTCAAAAAGTATAACATATTGGGTTTTTGTTTCTTTTTCGAAACTCATTTTGCTAACAAAGATGCTTATTTTTTCTTGGCATACAAATATAGAAGTAAAACGCTCAGGGCTATTTTTTTGTCTGAAACGAGATCAAAAGAACGCGAATTTTTTAAGGAGTAGTTTAATTCTTAAATCCTCTAAATTTGGTGTTCCTTGAATTAAAAAAAAAATAGAGGAAAGAAAGGACATATGATAGCCAACTTTAAGTTTAGAAATTTTACATTCAGAACAGAGAAAAGGAAAAATAGCACAAAAATAAGATCAAAAAGGTGGAAAAGATGTGCTAACCAGATTTTTAATTGTGACTACGATGTTAAATCAAAAAGGGGTCAAAGACAAGTTCAGAAGAAGATGAAACTGAATAAAGCACAAGAAATGAAGAAACCAAGTGATGAATAATAATAACAAAGTTAATTTTTTGCTTGCTCTGTAAAATAGGGAAGAAAATATGGAAGAATTCCAGTTAACGATCCAGAAGAAAATCCAGATGTTTTTAGACAGAGGTTAAGCTTAAAATACAAATAAATGGGATAAGAACAGTGATTGAGGAATGAAAAGAAGAAGAAGAACAAATAAAGGAAACAGAAAATAAAGTTAATTTTGCAACCTTTGTAAGGTAAAAAAGGAGAAAGTAGAAACGAACGAGAATAGAAGAATTCCAATAAACGATCCAGAAGAATAAACAACCTCTTCAGAAATTTTTTCAGGCAAAGGTTAACCGTACCTTCACATTGTTTACAACTTTTCAACCCTTTTCACAGACTCTCAACAATTTAAGTTGTTAATAATCCTTCATTATAGTGTCAAAAATGTTAGTCTATTTGGTTTTCAGAAGATAGCGTCCCATAAAAATAAACAAGGAAACATATACGAATATGTGAAGAAAATCCATAAAGTTGAAGTGTGGATGAGCATCTCTTTAATTTTAAGTAAATCTTACCAAAAATGATAAAATGTCGAGAAACAGAAAATAAAGTATTGCTTAGGAGAGGCGTAAACAAATATGAAAGATAAAAGATGGACAAAAGGAATGTCCTTCCAAAGGACAGTCTTAAGAAAGGAAGTTTTTAAATAGGCAAAACATTAGATATTTTTTGTGATATTATTGAACATCCAAAGTTTTCAAAAAAAGCCCACTTTTTGTAGTAGAAGAGATCAAAAGAATACCAAAGGAATTTACAAAGAAATAATTTAATTCTCGAAGATTCTAAATTTCCAAGTTTGTACTTTAATTTTAATGTCAAGTACCTGTCTTACACGAAAGGCGAAACGTATGTTTAATTATTCCTAAGGTTTTGTTTTCTAAAACAATAAGGTTCAAAATAGGAATATTTGAAAGAAAAGTATGTGTATTTTATTAAAAAGCCCCATGAAGGCTACGTTCCTTCAAAGAACATCAGTTTTTATATAACGATTTCAGCCATTTTGGGATATTTTGCATTACAAAAGAACAAAGAAGCAGTTTCCACATGTCCTTATTATTAAAAACGCGAATGATTATCTTGATAATATTCAAGGTTCAGCTGCCAGTGTTCTTAAACGCTAACGTTTTTGACACCATAAGTCAAAATAGCTACAGCCCACATGGTCATATATTATGGTTCCCAATTTTAAATCATACCAGGAACGGCTTATAAAAAACTCAAACATATGAATACATAATTTACGGCAACTTTAGTCTGCATAAATTCATTAATTCAGACTATTAGGTTGTTCGAAATAAGGCATGAAAAAACCTAGCTACTGGCTTAATTCTGTCATGTTCATAATTGTTTGTCAATCTCGCGTGATAACCAGAGGGTTTTAGATTTTGATCAAGACGAGCTACCGTGGGGAGTGAGTTCTTTCGGTATGTGTTATTTGGATACTCGAAAATTCCAAAAGAGATTCACGGTTCATCTAATTCGCTTTTAGGTTGTCGTATTTGTAAAGCAGGTAGGAGATTAGGCACCGTTCTGTTGACATGTTGTGCACTTCGTTTCCATCGACAATACGCTTAATCCGCTTAACCATTGTGAATTGTAAAGCTGGATTTTTGTGTAATACCAGTATAGGTACTCGTGTAATTCAAGCAGCCGAGTAATAAACGAGCTGTCCTTGTTGTTTGTTCAACTAAATATAAATAATCCGAGTGGATGACAAATGCCGCAGAGCGCACGCCATATTCAAACATTCATCATTCGGCATAAAAAGTCCGGAAGTGAACGTGTCGTGGTGCGTAATGGTTCAACGCGGTCGATAAATGGACAATTTCATTCGGCGGTAGCGGTTTTCGCTCACGAAGCCCTTAAAACCAACACCGCAACTTGCACCTCCGCCATATGTGCCGCTCCCAATGCCCAGGACGAACCAGCTGTCTTGTTAGAACGTCCAATCAATTCTACATTACGATTTCTGTGTACTATTAGAGTTTTATTATGTGTCGGGAAATATATCATTATTAAAAACGCATTTCATACAGGCCACAACATTAACACTCTATAGATAGACGGGCAGATATTATCCACTCTTCTTATGTTTCGAATGTTCTTTTAAATCTCTTTTTAACATCAAACTCTAACAAAGGAATCGTTTGGTATTGATGGTTTATAGATTAATTAAACATCCTAAAGATGAAAATGCTAAAAATTCTCGGCATGAATTGTCATATATTTGACATTCAAACGAATACATAATTCTTAAAGAAAATGTGAGATTTGAAGCTTAAATTCTCACATCTTCAGGAGGTTGAATTGAAAATCATTAATAAAGACTGCAAATTTGAAATCTTTTCGAAATTTAGATATCAAAAGTCGGACCCTAATCCAACACTCAATTTTACAAAAAAATGCGGGGATTTATGTAAAAAAACTATCTTTAATATTCAAGAAAATCTGAAACTTCGAAACAAGTCTCATTGTTACTTATGTCAACTATACTTAGTTATTTTCTAAAAATCAAACACCAATAATAATATTTTAAGCACAAATAGTAGGTATCGAAAACCCATCGGAAAATTAAATAAGGCCTTTTTCATTAAACCTCGACAATAAAGACAAAAATGCAGAAAAGTATGGGTATGGCCTTTCACATTTTTGACGTTCAAACTAATAATAATTTTAATTTAAAAAAAGGTAATTTTTAAATGAAAATATGAGAGATGGAGCTTAAAATCAGACATTTCTAGATAAAATTTGTATGTTGTCAGTCAGCATGCTATATTAAAGATTACAAATTTGCAGACTTACGGAATGCCAGTATTAAAAACTAGGAATCCTAATCTAACACTCGATGAGAGGAACAAAATGTGCGAATTTATGTAAAAACCTATATTTAAAATTTACTTTACTTATCATCTCAAATCCAAAAACTCTAATAAATATATATTTTAAAATTAAGATGTAAATGCAAAGAGGGCTTGCATATTTTTGGCATTGAAATGAATAAGAATTGTGATTTGTACGTCTTCAGCATACTAAATTAAAAATCGTTAATGAAGATTACAAATTACAGAACTTTTCGAAATTAAAATATGAAAAAAATTCAGAATCAAAGGAATAAATTTTTAAAAAGTAATGGAAATGTGAGACTTGAAGCTTATAGAATCAGACGTTTTTAGATAAAATTTTGTACGTTTTCAGGAAGTTAAATTAAAAAGCATTAATAAAGACTGCGACCTTTTACAAATTTAGATATCAAAAATTCGGAATTATAGTCCAACAAAATAATGTGAGGATTTATGCACGAAAGGCTATTTTAGATATAAAGAAAACCTGAAACTTCGAAGCACGTTTAATTTGTAATTACATCTTACTTTGCCTATTTACTTTCCCAAATTTTAAAACTTTAATAAATCAGCATAAATAATTTTGAAAACCTACCTGAAAATTAAATAAAGCTTTTTAGTTAAACCTAAAGAAAGATGAAAATGCAAACAATTTTTCACATTCTAAAAAGAAATTTCTTAATAAAAACGCGAGACTTGGAGCTTACACGACTGCAAGTTTCTAGATAAAATTGGTACACCTTCAAGAGGCTGAATTAAACTAATAAAGATTACTAATTTAAGACTCTTTCGAAATTGGTGTGGATTTATGCAAAATTAAAGAAACTTTGGGAATTTGGGACAACTGTATTTACGTTACTCATTTGCTTTCTCTTTCTTTCTTTCCCTTTTACCTCTTATACCTTTATAGTGTCGAGGGGGCCGGACGCAAAAATCAAAAACTAACAGATCTGTATTTTAAGAACAAATATTTCGAAAAGCCACCGGAAATTTAACTAAGATTATTTCACTAAACCTCAGCGATAAATTAGCTGTGTTCAGAATGTTACATAACGTAGTAAGTAAAATATGTAAGCCAGTTAATTATCATTATACAATTCAATTTACAACTTTCAAAGGTTTAATAATTACGATATCAATTCTGTTTTAATTCTATAATAAATGTTTAACTGTAATAACAACTATTTAAATTAATAGTTAATATTCATAATGAAAACCATAAAACCAAGGTCTTTATTTATCTGCAGTTTTTGTAATTTGCAGCTAAAGTTAACAACTGTTTAAATATTTACTACGGAAACAATTAAAAATGTTGTTCGATAAATAAATTAATTAGTACCTATTAGGATTATTTATAGAATTAGAAATAGGCATTTATTTTAAATGTTGCTGTCAGAATATTGTGAAAGACAGGTAAATTTTGAAAGTGATCTAATTTTTGTTTAATAATATAATAAAAAATCTATTTTTCAATTAGTTATCTTAATAACCTTTGTTAATACTTACAATTGTTTCAACAGAAAATATTAAAAAATAGCTTATTTAAGGGTTTATTAGGAAGTGGAGAAACAACAGATTTGTGTTCATAAAGTAATAGGATGTATTTGACTCAGTTCAGTGGTTAAATATGCCCACCACCTTTCTTCTTTAACAAGCAATAATATTTGTTCTAAATATATTGTGAACAGTATTTTCCAGTAAAGCTGTAATTTGTTGTAAAATTTTAGCTTCTCGAAAGTCGTACGTTTTCATAGAATTTTCTTACAAAACTGTAAAGTTTAATTTATTAAAAATGCTAGTCACACTCTAATACTTGTCTTGCCTGTTGAAGAACATGAACATTCGTCCTAAATTAAATAAAGTCCACTAATTAAAAACAAATCAATATGCAACTTTCCTCGAAAAAGTCTGCATTTAAAAGTTATAAATTTAGATGAGACTCACGTCCTGGCATGATGAAGTTAAACCTTAACAAATTCATATACAAAGTAAATTTTAAAAAATGAATTTTTAAACTGAGCTGGTTTTAAAAAATATAATTTATACACACGATAATTTTTAATTTATAATTTAATTAATAACAACTAGTATAAAATGCAAATTCGGTGGAAATAACTTCCTTGACTTATAATTAAGCAGATCAAAAGATTAAACTATAAATCTTTCAAAGCTACTTTATTTTAATACGATAAGAGGAAAACTCCCATGTTTTGACAGGTTTACAATGTTACTTCTATACACGAATATACAGGAATGCCAAAGAGATATTCAAATTTTTACATTCGTTGTGTAAATAAATTTAATGGAAAACTTTTGTTTTCTTGATGAATTTATGGATGGTAATGTAAATATGCATATTTTACTTCGATAATTTATTTTAGAGGAGTTGATTAACATAAATTGTTAGTTTAATTTTGTTTTAGTTACGAAATTTGTATGTAATTCTTTTAGATGAAGTTTCTCTAATTTCATAGCAGCATAGGATATTCGAGGCATCGCTAATTTATAAAGTATCGCCGGTCAGCAGCAGTCAATTAGCGGGACACATAGAGCCCTGTAATGTGACCGCCGCTTGTAATTAGTCACCAAGAGACTTTAATTTTAATTGTGAGTCTCGTGACGTAACGCTGAAGGGCCCGCGAAACGCTAAGTTCGGTCCGGCTTTAATCAAGAACGTAATGAAAACTTGGCGCCTGTTCGTCGCCTCCAAGACACGCACAGCTACACAAAAAGAATTAAAACTCAGGAGTAGCCGTCATTATAAGCAGTCTCCTTCTGACTGCACTAATGGTCGAAACGAACGAAATGATGATTTTAAATTTTTGGGTAGGCGTCTTCGACTATTAGGATATACATTACAGAGCCGTGAAGACGGATTTCGTATTACTTTTGATAATTTATATTCGCAGAAAATTCGGAAACGTAAGCCCTAACGCGAGGTTAACGATGCTTTTAACGACTGTTATAGAACGCATTTTCCGTTGCTTTTTAGCAAATTATAGATCGTTCAGGTAGTCGCAATAGATATGATCTATGCGCCCTAAAATGGGCCGATTATTTATTTTTTATTGGTCTTTGACACGCTTCTGCAACACATCATCGAGAACAGCGCCCCGACTTTGTTTAGTCATTACTCTACAACGTTTTAATGCGAGTCCATTAGTCGAACGGGTCGCTTTTAAAAGGTTAATCAAAGACGAGGCATCTTCATCTAATTCAGTAGCTAGGGTAACTTCGGCGTCTGTCTTAGCGGGATCGATAACGGCGCCGCCAATCACGAAGCCACTGGGCGTCGCCGGGACGTCTTAAGCTACCGTCGCATCGTATCTGCCCGTCACTCAACAGGCACGACTATAAAGTCTTCAGTTGAAAGCCTTCGGGCAATCAAAGAATAAAAGCACATAATGGATGCGACTACTGTAGTGGTTGACCGGAGCGGCTTTCCGAAGGTCGTCCTCTCGTTAATTACTTCCTAACCTGGCCCACTGTGAGAACTTCTCGGTAATAATTCAAAATATTAATCAATAGAGCGTTATTTTTAATATGTCCATCGCCGATATGGCTCTGGTGGCCGGTCCGGTCCGGTTCGTAAATTAGAAGGACTCATTTCCTGGCGGACCTTCGCCTCGACGTTCACCATTTGCATGAAAATAGATTGCCGCCCGCCTTTATTAGATCTTTATACCTGTGTTCCGAAATCCATTAGAAAAGCAAACTTCTCTCGGCGCCCCCGACACAAAACAATTATGCTGATGATGGTCGACTAATTTTGGTCCCTTGTTCTAGGAACATCCCAGTCTGCGCGGCACACCGCTAGCAATGCTCGCGGCGCAATGTAACAAGCTGTCGAGCAAGTCTCCGCCGCCTCTCGCGGACGCCGCCGTCGGCAAGGGCTTCCATCCATGGAAGAAGAGCCCACAGAGCGCACCCTCGCCTAACCAAGCCACTACAGGAAACTCAGCGGCAAATTCCTTGGCAGCTCAGAGATCGTCGGCGTCCAATAGTCCTTACTCCTCTCGTCCTGTGATGACCTCTTGTTCTAGTGTGCCTACGTCGTCGTCCTATGGAAGCGATCTGTACTTCCCAGGAGCCACGACCCAATCAAGCGTCGCCGATAACTCTCACATTCATCACCATCAAAGCTCGCTCTTGGGGAAAGTGGAGAACGCAGCAACTGCTCATCATGCTGCCCTAGGTTCAGTTTATTCGCGACACCCTTACGAATCCTGGCCTTTTAACACGATGACAACTGCGTCACATCACGGGGCTATTAAAAGCGATCCCGTAGCTTCGGCCAACACTTGGTGGGATGTCCATTCTGCTACCGCGGGAGGTTGGTTGGACATGAGCGGCGCTGCCGGAATGCATGCCCAAATGGCCGCCGCGAATTACGCCACCTCCGACTACTCGACATTAACGCATTCTCTGGCAGCTTCCAATCATTTGCTGTCTTCAGGTCAACATCTTTTACAAGACACGTACAAATCGATGTTGCCCGGGGCACAGACGGTTGGCGCTTCGTTTGGTCTTCATCATGCGGGATCTCCATCGCCAACGTCAGCGGCGGCTTCTCTACCTCCCCAGGTACCATCGCCCAGGTCGCAAAGGAGGTATACAGGTCGTGCTACGTGCGACTGCCCAAACTGTCAAGAAGCAGAAAGACTTGGACCCGCGGGCGTGCATTTACGAAAGAAAAATATTCATAGTTGTCACATTCCTGGTTGTGGAAAAGTTTATGGAAAGACTTCACACTTGAAAGCTCACTTAAGGTGGCATACGGGTGAAAGGCCGTTTGTATGTAATTGGTTATTTTGCGGTAAAAGGTTTACTCGATCTGATGAATTGCAGCGTCATCTTCGGACGCATACTGGTGAAAAACGGTTCGCGTGTCCCGTTTGCAACAAGCGTTTTATGCGGTCGGATCACTTGGCCAAACACGTGAAGACGCACAATGGTAATGGTAAAAAGGGGAGTTCGGAGTCCTGCAGCGATTCCGAAGAGAACAGTCAAAGCGACTTAACAAATGTTAATTCGCCCGTGTCCATAAACCACACGCCTCCTCCTTCGGCACCCTTGGGTGGCTTGGATATGGTAACGGGTTTAGATGTGAAACCTCCAGGGTTAGTCTGAGGTCGGTGGGGCCCTACGCTGCTTTATCCCAGTTACACTCGCTAGCGGCGAGGCCCCAGCGACCGTTTTTTTTTCAGTGAGTAAGTTACTACGTAAAGAACATTTTTTTAAAAATCTATTGAATCTAAATTTCTGTATAAATGCATTTGTAAATAACTAACTGTGAATGGACAAAAAGCTTTAGTAATTGCTTCGATTTATTAATTAAAAATCTTGTAAATAGTATAAATATTTAATTATTATCGTATATATATTATTATGTAAAACTGTGTTACGGTGACTGGCCGTTGAGAAACGTGCAACGTGAGTTTCGCATATCATATTTGTGTTAATTTAAAGCAAGCTTTAATGATAATCACCGCAATAGTACCTACCTACATATTCAGTTTATATAAATTATTTATTAAATGTTACTTCATTTATATGCAGCGTAACGAAGGTATTTATTATCTTGTAATTTTGTATTTCCGCCATGTTTCTCTTCTAGCCAAAGATTCTGTAATATTGTAAATTGTATCTATCTGTAAATTTCCTCAGCTTTTGTGAACACGTAAATATAATTTTTGATCTGGATCATGTCTATTTTTATTCACAAAGCTACCAAGTACCTAAGAAGCCAATTCAAATTAAGGAAACGTGTGAGTATTAAATTAAACAACTAAATAAAGTGATTTTCAACAACCCATTTGAGTTGCTCTATAAACACGTTTTTTTTCCTTTATTTTCAATCGCATATATAAATCAGCGACCATCTTCATATTTTCAGCAGTGCAAAAGAGGCAACATTTTGGAAAAAGCAATAAAGCATTTAATCGTCAATCAACGATTTAATGTTTAAAACTTAAACTTGCAAGATAGAAAGAATCACAGTCTTCAAACATATCAAACAGCAAAGAGTTATGAGTTTCCAGTTTCTGATAATGTTCAAACAAGGTAAGTTCTACGCGTCGCAAAAGAACCGAAGCAGTTCCTTCAGAAAGAAAGGGTAAGTAAAATATTTTACTAAGATTACGTCAGGCAAACAGCAATAATTTAAAACAATATCGGTGACATAAACCGTAGGCAGGAACAGTTCCTAATACAGCAATTGAGGTCAAGAATACTATACTCCAATTATAAGTGTAACAAAGTTATCAACAAGTAGGTGTGTCTTTTTATAGTAACCAAATTAAAGGTGTCAGGGTGAAAGCTTAACTATAATTTCAGAATTACTTCATTATCGAAAATGAGCTGTGTTTAAAGTGGAAGAACAATCGTGATTTTGCATATTTTAAGTCCAAGACGAAATTCAAAGAACATATTTTCAGTGAAATTTTTAAAAATTAAGTAATCTATTAATATTTGTATCATAGATCAAAGTACGCACACAACAAAACTAAATCGAATTAGCAGTTTAGTAATTCACAAAAGGCTGGCTTGGGTCATAATTCAAACAATACCAAGGACCGACCATACATTTCCATTAGTACGCAGCCTTCGGTATTGAATTAAGCTGCGGGATCCCACTGATTAAACCGCGTGCTACATAAATCCACTCTTCACGCGGTTTTAGTTATACCCTCCTCACAATGTTTGCTGTATTTAGCATTGTGTGGATTGATTTAACATACCCCGAACCGAGCTGGCACGTACAGATGGTTAATGGATAATTTTTTAGTCCTACATTTTTTAAATTAACAATTGGGCTTTTGGGGTGTTTTTATTGGCAACGTAATTTTTTGAAGAAAATTTTAGAAAACATTTTGGTTTAACATAATTTTCGAGTCCTATATTTTTAACTAACCACTGGGTTGGCTTTCAGGGTATTTATTGAAAGCATAATTTCTTTTAAAGAAAATTTTAAAAATACCGTTTGAAAGGTAAAACACATGATAGGGCTCTCAGAGACTTTTTTTGTTTAATTTAAAAAATGTATTTTAGTTTAGATGACTACGAATGGCCGAACACCATAATTTTTTAGTTTTACATTTTTAATTAGCCACAGAGCTTTCAAGGAGACGTATATTTTTTTTAAAGAAAAACTAAAAAAATAGGTATATTTTATTTTAAATGACTACGAATGCCAAAACCGCGCAGGTTTTTGATCCTTTATTTTGAATTAACCATTGGGCTCTCAAGGTGTTTTCACTGGAAACGTAATTTTGTTTAAAGAAAAGTAAAAAAATATTTTAGCTTAAATGACTACGAGTGGCAAAACATTAGGGGAAACAAACACCATAATTTTTTGGTCTGGCATTTTTAATTGAAGCCAGGGTGGCGCAGTAGTAGAGCGTCAGGCTAGCGTTGCGCTTAGTCCTTGGTTCGAATCTGCTTAGGGGCAGGAGGTCAGTATCGAGTCCTGGTGACCATTTGTCGTTGGACACCAACTTCATAACCCGCAGAGACAGGCCAGGTTGTGCATTGCACGCGTAGAGCCTCATACGTGAACGCACCAGCCTCAACACCGAAAGGTCTAAGACGTTGCAGATAATACATACATACATTTTTAATTAGCCACTGGGCTTTCAGGGAAACGTATTTTTTAAAAGGAAATCTACAAAAAATAGGTTTTAGTTTAGATGTCTACAAGTTGTAAAACAACATAATTTCTTAGTCTTACATTAAATTAACGGCTGGGTTTCCGGGAGATGTATTTTTTTAAAAGATCATCTACTAAAAATATGTTTTAGTGTAGATGCCTACGAGTGGCAAAACACTATTATTTTTTAATCTTATATTTTTAATTAGCCACTGGGATTTCAGCGAAACGTATTTTTTAAAAATAAAATTAACAAAAAATATGTTTTAGATTAGATGACAATGAGTTGCAAAACATCATAATTTTTAGCCTTGCATTTTTTAAAGACAATTTTAAAGCACACACATTTTAGTTTAGATAACTAGGTACGGGTGGCAAAACACCATATTTTTTTAGTCATACATTTTTAATTGGCCACTGGGCTTCCAGGGAAAAATTATTTTTTTAGAAGAAAATTAAAAACAAAATATATTTTAGTTTAGATCAGAGGGCCTCTCAAATTTTCTACTTGGCGATCCCTTTCACCCGAGCAAATATTTTCACGACCCTGGTTATAGATGTATATAAACTAAATAGGAATACGAATTAAAGTATTTGCAGATAATAAATAATAAAGAAAATTCGGCAACGTCCTGTAAAGGACATGCCACTCTACGAAGAAGAAAGAAAATTTATTCGATAACAATTATTTGGTATACAAACGAATATAATTTTGACAAAGCCAAATATGTATTCGTACTATTGAGCTGTGTGTGCTTGTTTACTTTTACATAAAGACTTAAATTTTGAATGAATAGACATAGAGCTTCTTCAATGTTTTGCAGAGTTAATGCTGGAAACGCCGCTTCGCATAAATACGTAGTACAAAATGTTAGATGTATGTTTAGGGTCATTTCAAAAAATGTTGGAAAGTCTGTCCTAATCCACGTCCAAAATTCATTTAACTATTTTTGGGAAAACTCAAATTTTAAACCTGTGTCGCTCAATAACTCGGAAAATTTTTCTTGAACGTTTAATGGTAAATTTCTGGCGTTAATCATTTCAATTGAGTATGGTTTATGAACCCAAATTTTCCGTTTCAACATCAAAATTTGAAGACAACTAGTTTTGAAATTGTGTCCCCAGACACTTCAAATGATCAATTATAACTTTTAGAATTAAATCTTTGGAAAGGTTACTTTCAATTATAAAAGCATCTATAGCTGTAAACATTTCTAATGATCCATTTTCCACTCTATTTTTCCATATGTTCACTTTTTTAACAAAACTTTCAATTTTATATTTTAACGTAAATGTGTTACAATAAATTGAGAAGCTTCTGACAAAAACAACCATTGTCCAAAAACGTCATTTCTGAATTTGTATTGGGAGACATGGTTTCAGGGTTACCGAATTCATTGCTACAGCCGGTTTCGGCAAAAATCGCCTTAGTCACAAGTTGTAAGTTTCCAAAGTTTACCAAGTTCTACAAAAACAACCTAGCCCTTGGTCAGTTCTACAAAAACAGCCATAGTACAGGACTGTTTTTGCTAGTAATAAGGTGCCAGAGAAAACAAACGGCTACAACTATGTTTGTATACGACGAAAGAATTGGTAAAAAGGGACAATCTACACGGAGGAAACATATTAGACACTTTAGTATTATTTAATGATGACTGCTTCGCTCAAGACAAAAATTACGTGATGGTCAGATTCGTGTACTTTTTGGTACATGCTTTGAAGCTTTTGAAAGAGATCATATACTACTTTCCAGTTAGAGGTCATTCTCACCTTCCTAATGATCAGGATTTTAGCTTGATTGAGGCCAAAAAACGCAAGCATAATGCTGCAATTTAGTCCGACTAGGATAATCTTATCTTATCAGCCCGGGAAAAAACATCTTGTTTTCAGTTAGTAAAAACGCAGCAAACGAATTTCTTCAATTTAACAGATTTTCTAAAACCATACTTTACCACAGATTAACTACTCTGGACTTTGTGAATCTATATATGTAGTTTTCGCAATAGGAAGAAATTACCAACTTAAATCAACTTACAACCGCTGTATCAACAAAAACTAGCGGTAAAACCAAACAAATTAGCATTCCTGAAAAAATTAGCAAAGCTTGTACGAAATCAAAATCAACAATATTATCTAAATCTGCAGGCAAAAGCAGTTCCAGAAGGAATTACATACACAGATACTGATGACGAAGATAACAGTAGTGACGCTGAAGACATTTAAAATTTAATGCAACATTAGTACATATTTGTCCCAATAAAGGTTTAGTTTTCATTTTTGTTCAATTTTTCTGCCAAAAAATTAGAGAAAACTACACTGTAAACTTCTGTCTAAGTGAACATACAATAAATTTGATAACACAGAATTGGGGAAGTTCTTTTTAATAAATCTCAAAATATATGGTTGGTTTTGCCAGAAGCTCCTCAATTTTTTTCAAGAAGTGCTTAAATCATTCAATTTTCCAAAAATGTCTGACAAATAATATAATATTAAAATTCATAATTCATTGTTAAAAAAATCAACAAAATCGGATTTCTGCTCAGTTAAAAATATAACAACTTCATCTTTCAACTGTAATAATCTGTATAAACTTCGTCCTTTTGAAAGCCACCGTACTGCTGCATGTAGTAATAAGGTTTGGTAATCGGAATTCATATTTTTGCAAAGGTTTTAAAATAGATTGTCAAATTAATGATCTTGATAGCATTGCAAATCACAGCATTTAAATCTGGTGATATCTTTTTGGTTAGGAGTGCTTTCCGATGGATCATGCAGTGAGTAAAAATGATATGTTCTTTGCCATCAGCTTTAACTTTTGATACAAACTCCTGCCTAACTGGTTTTGAATTAATTTTCGGTCGTTGCGCGTCCAGAAATTTTTTAGTTTTGCTGAAATTTCTGCAACCCCCAAATTTAGGTACCCACACTTTGAGAAGCCCTGGTTTAGATGATTACGAGCGGCGAAATACAATATTCTTTTTGTTTCACTTTTTTTTTTATTTAGCCACTGGGGTTTCAAGGAAATGTATTTTTTTGAGAAAGTTAAAAAACACATTTTAGTTTAGATGGTTACGAGTGGCAAAACATTTTTTTTAGTGTTTTTATTGGAAACGTAATTATTTAAAGAAAACTTCAAAACAAATATTTTAGTTTAGATGACTACGAGTGGCCAAACACCATAATTTTTTAGTCCTACATTTTTAATTAGCCACCAGGCTCTCAAAGTGCTTTAATTGAAAACGTAATTTAAAAAAAATCCTATAATATTTTAATTTTAACGATTAATACAAAAGTGGTAATTTTTTTAAATAAAAATTAGTAAATGGCCTTGAAGAGGGTAGGGGGCGGTATAGAAATACAAAATAAATTAAAAAATCCCTCTAATTTTTCAAAACTGTCACTGTTATAGCGAGTTGACTTTAACTACCTCAGTTGGGGTTAGATTTTATAGTGGGGAATAAATTATCGGAGGGTCTTATACAAGCTCGATAATCAGGCTCTAAATAGGGGAAACGGGACGACAAATTTCATTGAATTATATACTGATGGAAAAGAACATAACGGCAGCAAATTCAGTTACGATTGCTGCACTTTAAGAGAAGTGGCGTATCTAGGATTTAGATAATTAAATATTATGGATCATTAAGAGATGATATGGGGGTAAATCGGGGTAAGTGCATTTTATTTCGTTACTTTATGGGATTATTTATGGATATGAAGTTGAATAAACATGGGGTGAATGTTAGGCTTAAGGTTTTGTATGTTGATGTTATGGTTTTATGATTTTTGAAGTACTTTTCCAATATTTTAAAGAATATTCAACAATACTTTTAATGCTTGTGTGGTTTAATTGGTCCTGAATAATTGGCAAACTAAAATAGTTTTGCTTCGTTAATAATAGGATTTCATAGTAAAAATATGAAGCGTAAAATTATATTATAATTAATTTTAATTAAGTCTTGATCGACAAGTAACGCAATTAAGTCCAATTACCGGTGCTAAGAAGCAACACATCTGCTGTTATTGATCGAAAAATAAATTAACTGCACAATTTACTGATTAACGATGGCAGTTTTATTTAAATGTTGGCAACTGAAGCTTTTTAAATGTTCCAACTGTACTAAAATTGTAACAAAGTCAAAGCCTTACTTTCCTTTCAATAGATTATCAAAAGCAATAAGCGTTAAAAGAACTCGTAACCTGCCAATTTATTTATTATAAAGCCAAAGAAAAAAGTTTGAAATCAAATTAGGTTAGTAAGGAAATGAAAAATATTGTTCCCTGCATAATTTAAGATATTTCACCTTAACCTCGTTATCCTTTGATAGAGACACGTCTGAAGATTCCCAATGTTCTAAATCCTTTTATCGATTAAATTCTGTGAACAAACAATAGTAATTTGTAATACAAGTGTTGAAAGCTTGCGTTTGCCACACGAATGTGAAGTTTGCAGCACGAACGCTAGTGAGTGCTGCAGTCACATGAGTGTGGCAAATACAAGCTTTCAACACATGTATTACACACTATTTTTTCTACAACCACAAAAAATTTAAATATTTCTGCAAAATCAAATCTGATATTCATCAAATGTCATTTATGACATTTTGATTTGCGTGCGGAAAGTAAACAAATTAGCGTGTGGAAAGTTTACTTTCCGCACGCAAATCAAAATTTGAGTGTGGAAAGTTTACTTTCCGCACGCAAATCCAGATTAATCCAGATTTGCGTGCGGAAAGTAAACTTTCCGCACGCTAATTTTCACTTGTTCGGCAAACACTCATTTTCAATACTCGTATCTATGGAGACGAAGTCTGAAAATCCCACTTTCCATGGTGGTTGTAGAAAAAATTTATTTAATCCTATTTAGCAATTAAAGTAAAATTTTCAAGACATCGCTTTTTCTTTAAAATTAAACATCTTCAAAGCAAACTTCAGTAATATTTTCGTATGATTTTTGAAATAACATATAGAGCGAGCCAAAAATTTATTTTAACAAATTTCACGTGTTTGTTGTAATGGAATTTAAAGTTTAACCAAAGCCCATTAAATATTTTAAGAAGAACGAGCATTTTGACAAATCAGAAACAGGAGAAAATTTAACTTTTGATCAAAATTAATAGCGCGATATTTACATTGCTCGTGGTGGTCTTAAAAGATAAAAGTAAAAGTGGGCGACACGCAAGGTGTCACTTTTAGAACTGGTTCAGATTTTTAAACGAAATCTCCACCCTCACCGCAATGAAAAATCGCACCAATTTTTCACACCAATTTAAATAACTAAAGTGATGACGGTATAATTTTAAAACGCGTGTATCAGTGACAAACAGTTATAAAGAATGACTCCCAAACCTGACTCTTTTTAACAAGATGACATGTTCTGGCAAGTTGCATCTGTCATACCCAACTAAGACGCTTTTTCACTTTCGTCGGTTTCCTGCACGACTTAGTAAAAAAGCGAAAAGAGACGTCAAGGTACAGTCGTATATCATATTGCGAGTTAATAACCGAGTGCTTCGCTTATAACACAAAAAACATAGTGTAGAATTGCAACTTCGTGTGCTACATTTACTACGGAACATATCTGTTATGGCCTGTTATTTATTATTTATTTCGTGTATGCTTCCTGTTAATTAACATTTTTAAAATGAGATCCTCACAAAGAACACCGAGATTCTACACTTCGTGAACTTACTTACACATTAATCTAATTACAAACGGGGGAAATGGAGCTGCAAATCATAAAACTTTATTTCTTAATTGGATAAATGAGCTGTTTTATGATGTCTCATTTTGCAAACTCCATAATAATTACATAAATTTGCAAAAAGAAATCAGTTTCTATTAAATACTATTTAAAAATGCTCTTTAATTGTTACCATTATTTAGACGTTTGCGCGAGCGGAGAAAAAAGTCAGAGAGAGAAAGAAATAAATTACCTTTTTAGGGTTTTTTGAAAATATTCTTAATTGGTTAGTTCAAAATTGCTCTATAATTGTTCCACGACTTTCACATATACAAGAATATTGATGTACAGGATAAACTACTAATTAATTAAAAAGGTGCCTTCTTGGGAGCTATGAATCAAAAAGAAATCCCGTAACTTAAAGCAAAAAGATAAAAAAAGCTCTTTGCACGACTTCGACTTCCTAAAATAATAACAAATTACACTTCGATCAAGTTAACCGAGTAAATTAAAAAAGTGAAAGTACCTATTTATTATTAAGTTATCATACCTTTACTCACGTTTCTTTACTCCGGTAGGTAATAAATAAAATTGGTAGCTAACTTTAGCAACATAAATAAGCAGTTAAACATGTCGAACATTTATAAACTCAAAAAGCAGTAAGCAATTTCTAACGCAAAATTTACTTTAATATCTGCTTTAATCTCACGAATCAACCTATTTTTCAAACAAAAAAGAACACGACTTGTTGGACGATTTTGAAATCGTTAACTAAGGTAAAAGTTTATCCATTAAGTAATAAGTGTCTTCTAGTAACCACGAGCAACACCCATAATAACTTAATGAGTAAGGGTAGTTAATTGGGCTCATACACCTTGTTTAGTGAAGTGTAGGGTTCCAGTACACATTTGTGTCCTGGTCGGTCTGTTTGAAGTGTGCAAGTCAGCACAGCCACTGTTACATGCATCATCATGATTAATTTAACCAGATTGTGCACATCATCCCTTTAGAACACCCTCTGCTGCCGCTATTAGCTCGTCAAATACGTAGGTATTCAATCAGATGCTTGAAAAGCATCCTTTTAACAACTTGCAATAATTAGGTGTAGGTTTACTTGGTGATTTAGAATTTTTATAAACGTTCCTACCATTTCAATGTTCCTGAAAGGCAACAGATACATTTGCTTATCTGATTTTAGAATACCATTACAAAATATTAATTGTTAATTATTTTTTCTGTTAAAGGGCACTGAAGGTCTATCATAAAAAGTTTGAAAATGCTGAGGATATTTCTATACAGTGTAAATCTGGCTTCGGAAACTCAAATACGGGCTTTTTCTAAAGAATAAACATTTTAACGATTTAGAAAACCAAATCAAATTTTCTAAAATTCTGCCTTTTCCCAAAAATGTCAACGTTTTTCTAAAGTATTTAAAAATACCAGTTGAAACTGATAAACACAAACAATTGTTAAAACATAATTCCAAATCTTTGTCTTTCTACCGATTAATTCCTTGTTCCTGATACTGACAAATCTGCATCTGAGAATTACCTTTTTTTCTTGCAACAGATCAGTTTCAGAAAAATTATTCGGTAATTCCTGCTTTCTGTTTAAGGCGTTTTTAAAAAATTGTTATTTTTTGTCTTTCTTTTAGTCTAAAACCCATAATATTTTCAGGCCGATGGCATTATTTTTCTATAACAATTCAGTTTTTATTTACATTGCAACATTTTTACAATTTTCAGATTTTCATTTATTTGTAATTCTCTGCCTTTATTAAATTCTGAAAAATATTCTGCTTTCAAGCATTGTGCCTTAATATTTAGATTTATCATATTTTAAAACGTTTAGCTGTCGTTATTGAGCTCTTGAAATTTAGGAATTGTACTGCAGACTTTTTTCTTACAAATTGTTTACGAACGCTTCTCGTAAATGTAATTCTATCATTTTGATTTTAGACCTTGGTTTCTATTTTTAAGTTTCAGTTTTAATTGTTGTCCCTGAAATTGGGGATATTTCAGGAGTTGGGCTATAAATTTTTAGGATATAATCATGCCGAACTTTGTTACACAAGCTTCAAATCTTGTGAATTTCAAACTGAACTATTTCAGTGTTGCTATGAACCTCCTAGAATTTGGGTTTTTTCAATATTTGGCCTATAAACTTTTGATGCTTATTTTCTTTTAGAATAATCAGCCATTCTTATAAATTTAACTCTAAAATTCAGTTAGATTTCACGCATTACTTTGTTACTTAAAGTTCATGTTTTGTGTATACTTATTAAACTTAAACTTTTTATTGTTGTTATGAAGTTCCTGAAAATGGAGATATTTTCAGAATTTGAGCTGTAAACTTTTGACGTTTATCTTCATTTAGAATAATCAGGATTTCTTATACATTTAACTCATTCAGTTGGATGTCGCACCTCACTCCAAGTTTTTCGTTTTGTTGATCTCAAACTTAAATATTTCAGTGTTGTCCTGAAGCTGCTTTGAGATAGTTTCAGCATTTGGGCTGTAAACTTTTGGCACCTATTTTCTTTTAGAAAACTTGAGCTTTCTTATAAATTAAATTCTAAAATTCAGTTCATTTCGTGGCTTACTTTGTGAGATACTCAAGTTTCATGTTGTGTGTATTTTAAACTCAAACTTATCAATATTTGTTATGAAGCTTCTAAAAGTAGAGATATTTGCAGGATTTGGGCTCATTTAATCCCTAATCATTTAGAATCAGGTTTTCTTATGAATTTAATTCTAAAATTCAGTTGATTTCATACCTTACTCTGTTGCTCCAGTTTCAAATTTTGTGTATTTTGTTGTTATGAAGCTCCTGAAATTGGAGATATATTTTCAAGATTTGGGCTGTAAATTCTTGATACTTATTTGCTTTTAGAATAATCAGTCTTATAAATTTAAGTTTAAAATCCAGTTAGACTTCAGGCCTTGCTTTATTCAGTGATGTTATGAAACTCCTGCAACTTGGGATATTTTGTAGATTAGATTTACAATCTTGTGGTGCTTTCCTATAAGCTTTCTCTGCTAATCGTTTTGTCTTCAAACCTTGTACTGTTATTTAATTTTTAGACTTGTGGCTGAAATTCCAGTTGTTGTTATTAAACTCCTGGAATTAGTTAAAAAAATTAAGCTCCCAACCGGCTTAATTTCTATATTTGTTTATGTCTAAAATTGCTTTGCCTTTCTTATAAATTTCATTATTCAATTTTTTTTAATGTCAGGCTTCACATTCTCCTAGGTTTTCAGATTCTGTCAGTTTCAATGTTGAATTTTTAGTTAATGCTCCTGAAATTACGAATATTTTCAACTTCAAATACTTTCTCATAAGTTTTCTCTAAAAATTATTTTAATTTCATGCCTTAAGTTTCCAGTTTCTCTAATTTCGTAACTGAATTTTTAATTTATTATAATTATCCTAACTTAAAAATATTTCAGGCTGGAAGTGTGAATTTGTATGTCTATTTCACTACAAAATTTCGATGATTAAAAATTTCGCACCTTTCTAGCTTTCAATCGTAAATTTGCTTTCGTGAAAATTTTATTCTACAAATCTTACTGATTTTTGACAGCATCTGGTACTTTCTTAAAAATTTTCTTGACACCTAATTTGACTTTGTGTTTTAAGTTTAAGGTGTTGGCAATTTCAAGATTAAACTTTTAATTACCTATTGTTTTTTAGTAAAATTTTTAGAGTTCAAAGCGTACATTTCTATGCCCATGTTCCTATAAAATTTTTGAGCTAAACATCTCTCTGTCATGACTTGAAGATTTCATAATTTAATTGAAGCATCTGAAAGATTTTAAGTGTAAACTTCCGTTCTTAATTTTCACTTTTACATTTTTATTTCCATTTTTATAAGAAATTTTCTAAAAATGCTTCAAATATTACCCAAGGAAAACGGACTCCAGAAATGGCCTGCTATTGTAGGCCAAAATCTTTAAAATTAATTCAGAAATTCTTTACTTTCATTTTATACCGAAATTTTCGAAAGCATTTTGAAATTCGAATTTTCATAATTTATGAAGAGTGTCATTAAGCCTAGATTTACATTTTTTTTTAGAATTAAATCAGAAAATTCTAAACTTTCACTTCATAATACTTAGCTTACAATTTTGTGACGAAATTACTGAAAATACCGGAAAGTCAGAGTGGTTATTTAAGGAGTTTATTTTTCTGCAAAGCTAATTTCCGAAGGTAAACAACTACAGTGATTATTTAACTAATTTTTAAGGAAATTAAAGTTGCCAGTTTAAAATCCTTTATTTGTAAATTTGAAACGAATCCTGAAAATATTTCAGACAGCAGAATTGTAACACAAATTTCGAAATTAGGTTGTTTCCTTTCTGTTTAGCTCAGAAAATTTGTAATTTGTATCTTAAGAAGGGTTTTGGTATACATTTACCTATAAAGATATTTTAAACATGAACCTACGGTCAGGATCAATAACGTTATTTAGTCTTTGTTTTTTAATTAATTCAAATGAATTCATTGGAATTCTTAGTTGATGACTTTGTAGAAAATTTATCTGAAATATTTCAAAACATAAAAAAATTTGTAATAATTTTTTTATACAGCGTAAACTGAGTTTTTAGTTAAATATGATTATATCCATAACCTGAGTTTTCACAGGAAAAGTAGTTAATACCCTCATAAAGACATAAATAATAAATAAAAACGAGCTTATTATGTCACTCGTCTCATAATTAACGCTAATAACCTAATAAAAAATAAATTACCTGAACATATACTTCCTATAATTAAAGAGTTAAAATTCCTGGTGTTGATCGAAGTCGGTTTTCACTAAAACCGAGTTAATTTATCCGTCGAAGTCATTAAAATAGTGCGCAGCGAAGTGAGCTCGGTTTTAGTACTTAAATGTGTTCATTTGAGGTTGTTCATTGTCACAGATGGATTATAAACAACACGGTAAGTCTACACATCATTTGTCATCTGAAAATACCTCGCTATAAATACAGAAGTTTAAGCTGACACGGCGGAACACTTTGTCATATTAGTGTAGTTGTTTTGGTCGTTCGCACTTATGTTTCGTATTTTAACGATCCGTCCAGCCGTGTTCCTTATGTGAAATGATGAATTAGTATGACTTCTAGACGGGGAATTATAGTCAACAGCTGTTTGCCGCCTTATTGTGGGAGTTTTCCGGTGATTTTGCTATTCTTTACGCAAAAATACGTGCGGCTGTATTAGCAAAGTAGGCGGTGGTACAACAAAAACCAAACTTTAAAGTACAGGAAAGATACATTTCATCACCTTTTCAGAATCTGATTAGAATAATTTCAAACCTAAAAGACTTTACAGCTATACACCTAGGAAATATTTTTATTTCACTAGTTTATGTAAGAAGAGTACTTTTCGCAATGCATAAGAAAACATTTAAACAAAGTTTATTTACATTAAAAAGGTTAAAATAAGAGAATCTTAGAATATACATATAACTTGAATTCAGTGGAAACCTTTTTGTATCTACAGCTTTCTTTAAAAAAATTGTATACATATTTAATAATTAAATACGATCACAGTAAAAATAAAACGAATTTTTTTTAAGGACACAGAAGGCCAATTGAAAAGAACCGTATGGAAACTGTCCAAAATATAAGCAATTATTAGTATTACAAATCTTCAAAAATTCGGAAAAATTGTCAGAAAACTTTATACTTAAACGAATATTTTGTAAAATTGCTGTGTCATATCACAAGAGTATTGTAAATATTTGGAAGTTCAGAACTTCGTTATGAATACAAGATGATTCTGTTGAGCAAATATTAGCATTAGTAATTTAATACAGTTGTTTACACGTCAAGGGAGGTAAGTAGGATTTACTTTGTCGAGCATGGAAGACTGCAATCGAATTAACTACCTAATTCCATAATTCCCATGGTATGTACAATATTTTTACCACTGCCATGTAAACCATTTAAAACATTTTAGTTTTTGGTAAATACTTGTAAATATTCGCTACAAACAAATCCGAAAGTTGCCTCTGCTTGGCTTTCCGAAGTAGTTGTTAGCTCCCTAAAAATGAAATTTAGTCATTTTTTTAAAATGTTATTGAGATTACATACACCATGTTATCAAGAAAATCGCCGGAGTGGTTAAGGCATTCGGCTGCAGCGCGGACGGTCTCGGGGTTAAACCCGAGTCGGATGCTCGGCGGATGGCTTACCTAGTCACTAAAAATAATTGAAAACGGAAACATAGTGGTGAAGTAGGGAAGGTAGACGGATATTGAAGTCATGGTGGTTACCACACCACCCCATACATATAGCGTGCGAATCAACCGAGGTATTAAAAGTGACTTAAGAGGCCTTAACCCTCCATGTTGCCGGCCATACTCCGTCGCGAGGCGTTAGTTACCTTTATATTACCAAGAAAACATTTTTTGAAATTTGCTCGACTGCAAATAAAATTTTTTTAATAACCTCTAAGAATTTTTCTTTTTTCTGCAGCGAGTTTAACGTTTTATACCATAATAGATTACTACTTAATTTAATTTTCAGTTTAGCAGTTGGTATCGAAATACCCATAAAAGTATAAAATAATTTAGGTCTGTTAATTAACCAAACATCAAATTTTTAAATATATTTTTCAGATACCAAAAACAAATTCGAAAAAGAAAATGAAATGAATACAAATTTTGACCTATGAAAGCTCAAAAACTAAGATTACGTATTTCCCAGAAACATTTTCGTTAAAAACCATTAGATCTTGAATTTTACACGGGGTCGAATTATCCATTAAGTGTCATAAACTAAAGCCTAAAAGGCACAAAAAATTTAAGAACGTTTAGGGAATTCAAGCTTGTTTTTGATTTTGGGTCTTAATGGGATACCAAAAATTTGTTTTTCAGTATATGTTTACATATTTTGTTCAACATGCTTTTAAATTGATTTGAATAACAAATAAATTATAGAAGTATTTGGGTATGAACTTGAATTAGAGATGAGATAACGAAGAGGGGGGTCTTAAATTGTGATAACCTAGGACTCAGCTTAATAGTAATTTGTCTCGTAATTTACAGCGCGAGTTTCTTTATGGGACTTTCGTTTTTACTAATGGAATAAAAAATATGATAACCGTTGGGTAAAGTAAAAAATTTTCAAAATTTAATACACAATTACTTACAGGTAAGTGGGATTTACCCTATTGAGCATGGAAGATTTCAGTCGAATAACTCCACCTAATTCCTTAATTCCCATGATATATACTATCACGTGCAAAAGTAATGACACGCCTAAGATTTGTTATTGTATGATAAACGGCCTTGCAGCAGTCGATGAGTAACTTTCTTATTCTAACTTGTTAATCCTACCTACAAGGTATTATGGTTATACCCAAGGCCGTTTATCATACAATAACAAATCTTAGGCGTGTCATTACTTTTGTACGTGATAGTACAATATTCTTACCACTGTCGATGTAAACTATTAAAATTTTGATATAGTAACTTGTTGTTTATTGCAACTACATAAATTTATTACAAGTAAAAATTGTTGTCTAAAGTTCCCGAGTTGCGGTAGCTAGGTACCCCAGTCTAATAACACGATTAGGAGAGTTATGCATCGTTATCTCCGATCAGTGCTGGAATGGGTGGCCCGATTGTTTCTATTTTCCACGAGGACCGGTCACTATGGGAGAGTAGACCAAAAACCCCTCACTAAAAAGTGAAGTAGGCCTTTGCCCTATATATGGATATGATGGGCTAATAAAGAATAAAGAATGCTTGGGTTGCGAAGTAGTTGATATCTCTCTAGGGGGGTTAAAAATACAAAAGTAAATGTTTGGTTAATTTTTTTGAATTTCATTGAGAATACGTTCACTATATGGCCAAGAAAATATTTTGTGAAATGTGCTTGGCTGCAAATAAAATTATTTTAATAACCTCTAACGTTTTTCCTTTTTTTTAAATACGACGCCAGATTATACAATATGCAACATTCTAGACTAAGGAATTTAATCTTCTGTTTTTAATTGTTCCTACACATTGTGATCAGCATTTACTGTTGGGCAAAGCAAATAATTTTAGATATTTAATATACAATTTATTATTTACACATTAAGGAAGGTGAGATTATTTACCCCATCGAGTAACTCCACCATTAAAAAATTTAAATAATTTTTGCATTTCAATTAGATTACGAGTGCCATCTTGCAAAGAAAACATTTTCTGGAAATTTACTGGATAAAAGAAAATTTTAATATTCTCTAACATTTTTTTGTGAATAATTTAGGTTTAATTAATTCCTTAATTCCCATGACATTTATTTATATTATACAGCGTGTCCCAGGATTGATATTACAAAAGGTGCGATGGACTAAAAATTTTTGAATTTTATTTTAAGATTGTGGGATTAAGTCCTGCTTGGCTTGAAGAGAATTTTAAGAATATTTTCAGTTTTTGAAAAACAAGTCGATCTTGACATTGAAGCGAAAACTATTTTCTTTTCAGGTAAAGTGCCCTTTTTGTTCATGATAAAAAAAAAGGGGGTTTCTTATTTTCCAACTTAAAAATGTTCTTTTTTGTTAAAAAAAGAGGTAGCCTACTGTATTTATGCACAATAAATTGATATTTAAATGTAAGGCAGTGTTTTCTTTCTGAAAGTTAGCCTTTGTTTGATTATCCGAACTTTTAATTTTTACCTAACAGGCAATTCTGCAAAATTATGAGCCATCTTGTCCTTAAGTTTTGTTTTGCTTTGGAAACTATCAGTTTCTATTAATATTTTACAACCAATTTTAAAGCAGCGGCATATTTTAACTAAAAGTGGACCACCTAATAGAGTGTCAAAATCATCAAAGCAGCAAAGATTTTCGGTATTTCTGAGAAGTTTAAAGATCAAAGCAAACCGAGTTGACCCTCGTTGCCTCTTTTACTGCCCGTGGATTTCGCGTGTGCCGATCACATAACAGGATGTATCGTATATCACGGATCTTCTTACAGGTTGTTAAGGAAACCATCCACCTCTTATCCACGTGCACGTTCCAGGAAATCCACCCAATTAGCACCAAAAATTCGGAAAAGTGACTCAAAATGGGGATAATTTATAGACGAAGAACGATTCAGTCTGGTTGCCTGTCAACGATTTCGGCGTTTATTAACTCGGTGTTAGTTTTTATTAGTTCAGGGGGCTTACTTAAAAATCCATAGTTAAACATGTTAAAATTCATCAGGGACCGAAAAGGTTAAAACGTTTGATCTCGCAGCCGCACTGACAGTGTCAATTCTCGCACGCGCTTCGACGTCGCTCATTCAAAATGAACACCGTCAGGGCGGAATTTACAATGTGATTGCTGCTTTGTAACTCAGTCTATCAAAGCTTCAATGGATCTATTCAATTTTATTTTCCTGGATTTCAAATTAGCCCTCATTGTATAATGTCGCGCGTTTGCTTTTCAGACTTCTGCCGTTCCCTATTAGGGGCCTTTTTTGTACCCCCAATTATCATTCCTTATACTGTAAACTGATAGCGTCGTGATTTATTCTAAGACCTTCTCGGTTAGACTAATATATTTTACGTTTCACTAAATTTTACACAAAAAATGCTAATTTTAGAATAAAAACTCTAAACTCCCGTAACAGAAAAATGACGCCATATGATGAAACCCTACAATTACCGAACACCTTTTACACAGTTTTGGCACAAAAGCTAAATATGAATTCGAGAACATATTTAGTCAGATTTCATTGTGTTTCAGTTTCCTGATTTTCGTTGGTATTTTTGTTTCACATTCACAAAAATATAGCAAGAGATGGACGGACATCCGTTAATTTTTTTTTATCTTTGAAGATTGTGTTCAGGAACTCAAGTTGCCTTCCTCCAAAGTACTGCATTTGCTAAAAAACGAATTTAATGGTTTGTAACCGTCAATAATGTTTCAGGAGCTTTCAGAAAATTAGCTACAAGTTGTCAGTAGTAACCTGGCTTTTAACTCAAACGTTTTTACTTAACTACGGTTGCTCATAAACAAGGTTTCAGCATATCGAAACAAGTTCACTTAATGCAATTTTTTCAGAGGGAGGGGTGGCAGTGAACTTTCCAACTTCAGTTTTCTGGGAATTTCAAGCTTTTCTCATCTGAATAAAAATGTACCTAAACAAAAATCATCGAAAACAAAAAATAAAAAATATCAACCTTCTGAAGCCTGCAAGTTGTTAACTGAAAAATTACTCGACGTTTTCAGGTGAAACTCAATAATCTTTTTTAATTGCCAAAAATGAACGTAATTTCAAGCATCTGCTTAAGATTAACATAAAAATATTGAGGGAAAATGCTGGCACTAGAAAAAAAACAGGATTTCTTCCTCAGATGGAATTTTCAGGAAAGAAATTTTGCTTTCCTTTCAGGATTTTTTGTTTTGTTTACTAGAAAAATTGTAACTTTAAGGAACGACAGGAGCTACAGCTTTTAAATCGTCACAAAAAATTTAAACTGTCTAAAAATCGGAGAAAACTTCCAAAATGAAGTTTTCAGGAAAGAAGCTTGACTTTTTCAAAGTCATACTTTTAGATTGACCGACAAAAAAAAACCTAATTCAAAAATAGGCAGAGGCCAAAGTATTACCTGCAAAAATTGGAAAATTTCAGCGAATGCTTTTAAATGTAACAGTTCCTTTCTAACTAAGAAAACTTATCGACATTTAAAAAGCAATTTAAAGAACAATTCAAAACTTCTCCGCAGTTTTTTCTCTATGAAATCTGTAGGTACTTTTCGAGGTTGAATTCTCTGAAACATACAGAGAAATTTGTCCGATTTTCCAGAAGTAAAATATATTTTTCTTATAGTTACAAAAATTATTAAGTTTAAGCGATTCGTTGAAATTGAAAAACTCTTCAAGGTTTCCTTAAATATAACCTGAAATTTTCAGGCGGAATGTTCTTAGATTACCCAAACAAACTACAAACTTTTGGAGTAAACCCTCTTAATTAATCAAAATGATTTGTATTTTTATATAACATTCCCTTTAAACGATTTTTAGAAGTTTCAAAACTCTTTAGGAGTATCCTCGAACATGGATTAAGTTTTCAGACCGAATATTCCTAGGTTACCTGAAAGAATAAGGAAATTTAGGAGTAAATGATTAGTTCCTTGGTTAAGACAATTTGTTAATAATTTTAATTTAAAAAGCTGAGTTTAAAGATGTTTTGGAAATTTTAGTAGGTTCCCCAAACATACCTATGTTAAGCTCTTTCAAGCTGAATGTTCTTAAGCTTCCTAAAAATAATCGATTTTTCCAGTGTCAAACAAAAACGAAACTGATGATATTTTTCAGGGGTTTCCTTAAATATAAGCGTAGATTCTTCAGCCTGAAGATTCTGAGCTTATATAAAAACTAGAAATTTCAGGCGATCTCTTCAGGAAGAAAACTACGAGAATCTCAATTCCAATTTTTTTCTTAGTTCTTTGTAGGTACCTTAAAATTTTAAGTATTTGGATTCGGCAACTGAAGACATTTGGAATAAATCTAAACGAGCTAAGTTGTGTTGTTTTACTTCATAAATCGATCATTTCTGAAAGTCAATAAAAACAAAAATATAGGAAAATTTTTAAATATTACAAATCTTACCAATTATTGTGGAATTCTGTTTGATCATGATGTTAATAATGTAAACAATTTTATTTGTTCTGCTTCACTTAGCCTCCCGACTAAATTAGCTAATGATACTTGCATAAAACTAAGTGCCTAATTATCTAATCTTTTAATATTTTTCAAAATTTGTTGTTTTTACATACACAGATTTACAAATAATTGCAAAAACATTACTTGTAAGTTAAATTACATTGCTAAAATTTTCTGTGCAATAATTAATACTTTATAAACATCATATTTTATACTCCTTTTTCGGGTATTTCGCCACAAAAAACCTTCAGAAAATATCTCATCTTACTAAGATAGGCTTGGGTTGTATGCGTTGTTAAAAAAAAAGGGAAATGTAGAAATTGGATCACTAATTTATTATTCATTAATAATTCAAATTCAAACTGTGAATAATTCCAAATTCTGAAAAAATAGTTGGTCTATTAATAGGGTTTGGCGTGCAGTCTCAGTGAAAAATGCTAAATTTATTGCCAGAAATAAGGCAATCAAACATGGACAAGGACTTTGTCTTCTTATTTGCACTTTGACTTCTTTTTTTTTAAATTTTCTTAAGAACCCCATCCCAATTCTTAGAGGTCGTATTAAGAGAGCAGTACCCTCTATTTATTCAGGTAAAAAGAATTCGAGGACGTCGTACTCCTTCCAAAAAAACCGACCTTTTTAGAAAATATGTTTTTTTTTTAATATATCGTCTGAGGTGTTTCAGCTTTTTTCTGAAAAAAGTTACAATTTTATTGAATTTATGCGTTACTTTAATGACACACTGGATTACTTATTATTTATTTTTGGTAAAAATGTGTGTTAAAAATAAGTATCAAAATATGTACTTAGAATTTCCTAAATTACACCATTTCTTGAATCCTAGAACATGTTTCTCTCTCCTTCAAAAACTCAAATCCAGAATTTTCATTTCGTTCTGCCTTTATTTAATACAATCTAACAATAATTAATATATAAGTAAAGGTTGCCCTAAAGACCTTTTCATTCTTATAAAACTTGTTACCACATCACAAGAACAATATTTTGGACAGAGTCTTTGAATATCCAAGGAATTGGAATTACAAAACCTCAAAACATTATAACATATTTACAAGTAAAATTTGAAAATACCTATTTGTTTCTTTAATTAGAAGAATTAATACTGGGCAGGTGATGTAGTTGGATTACAAAGTTACAAGACAAAGTAAAATTTAAAAAAAAAGTTACGAAAGTAACGGGTTAAAAGTTCGTTATATTTTAGCAAAGAAAAGAGAAAATTGAAGGACACATGTTTAACATCTGCCCTCCAGATTGGGGTCTTCGTATTCCGCCTCCTGGTGAATGCTTGGTCTTTGAGAAAGACCCCGTGTCACCTTCCGTGGGCGGAGGACCAAGCCCACATTATTCTTTGGATTCTTGCACAAGAGCGGAGACTTTTCCCCGCAGGTTTCGCTTCCTCAATTATGCATATTAATTAAAAGCGCCAGCACGTGTTAATAAATTATTTAAACTCGATTGCATTCCAATGCGGCAACAGACCAAATATTTGTACACAACACAATAAATTTAATAAATAAAAGGCAGCTGCCAACGCGTTTAATTTCATTTAGCGGAAGGTGTGTCCCTAACAAGAAAAAACAAACAACTTCATAAGAGCACAAAAGCGATTAATTTGCGCGATTTTTTGAGCATGTCGGTGCGATCTTATCGCTTGACTGACTCTTGTCGGTTATCAATTCGGGCCATTGTTTTCCACTTATTCGGAGGTTCTAATTGAATGCACTGTGGGGTACTTTTCTAACTTCACGCGATCTTTTTAACGCTCTCCTCCTGTGCTTTCAATTGCAAAGGTTTAATATCCTGCTGCGTTTGGTTATTCGTTTAACCAACACGTAATCGATTTGACTTTTAATAAATAATTTACTAATTATTTTTGGCAGATAACAATATTTTTTAACAAAGGAGGGCCTCTGACAGTTCTAAAAGATATCTTGATGAACTATTTGAGGATTCTGGCAACGATAAGAGCTCTCATAAAAAAGCCTCAATTTTAGACAACATTTTACAATTTTGAATGTTCAGGATGTAATTTTAACGAATTAAAAATTTAATTATTAAAGTAATCGCAACATTGTTTAGCTTGGGAAAAGGTTTGTAACAATCGATTAACAACTTTTACAAGAAATATTAAGAATCCATTAAAAAAAAGTAGAGCTTCAGTGTTTTACATGAAAAATAAAAAAAAACTGTCTACTTCAATATTTATTTGTTAATAATCATGCCAAATGTTTAATTTGACATTCCAATGCGCAAAAACGCTATCAACCTTTTCGATGCAACTACGAATATTTATAGGTACTTAACTTTTCGAATTAATTAGGTTAAGTGGGTGTAATGTGTTTTAAAGCATGTGCACCTAAACAAAAAGCATATTTACGTCGTAAAAATAAAATTCAAAAAATTTTGTTTCGAAAGGCTGCCAAGAATTTAAAAAGAATATTTAACACAATTCCTGAGCATACAATTTTACTGAACACAATCATTAGTCATAAAGCAAATCGAGTTTGGTGAAAGAACCCCAAGGTTTATTATTATGTCTTAAATTGTTTTCCTCGTGATCACCTAAATAGTTATAACTTTAGAAGCAAGTAATTCTCTAAGCTACAAAAACCAAAAATTATTAAAACCTAAGAATATCATTAACGTTTGAGGTTTTTCTTGATAAATTGATATTAATAAATTATGGAAATGTACAGGGCTTGCTTTTACATTGATAATTGTTTTCCTAAAATTTTTAGAACCCTGAAAATTTTTCTTTCAAAATGTTATAACCCATAATCAGCAAATCAAAAACGCTCACTTTTATTCTCTAAGCAAAGAGAATAAATTAAACCAACTTTTAAAATTTTTGTAAAATTTAGGACTGCATTGATTTGAATTCTAACATTCCAGGAAACTTGAAAAAAACTGGCTGTAAAAAGTCTGGAACATTTCGAAAACCAGAAACTGTCTTTTAATTCTTTTTAACAAGGAATATAAATTAATGCAAGCCTTAAAGTGTTTGTGAAATTTGGTGCATCGTTTCAAGCTGTGCTTTCCTATAATTTCAAACAGTTTAGAAATATCCTTTCAGAAAATTGAAAAGACGTCCAAAAATTATCACTAACAAAGAGTACGTATTTAAAATTTAAGCTGAGAGCCCTTTGATTTTACATCTAAAATTTAAAAAACCTGAAAATTTTCTTTCAGAATGTGAATCTTTAAACTGCAATTGAAACAACGATTGTAAATAAGTAAGTCTTACATTTTTTAAAGACTAATAACGATGTTTGATATTCTTATATTCCGGAAAGCTTGACAAATATTTTCAGAAAATCAACGCCTTCGTGTCTTTACTTTAACGTAAAGTAAGTATTGAACATTTTAAGAAATGTGGACATCTTGACTGGAGCTCGACGAGTGCCTTCAGAAAAATGAAGAAATCTCTCAGACTCTCAGTAAATCAAAAGCCCTGCCTTTCATTCTCCAAAAATATTTGTTGAAGTAAAGAAAATAAATTAAGTCGATCATTAAAGATTTTGAAAAATATTAGACTCGTTGCAATATTCTGTCGAAAGGCCTCTGCTGAACATTACATAATTGGAAGAAATTAAACAGATTTTCACTTACAATACCACGAGTGGTCAAAGAATTGTCGATTATTATTTTGATGTAACATCACGAATGTTCCTGGTATTCGCAATCACAAGGAACATAAGTGATTTTACAGCAAAAATAATATACAATTCTTTGACCACGAACGGTATTTGAGGGACTATTAAACAAAAAAAATCATTTCCATCGAATCATTTTTCATAAATTAGTCCATATTCAAGTTTGTTTACATGAAAATTGCTCTCTGTTGGATATAACTAGCAATAAACTGTTTTCAAAAAATTGTCGCTTCGTATCACTAGTGAAATTTTCACTAAAAAAAATTGTCGATACAATTCGTTTTGATTGGCTCAAAAACGTCAAATCTTGCATTTTGATTGGTCGATTTTTGACGGATGACATGAGTTAAATAGTCAAAAATATTTATTAGTTACCCTCTTTTTCCGAAATGTGTGTTTAAAAGAACAAAATTCCTTCAATCTTTGTGTAATTAGCGTAACACTTGTAACAAAAATAATTCAATTAATCTTTCGTGAAAAACTCAAATAAGCTGCTCTTCACGATTTTCAGGCGTAAATATTCAGCAGAGATTCGACAACATCTTTACGCTGGCCAATTGCAAGAAAAAAATTCTCGTACACGGAGATTCACATTTAGATGGCAAGAGCTAAGACTGGTTTTACACAAATTCAGAAGGAAAAATGTAAACATAAATTACACTTAGATTTCTGCTTGGATTTTATTTTTCAACATTTGTAATCTGAAAAAATCCATTAAAAGATTCTTTGGTTGTAGTTTATTTTACTCCCTAAAAATAAGGCCAAAACACCTCCACAGTTTTGTTATTCCATCACCAAGTTTTAGTCCTCGGAAATAAGAAAGAATTTAAAGTTGGATATACAACTGTTTAGGAAGAATGAATTTTAAAAAATCGATATAAAACACCTTGTCTAAATTTACCAAAAATTCTGCCTAAAGTATTTAAATTTTTATTACAAAAAATTCGAAGTCAAAAGCCCTGTTGAGTTGTCGAAATGAAGTATTTGTTTTTATTAATTTTTGTGGTTTTACAGGGTTTTTGACGTTCGAGTAAACCAGACCTTAGGCTCCGTTCCTTGGATTTATTACAAGGCATTAAAGGAATAAACTATGAAAAACTATCAAATTGTTACTTCTATTAAATTTCTTTATAACGAAACTACCAGTCCTATTCAGCTTCTTTCAGAAACCAGGCTATAATAATGTTAGCCTTAAAGTCAAAATAACTTTAAGAGGCCCAAAAATACTTAAATATTACAAACTCATTTTCGTTGTACCTATATAAAACGCGATAGTTTTTAAGAGCTGCTAAGACGTTACAAGGAATTCGAAGTCAAAAATTTTGCTAAGTTGTCGTTTTACGGGGTTTTTGATGTTCGAATGAACCAGACCACAGGCCCTGTTCCTTGGATTTACTACAAGGGATTACAAAGAATAAACAACGAAAAACTATAAGATTTTTATTAATTTTTTTTTAGAAACAAAGTACCAGTCTTTTCCTCTTTTTACATTCAATCGTCGCAAATTTGACGAAAGCAGATGATTAAAATACAGCCAGATTTAGAACATCCTAAATTTGTCTTAACAACTGAAGTATTTGATACCCACAATCCTTGATTTTTCCTAATAAATTCAAACTAAAATAAACAAACAAACAATACTTATTTCTGTCAAAGACTTACGTTAAAAACTATATTGTGCCTAAGGCTTGATTCTAATTAATTTAAAACAAAAAATAAGTACTAAAACCTACATTTTGGTGTAATATCTAAAGGGATGAACATTTTTAGGAATTCCTTTATACTCCTTCGCACGCTAAATATTGCGGCTACTGCAAATGAGTTTTTGCGGATATTGAAAGGAAATTAAAAATTAACATTTGATAGAAATCTACCAAAAACTCAAATGGAAAGTGCCTGCAATTATATTTTCACCTTATAAATATAATAAAACAAGAAATAGGTTGTTTCTTAAAAATCTAGTTTTAAAAATAAATAATAACAGTTTTAATTTTCAAAAGTTTAATACACTCATTTTTATTTATTTAAAATTCTTGTCTCGTACTAACTTAATCTTTATTTAATGACGGAACATGAAATACAAACATGCAACATATAATTTTTAGAAAATTTGCAAGACATATGTTGTATGACTCAATTATTTTCTATAATATAAAACGGAGGTACTCGCCAAAAGTTAAGTAATTAGTCTAACCGTAGCAAATTTCTCAATTTGAAAGTTTAATAGCAAAATTGACTGAGAAAATGGTTCACATTAGCCATATGTGTGACCACATCCCCGTGTGTGTTGGTTGAGTTTTAGAGTCGAGAAATCCATCCACGTCCACAGACCCACACACACAGAAAGGGAGATTAATGAGGCATGCGAAAATAAGATTTCTTCATATTGTTTTCAGAATTATTTAAGATGATTTTGTATTCGTTCTGGTGTAATTTACAATATACTTTAATGGAATAAAATTGTGTATAGTTTAATGGCATAATATTAGTTTGATCACGTTGATAAAATAAGCATGTTGCATAAATAGCTTCAATAAAACACCATTATTTCCCCATAAACAATAGTTACAAAAACAACAAACAACATTGAAATAAAAAAAAAGATAATACAACCGGCTATTACAGATTACGATAATAAATTTATAGAGAATTAAATTATCTAAATTACGACCGTGACGTGCGATCGTACTGAAATAGAGATTCAAAAAATTACTCGATAAAACATGTGAACATCATCTGCTTCATAAAATATACAAGGATATCATTATTCCGAACGGGAGCTTAATTACAATAATCAGTCGGTATTTCTTATATACGCACAGCTGTAATACCGATACGTTCTAAAATTTACCGCTAGGTTTGTCATGTGGCATGGGGTTGCGGTTTCGTTTGCACGCTCGTGGTTTTAACGAGTTGTTACTTTTAGAATAAAAATATACCATCGGAAGACGCGTCAATTTTTATAGTCGGTTTCTGTAACAAACAATATAGTTGAAGGCTGTTAGGTGGACCAAAAACCGCCAGCGGGTGGATGAAGGCGTCGAAAGGCGGAAAAAGGCGTCGGAAGGCTGCAAAAACTACAGGACACGCCAGGAAGTGTGCCTTGGCGTGGCGGAAACTCCTAGAGGAGTCGATGGGCGTACGTTTTTAGCAGTCCTTACAGATGCATTAAATAAAATTTTCATCGCTAAAACTCGATTTACTTTTTTGTGCTTCTGATTTAAACGATACGTAATAAACGTAATAAATTTAATGTTCGGACCTTTTTGTTGTTAGAATGAATTTCCTTTAATAAAGAATGAAAATGAATAAATCCACGTAGGGAATTTACATAATCCCTACAGCAAAACCACTGTGAGCAAAACTATAATTTTTGAGTTATTATTTTTTTAAGTTTAGGATTAGGATAGTTAGCAAAAATTTATTTATTTTATAGTAGGTACTCACGCGGGCATAAGTAGCATAAAATTTATTTACAGGGTTTAATTACGTTTTTTTCTGAAGAGAAGTTAAGAAGAAGAAAAAGAAGAAATTTTAACTGTAATTCTATCAAAGTTGATCGTATAATTTTTTGCTGAAGGCCAAGACCCTACGAAAAACACGATTTTCACATTGATTTTGGTAACTTTGGAGGTAAGTTCAAACATATTTTTCAAAAAAGGCTGTGAAAAGATCGTAAATAGCTTTCTATTTTATGAAATATTTCTCGGAGTACACCTCATAAGATGCTCCAAGCTCCAAGGTCCAATTAAGACAAAGCATCGAAACTTTAATTACTCAATGACGTTCGCCGTCCTTCTTTATTAATTTTAACTTATAAATATTATAGCTTTATTATTATACCGAAACATATTTTTATTCAATCTATTCAGTTTACATTTATGGCAGTTTCTAACGTTACCTTTGATGTTAAATTAAGTTAAATCCACATTTTTAATGCCATTATTCAATCCAGAAAAACCTGTAATTATTTCTAACACTAAAACTACAAAAATTGGTTGGTTGCTCAAATTAATAAAAATAATACCTACTCAATTTTACACTGTAAAATAAAAAACTGTTTAGTTATGTTTTTGTTACAGAATAGGAAAACCAAAACATGTCTAAGATTACAGGATAATTTTAGAATTTGTGGGGATTTACAAAACTAAGTACGAGTATTTTGTGCGTTATTTGTGCATTCTTCGTTCACTTTAGTTGCGCGCTAAATGAATCAGAAAAATTATTAAGGATTTTATAGTAATTGATATTTTATAATTCTTAATTGGTGAATTAAGAAGAACAAAATGTCAAACTCGCCACAACAATCCTTTACAAAATATAGCTAGTCATTGAATTGAAAGGAGTATTTAATACAATATACAGGGTGCTTCCAAAAACTATATAAAAAGCACAACGTTCTAAAGAAAATTGTAAATTAAGGGCATTGTTTATTTGCTAAATTTTCTGACAGGTCTTTATTTGAAGTTGGAGGTTCCTTAGTGTCAATAAGACTGAAATATATGAATCAGCTCCTTGTTTTAACTTAACCATTTTTAAGGCAAATCTTCTACACCTACACACTTGACGCAAATACTTAAATCAAAAATAATTAGTTATTTTATTATCGAATGTTACCCATTTTTTTAATTAACGTCCATGAATTTTACAACCTGTTTTGGTACAAACAATCAGTAAAATGTTTAACAAAGAAGAGGAATAACATAGTAGGCGGGTGGCCCACTGGCTTATGCATTTGAGTGCTTAACAGGGACGGCTCGTACCAAATATTTTTGGGAAGTAGTAATAATAATACACAAAATAAAACATTTATCCGATTACAATGACAGCCAATCCTTAAATATGTTGTTCTTTAAATATATATCCTCATGAAAATGGTTTTCATAAACTTTTAGTTGAGTGCTGCTAACACTTTCAGATTTTGTGCCTTTATTATTAATTATTTTTGATAATTAAGTGTAGGGAACTTATTTGTCTTTAATTTAAATATAGTGTAACGGTTTTACAACGTTTATTTAAAACTTCGGTTCGTTGTGTGAATTATTTATTAACAAATATTAAAATTATTAAGCAAAGAAGGAACACGAAATAACAACTTAACACTAAAACACAACACTAATATTAATTCTAATACAAAACACTAATATTAACCCGTAACACTAATTAATTTATTTGTACAGTTTGTTTATTTATAACTATTCACGTATATTTATATTAACTTTACCGACGTACATATTCGCGACAGTTTATGTAGGCTGGATTAGACCAAAGTTCGCTAAGAGAATGCGTCTTATATATATGCAAGCTTCTAATCTAGAACTAATATCCAATTCCCGATAAGCCTAGTTTATTCTACGGGCGCCTAGAATTATCGATCGCGCCAAGAAACTTCGAGAAGGCGGATGACGCATGTGATCTCGCACCTGCTCTCCGCGGCTGCTGATGCAATTCGTTACAATAGCATTCATTTTAGGAATGTTTGTAAGCATAGTCGTACAAAAATAAGTAAATTCACGAATTGGTCAGTCAAAATACTATAAAACGCAGTTTTAAATAAATTGAGCTGATCATTATGCAGCTCATTTCTAGCTTTAATTTTGCGACATCCAGTATCATCGTAAGGCAGCGATGTCTACCGAACAATCAGATTTTCGAGTGCAGCTCGAACAAAATTGGTTGCAACCGTCTAAAAATGGTTAAAATTGGTAGAAACAACTAATAAAACGGTTGGTTACTCAACTTATTCTTGTTTTTACTTTTATTTCTAGAAAAATAAAGAAAATTCTAACACTAATTATAAAATGTAGGTGGGCTAATGTGACAATTTTTAATTCCTCACTTCTCAGGAAATATCTTTCATCAGTCACAAATGAAGTGCATGTCTCTGCATGCATTGCCTGCCCTGAGTTATGATTTCATTTGTCTGATAAGATTAAATGCAAAAAAATGGAAATTCCTGTAGAATGTTAAATAGTAAATGTAAAACATATGGTTCAGATGAAAATGAATATTAAATTCTTTTAGAATAATTAGAATTTATGTTATCTTTGGTTTTTTTGCTTTTTTTAATTTTATTTCTCAATACATAGCCTTACTTTTAGTTTGATTTAAATGTATTGGCAATTTATATATTTGTGTTTCTATTACTAATTAGTTTAACATTTTCTCGAATTTAATGATTTTAGTTTGAAACCTACAAGTATATGTCTTTTGTCAACTGATTTTTACCAAGATGGCTAAAACCAAATGGTTGAAATACCTACAACCCTGGTCGAATTATAAAGAAAAGTGAGTCTTTTGCTTATGTATAACGTGAGTAACAATGCTCTTAAAACTTGTTGTCAGTATTATCAGATCCTGCATTAAAGTTATGTAACAATCGTTAATTTAAGTATCGGATAGATAAATAATTTTATGAACATTTTCTGGTTCTGGTAGTTTTGCTAACTATTCTAAACAAAAATTGCATTTTATAAATTAATTTCAGCATCAATTCATTAAAAAATAGAAAATGATTGAACTGAAAAAATTCAAATGCTTGTAGAAAAGCAGGATTTAAGAAGACATAAATAAAATTGGCAATTAATTTGTTCTAAGAATGCAAAATGGTTGTTTATTTTTAAAATCAACTTTTCAAAAGATATTCAGTTGTTTGGTTGTTTTACAAAGAAGAATTCGAGCTGCAGCCATACATTTTCGACTTGGGTTTTCCAGGATATTTTTCACTTTTGTATTATCTGTGCTTCGATTTTAATAATAGTCTTTTTTATTAATTTAGTTTGAATTGTTTTAGAAAATAAAATCTAGGCATTGTACGCATTTAAATTCCTTTTGGCATTGAGTATTCATTTTATTTTTATATCGCATTGCTTCTACTGATTAGAAACCAAAACATTAGAAAAAATAAATAAACTTGAGTGAGTTCAACAATAGAAAAAACAGAACATTAGAAATACAAAATAGATTATTTGGTTTTTTAAGAACATTGGAAAAATGGAAATAAAAGAGTCGACGATCAATTTAGAAACGTTATAAACATAAGTTGAAAGTTATTGGGATTAAGAATTTAAAGAAGATAACAAGAGAATTTAAATTTAGAAGAAGAATACATTGGAAGAAAAATACAATTTAGAAGAATAGCATTTGACTAGACTTGGAAAAATTCTCAAGGTGAGTCGAAGCTATTCATACATTTAGTTTTTTTTATGGTCTTCCGAGTTATCATTTAGTTTTGATTAAACAATCTGTAACCTCTTATACCCTGCGGTGTGAATTTTTCACTTTTCCAAAACCGGTTTTTGGATTTTTCGTTAAAATTTGGTACAATTAAACCTTACAACGTACCTTCCAAATTACATTTTTGGAAATAACTATCATTAAAGTAAATCTACGGCAATTTTCTAAATCTTCTGTGCTTCAATTAAGCTCTTTTAAATTTTAATACGTGAAAAGGAAAAGGCAGATTTCCTTTAACAAATAATACAAATTTGATAGTTTTTATAGTTTATTCCTTGCAAGCTTCATTATTTTGGTTTAAATGCTGTTGCGTATCGTAAGCAAAGGAAATATTCGAATATTTTAGAATTATTGTTCAGAGCCATTCTGATTTGAATCCTTGCCTCCGTTCTAATATAGGTTCGGCCAAAAAAGAAACAAATATTCTAGACATGGATGTTAAAACATGTAGTCAGTATTATTATACGCATTAGAATTGTACAACCGAGTTAATGTAAATACAGCTACTAAATAATTTTATGAAGTAAATGCTTTGTTAAATGTATAGAAAATAAAGAACAATATGTGGATGTGATAAATGATAAACTAATACCTCAAATGAAAGAGTGGTTTCTTAATAATGATGGCATTTTCATGCAAGATGGGGCTCCTTCCCACACTGCTAAGGTTGTGATTAAACATCTTACTGAACAAAATATTCACTTCTCGATTGGCCGGGTAATAACCCAAATATTATGTTTCCAATTGAGAATGTTTAAAAGAAACTGAAAGATTTGATCACTTCTAAGTGTGTTACTGGCAAGGAAACCCTTATGGAACAAATAAATGATGTATGGCAGTCTAGCAACGAAATTAAGGAATTGATAGACTTTAAAGCCAGTTGGAGAGTTCAGATTATTATCTAAATAACAGTTCTGTATTATCAAACAAAAATTGGGCTCTGTCCTTCAAAGTTGTAGCTTTTGTATTAAATCTAATGCAATAAAATCTTGTAAGTTATAACATCAGAACATCCAAAACTCCAGTGAAGTAGGTAGTGCAAATAACATTAAACTTTTAATGTATCTTATATGAAACAAAAATTGTGAATCTTTACAACTTTAATTTATCAAATTATAAAACTTCTCGTTGGGCACAAATGTAAAAACAGAGTAACGTGAAGGATCTTCAGAATATTTAAGCAGCAAAATCCGAATCCCTTTAAAATTAAATAAGAGTGGCAGTAAGACTTCAAAGAAGTCGTACAGCCACAGAATTACAGCCCTTATTTTAAATAGCACCGAGGAAGAAATTGTAAATCCTGCGGCAGTACTTTGCTTAAAATCGGAGTATGGTAAAAAATTAACTGAAGGTCTAGTTTTGTTTATTTTTTTTATTATTAAAGCTTGTTGACTTTTCTATAAAGAATAAATAAAAACGCTTTTAAAAGTACGAACTTTTTCTATTTGTTATCTTTGATTTGTCAACTGCAGTAAAACGACACTCAAAATATTTCTTAGTGCTTTCGTATTCTTAAACGAAAATTGATAGATAACAGCCAGACAGCGACAATATTAAATCAAAGAATTTAACTTCGTGTCTGTCACTCGATTTTAACCAAAGTTAAACTACATCTACAATTTTGTATATCTTTAATTTCTTTTAAATTTTGTGGAAAATGTAATTTTATGTGTTATTGTTATTCTAAATAAAGATTGTATTCTATAAATTTATTGCGGCATACATATATTAAATAGTAAAAATGTAAATAACTTTTGCAAAGTATGATTCAAGAAGACATAAAATTAGCAATTATTTGGTTCTACGAATTCAGAAGAATTGTTTGGTTTATTTTACTTAATATACATTTGCTTCGTATATTGTTTGTTTTTGTATTTTTAGATTAAATACATAAGTTCGTTCTGAGTCCCATTACAGCTAGGCATTTTGCCTAAACTTTTTGTAAGTCAAACATGAAGACGTCAAAATTTAATATTCCAATCTTTGCATTTCTGCAAAGCTTTAACAAAATTTAAACTTCGTTAACTCAAAGGTTTTCCAAGTAAAATCAATACAGATGAGTTATTCAATTTTTAATGTACTGCTGGTTCAATATGTTTTTAAAAAACGAACAAAACCCAGCAAAACGTTGTACATACAACGATGTTACCCTCAAACATCATACATTTTTCAAAACAGTTAATAGAATAATGCCAATATTTGTCATCATAATACACTGAAAAGGTCAGTATGATGGGGCATAAAAGATAAACGACCGTAGTTTTCTGGTATTATTTGAGAACATCGCATTGTGTCCGCGATTTCATTCACAGAACATGTTATAGAATGATTTAGTGCTTAACTTCTGTGCAAAATCGAATAACTCCAAGAATTCAGCGAAACTAGTTCGCCCTATTCTTCTGAAGGGTGTGAGGATTCTCATTCATGTGAAGTTTAGAATTCCATTCATGTTTAACAAATACTAGTGTAAGTTTTAGTTGTCTGCTTGTGTAAATATCTGCAATAATTGTAATGATGAGCTTTAGTATATAATAGAGCTTCATTGTACTACATAATATGTGATGCTTTTTCAAAGAACATTCCTTGGAAAAAAATTACTAGGTTTTTGAATTCTTTGGAGAGCCTTTAAATAGTTTTAGAGAAAGAAACATATTTCAAGGCGAATTTTATTTGTTTATTGATTTATGTATTTTAAACTAAGCACACTTTTATTTTTATTAAGAAACGAATATTTCACCTAAATTTATTTACAATTCGTGCTTTATTTCCAACTGATTTTTAAATTTGCGAAGACCTGCTTTTTGAAGAAACTAAGATGTGAATTTCGTCGTTCAATCATGATCCAGTATCAAAGGTTAAAGCTATTCAGAAAAAGGTTAAAAATGTCATTGAAACCGATTTTAATAATTTTAAAAGAATCAGATTGAAGTGCTTGGTCAGAACTCAACACTCAAAAAACACAAAACAGTTCTACGGTTTTAATTTTTTATAGTTTATTTTATTTTTTTATTTTTTTTTATTTACTTAATTGTTGTAATTAGAACATAATCAATGTAGAAATAGCTGCCCATACACGTAGAGATGTTTTAGCTTAATATAGGCAACCAGTTCTGCAGAGAGCTCTGCATTCTGCTTATAATTTACTTCCTCAGATTTGAAGAATTTCCAATTTTGTAATAAAAAAATTAAATTTTAGTTAAGGTCTTGTTTGGTTATATTATACTGAATATCCAATTTTTTACAATAAAAAAATTATAGGTTTGTTCGGAGAAACGTACATAAATTTGTCGGTCTAATTGTCTTTCATAAGGGTTTAATTGATTATTATCCTTGGCAAGTTAAGTCCTTAAATAATAACGTAAATTTATCAAATCACCTAAAAAATTCCTCGAGATTCATAAGCATAGTTTGAAAAATTAGTCGGCAGGAGCCAAAAATTTGTCAACATCTTGCCCTATTGTCCTAGCACCTTTATCCTGGCGGTAACCGCCCTTTCACAAATCAACCCCTGAACTGTCTACTGTATAATACAGCGGACTATTTTGTGTATCAAATCGTGTAATTCCAGAGGCTGGTGCGGACCTCCCTTGACATAAAACCAAACGGGGTTATGGATTTTGCACTTCACAATGCAAGCGGTTGACAAAGAGGTGCGAACTGTAAAACACCTGGTTTATTTTATTTGTAATTTTTTTTACCCTCACGCCCCTCCGATGCCACCGCTTATTCTAACTTACAATAACTTTTAGGTTAAGGAAAATTATGGTAAAAGGAACGAGGCGTGTGATGATATGTGGAACTCGCCGTAACCTCCTATCTTTTGTCCTTTGTAAGGACAATAAAACACGGTCCATATTTAATATATTTCGGACCAAAAGATGACGCAAAAGTCCTCCCAAAACTGCCCTAATACATCCAATAGGATATGAATTGTAACCCTTGTTATGTGGTTTATGGACGAACGTGAATGCCTTTCCTTGTCTATTTTTAATTTTTGTTTTCAGGACGAGTTTTTCTGTAATCCTTACTTAAATCCTGGGATATTTAATTATTGCTTTCAAAATAACGGTTACTTAGAAACTTGTTTGTTGTCTTTATTGTAAATGTATTAGAAAATAACCAAAAAGCCGTTATTATTCTTAATTTTTTTCAAGGAACCATCACAGTCAAAATTATTCGCTTAAATTTTACATGGAAAACTTAAACCGAGTACTTGTTTTTAAAATGATTTTTACATTCTCCTAAAGATGCCAAAACTTAATAATTTCCCCTTTAAAATTAATTTCAGTTCTCTTATCTAATCTAATGAGAAAGCTGTTCGTTATTTAGCAAAAAGGATAAAATATTTCTTTGTTGGCAAAATATGGAAAAATTATCAGTAAAAATGTTCTTTATGGGGGTAGTTTATGTACGCCAATTGAAATTCAGTATGATATTATATCACATACGTTTTTGGAAGTATTATTGTGAGCAATATCGGCAGGAACTACGTGACAAACATTTAGCCCTGGCATACTCACCCTAAAGCACATTTACGTCTGTACCCAAATTGAAATTACACGGTACTCACTTTGGTGCAAGATTAATCGATTGTATTTGTTTCGTGTAATGAATATTCATTTTTCAATTATTTGATATTTTATTTTACTGAATATAAATTAATTTTGAAAAATCTGACAAGGAAATACTGTTTCAGTTCGTATTAAAAGTTGGTAGCAGGGTAACCGCTACTTCGAGCAGTATCCTCAGATTTTAGCCTATTTTTTAGTAATAAAACAATTGTTATTATTTAAATTTTTGTCAACATGTTAACAAGTTGACCCAATCAATCAGCAAAAAATATATTTGTCACCAACTGAAAGGTAAAAGGTTGATCACGATGATTTTATAAAATTGATTCAAACTCTTTAAAAACATAAATTCGGTTACCTCACCAAACCAAATATTCACATTTATGGAAGAAAAAAATACAGTAACTCATAAAGTCAAGAACATCTCAGAAATTGGGTGTTGTTGTAAAAGGGTATCCTTAATAGTAAAAAACTAAACTTTACTGCCAATTTTTTTATGGTAAGTACTCGTAACTAATTGATAAAAAGTATTCTACTACCCATAACGGATTGAGCTCTCGAAACATCTGCGAGGGTCCTTTTTAAACGGGCCCCAAAAATATGTACGTCAGCTTATGAGATCAACGCCGTAACAAATATTAGTAAATAGAAAGAGGCGTGCATATTAAATAAACCTGGTACATCATCAGGGACGGTCCAAATGTTGTTATATTACGAAGTATTGGATAAATAAATAAAAAAATTACAGTTAGAAATTTATATATAGTAACAGTCACCTTTTTAAAATAAGATTTCCTTTTTTTATTAAAAAAGGTAATTTTTGCTGTTTTAATTAAATATAAATGTTTGATAAAATGGTTTTTTGATCTGGAATGTGAGACTATCCAATATACCACGAATAACAAGGAAAGTACAAATACATATAAATATCTTAATTTTTGAAAATTAGAAAGAAATTCCGCTGATTTCGAAGTTTTTTGAGACTCTTTTTTATTCATTGTTAATTGTCTCCAATTTCTCAGACCCATTTCATCTAGATCGTAGATCTCATATAACTGCCTCCATCCATTTTGTGCGAGGCCTCCCTCTCTTTCTTCTTCCTGTAATTCCTCCAGCTAGTATGTACTTGTTTTGTTGGCTTTTCTCCCAGCATCCTTGTGACGTGTCCTAACCCACGCAATCATTTGTGATATTTGTTATTAGTGGTTGTCTATGTAGCTGCATAACCCATATTCGGTCTTCTTATGCAAATATTATTTTCTTCCACCGTAAATTCTTCTCACTTTTCTTTCCCATATTCCAAGTGTTTCTCTCTCCTTCTTATTTAACTTTTAACTTCCACAACTCACTACTATAAATATCCGTTGGTCTTGTAATTGTTTTATACATTTTAATTTTCGTATTTCTCGAGATATGCTTTGAATTAAAAACATTTTTTAAGCCCCCTAAGCATTTTAAATCTTTAGCTAGTCTCTCCTGTATTTCAGATCTTTCCTCATTCTTGCTAGTTATTGCAACACTGTACACAGAGTTCCATCCTTTGTCACCATTTACATCTTTTTATTTTGTGTTGCATCTTAGTCTTCGTTTTGTTTTCCCTTTATTAATTTTCAGGCCTAGTTTCTTTGCTTTATTTTCAACTTCTTTTATTGCACCTATTAAGTATTTCTTAGTTCTTGCCAGGATAACAATGTCATCTGCATATGTCATAATCTGAATTAGTTGGTTATATGTATATTTTACCTGTAGTTTTTACGTTACTTTCTCTAATAACTTTATCCAAACTATGTTGAACAGGGTTGTCGAAAAAGGGCCCCTTTCCCCTAACCCTCTAATAACTCTACATTTTTCTGTTATATGGCCGTCTGCCAGTATTTACTAATCTGTCCCTCGATGTCATTTTTACACCGTATAATCATTTTAGAGATGTCCATCATAGCTGTGTACAACCGCTCCCTTTTGCTAATATCGTAGGCTTTTCCGAAATCAATAAAAATCATGTGAAGTGATAATCTTTGATCTATATTGATGTCTAAATATTTGTTTTAATATGAAGACTTGATCCATCGTTGCCCTATTTTTCCGGAATCCGTATTAGTACTGTCCTACTACCTCGTTTGGTTTGTTTTTTATTGCTACTGCTAGTATTTTATAAGGAATATCTATAAGCGCCATGCCTCTGTAATTTTCACAGTTTGTTATGTTACCTATTATGTGTAGTAGGCAAATTAAAACCTCCCTCCATCTTGATGGCATAATTTCTTCTTTCCATATTTCTTCCAAAATTTTATGTACTCGTATGTTTCTTTCGAGTTTATCCTCTCCTGTTTTTAGCGTCTCATCAATGTAGATGTAGAGTGTAAAGTGAGAGTCCACGAAGAGCTCTCTGAAGCATTCTCTGCTAAAACAGAACCGAGGCAAGGAGATGCCCTGTCAGGTATAGTCTTCAACATAGCCCTCGAGCATGTTGTGAGAGAGGCCGAAGTAAATCAAAGATGTACTGTAATGAATAGCGCTGACGATTTACAAATCATCGCACGCTCTAATAGACAGCGTGTCGAAACCCTCAACGTAATTGAAGCGGCTGGTGATAAAACGGGCTTCTAAATAAACTCTGGCAAAACAAAATACATGCCAACAAAAGAGGACAAGGCCACATAACAGACCCAGCAACGGGGAAACATAAGTTCCAAAATGTCTCAGACTTCACATATCTAGGCTCATCAGTGAATAACACGAACAACATCTCCATGGAAATTAAACGACGCATTCACCTCGCGAACTGAGCATATAACGGCCTAATAAGACACTTGAAACCTAACATCTTCTCCAGGAAAATAAAGTGTCAAATGTACAAGACCTTGATCAGGCCAGTTCTCATATACCTATAGATCGAAATCCTGGACAATGACCAAAGCAGACGAAAAACAACTGGCAACATTCGAACGTAAAATACCTAGGCACATTTATGGGGGAATTTGTGAGAATGGACTCTTGAGAAGACGTTTCAACTTCGAATTGTATCGAGCATACGAATAACCAAATATCGTGAAGTTTATTAAAATTGGGCGGTTACGGTGGATGGGACATGTAAAAATGATGCACGAATCCGAAGTTAACAACAAGGCAACGGCCAGAGGGAAGAAGGTCAGTGGGGTGACCAAAGGTAGATGACCTTTAGGATCTCAAGGCCAAAAATTGGTGAGTCAAGGAGCGGAATAGGGGCTGAATGTAGAGGGACTCTACAGCAGGCCAAGACACAAGGGTTGTGGAGCTAGTCCTGATGATGTTTTTAGTTTTTAGCATCTCTGCTGTTATTGAATTTTCACCTGGCGCCGTGTTACTATTGAAAAGTTTGGTTATACCCTTTATTTCTTCTATACTTGGTGATTCGCATACATCATTTTCTTAAGTTTTATTCCATTTCTTCCTCTTCGTCACTTTCGTCTTTTGTTTTTAAAACATCTGTAAAATATTCTGTTCATCTGTTCAAACTCTCATTGATTCCACTTACTAGTTGCCCCTACTTATCTTTGGAAAATATCAATTTCTGTTTGAAACTTCTACTTTGTTGTTTTACACCTTGATAAAATTCCCGTGCCTGTTTTTTAACATAGGGATTAAGTTAAGTAGGTTATGCCAGATTCAACTAAGTTTAGGTTAGGTTAGTTTAGATTGTTAGGCAAGTAAGGTTATGTTAGATTAAGTTCAGTTAAGTTAGGTTAGGTTAGATTAGCTTAAAGTAAATTAGGTTAGCAGTAGCTCTTTTCTTTCTCTTTCTTTTTGTGTGTGTCTTGTATGCGTGTATAGCCAATCTACTCGGAATCGCCTTTTAAGACTAGTACGTCAAGATAGACGGCTGTGTCATGTGTGTGTTACTATAATACGTGTGTAGTGGTCTTGTTACTCTGTCTCATAGATCAGTCTTCCGAGTAGAGCACAGTTAATTAAGCCCAACTGTGAATGGTCTCACCAGGCCTAGTACCGATCCCAGAGGCCTGAGAAAAATCTCCACCAACGTAGGGATTCGAACCCGGGACTTACAAGATGCAAGCCTGGCCTGGCCTTCTTACAGCTGAGCTACCTGGCTTCCCCAGGTTAGTTCGTCCTATCCACGCTGGAGTACCACAAGGTTCGATAATGGGGCCGATACTTTTTAACATATATGTTCACGACATCCCACAATTAACAAACACTGAGATTGCTATGTATGCTGATGACACGGCTTTACTAACTCAAAGTAACAACCTCCAAGAAGCCTCAAATAAACTGCAAGATAGCATAACTACGATCTCATCATGGATCGATAAATGGCACATAACCCTTAACCCAAACAAATGTCAAACTAAAGTTTTCACCCTACGACGCATCACAAATCTGAATAATATTATAATTAACAACGAAGAAATTCCTTGGAACAAGCGCGACGATGCTGTTAAATACCTAGGAGTATATCTAGATAAGCAATTAACATGGGGCTTTCATATTAATAAGAAATTAAACGAAAGCTATGCCAGACTCTCCATGTTATTCCCTATAATAAATAGAAACAGCTCATTGCGTATAGATTGCGCTATGCTAATATATAAAGCAATAATTCGACCGGTAGCTACGTACGCGTGTGTAATCTGGGGCTCTGCTTCGCCAACGCACATCAGAAAAATTCAAATCTTGCAAAACAAAATTTTGCGAATAGCTACCAATTCTCCATGGTATGTAAGAAACCAACAGCTACACAAAGAACTGGGAATACAAACTATTGAACAGTTTATTAAAACAACAGCGGTAACATTTTTCAGAAATATAAACAGTTGTGCAGGAGCTACTCATTATAACTTAGGAATCAGAAATATCCATAACCGTTTAAAACGTAAACTGACCCAAGACATTATTTCATTAAACAGTAGTGATAGTGACTAAATGTACCATAAAAAAAACTGTGTAGTATAGTGATTGGGTACCCCCTTGGGATATCCCACACGTGTTAGTAATGTTAAATGTAAACATTCAACAGAATCATGCGTAGCACGTGTTGCTGAACTGATTACAAGTTTTAAAAGAAAGTACCTAGTAGCAGTTAGATAGTAACGCAGAAAATAAAAACTGCGAAAGTTAATTCTGAAACTAAGGAAATTAATTACGATAGCTGTAAGTAAATGACATTTTAACTAAAAGTCGATCCGATGTGAATCTGCTATAAATTTTGTGCTGACAAATTGGAAAAGTGAGCTAGATTTGAATACAAGTATTGTGGCTGTGTTTTTAGACTATAAAAGAGCTTTTGAAACTATCGGCAGACACCGATTAGTAAATAAATTAAATCATGATATCCGTGGTACTGAAAATGCATGGTTTCAAAGTTACCTTACATCGCTTCCAGACAACTTTATATGGAAATAAAGAATCTTTAAAATCACCAAATTAAATCTAGAATTAAAAACCATTTCTCAATGGTTAGAAGTTATCAAGTTAACAAATTACAATTGAATGTCTCGAAAACTAAATTTATGATTATTTCAAATAAAAATGTTCAGTCAGCTAGCTAAAATAAAAATAGAAAATATGGACTTGGAAAAGATTGGCCAAATTAAATACTTAGGAGTAATTATAGATGATAAATTAAATTTTAAGAAGTACGTAGATTATATCATCAAGAAAGTAGCTCGTAAAATTAGTTTACTGGGCAGGATATCTAACAAGCTTACTATACAAGCAAGAATTAATGTTTACAAAATAACATTGCCCCACATTTTGATGACTGTGCAAGCATTTTGTTTCTCTGTCAAGAAACAGAATTAAAATATTGCAAAAGCAACAAAACAGAGCTATGCGTATACTACAGTGTTCAAAACTTACTAAAATTACTTTAATGTTACATCTCTTGCAAATATTTATAATTGTGAGAAACAGTATGTAGTTAAGAATAGTTTTTAAGCAAATATTGGACACTCACTGTAAACTCTTTGTATGATTAATGTAAATTAGTAATATTACTTACTAAATAAAGCACATATTATTATTATTAATTTAGTTTTAATAAAGACAAAACAAAACAAATCACAAGTTATTTTGAAACCCCATCGCTATATGTTTGAAGAATTATTTTTTAAAGCCTTTGACTGGGTAATTTTGAAAAGTTATTGAAATAAATTTACTTTTAATAAAGGCGAATAAAATAAATGATACACAATCACGAATACGAGTACAAATATAAAATGCCAGTTCATGGCACAAAATTCAAATTTAAAATTTTGAATCACATTCGGGTTCACTATTTTTCTATTGAAAGAATCAATTAGAACATTAAAAAAATTTTAAAAATTGTGCATTTGAATCTTTTCTGACATTTTTGAAATTTAAGGGTTATCAAAACTAAATTTCCGAACCTTCATTTTTATTGCTTATCATTCGAAAGAAAAAATGTAGGAAATTTAGAAGATATTACATAAAAGTACTTGGAAATAATGGTTTATTCAGACCGAACATAACCCGGGGGTTATTTGTTCTTTCTTCGAGCGACAGAAATAATAAATTACAAACATATTGGTGCACATTGTCGCCAATGTAACCAAACCTCAAAGCATTTTCGGCTTTGACTTTACATTTGAACTATGAATGGAGAGTTCGGTCTCCCTAGTTAGTAATAGCCTTTAATGGGCCCATTGCTATGAAATATGGAACGTCTCCCTCGGGTAACATGCACAATGCTGATGGTTTTGCAGGAGACGTATGGTTGGTATCGTTTCCATTGTGTTCCCGTTCTAGTGCCGCATAATGTTCTGAATAAACATTTGCCTCACAAATTTTACTTATGCACTCTTGCTATATTTACTTAAATACTCGATATTTTAACACTCGACAATCCAAATGAGATTATCAACCCTAAAAATTGAGTTTTTCAATATTTAATTGTTTGTTAATTTACATAAAAATACATAAATCCGGGTTTTTGATTTTTCAGAATTTTTTTCTGGAAATATAAATCTGGAAATTTTATCCAGAAAACAAAACATGAGTTGCCCAACTTTTGGAAAAGTAAACAAATTTTTTTAAATATATAGTTTTACCAAGTTCCACTTATATTTCTTTGTTGTAAATTATAGAAACACAATCTGATGACTGATGATGGTTTTAGTTCGAAACATGTAATTTAGAATTAAGGGTTATGAGTCATTCAACAGACTTCAAAATCTACTCTTAAGCTAATAATTTTGCAAAATCCATTGAGAAGGCAGTTAACTGACATTAAATATTTAATTTCTGTATTTCTCTTATTTCTTACTGAAAACTTTAAATGGATTTCTTTGATAACCTAATAACATCCACCGTTTTAAACGTATCCCGAGGTGTTTTCCAACAATTCTAGTTTCCATTGTGTTTATATTTGAAATGGCCCGAATAAATATTTGCCCTAAAAATTTTACACCTATTTTAAAGAAGCAGTGGTGTCGCAAGCTGTATTTATTTAAATATTGGATCCTAAAAATTCAGCAATCAAAAATCGCTTAAAGCAAGCCTGGGGGATTTACGAAAGGAATTTTATAATTTATTTTGGAAAAAGCAGAATATTTTATTTCGAATTCATAACACGGGCGTGTATCATTTTCCCCACATAAAACTCATCTCAGACCTGAGGCAATAAAAAAATCAAAGAAAAGACGAAGTCAATCGTTTCACAAGCAATTACGTCTTTTCTGTCTTGCAGCCCCGTCCTCTTATTATCAAAGAATTCCTCCTGTAACAGAATACTTTTACTGAATAGGAACGATTAAAGCTAATAAAATTTGGGTCAACCATTATTTTGTGCGTTTTACATGCATTTTATGGGAACATAAAATTTCGTTGTTGCGGTTTTGTCTCTTAAGAAAACAATTTTGGAGACCATTGTGTCGTAATTGGTGTCAAAAGTGAAGATATAATTTAAAATTCAAACCGTCTGGGCGTTGCCAAATAATCGACCAATTCTATTCTATTTAAATTAGGGTTGAGACATCGTAAAATGCTTATACCTAAATAGGCAAACAATGCAAAATGCTAAATTTGTAGAATACTTAAAAAGTATCTAATTGTATACAACATCCGGCAAATTGTAAGCAAATTGAAAAAATCTGTCTATTTTCGTATGCTTACAGTTGGGGTTAAAGTGTTTTTGTTTGTTAGAAAACTTCGTGGAATATTAAAACAGGTGCGTCCTCGATAATCAAATTTGTCAAGTGTGAAACTTCAAACATAAAAATGTAATTAAGGCTTAAGTGTAAACATCCGGAGCTTTGATAACTCAATGTTTGAAGACAATATTGACAAATTTGGATAATTGTCTTGAAAGTTTAGGATATTTTCTAAAAACATGCTCAACTTCAGACCTGAAAATATGATCGAAGTTTTATTTACTCTTAATATAATTACCTAAACTCCAAAAGTTAAGTAACATCCGTTGTAAAGTTATACACTCAACAATGTGCCCAACTTCAAGATTTATTATATTCAAAATGAGAATACAGTAAATTTTCAAAAAGTGAACGAACTTTTACGGATTGTATTAAAGAAGTAAGATTTAAACATTTATATTTTCGAAATCCTAAGATATGTCAAGCATCTAAAAATGTGTTTATTCCGCAAAAACCTGTATGTATTTAACACTTGGGTATTAAAAATAAATTTTAAAATTATTTACTGCAAATGAATCTTTAAGAAAATCTAGGCAGGTGTGACCAAAAAGCACTTGTGATTTGTGATCAATCTCAAAACACGAAGCTTAACTTTCAGTAACAACGTCTTCACTAATAAGTTTGTATAAGATAAGGGTAAAGAAAATTTTCGAAATTTATTAGTTATTAATTGTAAAAACTAAAAATACAGCCTTACAAATTAATCGAATAATTTTCAAAATTCGATAAAATGAATGGTTTTTTTGAATATTTATTAAAGAAGGAAATATTAAAGATTCCTCGATTTTCAAAATATTTTCAGAAAATTCTAAGAAAAATATAGCACGATTAATCTAAAAATGTGTTTGATGTGCGGAAAATAGATTTCTAACTTAAGTTTCAAGAACTATAAAAATTTGGGCAGGACTTTGAAACGTTGGTATCTAAAGAAGAAACTTGTGATCAATGAGAAAACATGTCAAAATTTATTATTATTATCATCATTATCAGCCTGCAACATCCCTATGTAGGGCAAAGGCCTCCCTCTTTTCCTTTTCGTTTATATTTAATTCGAAGAGCCCAAATTTTTAGCTTAATAATTTTTGAAATAATCATTGATAAGATCTTTAAAACTTAGTCTTTATAATTCTCCTTGTTACTATAAGATAAGAAAAATGAAATGTTTTAAAATTTTCAAATTTCGATAATTCGGTATTTACTTTTAAGAATTAGAAAATCGAACGGATTTCTTGAAGATATGTTAAAGAAGCAGGTTTCAAAGATATGTATTACAATTTCAAATACTTTCAGAAAAATCAGGCGGGATTAGGTTAATTTAAAAATGTGTTTATTTTGAGCAAAGCAGATTTTTGTCTTAAGGTTCAGAAATTTGGTAATAAAAATGCATTTTAGGATGCCATAAAAATCGGTACGAAAATTTTATCATCCCAAAAACATACACGATATACTACCTAATTATTTTTATTAAAAAAAAAATGAATTTTTTAAGTATTTATTAAAGAGGCAGGTTTTAAAGATTTCATCAATATCGAAATACTTTCAGAAATATCTAAGAAAAATCAGGCACGATGGTCAATCTAACAGTATATTTATTTTTGGTGAAAATAAATATCTAGCTTAAGTTGTCAGAAAATTTGTTATGAAAATTTAGACAGGATTTTTGAAGGTTAGAACCTAAATAAAGCCTGTCGATTATGCCAACAATGTGTCAGAAATTTATGTTTATGTTTAATCTGAAAAGCTCGAATTTATAACTTAAGTTTCAGAAATTATTAACAATTAACGTTTTCAAAAATAAGTCGTTATAAGTTTTTCTGTTTGTATAAGATAAGAATAATGAAAATTTTTGAAAGGTTATTAATTATAAAGGCTAAAAGTACTACAGCATTATAAAAAATTTAATTTTCGATAATATAGCGTAACTTACTTTTACAATCTGCAAAACATTGACTACATTTTTTTAAAGATTTGTTCTTCTTCTTTAGAGTGGCTACCCTTTACAGGGCGTTGCCGATCCTCTCTCCATATTATGCCCGTGGTGAGATTTATTAAAGAAACAAATTTCATCAGTTTCGAAATATTTTCAGAGAAATCTAAAATAATCAAACAAGATGATCAATCTAAAAATGTGTTTAGTTTCGAAAAAATAGAATTTTGGCTTAAGCTTTAAGAATTTAGCAACAGAAATAAGTTTTAGAGTGACAGGGAAATTTTTATGGAAATTTAGTTACACAATAAAAAATGTAATATGTACTGTATTAACACTAATTTGTGGTGCCAGCAGATCCACTCTTATTCGGAATTAAATTTACAAAACATATAATTTTAATAAGGATCAAATGCCATAATTTACCCTAACTAGTGCAAATAGTACTACTTACAGAAGTACAAAGGATCTTTAATCGTGTTCATATTTACTATCAATTTTGTAGCGTAGTTTGTTAAATTAGCACCACCTGTTGTTAGGTTTTTTCTTTATTTTAGATAATTTGAACATCAACTCTTGTTATTGTGTACCAATATTTTAGTGAATTCAGTACCTAATGAAATATAGCTAATCTTACCATGATATATTGATAAATTTACATTAACCCGAGTTTAATTTTACATATACTAAAAGCTATGCCGTTATTGGTCGAAACAGCTTTTAAAGAAAACCTCGATGTATTCTCAATCGCCGTAACAACCAAAGTTTAACTTTTTAATAGGATAAGAAAAAAACAGCAAACACGAGTCCTGATATTTTTGTCTACCCTGTTAAATAGTTTTTCAGCTGCAGAAAACCACTTAACCACATTTGTATTTTCCTTAAGCTGTTTTTACTACGCTATACCAATTCTATCTTGGATTACAAAGGTGACAATTGTTATAAACCTCACTCTATAATAAAATAGGCATTAAATTATTAACAAGATAAATACGACCCAGTTTATAAAATGCTTAGGGGTGTGTGATTGCCTAACAAACACGATCGTAGGCAATTCGGGAAAAATTCAGGATTATTTTCAATAACTACCTAAATAGCAAAATGGAAAAGTTCGTTCTTATTAACAATGCAAAATTGTTTCATTCAGTTTCATATACCAAATGCTTAATAATTTTCCTTGCAATTACCAATTCTCCAGGAATTTCAAATAAAATAAGATTAACTTTCCTTTACGCAGATATCAAAAATTAACATAAAAATGATAACCCAAGGCACTTGGAGCCGCCATATCACTGGAGAGAATTAATCTACGGCGTCTTATTTTTTATCATTTAAACAAAATATGTGTTTGGAATGCAAGTATTACAATTTTTTTTCCTATTCAGTAATTTCTCCAGTTGAAACTGCAATATAAAGCGTCAAAATTTCCATTTGCTGTTATCTTTGATAGTTATATGTGCAGTTTGACTATTTAATATAACAAAAGTAATAGCACAAATTAACAACAATAATTTTTTGGAAAAATAATAGAAGTTACCTTAACTTTTAAAAGATCAATTTTTTCAAAACTAATTTTCATATTTTAGTTAACTTTACACTTCACACAAAAGGCAGAATATATTGTTATCTCATTGCGTTTTGTTAAGTTAACTCGTTGCGGATTTCACATTACAGAATTTGGAGAAGTTGCAGAAAAAAGAAGTTAGATTTTACATAACTCGGTTGGTTTAATAGTCTCTCTGTTTCTATCACATAAGTGCAATAAAAATTTTCTAAATTTATTAATTGCATTAAGCAAAAAATTATAACTTTAAAAATTAATCACAAAAATTTTGAAAATTAAAAAAGTGTACACATTTTTTGAAGATCTATTTATTTAAACATTAAATAAATTGAGCGGATTTTTGAAGATTTATTAAAGAAGCAGATTTTAAAGATCACCGAAATGCTTTCAGAAATATCTAAGAAAAATCAGATACGATGGTCAATCTAAAAATGTATTTATTTTTGGTGAAAATAAATACCTGGTTTAAGTTTCAAAAATTGGAGAGAAATTTTTATGAAAATTTAGACAGGAATTTGGAAGGTTAGAACTTAGAACCTAAACAAAGCTTATGATCAAGCCAAAATTATTTAAGCCGAAGAGCTTGAATTTATAGCTTAAATAATTATTAGAAATGGTTTTCAAAATAAGTCTTTTTAAGTCTCTCCGTTTTTATCACATAAGTTCTGACGAGTTTTTAAAATTTATTTATTTTAAAGACTAAAAATACGGATTTAAATATTAATCGTAAACGTTTTCAAAACTTCGATAATGCAGCGTATTTACTTTTAAAAAATAAAAACTCCAACGAATTTTTTTGACAGATTTTCCGAATATTTTCAAGAAATTTAAAAAAAAGTCAGGTATGATTTCAATTTAAAAATGTGTTTATTCTGGGGAAAAAAATTCTGGCTTGGGTGTCAAAGATTGATTAATAAAAATGCATTTTAGTATTATTTACTTTTATTATTTATTTAAGAGGGAGGGATTTGGAACGTTAGTAGCTAAACAAATACACATACAAATTCGATAATATAGCATATTTATTTTTAAAGAAAAAAAAATCGAACGGGTTTTTAAGAGATTTATTAAAGAAGCAGGTTTTAAAGATTTCTCGATATTTAAAGGACTTTCAGAAAAATCAGGTACGATGGTCAATCTAAAAATGTATTTATTCGGGGGAAAACAGATATCTGGCGTAAGTTTCAAAAATTGGGTAATAGAAATGCATTTTAGAATTATTTACTGGTTGAGAACTTTTATGAAAATTTAAGTAGGAATTTGGAACACTAGAAGCTAAAGAAAACGTGCACTTATTCCAAAAGCATGTCTTAATTTTATGTTTATATTTAATCTGAAGAGCTCATATTTAAAGCTTAACTTACAGAAATAACTACTAATACGTCTTGAAAAATAAGTCTTATTGTGTTTATAAGATAAGAATAATTAAACTGTTCTAAATTGATTAATTGTAAAAGCTAAAAGTGCAGCCTTACAAATTAATCGTAAACATTTTCAATATCTTAATACTCGTGATGTAGCGTATTTAGTTATTTTTACAAATTAACGAAGTTAAACGATTTTTTTAAATATTTATTAACAAAGCAGATTTTAAAGGTTTCATGGCCAATCTAAAAATTTATTTTCTAGTTTAAGTTTCAACAACTGGGTAATAAAAATGCATTTTGGAATTATTCACTGTGCCAGAGAAATTTTTATGAAAATATAGGCAGAAATTTGGAAGTTAGTAGCTGAAAAAGAAGTATATTGTTTAATTTATAGCTTGTCTTATTATTAATTATTAATAATTTCTTTGAAATGGGATTTTGGAAGTCTTTCCACCTTTATAAAACATAGTCATGAAAATGTTTACAATTTATTAAATGTATTGTATTATCTGTAATCTCTTATACCTTTCGGTGTCGAGGCTGGTGCGTTAACGTATGAGGCTCTACGCGTGCAATGCACAACCCGGCGCGTCTCGGTGGGTTACGAAAATGTAAAAATAAAAATACAGCCTTAAAAATTAGTTTTGAAAATTGAAATTGAAGCAGATTGGGCGAAAACCTATTACAGGAACAAATTTTGCAAAAGCAGATGTTAAAATTTCTTTTTGACTTTCAAAAATTTAAATTTTCCAAAATTTGCATAAACATTTCTGAAATTCAGCTTCAACTTATTTCCAAAGCTCGTTCGTTACATTGCTTCTTTCAAAGGTTTATTTTTTAATTTATTATTTAATATGTGCCAAACACAAATTAATAGTTTGATAATCAAAAATAAAGTCATAAATTATAAAACAAAATGGGAAGAATTAACTTTACAGCTGATAAATTAAGAAAATAGTAAAAATGTGTACATTTTTTTTTTAGAAGTCAGGGAATTTAATTTTTCACAAGGTAAGAGTTTATTTTGCAGTTATTTCCAAAAATGGTCATTATTTGTTTTAAAAGAATTGTTTCTTGCATCATTTTAGAAATGAGTAGATGTATATAAAATTCTAACATTATCAAAGAGACGAAAAATGAAGACGTTTTAATTAGCTTAAGTAACAAACACGTAACGTAATGTCTTGTAAATCATGATACGTCGTTGATTGGCAGCCGTAATTGAAGTTAATTATAACATCAAAATAATCGCCTAGGCGTTGTTAAAGGAAGGATCAATAATTAAGTTAGCTAGGTTAATGATTAAATATTAAAGTTAATTATTATTTATTAATCGATTACATAGAAATCCTGGCAGTTCTGTTACCGAGTCCGAAAGTTAATTATAAATGAACGTTAACGGAGTTATTAGTATTAAATATTTAACCGATCCGGTCTTCGAATATTTCAAGAATGAATCTTCCATTGATGAGAAAACGCAAAAAGGTTGTTTACTATGTGAACAAGAATTAAGCGAAACGATTTCCGGGAAGTGGATTGCGAAGCAAATTAGCGGAATGTCTAAATAGTCTAAATGGGAACCGTTTAAAGTAAAAAATTGAATCCAGGAAAAATGAAACGTAATCGTATCGCATGACAACGTACGTGAAAACGTCGAGAACGACAGCAGCAGGTTGAAGTACCGATACACGTAGGCTGGCATAACCAACGTATAACAATAACATCCATTCGTAGCGAGCACATATGTTTTACAAAAATTGTATATAATTTCGTACTTATTTTTTCCTCTACAATGGACGATAAATAATAGGAGTAAAGGAATAATATCAATAATTATGGCAGGCAAGTAGCAGATCCATGTGCCGTGTTCACATAAGTACAGAGTTGGGACATGACCATGCAACCAGAGGACGAACCTCCGGAAAACGTAAACCGACTAATTATATAATATACATTGAATATGGGATACGCTTATTTGTCATACGGTTAAGGTAAATTACCCCTTTGTCTAAACACCCGCTAAATTATGCAACAAATTACCACTGCGTAATTGGAAAATATAACAGTCCAGGAACGCTGCGATGGCTGACTCTTCCGATTTTTTTTTTTATTATGTGGGAACAGTTACTACCATTAAATTTAATTGAGAACACTATTATGTTAGCTTTAATAGACAAATTAGGAAGATTTGTATGTCTGTAATGACTTAAATATGTATGAGAAAAAACAAAACTATTAACGAATACTTTTGTATGTACGAGTATTTTAATAGACAATTTTTACAAACAATGCAAACTTTGAAACGTGTGAATTATTAAATTATTAGTTTTTAATTTCAAACCACTAAAAAGAACAATCTAAAAGAGTTGGATAATTAAACAGGCCGTGAAACGCTCGTGACTATTATAACGTTTTATAAGCATTGGGAAATCGACATCGAAAGCCCAAATCAAAGAAAATTGTGAAACAAATTCTAAAATCGTCAATTTCAGTAAAAAGTTGCGGTTAACATGTTTTTCTATTAACACTCCTCAGAAATGAAAAAATTAAATGTCGGAGCCACACGGTAGATGAATAATTAATTCCTCACTATTACCAGCTTCTAGTTATTAAGATTTTCTGCTCTTACTAAATGAAAGGTATTTATTCTGTCAAAAGAAATTAAAAGTGGTAGGTATATTAATTTGTAAGTAAGTACATACTTAAATGATGTTTCCCTGTACACCGTTTTTAAGAATTAATCGGAGTTACTACTGGTAGATTTAACACCATACAGTACTCGAAAATTTATTTTTATTTACAAACTCAACTACATATTTTCAGCTAGAGATTCTGATCTCAGATTTAATAAACAAATAAAAAAAATTTAAAACTCATTAAAGAAAAATAATAATTTGCTGAACTTTAGAAATCACCTATATACATCTTCCACCCCCGATTAAATATGCTTTTCATAAATTTAAAATTTATTGGAAATCTTAATAAACTCAAATTCTTTTAAAACTGATTTCGAAATAATCCTTGATAGCAAAAATTAAGGATTCTTTTTTAAGTAACAACATATTTTCCTAATTCAAGATTATCTTCAAAGGTTGTTCATATGACATACTTATTTAAAATGTTAATATATTGCTTGAGTCTTGCTTAATTAAATTGTAAAAAACAACAAATGTTCATAACTTGAGCAAAAATTATTTTTAAGTTTGCAAATTATGCCGTATTACCCATTTTTTGGGCTTTTATTCCTTAATTAAATTGCAAAAAACAACAATTTTTCATAACTGAAGAGCTTCCTTATTATGCCATATTACATATTTAAAACGTCAATTTTTTGAGTATTGTTGCTTAATTATATTGCGCAAAATTTATAATTCAAGTTAAAATTATTTTCAAAGCTTATTCATTATGTCATATTGCTCGTTTAAAACCCCTATTTTTATATCTTATTGCTTAATTGAATTGTAAAAAACAACAAATTTCATAATTCAAGTTAAGATTATTTTTGAAACTCGTTCATTATGCCATACCTATGACTTATTTAAAACGCGAATTTGTTGGGTCTTATAATATAATTAAATTGTAAAAAATTGTAAATTTGGTTTTGAAAACCATGTTCAAAAATTATTATTTGCAAGATCGAGAGTATAACACGAGGAATTATTTTGTAAACTTTAAAAACTCATAAATTCTAAATATCTAATTTAAAAAATACTTATAAACACTAGCTTTAAATATTTTCTGTATAAATTTTAGCAGTCAATATGCTGTTATATTTAATTTCGAAGACAATAACGAACAAGTAGATATCACGTGCTTGGTTAAAATTTGATAAAACTACAAACTTTCGAAAAATTGGTACCCTGATTACTTCAAAAATTGTAACTGATCACACAATATTTATAAAATTGGCCGCCCATTATTTTCAGCAGTTGGTTGTTGGTTATTATCAAGGCAAATTTATCTTTTAGGGCTTAAGTCTTCTCAAAAATTCAAAGTTTACAGTGTCTCCAAACATTTAACATGTAACGTAACAGTAATGTCCTTTGATATTTGGTAAAATGAAGACTGAATTAATATACTTATAAAATATCCAAAATAATTAAGAAGTTCCGGAAGGCTTCATATTTTCTTGAAATTTATTTCCAAGGCTTTTAAAAATCTTTCTTTACTTTAAAAACACGTTTAAAAGCAATACAGTAGACACGCGATAATGTGAACAAAATAAAACAAGGCGTGTTCACGTTTGCGATTTGTTCATGCTATCGAATAGTAATGATTTTATACTAGAAACTGATAAAAAAAGATCAAAAACAAAGTAAAAATTGTTTATTAACGTTTTATATTAAAATACAAACTACTGTTGCAGAAACAAATCGAAAATTTTGTATTGAAACGTTTACTGCTAAATTAAACACACTGAACACAAGCAACAATTACATTTTTAATGCATCGCATCAGCTTTAAAAGAGATTTGGCGCCATGGAAAACGGCCGTATTTAATAACTGTCTACTAAATAAAAACGCGTATCAGTAGACAACCCAAAATTAACCAAAACACATATTATGCAGTCACATTTGTGCACCGTTAACGCTGTTATGTCTGCAAATACCTTTAATGCGACATAGACATGTAAACAAGTTACAGGAAACGTTAGAAATTCAATATGTTTTATTGTTTTCATACATCATAAACAATGTTCACGTTAGTGAGGGTTAGTGTGTTCACGTTATACGGTGGTCAATATAATAAAAATGATGTTCATGTTAGCCGGATATTCACGTTACCCGATGTTCACGTTACCGCGTGTCTACTGTAATAGTCCAACTTCTTCTTCTAAATTTGTTCTGTACAAAGAGATAATTTTCCCTGATGTCCAATCTAAATTGTAAAAGGAAACTATAAATTCTAATTTCAAAAATACATTTGAAATTAATATTTATAAATCAAAAACAGAACGTGGAAAATTTTCGAAAAAACATATAATATTTTAGAACGAACAGAATAACGAACAACGAACAGAAACGCAGAGCTACATATTAAACATTTGCAACATTTGGAATTCCTAAATTTAGAGCAATTTGCATCATTTATCTTTGAAATTTTAAATCAGAAATTTCCTTGGTTATCCTGGTATTACTTTGCTTAAACGTTGGTTAAATTTTAAATAAATTTGGCATAAATGGCTATTTTCAAGAGATGCTACTCCGATCTCAGATTTATTAAAGAAAAGAAAAAAAGAGAAAAATATAATTTATTTAAGGAAAGTTTTAAAAAATTTCTGATTCTAAAAACCACATATAGATCTTCTACAACAAGTTAGATATGGTAGTCTATAAATATTTAAAAATTTCAGAAACTCTAATAAACTCGAATTCTTTTAAAGGAAAAATCCTCGATAGTAAGAATTAATGTTTCTTTTAATAACAACAGAATTTCATTATTCAGTTTAAGATTGTTTTCAAAGTTTGCTCATTAGGCCATATTACTGAAATGCCTATTTTGTAGCTATAATTGCTCGAATTGATTAAATTTGTTCTTAAAAATGATGTCCAAAAATTTTTATTTGTAAAATCAACAATATAACAAGAGGAATTAATTCGAAAACTTCAAAAACTTACAAATTCTAAATAACTAATTTAGTAACTATTTTCTTTGCCAAGTTTAGCAGTTAACACGTTTTTCTGTTAAATTTCTAATAAAATAATGAAAAGACAGATGTCACAGGCTGGGTATTCTGATTACTTCAAATATAGAGTCAACCCATAAGTCCGTTTTCTTATTATTGCAAAATAGGATGCGATGTATACAGATTCAGGCATGCATACACTAAAAGACGTATATATACATCACAAAATGCGTTGATGATTCATTCATTCAGTTGTTCGTGAGCAATGTTGAAAGTGTCAGCGTTACTTCATAATCTATTAGCACAATGAAATTCATGGAATTGCCAAAGGACCATATTCAACACGTAATGCTTTATGAATTACAAGAAAATAATAATGCAAGTGTAGCAACACGAAGTATTCAGGAAATTTACGTCAGGGATGCTTTGAATGAGAAGACGTGTTGTTGATAATTTGAACAATTTAGATTTAGTAATTACAACTTACAAGATAAAGTGTTGAGAAAAGTGTATAAATACGGAAAATGGGTTCCCCACAAGCACCACCAAAGCACACATTAGCAAATGCGCATTTTTTCATTTGCGAGAAGCTCAAGAGCCTTTTTTAAAACTGGGTGATAAGTAAGCGTAATAAGAGGCAACGAGTTAGCAGGTGTTTTCATTTATTTCATAGTTTACAGGATTATCTAGAATGTAGACGGTAGAGAACAGAAGGATTTTCAAAATGTAAAAACGTTGTACCTCAACAGTCTTATTCAAATGGCATACTTTAGTTTATGATAGATGGCAAACAATTTGTAAGTAATAATGGAAATTATATTATTGCTTAAAATTGTCAACGTTAAAAAAATTCTGTAGAACTCGGTCATTACTTATGGGATGACCTGATATTTTAATAGTTCGCAAAATATTTGTAACATTGTATGCCACTATTTTCAGCAGTTGGTTGTTCTGAGGTCAAATTTCTTATGAAATATCTTATTTTTTTAATATCTGAACATCGAAGCTTTTAAGGTGCAATTCTTCCTAAAAATTCAAAGTTTTTGAGAATTTAAAATAATATTGCCAGAAACTTTAATCTTTCCTTGTGCCCAGTCTAAATTGTAAAGACGAACTATAAATTTGAATTTCAAAAATGCATTTAAATAGATTTACAAATGTGGCGAAGTTGACATTTTATACTTCATAAAAAAGGATGAATTAATTTTAAAACAGTTTTGGTTTTGCGAACCTCAAAAAGACTTTAATGGTTTATAAATAATTACAGATATTTCTAGTTCATTTGGGTTAGAAAGTGCGAAATGAAATTTACACAATTTATAAGTTTCTCCACAGAAGTTAAATTTTTTTGTTAGATTTTGCTTTACTGTCATATGTTCCTTGTTATCTGTTTATCACTATACTATTGTCGCTGCACATATGTACATATACCTACAAAAATTGTAAACACTTCAAAAATTTAGAAAACGTTTGCTGTTAAAAACATTCCAGAAAAATCTTTTCTTGCTTAGTCGTTCACTAAAAGAAAATTTTCCAAAACTTCAGTAACTCAAACTTTAAAAAAATTGAAACGTAACTTAATACTACTGAAAATGAGGACTAAATGAACACCTAAAGAAATTCTTGTAGAAGCTTTCTTTGCGAAAATATGCAAAAATAGTTTAAAAGTTTCCGAAGTTTCACACCTTTTAAAATTCATTTTTAAGACATTTAAATATTTAAACGCTCAAATCTTTCTTTACTTTAAAGCATGTTTAAAAGTTTCTAAATAACAGTGATAACAAAATTTCCTTTTCTAAACTTGCCCCTTTTAGTTACTACAAAAATATTTGAAGAAGTACTTAAATATCTCCTTATTCCGGTCTAAATTGTAAAGAGAAACTATAAATTAGAATTTCAAAAATGTATTTTTTGCAATTTTGAAAGATTACCGTTACAATACATTTGTACTTATGAAGAGGTGTGCCTTAATTGAAAGATTATGGAACTTTAACAAAGAAAAGCCATCTTCAAAATACATCCAAAATTTTTAATTAAAGGGTGGGTTTATAACACATAAATAAATTAGACTTTTCAGAGAATTTCAAAAAAATAATTATTTTTAGAAACAATCCATGGCAGCATTTTTGGGCGATTTTGTTAAAATTTTTATATTATTTTGAAATCCTTAAATCGTTTTTTACTTTAAAGATTTTAAAGTTAATTTTGCATAAAAGATTGCGTTTGAAAATTTTTCAACAACAATTAGAAAACCACAACCTTCATCATTGAGTTATAAAAGAACGTGAGAAATGTTTAAAGGGCCGTTTTTCAGGGGCGTTTAGCTGCTACATATTTGTTGACAGTCACAATCCATAAAGATATAATGTTTGAAAGATGGTTACTTAATCAAATACAAGATTATAATAAACGAAAAGGTTTTTTTGTATAAGTCAACGTGTTTCAAAATTTGTATTAATTGCAATTTGTGTTCAGAAGTCACTGAAAGTCCTATAGTAAAACTAAGCAAGGGCGAGATTTAGGCTTACGACTCTTACGAGTACCAAGGATCTCAACACGCGTCGATTGCAGATAGTTATTAGCGCTACTGGCTTAGAAATTTAATGATATCATTAAAAAGTACTTTTTACATTTATCATAAGCACTTCCCTTTCCAAAACAATTTGAACGTCAAGTACTAATAATCCAAAAATTCATAAAACCCTAATTTTCAGATATTTTAACTTGACAATAATCGTTTAATAAACCTTGCTTATTCATAAATTATTTCTCATGGTTAATATATACGAGTACAATAACTGAGCAGCACATAACCAGCTGAAAAAGTTAAAAAGTTAACATGAAATTTGATGGTTTCCATTTTTGTTTAAATATCATTAATTACGGAATATTTAAACTTGTTATGAATTTTCTAATAGGCTTTAAAATACACCCAGCAAACAGGTATTAATTCCTGAAAAATCCCAAGAGACGTGGGAAGTTAAAAACTAATAGCATTCACGTTATATACGTAGCGAGCAAGCTAGTAAGCTCATTATGATCAATTTTCCACTAATCTTCATTTACTCCACGGTAGTAGAATTTACCCACACCCAGTCATTTGTCGCATGATATAGAAACTTAGTAATTGTTATGCATTCATTTGCTGCAACAAGGAAGCGACCAGGACGGTACTTATTAAGGCGGGATGTGGCCCCAATAAACGCACTGCACGTAGACATTATGGACTTTGTTACTAGCATTAATTTAATGAGCTACCTGGTAACTAGGACAAATTAATCTCTTTTTAAGTCTTATATTACCCCGTTCGTTTCGTAGTTTTATGCTGAATTGTTTCTAAACTGCATTAAAACCTTTTAAGTGAACTTTTTTGAGTCTGTGAGAACCTCAGAAGGACGTGATTTCACATATTTACATTGAGATACTAAAAATTCGAGAAAAATTTATGTGAATTCTTGGTTGTATTATTAAAGTTATTTAGTTGTTTGTTGCATTCGAAGTATTCAACGCAAGTTTAGCTGTAATTTACATTGGAAATATACTCACAAACAATAATTAAACTGAAGACATAAGAACCCCCTTTCGGACTTAATTCTATCATCTGATGAATTAAATCTCTTTAAAAAATATTTTCAAAAATAAATAATAAAAAAGTACTTAACTTTCAGTTTTTTACTACCAAAATATAGCACTACAAGAGGATGTTGTTTTAAGGCAATATATTTTTAAATCAAGTTCAATAAAAACAATATTAAGTTATTAACTTACTTACTTACTTAATCCTTCCTCTTCTACCGCCGAAGCAGTGAAGAAGTACGAATATTTTTGTAGTTGTGGTGGGGATTATCCTATAAATTTTTTCTGGCCAAAAGTTTCATAAAAATTTAATAAAAAATTAAACCCAGCCTCTTATGCCCTTTAAACGAGCGTCGGAGTTCGGTTCTTATTTTTCATCTTCCCATTTCTTCTCCGGTCCTCTACTACCCGTATCATTTTATTCATTGTTTTAACTTTCATTTTTTCTATTTTTTCAATTTGTTCTATTCATATTTTTCTTGGTCTTCCTATTCTTCTCTTTTTTTCTCTCTTAACAAATATCACCTTGCTTACTAATTTGTTCTGGGTCATTTTTAAAATATGTCCAAACCAATTTAGTTTTCTCCCGCTCATCATTGATATTATTGGCTCTTGGTTTAATGTTGTCCTTATGATTTCGTTTCTAATTCTGCCTCACTTTGTTTTTCCGTAATCTTCTAATCTTTCTTAGATGTTTCATCTCTACGGCTATTATGGCCCTTTCGTGCCTGGTTTGTGTCACCCATGTTTCACTAGCGTGTAGTAAGGTGGATACTGTTATTGTAGCATAAATCTGAACTTTGATTTTTCTGTCTACGTCTTTATTTCCAAAGACCACTTTATTTAATACATAAGTTCTGCTGGTGTCTTTTACTCTATTTGCTATCTCTATGTCCCATTAATCACGTGTGAACATAACTCCCAAATATTCGTAGGCCGTTACCCTTTAATTTTCAAAACTAAAAAATCAAAAAGAAGGCCATTCTGAATTAATTTGCTTTTATGAATTGTAAAAAAACTTTAGTATCTTTCAATTACCTAATTGGAATTATTTCAAGAATAAAATAACAAATAAATACTTTAGAATATTTTTCTGTGGAAAATAAAATATTGCAATTTTGAAACCATTTTCCTTTTATAAATCGCAAAGGACTTTAATGTACTTCAGTTAACCATATTTAAGGAATTTCAAGAATAAATACTTTAGAATATTTTACTAGCGAAAATAAAATATTGTTACAAGGGGATGTTATTCTAAAGGCCAAAATTTAAGGATATGACTCTTTACGGATGTACATACTCTTAAATCAAATCCAATAAAAAAAAAAGTATGTTACGTTGCCAAATTATATAAAGAAAGCTTAAAAGGAAAAAAATCGTAAATTAAATGCAATTAATAAAATATACTTTATCCAAAATAAAAATTCAAAAAATATGAAATTCTGAAATTATTTTGCTTCGCGAAAAACTTTAATCCTACTTCAATTAATCATATTAGAGGAATTTCAAGAATAAATTAATAAATATATGCTATTGGCGAAAATTAGACAAAAGGATCTCATACATTTTAAAGCAATTTTTTTTTTTAAATTTTAATGAATTAAATTCAAAAAGGAGGAATCAATTCTAAAACAATTTTGGTTTTATGAACCGTAAAAAGATTTTAATTGGTTATAAATAGTTACAAATATTTCCAGCTCTATCCAAAGTTTCAATTCATTTGAATTAGAAAATGTGAAACGTACGTTTCTTCACAGAAGTAAACATTTTTTATAATATAAAAACTTCAAATATTTCAAAAGCTGACAAAACGTTCGCAGTTAAAAAACGGTCCAGAATATCGTCTCTTGCTTAGTTAATATATTTCACAAATTTTTAGCCTGTCAACAGATTTCAAAAATTGTCAATAAATTTTCCTGCAACCTTTCTAAAAAATAATGAAACCAAATAACAGGCCTCGCCGTTCTTTTACTTTTATCTAAGTTTTTACAAGTTTGAAGCATCAAATTGGCTACGAAAATTACAATCGCAAGTCATAGATTTAAGAAGTGGTGTGGCTTCAGCCGAAGAATGGGCCCTGAATAAAAGTTATGGAATTTTGGCAAAAAAGAATAATCTTTGAGATATATGCAATTTTTAAAATTTGACCAAGAAAGACAATTAAGGATGTACAGACCTAGGAAATGAAAAACCGAATAAAAAGGTTTGTGATTGAAGATATCTGCTCATTGCTTTACATTTGCTACACCTACTTTTATTTTATTTTAGTTTGAAACGTCAAGTTGGCTGTGAAAAATTACAGTCACAATACATACTTAACAAGGGGTAGAAGAGCTTTGAACGAAAATTTTAAATTCTGACAACGAAAAATCCTCTAAATATAAGTATCTAAAATTTTTACAGCTTGACCAAGGATGATAATTAGTTGCTTTTTTAACTATGCTATTAATCATTCAAGTTCCTCTCTATTTAATTCAATTTGGCTTTCATGAAGATTATTGTAGATTATTAAATAAAATATAAATGGTGAAAAATCGTTTTTTACTTTGCAATTTTTGAGCAGGTTGTACTCCCTTAAAATAAAAATGAAGAAAATTCCAGTTTGACGTTGCTGTTTATATTTTGGTATAAAAGCATTATTTCTATAAAAAAGAAATGTGGTAATTCAATAAAAAAAAACAACTAAACGAAATGGCAACAAATTTTTACTAAAATGTTTCAGATCCTAGGGAAAACTCGAATAAAAGAATATTTGATTGAAGGTATCTGTTTTATAGCTTTAGATTTCCCACGTCTACTCATCATCATCGACATCATCATCAATTAACATGGAGCAGATCCCCGTGGATCAATCCTGGATTACGCCATGTCCACCCCATGACAATCAGGTGTGAAGGGATTTTTATAATAGGTAGAGATTGGGAACACTGTACAACGTTAACGTGCCTGTGACGCCAGCCGCTAGACACCGCTTCTACAGTGCAAGGTAGTTAGTAAGTCAGACATTCAATGGGAGTTGGATATATAACCGAGATGGTTAAACATGTTTTATCCTCTTATATTAACAGTATTTCTACTATTAAAGCTAACTTCCTAGGTATATGATGTTTAGAACATACTTGTTACATATAACTTTATGCTAGTTTAGTTTAATCATTATTATTTTCATTGTACTTCACAGGTATGTAGCCTGTTTCCTTATTTTTATAGTTCTTATTATTATAATATTTGTATCTTCGCTGTTCTTCTGCATTATTCTTTATTTATTATTTCTTGCCAGTTTAAAACGTCAAGTGGGTTGTGAAAATTACAGTCACAATCTCTACTTAAGAAGGGGTGTACCCTACATAGAAGATGATCCCTGAATTAAAATTACGGAATTTGACAAGGATGAACAATCTTCAAAATACATCAAAAATTTTTAGTTCGACTAAGGAATACAATTAAGTAAATAATTTGTAAAAATCTAGGTTGGAAAAAGCTACGTTTTGAGAAAGAAAATGTTTTAAATTGTTAATAAAAATATCACAAAATATTTTAGCCGCAAGTCATAATAAGGAAACAAATTATAAGATAATTGGTTTGTATTGGGGCTTTGCACAAGGGTATAACCAAGTAAATTTTGTTATAATATCTTAAATTAAAAAAAAGTACGAAGATATACTTTATTCGGTTAAAAGCAAAGCTGATAGAAAGCCAACAAAACGTTTGGAAAGTCTGCTGATATATGTATAGTAATAGTTATTTATTATACATGCGGATTAAATTAATGTTTAATGAGCGGTACGTTTAAACGCGCGAGCGGCGATAGCCGCAAGCGCGTTAATACCGCGAGTTAATACATTAATTTTAATCCGCAAGTGTAATACAACTGTTTATTCAATTTTGCAGTAATAAACTTTTTCTAATGTAAATGTAAGATTTTTATAAATGCTAAAAGCTTAAAATGTCACTAATCCCTTGTAGTTATCGAGTTGCCAAGTGTGAGTTGTTTTGATGCGTTGTCATGGATTGAACTGTTTACGGGAAAAAAATTCGAACGTAAATTGTGAATGACAGCGAATTCGTTGTAACAAAGTTTATTATAAACTGTATTATTCTGTGTATCTACAAGGTGAGAATTGTAATGGAGAATGAAAATACGATTATGGAGCAATTGCTCCCTAAAAAATCGAAACAAACGTACAAAAAAATTTATCAAAAATTTAGCTCCTGGAAAATAGAAAAAGGTGCAATGGAAGTTACTGAAGCTCTCGTTTTAAATTATATTGTCGAACATTCCAAGAGCTTGAAGCCATCTTCGCTCTGGAGTTATTGCTCCATGCTAAAAGCCTGCCTCATTATTTTTGAGAACGTGGATATTGGAAAGTAAGTAGAAAAAAGTGTGTTTCTATAGATCAAACTGTAAATATTTATATTACTTTTATAGATTCTCTAAAGTGAAAGCGCTATTGAAACAAAATTCAAAAGGGTTTAGGAGCAAAAAATCTAAAGTACTGAACCGTGATGATATGTTAAGATTTTTCAGTGAGGCACCGGACGAAATTTTTCTACTGGTTAAGGTAAGTTAATTTTTTAAATGAAAACGTAACAAATGAAAAAATGTCTTCGTTCGTTGTAGACAATACTTGTCATGGGTATAGCTGGTGGATGCCGCATTGGCGAACTCGTAAACATGAAAATCGACGATGTGGATGATCGAGGAAATGTTTTGGTTGTAACTCTACCAGACACAAAAACTAGCAAACCTCGCGTGTTCACTATAATTAATGAAGTAGCCATAAATGCTGTCGATATCTACAGAACCTACGTAAAATTACGACCTCAAGCGGTGACCCATAGACGCCTTTTTTAAAATTATCAACATGGCAAATGTACTGTCCAGCCGGTAGGAGAGAACAAAATACGTAAAATGCCTAGCGTCATTGCGACCTTTTTGGGTCTTGCTGAGCCTGCGTTGTATACAGGTCATGCTTTTCGAAGGAGCTCCGCCTCGCTTTTGGTGGATGGAGGTGCGAATCTTCTTGAACTTAAGAGACATGGCGGATGGAGTTCAAGTACAGTCGCTGAAAATTATATCGAAGACTCTATTACGAAGAAGATAGAGACCTGCGAAAAGATTTTTGGAAAACAAAATTTTTCTTTGATACCTGTAGAGAAACCTAGTACCGCAGTTGATGTTTCAGAGGAAAAAACTCCTGTTCTGATTGATGATGCAGTTCATTTGCATAAAGTTGTGAATAACGAATTAGTTAGTGCTACAAGAAATATAACTTTTGAAACTGGTAGTGTTCAAAATTGCAACCTTTTTTTTATCGGCGAACCGTTGAAGGACCTGGCTTCCTTAATGAGGAAATAATATGTAGTTACTTTTGTTTTCGTTTTGTTAATTTATTGTAATGTACTTATGTATAATTTTTTGATAAATTATTGATTTATTTTGATTGACATTTATTTGACATTTTTAAAGCGCTAGCGGAATAAAAATTTTAAATCGCTAGCGGAATAAAAATTTTAAACGATTGTTTATAAAACATCAACTTTTATGGGCAGGCCAGAAACAAATAAACGTCAGTTTATACGGCAAAATTGAATAAAATTACTTTATTCCTCATTCAGTTCCATAAAATAGTTCTGCCTCTTTCTAAAAACTTACAAAAGCTTAAGCTCTTGCTGATTGTATAGCTTCTTAGGTATAAACAATTTGTAAAGTTTCCCAATTTTATGTAAATTATTAGTTCAGATGTAAGTCGAAACCTTTATTCTCGTTTAGATTTTTAAAATCAATCAGTAAAAATATATAACTACTTATTAAGTTTTTCGCTCAAATTTCATCTTTCAAAATAGTAGCAGAAACATTAAAATAATTTTGGTGTACGATTCATGTAAGTAACATAACTAATTATAATGAAATGTTCATGAAGCGATAAACTAAAAGGTAACAAACCTTATCGATGGATAAAACATAGTGCAATTCCGTGAAACTGCAGCCTAGAATAATACAAGAAGAAAAGAAAGAAATGACAAGAAGAAGTAGAAGGCCATGAAGAAAAAGAGGAATAAGAGGAAGAGAAAGAGGGAGAAGATATAAAAGCGGAAAAAGAAAAAAATAGAAGAAGTAATGCTACGTCTTTCTTTATATTATCAAAATTGGTGAATTCTGAGGAGGAACAATCTTCTGAAGATATTCAAAATGTTTAAATTTTGATCAAGGGGAGACACTAGAATGTGAACAGAATTTGTAAAGATGGAAATCAGAAAACAAGTGCTGGGAGAAGAAAATATTTTATGCTGATCAAGAAACAAATTATTAGGTAATGAAATCTAATTAGTTTTATTACTTTTGTGTCGGTAAACGAAGATAAATGCCTGCAAATGTTGTTACAGTATCTTAAAAATAAATAAACAAATAAATTAGGTATATACATTTTGTTCGATTAAAAGAGATTCTGTTAGAAAACCAACGGAAGATCAGGTAAAACTCCAGATACATATAATGTGAAATAGTTTCATTAGTAATAAAAAAGTGGCAGAACCTTGAACCCTTTCTTAGCTTTTTTTATAGGTAATTCTGAAAGTTCACAATTGGCCTCAGATTTCGATTTTTTGTATGTCGTTAGTTCTGATTAAGCAGATATTTTTGTTCTTATTGGGATTTTTGCAACCAATGATTAAAATTAAAGAATTACAAACATACAGCTATTAAAATTTTAGCCCAAACTTCGTCCTTTAAATCAGACACAATATATTAAAACAATTTATGCGTACCTTATATTATAGTTATTTATGTACCAAGGGCGTAAAGATGCTTTTATGGCTTGAGACGTAATTTTGAGCCCGAGACGCTAGTCGAGGGCTAAAGACACGTCGAAGGCCATAAAAGCAGGTTACGCCAGTGGTACATACATAATTTTATGCACGATCGAAGATTTTAAAACTGAAATAAAAGGAATAAATTAATTTTCTACCCACATCGAGTAGTTAGTTGCTCAATTATTTTAATTTTTTACTGACAACTGTCAATTGGTTGAAGCATTTATGCCTAGGAATATTCACATAAATAATTGTGTTAACTGTGTTGTTAATACAAATTACCCTAAATAGAGTTCTAATAAAGAGCATACATTCGATTTTAATTTAAAAAAATTCTTTATAAGACTGTTAAACTGTTTATCAATTTTTGACGTTTCATTATAGACCGGCGGCCTATAAAGACGCCCACGGGCTATAAATAGACGTTTATGTCAAACAAATTCAGACATAATTGACACATTATAATGCGATCGTGCATAAAATGATTTAAGATATGTTGAAATGACTTATCAATGAAGAAATTGATAGAAAGTTAGCAGGTCTCATCGGTGGATTAAACATGGTGCAATTCTGTGACTAAAAACAGATTTCAGCCTAGAATGAATGATATAAGATGAGAAGGAAGAGAAAACGAAGAATGAGCACAAGAAGAGAAAGCTGAAGAGAAAAAATAAGGAAGGTGAAAAAAGAGGAAGGCGAAAAAAAGGAAGAGGAAGAAGAGAAAAGAAGCAGAAGAGAAAGGATCAAAGGAAACAAACAAAAGTACGAAAAGACTAAGCACAAAAAGTCTAAAAGAAGTGCAGGAAGAAAAATAGGAAGAAGCATTGCCACGAAGGGCATCTTGTACACATAAGAAGAAAAACTACGGTGAACAATATCAATACAACACCAATAGTTTCTGAAAGATTTCCTGAATTCTGTTATTGCTAATTAAAAGAAAATCACTTATTTTTGGTTTTATTTTAAATCCAAGTAAGGTAGTTGTTATATCTTAAATATGAACTTTGGAATTTTTTCATTAACAACAAAAGGATGAGAGTAGTTCTTTTAATAGTTCTTTGAATATATCGGGCAACAAAAATATCTCAAAATTAGTTTAAAAAGTGTCCTTATTAAGTAACAAAATCTTTAGACTCTTAAACAACACAAATCCTACTGAAAGGTTTTAAAAACCTAGAAATAACAAATAATCATAGTAAATTTCGTTATAACCTAAGTAAAAGCATTTTAAAACGAAGTAAAAAGAATTTTCTTAACTTTTAGTTATCTTTACATTCTTTACCACGCATTTAAATATTTGGTTACAACAATAGGTGTTCGTAAAATTATCGATAACATCTGCGTAATGTCTAAAATATCAAATTTCTTCCAAGAACCAAATATCTCGGTACAATTGTCATCGCACGACTTTTTGAGTCGTGATCCCGAAGCGCCAAGGGTCGGCGAAGTCCTATAATTTAAACACAAGACTAAATTATTCGCAGAGCATACAGACACCTTTAAAGCACGGAGAATCTATATCACTCTTAAGGGAATTAAGTGTACGTTCCTCCGTACTTTGCGCTTAAAATATATGTAATTTTTACATGTTCATCGGATGCAATGTGTCAAAATATTTCGAGGTGTTTTTGTTGATGTACTTTTTAAGTGATTTTAAAACGTGATTACTGACTGATTCTCCTGACTACCCATATTTTACGTTTAAAATAAACGCAAGCGTGACTTCATACTTTCCCTTTTAGCGCAAAAGGTGTTTTTACTTAGTTATTTAAATTTATAAAACGTGACAGTTAAGTGAAGCAATTTAGGTCAAATATAAGTTTAAAATTTGACAGCTTCCAGTTTTTAGAGACTTTCGGCCCTTTTAATCTTGACGCTAAATTATCTTACTTACTTCACGAACATGCTGCGGCTTCTTTTAAGACATACTACTTGTAAGTTACTAATTTTCATATTTATTATTTAATGTGGTTGTTTAGTACACGAAATTCTCAACGGTATTCCCTAAAATTTTTGTTAAGCATCGTCAAAAGCGTAAGTGTTTTGTAAAGGTAATGAAATTGTAATCGCTGATTCTTGGGAATAATTCTCTGCAAGACCGGCGTCGACAACGTAATAATAAATGCAAGGTAATTGCTATTTGCAAAGTATATTAACTTTATACAATTATTTATGGAATTGAATCAAGAAAATTATAGAAAATTGATAATATGAAAAATTCTGAACTTGACTTACGTTATTTTTTTTTACAGAATGTTTTTTGTCTAGGTGATTTTTAAAACAAACAAAACAATGATTTCCAGGCAACGGAAATGAAAAAATGTCACTAGATAAATTCATAAGTTCTTAACATGCCGGCCGCGTTGAAATCACAATGATTTCAAGGAACAAAGTAATTAATTACAATAATAACAAAAAGAAAAATACGGTAAAAATGAACTTAAATCTAGAAATACAAGTTATACAAGTAGTAAATATAATAACAATAACAAATAGAAAAAGACGATAAACTGAAAATAAATTGTTTGTAAATGTTCACTTTTCTGCCACATAAATGAGTTTATGAATTTGGGAGTACACATAGCTTGTGGACAGATCGTTTAATGGTATGACCATTTGAAATTCTTAATGTAACAGACCGCACAACACCGTCATTGCCCATGTGAACTTCTGTTACACGTCCCAATGCCCATTGTAAATGTGGCAAATTGTCTTCTTTAATCAAGGCTAAAGAATCCTTTATTATCAGATTAGGAAGCTGTTGAAACCATTTTGTTTTTCGCTGCAATTCGGGGACTACTTCCAGACTCCAGCGACGCCAGTAGGATTGTACTAGGCGTTGAATTCCTTGGTACAACGTCAGTCTATTTTCACTAATCTGATCCAAGTTTACTTCAGGTAGTGAATGAAATGATTTGGAAATTAAAAAATGTGCAGGTGTTAAAGGAATTAAATCTGAAGGATCTGAGGATAATGGGGACAGGGGCCGCGAATTCAATATTGCCTCTATTTGGGTTAATAAAGTATGAAAATCCTCATAATTTAAGGAAGTATTTCCTAAGACACGTTTTAAATGCGTTTTGACGGATTTGATACCGCTTTCCCACATTCCACCTTGATGAGGTGTTTTGGGTATAATAAACTCCCACTGTATCTGCTCATTTGCCATAAAATCAGAAAAACAATTATTCGTAGTTTCTAAATTTAAAAAACTTTGAAGTTCTTTTAACTCATTTGCAGCACCTTTGAAGTTAGTTGCATTATCTGAAGAAATCGTAATTGGCTTTCTTCTACGGCTAATAAACCGCCTGAAGACTGCTATAAAGGATTCCGTAGATAAGGAGGTTGTTAATTCTAAGTGTATAGCTCTTGTTACTAAACATATGAACAAACAAATGTAGGACTTGATAAGTTTGGAACCCCGAAGCTTTCTGTCCTTTATTAAAATTGGACCAGCGTAATCAACACCGACGTTAGAAAATACAGGAGTTCCAACCTGTAGACGTTTTGCAGGTAAATCGCCCATAATAGGATGGTAAGATCGAGGATTAACACGAAAACATTTAATACAGTCATGCACTGTCTTTTTGGCGATATTTCGCCCTGAAATGGGCCAATAGTACTCGCGTATGGCAGCCAACAAATGTTGAGCTCCGCAATGTAGTAAATTTTCATGGAAGTACTTAAAAATGAGTTTAGTGAAAGCGTGCTCCTTTGGAAGCAATGCGGGAAATTTTTTGTCAAAGGAGTAAGCGGAATTTCGTATCCTACCACCTACTCTTAGAATACCAATTTTGTCAAGAAAAGGACTTAGCGGCAGAATGCTAGAATTATTTTCTAAATTTTGCTTATTTTTTAATTGTTTGATTTCAATTGAAAACGTTTCTGCCTGACATATGGTTATTAAAATGTTCATGGCTCTTTCTAATTCAATAGTTTGTAAGTTACCTTTGCTTCGCTGGGCTACGGAAAGTTGCACATTTTTTATGAAACGGAGCATCCAAGCGAATACTCGTTTAAGTTTGGGAAGGGATGAAAATTTCTGAAACATGTTTAAAGCTGGAACCGTTAGAAAATTAAAGATAAGATCGGATTGAGCTTTTACTTCGGAAGAAGGTTCTTCAGCTTTGATAGTTGGAAGTGTAGGCCATTGATCGGGAGTTAAATTTAAAAAAGATGGGCCATGCCACCATAAAGAGTTGCTTAACAAATCAACACTGGAAGTACCCCGGGAAATTAAATCTGCGGGATTTTGTTTTGACGGAACGTAATACCAATCACAAGGCTCTGAAGTTTCCTGAATGCCCGCGATTCGATTGGCAACAAAAACTTTATATTTGTTAGGCGGAGAATTAATCCACTTTAAAACTATCGTTGAATCTGTCCAAAAATATGTTCTACTGAAACTGAGAGTGAGGGTATTTTTAACTTTTAGAAGAAGTTGTGTCAATAGTAAAGCCGCGCAGAGCTCTAGTCGAGGTATGGTTGTGGTGCGTATAGGGGCCACTCGTGATTTAGAGCACAACAACTGTATGGAAACAGTATTATCAGGATGTATACATCTGACATAAATGCAACAGCCAAAAGCTCTACAACTGCTATCACTAAAACCATGTAATTCGATGGTAGAAGTGTTTTTAGAAATAACACACCTAGGAATCTTTAAGCTACTTAATAATGGAAGTTCAGTCTTAAATATGTTCCATTCTGAATTCAGAAATTCTGGGATACGTTCATCCCAAGTTAACTGTAGTTGCCAGAGTCTTTGGATTATTAATTTGCCTGTGACAATAATTGGAGACACCAAACCTAGTGGATCAAATAATTGTGCTATGGTTGAAAGAATTATCCGTTTTGATACTTGTTGTAAATTCGAAGTAATTGGAATACTGTATTGAATTGTGTCTGCAAGAGAGTTCCAAGTAATGCCCAAAGCCTTGGCATTCTCGCGTTCACCTAAAGGGATTGTATGAAATTGCGCACTAGGATCGCTATCTGACAAAATATTTGAATTGTTTGATAAGAATTTTCTAATAGGAAAACCTGCTTCACTCAAAATTATAGTTATTTCTTCTTTTATTTGCAACACTTCGTCTACAGTATCGGCTCCTGTGATAAGATCGTCCATATAAAAATCAGATCTCAAAATAGATGATGTTTTAGGAAATGTTTGAAAATTTAATTGTGCCAAATATTGCAGACATTTTGTAGCTAAATAGCTAGCACTTGCAGTACTGTAAGTCACAGTTTGCAATTCGTAAGTATCTAACTGTAACTCAGGACCATCACGCCAAAGGATACGCTGAAACTTTCTTTGTAAAGGATTTATCAAAATCTGGCGATACATTTTCTCAATGTCGCCCGTTAAAGCAATCTTATGCTGTCGAAAACGTAATAGGATAGAAATCAGGTCATCCTGGATTACAGGTCCTACTATTTGAGTATCGTTGATGGAAACATTGGAATCAGATTTTGCACTTCCATCAAATACTACACGAAGCTTTGTTGTTAGAGAGCTCGATTTGATTATCGCATCATGCGGTAAATAAAATGCAGGAATACTAGTAAGTGAAACTGAAGAATCTAAGACTTCGAAAGTAGGCTCGTTATTTGCAACCTTTGGCCTGTCATAATTTGTAATTCTAATCATGTGACCAAGGTCACGATATTCGTGGATAAATTTTAAGTATTCTGACCTCAAGGTTGGATTTCTTAACAATTTTTTCTCTAAATGAAAAAATCGCATAGTAGCTTGTACTTCAGAATCGCCTAATTTTATAATATTAGAATTGAAGGGAATTGAAACTATTAGACGACCATCAGATTTTCGCGACACAGTTCGCGTAAAATAATCTTCGCAATATCGCTCTTCGCGAGATAACAGAGATAATTCATTCTTTAAAGATACATTTTCCATCTGCCAAAACGCTTGAATGGAATTCTGTAATGAATCACTGCGATCATTTTCGTCAGTTGATACATGTAAACATATATTATTTTGAAAACTTTTACCATAACTGCACGGACCTGAAACTACCCAACCTAACAAAGTCTTTTGCAGAACGGGTTTATCTTCGCCTAAGGAAATTTGTCCGATGCACATAAGGTGGTAAAACTTACCCGCGCCAATAAGTAAATCAACGGGCAAAGATTTGTTAAAATCGTTATCTGCTAATCTTATATTTCTGGGAAGCCCCAGCTGCGATTTGTCAAATGAATTACAAGGTAGATTTTCCGAGATTTTTGGAACTGTAAGACATTGCAGATTTGTTTGAAAACCATTATGCAAAGAGGATAGTTGAATGTGTACAATAGAACTTGATTCTGTAGCACAAGAATTGAGACCTAAGATTTTTGTTTTGGACTTATTTTGTTCCAAATGCAACTTCTTGGCTAAGTTTTCGGTTATGAAATTTACGTGACTACCACTATCCAGTATCGCCCTACAAGTGTACCAATTATGATTCCTTGCTCTTATCTTTACTATGGCAGTTGAAAGTAAATTCTCATTAGGAGATGTATCGAAAGAAGAAAGTGAAATTCGGGAATCATTTTGAACAACGGTTTTTGAAGTTTCTTTAGTAGCAGTAGTAGCAACTTGGTCTTCAGAATTGTTCTTTGGAATTTCAAAATGTAACAAAGAATGATGTCTTTTATTGCAAATGCGACAATTATATTTGGAATTGCAAGAATTGTAACTTGAGTGCCGCAAACAATTTTTGCAGATTTTTAATTCGTTCGTTTTATCGAACCTTTGTTTGGTAGATAAAGATAGAAACTTTGGGCATTCCGTTATATAATGATTGCTTTTGCAATTATAGCAAGATATATTATTAGGTGTTACCAATAATGATTGTTGATTACTATTAAATCTTTGTTTGTAACTATTTTTAGCATCAGAAAGCTTATTAGAATTATAACCTTTATTATTGGAATCTATTTCTTCTAAGAGCTCGCAGTGACCTTTTAGAAATTCATTTATTTCTTCTAAGCTTGGAATTGAACGGGTTTTAAATTCGGTAAATTTACTTTTAGTGCTAATATCGAGTTTGGACATTAATATATGATATAAAAAACAAGTGCATTGTTCTATCGGCACTGATAAATTTTGTAAAGCCCTGATGTGTTTTACAAATTCGTCAGATAATTTTCTGAGATCAAATGCGCTACGTTTGTTCATAGTTTTTAGATCGAAAATGCCTTTAATATGATTTAAAATAATTTGTTTAGGGTTGTTGTACCGATCAATTACCATGTCAAAAGCGATTTTGTAGTTCTCAGCAGATGGCTGAATGTTAGCAATGGTTTGAGCTGCGGCTCCGCGAAGGCAAGTTTTTAAGTACATAAACTTTTCTATATCTGATAAAATTGCATTATCATGAATTAAGGAAATGAATGTTTCATAAAATGAAGTGAATTCAATATAATTCCCATCAAATGATGGTAGTGAAATACGTGGCAACTTCGTATTCATTGTAAAAGCAGCTTGTGTGGCATTTGAACCGTTTGTCTTGCAATGGAAATTTTCATTAGAGTTGCTTGCAGATAATTTAGATAAATTTGAATCTAATAAAAAGGATGCCCGTGCGCTAAGATCAATATATTTGTCAAAGAAACTGTCGGGTTCTAACATCTCAGCATCCACAACGGACAAAACGCTAAGATGGATCATTGTGTCATTATATTTTTCAGGCAAATCCTTAATTGCATCGCAACGCAAACGAATTTTCGCAAGAACCTCTTGATCTGTCACAGTAGTAGATATGGATTCTAAGAATGTTTCAAAATTATTTAATTTATTAATCATGCTTTTGCCACTAGCAAGTAAAAGCTTTTCTTCTTTGCTTTTAGCCATTTTGACGTTTTATAGAAATTGCTAACTACCAACAAAGGTAAATATGCAAATGTAAATAGGTAACTTAAGTAAATGCAATTGAAAGCCTTTTTAACGCGTGCAAGTAATATTCAAATTCGGACTTTATGGCAAAGATTGCGCAACAAAGAAATTGTAAATAGTAGTCTGAATTTGGAATAATACGGAAATATATGTAGTAGCAAAGAGCAGTATGTAGTAGGCGTGAAAGGCGATATACGTCAATCAAAACGCAATCATAACGTAATATACAAATGTTAATGTATGTAACTTGTAAACGAAATTGTAAGTAAGTCGGAATCTTTAATAGTGGAGGCAATATGAAATTTAACGTAAAGGGGGTTAAAAGGAAAATAGATATTTGAAGTAAACCTGACCTTACGTTGTGAAATAGACCTGACCACTACCAAACAGGGAAACGTCGTCGTCTGGTCGCCAATGAAAACACGTTCATCACGTGCAATTGTAATCTTGAATTTTCATTCTTCTGCTAAATTCATCTCTTGAAATATTCGTGCTCCGAAGGACCAAAATGTTTTGTAAAGGTAATGAAATTGTAATCGCTGATTCTTGGGAATAATTCTCTGCAAGACCGGCGTCGACAACGTAATAATAAATGCAAGGTAATTGCTATTTGCAAAGTATATTAACTTTATACAATTATTTATGGAATTGAATCAAGAAAATTATAGAAAATTGATAATATGAAAAATTCTGAACTTGACTTACGTTATTTTTTTTTACAGAATGTTTTTTGTCTAGGTGATTTTTAAAACAAACAAAACAATGATTTCCAGGCAACGGAAATGAAAAAATGTCACTAGATAAATTCATAAGTTCTTAACAGTAAGCTATACAAGAACTTAAAAAAGATGTCTAAACGGAACCTTAAAAGTATAAAAAAAAATATCAATTTCGCATGAGAGAACAACAATTAGTTAGAACAGGGTTACCACCATTCAAACTCATCCCAGTGGAAATATTGGGATAACGCGTCCACGGACGCAGAACGAGGGATATCGTATCAAACACCACATAGGGTAGTAGATGCAATGAGCATTTTCGCACTGCCTGGCTATTTAGTGATCAATGAGCGGAAAATTTATTCAGAGTCATCAACGCTTTGTCATTCTATGGGAAACACAAGCGACATTGATGTGATTGTGCATTCAGTTTGTAGAAATTTGTGAATAGAGAGGGTGGCACGCTATGAATATCGGTTGTATTGATAACGATCCATTAGAAGCTCGTTTTCGAAATGGTGTTAAATATTTTATGAATAATAGCAAAAAGATTGGACTGAATTGACCAATAAAAAACTATTTACAGTGTATTATTATTGATATCGACTGAATTATATGAAAATAAATATTTAAAAAATTGATTCGTCACAGTGCTTATGGTTTAAATAATCTATTTTTTTAACATTTTCTTTTGGGCATTTTGTTTACACTATGAAGTTAAACTCTTAGTATTAGCACCGAGGTTTAACTGAAACAAGAAAACTATGAAACTGAAGAAGGAAATTTACTCTGAAAATTCAGTATTAAGTAGTAGTACAACTTAAAACTTTTATATTCAAATTAGATGTCCATATTTAAGCTGGCTTAAGATCTTCACTTAAAACTTAAACAAGGCAGTAAATTATCCAATATTGTTACTTCAAATGGTACCTCTCAAGCAGAGAACCAAGCACTTTAAGTTTATTTGGAATTTTGCGTATTTTAATTATCATTCTTCAACCCCTTCAACAAATTTTTGGTTTTCTTTTAAACGCTTTTAAAATGCCTTGACTGTGTTCAATTTCTGAATTACTAAAGCCAATTGGGTGTAATTTATGAAAAACCCACAACGCTATTTTAAAGGACCGAGCATTAGTCGTAGCATCACTTTTAAGCTAACTGATAATAAAAGTTAGTAAATTTTAAAACTTTGCTAATATCCGCAAAAACAGATAAGAACCCTAAAACAAAAGGAATTAAAAATTTTCATAAAACAGAAAACTAAAAGATGCAATGAAAAGAAGACGTTTCCTTTGAGCCCCAAATATCAACTAAATAAAGATAAAAGCTTATAAAGGGTTTCACTAATAAACTATCGAAGCTTCTGAGGAATTCTAGATGACAGCACATAAAAGAAGTGTTATCTTGTGACAAGCAGTGGGATCGTGGTTTCATCATGATATAGCGATGTAGAAGTTCGCGTGCCAGTGCCGCACCTGCGGCCCCCCAGACGGGGACCAATCCTCTGCTGAGGGAGGAGCACTGCATATCATTATACCGCTATATTAATTTTATACGGCGTATGTACTACAACCATTTTATTCCAAGCAGTTAAACCTTTTCTTAATATACTACTAATATCAGTTTTATGATATACTACTGGAACGACATGGGAAAAACGGTCGAAAAATGTGGGATTTATTAGGAGGAAAATAAGAATTCGCAGGAAAGAGACGCCTCTCACATGTTTGCAAAGGGAAATTTGTTAAAAAAATTATGTTGATTTGTTTTATGTACTAATCGATATGATATACTACTGGAACGACATGGGAAAAACGGTCGAAAAATGTGGGATTTATTAGGAGGAAAATAAGAATTCGCAGGAAAGAGACGCCTCTCACATGTTTGCAAAGGGAAATTTGTTAAAAAAATTATGTTGATTTGTTTTATGTACTAATCGATCATGTTTAAGGGTTTTGAATACTTTTAACTTGTAAATACTTGTGAACCTACTGAAATACTACTACATTCAAATTCAAAACAAGTCATGTTCAAAGTTAATAAGTAAGCTTCCTTTATTTTCCAAAAAACGAAAAACATTCAAAAGCTTTTAACTAAGAACGAAAATTTTATTTTATATGCTTATACGAGGAACGTGAACCTTCGAAGTTTTTAATATTAAAAGTTAAGAGCAATTGCCATCAGATAACTGAACAATTCAGCTTTAAAAGGCATTATCAGCGACTTTCATAAAAATAATACCTTTTCATTGCTCTTTATTGATATCTGTTTGATGGTAGATTTAAAGCCGTTTCTATAAATTTTTAAGTTTAAACTACACCAACTAAAGAAAACTGAGCTTGAGCTGTACACTGAAATTTGATTAATAAAGCATTAAGCAATCAAGTATTGAGCTGATTCTTCTTCTAGTCTGCATCAAAAATGAAATTAATGTAAACAGACAATTGTGAAACGAGTAGTTCCAACTACTCAATTAGTTACGTTTCTTGGACAAGTTTTCACACTTTATTAATTGTGCTTTTTAACAAAAATTAAACGTATCATTGTTACAGTAAAAACAACACCACGAAAAAGGTTGTCCTTTTTTTAGTTTGCAGATCGTACGAAACAATAATAGCATTTCAAATTACGGGATTGCAAAGGCTGTCGTTGCAGTAAATACAAATAAATAAATAATTGAACAAAATATAAGCCAAACAAAATAAGTTTTAAAAGTTCAAAAACAAATTGGTTCTATCCTAGTTGTGATAATGAAAAAATATGTGCAAATTTTCATATTTAGAAAAATTAATAAAAAAAAATCCATAAACTCTTTGCTACTCAAGATAATGTAGTAAGCTTTTTGTTTCTGTAAATTAAGTCGAATCCAATCCGGTACCTATTTATTATCTTAAGACGTTTAGCGACTTTTTTCCCCTTTCAAATTTAAATCATATTAGTTTTATGGTACTTTAAATCAAAATGCGTCTTTGGGTTTTATTAAATTTGTTAATTTTAAAGGTAAAACATTTTAAACAATAAGAACTAGGAATAATTTGCTAGAATAGCCGTTAGAATTTAAAATGCCTTAAATATAATGTTATTACTTTTAAGTCTGTAAAGCAACAAGCAGTTTGTAATTAAAAGCAATTGTCATGATTTGCAGGAAATACTTAACTTTGCCAATTTGCTTTGGACTATATTTTAAGAATAGACAATTGAATTACTAGTTAAGTTCGTCTAAAAACTGCCAGTAATAAACAAAACCTGTTTTGGGTAGGTTTTTACTTCTTATTCCACAAATTCAAGTAAGTTACTGAAGAACAGGAGTTTTCTGCAGGTCTGAGTTTCAAATATTAAAAACAAATGGAAAAAGTAGCAATACAGAATTTTTTGTTAGTTTCTATAATTTTTCCGGGTTTAACCTAATACATAGTTTATATTTTTTAGAAGATACAGAAAAACTGTAAAATTAAAGCTCTTGGGTTATTTACATCGTACTTATATTCTTAAACTTTCAAGTTTTTATTTGAAGTAGAAACGTCCTTATTTACCATTGTGTTGCTGTGGTTAAACCCTACTTAAATTTTAAGGGCCGTTATTTTAGTAGCAGTCTAAGCTAGGCCTTAGCTTAACTTTACACTTTACGCCCCTTTAAGGGTCGGTACAGGCTTACGTGGAACCTCAGCTTAAGTATTTGAGTAAAAGTTTAAGCGAAACTGTAGTTTAAGACTGTTTAAATTAGGGCTTAAGTCAGACTTTACTACATTTGACGATACCCTTAGCTAAGCTTTAACTTAAACCTACGCTGAAATACCAACTCCTAAGTTACGTTTTATGCTGCACTGAAATACTGACTTGAAATAAATTGGGTGCAAACGGCTTGAGTAACTGCAAAACACGTAGCAAATTTTTTAACTGAATTTTTGTAACTTCTACTTTTTTATTTTTAATTGTATTAATTTCCCTTGTATTAATTTACCTGACTTTAGGAAAATTATAATTCGCAAGCTCGAAAATTTACTAATAAACTAGGCCTAGAACAAAGTTCAAGAACCAAACAGCAAATGTAACAGAAATTCTCGATCATTTTAAAAACTAAATGAAGTTAATTCAAAATCAGGTAGATATTTCCTTGCCCAAAAATAATCTAATTTAAAAGCAGTTTGTTATTTTAAAATAAGGTCTAAGAGGTAGAGTGACAAGGTATTTCACATACATACACATTACACTCTATACATGGTGCAGTATGTAGGCAAAACAGCGCACTAATTTGGTAACCCGCAAAGATGGATCGGGCTGTGCATTGCACGCGTAGAGCACCATACAAATTAGATTGTTAAAGCCTTGTTTACCTGAAGCAAAAATTTCTGTACCAACACAAAATAGAAAACATTTCGAAAAGTGTTGGCTTATATTTTGAGTAATCGATATTTAATTTATTTGAACCCAATACTCATTTAATGCTTCAGGACAAATCTCTTATTTGAGAAATTCAAAAAATGGTAATTTAACCAGCACAACTAAAATACCAACGAAAACAAAATCCGTCTACGGCAAGTTCAAAATTCGTTAAAATATACCAACGACTGAGGTAGTAATGAACAGAATAGAACGTTCCGAAAATAGCTTACAATATACATACTTATTTATGTATATTTTTCGAAAAACAGCACCGGCGTGACTTTAAAAATACGTTGCCTGTTGTTGCAAGTTATGCTTTAGAATTTTAACAACACGAAACGTGTTTGTTATCAGTTATCAGCTTTGTAGCACCACCTTCTAAATGGTCAGATTATGGAGAAATATTTATATGGAAACTAACCTTTAACGTTTATAGATATAAATTTATAAAAGCGTGCAAGTTACATCCAATAAAATAAAATAAAATAAAATTAAGCAGTAAAGAAAGTTAAAAGCCGAATTGTACTTCCATTACGGGTGTTGGTAAATGTTAGCTATTAGTAAATATGCCCATAGCATTATTCCCACTAGTTAATACCAGTTATTTATGTTTTCTATGAGTTGCTTACTGTATAGTAACTCACCTTAGGATGTAAAGGCACGAAAATAACAACGTATTAGTTTTGAATGTGGTTAATTTTGGCTGTAATGAATATCCTACTGTTTTATTATTTTAAAAAAATTATAGTCAGCAGCAATTAGACTAACTGTATGTTCAGATTTGAATTTGGCTAACAAAAAACATGCCAATTATTATAGGACGATTGACTAAAATTGTTTAATTATTTTTTTGGCCTAAAATGATTTTTTCTAAGTTACGATTCGTGTTGATTGTAAAATCAAAAAAACAAAATTGAGAACGACGCCTAAAATCATTTAACAAGCAACAACATTATTAACAGCAATAAGTATACAATTTATTTCAGCATATATTTTGGCAAGAAAATGACGAAAATAGAAAAGAATATTCGTATCAGTTCAAGAAAGATAAAGTATGGTTCGAAAATAAAAAAAAACAAACAAGTAAAGTGAACAAACCTTAGTAAATAACAGAAAATATGATGATAAAAGACACAATGAAGTGACAGATAAGAAGATAACAGAAAAATAAAACAAAAAATACAGAAGAACACTGACACAGGAAAAAAAGAAAATAGGCAAGAAAATTCATTTTAGTTCAAGAAAGACAGAGTATGATTCGAAAATAAAGAGTTAAACAAGTAACGTGAAGAAATCTTAGTAAACGGAAAAGATGACGGAAAAGGCAACAATAAAGTGACCCAAGAAAATAGTAATGATATTATATTATTTTTATCAGCCTTAACCGTTTGCTTCCGATTTTAGGTATCTCTAGCTAAGAATTTTCGTGAAAAATAATTTTCCTTGATTTTATCACAGTTAAGAGATAAGCGACAATAAGTTTTTTATTGTAATTTTTTGAGTCTTTGTTGAGGTAAGCATCTTTGATAGTATATTAGCTTCCTGATTTACTAGTCCCATTAAAAAAATCTTACCAAAACTGTTATAAGATGCAAAATAAAAGAAAAAAATACATTAATGATTTGTGTCCTCCAAGTTTGTTTTTAGTTCAAAAGCTTGAAGATAAAACAAGGACAGCATGAAAATAATTATTGCAGCGTGCATTTTGACAAGAAAATGAAGACGTAAGCCTATAAGGTGAAGAAACTTTAGAAATTAGAAAAGAAAACTCGTTTCAGTTTAACGACGACTAAACTAAACAAGTAGCATGAAGAAAAGAAGATAAAAGCAAAACAAAACAAACGATGCAGAAGAACAGTGAAACAAGAAAAAGTAAAATAGAAAAGAAAATTAATTTTAGTTCAAGAAAGATAAAATACGGTAGGAAATAAAAAACTTAACAAGCAACATGAAGAAATCTTAACAAATAGAAAAGATGACCGAAGAAGAGACAATAAAGTGGTTGAAAAAGACGATCACAGAAAAATTAAATAAAAAATAGAGAAAGATAAAGAAACTAGAAAAAATAAAATAGAAAAAAATTCTCTTAGTCTTTCAAGAAAGATAAAGTGAAAAAATCAACAGAAAATATGATGGAAAAAGATAAAACATAAGAGAAACAAAAATACAAAAGAAACAAGAAAAAGCTAGCAAAAGGCTTTCCTTTTAGACGGATTTTCAGAGCTTTATTATTTTGATCAGTCATGACCGTTTGCTTCTGATTTTAGATATCTAGCTAAGGATTTTCACTTCAACTTATGTAACTTTCGACTTTCCTTGGCTTTGTAACAGTTAAGAGGTAAATTACAATAAGTTTTTTATTGTAATTTTTTGGATGCCTTCTTGATGTAAGTACCTTTGATGGTATATTGGTTTCCTGATTTATTAGTCCAATTAAAAACGTCTTATCAAAACTGTTATAAGATGCAAAATAAAAGGAAAAGATACGTTACTGAATTGGGTTCTCCAAGTTTGTTTAGTGCAAAAGCTTGAAGACAAAACTTCTTCATTCATAAAAGTAAAGACAATCAAACGCCTCCATCCTCATAATTGAAATGTGTTGTAGATTAAAGTTAGAGGGCTCGTAAGTTCATTGAAAAAGGAAGAATCAATAACTAATTTATGGAAGCAATATAATCTTACGTCAGTAACTTTTATGAGAAGCACATGTTACCTTAACTTAGACGATCTGTGTGGTCTACAAGTTTTCTGCTGTAGCACCGAAGAGGCGGGTGAGGACGGAAAGTCTTCTCAAGCTTGAAGATGATTCCGCCCTGCTAGAACAAACCAGAACTATGTTATTTTAGCACATTACATTAATTTGTTTAGCTTCGATATAAACATCAAATAAAAAATTAGCAACGATATTAAAAGGAAAACGTGCGTTATTCCAGATGTAAGTCGAAAATCACCCCCAACGCGTTCACCCCCAAATCGGTTTTGCACATTTTACCTCTTCTCTGGAATGACACACCCAATGTCACATACGTCGACATATTCTTTGTTACAAATTGCAGGGTTAAGACTTGTAATTTTAAACTCTGCTGGATTCAGCACCCGGATGTTGCAAAAGGGTTCCTTTATGTCCACCGGAAGTACTAGCAAATTGAATTAATACTTAGCAATTATCCGGACTATTCTTCGTCTTAAGAAGCATTTAGGACACTGCGGGGGGCATTCAGTGACCGCGTGTCTGTACTATTACCTCTCTGGGAGATCGCGTGGCCGACGGTTATGCCCAACCAGCTGCCGGATTTATTACTTTTTTACTGATCATATTTGAACACATTTTTGACAGGAAGTCCTTTGATTTTAAAACTGTTACACATTATTCAAAACGCGAACACAGAACATAAGCAGGACTTAGTTTCAAATTATTAAATAACCTTTATTAGGGGCAGTCCCATTCGTCCTTTGGAGATTAAAATTTGAGTTATTGCAATATTAAGCCAAATAGTGAAATCAGTCCAAAATATTCACATATGTAAATGGGCTGACTGAGATTTTTTATCATTTTTCGAAATACTTTTAACATTAAAAAAATATTTATTTATTTATTAGGGCGAAATAAAAAATAAAAGAACAAACAAAACAAACATTTAAAAGATTAGAAGATTATGAGCTGAACTTGTGATTTTTGAGTAAATTTTCTTTGCGCAAGGCACTTTAAATTTGTGACACTAATAATAATCTTTATAAGTAGATGAAAAGCTGCTGTAATTTTTTTTTAATTATTTTCCGAGAATAACAGCAATCATACAATACATTATGCAATACGACACTTTAGCAACAACAACAAAATGTTATTAAAATTTTCATTCATTTCCGCCAATTTGTCAATGACTTTACTGTTATTAACGTTAATTTCTTTATGAATTCTAGCATTGCTAAAAGCATCTGAATAAGATTTCTGGCTTTTCTGGATGTTTTTGGGCTAGATTTTTTACATAAAGGATGCCTATTTTCTTTAAAATTATATAAATAACATATTTTTTAAAAGGTTTAATTAGCAAAGTTTTCAAGAATTTAGAGGCAAATCTGCTAACATTTTTCGATTTGGAATAGGACTCCCTAAACTTGTTGAACTATTCTGAAAGACCGGTTTTTCAATTTCATGCATTTTTAAAAGATTCAGGCAAATATTAGGTAAAGATTTGCTGTTGTTAAAAGCACAAAAAGTTTAAAATCAAAGAAACAAGTCAGATGAATGGGAAGGTTTTCATTTTCCGTTTTTACAAATTTCCAGGGTTGGATTTGAAACTAACTAACCTTTGTGTTTTTTGAAATTCTGAAACTGATTTGTAAAATAAATAAAATTCTGTAGCAAAAAGCACGTGGAAATTCAACATGTTAAAATTAAAAATAACAATTAATTTCTCAGATAAAACAGGACTGTTTTACTTGAAACCTGTATTGAATTTAGAGCAATAAAACATATACACAATTTAGATAAGAATATTATATTTTAGGAAGATTTGGCAAAATAAACTCCAATTCTTTATAGTTATTAATAAAAGGATTTTGTAATTCTTCAGGAAAGGAATGAAAAAATAAAATTTAAAGCGTTTCCAAAAATCGAAAATTTTATTTTATAAGATTCAAAATTAAAATTAATTTTTAAACAAAGAAGAAGAATTTTGAATGATCTGAGTTCGCAATTGTAGAGAAGAATGAGAAAAATCAAGTTTATGAGTTCGGTTTTTTCAAATTTCCAGGGCCGGATTTCAAGTCCGGACTGAGACTGTGTTTTATCACAGAGCAGGTAAATACCTGCTCTATAGTTTTATTAAGATTAAAAATTAAAATTAATTTGGATCTATATTTCTGCAAACCTGAGTTTGATTTTAAAATTTAGATGAATAAAACAAATCCAAAATATCGAAATATTATATTTTAAAAAGGTTTTGCAAAGTAAATTCAAATTCTTTATTAATAAGAAATTTTTTTAAAGCAATAAAAAACAATTTCCAAAAAACTAAAGAAGTTTTAAATTATAAGCTCGAAAGTTAAAATTAATTTCTGAACAAAAAGGAAGCATTTAAAATGATCTGAGTTCGCAGTTGTTGGTCAAAATTTCTAAGAAAAAGAATCGAGTTTGGGATTTTGACTTTCCGTTTCCGAAAATTTCCAAGGCTACACTCGTATATGAAGTTCAGACCTTTGTTTTTTACTTACGCTGTCAACTAATTTTTCTTGAAATTCTTGAAATTCTTGAAAACTGAAAATTTACTAATTTGTACATTGTAAATAAAATTCTACGCCAAAAGATATAATAAAATTCAAAATGTTTGTATTACAAATAAAAATTAATTTCTTAGCAAAACGATTGATTTTTATTTTTTCCTGGCTGAATTTAATTTCAAAGTTCAAAGCAATAAAACAAACTCATAATATCGATATAATACATCAATTTTGGAAATATTTGCCAAAGTAAATTCCAATTTTTTATGATTTTTGATTAATTCTTCAGTAAAGAAATTAAAAAAAATTAAAGCGTTTCAAAAACGTTTTAAATCTTAAGAATCAAAATTAAAATTATTTTTTGAACAAAAAGGAGACATTTTTTAACAATTCGAGTTTATAATTTTAGTCGAAATTTCGAAACAAAAATAAGAAGTTTTCGCAAACTTCCAGGCCGGATTTGTAGTTCAAAATTTTGTTTGTTGCATACTTTGTCAATTAGAAACTGACAAAACTGAGACTCATTTGTAAAATAAATAAATAAAACCCTGCAGCAAGAAGTAGCTATGTTGAAATTCAAAATATTAATATTAAAAATAAAAATTAATTTCTTAACAAAAAGATGAATTTATATTTCTTCAAAACTTAATTTAATTTAGATGAATAAAACAAATGCGATATATTTAAATATGATATTTTTGAGAGATATGGAAAAATAAACTCAAATTTTTGGATTGGTGATTATGAATAAGAGAATATTTTAATCTTCAACAAAGAAATAAAAAACAAACTTTAGAGCATTTCCAAAAACACGAAAAAAATTTTAAATTTTAAGATTCAAAATTATATTTAATTTCTGAATACTAAAAGAAGCATTTTGAATGCTTTGAGTTTATAATTGTAGTCAAATGAGAGGAATCGAGTTTTTGGTTTTGATTTTCTGTTTTCAAAATTTTTCAGGGCCGAATTTGAAGTTCAGACCTTGTTTTTCACTTAATTTTTTTTTTGAATTTTCAAAAATTGAGACTACTACTCCGTAAAATAAAGTAAATCCTACAGTAAAAAGTATGTCGAAATTCAAAATGCTAAGATAAAAAATAAAAATATATTTTTTGACTATGGACTTAATATTTCGTCAAATTTAATTTTTTAATTTATAGTAATAAAACTATTTTGAAATATTATATTTTGGGAATATTTGGCCCAGCAAATAAATTCTTTCTGGTCATTAATCACGGAATTTTGTAATTCTTCTTACAAACAAATAAAAACAACAAAATTTAAGCATTTAAAAAAAGAAAAACTTCTGATCAAAAATGAATGATTTCAGTTGCTTCACAATTGCAGTCAAAATTTAAAACAATAATTATGCTTTGCTGATAAAGGCTTCTTGCACTATAGTTTTCTACAAAGTACTTTGGGATATTCTTGAACTTGCTTGATGTATGGCTTCTCTAAAAACCATTTGAGTTCACCTAAGGTTTGATAAAATAATGTGTTTCGTACGGCCTAAGTTAACTCAAAGATCTCAAACTGAAATTGTAGGTTATCACTGAAAACCTTACAGAACGAGGTTTCTCTTCTCCAAGTTTCTTTGTAGCCAGTCCTTCAATAATATTTCGAATGACATTCAAATCTATCTAAATTTATTAAAATTTTAGTAACTTGCTTAAATGTTCATTCGTTTCGTTTGGTAGTTTTACAAAAAAAAAAAAGCTGCCAGCGATCAATTTCAAAACCTGCCGTTTCCTAATTAAATTATAACCGGGTTTTTGTAAAGCTAGTCTTCTAATCTCCAGTGATAAATACGTTGTATGTGTATTGAATAACATGAACGGTCTCTACCTGACTTAAGGTTGGAAGTTGCAATTTGTTAGATTTTTAATGCCCTGTCGGCGTGATTTAGTTCTTGTGGCGCCACCGACTCATAATGCGGCACTTTTGTTTTAGTTCCTAGTCTTAATTGCCTCCGCTTTTAATTTTATGACCTGTTTCGGGCAACAAAAGCTGCTAAAATCTGCAGATAAACTCTTCAGTCTAAACTACCTACTCCAAAAAAACAAACCCGCGAGAAAAATGCAAATTGCGTTTATAACCTAAAAAAGTTGTACTAAAGTAAGTTCTCACAGTGGAATGTAATTTTATAACCTAGCATTGTGATTTTTCCATTATCGCTCCTAGGTATAATCAACGGTCCGGACACTTCCAGTTAAGCGCAAATGACATTTTGATAGTTGGCTGTGTCGAACCCAGCCTACTGGATGGTCGAAGTTAACGAGGAAGGCCTCACGATATCGTTCACTTACGAGACTTTTATTTTATTTAAAAGCTCTAATGATCTTTCGTAATTAGAGTTATTTGGCTTGATTGCGACTGAATACCTTGATATTGACAAAAAAAGTTTTCAACTTGTTTAAACTCCTGCTATTATTGTTTACTTTTTGTTTATCTATGCATCGGCGAATTTCAGTGCAAATTACTGTTCACTCTTGCTTGAAATAATTACAGTTTTCGAGTCACAAACTATTTGCTCGTTTAGAATAAATGTGAATATTTGTTGTAATGTTCCAAATTAACATGAATTATTTATTTACACGTTTTAGTTCAAATTTTACAAATTTAGAATAGTAAAAGAATTTCAAAATTTGCAGAGATTTAGGCAAGAATTTGTTTTGATTCTTAATAGCTTTTCACCTAAAAAATAAAAAAAAAACAAAGAGGAAACGAAAGAAATAGTTAGAAATACGTGAAGCAAATTAGTTCTGCAATAAATCAGAAATTATTTAATGAACCTTTCCGTTAAATTATTTCGAAATTCAAGCAATTAATATACAAAACTTGGAATTTTGGTAATTAGAACTGTAAAAGGCGATTTAGCTAAACATTTAGCTTAAAAAATTTGTCAAACTTTTGCAGAAAGAATGAGTCTTTGACATTTCTAATCTCAATGAAACACAATAAAATGTTTTAAAATTTTGAGTTTGTTTTATTACTCTAAATTTTAAAATAAATTCAGGTAACATAAATCCATACTTTTGTAAAGGAAATTAATTTTTATTTTTAATCTTAATGTTTTGAATTTCCACAGGCTTTTTGCCGCATTTATTTTACAAATGAGCAAAATTGCAATTTTTAAGAATTTCAAGGGAAAATGTAATTGATAGAGTAAGTCAAAAACATAAGTCTGAACTTCAAATCTGACTCTGAAGATTTGCAAAAATTGAAAATCACAACCAAAAACTTAATTCTCCTCATTTTTACTTCGAAACTTTGATCACAATTGGGAACTCAAATCATTGAAGTGTTCTTTTTGTTGAAAAAGCAATTTTAATTTTGAATCCTAAAATTCTTTTTTGTTCGAAATACATACAGCGTGAACGGTCTTGGGGTCAAATCCGAGTTCGGGTGTTCGGTGGGTGGCCTACCCAGTCAGTTAATTGGGAATAGAAACATAGGTGAAGTAGCTACTTAGGAGGCCTTAACCCTCCATGTTGTCGACCATGTTACCTCGCGGGACGTTAGTGCCGATACTTATTAATTAATAATCATAAATAATTTGAATTTGCTTTTTTAAACCTCGCCAAAATATAGTATTTTAATATTTTGAATTTGTTTTATTACTTCTATTTTTAAATAAAATTAAGGGGTTTAAAGAAATATAAATCTATACTTTTGCCAAGAAATTAATTTTTGTGTTTAATCTTAATATTTTGAATTTCCACGTGCTTTTTGCAGCAGGCTTCTATTTCTTTTGCAAATGAGCAGTCTCAATTTTTTTTAGAATTTCAAGAAAGATTAATTAATTGATAGTTTGGAAGTTTGCGGAAACGGAAAATCAAAACTAATAATTCGATTCTATTCATTTCTGTTTCCTAATTTTGACTACAATTATTGTGAACTCAAATTATTCAAAATGCTTCATTTTTGTTCAAAAAAGTTAATTTTAATTTTGAATCTTATAAGTTAAAACTTCTTTCGTTTTTTGAAAATGCTTTAAATTTTGTTTTTATTTCCCTCTCGACGAATTAAAAAATTTCTTTTTAATAATCAAAAAGATCAAAAAACATAAAATTCAGGTTCGAAGAATTAATTCATATTTTTGTCAAGAAATTAATTTTTATTTTTAATCTTAATATTTTGAATTTCCACATACTTTTTGCTGCAGGATTTGATTTTGTTTTACAAATGAGAATGCCAAGAAAAATTAATTGATAAAGTATGTACTAAACTACGGTATAAGCTTGAAATCCGACCTTAAAAAATTAAAAAAAAACGGAAAACTAAACCAAAAACTCGATTCTTCTCATTTTTGTTTCGAAATCTTGACTACAATTTATTGTGAACTCAAATCATTCAAATGCTTTCTTCTTGGCCAAAAATTAATTTTAATTTTGAATTATGTACTTCTTTCATTTTTTGGAAATGCTTTAAATTTTGATTTTTATTTCTTTCTCGAAGAATTTAAAACTTTCTTATTAATAATTAAAAAGAATTTGAGTTTGCTTTACTAAATCTCTCCAAAATACAATATTTCAATATTTTGAATTTGTTACTTCTACCTTAAAATATAATGTAGGTTTAAAGAAATCAAATTCGTACTTTCGTCAAGAAATTAATAATGTTTTGAATTTTCGCCTACTTGCTGCAGGGTTTTATTTATTTTAGAAACTAATACATTTTCAGTTTTTGAGAATTGAAGAAAAATTAAATGGATAGTGTAAGCAAAGAATAAAGATTTGAACTTCAAAACCGAACTTGAAAATGTCAAAATATTGGTGCTAAACTCTTCTTAAAACCATAATTCTAAATCAATCCAGTAAAATGTTCCAGAAATAAAGACGTAAACTTAACGATGTTAATCAGGCATAATAATTTATAGTTTAGTAAAATCGTGCCCTTGATTGTAAATGATAATGTTTACGTAAAGAATGCAGTAAATCTCAAAAACTAAAGAATAACAGAAGTTAAATACCGTTTCGTGTGTACTTAAAATCATAAAGTATTTTATTGTCGAGGAATGATTAGGCTTTAACTCCTTTTATGTAATAAATTTAGTTATTGCTCTTCTTCTGTAATTGCTAACTACGGTTTACTCTTCGAGCTAGCTAAGAATTATTTGAAATCCTTATTATTACATTGTCTGTTGCTCCGTGCTTTTTACCTCCTCGTAAAGGCGTCATAACAATACAATAACAAGGTTATTACAAAACTATTTCGTGAAAAATTATTTATTATTTATTGTCCGATTGTACTCTTCGATCATTTCAATTTGGGGCTGAAATTGGGGATGATTTGAATTTTAAGTATCCAATTACAGAACATGGGATTAACCTAATTCTTATTTAATTTATATAGAACGTTTTGGTGATGTAATTAGGTGTAAGTAGCAACACGTTTAAAATAAATTGATGCTGTTTAAATCGAAAGTTTCATAATTTATTAGCTCGGTTGCTCCTGTGCTTTTAAAACCTTTCATTGTATAGGATTTTTGATAACGAATTTACTGTTTTTTCAGATTAATTCTGTAAATTTATTTTTAACAGTTTTAGCAATTTTTTCTAGCCTGAAACTAAAATAGCATAAAAATAATTCAAGCAATTTTCGGTATCTTAATTTTTTTGATTATTAAATAGTTTTGCTTAATAACTTCATCCTTGGTTTTGTTGATTAAGTTTCATTTTTAAACAATTTCAAGTATTCTTAATAAGTTCCGTCTAGAAAATTCTATAATTCTTTAAAAAAAATTTTACTGGTTTTCTTTAAGAATTTTCTAGATTAGTGTTTTCCAGTGCTTTCCTAAATTTCTTAGACTTTTGTATTTCAATATTTTAAATCAAAAGAAGATTTCATTAACCCAAAACCTTTTATTTTCATTATAACCTCTTTATAATCTGTCATTCTTATAATTATATTAATTTCCTATTTTCCTATAATCAAACGTTTTTAAAATTACCTGTAGAGTTTAAGCATTGGTTTAATTCTTTTTTGTGGAGAAGTTTTTGTCACAAAAATTATAATAATTTCCAGTTCTTAAATAACCATAACTGGATTCTTATGTGTTACAAAAATGACTGAGTTATTAAATACAAGCTACGAAAAACCGAACCTGCCATAAAAAATTATTTCCCAATTTTATTACATGACGCCCTTTCATTATGTTGGGCCTATAAATTATGGTTTATTTAGATTATAGTTAAATCTGATCTGTATTTTACCAAGTTTTCCGGGCGCCATTCGAAGATTAGAGTCAAATATTAATTCTAAACTTACGTATAATGAATAGGTTAAGTTTAAAGTAATTTAAGATTTGTAAGTTAAGCAGCAGCTCTTTGGTGCATAATTTAGCAAAAATTTATAAATATTCTTTTTGTTGGCTTATTTAAGAAGCACTTCTTTGGGAATTAAGAATTAAGACACCTGCAAGTTAGTATTTTGAAACTTAATTTTAAGGAATTTAGATAAAAAAGGCGAATTCCAACCGTCTTAAGTTACAGTAAAATAATAAAAGTTCCACAAGTTCAGAAAAACAGGAATATTATTTTAAGTTTGCGTGTATACTCCAAACTAAACTATCGTAGTAAATTTCACGTATGTACCATTAAATTACTGTAAAAGATAGTAATACTTAAAGGGAAAGAAATAAATTCAGTTTTTAAATGACTGTGTTTCAGGTATACGACCATCTGTATTATTCATATACTTCCTTAAGGAATTAATTTTATATCGGTTTACATTTCCTATGTTTATATATCATCTAAGAAATAACAACCAATATAGATGAATAAATGAAAACACGGAGTCACTCAATTTCCAGTACGTCCTAAATTTTATATACCACCATTCTACATACATATATGATTTGTCTTTCTAAATAATTTTGTGGGAATCGGAGCAAGCAGTGTGTTATTTGAATAACGTCATGCATGCTTCTATTATACGTAATAAGCGGTTTGACAAATTATTTTTAAATTTTATGAGAACAGCATTACCGCTGGAAAAAAACGGGGCAAATCAATGGTTTTGTATAATTAAAGCTCCAGAAACGATGGGAGGGAAATCGTGATTTTATCATTATCTAAAAAAAACTTTTCTTATGATTCGTTTCTGTTTTAGAAATATACGAGTATTTCTAGGGACAATCTTTCAAGATCTTAGCTTTATTTCATGTTGCAAAGGTACACAGAAATGCGTTTTATAAAATTGTCACTTGAAACAGTTGCTATATAATTAAAAATGCCTATAATTTAATAAAGGAATTAAAATTAAATAAAATTAACCTCTAAATAAATCGAATGAGTTTAATTATTTAGTTTAGAATAACCTTTTCAACTGCAGTGTTTTTCCAAATTCTGTACCAAAATATAGAGTTAGATTGCAGTTCAAGTTTTTGACAACAAATGTCAGACATCGCTGGAAATTAATTATTTGAATTCTCTTTGAAACTTAGCAGACCAGGTGGACCCACATATGATGGAAAATCACAAGAATGAATCACAAACATTCAAATGACGTTAATCCATGCATAATTCAACGTAGACGCCTTGAGAATCCTTTATAGTTTTCGTGTTTTTTAGCATGAAATTTTAAAAATGGCTTCATTGCTTCTTTCAAGAATATAAATGTATTTAATCAATATAGTCTGGTCTATCAAATTACTATCTTATTCTAGAATGAAAATATTACTACTGCTAAGACTTAATTCCTCGGAGATGTTTGGAATGTGGTATAAGTTAAGAGATTCTTGTATAAAGGAATGATTATCCTTTAATTTAAGAATATAAGCGAAGCGAAAGCTCTAAGCTCGATAAATAACGGAATCTGAGATGAACAAAAACTATAAAAATGTTGTCAATGATTATAGCCAGAGCCTGAGGTAACAATTCAAGAAACGTCTGCAGTTTCATTACTATAATCAACCCCGCCAGCAGCTTGCAGATTGCCAAGATGGCGACGTCCACCATCATCATCTCATATGGAAATTGCGAAACCACTATAATACAGATAAACGTTCTGCACGAATTCATAAAATGCATTAAATGATTGCACTAACCCTTTATTGGAAGTATTTAAATTAGATAGAAAATTACTGATGAAAATAAATTTCGACCTGTAAACTGTAAACTCCATCGATGCCAAAAGGAATATTCACACCGTTAGGAAAATTTTTTATCCTCTCCGAAGCTAATTAAGAAAGAAATTTTAAGATTATTACGTGCAATATTCAACAAATGTATTAATATTCTTAGTATTATTTTCAGATTTTGGTCTTTTTTTATACTAACATATAATTTGCATATCATGTTTGCAACCCATTTCAAAACATTCGTGTTTAATTTCTTAGAGTTGCTGCAGTAAATGACGGGGAGGAGACGATCTAACCAATCAGCTTCTAGCTAATTTTTTGCTTGTATTACGTCCAATTATCCAGAGATCCATTTTATTACCTTTAAAATTATCAGGTAGCACAATCCATAAGGAATTTATAAAAGTTCCTCGGATCGAACTAGCAATGGATAGACGTATGTTAGAGAGAAGTATAGATAATCTTCGTAATCTCTGATTAACTGTGTAGAATTTGTGCTATTATTATTTTGGTATATTCAAAAAAATCGTAAGGATTTCGATTACATAATTTCATTTTGTTCAAAAATATAAGAAGTATTTTTTTAAGCAACATCAAAAATTACAATGAAGAACCTCGGAAGAATTAAATCAACAAGCAAAATTAGAACAAATTCTTTTACATTTATGTTTTAGATTTAGAACATTTAATTTTTTATCAGGTTTTTAGCTTGCTTAAAAAAAATTCTGTTTTCTGAAGATTTTCTTTAAGCAACGCCAAAAATTGCCCAAAAAAGCTCAGAAGAATTAAGTTTATAAATAAAATAGGAACAAATTTTTTAAACTTTGAAGTTTTAGATTAGGGTTAGAACCTAACATCGGGCTTTCACCTTCCATTAAAATTCAATTTTTTGAAAACGAATGAAGCTGATTGGTAAAATATTACTTTAAATGACCTCAAAAATTACAAAACAGACCTCAGAAGAATTAAGTCAATAAGCAAGATTGGAACAAATTCTTCAGAAGAATCAAGCAATAAACAAAATTGGACGAAAGCAAAAGCATGAAAAGCAAAAATGTTCAAACTTAATACCTATCAGGCTTTCAGTTTGCATTAAAATTCAATTTTTAAAAACTACTGAAATCAAAATTTTCTTTGACATCAAAAATTACAAAAACACCTCAGAAGAATCAAGTCAATAAGCAAAATTGGAATTGGAACATTGTTTTTTACAGTTAAGTTTGTGATCAAAGCATTAAAAGTAAAAAGGTTTGCTTTAAAATTTAGTTTTAGAAAATTAATGGCAACAAAAATTACATGAAAATCCTTAGACTAATCATGTCAAGTAAGTAATGTAAAGTAAAATAGAAACAAGTATTTTAAAGTTAAGTTTTATATCAAACACATTAAAAGCAGAACGGTTAAACTTAATGTGAGGCTTTCAGTTTAGACTGAAATTCAATTTTTTGAAAACTAATGAAGTTAATTTATGAAATAAAAATCTTCTTAAAGTGAGACCAAAGATTACGAGAAAAATCTAAGAAGAATTAAGTCAATAAGTAAAATTAGAACCATTTGTTTACAGTTAAGTTTTAGATGAAGCATTAAAATCAAAGAGGCTAATCAAGCTTTCAGTTTGTATTAAAATTCAGTTGTTTGAAAACTAATGAAGATAATTTATGAACTAAAAATCTTCATTTCTTGCCACTGAAAATTACAGGAAAAGCGAACAAAATTGCAACTTTTTAATTTAAGTTTTGAATGAAAAGCATTCAAATCAAAAAGGTTAAAATTTAACATCAGACTTTCAGTTGCATTGAAATTCCATTTTTTGAAAACCAATGAAGCTAGTTTATGAAATCAAAATCTTCTTAAAGTGAGACCAAATATTACAAGAAGAATCTAAGAAGAATTAAGTAAATAAGTAAAATTAGAACCATTTGTTTACAATTAAGTTTTAGATGAAGCAATAAAATCACAGAGGCTAATCAAGCTTTCAGTTTCCATTAAAATTCAGTTGTTTGAAAACTAATGAAGATAATTTATGAACTAAAAATCTTCATTTCTTGCCACTGAAAATTACAGGAAAAGCAAACAAAATTGCAACTTTTTAATTTAAGTTTTGAGTGAAAAGCATTCAAATCAAAAAGGTTAAAATTTAGCATCAGACTTTCAGTTGCATTGCAATTCAATTTTTTTCAAAACCAATGAAGCTAGTTTGGGAAATAAAAATCTTCTTAGTGAGACCAAATATTACAAGAAGAATCAAGTCTACTCGTACAAGTATGCAAAATAATTAGAACATATTTTTTACAACTAAGTCTTAGAAAAAACATAAAAATTAAAGAGGCTAATCAAGCTTTCAGTTTGCATTAAAATTCAGTTTTTTGAAAACTAATGAAGATAATTTAGGAAATAAAAATTTTCTTTGACGCTAAACATTACAAATACAAACTCAGAATAATCAAGTCAATAAGCAAAATTAGAAGAACAAACTTTTTAAAATTAGATTTCTTTTAAACTAATAAAGCTAATTTAAGAAATAAGGATTTTCTTTAGGACACCAAAATTATAAGAAAACTATCAGGCCAATAAAGTTAGTAAGCAACAAAAAACCAAGTTAATAAGCAAAATTGGAACAATTTTTTTAAATTAAGTTTGAGATCAAAAGCATTAAAATCAAACTTCGTCTTTTGGTTTGAATTAACCCACTCCTAGGCTATTCTCTGAAAGTTTTTTTCAGGCGAGTTTGTCATTTTATGCCCTCAAAAACAAAAGTTAGGTCAGAATTTCTTTGTTGACCTAATATTTCATATATTATTATAAAAAATTAATTAATACTTACTGGTTAATATACGTAAAGAATTAAAAACCTTGAAATTGTTTATTTTATTGAGACGTTTATCGGTTTATCACAAACTGAATAAGAATATCATAAAACGTTCTGTAAAATATGTACCACACCTACGCATCTTTTGAGTTATAAACAGGCATTCCCGACGATCAAACCTTTTACAGCAAAGCATATTTAAATTTTTTGCTAGAAGTTGAAGAATAATTAAAGTAACAACGCATAAATAAAGTCGCACCTCACACGCATGTTCGCTTCATAATTATACAGGCACGGAGTAGCTTTGATCATTAAATTAACTTAATTAAAAGCATTTTATAATTAGCCGTTACATATGAACATGGTATAAAGTTACGTTTAATTAAATCGTTCAACAACGTTATTTAAAACAATTTCAAGTTTCAGTTAGTAAATTAACTTGACGGAAATAATTAGGATTTTATTGTTATTTTTATGATTATTATTATTGTCGTGTTGAAAATTGTGTATGAGGGTTGAGTGGAATAAGGAGGATGGAAGTATTTTCTACGACCTACTTCCAGAACCCGGAGTCAAATATTAGTTTCTCTTCAAAGGAACCGTCACGAGTGGTCAAAGTGACCGCTTTGGCGCCTTAAAAAATAGTTTTAAAGTGTAACTAACCCGCCAGACAATAGGTTTAAGACCTCCTGGTGTGTTGGACAGCCTTGCTGACACATGTCACTCTTTCCTATCAGTGTTAACGTACTAAAATGGTCATAATATCTAATAAGAGGTGTACCTGGCGATAAAATTGGATAACATCCGATTAAATCGAGACAAATTTTTACGGTCCCACCAATTAACCGACCATCGTTTTTAGAAGGCAACTTAGAAAATTTATTCATGAAACGAGGCCTAAGTTATCGTGGTTGATCCTCCCTTTTAAAATGTTTTATTCGTTTTTCTCTAGAATTGTGCATTTCTGGGGTCAAGATGTCACATGTGTCATCCCACACACTCATATTTTATTCATTGACCCTTCGTAAAGTTCATTTTGCTTTGTTTATTTGGAATAAATCATATGTGGGAGGAACTCGCTGAATAAATGTCCTCTCTTATTCATATATGAATATTTTCTGTATTTTTATTACGTGCATGGCAATATCTCGATAACAATGGAAAAGACGTATTGGAAAAATCCGGAATTATTTATTACGTCCTGTAACTTGAGCAAGACATCAAAAACTGTCAACAGATACCCGAAAGCATTGAACAAACCGCAATTGTAACAATTTCTAAGGTTGTTACGAAAATAAAGACATGCGCTACAATAGCTTTTCCACATCCGGACGGCGGATCTTTTCGTTCGTCTTCGAAAGGAACTAAAAAGAATACCAGGCACAATAATGTATTGCGTTTCTTGAAGCCGATGCCGACAGGAAGTTGCAAATGACAAATATATTTGTTACTTTGTAACCTTTTGTAAGAATCTGGAGCAAAGAAATTCTAAGAATTAGAATTCCGTTTCTACAAATTCATTTTGGCTTTATTCCGTTTTTTTACGATAGTTAACACAATGGTAAAAATGTGACGTAAAAATTAACAATAATTATACACTAACGGTACAACAAACACGTGTGAAATGAATAGGAAAAAAACTTCAAGCTGTGCTGAAACGGGCGTTACTTTGGGATTTTGTTTGGGGCAAACAGGGGCACGTGGCCGCCCTTAACTCTGATCAAACTAGGAGGTTGCGTTACTGCCCCACACGTATAAACGCATTTATGATATAAAATAACAAGCATATCCCTTTATATTGTGTCCTTTGCATGGGTGTAGTAGGTGTACCCGTCAATGTCAGTTTTGTCATCCAAATTCTACCCCACATCTGTTTTAATGGCAGAAAAACTGTTACAACAATTGTACTTTAGAAATTATTACATACAATGAAGCTTTGTATTGGGATAAGTCTACAAACCGGAAGGATAGTTAAATATGAAAACAGAGAAATGCCCGTGTCGTCTACAACACAAAATTTGACGTGACATCGATGCCAGGATATTTAATATCTATATTTTAAAGCTTTTTAGAAGTTCTGAACTTGAGTTTGTAACTTATCACTATAAATCGAAGTTTTTTTCTGATCTTATTTAAAGTTTAATTCAAAACCTACAACTTCCTTGATTGTCAGTATTTATTAGTATAAACCACATATACATTTTTAACAAATTCCATGTAAACCGCCCCTATTAAACGTGGATTACAACTAAATTTGTAAGAAAAGTGAAATATCTGAATGGTTTAATTTGTAAGGTTTCAGAATATTTCTGGTGTATTTCAGCGTTTTTTTTTTTTTGGGCAACTGACATTTGGGTGAGGTTAACTTACGAGTAAATTCATGCCTGAAATCCTTGCTGAAATCCTTCAGCAATGAGCATAATTCTTCCTCTTTTAGGTATTTTGAAAATTACAGTTTCCTTGTATTTCCTATTTTTGGGGATTTGCTTGGGTTGTTCTAACTTTAACTCCAGAATATTTTATTCTTTTTAATAGAAGAATTTTGTGTAAAATGTAAAGTATTTTGTAATATTAGCTAAACTTTAACAATATTTTCTTGTTTACATACGTATGTGAAGCCTTAAAATAATTTGCACGAATCAAAAAAAAATGTTTAGAAATGTTAGATAATTCTTTTCTATTTTACATTATTTGAGCTATCTCTGCCAGGAGTTGATTACAACATCTTGTTGAACATTAAATCAAATTATTTAACTTTATAAGACTTCTTTTATAAGAGGCTGAAGATAGATACCACCTCTTAAATTGTGGCAAATGCGGAAATAAATCCTTAAAGCAATTTATAAACTATTTACTGAATTAATTTAAGTATTAACAAACTAATCTAAAATTAATAATTTACTAATTTGTATCTTACTACTACTAAATCTATAATACATGTAAAATTTAAGTAATTTGGTCTGCAGCTGTGGCTGTAAAAGCTTTTTTATTATTAGAGTTGAATAGATAAATTATATTTATACTTCCATAAAATTAAAATAAAATAAATATATAAAGTTATAAGTTAGAGTATATAATACTAAAATTAATTATTATTATAGTAATTTAATACTAGGGGCGTTGAAAAATGATTGGTACTTCCCCTCGAAACTCCGGTTGAGTCGCAGATTGAAATGTGACAGACTATAGTGCCATATGATGCCATCAGATGGCGCTGCTGGAACGTACAGGAAGAAAAGTAGTGTGCCATTCGTGCAGCCCTGTGAGTGCAGTCGTGGACAAGGTGGAAAACCATAGAAGCAGACAATCATGGGCAGAGATGGACGGTGTGGTTTCTTTGGAGGGAAATAGTGACTGCTTCGGATATCCATACGACGCCGATGTATTCAGCAATGCCGCGCTGCCTCCTACCTCATATTCTCCAGATCTTGCACTGAGCGACTACGCACTGAAAGAGGCGATGCGCGGTAAGAAGTTCTCCAACGACGAGCTTCAGTAGGCTGTCCACACGTGGTGCCCTGCTATATCCAAATAATGGTCTGCAGCAGCTTTGAACGTTGGAAAAAGTGCATAGACATTGAAGGGTAATACCTCTAATGAAATTTATACGCGCTTCTTCCTAATAAAGGAGTAGTGAGAAGAAAACAATTGTAGTGCCAATCATTTTTGAATGTTCTGAATATTATTGCAAACCGAACTTTCTTCAAATATTTAGTCAGATAACTGATGTTTAACAACAATTCAAATTGAAGAACTAAAAGTGGTACTTTTAAAATCGATTTTTAAAAGCATTCTTTGCATAAATAAAATATAAACTAAGAAAAATTAACATAAACAACAAACTAATGATTGTTATTTAAAACGCATCGAGAATTTTGCGTATTTTAAATTAGTTTCACCAAACAATATTAGGTAATACTAAACATGATATTAGAAGAGATGATAAAATTTATTCAAGCGTCCGTGGAAGGAACAGAAGCGGAACTAGTAATGAGATTTTATACGCAGCTGCAACAGACAATAAATGGAAAAATGAGAAACAAGAAAAATTATAATTATGGGAGACTGGAATGGAAGGATTGGGAAAAACCACGGAATTGGGCTAGGAGGTTGGGGCCTATATGGAGAAGACACGTTTAACATAAATGGAAAAAGATTAATAGAGTTTTGCTATGAAAACGATTTACTAATAGGAAATACCTTTTGGGAACAACATTTGGAAGAAAGATAAAAATACGTGTCTGAAGAATGGAACGAAAGAAATATATTCGATTTTATAATATCTTACACACAGCTACTACGAAATTCAAATCAAAAGCAAATCAAAACAGAAGTTAAATGAGAACTAGAAATAAAGAACATACTAGTAACAGTAATATTCAAATTCAATAAATACCAGGAAGAAACAGAATTTGTAGAACAAGAAAATAAATAGGATTGGTCATTAGATGAAAGGTGGAAAATCTTTAAAGAAACTCTGTCAGCGAAAGCAGAAGAAATTTGCGAATTAGAACAAATAAATAGAAGTACCAAATGAACGACTTGGTGGAATAATGAGCTAAAAAAAGATAATTGAAAAGAAAACATTAACATGGAAAACGTATATAATAATAAAAGACGACTAAGATAGAGGGCTATATGATAACATTAGAGGTTAGGGGTTAGAGAAGTAAAAGTGAAGGGGACAGGGTAGACCCAGAAATGATAAAATTGATGAGGGAAGAAGTGGTTATGAAAAATATGTAATGAAGCCTGGAGACGGAACAGAATCCCATTGGAGTGGGAAAAGAACTCTAGTTTATGAGAAGGGAGACCAAACAGAACGTGAAAACTACAGAGCTATTTGTTTGTCATCTACGAGCTTCAAGGTATATACAAGAATTGCCGAGGGAAAAGTAAGAGAAGCTACAGAGAAATAATTAGAAGATGAACAGGCAGCGTACAGAAGCAATACACAAACGGCAGATAATATATTCATAGTACGAAATATAACGAAAAGGGCATCGAAAAAAGGAGAGTTACTATGCATGACATTCATAGACCTCAAATCAGCAACAGCAACAACGTCGAAAGAGAAATTATTTGGGAAAGCTTAGAATTAATGAAAACGCCAGAGAAATTGATAAAAATGGCAAGAAGTATATACCTACCTACAAGACGGTACTAGGGAAAGTTGGAGAGAGGTCGGTGAGTTCCAAATTAAAACAGGAGTAAAACAAGGTGATAGCCTAAGCCCTCTGTATTTCATAGTGATTATGTACAGGCTGATTAAAAATATAAAGAAAAGAATCCAGAATATCCAAACGGTGATAAGGTATAGAAATTTAATGCCGATAAAGATTTAATGTATGCGGACGACATAGTTCTAAAAGCAGATTAGGAAATAAAAATGCAACAACAATTGGGCGATATATGGAACGAGTAGATTAGCAAGTTAAAGATATTAAAACTAACAAAAACAAGGTGATGATAGTCAACCAAGAGGAAGGAAATGGAAACAGAAAAATATTCTGTAATCGAGTTAAAAATACTAACAGAACATGAATACTTAGCTAGCATACACAAGTGACCGAAAGATTGATAATGAAATAACAAACAGGGTACGGAAAGCAAGAACAACATATTACGCACTAAGCAAAACATTACTAGGAAAAAGGGAAATAGATACTAAAATCAAAAAACAAGTATACAACACCATGGGAGTACCAATATTGACATACTCTGATGAGTCACGGATACTGACGAAGAAGTTAGAAAGAAAAATAGTAAATGTAACAAAATGGGATCACCCAAGAAATGAAGACATAAGGAATAAGATTGAACAAGAATATTGGACAAGATAGAAAAAGATCAACTGAAATGACTGGTGCACGTAACGAAAATGAAGGAAGATAGATTAGTCAAGAGAGATATGGAAGCTGGAAGAAATAAGAAAAGCGGAAGGGGAAAGCAAAGAAAACCATGGACGGTCAAAATCAAGGAAATAGGAAAGACGATGATACAGATGGGAGCACTAGCTAGGCACTGACAGGAGTATAAGAAATGGGTACAGGGATAAAGTAAGCCAATCCAACGCTCCGGAAGGGATACAAGGAAAAGAGAAGAAGATTTTTTCCCACATTACAATGTCTTTAATTAATTTTAACAATTTTAAAATAATTTGTAACAGCTTGAAGATGACACTTATTGATCAGACCCAAACATCCCTATTTGAAATTTGTTGTTTATTTTTTAGGGGGTAAGATCGAGGCTTGCGAGATTTATGAAATTACAAATATACAGTTTATTTCGATTGGGGTACAATTCAATACAATCCAATCAGAATCATCACATCTTTTATCTAAAGTAATACTGCTTTTCTGCTTTGCTGTACGCCACCTGTTTTCCTTTTTTTTTTTTAAATTCTTCGTTTTGAATTAAATGTACGTCCACAAGTTAAAATTCGAATATTATTGGTTAATAAAATTCAACACATCGCTCTTGATTAGGTAAAAGGCTTTAAAAATATACGGAATTTCTAGGCAACACATCTCGTCCTCTCAACTGTATATTCGATTATTTTCGACCCTCTTGTTGTATAACCACTGAAAATAAATATTTGAGTTTGCCCACTAAATTCATAATTATTTGTTTTCATTTAACAATTTTACTAAAATCATCATGGATATTAATTAAATTAATCTGCCAAATTGAAATGTCAGATTTTGCTAATAAAAATTTAAAATGCAGCTTTATTACTAACTTGACAGTAATGTATGATATTGTTAAACGAAATTAATGGCTTTGATACATTTTCCTAGGATACTATTTTATTTCTGTAGCATTTTGTAATTTTATAATACTTGATTGAAAATATTAAGAATTACTCAGACTGCCAGGGTGGCGCAGTGGTAAGAGCGTCAGGCTAGCGTTGCGCTAGTCCCCGGTTCGAATCTCGCTGGATACAAGCCTTTCCGGAGTTCGGTATCGAGCCCTGGTGACCATTCGTTGTTGGGCACCTAATTAACGACGCTCTCCTTCGAATATCGACCTACGAGGTAGAGTAACTACGTACACACAAATACACTATACACATGGTGCTGTATGTAGGCAAAAAACGGCGCACTAATCACGTGACTCGCATGCGGGCTGGATTGTGCATTTCACGCGTAAGACCACATACGCTAACGCACCAGCCTCAACACCGAAAGGTATAAGAGATTAACGATTACATACATACAAGAACTACTCAAAGTGGACTCAAGAGGTAAGAGACATACATACAAGAATTACTCAAAGTGGACTCAAGAGGTAAGAGAAGAAGTGGCCGGAAAAAAAAAGTTGTGGAAGAAGTATTTATGCACATAAAAAGAGAAAGATTAAAAAATTATAAAAAATAAAGAAATGTAATGAAAAGAGAGGTGATGGATGCCAAAAAGACACAGTGAAAGAGCTTCGGAGAAAAATAAGAAGAAAGCTACACTAACAACCAAAAGCTATTCTTCAAGGTGTTAAAAAATATGCGAGATGAATAGCCCTTTGAAGTAATTGGAAAGAAGACAATGATGGAAAGATATTATGGTCAGATGAAGACAACACTTCATGGAATTGCTGGAAGGTACGGAACTAGACGAGGTGAAACCGCAAGTGGAGCTAGTGGCGATCAGCCACACGGTAAGTACATCAAGAGGTAATGGAGGATAATAACAGAAGAGGAACTACAACAGGCAATTAAGGAAAAGAAGATGGGGAAACCGGACGGCCAGGACAATATTAGGCTTGAATGTTCAAATTTATGGGCAGGAAAGGAGAAGGGCTACTGTTAAAAACCATAAACAAAGTTTGGAAGTATAAGATAATATCGGCGAATTGGGAAGTAGCGGTTGCTCTACCAATTCATAAAAAGGGGCACAGCCATAAGTATAAGAACTTCAGGGCAACTCTTTACTCAGTATTGCTTGTAAAATTTAGGAGCCCATCCTGGAGACAAAGACTACACGTGGAATGTCCCCTCGAAAACTCCAAGTGTGGCTTTCGTCTGGGACGAGGCACCAGCGATTTGATTTTCTACGTAAGACAGGTGGCCGAAAAAAACAATAAAGCGTGACCAAAAACTGCATTGCTGCTTCATTGATTTACTCACAGCTTTTGATATTGACATTGTCAGATAGTTTATTATTGGTACGAATAACATTCAACTTGATTTTTCTAGAAATTTCGTTTATGCAACCGTATGATATTTTTAGATGGTCAGAAAGAGAAAAAAAATGCTATAGAATTTCGGCCTAAAAAATATAGGTTGCCATTTAAAAAAAAGTATCGATGACGTCATAGCACAAAGGTATGACCTTGAAAAAATATTTAAAACCATCAGTTTGTGGAAAATAATTTGTTATAAAACTTTTGTCTAAAACTGTTTTTTCTAAAACTAATAATAAAGGCTCCAGCATCGAGGTTCCTTACTTTTTGTTCGCCCTGTATGGACTTCAATTATGGGGATATACTAAGCAACTAAGCCAACACGAATAAAAATCATATAAAGCTTTAAACCAATAAAATCGAGCGTAAGTGCACCTTGGTACATCACCAATAAAATCCCATTTGTCTCAGAAGAAATCCGGACAATTGTTGCCAGATACAACGACAGGTTCCCTGACCAAGAAAATGAACTTATTAGTGGTACAACAATTCAACTACGATCCACCTACAAGATGTTGGCCACCAGATTTACAACAACACTAAATCCTACTAGTGGTATGTGAGGTGGGGCACGGCTGGATGCTGGATGTCTCCCTCACATGCTTAACATCGTCAGCAAATTTGCTTAATACTATTTATGATGTAGATTGTAAATAAATTAATAGAAATATGTAGTTGTATAAAATAAATGTTTCTCAACCAATCAGCGTATGAAGTACAGATTTGCAGCTATTTTCACTGATGCAATCTTATTCGGAATAAACTTAAGTTTATAAGTTATTATTTGGTTGGTATAATAAATAACTGAAACCACTCATAGACGCTTATTACAAAGACTTGAAATAGTCAAAATCAAAGTAACACAGCGTAAAAACCTCAGAATTTTAAAGCAGCTAAATGTATAAGGATATGAACCAAACTATACGTGAAATAAAAAGCGCACGGTTTACTTGTCAAATAGCCGAGTTCCAAGCCTCCTTCACGTTTGTCGAATTTATCGACTGGGTGTATGTGTATTAGAAAACCTAATTTCAACCCTTATTACTGAAACCTACGGGATTATTTTATTACAAGTAAGTCATTTTCGTACATTTAACAGTTCCGATACAGGCCTATTACTTTAACGGCCGAACACTCGTTTAATAATCTCGTATTTTGTACTCGTGTACATTTTGAGGTTAGACCTCGTTTTACTAATTTTTTAAGCAAAGTATTACAAATAAGCCTTGATTTTTAGTTTATTTGCCATTAGTTTTGTAAGTTTTAGGTGTGTGAATGCAATTTTCAAATGGTTTCGGGCTAATTTGTTAAAACACTGTAAAAGTAATGATTTCTAAGTAAGGTTACAAACCCTGACCGTACTCAAAGTAGGATATCGATTTGAGCGGCAATTTTAAAAGTTACCCTCGCTGATTTGTCTGGGAAATCCTGAAACTTTGTTTTGATGTTGATTATTATTTATTAAATTATTATTAAATACTGAAATACCTCGCGGTGGTATCATTTTTCTGTTATTTGGAGGCTTTATTTTCGAGATTACGATATTACTGAATAATTATTATTTATATTCATGATAGTGTTAATTGTGGAGATTTGTGAAGAATTTTATTGCTTTGGTTGTTTGTTTAAATTAAATTTTTAAGCAACTTAAAGTATTGAATTTTGGCTATTAATAACCCTAATAATTGCTATTTGAAGTGAATTTATTGCTTCAGATGTGCAAATATAAGAAGTATGGCTTCATCAAATATTCAGTTGACCAAATTAAAGGTAGAAACGTACTGGTATATTAAATCAGAGGCTTTTTTTTAAATTACACGATGCATTTTGAAACCCGGGGCACTGCTATTGATAATTACATTAATACCAATTCTGGAAATGACGGTAAATTTAAAATTGTAGCTTGCGTTACGTTGCTCGTGTTTAACTTATCATTAAACCGAGATTTTAAAATCTCGGCCGTTTTAAAAAACCGTACGTTACAATTTCGATATCAGATTGAAAATTGCTATTTTGTGGAAATTAAGTTGCAGTTTATAATTTCTGTTATTATTCACGTATAGCTGAGTATTTTGCATACGATTATATATTCCAGTCGCCATTTTAAAATGCACGGTGTATTCCATTTTTAAAACTGGATCGTTTTTAATTTTTATGTCGTGTTTATGTTCAATTAATTACAATTTTTATTCATTTCTTTACAGCAAAATGCCCCCCAAAAAGGTTCAAGAACCAGAACGAAAGCCCATGATTGGTAGGGTTGGTACCAATTTAAAAGTTGGCATCGTTGGTGTCCCTAACGTTGGAAAATCTACATTTTTTAATGTTCTGACGAAAAGCGCAGCAGCTGCCGAAAACTTCCCATTTTGTACCATCGATCCTAATGAAAATAAGTATAATTTTATTTTTACATTTCTACTATTTTAAGATGCCCGTTTAACACTCTGAGTGAGTTACTTCTCTGATTACATCATAACTTTCTTAAAATATCAATAAACATTGTGAACAATTTTGATTTCTCTCGGGTTAACACAAACTAAACCCAGGGAATAAAAATAATCGAAGCTGTGTAGATAGGTATTACTTTCGTACTGTGAACCAAATCAAGCTAGAAGTTTCTTCATGATGATCGAAACATCTTTGACCTTCTAGATTTTGTCGTAAAATTGTACGTCAAAATATAGAAGGTCAAAGTTCATCAAATTAACTTCAACGCCTTGTAAATCAGAGATCACGAGTTCGATTCCCGGTCCAAGTCGGAGAAATTTTTAATACGGAAAGTATGCCCTCTTTCGTATTCGAGGTAAAACCGTAGGCGTTTGGCACGATAAAAATCCCTTCCAAGGGTGGAAATCTCTTGGGTTCGGCAAAATTCTAATCCGGTAGTGCCAATGACCATAGTAGGCGACGCGCGTTGACACCGCAAGCCTAGATTTCGCCCAATTAACAAACAAACAAACTTCAACGGCATTTTTTAATATGAAGCTTGTCAGATTTTATTTGTCATTTTATCCAACATGACAGATTTTTATATAAAAAAAGCAAACGATTTATCTAAATACGAATGTGACCAAACGGTTATCATCCACAAAAAGTACTTGAAACACATAGCACGCGCAAACTATGAAGAAGAGCATTCCTGCGTGTTTCCTGATACACAGGAATGGTTTCCATATACTAACTCTTACTACCCCTACACGGAAGACGTAGATGCTTTCGCAAGAGTTAACCATTTGTTAACAACAAGGCCTTCTTTTGAATCCTTAACAAGTCTATCCTGCTGTGAATGTACCCGAGAAGACAATCCTTATTCGGAAAGATTAGCTCAATTACAATATTTATATTCTTCCCCTGTGTCATTCCTTATTTTGGGAAAGCCTGGCATTGGTGAACAAGAATTAGGAAAATTATTAGCAGAGCATTGGCAATGTGTCTACATAGATCCTGAAACCTTAATACAAGAAGAAATTAATTCTGGAAGTCGCGCGGGGCTTTGCATCGAATTTAATTTACGTTGCGGCCGTGCTATTGGAGTTGATGTAGTTTTACGGTTAGTTCAGAAGAGGGTGAAGAGTAAATCAGCACAACATAGAGGTTTTGTTATTTGTGGGTTTCCAATGATTCCAAATGATTTATACGAGGAAGATCCTGTTTCGTCTGAATCGGCCGTGTTTAATATTCACGAAATATTTGACGAAGTTATTGAGACGGTTATTGATATAGGAATACCACCAACGATTTCTGACGTTTCTAAGGTCTCACAGTTAGGTGAGGGACAGGAAGAACAGGAAGAAGAAGAAACATCTGCAAAATCTGATATGGCCGCATCAGAACGGACGGTAACTTTAATACCCCAAAAAACCGTTCCAATAGATGTTGGATCAGCTACTGATACAATATGTGCACCTGGCGATATCGAGAAGCATTACGAAGAACAGCTCGATTTTATTTTTAGCCTTTTTCAAAAACCGTTCATAATAATTTATATCGTATGCAACAACAGCGATGTTGTTTCTAAACATACCGATTACAGATTCGACGTTTTCTCTCATAGTATTGTGGACCTTCAAAGAGAACACGAAGATAAAATGGTTTACACATACTTTACGACAGTCCATGGAAGTACTAGCGATGAAATACCTGAAGATTTCATAGATGTTGTAAAACATAACACGATGAATTTTAATCCCTCGCCTGTAAGGCAGTTGGTAAAACTTCCAAAAGATTTTCCCAGTAATATGGTAAACGTTCTTGATCGTTACCGCTATTTCGCACTACCGGTCATCGAAAGACACATTCTTGTTCACGACGTGGAATATTTTATAAAAGTAGATGGCAGAATTGCACCGATAAGGATGTTTAACGCCATAAAAATGAGACTTCGTGTTTTACCTTTGCAAAAAGTCGTCCTTCCCGAAAAATTACTTTCCACATCAACAGAGCCGACAGGCGAAGCTGGTCCTGTAGATGATGTAGATTTCGAAGGATTATCATTTGAAGAATGCTTCGAACAGCTCCGTAAGAGACAAATTGCTAGTTCTATGTTTAAATGGGGTTTATCAGATTGGGGTCCTAAATGTCCTGTATCTATGAAGGAAGGAGGTTACAGAGATGGTGATCCTAAATTGTCAGTGCACTTTATGAATAAAGTGTTTTTCTTAGCAGATGAAGAAGCATTTCTTAAGTTTTATCGTAATCCGCGGCCGTATTTATTGCCCCCTTATCCTAAACCCAGATGTAAAATTTTCGTGATGGGACCACGGTATTCGGGAAAAACTGCTGTAGCAACGTGTTTAGGGTATTTCTTACAGGGCGAAGTGCTGAATTTCGATAAACTGGTCGCAAGTTTTTTTAAGTTGAAACAGACTGAATATGAAGATCAAATTAGATTATTTGCTTTAAACAAAGCTATTACAATTTTAAACGAAAAAAGAAGAATAAAATGGGAACAGAAAGAACAAGAACGGCAAATCAACGTAGACAAGTGGTTAAAACAGCAAATTGAGCTACTGGAGGAGACTGTAAAGTTAAGAAAACAGCTTTCGCAGGATAAACAAGAGAATCTTGAGATAATTTTAGAAATGTCTTCTTTTCCTACGAAAGTCGTTATTGCTCCAAGTACACATACGTTGGAGCTTGACGATGTTGATAGTAAAATTAAAATTAAGAGCAATCTTGATGAACTGGAAAAGTTAATTCACTCAAACGGATTGCCTGAGTTTATTGAAACACAAGACTATGACCAACTACTTAGCGAACCAGAAAGATTGTTTGAATATTTACCACCAGATTTGGTGCCACCTGAAGGTTATAATGTGGAACCGGCTACCATATTTGACGATTTCGTCAAGGAATATGCCGAAGATGCCGTCAAAAATACTTCGTATGAAGGAATAGAATTGTCTTCTGAACACATAGCAGAAATGTTAATAGAAACAATCAAAAATGTGGAGCAAAGAAGCCAAGAACAAGGATATAACAAGGGGGGTTGGATAGTTGATGGAGTAACACCAAACGAAGATCTTTTTAATATATTAATTCCTGAATATCTTCCAGATGATATAATTATGTTGAAAGATATCGAAAATAATCAATTTCTCGTAGATCGTTTTGAATTCAGAGGACAAAATGAATTTCGAGATTATCGCACTTTTTTTATGAAGTTGGGCAAAACAGATGCGGCGTGGCGATCGCCGTCTTTACATTCGACAGATTCTTACAGAAATCGCGTAGCCAAAGATTTTATGGGTGATATATTAGAACAAACGTTTATCACTACTGAAGAGAGAGCAGAAAAAGATCGTTACAACGAAGAAAGAGACCCATATTTTAGGAGGCAGCCAAGAAAGTCGCTTGTGGAAACATATAAACGAGACATGAAAAAATTCGCCGAAGATTGGGAAATTTTTTCTGATACCTTAATAGATCATAAGGTTACTGTAACGGATGTTATCATAACTGATAAGTCTTTAGAAGTATTATTAAAGGAAGTTGTTAAAAATACTGAGGATAGGTTCAGACAGGTAGCGAGTGAATTTACATCGGAAGATAGAGTACAAGAAGTTGAAGACTTTGGTGAGCCCGAATTGCAAGGCGAGGAATTAGGAGAAGGAGAAGAAAAACCGGAAACGGATGATTTATTTTCCCAAAATCGGCGTTTTGGTGATACTTTCAATTACTGTCCCGTCACATTTCATAACCATTGGGTATTATGGAAAGGAAAAGATGAATTTACGGCGAAATTTGAAAATAAATTGTATTTAATGTGCAATGAAAATGCAATGACTGCTTTTATCGACGATCCCAGGCATTATTTATTGGAAAATAAACCACCGGACTCTTTCCCACCCCCGAGAATATGTATTCTTGGTCCAGCTGGCAGTGGAAGAACTACTGTCGCGAAAGCATTGTGTAGAAATTTGGGTTTATATTACGGCAATTATGAAGAGATTCTTAAATATCGAGTTGCTCCTAAGAGTAAATTGAAATTATTCACATTACTGAAAATGGCTATATTGGGAGAAAAAGGAAGAAAAATCCAAAATTATCTCATTGAGGACGAGCCTTTAGAACCAGAATTTTTAAATTCGATAGTTTCTCCGTTTTGGTTCGATGAACCCATGAAAGAATTCGGCTTTGTGCTAAACGGATTTCCGAAAAGGCCTTCAGATATAGAATTTATGAGGGACTATTCGACTATCCCCGACATCATCATTGAACTTTCAATTGGTCAGGGAGAAATTCACGGCAGATTAATTCAAAAATTAGTAGATGAATGGCAGAGGGAAGTAACTGAAAAACAAAATATGTACAGAGAACTTACAAGCACCTTGGAAGAAAAGCGAATTAATAGATTTAGAGAACTTCTAGATTTACGAAAAGAGGAAAGATACGCTGCTAAACGTAAAGAAAAGACAGATGAAGACAACCCATCAAGTAAGCTTGGACTGGAAAATACGACCGATATCGAAGAAGATACAGCCAAGTCTCAGGTTAGTTACGATTCGGTTGCAGAGGAAGCGGATATCGATGAAGTTAACAGAATAATAACCGAAGAATTGCCTGATCCTATTTTCGAAGAAGAAGCGGAGGAGTCCCTAGAAGAAGCAATGGAAAGAATCACCGGTGAAGTGGACGATTCATATATAACGGAATTGGAGTATCTCAGAATAATGAGGGAACTGTGCGAGGCCGAATTAATTCCTTGGGTGACTGTGGATGCTGGTATGACGGAGGAGAAAGTATTCGCACAAGTTATGAGAGTGGTTGATAAATTCAAATTCCGCAACAATTCGATTTTTGAAAGGGTTTATGCCATATCTGTGGAACTGGCAGATAAATTACTATCAAATGGTTATTACTTCTTGAGCAAATTTGGAAAAACTTGTCCTGTTCAGGTGTATGAAAATGTGAATCCTGTGCAAATGTTCCTTCCACTAGAAGAAAGATATGAACTGTATCCTGTAATACATCGGCAGTATATTTACTTTTTGGCCAATAAGGAAAATTTAAACAAATTTAAGGAAGATCCTTTGAAGTACACGCTTCAAAAGAACGCAAACTTCCCCGTGATACCCCTGAAATTAGCAATTACTGGACCTCCTAAATCCGGAAAATCTGCACTGGCGGAGAGATTTAAAAGATACTTAGGATTAAGGGTTATTTCCAGAGGGCAAGCAGGGAGATACGTGCTTAAATATTTACAGTTTTCGGAATTGGCTAAGAATATGGAGTCCGTTCTTCGTCTTGGTTGGGAATTAACTAACGAAATGGTTATTAAGTGTGTCCAAGCATTGACTTTTGAAGGAAGAAGCATTACACAAGGATACGTTTTAGACGGATTTCCAACTTGTATAGGAGAAGTACGTTACTTGGCTGATTTAGGATTAATGCCCAACTTAGTGATCGATTTACAAGCAGAACACGCAAACATATACGAGTTTCTAGCAGGCAGCCAAGGTAAAAGGGGTCTTCCCACTTTTTCAAGAAGTTTCATCGAACATCGTTGTGAGGAATGGTCAAAGACTTCAGAAGGATTTAGAAGTTGGTTAGATAAGGAGTATCAAATTATAGGGAAGATTCAAGTGCAACCTTGCAAATGGGGAGTTTGGAATATGAGTTATGAATTAGCAACGGCTGTTTTTTCCGAAGTCAAATATTATCATCAGTTTGTGAATTGCGATTCGCCTATGAGGCTTGCAAACATGTTAATCACTCCTTTGGAATTTCTGGAACGCCAGGGTGCATATAAACATTACTGCCCTTGTTGTCTGTATTACCATAATTATCTGATAAATGGTGGCGATCCCCCAGACCGAACTGGAGTGGTGCAGTACAGAAATTTCTATTATTATATATGCCCTGATCATATTAAAGAGTTCATAAATAATCCTGAAAAGTTTCTTTCTCCGTATAATCCTCGTATTTTACCTAAAGAATTGCCCGTTCGTATTTTTCCAAGGTGTATGCCTGAAAACTGTTATGAAGAGGGTGCTTGTGTTGTGTGCTATCGTGATAGTCAACCGAAACTTGTAGTACGAAAAGGAAATGAAGAATTTGTGGTAGTTTACAGAGAAAAGGTCTATCTGTTTGATACCATCGACTGTCTGCAATTATTCATGAGGGAACCGGGCAAATATTTCGCAAAATCGATTAATTTCAAAGGTGTATCGTATCCTTCCCTGGATTACAAGCAGTTGCCTACCTTGGGATTACTAGAACAGTACGATGCCAGGCAACTAATTCGAGCTATACGTAATACTGGAATATTGCGACCGGTAATTCCAGGATTAAGCATTGAAGCTTCCGCTTGCATTAACATGGGACTCGTATTAAAATTAAATAATCCAAGAACACCCCAGAAATTCATACAGCTTTACAAAGAAGCCCAAAACAAGTACAACGATAAAATAAATAATTTAATCACATATTTAAAGGAAATGAAGAAAATGATTAATCCTTATTTGTATTATGACGAGCCGTTGCCTGCTTTTGTGGATACTTTAGGTCACATTCTTAATCCTGAAGAACACTCAGTACCAGCTGCATTAGAACAAGCCGAACAGGATTCTGAAGGATTAAGTGAAGAAAGCGAAGGCATTTATGCTTCTGAAGGATTAAGTGAAGAACGCGAAGGCATTTATGCTTCTGAAGGTATACTTGATGAAATTATTAACAAGATTGACTTTGACGATGACAATGATGACAGTGGGGGTTATGATACTCATAGTAATCCTTGATATGTATTTTATTATTAATTTTAATAATGAATTTTATATGCTTTATTAATAAATATTTTTAATTTTAAATCCTTTTCTTTTTATTATAATACCATGATTTATTTCTTTGAATTCGCCGAATTCTTCGATTTCGAAATTTAAGAAATGTAAATCGCGTTTATTAGAGTACTTTCTTTAAAAAGAAAGAAAGAAAGAATGAGAAAGTGTCCAAACAGTGATATTTGAAGTAGAACAATAATCCTGAAAAGTAAACCCAATTATTCAAGCGCAGTGAGTAGAAAAGGATTGACGACTGACCTTTATATAACGGTTGAAACCTAGAGTTCTGTTTTTAATGCAAAGGTGATTTAGATAGTGTTATTAATTATACATTCGTTGAAGTGGAAATCGATTTAGCAGTATTTATAACTTTACACCTGTTTATAACAGTTTTCATTCCACTGTTTGAAACAAACTTTGTTGGAATAATTTCTAACTTTGTTTGCAACTGTTAGTATATACATACCTTAAATGACTTTTATGTTTGAAAACTTTTGAGTTGTAATTTTTTTTTAGGTAATAGGGAATCATCAAAAAAACTTGGGAACATTTTTTTTAACATATCGTGATACAAATAAATAAAAACGCGACAATTTTAGGCTAAACTTTTCAGGGAAACTAACAATTTAGATATTTTTTATTTTATACCGGGTGTCTCAGGTAAGACGCACCATAGGGAAACACCAATGTATTTTTTCAGAAAGGATCCACGATACCTTTTGGATATGTATGGATTCAGTGTTCAACGTATGTTATTGGATTTAGTTAACGCTAGAAAGAGATAGAAATACCGACAGACGATTATTTCATTGTTTATTTTTATATCTGTCAATTTTCATTTACAATAAAAATACGCAATTTTTTTAAAACGTAAGTAAATTCTATAAACATGGAATAGTATTGAATCCTATCAAAAGAAAGCAAATGATCATCAGTCAAGTACCGAATGAACTTAAAAGTGTAATGAAAATAAGAATTTGTCTAGTCAGAAGTTATTAATGCAACTTACAAATTTTAATGGTTCATGTAGATAGGTGTGAAATTGGTTACATAGAGAAAAATGTATAATTGGGTGAAGTACAAGTGCAAGAAAAATGTAACAATTATACGTTTACGTAAATAATGATTTTAGTAAATATGTAGGTAAAGTATTATGGCATTATAAATAATTTTTTTAAATTATACTTGTTGTTTTAGTATAATAATAATAATAATAATGAATCTGTAATTGTGCTTCATTGCATTGTAGATGTAGATTCTGTAGTAACTGACAAGTTTAACGATTTGACGTTTTGTCGCTGCCAAAATTGACAAAAATAAAAAATTAACAATGAAATAATCGCCTGTCGCAATGACAGACGCTTCCAGTATTTCTATCTCTTTCTAGCGTTAACTAAATCCAATAACATACGTTGAAAACTGAATCCATACATATTCCAAAGGCACCGCGGATCCTTTCTGAAAAAATACATTGGTGTTTCCCTATGGTGCGTCTTACCTGAGACACCCGGTATATTAAATTTGGATTCCAAATCAAAAAGCAAATTTTTATTTTCATTTATTAGACTTTGATTTTTTTCTTATGAAACCTAAACCAATTTTTACAAATCATATTAAGACTGACAAGGTCTCTTTAAACAGGTAATACAACATATGGGTTATTTACAAAAATATTCGATGCCGTCATATCCCTTCCAAAACTTGTGTGATTTTTAATAAATTGTTTGAGATGTTTTTTTTGACCAATTTATTGAATTTGTGCGGAACTTTGCCGACACACTGTATAGGAAACTCTTGTTTCATTAAATTCTTACTATAATCTTCCTTGTACTATGTCAAATTATTTGTTAATTATTGATAATTCTAAGGTGTCTTGTTAAGGTGTTTCAACGTGATTTTCTTTCAGCACGTCGTGTTCCTGTGCCGGATGAGCGGTTCGACTATCTTTGCAACTACTTCAAACCCGCAAGGTAAGTATCATACCAACAATCTTGAAAAAGTGATCCGCCTTCGTTTTAAGGAAACACTGTTCTTTGGTAATTTTAAAATTGGGCGCGTGAACATTATCAATTTAAGTTAAACACGTCGCATTAGTGGTTACTTAACGGTAGTTTAAAATTTTTAAAATATTTTAAAGATGTAGCATGTATACAGATCTTGATGTTCCCACCGTCGATCTGGCGCCGTCAAATTGGCAGCACCGTCATTAGACGCGAGGACCAAACGCAATTATGTGATAAACTATACAGGCATAATATGCTTCGAAATTCGTTTTATAGTTCGGCCATGCAAACAAAGATCAATTTTTGGTTGGCGGCTTTTTCAATCAGAAACTGGACGAAAAACTTTACCTTTCTAAAAAAAAAAAAATACACGCTGGAAACTCCGGATATATAAACGAATGAGTGAGTTCAAACCCTTCTCGCAATGAAAATTTTAAAAGTTTTAAATTCAGTTCGATTAAATTAAATTACAGACCTATAAAATAACTAGGTTTAACTATTTCATATGGGATGGGATATTCTAGGAAATTATAAGAAATAATGTAGCTAATTACAAATATGCACAACCGAATGAAACAGAGTAATAATTTTGCAAGTCATTAAGAGTGCATTTATTTATTTATGATCCACGCCCCCATATTAGCAGTTAATTATTCTTATATTTTATTTACGCAATTAAATTTCGATTAGAAAGGAGTGCGAAGAACTTTACACTGCGACAAATATATTCTAAAGTAGATTTTAATTTCCAACTGAATTACGAGTGCCATCCTTTAAATTCCTGGAGTTCTTCATGACAGTTAATTTTAATAATGCTTGGACAAAACGAAACGGACACCTTTTTTAAAGTACACGAAACGTAGCTTGGTCAATTAAAGAAGCACGCGAATAAGAATTTAAAAATCGGTTACAAAGAGTAAATTAAGTTTTGTGAAAATCAATTAAAACATGTTCATAGAAGCAAGAAGCAAAAGTTAAAAAATAAAGCTAGAAAGGAAGAAAAAGGATACTTGGATATGGATTTTCGGCTGGTATTCTGTAAACTTCTTCCAGGTCCGCTTCCTCAGCAACCGAGTCATAATTAACCTGAGACTTGGCCGTTTTCTTTAGTATCGGCCTCATCTTTAAGATGAAGTCGACCTAATGGCGTTTGGTGTTCTTCGCCTTCCTTTTACTTTCGTTTAGCAGCACATCTTCCTTCTTTCCGAAGTTCTTTAAACCTTTTATTTCGTTTTCTTTACATTAATCTGGTGTGAAATAACAGACTGTTAAACATTCAAGATTCCTCGGCATTCCATCGGATTTCTTTTCTTCATTTTCAGTACTCCGCACAATTTAAATTTACTCTTGAGGAGTTAGTCGATATATAAGAATTTACTCATAATTAATGCTAAATTTATACACTGTCTATTTGCGTTTCTTTTTCCTGCACCCTCCATAATAATAACAAATAATCATTTTCTTGGTTCGAATCCAAAACTGTATTTTAGTCTTGAGATCGAAGTTGCTGGTTATGCAACGTATTCAGATTAAAGTGTTGCATGGAAAGGTTCAAAAATGAACGAATTAAAATATTTTACCAAAAGGTCATGGTTTAAAGGGGTAATTGAGTTGTTTAAAATGTTAATTTATTAATAACATCTTATATACATTGTAAAAAAAATCAAGTTTTGGATAAACTTGACTGGGTTGATTCTTCCTTTTATTAGATTTTGTGTATACAGAAGGTCCTTAAAAGGAGGTAATATCGTCTTATTTATGCGATTTACAAATGATCTTTACATACCTTTTATTTTCTTATAAATATCTAATTTACATTAGAACACAATTTTTAATTGTGACTTAATTGAGTTATAATTAAGTTGATTAAAATATCAATTTGTTAATAGAAAAACATTTTGTATACCTACATTCTGAAAAATCAATCGAGACCTTAATCGACTTCTTATTATTAGTCTTAGTATACATCAGGGGATCCTTTAAAGGAAGTAATGTCGTCGTATTTTGCGAATGATTTTCACATATCTTAGGTTTCCTTATAAATTGTTCATTAACATTAAAACGCGAATCTTTAACTACGAATTAATTAAGATCTAATTACATTGCTAACATTTTAATTTGTTAATAGAAAAACTCTGCAGAAGGCAACGGGAAACCACTGCAGAGAACACATTTGCCTAGTAGAAGGGGGATATAACAAAGTTTGAAAATGTTACTCTGACACCCTCGTCAACGTCCTTAAAATGACATAACACAGAAGAAGAAGATTAAAAAAACATTTCGTATACATCCTGAAAAACCAATCGCGACTTTAAAGAAACTTAGCTAGGTTGATTCTTCTTTTTATTAGAATTTGTGTTTACAGAAGGTCCTTAAAAGGAGGTCTGATTTAACGAATTAGTTTCACATACCTTTGGTTTTCTTATAAATTCATCATTTAAAATAAAACCCGAATCTTTAATTATGACTTAATTAAGATCTAATTAAAAATTAACTTGCTTAAAATATTAATTTGTTAACAGAAAAACATTTTGCATACATTGTAAAAAAAACAATTGAAACTTTAGAGAGACTTGACTAGGTTGATTCTTCTTTTTATTAGAATTTGTGTAGATATACAGAAGGTCCTTAAAAGGAGGTAATATCGTCTTAGTTTACGCGGTTTACAAATGATCTTCACATACCCTTTGTTTTCTTATAAATCTCTAATTTGCATTAAAACCAGAGTCCTTAATTATGAATTAATTAAGGTCTGATTAAGTTGCTTCAAATATTAATTTGTTAATAGAAAAACATTTTGTATACATTCTGAAAAATCAATCGAGACCTTAGACAGACTTGACTAAGTCGACTCTTCTTTTTATTAGACTTTTAGTATACAAAAGGTCCTTTAAAGGCGAAGTAATGTCGTCGTATTTTACGAGTGATTTTCACATATCTTAGGTTTCCTTATAAATTCTTCATTCACATTAGAGAAACTTGACTACGTAGATTCTTCATTTTATTAGACTTTGTGTATGCAAAAGATGCTTTGAATAAGGTATTTTAATATATGTACTTCTTGTTTTGTTATAAATTCCCGATTTACATTAAAACCAAAATCTTTAATTATGGCTTAATTAAGTTTTAATTAAATTACTTAAAATATTAATTTGCTAATAGAAAAACATTTTGTACGCATTATGAAAAAACAATCGAAACTTAAGAGAAACTTGACTAGGTTGATTCTTCTTTTTATTAGAATTTGTGTCTACAGAAGGTCCTTTAAAGGAGGTAATGTCGTCTTATTTGGTTTTATTATCCCTTATTTAGACAACTCTAAGTACAGCATATGCTATGAGCAAGGGAGCCTTTGATCCGGAGTTAATGAAGACTCCCTTTAGCCACTCAATGTACCGCCAAAACCATTCGGGCTCATCAAACTTGCAAATTACATCAGAAAGTCTCACAAATGCAAATGCAGCCGCCGCTTTAGTGACATTTTCCCCTCAATTTTATTTTATAGCCTTTGGAAAGCGCACTCTACTGTAAAAAAGCCTGTAGATATTCAAATTCGTCGTGAAATCGTTCGTAACCCCCCGGAATGATTTTTAGAAGAGTTAGAGGAATTTTATGCTGCCAAACTGACAGATCGAATAAAAGTTATACGGTTTTTCGGTAAGAAATGAATATTTCCGTATCCTGGTATCGTGTTACAAAGACATTCCCTAAAGTAAAAGGTCGTTTCGTGACATAATGAGGTAGTTACGGGTTTATTAAGCTAAATGTTGGTCTTTTAGGGCGGGGCGTTGTTATGGTGAAGGATAATGGCGCCGACGCTGGCGTCGTATTTACCAAACATGCATATGCAATCAGACGCTTATTTAAAGGTATTATTACATTACGTTTCGATAATTGCATCTACCTTTTGTTTCAATTTTCATTATTGCAGTTTTTGTTGTTGTCTGGCTGAGCCAAAAAAAGACACTGTCGTGCATAACCATAGAAGATAATCACTTCGGGATGGTACCATAAAAATTATTGTCCCGAATTAAAACCTTCGGGCTATGAAACGTTTGTGTCGATGCCTAAAGAAATTGCTCTAATTGACACAAATTATAGTTTTGTGTAGCGTGTTTTAGGTAGTTGAACTATTCAATGATTTCGTAATTGCTTGTTCTGTCAACTTTCTACCTTTGAATTACTCTTTTCTATAACTGCAATGGTTCCGTGTCCATTGTAAGATTTGGGAACGATTAAGGATTTAAGTTTTAAAAGTAGCAATTGAACTAAATCTGTTGGGATTTTCATGTAAAAACAGATCCTTTGCTAAAATTAAATCACAGAGAAAGCAAGGATTCTTCACTTTTGATTTCTTTAATTTTATTTCTCTTTTCAATAAGGTCCCAAAAAATTCTGTTGGGATTTCCACGTAAAGATAAATCCTTTACTAAACTTAAATCACAGAGAAAGCAAGGATTCTCCACTTTTATTTTCTTTAATTTTATTGTCCTTGCCAAAACATTATGACAGTTTGAGTTTAACTAACTTGGCAAATTCGGTAGAGATTTCCACATAAAGATAGATCATTTGCTAAAATTAAATTACAGAGAAAGCAAGAGATCTTCCTTTCTTTAATTTTATTTTCCTTTTCAGTAAAGTGCCAGCATTCCTAAACATCGTCGATATCGCCGGTTTAGTGAAAGGAGCATCAGAAGGACAAGGTTTAGGAAACGCATTTTTGTCGCACATCAGCGCCTGCGATGCTATTTTTCACCTTTGTCGTAAGTTTCGAAAATTTAAATTTAAATTTACCTACTTTAACAAACTGTTTCATTGTAGGCGCGTTCGAGGATCCTGACGTTACTCACATCGAAGGAGAAGTTGATCCCATCCGCGATTTGGAAATAATCGGCGAAGAACTTCGGCTTAAGGATGAAGAATCATTATTGAAACATATGGATAAACTTGAGAGAACCGTTTTGCGTGGTAGTGATAAGAAATCAAAACCTGAATATGTAAGTTGAGGAATCTAAATGCAAGTTTAATTGTCTGTTAAATACAAATTTCAGTTTAAATAATAATTGGCAGGCGCCCTGTGCGGTCTAAGATTCCATTAAGATCAGTATGACTTTGCAAGCAAGCTTGCTGAGAATTGTTGTAATTCGGTCCTTTACATCACATTGTATTGTGCTCACATTAGCGAAGGTGTCGGTGTATTGTCATTGATAGCCCGATTTATTATTACTTTGACCCATTCATGATTTGCATGTATTATAAAAATCGCCCGTCATCTTTTGCCTGGTTCAAGACGAACGCCACGAACCGTGCATTTCACAGCGTGCGTTTGAATTTCAATTAATCGATTCCCCCTGACAATAATTCGATTAAAGCCGACAAAAATTAGTTTTTATAAGCACAAAACACTGACACATTCGTGTGATGGGGCACGCGGCTAGGCGTGGGCCCCCCTGCTGGTGTAGACCGTGTCACCTTAGTATCCACTCACCAGGTGTTGTGTTACTTTTATCTAAGGGTTAAGGGTCATTAATATGATTTTCCACTTGTTGCAGGACACACTCGTTAAGGTTAAGAGCATCCTCACTGACCAAAAGCAACACATTCGGTTCGCAGATTGGGCAACCAATGATGTAAGTATCTTTAAGAGCTCTAGATTTTTTAGAACTTTAAGGTTTTATAACTTGCTGAAATCGGTTTGATTTATAAGGTACAAATCTTCCAGTTTTCTTAAGTTTACTGTCAGATTCCCAGCCAGAACTCAACCAAGTAGATACAAGAAAAAATTTCTGATTTTCAAAAGAGAAAATTCCCGCTGTTCCTAATTTCGACCAACTGGTAAAAACCGCAACCTTTTAATGCCCTCCAAAGCTTTCGCAAAACACGGATGCAATATTAAAAACTTTAACTTCAATTATAATTTAACAAAACAGCATTTAATTTAGCATTTTCTCCAAGTAATGGTAGTCAATAATAATTTGAAAGGAAAGAAATTCACTGTCAAAACAAAAAAAGGCTTTCAATCGTAATTCATAGTAAACAATAAAATCAGATAGGTAGACATTAAAAATTCTAACGTGTATAAACGAACATCTAATATGACAGGTTATAAATGATAGGTGGTGTAACAATATCACCACCTGGTGATTTACTTTACAACATTAACCATTGACACCGTGTTGGGGTACTAACGCAGCGGGATTCAAGTCGGTGTCGGCGGTGATACAACAGATTCTGAATGACTTGGCAAAGAAATTACATCCCATTGTAATAGATTAGAATATTATCTTCAACTAAAAATCTTCAGCTAAAAGTCTCATATTTAAAAGAATATTAAATCGCCGTTTTTTGAATCAAAAATTAAATTTGATTGGATATTCAACGCATCAAAAATAATCTTTTGTTTTTCAGATTGAGGTCCTCAATAAATATTTATTTTTAACATCCAAGCCGGCCATTTATTTAATCAATTTAGCGGAAAAGGATTATATTAAGAAGAAAAATAAATGGTGAGTAAACTTCAATCAAGTTTTTTTTTAAATTACGCAATTATGTTAAAATGGGCATAGAATTCTGGCTATTGTTTGTTCTAAGGCATACCAAGACCTACAAAAATTTTCCCTCTTTCTTCCTGCATCCAATCTCGTCTTCTTGCACAACGAAAACAGAACAGTCCTTTCAATTTAAAATGTATGAAAATAATTCTGTTTTAAGTCAAAAACAAACTTCTTCTGTTCGTGTTGGAATTTTTGTCCGAATTATTTGTTTTATTTTCATCATTTCTTCTTTTGGTGGCCCTCTTAGGAATTGAAAAACTATCTGTGGGTACCTCATTCCATTTTTAAACGTGGGAGTAATTCTCTAAAAATTATTTCATAGGAAGGGCAACCAAATTTTCAGCTTTTTATTTCGTACGAGGGTAGTCTTTTTAGTTTTGCATATAGCCGCATACGCCACCAATGAAACATTAGCAGTAAAAATTAACCTCAATATTAAGTTAACCTAATTGTAAAGTTTCATCAAGATACGACAAATGATTCGGCCGCAGTAAATTTTTAAAGTTGACAAATCACCCGACAAAATGGAATTGAGCCGAGAAAATTTTCGTACAATAAGTTTTTACAACTTTATCTCAACAACGTCTCGCCGAGTTGGTTTCTGTTTTTGGTGATGAAGCACATCAGTCGACAATTTCCCGCTGGTACTGCGAATCCATTGTGGACGCACCAGTCTCAGCGACGATCCAAGGACAGCAGTCACCCAGAAAAATATCGATGCTGTGCGCCAGCTGATCAAGGAAGATCGACATGTGACATATCGCGAAATTGAGACATCCTTGGGCATTTCAAAAACCTCAATCCAAAAAAATCCTGCGTCATGAATTGGGTGTGAGAAAATTAGTTTCCCGTTGGATCCCGCATCTTTTAACTGAAGAACAAAGGGCGTCCCAATGATTTTTATACATTCCCAAGGATCAAGAATGCACTGCGTGGTCAACGGTTCCAGTTGCCGGAAGAGGCAGTCGATGCCTTCAAAATGACAATTTTGACTGTCCCAACTGATGACTGGAATAACTGCTTTAACATTTGGTTTGAACGAATGCAAAAGTGTATCAATCTTTGTGGAAAATACTTTGAAAAGCAATTATGCACTTAAAGTCGATCTACTGTTTGCTTTTATGGCTATATGCAACACTAACCCTCGTAGTTATTCATTGAATTTCGAAATTTTATTTTCATTTTGTAGCCCAAACAGTTTTTGTTTTATTTCCTTAATTTCTTATTTTAGTAGCCGTCTTAGAAATTGAAAAACTGTTTATTTGCACCCCTTTCTAATTTTAAATGGGAGTACAATATTCTAAAAATAATTACTTAGCAAAGACAACTAAATTTCAGTTAAATTTTATTTTCACTTTGTACTCCAAAAAAGTGTTGTGTTAGTTTTATTTTCTTAATTTATTATGTAAACTTGTTGATACACCTTTCCTATTTTAAACGAGGAAATATTTTTTGAAGTAATTTCGCAGAAAGGCAACCAAGTTTTCAGATTTTTATTTCATAGTTGTTCGTAGAAATTCTAAATTTTATTTTGATTGTGGTTTTATTTTCTTAATTTCTTTTTTTGTTGGTTCTCTTCTGAATTGTAAAACTGTCCATTGTGAGCTCCTGTCCAATTTTAAATGTGAAAATAATTTTCTAAGTATAATTTCGTAGTAAAGACAACCAAATTTTCAGCTAAATTGTATTTTCACTTTGCACGCCCCAAAAATTTTGGTTTTAGTTTCTTTATTTTCCTTGTGGTGGCTCTCTTAGGAATTGAAAAACTAATTCTGATGGCGCCCCTTTCTAATTTTAAATGTGGATAATTTTCTAAAAATTCTTACGTAGCAAAGACAACCAAATTTTCACTTACAATACCACAAATGGTATTTAAGGGACTATTCAACGAAAAAAAAAAATCATTTCCATCGAATCATTTTTCATAAATTAGTCCACATTCAAGTTTGTTTACACGGAAATTGTTTTCTGTGGGATATAACTAGCAATAAACTATTTTCAAAAAATTGCCGCTTCGTATCACTAGTGAAATTTTATCGACAATTTTTTCTAGTGGAAATTGTCGATACAATTCGTTTTGATTGGCTCAAAAACGTCAAATCTTGCATTTTGATTGGTCGATTTTTGACAGATGACATATGAGTTGAATAGTCACTTACAATACCACGAGTGGTCAAAGAATTGTCGATTATTTTTTTGCTGTAACATCACGAATGTTCCTTGTGCTTGCATATGAATACCACGAGTGCGTATCACGAGTGGTATTCGCAATCACAAGGAACAGGAGTGATTTTACAGCAAAAATAATCTACAATTCTTTGACCACGAATGGTATTTGACGGACTATTCAACGAAAAAAAAATCATTTCCATCGAATCATTTTTCATAAATTAGTCCACATTCAAGTTTGTTTACATGAAAGTTTTTCTCTGTGGGATATAACTAGCAATAAACTGTTTTCAAAAAATTGTCGATACAATTCGTTTTGATTGGCCCAAAAACGTCAAATCTTGCATTTTGATTGGTCGATTTTTGACAGATGACATATGAGTTGAATAGTCAACTAATAGTAGATTGTTTTACAAGTTAAGAAAAGTGCGAGTTTTCCAGCGAGTGTAAATTTTTAATTCACGAGCAAGCGTAGCTTGCGAGTGGATTAAAAATTTACACGAGCATGGAAGAACCACTTTTCTTACGAGTTGAGCATGCTATTTTTTCGTGTACTTCACGAAAATCACGTTAATTTTAAAAATAAATATTCAAAATTTAGTTTTCACTGTGGTCGTTATGGATTTGTCCATTTTTACAGCTACTATTTGAATTAATTTTCGACTTGTCAAAAAAATTATGTAAAACGTCAGATTATTTTTAAAGGTTTTTAAGATTTTGCGCGGGTTCTGTACATAAAATATTGTACAATACACGTGTGATAATGCATTATTGAGATACGCGTTTGAAATTTGCACCTCGTTTAATAATTTGAACAATTGTACATTTACGAATATTTTTTATAGAAATAAATTGAATGAATGAAAAAAAGTGTTGCTAACAAGAAAAGTACACTTTTCTTTACGATTTTTGATTGAACAATATGCTTGATTTCTATCTAGTACACGAAAAATTAAATTTTTTGACTTCGGTCACTTTTCTTGTGTACCATCGATATGATATCGTCCTTGCACAAAATGCATTAGAGATTAGAATATAAATTTGAACCGTACTTTGCAGTAGGTATTAAACAGAATTTTTAACGTGTTGTATGTTGTATGTATTATACACTAATTTTAAATTTGTTCGTATTTTGTTAATGTAAATTGGGTAAGTAATATTTTTTATTAAATATTTGAAAGGGTGTATCGCCGCATTAAAGGCATTTGCAGACATAACAGCGTTGACGGCGCAGAAATGTGACTGCATATATTATGGGTTTTGGTTAATTTTGGTTGTCAGACAGTTTTATTTTTTCGGCCGTTTTCCCTGGCGCCAAATCTCTTTTAAAGCTGATGCGATACATTAAACACGTAATTGTTGCTTGTGTTCAGTGTGTTTAGTTTAGCAGTAAACGTTTCAATTCAAAATTTCCGATTTTTTTCTGCAACAGTAGTTTGTATTTTAATGTAAAACGTTAATAACCAATTTTTACTTTGTTTTTGATCTTTTTTTATCAGTTTCTAGTAGAAAATCATTACTATTCGATAGCATGAACAAATCGCAAACGCCTTGTTTTATTTTGTTCACATTATCGCGTGTCTACTGTATATACCAAGGTAGAGAAGACATTTTTCTCAGCCGAGCAGTATTATTTCCCGACATGCGAAGCCTTGCTTGAAAGTTAATTTCAATTGACATTTTGTGTAAAATATATTTATAATAGGCACCTAAGCGCATAGCAATTGTTTTCATTATTAACCAGTAGTCAATAATGAAAAATTATTGACCACTAGGAGAGAAATTCATCTTCTTGGCTCGGAAACAAGGTCAATAATGATATCTTCTAATGCTAGTAGTGAAAAAACATTTTTTCATCCGTAAACAAAATTTTTATGTGGCCACTGGCCATCATGTACGTACTCAGTCAACAATCTCTTTGCTTTTTCTCTCCTACCTTTCTTTAAAGCATCTGTCAGCAAATGTCCCAAACGTCTTTTCTAAAAAGCTAGTCCGAGGTCGTGTTTAATAATGCGAGAAACCGAACTTTTGGAAATTTGCATATCCCAGGACATAGTCTTATGTTTACGAAAAGGATTTCGTTTAATTCGATTCGAGCACTTACGGCTTTGACTGCCTGAACAGCTCGAACTGAACGTGGTCTTCCAGATTTTGGAAGATCTTCGACACCTCCAGTCTCATTAAACAATTTTATAGACTGATACACGAACATACGGCTAATGTCGAGAGATTGCAGAGTCCTAAAGTTTACACTTTTTTTCATTTCACACTTATGTAATGCTATTACAGCAATACGGTTCTCTGTATCACCCCACTCCATTGGTAAATAACAAAATTTGACAAGAAACACAACGTAAAGCAAGGGTAGGTTTAATTTTGTAACAGCATTTATGGGAATATTAGGTACTATGTGCTTAACTGTCCAGTGAAATTCTAAATTTTGTAAGTCCACGAAATGCTCTAAATATTTACAATTAGAAACTTTTGCTAAGTCAGATGCATATTTAGATGATGCCTAAAAACATTTCTCCATTTTAATAGTTATACCACAGAATAAACTCTTAACAGAAGCGACAAGACCGCGCGGCACTTTGATGGTCTTCAATTTTAATCGTAATATCTGCTTTCTGGGGGTGCAAGTGCTGCTGACTTCAGGCACAGTTCCAGGTGATGTTTGAGTACTAACGGAAATTTCTAAAACAAATAAACTTACAGAAGCTGACATTATAAAAATTGATATTAATTTATTAGGTATATACTAATTATTGTTGCATTTTGGCGTTGAACACCAATTACTACCTTTTTTTGTTACTCATTTCCGCGTATTTATGTTTTATTGAAACAATATTTTGAATAAATAACACCCGAACTGGCGCTGCACTTAAATATACAGCAAAATAGGAAATTTTACTTGCTAGTGGGCGTGTTTGAGTTCACCCCCGCTCCCCTTATTTTGACCGTCCCACACTCTGCACTTTGTAGCTTCTGTTAAGAGTTTATTCTGTAGTTATACTTACAAATTTTCTTCTCCAAGACAGATCTCTATTAACTTTTGCACAACTACAAGTTTAGAAAATAGGAAATTCATCGATCACAGTTTAATTAAAATCATCTACGAAGAATACCGGCGAAGTATACAAAAGATTGATCTGATAAAAATCACCGATTTTGCTTAGGCGGTTAAAATAACCTGAGTTATCCTTGTATTATACTAAAATACTAAACGCAATCTCATCTACAGTAATGGCAATGGAAGTTCCATTGGACAATCGCGGTCGGTAACGGACAATATGTTGCAGCAACTTTCAGTTAATTACCAACTCCCAACTCCTGTGTACTGCAGTCATATTTCCCGTTCCGATAATGGGTGCTGATTGCTTTGATCCTTGCCGCGAACGCTATCAATCGCGCTAATTTAGTATTCAACGATGATTATTCACGTGTCAGTTTGTACTTGTAAGAGAACTTAATTATGTTTGATCTGGAACTGGGAGCATGTGTGCAAATTTACCGAAGTTGGAAACTACGGTATTAGTTTAAATTGGTTACTTTAATTTACTGTTTAATTCAAAATCTTCCAAATTTGGTATTTTAGTCAGTTGTGATCAAAAAACTTCTCAAAAGAGACAAAATATTTTTAATTAGAAGATTCACGTTGGTAAACTTGAATATAAAAATTAGTAATAGGTAGTTATTTGTTGTGATCGAAGAAGAAATCGGCACAAAACTGTTAAACTGTAAAGCTTTTCGAAGTAAAAATAGGCCATTTTGAGACATTGATTTGAATATTTTGCGGTTCAAGTTCAATTTACGACTAGTAGGATTTTTTAATATTATATTCAGAACTTTTGTTCTTGTTTTGGTTAATTACAATCCTTGCCTAGAAGTTTTAATTTATTTCCTAATGTTTTTAGGTTGTTAAAGCTTAAAGAATGGGTTGACAAGAACGATCCAGGAGCTACCATTATCCCATTTTCTGGTATGTTCGAACACACGATTGCCGAATTTGAAGATCCCATTCTTAAGCAAAAGTTCATGGAGGACAACAATGCCCATAGGTAAGAACTTAATGTTAACTTTTTGTATACGAAAGTAATTTTTAAACCATTACGTCTACTACACATTGCAAAATTTTAACGATTCTTTGTTAAGGTATAAAAAATTGCCTTTTAACAAACGTAAAAATAGAGACGTATTCCTCTTTTGATTCAAAGATAAAGAAATGAAAATTAGGATCCTTATCTGTAACATCTAAATTCATTTTGTAATATCAATTAGGTACGTCCTAGTTGCGGCCCCTCATAATTTATTTCGTCAAATTTCGATCCACGTCTGTCGGAATCACCGCAATGATTATAGGTTTCAAAGACATTGCGCTGTATACGAACCATTTGAGAAAACCATTCACAAAAACCGTAGCTATAAGACTGTTCTATCTACCGCAATTATAATCATTACTTTTTTGCTCTACCGTTGATTCAGGGTGGTGCGGCAATAAAAGTCTTCTGGTCCCATAAAACAATGGCATTAGTTTACCAATTCATCGGACCCAAGTACAGACCGCTTGTAATTATGACGGGCGCTGGTAAATTCTGCCAAACTTAGAATATTCCAAAATTCTTAAGGTTTCTTATTAGATTTCATCCACCTTTTATTACCCAAAAAATCAGGTTTTAATTGTTTATAATAACAAGCAACAGCATGTGTAGATTTTAGGATGAAATCTTGAGTTCTCTGAAATTTCAGTAGATTAATCGAATTTTCAGGAGGATAAACAGAGGTTCTTCCACTGTTATTTTAGAACTTATGGGATAAGCTCGAAAGCCAAACGTTTTTCTCGAAAGTGTTTGTAATAAACAAATACCGAATTTAAAAAAAAAAATTCTGAAAGCAGTGACGAATTTACTTGTACCATTTTTAGATGAAGCGCGTCTGAAGCGAACAATCTCCCGCTTTTAATTCATTTTCAGTCATAATCGTGTTATTTCGTATGTGACCCTGCAATTTCGTTTCTAATCATCATGTTTTTCTCCTCAGATCGTCGACTGGTGGCTTTTAAATTGTTTTTACTATTATAATCTGAGTTTCTTTTATGACGACACGTTTAATTTGATATTTGGTTTTGGAACCCGTACTTTAGGATCTCCTCACTTTATTATCTATAATAAAACGATTCAAATTTGAGGAATAACCCTTAAAGCAGGTGGTTACCTTCGTTGGAGGAGGTTTATTAATTATTAATTATCTTTTCAGCGCGTTAGACAAAATTATCCTGCAAGGTTACAAGGCCTTACAATTAGAATATTTCTTCACGTCGGGCACGGACGAAGTAAAAGCATGGACTATTCAGGTTTGTTATTTTATTCTTTAGTTCAAAAATAAGAACATGCATAATTTATAATCTTTAGTTTCCTGAATTCAACTTTAGGAGCTCTCGAACATTAAAATGCGATGAAAATGGCAAACGGCTGGGGGAAAAGCCGCATTATCTAACTCGTTGGCGAACTAAATTATCCTTGCCCTGAAATTGTCTAGAAAATTTGCATGAGAATGTGCAGCAGTACGAAAAATAACGTTCTCTGATGTTCCTTGCCAATTTTATAATTTCAACAAACTCCCCCGCCTATTTGCGCCATCTAACATCGCTTTTAACAAACCTTGTCTTCTCTTTAGTAACTAAACATCGGTGTTTACAGAAAGGAACTAAAGCGCCACAAGCTGCTGGTAAAATCCACACAGACTTCGAAAAAGGATTCATTATGGCTGAAGTAATGAAGTTCTCCGATTTCAAAGAAGAGGGCTCTGAGTCCGGCGTTAAAGCAGCAGGAAAATACAGGCAACAAGGAAGAAATTACGTGGTCGAGGATGGGGATATTATTTTCTTTAAATTTAACGCCGGTGCTGGATTGAAGGACGCAAAGAAAAAATGATTAAGGGTTTTAATCGTCGTCATGGTTTATTTATACATGAATATGATTTTCTTTTCTGAGAGCATCAATTGTTGATTTTTATTTTTTTTACATATGTATGTAGCTTGAGTGTTTTGTTAATATATTTATCTACATTCATCTGTATAAATTACGGTAATTAATAACAGAAATTAACAAGACGAATAATACTGTTTATTAAAAAGAGTTGATTTTTCAATAAGCAGTGAAAATAAAAATCTATTTGCATTGGAAAAATCAGCTCTTACGCCTCGTGGATCCATTTTAGGGTAACTTAATTTACACTTAAAGTAAAATAACCAGTTTATTGTTTATTATTTACTTCTCTGTTGAATGAGAAGAATGAGCACCATTTATAACTTTAAGTTGATCAAACAGTCGCCTTTTAATCCACTCGTAGAATTCTATTTCTGTGACTAGTTTATTTCTAAAATATTTTTGAACACCTTGGCTGATAGTGGGTTTTTTTCTGTTTCTGTTACGGTGTGTCTCTGAAAATGTTTAAAATTAGTATTTGTAGCAGAAGTGGATATAAATACAATAACATTTTGTATCAATATTTGATACGGAAAGTATATCGAAATGTACTGAAACGTTAAAATCGATTCTCATAGTTATTTAAATCGATATGTATTTTTGATTTTAATAATCATAATAATGAAATGATTAAAAATTATTAAATTTAATAGGCATCTTTCTCAACTCGATTTTAAGACACTGGTTGAGCATGTTGTTTTATAAATGTATTTTTGAGTTACAACCAACCAAATAGAATCGATACAATGGTTTGGATTTTATATTGATACACTGATATAAAGTTGATACAATGGATTGTAACATTGTATCGATACACTGATACAAAGGGTTGTATTATTGTATTGATAGACTGATACAAAGGGTTGTATTGATATAAAATCGATACAGTGGATTGTATTATTACATCGACACTGATACAAATGGTTGTATTATTGTATCGATACTCTGATATAAAGCCAATGCAAAGGGTTGTATTATTGTATCGATACTATGATATAAAATCGATACAATGAGTTGTATTATTGTATCGATACACTGATACAAAGGGTTGTATTATTGTATTGATACACTGATATAAAGGGTTGTTTTGTTGTATCAATACACTGATGTAAAATCGATAGACTTATACAAAGGCTTGTATTATTGTATCGATACTCTGCTACAAAATCCTTACAATGAGATATATTACTGTATCAATACACTGATATAATGTGTTGTATTATTGTATCGATACACTGATACAAAATTGTTACAAAGGGGGTTGTAATATTGTATCGATGAACTGATATAAAATCAATTGAATGGGTTGTACTATTGTAGTCATACACTGATACAAAAGGTTGTATTATTGTATGGATACACTGCTACAAAATCGACACAATGTGGGTTGTATTATTGTAGTGATACTGATATAAAGCCGATGCAAAGGGTTGCATTGTTGCATCGATACACTGATACAAAGGGTTGTATTATTGCATCGATAAACTGATATAAAATCGATAGAATGGGTTTTATTATTGTATCGATACACTACTATAAAATATAAATATGTAAGAATGCAGTGAAAACAAGCAAGCAGTAGTACTGCCATTGATGAAAGGAAAATTATAAGGTAGACTTTAGAATTTATATTGTTCATACTGTTTCTATTTACGCTTCTTAAATATGCTTTTATGGTATTGGTGAAAGGTAAAACGATTCGTACCGATGTTGATTGGTATCGCCAATATGCTGATTATATCGGTGTATTGGTTGGTATGGATGTATCGCTATTTGATGCTTGCTTATCAATATTACTTTTGTTGCGTATTGGATGTGTCAATATGCAACTTATGGTCATGTAATCAACTCAACCCCAATAGGGTTCTTGCAAGAATTTTTAATTTTAATAAAAACCATTTCATATGAAAGCTATCATTGAATACAACATCATACATTTTTATTTTAGTTAAAAAATGTGTAGAACATAATAAATATTTAAAATCAAAATAGCGTCGGAATGAGATTTTTAAATGCCGCTAAGAACGGATTTACGCATGCGGAGCTTACGTGACGTCATTTTCCGGACAAAAGTAACGCAAGCGGCGCGGTATTTAGTCATTCTTCTAAATAAGCACGTGTCAGGTGTCGGTTTTTAGTGCTTACACGTCCAATTGAACAATCAGAAAACAACATAGTGTAATAGATCACGAAATTAAAGATATCCAAACGAAACAAAAGGAGTTAGAAAGCAGACGGAGTGAAAACGGAGGCAAATACAAGGTGGCGCAAAATCAAGTCCCCTATGAGAAGTCGCTATAATTTTGTTTTTAGTTGACATATATCAGATTTTCTTTGTCAGTTGAAAAGTAGACACTTGGGAAATTCATTATGAATCGGTATACGCCTCAAGAACGCGCAGAAATTGCAAAAATTTTTTACGTAAACATTTTGAAGAGAATGTTTCCTGGGCGTATTATCTCCAAACACGGCGATGTGGTGTATCCAAGATCACCTGATTTAACGGTGCCCGACTTCTTTTTATGGGGCTATCTCAAAGATCGGGTTTTTGTGAATAATCCTGAAAATCTAGAAGAATTAAAAGCCAACATACGGGAAGAAATCACCAACATACCACCATATACCACCATATACCATATTTTAGAGAAATTTAATTTCATATATGTAGTACAATAAAATTGATTGGTAGAGTGTTATTTAAAGTTAGTAAAAAAACTGACCGTAAATAATGCAAGTTAATAAATTAAAACTACAAAAGACGCGAAAAAGTGATAAAATAACAACAACAAATATACGGTGCATACGCGCGCGTTTTCAGTTTCTCAAAAAAGACGTAAATATAGGGAAACGCAGTTATTTCAAAAATAGTATAGGTATTAGCTGTGGTGCATACTGACTTACATTGAAATGATCCTCGCACACATAAAGTCATGATGATTTTGAAAATTCAGATGGATTTCGCCGAACCGATGTAATCCATAAATTTCGTGTTTTCGTATCGTACGGGACATAAAAGAAAAGTTTATCTGGGATTTTCGTACCTACTGGTGTTCGTGCATCCTGGCACAATACACCACGTACGATATATTTTTTTCCTTTCCATGTTCACGGTAAACTTTTTAAAGCTTTCGTTGTGTATTTCTACTTGCTTCTACTACTGTCACCACGTGAAAGACGCGCATTTATAAAAATGTCCGTAATATGACGTCACGGCGTAACGCTTGCGCAAATGCGTTTGCGCGGGCTTATTTGTCATTTAAATTTATTTATGTTATAACAAAGTTAATAACAATTATTTTGAAGAAATATTTTATTTACGATATCTACGTGTAGTTTGAAGTCTATTTACGTATAAATTAAAAAATCATTCACGAACCCTATTGCTACCTATTTTACCGTTCATATGAAAAATTAACTGCAACTTTAGAACTTTAAATTTTGTTTCTGAAATTATAAGATCAAGTTGATAACGTATGAAAAGTTATTGTGCCATAATATTATTAAATAAATGGGAAACTCACCTTCTAGAAATCAACCAGAACCAATAACTGATAATTTTCTCAGGGGTTACCTTATAACATTTATGGAATTATTATGAATTCCAAAAAAGCAATTTAAAACAGACGAAATTGCATTTTTTTATGACTTGATCACGGTATAAATAATTTTGCATTTGCTTAAACGAAAGTTATGAAAAATTCCACATTAAAAAGTACAAGACATACGCTGATTCATAGACCTAAGAATGGAACACCTTTCTTTGACTGTAACATATCAAAGTGGTTTCAAAACAACATTTTTAATGCTTTATAGTAATTCATAATTTGAATTGCACATAATTTAAAAAGAGGTTAGCTATGAATGAATGAATGAATCAAGGAATGAGTGCAAGCAACACTTTTTTCTATTCCAGCATTTTTGTAGTTTTTCAGTTTTATTATTCATTTTACTGCAGAGCTTGAATATAAAATGTGTGATTTTCGAAATGGTGAATTTTTTAAGATGAGCCAATATTTTTCAAGGATGGGCTTGGGTATGGCTTTAAAGTTATGGGTGTGCCCAAACCCACTCACTCAAACCATATCAGATAAAATTAGGTTACACATCAATTAACCATTAACCAAATCTTACTGTGACATTGCACAGAAGAACCAAATTTGAAACAATTCTGAATCACAATAATATCACTTTATGTTGTTGCATATTCTTGTATTTATAGATTTTTTAATAAATGCTGATTTTGTTAATTTTTAATATGTTCACCTGTTGAAGTACCTTGCATCATTGAATTGTGAATTTCGAGAATTAATCCGATTCGACCCAGTTCTAAACTGATGCTTACTGAATACTTACGTAGTAAATCTCGATAATACAACTTATGAACTCCTCTAAAAAAATAAGGAAGTTTATGTTCAAAAACTTCAAGGGTTGCGTTTAATTCATCGAGTACACCAACAACCGAATAGTATCTTTCCACGTTTCCTTTCGCCGTTTTTAGGGCCCATTCATCGTTCAACAACCTGAATTTATAAATGCTGTAACATATTTCCGTTTCCTCTGCCATTTATCTACTTACATACATCTTGCGTCCTGTCCGCAAAAATATGGAACGGATAAATCGTACGGTTGTCCTGTTTTAAAAGTACATTCGGGACGTTGTTTTTCGACGCATTCCTCCAAGAAATTTGCTGATTTGGTTTTGGAAATACTGTAAGATTTTAAAGTAGGTACTCAAAGTGTATGATGCTTGAAGACAAAAAAGGTTAAGCGGAACTCACGAACTGGCATTTAAAGTTAAAAGGTCATTCTGATTAAATAATTCTTTGTCTGAAGACAAAATTAAATCACCCAACAGTTCCACCCATAAAATCACAGGAAGTAGGTACATGAAAAAAACTTATTAAGTATGAATTTCGCCTGCGGTCAAAATAAAAACGAAAGTTCTCATGTTACAATCAAGTAACTGACTTGAAAAAGAAATTGGGAAACTTTTTAAGATATCTTTGGCGAATTATACGTGTTAAAACGTACCTCGACAGTAACTTTTCAATTGGGTCTCTTATTAGATTGATATAAGTAGGTGACTGTCTACCAAACGATGTGAAATTAACTAAGTAAAGGTGTCGATCGAAAGTTAATGGTACTGCGTGATTTCTTATCATATCCGTTACTTCGTACACAAGTTCTTCCTGCAAGTTTTAAAAAATTAATATAATTTAACGTTGAGTTGCTTAATAAAAAGTTTACCTGCTCCAAACGATTTAATTTCCGATTTTTACCCCCTTTTAGACGTACGTGTTTAAAATTATTCCACCCTTGTAACCACTGCAGTAAAAGAATTAACATTTCCGATCCACATTTCGGCACATGATTAAACAATAAAACATACGCGTTTAATTCATCCATTGGTCCCAATTCTGCTAATGATTTGGTCACATGTTTTAAAGGCGCCAAAGAAAACGATGGTTCGATTGTAGCCGCTGTTGTTCGCGTATATTGCAACTTTTGGTTACTTCTTAACAAAAACATACCAGAAAATATAATCAGGATAAAAAGTGGTAACGAAAACCATGGTATTTTAATTCGACGGCGCATTTTCGGTAACACGTTTTTGTTTACAACGCACAACAGTTCGAAAGTCAGTGGGTCGGTTTATTGTTGGAGCTCGGATTCATCAGGAATAAAGGTGAAAGGTAATGTTTCGCATCCAATAGCTTTGGTTCTCTTCTCCTTCCATGGTGGAATTATTAACGATTACAGTAATAGAAATATAAATTCCGTACGAACGAAAGTGTTGGGCTACTGATTCATCACATCGCCTAAGTAAGGAAAGTGGTGGTAACGCACCTTGATAATCAAACAGGCCGAAGGAAGTTCGTGCTAAACTAAACGGAAAGATGTGTTTGCTAATAACAATAATTCGAAAGAACAAAATGACGGTAATTATTTAAAAAGTGGTATTTAGCCTTAGAATTAAAATTCAGGACTGGTTTCATGCAGCATCAAGGAAATTAAATAAATTACAACTGGAAAAGTCATACGTGTGCAAGATTTATTTCTAAAAAAGGTTCTGTGACTTAAATAAAAGTAGCTTTCACATTATACAAGTCTTAAATATGTCCATTACACATTACTAATCAAAAACTAAGGAGAAGCTTTTAAAACGTTTTCTCTACCTGAAACAGTTATCACAGACTAAAATAATGTTTTAGAGAAAATATTCGAAAAATATTGTTTAAATAAAGACTTCATTCAGTTGGCTTTCAAAAGGATGAAATATTCGAAAGAATCTTTCCGAACGGTGTGAGTTTTTTGGATTTTTTGATAAAATGTCAGCACTGAGCTTGTAACGAACTTTGTTCATATTTCAAAGCAAATGTCAAGTAACACAGGTCACTTAGTCGTTCGTACTTTTGAAAGTGTGGGAACTTTAACTGGTAAAACAATCTAAATTCTTTAGGATTTTTTTGTAAACTGCAATCTTAACAAAGAAATTCAAAGTTTATAAATTTATTTTCAAAAATGCAGAAAATTAAAAATCCAACTAATAATTACCGAATCACCTTAAAAATTTGCTTTGCTTTACTTTGCATTTAAAATTGCGATTTTAAGTAGGAAATTGTTAATGGCATGTAAGATTAATTCAAGAAATTCAGTATAACATAACAAACAATGAAATATCGAACTGCATCTTTAAAAAATTATCAGTCAAAGTAAAAAAATCCAACTAATAATATCCGAATGACTTTCCAAAATTGTGATTGCAATTTTAGTTAACTTAAAAATTGTTTATGGCATGGAAGATTAATACCAAAAAATTCAGAATAAAAATTTATAAAAAAGCTAAGAAGTACCAAACCGAATTTTTACAAATTAATAAAGTCGAAGTAAAAAATTAGAAATCCAACTAATAAGTAATTGACTTTCCAGAAATTATCCAAATTTTTGGCTGTAATTTTAGTTTACTTAAAAATAAGTTTAAAACTGGAATTGTTTTATTTTGTCTCATAAATTTCTGAATTTAAGCCAAACATTTTTTATGGCATGCAAGATTACTACCAAGATACACAAATTTACAAAAAGATATTAAATGGCATTTTTAGAAAATTGTTAGTTGAAGTAAAAAATAATAATTAAAAAATCCAATTAATTACTAATTGATTTTCTAAAAATTTACCAAAATGGTGATTGCAATTTATTTTAGTTAATTTACAAATACATTTAATTCTGAAAGCCAGAAATTCTTTACTGGCATACAAGATTAATACCCAGAAATTCGGTATAAAAATTTACAAAAACATTTCATAAAATAGGTATCAAAAAGAAGCTTTATAAAATTAAAAATCCAACTAATAAGTATCACTTGACTTCCTAAAAATTTTCCAAAATTGTGATTGCGGTTCTAACTAACTAATTACAAATAAATTTAACACTGCAATTGTTTTGCCCAGCTGCTCTAAAAATAGCGAAGCCAGATAATGTTTATTACATACAAGATTAATATTAAGAAAATCAGTAAGATAAAAATTTACACAAAGATCTATGGAATATCAAAAAGAATTTTTATAAAATTGTCAGTCGAAGTATTATAAAATTAAAAAATCCAATTAATAATTATTACCAATTGATTTTCTAAATGCAATTTCAGTTAACTTAAAAACTTAAAAATAAATTGAACTCCAGAATTTGCTTTGTCTAGCTGCTCTTAACATTATGAATTTAAGTCAAAAATTGTTTATAGCATACACGATTAATACCAAGAAACCCAGAATAAAATTTACAAAAAAAATACCTATGAAATATCAAACAGAATTTTTAGAAAACTGTCCGTCGAAGTAAATATGTAATTAATAATAAATAATTACTGATTAATTTTCTAAAATTGTGATTGCAATTCCTAATTAACTTACAAATAAATTTAACACTGGAATTTGTTTTGTCTAGATTAAAATTGCGAGCTTAAGCCAAACTTAGTTAATGGCTTGTACGATTATAATGCCAAGCAATTCAGGATAAAAATTCACAAAAAAATTTATAAAATATAAAATTGTTGGTTCAAGTGAAACATTAAAAAATCCAATTAATAATTATCGATCGACTTTCTGACAATTTTCCAAAATATTAAATGCAATTTTAGTTAACTTAAAAACAAATTTAACACTGGAATTTCTTTTGCCTAGCTGCCTTTAAAATTATGTACGGCATTCAACAAGAAATTCAGCATAAAAATCTAGGAAGCATCAAACAGAATTTTATAAAATTGCCAGGCGCAGTAAGACCTCCAAGATATATTCACAAACATTTTAAATCAGGAGTTTTAACCTAAGTTAAAGCAAAGTTAGCAAAGAGTATAAATTGGTATTTTGTAAGTGCGCTTGATATCACCTCGTACATTTTCACTCATTATAATCTTATAGCAATAAATACTAAAATTATTCTATAAAAAGCATAAAAGTAATTCTCTGTAGTAAATGCTTATCATAAAGATTAAATTATCAGGTCCAATGTATTTACATTCCTGCACTTTCTATAATTTACTTTCCATTTAAATTTTTAAACGTTTCAAACAAATTTATTTTTACAATTTTACGTCCACGTTATCGTAAACTCTACAAGGTTGTTTAATATTTTTAATATTTTAATACACAACACAGTTGAAGAATGCTTTAAAAGCCTTTATATTCTCAAATCTAAACTCAGTTATAAATAAAAAGGCATTCGTCTTGACTTTGACATCATTTTATTTGCATATTAACATTAACCTTCACTGATTCTTTTTTTAAGAACTTGCCAGTCGATTGCAACTTGAAATATTTAATTCCAATCACGTTGATATCCGTTCGATTATGAAAAGTAGTTTGGCTGATTTTATATTAACCAGATAGTTCTTAAGTTGTTAAAAATTCCATGACGCAATATTTTATTTTTCTATGGCTGTAAAGACTTCTGGATATTAATATCTAATTGTTTAGATTTGCGCTCGGAATTGATTGTTTTTATGCATCACAGAGATATACTGTTTTATCTTTAAAAATTTTAAAAATAATTTTAACATTCGTAACTGTCTAAAAAAAAGGAAAAGTAGAAGCTTCCTAAAGTTCCTGACATTTTAACATTCCCAAAAAAGGTCTTTCCCAAGCTAAAACTAGTTTTATCTGCAATTATTAGAAAATTACGTAATTTTATCTGCCTAAAGATAGCCTAAGCTACTTGCTTTATATAAAAAAAAATAAGGAGATACCAGCATACATTCATAATTCGTCAAATAATTCAATAAACAAATGATAAAGTAAGCAAACATAAAATCTAATTACATCAACACATCAACAAACCACGAGGTTTTTGCTTAAAACTTTCTAAACATTAATTAAAATGTTAGTCGTATGCGTGTTGGATGTAAATAAACCGAGAATGTTGTTAAAAGTGTAGCATAATGACATAATATATTTGGTTATTAAAACATTAGAAGTTTCCATTTCGGTATCAGCTTTCTAATTTGAACTCAAACTAATTTTGTGTAAACAGGTAAATTTGGAAAATTGGAAAAAAAATCCGAACAATCTGTAAATAATGCTTTGATGCATGAATAAAAATTATGGCATGTACGATTGTACGCATGTAGGAGTTGCATAATTTCATTGTGGAAATTTGCATAATTAGTCGATCGTGAAAATACCAAGTTAAAACCGAGGTTAAAACTCCGGAAAAACAATGAGATTACTTGAAGGCAAGTACGTAAATAATTCAAGTAAATAGTAAGGATTTAAAGCTTGGATTGGCCAAAATTATTTTTAGTTTTAGGAGAAAGTAAGATTGGCATTTGATAATTAACGACAAATTAAAGTGTTTATAAAAATAGAACTTAATTAAAGCAACGTCAATTTAAGATGCTAATCTTATCAGACAATAAAACTTAGTCAGCAATCTACATTTTTAAAAATTCTGTTTGTTTAGAATTTTATAAAAATATAAGTGTCGTTTCTTTCCACGCGCTAAAGTAAAAAAAACCTAAACCTAAACACAAACAAACTCAGATGTTTCAAAAATAACAAAAAATAGGAAACGCGCCAAAATAAAATTATAAAAAAAAATCAGAAAATATAAAAATAAAATCAAATAGATAACTAAATAGGAACTAAAAAAAGAAAAACTGATGAATCAGTGGCGGCTTCTCCTAAGGGTCAATTGGTCAATGACCCTCTAAAAATATCTAAAAAATAATATAATAATTGTAAATAATATTTTAAATTGCGTAACGATAACTCTTTTATAAATTTTACGTCTACTTTGATTTTAAATCTCTGCATTCGCCCGAGCGCACGAGATATTTATAGGAAGCCGGCCGTATTTCAAATTGACCATGTACAACTCTTATGGCATATGGAGAAATGCATGTTAAGAGAAACAGTGACAGATATAGCGATTTTATTGAGTAAGAGCGAGAGTCTCCTCTCGCTTCTATGTCGGCAATAGTGTCGACGGCCAGACCGCATGAATCACAGTTTCTCCAGTTTCTTATTTATGTTTTTTTAATCAGCAATCGCTGATTATATTGGTACGGAGAAAAATGCACTACAAGCAGGATTAACTATACGAGGGGAATGGGGATCAAAAATGGTTTAGTTTTCTAATTCTTTAGCAGGAACAGGAAGTGTTTTGTATGTTTGTAGTTGAGAAAATTGAAAAAATATATTTTCTTCAAAATGAGCACTGTAAAGGTAAGGTCTCACATTAAATATCAATATTAATTTTTAGTGCTTTGAAAATATCTTTTCCAAAAGGCTCCCATAAAATAAACCCAAAATACCTGAATGGTTTTGGAAAAGATAATTTATTGGTTTTATAATTTTGATGAATACGAGTTTCTCAACGAGACCGAGGCGAAACCGAAACATTATTAATTTTGGTCAATGTAGGATAGTTATTGATTTTTAATACCATTGCCAAAATTCCAAAATGACCCCCCGTGTTATTGACCCACGAGCCGCCACTGCTGATGATATCTTTTGGCACGGAGCCAAGTTCATTATAGAAGGACGGCCGAATTACGTAACGCATTACAGAAAACTGTCCGAACTTGACGAATCTAGGAAAATTAGTTACACTTCACAGAAGGATGATTATTTTATAAATAAACACGGAAATTGTCACGTAAATATAAACCTGTGTTTTGATGAGGCATACAGCATTTTCAAAACGTTGGGGTTTGGATCTTCGAAGAATACCGGTTGTCAATAAACAAGGCTTATTTTGGGTGAATACAATTCCACCTAAACTTGCGGTTAGTTTTGTGGTTTTACTTTTGACATACATTTAAATTGGCTTTGTACAGGAGTGTTCGAAGAGTTGTCTAACCTGATCAAAGCACATATTCAAGTAACGAAATACAAAAAAGAAAATGTAAAAAAGGAAACATTATTCACTCACCCAGATAATTTCTACGTTTTGTTTTTTTTGCAGTATTGTAAGTCCTATAAAATAAAAAAGAAAATCAGATTTAGTTATCACATCAGAGGAATGTTCAATGAAATTTGAAGCAATTTTTAAAAATTTGTAGGGACATCATTTAGTTTTACAATGGACTAAATAATACAAAAAATTATAGAAACTTTAAATAAATAATGCTAATGTGAAAATTAAAACATTGGCATGGGAAGTACCTACAAGACGTCTTAAACGCTATTTTTGGTAGAAATAAAATATGTTTGCCTCCTTTTAAATCCATAAACATGAATTAAAATAAGGTTACACGAAAAAGATAAAACTATTAAATCTAGATTTGCTAGCAGTAGAAGAGAAAAGTAAGCAAAAAAAAAACGAATATGAATAAGCAGGAAAGCGAAGAAGAAAGTCGAAGAATAATACAGAGGACGAGAAAGGAAGAAAAAATTATTCATGGGAAACTAACAATAAAAGTTGACCCTCATTTTTATCATCATACACAGTAGGAGTTACACAGTAATAAAATAAGTTCATATAAAATTCAAAATATTATGAAAAATAAGGACAAAATTTTGTTTCAATGACAAGTTTTAAGATATTTTAACGAAGGATTATCGAAAATATAAGAAAAGTTAACTAACGAGTAGCTAATTATTTTGTACAATACAACATCAATTAGTTAAAAACAATGCTTTCATTGTTCGTATTCAGTAAAAGCTATTCAGTATTCACTGTGTACGTCGTTAATAACGATTATTTATTGCGTTTCCAATCTTTACTACTGTTATCCTGTACTAAAGAAATGCAGTTTCAATAAACTCTGTATGATTAATAATACAAAAATTATGTCAGTGCTGTTATTATAAAACGAATTATCAGCTAATAATTAACGGAATTAAATTCATTAATAAACATTTTATAAATTGTAATTGTATATGTTAGACTGTAAAAAAGAAAGTAAATTTAATCGGTCAGTAGATAAATAGGTATTAGATATACAGATATTTACATGTACTTCAGAGTGATCGTTTAAAGTTTAAAGGGTAAAACTACGCAATTTGTCAATGCCAAAGTAACAAGATCTTAAGTATTCTTTCAGTCCCTTTTTTACTCAAAAATATATTATTTTGAGTTTAGTTTTAAGAATAAATTTTTGCGTTTTGCTTATACATGCATATTTTGAATTTGTTTCTAATATCTTCTGATTTGTTCGAAGTGTTTTGATTTGAAAAGAACTACACCAAATTTGTTTTTTTTTTCTTATAGTTATACATTTTATATCTATTCCAATCATTTTTCTTCGTAAGAAAAGTAAACTTAACGGCTTTTTCATAATTAATGTTAATGTTTTGCATATTACATACCAGACGATCGATAATAATTGATAATTGTCTTGCTTGACTTACGATACTCCAGTAAAAGAACGAATGTTATTTATTTAGCTGTGCCCCCATAAGGATCCTGTAAACTCGGCGCCTATGATTAACGTTCTAATGTTCAATGTAATAAAAAAAAGTAAATATTAAAATTTTTGTTTTATTACATTCGGTAAGAGGCACAATATGTTTGTACTTGTGATTTTATTAAGAAAACTGGGGGAACAAACAACTGACCTGGAATTGTCAACTTGCTTTAATATGGCGTTGTTTACGAGATCTGAAATCTCTCAGATTTGCCCTTAAATTCTGCACCCTTTGCTAATTGATCTAACTCTTCAAATAAAAAAGTTATCTGTACAATTTTCAAGAAAATGTAGAATTTTCATAATTCGTTAAAATGCATTAAAAGTATTTCCCCAAAGGAGTTATTTGTCCCTGAGAATACAATTCTTAAGAAAATCAGCCAATCACAACGCTTGAAAATGTTGTACCAATAAGTGAAAATAATTTATTGCCGCGATAATATTTTGTTATTTCCAATAGCAACCCTAGTAACGTAGTAACCACGTAAATATGACGTATTATTTGACAGTTGAGAAAAAGCTGTAGCACCGATTAGTGAAAAAAGTAATCATTGTATTCTCTTCCTAAATATAACTCGTGATTCTCTTAAAAATCGATAATATTTAGAAAATGCCACTCATGTTAATCCCAATCTTTGGAAAATACAACTCCTGCTTCGCAGTCGTTGTATTTTCGTCGTTGGGATTAACATTCGTGACATTTTGAAAATATTATCGACAATAAGCTCACCACTTGTTATATTACCCTTGAAAATTAAATTTCTAATTTAAAATTGGGGGTACTTTTTTTACAATTTTCTCTACGTCCAGTTCTACACGCCTTTCGAAAAGGTCTCTGTTCGTTGTAATAAAGGTGCTTTTCTGCAATTGAAACCTGAATAAAGAAACCTCATATATTTATCAAAAAAATCTCTTTTGAATACAGAGGGCCACGAAAGCAATGTAATTTAGATATCATATTTCTGAGATTTTTAAAAACACAGTAAACTAATCTAATAATTTCGTTATGTATCTTTTTTTTTGAAATTGTTGCAACGTTTATAACTGACTGATAACACTTCAATTTATACATATTAAAGCAATATATTTTTGAGTAAAAAGGGGATTGAAAGAATTCTTGTCACTTTGACATTGACAAATTTCGTAATTAAGTTAAGTAAAGATACTATATCTGCAAAAGTTTTCTTATCATTTAAAAAATTAAAAAAGATCGCTTTGAAGTTCATTTTGTAATTGCCATTTATAAGTAAATTCTGAACTGCCCATAAGCCACAACTATAATTTTTCTATGGCATTGTTATTTTTACTCAAAATTTGGAGCCAGAAGCGGTGACTTCTTTTACTTCATTACCAATACAACCCTGCTCCATAGACTTTTTGACATATCTTGAAAAACTAAGGATAAAACTCATTTTTTAAAATTTCATGTACTTTCAAAACCATTTAATTTAGAGCAATAATAAACCCGCTATCTTTTGATAATTTTATGTAGACTTAAAATGAAATAAGAACAACATATCACGTTATCGGCGCATAGCGCGAATTTCGGTCAGACCATTCCATTTCCAAGTATCTGGGGGAAGACGCATCATTTAGTGGCGGCCGTTAGTACAGTGCGATTCTTAGTTACTACTAACGGCCGCCACTGAATGATGCGTGATCCCCCAGAAACTTGGAAATGGAATAGTTCGATCGAAATTCGCGCTATGCGCCCATCACGTGATATGTTGTTCTTATTTCATTTTAAGCCTATAATTCGATGAAATTAAAAGCGCTAGGTAATTTTTAGTAAGCTTACTGAATTCTAAGCAAAATTAAACTTTTCATTAGCTATTAGGCCTACAAGATACTCCTCCAAATCTGAAAACACTAGCGGATTTACCCTTTAATTGAACAAACTGTTTTATTGCTGTTTTTTTTAATCTTAAAAAGTTCTTTCAAATCGAAAAACACCCCCACATTTACTCTTTAATTGAAAAAACTGGCCGTGTTTTTGTTTTTTCAAAAGAATTTTAAAAGGCTTACAAGATATTCCAAAGCTGAAAACACTACCAGATTTACCTTAAACAAAATGGCAGCTTAAAAAAGTCTACTAGATATTTTAAATATGAACATATCATCCGATTTACCCTTTAATTCTGCTTAACTTTGCTTAGTTAACCTGACGTAACTCTAACTAAACAAGTTACTTTTACAAGTTTCAGGAAAATGGGCACCTTAAAAAAGAAATATCCTGAAGGTTAATTCCTTAAAATATATTATTATTTTTATTTAAATAGGGGGGGGGGTTATGGCCTTTTTAATATTTTTGGCTTTTGAGACCTTATAGTACTCATAATAGTAATTCATAATTTTTGATTTTACTTTGTTTTGGACTTTTTCCATCAAATGTTAGTTTTCCATTTATTTATTGGGCCCGTATTATTAGTTCATATATAAATTTCTAAATTTATTTATTTTCAGATTTCTCAGTATTAAGTAGACAATAACAAGCAATATTTCTTGCTTTTTCCGAATTTTTGCAGTTTTTTTGAGACCATAATTCTGGGAAACGGTTTGTCATGTTCACAAACTTTTTCTGGTATTCTTTACATCCTAAATTTTAGAAAAATAAGTTAATTTCGGACGATAACCAAATCAAAACTTTTTGGTTAATTTATGAAAAATTAATGAAAATACTTTTTTTAAGAAGTTTTAAAAAGTCAAAAGGTTTTTTTTTTTTTGGAAAATTTAAAATCTGTGCCCTGTTGGTTGAAAAGGCACTCTACTGCTTACATAACCCCTCTTAATACAAGGTGTCAGTTTGACATCTGTCTCCGCTTAAAAACCAGTGTGGACGAATTTAATGTTAGGAATAGTAAAAAAGAACGTGGTGGAGAACTAAACCGTCTAAAAATCCGCGCTTGCGGCCGGCATGTCCATGTGACTTCTGGAAATTTCCACATCGTTTGTTTATTTTGGTTCGTGAAGTTGCTAATCTACGTTTGTTTTCGTACCACTGACATAAACTATTTGCGACATAATATAGGTGAGATAAGATTATAATGGCGAGTTCGTTCGACACGTTTAGAGACCTAAATCTAACTCGCGACGAAGTAGAACGTATTACCGACGCCCTAAAAGACAAAAAATTCCGTCAGTTATTTGCTGAATACGTGGATGAAGTTAGAAATCCGGAGAATCAGAAGTTGTACCAAAAAGAAATCACACAACTTGAGAAAGAACGAGGAATCGATGTGACTTTTATAAACCCGGTAGCCGGTTACGTCATTAAAACTAGTGTTAACGGAAATAAGAAGGCATTCATTAATATATGTGCTAACGAAAATATAGAGAAACCGTCTTCTAATCCTTCGGTACAGGACGGTAACCGAGGATTACATTGGTCCCTTCCACATTCGCTCGCTCCCCCAAGGGAAGACCTGGACAAGAAAGGGGTGAGATGTCAAGTTTATGACGTTGTTTTTCACCCGGACACTTTACATTTAGCACAAAAAAATAAAGCATTCCGTGATATGGTTAATAATACGGCCTGTGAGGCCGTCGAAAAAAATTTCGAGGTTACGTTGGACCAAAAAAATTTAAAATTTCCAAAATTACAGTACAAAGGTATGCCCCAGGCGGCCGTTATAAGAAAACCTACGAAAGAACAGCCCCCAGAAATGGACGCTGAGGAGAAAGCCGTTTTGGATCAATTTTACGCTAAAATTGGGGCAGATTATCCTCCAAAACCCGAAGTAAAATCACCGAAAAAATCGAAAAAGTCCCCCAAGAAGGGCAGCAATGTGGAAGATACTAGGTCGGCGTACACTACGCCTAAATACGTTATCAAACATCGTCGTCATGTAGAAATGGAAGAGTTTACGGAGCATAAAACCGCTAAGATGAACTCTGCCATTCCTAAAGAGTTAATCGTAGAAGTCAATTTACCTCTGTTGAGATCTTCGACGGATATCGTTTTAGATGTAGCCGATAAAACGTTGCAGTTAACGAGTGAAAAACCTGCCAAGTACAAACTAGCTTTAACGCTTCCTTATCACGTGAATCAAGATAGTGGCAACGCGAAATTCGATAAAGATCAAAAGAAATTAGTTATAACTTTACCGGTAAAGACTAACACCGGAATTTTGTTATCGGACGTGGGAAGAGATGATAGTGGTGTTGAAAGTGATCACGGTTCTTTAACTTCGAGTAGTCCGGTCGATGAAATTGATCCAAATACTTTGTTAGTTACGGAAATAAAAACCGACAATTTACCTCGAAGTAATGTTGAGGAAAACGTGTGTAGTACTAAAGAAGAAAAATTTACGTTTTTAGATTTAAATCTTCATTATTCCGTACCGGAATTTACGTCTCATTTATTTAACAATACAATTGCGTTTACGTTAAACGTCAAAAACGTCGACGAAACTACGGTTTCTAAAATTATAACCGCGAATTCGGTTCACATAAAATTCAGTAGCATAAGTTCGGGATTTTATCCTTTACATTATGCTTTTTATGTTAAACTCGCAACTCACAGCATCGATGCTGATAATTTATCTATCGAAACTTGGGATAACAACGTGATAGTACAAATTAATTATAAACCTTGTGATAACGCGATCACTTCGTATTTGTTTGGTTTGGATGAAAATAATTTAACCGAGAAATATTTCGAAGAACCGTCAATTATTAACCACGCACTCGAAAATTCCGAATTATTAGTACAAAGTTCTCCTAAAGAAAACGAAGAAGTATCGAAAGGTGCCATCAAGAAAGAAGATAAAGTGAAAAATAGGAAGGATAGGAAAAAGGGAAAAACCGGGGCGAGGAAATTTGATGCTAAAGATGCGGGAACGTCTGAAACTGACGAGGAAACGAAGAGTAAAAGCGACTCCGAAGAAGAAATACCCGAAACGAAACAAAGCAAAGCCATAGATATTGTAGGTGCTTATTCTGAATCTAGCGGAGATGAAATCAGTCATAGTTTTAGCCCAACGAAGAGTCGGGGTATTCTGAAAGGTTTCGCAAATTCTCGACGTTTCGGTAGAAGTATTTCGGAATCCGGTTTAGATGAAGTTTCTTGGACTTCCTCAATGGAAAATTGCCACACCAGCGTTGATTCTGTCATACCTGAAGAAGGTGAAATATCCACCAGCCTAAAGAAAACTGTTCGTTTTAATGACGTGGTTTCAAGGCAATTATTTAGGTAAACAATTTTATATAAATATTTATCTGAGTAGTTAATACCTGTAATGTTTACAGGTTGTTATCTTAATGATTGACTTTCAGGTTAAAGCATTTCGGCCTTGTTTATCGGCTATTTGAACGAATCTATTTTTATACTAACTTGTAATAATAGTCTTTGGTAAGGCAAGGGTGCATTTTTACAAACAATTTAGCCAAACAATATTATTGATTTTATCATAATTTTTACTTATTTCATAGCTTATTTATTTAAAGATTCTTTTATTTTTAATTTTATTATTCCATTTAATTTTATAAAAGTTATTAAGTATTTCGGAGCCAATTGCGAAAATAGTTCACTAATTTAATTTTTATTTGAGCAACTGGTGGGAAAATACCTAATAACGAAGTTCATATAAAAAAAATCAGTTTTTTATTTAAACAATTTCGCGAAAGGTTTTTCAAAAAATATCAAGCTTACAATGGTGAATGTTTTCAGATCTAATTCAAGTATTTTGGGACAAAGAAAAAAGAATCAACGTAAGGCGAAGGCAAAAAAACGCGCACAGGAACGCCGCCACAGCGAGGGCGAAGTTGTAGAAACAGAACACAAAAAGGAGGGAGATGCAGAGACTGGAGATGATGAAGATTGTGAAAACGAAGAAGGCAACGAAAAGGGCAATAATGATGAAAATGGTGGTACTGAAGAAAAGAATTATTTTGCTAATAATATATTCGAACTGGACATGATGTTTTAATATTATATTCACAAAATAGATTAACCTTGTTTTTACATCCTTCTAATTTTGAATTGTGATGTTTTAATGCACGTATTTTTAGCACTAAGCTTACCACAGCACGTCAAAAAATGGTAAAAAAGTTAAATAAAAAAAAAAATGTACCTGTGGGACTTCCTTCTGAAAGCGAAAATATGGGTTGGTTAGAAATTAACTGAAGTAATTATTGTAATTTTGTGTTCTTCATTATGTTTTTTATTTTTGCTTGTGATATTTACTAATTTCGCTTTATTTTATATTTTTAATTTGTTTAAGCAACGCCAGACGTTGTTGTATACCAGTGATTCATTTTTTACATATTACCTTTTTTCTTAATAAGGTTCCTTATTTCTTATACAGAATTTGTTAGAATTGAAATATAAAAGTTTAAAAAATGTTATATTTGTGTTTTATTGGCGAAAATCAGGAATGATTTGTAAATCTGTGATCAAAATGAACCAACAAATCCAGCAAATGAAAAAATTTTGTATATCTAAAACATGATCTCTGTTAATTTTCCACTATTTACAGAAGCGAACGTAAATAAGTAAAAATATTTGTCATCCAAATTAAAAAAAGATGTCAATTTGTTACGTACATTCAAGATTACAAATTAAATTTAGCAATATCAGTTTCATTAAACAAAGTGGCTCATTTATAATTTCAGGGAAAATTTAAACATGTTGCTAAAAATTACAATTAGCATCAGAATTTGTTAGTTTAAATCACGTTTAAATGTTAAAAACTACAGAAAACCTTTTTCAGTTAACACAGTTCATGGTAGATGGCGTACCCTGTTGCATGTTTGGTAAAATCGAAAAATTAGGCAATTCAGCTGAAGCTGAACAATAATAAAAACTGGATTGTTTAGCTACTTTTGCAATACTGTAATTCAAGAAATGTTCAAAGGTTTGTTAGAAATTTACCATAATTTTTAGAGTTATTAAGAAAACATGTAATGCTGTAGCTATTTTTTAAATTACGTTGGGATTTTGTTTTGCCCTCTTTATGAAGGAAATTTATTTGTTTATGTATGTGGTAAAGGCAAAGGTATCGGCACTAAGGCCCCGCGAGGGAGCATGGCCGGCAACATGAAGGGTTGAGGCCTCCTAAAGTTGCTTCCATACCCGGTTGTCTCGCACGCTATGCGTAGGGAGCGACGTGAGTGATTTATTTATCTGACGATACTTTTAAATATAGAAGGAAACCCAAAAATTCCTTCCTCTAACTTTAAAATTTAATACAAATACTTAAATATTTAGGCTTTCTTCTTAATATTCACAGCATTAAAAACTCAAGTAATCAGCGAACATCAGCAAAATTCAGCCGTAATAGTCTACTAATTATTATTCAGAAGCATTTTGCAAAGTTATGCCTGTAACAATTTATTCCTGCTCTAACTTTAATATTCATACAGTTGTGAATAGAACACCTCGTAGTTTTGCCGATATATTCAAAAGTTTCCAATAAGGAAAAGTTCAAACAGAAGTGAACATCAAAATTACATTTAGGGTAGATATAAAAAGCGGTAGGAAGCAGCATATTAGAAATATCCTGAGAACTCCAACTTCCCTATACCTGCCCTAATCTTAAAATCGATGCGAAAGTTCGAATAAGAGTTTTAAGGATATTCATAATAAATGAGGTGTTATTTTAGCTCTGGAAGCGTTTCAAATGGGGATTATGCTATTAAAAAAATCGCTTTACAAGAAAGATAACAAAGGGATAACAGTTTGAGCATTTTGTAAGGATTTATGAGTGCTATAAAAATATGTAGGAAGATATAAAGGATTTTACATGACTCATTTTAACAGAATAACCCTTTTTCTCAAGCACTACACTGAATTCTTTACTATAATAAAAATTACTTGAAAGCAACACGAAAATCATTACGTGAATCAACGTAAAATCTTTACACAAACAAAACTAAGAAAATTAAATTTAAAAAAATAGACTAACAGGTTTGGATGATTTGCCAGGCAGTCTAAATTAAATCATCACATTAAAACCAAATTGTAATCTTTGTACCTTAAAAATGTCTGTTTATGAGAAATATGGGAAATTTTGTAAGACACAATACAGCAGATTATCAACTTTTTTTAAATATTTAATAAATAACGCTTGCTCAAATTGTTAGCATAAAAGCAAACTTCCAGATCCAAAGGCAAACTTTTATGTTATTTTCAGTACTTCAAGTTAATTAATAAAAGGATAAAGGTCCACGTGTGCAATTAATTTGGGTTTATTATCCTCCCGCTAAACAGAAACGTTCTGGATTAGGACCAATATCTTTGTTTTTGTAAAGGACCCTTTTTCATTAATGAAACGCTTGCTCCTCCGTTTTAAATTTTAGGCTTAACATGTCTGAAAAATTTGTGAAAGAAGATTAATTAATAGTTTTAATTTTTTAATCAATCAACTTCTCATTTTTTATAGTAAATGATCGATAAAACCCATAGAAAATAACCTTTTAAAGGAGGTTGTATTTTTCTAGATACGTAGAATTTTGATAAATTTATTAATATACGTACCTACCTACTTTAAAATTATAACTAACAAGTACTTGGCTTCAAAGATCTCAGCTTTGGAATATGCTGGCTTGTAAATTATTTGTGAATATCTTTGGAACAATTTTATTTTTGTTACAAAATTTCCGTATTCCAAACAAAAATTAATAAAAGTGTGTAAAATGTATTGATTTTGAAGCATGGGATTAAGCCCCTAACCTTATCGATTAATATTCTTCGTTAGTTCGCTAATCATATTAAATCTTCATTACTTCCAGCAAAGTAATTATTCTCCCTAAATTCCACAGCGCAGAAAACGTGATCTTAGATGCACGTTTCTGCGACCTACGACCACTTAATAATATTACTATCCTACTACGATTAAATGACCTTCTTCGCCATCAATATATTCAGTTAATCTGCTGTTGCCTGCTTGCATTTCTGGTACAAATTCTGTAACTTTTTTAATAATTACAAAAGCTTTACGTTTTTTGGATAAAACCAAAGAATATATATTTATACTCTTTGATAAAACGTAAAGTGAACAACTGATAGGTTCTCATTCTCACGATTTTTTCTTTAAAATTGACATTGCTCAGTACTTAAGAAAAATTAGGCACAAATAGATCTTGCAGTTTATTGCTATGGAATATTAAATTTAATTATTATAACCTCTTATTACAATGCAAACGTATTTTTCTTTAAAAAAACTTCGACAACAACTTTAATGTTGAGGGCTACATTTTTTTTCTTTAGAAATATGAATTAATATCCATCAAATTTATTTGGTTTGTTTTTCTAACAAAAAAGCTCAACAAACATGAAAAGGCCACAAGAAAAATAAAAGAACAATACTCATATTAGTTTTAAAATAGAAAGACAACGCAGTATTTGATCTTAAAGACATTAAACATCCCAGAAAGATTTTAAAAAAAGCCTTGAAGACATTTTTTTTCTTAACACTTTGGCAAAATAATTTAAAATCGAACTTCACGCTGCATCTAAGTAAAAATCGTATAAAGTTTAATGTTGAGACACCACAAATTAATCAAATTTAAGACTGAAATTAAAAGTAAAAATTGGACCACGCACTATTAAAGTCATGAATTTGTTTATGATTTTGTTTCAAAATTTATTTTATAAAATACATATTTTTGAAATACCAAAGTTGAGTAATATGTTTTTTAAACAAAATAAAAGCTGGAAATAAAAATTGTCTACCCCCATACCTTACACAAAGGGCTTATAATATGCAGGTTTAATCTTGTTTCTTACTTGTACTTAATTCCAATTTTAATACAATGGGAACATCAAATAAAATCACTAAATTTCATTAAGAAGGCGAAGAAGAAGAATAGACTTAAATTAATGCTTTCATCGAAACGAAAATTACAAATAGAAGTTGTAAAGCACAACATGGTAATATTTACTAATATTAAAAGATAAATAAAAAATATTTTTTTACATACAAATATTCGAAATGTCACTTAATAATAAGTAACAACACTCTCACTTAATTTTATTAAAAATTTCCAAAAATAAGTATCGAAAAAGACATGAAATGTATGAAACCAGTAAGTATCACAATATTGAAAAGATCTGTAAATATCAGCAATTAATTTGTATGCTGTTTGGATAAAAGTGTTTGCAAAATATAAAATATCGTCACCCTAATCTAATAAACGATTATATTATCATTAGGTAGTTTTCTTTTATTAACTGTAAATTATTGTCATTTTTTAGAACAACACGTAACAAGGCAGACACTGTTGCAAAAATTAAAAGAACGCGACATTTTTCAAGGTGGCAAGTCATCCTTAGGTTATGCTTTAAGGAACATAGGATTTCGGTGGAAGAAGGATGACCCTCGTAGGGGCTTAATGGAACTAGCCCACGTTGCATTTGCAAGAGCAAAGTTTCTGCAATCATATGTTAGAAACTTGTTATAATTATATTTATCTCGGTATATATTTTTAGAAATAAGCCTCCGAAGTTATATGTTGCTGACCAGTTGGCAGAAAAATATGGCCATAAAATCTTACGACTTCCCCCATATCATTGCATAATTAATGCAATTGAAAATATTTGGGGAATCACAAAGTCGTACTGTATAGTAACCACATCGGTAGAGATGGCTATGGTACCGAGAAAGCTTTACTAATGTGGAAAGAAGCATTAGAAACGGTAACACCACAAATATGGTCAAATACCATAGAGCATACAGAAAAGGAAATCAAAAGATGGTGGGAAAGAGAAATTGGGTTTGATAGGGAAGAAATATGTCCCCTAATAATAAATTTAAATGAAGATAGTAGTAGCGATAGTGATGTTAGTAGTGACGATGAATCTTAAAATTGTTTAATTATTATTTTTATATTTGTCTATATATTTATATTTATCTTGTATTTTACAGTTTTTTAATGTTGTAGTCTGTAGGCTTAAATTGTATTGTGATATAGTGCATGGTTATATTAATTCCTTGTTTTATATAGTCATAATGTAGTCTATATTGTAGTAAATTATGTGGTTTCTACTTTGTAGTTAGTTATGTAGATTATGATCATACGTTGTATACATTGCATGTTATATTGATAAGCATTACTATACAAATATTGTACGCTTCCCACACGAAAAATAAATAAAAATTATATTTGTAAAATTAAGTACCTAATTCATAGCATGTTTATCACAGTGTAGTATTGTTTTGTGGACTTAGTGTACAAATAAATATTAAAAAAAGAAAATTAGATTTACATTACACTTCTTATGCACAATCCGCTTCTACGGTTTTATCAAACTTGCAATACTTCATTGCACAATAATAACGGCATTTTATTATTTTAACTCGGAATATAGAATTTCCATTAAACTTGTGAAAAATTCTAGCACCGTGTCGTTGGTTGCCTATACTATACTGTGTCGTTGGTTGCCTATACTATCAGGAAATTATAATTTATAATCGTTCTTGGGATATATAGAAACATACTATGTTTTATGACGTCATTACTCTTGGTGACGTCTGTCGTCTGACTCCGTGCCCCTACTTTAAATTAAAACTGTACACTTTTACTTGACAGTTCATTTAAAACAATAGAGTTGAAGTTGTTCGACCAGGCGACTTTGTTAAAATGACAATTTTTTTCGGTTCAGTCCTTACACAAAAGAAAATTTCATAGTTTTACAATTTGAGTTGGAAAATTGTATTAAAAAAACATTCTCCAGTCTTCAAATTTTGGATATCTGAAACCTGATAAAAATTAAAAACATATTCGAAATATTACCTAAGAAGAAGTTAAGAATTGTCAATAGTAATTACATAAGTGGTGATAATGCTAATCTAGTTAAAATTATCAAAAAAAATTATTACCACGAATGTAATTCGGCGTGATTATTTTTTAAACTATTACACAATGATGACAGTCTTAACGTTTGTCAAAGTCAAAGCTAACTTTTTATGAATTTATTTAAACAAAGATCCAATCACAGAGCAGGTATTTCTCTGTGATCCAATGAAACAACGTGAAAAAATTATCGCTGTAATCAGCTACTAGCTAATTATCAGTGTATGATGCTATTGGACGATTTGAATTTTTTTCTCATTATGTTTGGCTGACAGGACTGTTTAAAAAATAATCGCAGTAAAATTCTAAAAACTAGTAAATCTAAAAAATATTGTAGAGTGAAACTATTTAAACACTGGAATAATTATGAGGAAGTTCTGTTTATTTAGTGGTATTTATGTACAGACAGATTTGTAAAAAACTGAAAATAAAACTGCATTTATAAAAAATATTCAAAATATTACCTAACAAGAAGTTAAGAATTGTCGCGGTAATTTTTTTTAATTAAAAAAAAAAAACATTGTAGAGGTGAAATTAACCACAAAAATGTTTAAACACAAAAGTATACTAAACTTCTGTTTATTTAATGGTATTCATTTTTATATTTAAATTAGATAATTTTTAAAAAACTGAAAACAAAACTGCATTTTAACAAACGTTTTATTATCTTGAAGTCCGCTAAAGCAAACAAAGTTCATGGTTTTACATTTTGAGCCAGAAAAATGTTTAAAAGACACTTAGGAAAAATTGGTTGGACTATTGAAGGTTCACAATAGACAGGATTTGAATCTCCAATCACCGAATGACAAATTTTGGACATCTGAAGCATGATCAAAATTTAAAAAATATATTTGAAATGTTACTTACAGTATTTTTCACCTAGGATTTGGGTTGTGACGTCAACAACACGCTGGCTTAGAACTGAATCTCAATCATTTTAAAAACACGAAATTAGACTTTTAATATAAAAATTGACTTTTAGTTCCTTTTCTTTTGGTCTCTCTTAAGAGTGGTATACATTTACAGGCCCGTTTAAAATTATAAGTCTGGAATTTAAATTCAAATCCGTCCTTCCAAGTCAAAATTCTGAATTTGATTTTTTAAATTTCTAACAATAAGTTAAGTTTCTAAATTTTAGTCTAAAGCTCGAATTATTCGAAACAAAAATTGAAATTTGAGCAATTTTTTTAAATTTGAACTTTGACTGTTTTAATAGAATTTCAGATTCAGATTATATTACAAATACTATAAAGTAGAAATTTTGAGTTTCTCTTAGTAGAAAGTGGAGATTTTGACAGAAACTCGAATTTCTATTTACAAGATTTCTCTTGGCCTCTGAATAAACTGAAAACCTCCCACATTTATTAGAAATGAGTTTAATTCCTCGCTGTAATAGAACAGTCCTTTTTTACTTTTACCACCCATCAAGGACCGACTGCACAAATTCTACTTAAACAAAGGAATTTCATCACAAAATGTTAAAAACGCAATGCCTATATTTTGTTTTAGAAGAAATTATAATTAATTTATGAGTTACCAAGCTAAACGGTAAACAATAGGAATAAAACAAACATAGAAAGACCAAACTGCAACTAAAATAATTACAAAACAAGATGATAATTGCACGAAATATTTCCAGGGGTAAAATTCACATAAAAGCACCTGGATATTTTAAAAACGTTCCAAACAATTACCCCCTCGTACTCGAACAAGCGTCGTTACAACAATGTCCTTGTTTTCAAACAATGAGAAAGTTAACGACCAACATGAAAACAACGAACTGCGTTAGTCTGCGAATAAATTTGTAACAAAATTGGAGTTTACAACAAACAAGATGAAAAAGAAATTCAGCTAAGCATTTTAACTGTTTAAAATTGATTTATTGACAAAGGAACGAAAATAAAACTATAGAAAAATATTTTATGAACATTCTTTTATCCTTAGAATACTTTAATAAAATAATACAATAAAATTTAAAGAATTTAAATGGCTTCGATAATAAATGTTTCTTGAATTTCGACAGTTTTTAATGGTACTGGCGAACGAAGCAATAGTTTGAAACTTGAATCCTGTTTTTGATTTGATCATTCAACTTAAAATATTCAGTTACTACTCGTTTAGCAATTAAAGGAAAGACTTCGTTTAAAGTGGCATTAAAAAAGCATCCATAATTCGTTTCAAACACCATTAAAAAATAGAAAATTTCTGTTTTCTTAGTTTCCAATATTTGTTTCTTATGCTTTTTGTAGATAGTTGGACACAACCGTTCAAAAATTGTTTATTTACGCCGCGTAAATTAACCTTTTTGCTTCACTGAACTGTTCTTTTTAACTCGATCAATAATAATCAGAATCAATTTTACCTTGACTTCCAATTGGAAAGTTTTGAAATTCAGAGTTTGAAAATTGGTGAAGAAATCTGAAACAATAATATTTGCTAGCGAGTCTGAAATTTTTTATGTTTACAAATAATTTTAACGAATTCAAATTTATCTGAAGCATTCCCTGAAAAGGTGGATGAAACGTTGGGCATTAATTTTAGAGAAAATACATCTAGTTATATAAGGACAGATGAACAAGGCAGAATTAAAAAGAAATGCAACAAAATGCAGTGCAGATTACTGTTGTACTTGGTCAGTTAAAAATTGTCCATCCTCCAATAAAAAATGAGATAACCCTAAATATCAAGAGAACAAGAGATTTAATTACCTGGCAATAGGCGTGATATTATCAGAAAAAGAAAAGTTTAGCACACAAGGCAATTACTTAATAGAATTGGGCAAAATACACGATATAAGATAAACTGCGGATCAGTATCAACATCGACGAGGGCAAACAACACGACGAACGGCACATCCTGTGCTATATCAACTGCTTGTTAGAACAGGAGTGGTTGAATCTAATTATCAAACACTGCAATGGCAATTTCACAGATGACAGTTCCCGACGAGATTAAACTACGAACTGGCAGTACATTTCATGCAAACAACTTATTGCTAACTAAAATCTTTTACACGAATTCTGTAAATTGTTGAAAATTAAAAGTTTTTGCATATAAATAAACAAATCATTAATTTACACAAAAATATGGGTTGACATGATAAATTAATAATTAGATCTTCACAAAAGAAAGGATTTTCACAGGAAACTATAGATAACCCTCCTTTCGTAAGGGTTTGAACCTTGGAATTCAAATTTTTTGAACTCTTATGAGCCTCAGCTCAGGAAATACGTAACAAGTTGTAAAAAGCAATAAAATTCGAAAGACTTGGATCTGCTGACGGTTTATAGAGGCGTTTGGAAGGGTATTGGTCATCAACTCATCATAACATTAACTTTTTCTTATAAGAAAAACAATTCTGTTTGTTATATTATTAATGTAATTTTTTTAAATTAATTTTTAAATACAAAAATTAATAACTCAAAGGCAAAACATTGCTTGAGAAAATAATTCTATTGAAACTTAACACAGGAAAGATTTTCACAGTAAAACATATAAAATCTTTACTTTAAAGACTTGAACCTTCAAATTCGAATATTTTAATTTTTGGAGTGTCAACTACATAAAGGTTGTACACGTCAAAATCTGGTCAGCTAAAAAAATTCGAAACCATTGAACAAAGTCGCCTGGATACACAAAATTAAAAGGGTGTTATAAGACACCTAGGGAATAACGGTGGGAATAACAAGTTAAATTGCCTAATTTATTGTCATAATGTCAACGCTCGAACAAGAACGTCGCGAATTAATTTGGCACGAACACATTAATCCTAATTTTGGAAATCGTGAATTAGCTAGAAAGTTAAATCTTTCTCAATCCACGGTATTTTCTGTTTTTAAGAGGTTTCGAGACTGTCACTCTAGATAGAAAGACCGGAAGTGGAGGAAAGCAAGGTATAAGATATCTCGATGTAAAGAGAAACGTTTTGGGGCTCTTTACCAGGAATCCCAAGATTTCGACTAGAGATGCAGCAGAAAAGGTAGGAAACCCAAGTTTGTACATACAGAAAGTAAAGAAGCTAGCGGGTTTAAAAAGCTTTAAGGCTCAAGTCGTCCCTAACCGTAATGCTCAGCAAAATATTTGGATGAAAAGTCGTCCCCGAAAGTTGTAGGATGAGTTGCTTACTAAATTTGATTATGTACCGATGGAGGACGAAACCTATTGCAAAGCTGATTTGACAGAAATCCCTGGCCATGATTTTTACACAGCGCCGAATCGACAAGGAGAACTGCAAATTAAAACGGAGGTCCAAGTTTGCAAAATAGTTTTTGGTTTGACAGGCAATCTGTGGATTTAAGAGTAGAGTATTTATTTCCGTTGGAACCATAAACCAACAAATTTATCTCACCGAATGCCTTCAAAAGCGACTTTTACCTTTCCTGAGACAACACCAGCCTCAATCTTTATTTTGGCCAGACTTTACTGGCTCACTACTCTAAAACTGTAAAATAATGCTACAGAGATAATAATGTTGTTGTAGTTTCGAAGAATAGCAATCCTCCTAACTATCAAGAAATCCAAAGGAGTGAGGTCAGGGGAACGAGTAAGCCATTCTGGATTGACATTTTGACTTATTAAACGATCATCATAAATTTCTTGGAGGTAGGCAATATTCTCCCTTGTGCTATGGGCTGTAGTACCATCATGCTGGAAATAGCCAAATTGCTGTTCCTCATCATCCAAATGGTTGATAAAAACTTCCAATATTTGTTCTCTGTACCTCACTCCATTAATTGTATCTTGAAAAAATACTGGTCCAATTATTATTCTTCTTCTTGATGCAGCTAACTACACACCCACTTTCAGAGAATGTAAAGGCGTTTCTTCAAATGCATGTGGATTTTCAGTACTCCAAATTCGGCAGTTCTGAGAATTTACATATGCAGATAGATGGAACCATGCTTCATCAGAAAAGAAGGACAAATCCAAAATTCTGTTGTCATTCATGTGATGCTGAAACCATTGGCAATATGCAGCACGACGCGGATAATCAGCTGGTTTGAATTGTTGAACCGATGTTATTTTATAGGGTGTCATATGCAACTTCCTTTTTAGAATTTTCTGGCAAGTGCTGTATGGTATACCAGATTGTGCAGACAATCTTGACAAAGATTTTTTAGGACTTTGCTCCATTCGTTGTCTTAAATCTTCAACAACTTCTTCATTGACCTGAGGTCTACCTGGCGACTTCCCTTTGGAAACGTTCCCAGTATTATAAAATCTGTCCACAACTCTCCGAATATGAGTCAATAAAGATTCTTCTTCAATATCTATGCCTGCAAACGCAACAAGATATGCATTTTTGCATGATTGAACGGAATGTATCCATTGCCCGTCTTCATTCAATACACCGGCACTGTTTCGATAGTAAGATTTAATAATAAAGGTATTCTGTTCTAAAGAGTACACCATTATGCAAAATTAAACCTAAAATATTGCTTTTTGTTTATTAAAATTTCTATGACTGCCTTTAATTACGCTTACGTATTAATACTCTGCTATCAGCAGTAATAATGACTGATTTTATTCACGTAGACTTTTAAGGAAGGGCGAAATCAACAGGCAAACTAACACAAAATGCAATTATTCAAAAACACAGTAAATACAGTAAATAACATACGAGTGTAAGTGGAAAATAAAAATCGCTATAAAAATCCCTGCACTATAATTATGTTTGTATAAAGCGGCAAAATTTCATTGCCACGGGCAACCCCCTACTTCGACTAGAATCATTTATAATGACGCTGTATAAATGTCAAACTCGCCACAACAATCCTTTAGAAAATATTTAAAATCCTTTTCTTTAATGATCTGAACCCTCAAATTCGAAATTTTTAATTTCTGGAGCATCTACTAAATATAGAAATAAATAAAAAGCAAGGAAAACGTAACAAATTGCTAACAAAAAAATATGAAATGTAATAAGCCAAAGGCAAAAAACTAGTGAACAAACAATTCCTGAGAAGATAATATAACTGAATCTCGACACAAGAAAGATTTTCACAGTAAAACATATAAAATCTTTTTTCCTTAATGCTTTGAACCTTCAAATTTCAAAAATTTTGTTTTTCTCAACTAATAAATTAAAAATAAGGAAATACGCAAAGAACTGTAAAAAGCAATAAAATTCAAAAAACTTAAAAATGTTGTATTATAGATGTTTGGAAGGAATAAGAAATTATTAACAAAAATGGAGTAAGCAGACATTGCTTGCGAAGACAACTTAACTGGATCTTAACACAAAAAAGATTTTTCACAGAGACTCATATTAACTCATCGTTTTTCCTTAATGAAATGAACCTTCAAATTCCAAAAACGTAACTTCTGCAGTCTCAACTAAATACTAATAATAGTAATAATAAATTAAAGTAAGGAAAACGTAAAAATTGCACAAAGCTTGGAAATGTTGCTTTGTAGCATCAAAAGCATGTCTGAAAGGACGTTAATCACATGAACATTTGTTTGTAATAACAACATTTTTGGTTGGTATTATATTATTTATTTAATTTTTCAAAAAAAAAATTTTGGAGAAAAGAAATTAGTAGCTGTGGAGCATAACACAAAAATATTTTCATAGTAAAATATAAAAAAATCCTTCTTCCTTAAGGATTTGAATCCTCAAATTCGATTATTTTAATTTTTTGGGTGTCAATTAAATCCTAATAATAAATCAAGAGTAAGAAAATACGAACAAATTTAAAAGGGCAATAGAATTCGAAAAACTTGGAAATGTGTATTCCAGTTAAAAGGGTGTTTGGAAGGATATTAGTCACCCTAACATGAACCTAATCTTTTTATTGTATTAAAAACCATTCTGGTTGTTATTATATTATTGATTTAAATTTTCGAAAAATAAATACAGAAATTATTAACTCAAAGGCAACATTAGTAAGCAAACATTGCTTGAGAAGATAATTCAGCTGAATCTTAATACAGGAATAATTTTCACAGTAAAATATATAAAATCCTTCTTTAAGAATTTGAATTGTTTAATTTCTGGAGCCCCAACTAAATTTAATAATAAAGAAAAGGGGAATTCGCAAGGAATTGTCTAAAACGCTAAAATTGTTATAATTATCGATGTACTGTTTCTAAAAATAATTTTGAAGTGCTGAAATTAATAGCTTAAGGTAAACAATTAGCAAACCAACATTGATTGAGAGGACAATTTAACTGAATTTTCCCAGTAAAATAAATAAAATCTTTCTTCCTTAAGGATTTGAACCTTAGAATTCGATTTTTTTTATTTCTGAGGCCTCAGCTAAATTCATTAATACATAAAAAGTTAGGAAATACGTAAGAAATTATCTAAAACAATATAACAGTTTTATAGCAGCCAAAAGGATGTTTGGAAGGATATTAATCAGATTAATATTAACATTGTTCTTTCTTGTAATAAAAACAAAAAATAATTTTTAAATACTGAAATTAATAATTTAATTAACCATCAGCAGATTATGATTGTTGGCTCTTTAAATGATTTTCTGCTGCTTTCAGCTGCTATCTCCACTTGACATTTTATAATACTTATATATCTTACATTTCCAAATTTTTGATTTAAAAGCTATAAATTTACAACTTAAAGTTATAGCCTAGGGCTTGCCTTACTTTGTATTTAAATAAGTAAAAACGTTACTTTGAATAAAATAACCCAGAAACACTATAACCACCTCCTTTACGACACATAAACTTTACTAAACGTTGCATGCCAGAATACCAAAAAAACAAAAATGTTAAAAACTGAATAACAAATTTTATACCCTCGCTATTTTAAATTCTGTAAGGCTTTTATGCATGTTCTTCATTTAATTTTTATGAACTTAGTCTAACTAAACCGGTACTGGAAAAACTTTAACGTTGAAGCGTTAACGACATGAAGTCGCTTGAAATGTTCGGTCATGTGTGCTCCGTTTAATATTAATTTTGTTTGGAAAGTTTTATTGATCAATTTAACAATGTTACAGTTTTCAAACTGATATGTGACCCAATTTTCAAATCGGTGGTTTTCTAAATTTCTGGTTTTGAATTTAGAAATTCGTCGACAGTTTAATCTCATAAATGAGAATAAAAAGTTACTGAAGCAACGATAGAGAAAACTCAACCAAATAAAATCAAGTGAAATCGTAGTACGAAGAAATTGAAAGGATACTTAGCACACTCGGCTTTTTAGCAGAGCTTAAGGATAAGAATCGTCCTAAATTAAAGCCCTGAGTGCCTTGAAACACTTAATAAATGAATGTTATCATCGATCATCAAGTTCGTGTTGCAGCATAATTAAAGAGAGTTTTTATCTTCAAGATTTATCCTTTCAAGAGATGCTGAAGTTTCTCACAGGACAATCGTCTTTTCGTTTTTTGAAAGCACGTAACGAAGGATTCAATTTACCTTGGAAACTTTTAGCAGTTATTCTGTTTCAGTTTTGTGCCAATTTTTCGTGTGAAATGTCATTGTCCTCTAATTACATGCTAAAATTGAGTTTCAAAAAAGGACAAAAATAGTAAAAATCGGAAATTTATTGTACTGGGAAGTAAAGTGTGCGAGTTGTATGGGGTTTCCTGCCCTGTGAGCCTCGTTAACATTCTTCAACGTTAGAGGATCGATTCAGAACTTCGAAGGGCTTTCTAGAAGTCTTTGAAAAGTTCACAAAGGTCAAAAATGGTCTGAGATTGAACATCTGAAAGTTGAAATAGATGTAACGAAAGGCGAAGGAAATTGTAGACATTCTTTATATAAAAATTCGAGACTTTCCTTTTCCTATAAATCCATTTTTGCTACATTTCGAACTTATCTAAATTTCGATATCTTTCAACGTTAGTTTGGGCGAAATCACAAATTTAAGTTAAAATTGCACGTTTGAGCTAAGGAAATCGTTGAAATTAAAGGCTTTAAGAGTGAATTTCGCGAATTTTGGAAGAGATCAACGTGACTTGGTTATAATGTAACAACAGTTGGTTGCGGTTATCGGATTTGTGTGGAGTTTGCACAAGTAAACGGCACAAATTGAATTGACTGGGAATTAGCAAAGCCTTTTAAGTGTTTCCACCATTGACCTGTACGAATTCTGATGTATTCTAGCTTAATTAATAATAATCCTATAAACTAGAGGACTGTGGCGAAACCGGGAATGAGGGCACGTCTAGTCCTGGCGCAAGCGCATCCCTCGGGACGCATTCCCGGGTACATCCAGCTTCACTTGTCGGGAAACTTGAACAGTGGACAATGCGCCGCGACGCAACGAATAATAAATTGTCGTAACGTAAAGTTTCCTAATATACTTTTATTTCGTTTAAAATAAATAAATGCCAAGGAAATAATTGGGAAAATTCTTGAAAATGGTGAATCTTTGGTGAATGTGCCTGATAAAATCGCTTTTTATTAAAGTGATGGTGAATGTTATAAAAAAATAATTTATTGTTAGTGGAAATTAACTTATATTCGAATGACTATAATCAATTCTTCGGAATGATTTGCTGACTTTCTTTGGGATTTCTGTAAGTTCAAATGTACTTTGTGTCATTTTTGTTCCGTTACCTGTTGCGCTTAGTCTTATCCCTTCGGCTTAGAACCAAAGGGATCCATTTAGGCCCTGTTATATGACTTGCTTTACCATCCTGAAAAGTTCGAAAATCCAAATACATTTGTTTTTTAAGAACAATTCTAGGCACGTGCCTAAACGTTTCGTCCTTGATCGAGACCTTCATCGGCAACCGTAATTTAAGTAACACATTTTCCTTTTGGGTATGTTTAATACTTTTAAATAATAAAACTAGTTGATGTTTAAATTACAAAGAAAAAAATGGTTTAATTAAGGAAATTTTGTAGGCAGGAATTTTAAATAAAAATTTAAGTAGCATTCCAGTTACTTCCAATTTCCAGCATAATATTCAAATTTTCGCAAACTCATTTCATGCACCGATATTATACACGTATAAACATGATTTATGTTTAATTTCACGGCCAGCCTGCCAAGTTTTGGTTATAAAATTATAACTATCGAATATATTACGTTATTTTGATAATATAGTTTAGATTTCCATGGGGAATTCTCAATCATTTTTATTATTGTATTAAATTGAAAAGTACTTGAAAATTAATTACACGAAAATTAAAACAGCCCCAAACACAAAAATTAAGCACATTTTAAATTTTAATGGTACACCGCCTGCCATAATGACGAAAACAATCATTTCATTATATTTTACGATTTGAAATGCCATAAACGCTGTCTTAATTATGTAAATATTTATACAGGGTGATTCAAATTCGACCCTCACCATGGGGATCTCCCTTATGAGCAGAGTTAGAGGGAATGTTTAAATTCGGCAAAGTTGCTATTTTTTGTTCTCTTTAAGAATCCGCCGGCAAAATTGACTTGCGATAATTGACAATTGAAATATTTCGAAAAATCGAAAAAAGTGGGATTTAGTTTTTTGCTTGTGGCGCTCTTATTTGAATTTATAATTAAAAACTAAAAACACATTTTCATAGCCATTTTTTCTCCTCTATCTGATGGTCTGGTTATAATGTTATTAGCACGTTTCGTCTCTTGCAGGCCATCATCAACTTTCTTATTTCTTATGGGGGCCATTTTGTTTTTTTACAAATTCAGATGCTCACTTTTTCTCTGATTACAACGATATATGATATGTGGGGAAAATATTCTAAATTTAGTGTTTAATTCTCAAAAAAAGCGTATGTAACTTAAAATCATGTCTGCCATGCATTGTTTAAAAACAATGGAGCATCTAGTTAGGTCGCTTTTTATGCATTAATGAAAACGGCAGATTATTTGAACATTTATTGTAATAAATTGTTTTTATTTTTAATATGTATTAAATTTTCCAATTTGGTTCTCATTAATCCGGTATTTTCGTTAGATTAGGTTCATGACGAGCTTCATTATTATAATATTATGATATTTTGATATCACTGGCAGTAACAACTACACAAGTAAACAAAAGCGACCTAACTAGATGCTCCATTGTTTTTAAACAATGCATGGCAGACATGATGTTTTGAGAATTAAGCACTAAATTTAGAATATTTTCCCCACATATCATATATCGTTGTAATCAGAGAAAAAGTGAGCATCTGAATTTGTAAAAAAACAAAATGGCCCCCATAAGAAATAAGAAAGTTGATGATGGCCTGCAAGAGAAGAAACGCGCTAATAACATTATAACCACACCATCAGATAGAGGAGAAAAAATGGCTATGAAAATGTGTTTTTAGTTTTTAATTATAAATTCAAATAAGAGCGCTACAAGCAAAAAACTAAATCCCACTTTTTTCGATTTTTCAAAATATTTCGATTGTCAATTGTCGCAAGTCAATTTTGCCGGCGGATTCTTAAAGAGAACAAAAAATAGCAACTTTGCCGAATTTAAACATTCCCTCTAACTCTGCTCATAAGGGAGATCCCCATGGTGAGGGTCGAATTTGAATCACCCTGTATAATCGAACAGGCTATTCTCAAAACTGATGGAAGATTGTTATGATCAGTTCTAACTATAAATGTGGGCTATTTTTGCATTACAAACAATTGGCTTATTTTTAGAATCTAAAACATCTAAATATATTCGAGTTAACAATGACCAAGAAAACGCGATTAAATTTTTTTTTTTTTTTTTTTTTTTTATTCAAACATATATCAGCAATCAAAATACAATAGTATCCTATAAGCTAATGTGTTGACTTTATAATTGACATGGTGAGGGTCCATCCAGCGGTGGGTCCTCTTTAGTGAAAGTCAGTGGGCCAGCGTCGTTTGAGTCTTCTGATTACTTCTTGGTGTGGGAGGTCAGTTAGCAGGGGGTTGGTGTGGACTGCGATTTTGTCTAGATGTTTTGTTGTTTTATCCTGTATGGCTTGTGTTATAAACGGGATATTAAGATCTACGTGTAGCATCTGATTGGTTATGTACCACGGCGCGTTGGTTAGAACTCTTAGTATTTTTGACTGTTGTCTTTGTATGATGGCGATGTTTGTCTTGCTGGCGCATCCCCACAGCTCCACGCCGTAGGTCCATATGGGCTTGATGACGGTTTTGTAAATTAGCAATTTATTGTCTAGCGATAGGGGTGAGTTTCTTCCAAGTAGCCAATAAAGAGATTTGAATCGTATTTGTATATGTTGCTAAAAATTTATACAATAAATTTCCAAAGGGTGAAATAATACGTATTTTCATACTGACATTGTTTTGATATACTGTAATAACTGAAGCAAGAAGAATAACAGGAAATCGTGGAAATGCCATTCCAATTCTGTTAAAACGGAATATGCGTAGCTAAAATTACAGAATTTTCCGGATTATCTTGGATATTTGTAAACATATCTGGAATTTTCGTATCTGAAACACAAATAACTGCTTACGTATTACTACGAGCATTATTTGAATAATTAGGTTATTTGTGATTAAGATATGCTTGATGAGAATTTTGTTCGACTTTGAAGTAGTCAGATCACATCAAATTACAATTTTGGTTGTTTTTCTGATTAATTCTTTTAAGCTTTAAGTTTTCAAGTTCTATGGAAAATCAAATAATTGAAAATTCTTCTTGAGGCGCACTAAAAAAAATCATTGGGATTCAAAACCACCTTCTTGCGTTGTATTTGATTAAAATCCGGGGACTGTAAATTTAATAATACCTAATAAACCTTCGTTTGCAGCTTGGTGAAAAGTAATTTGTATGTCGAATTTCGACGTATATCAAGTTGTTATAATTTTTCAGCCTTGAGGAGCTTTCCAAGCTTTTTGAAGAGGTAAAATTAGTTTTAAATAATTAATTTACGAGTAAGTTTCAATACTATAAATTTAAATATTGATCAAATTAATTAGATTTGCCTAAGATTTCATTAAGAATTTAAATTTAAAGTAACTAAAAAAATAAAACTTTCGATGAGTTTAGCAGGTAAGCGTATTTAATTAGTATTCTAAAAAGTACACAATTTCACTTGTGTAACTCAATTTTAACAGAGGGTCGATAAACAAAAGCTTCGACAAAAACAGTCAGAACTCTGCTATTTATACGTATTTCTCTTCATTCTGTTTGTTTGGAACTTTTCATCGGAAATGTCTGGTTTAAAAAATAAAACAAGTTTAATTCAAATTTTCTTCCCCTTCATTATTCCTCCCTTTCGTATCGTGAAGTTTGCCTAATTTTTACTTTCAAAAATGATTTATTAAGATACACTTTTGTTATAAATTTTATAAAAAACCGTGTTAATTTCCCACTGATGATTCAATTAAGTATTTACAAAGGATGTTAATTTATAGATGGGAATTACTAATTAATGTTTTCCTTTATCTAATTCATTTTTGTAACAGCTGCGTCTGAGTGAGCCTGGTGGAATTTAATAGCCATACGTAAATAAACAGATGTTTGCAAACAAGATAAGATAATCCTGGTATTTTTGGATAATTTGCGCCGGTTTCAGTATTTAATTCAGCACTTTTTCAAATATTGCTCAGATAAAAATAAGTATGTAACAGGGAGGTATTGGAGATGTGAAAATCACCAAAAACTTAAGTTTAAATGTTAGCAAAAGAATTTTGAAACAATAGGCGGAAGCAGAACTTGCTTTGTTTAAAGAACAAAAAGCTGGGGGTTACTTTTCAAATGCTTTTTGTAGCTTTTGTTATGTTTCTAAAATTCAATATAACCACAGAAAGCTCCAAATTTTAAGTATGTGGCTCTGCATTTCTTCCTAAACTAGCTTTTACTAGCTTGAGTTTTTATAGGTTTTTCACACAATTCATATTTATTTATAAGTGAACTCTTCCTGTTTCAGTTTTTTCCTTTTTATTGTAAGTTACAGGGCCCTGATTACTAAAACCCAAAGCTCTTCCTAAATTTCTTCCCTTTTCTTCTAAATACCATTGTTTCTTTGTATGTTATCTCAAGTTAACAAAGCACAAGATTAGATCACGGTGCAGCCTAGCGGTTGCGACAATTTTAGTTTCCATTATCGAAATTGCCTAACGTACAAAGGTTACGTCCGTAAAAGATCGCTGTTTTAATTAAAATACCTCGCGAAATAGCTACTATCTGTAAATCAGTAGTTTTATAGTGAAAGGTTTAATCTAAAAGTATAAAACAAAGCAGTCACCTCGAATGAAAATTATTAAAATCGATGCCTTGCTATCCTGAAACATCTAAAAAGATTTTATCAGATTTGTATGTATTCGAAAACGCTGTGAGAGTAAAATGTGAATTATATGAGTTCAGTAAACATCAAATAGAATAAAACAATAACGAGCTTTTTCAGATATTAAATTTCAAATATGCGAACAAAACAGAATGTCAAATTCTTGTTTTACTCATATTTCCATTTATTTGGCGGCACAGCTTGTGATTATTTCAAATTTATATCTTTCGGTTGATTACAAACAAATCAGAAGATAAATTTTGTTTTAATTGACAATAATACGATGGTAAATTTAAGATGTGAATTTAGAAATTCACTTTGCTTCCTTTAGATTTAAGAAGATGAAAGGGAAAATAAAACGGAATTAATTAAACGTTTTACTGCCATTTTCCGTTTTGCTTTCTGTTGAATACACAAACCTATTTAAACATATTAAGTTAAATTAGCAACGTTTAAATTCAACTCATTTCAATTCAGTTCAGAAAAAGGTTACTAAAATGCTAAATTAAATTTGCCAGTTTTTAATTATTTCATAATTTTAACCAAATTATACAATTAGCATTGTAAAGATCTCAGAAATGACCTTCTAAACAACAATTAAATAAATTAAACATAGCTTTGGGAACCTGAATAATTTTTATTAAAATAAATTTGTGTTTGAAACATTTATCCAAATATTAATATTAATAGAAATCAACTAAAACCAAAAAATGGCGATTTCTGCAACAATAATTTTATAATATAAGATCTGTGCAAACCATGGAATTTTTTTCAGAATACTGTATTTTCTAAATGCAAAATTGCATGCTGAAAAGTGTCAGCATTTAACTTGTTCCTAATTATTACCAATTTTACTTTGTTAGGTTTCTTGGCAGATGTTTAAATATTGTCACATTAACTAACAAGTAAAATGGGCAAATTATAAATGTTTGAATTGTGAGTTGATTTAAGGTATTCATTATAAATTAGTTTCCCGTTTTTAAGAAGCTTCATGAAATAATGCTGAGAATGCATAATAAATTTTTAATGAATTCACACCTGGAAAAATCTCAAGCTGTTTAAACCCATGTTTTTATAGCATGACAGCTTTAAGGAAGCAGATTTTATAAATTTTGGAAGTTCAATTTAAAAAAAGTAGGGCGAATAATCATTTATTATTTATTTATTATATATTAATACTTCTTCCAGTCGTGCCCACGTTTTTAATTATCCTTTTTAATTTGGCAGACCCTCCTAGCTCCTAGCTCATCTATGTAGCGTTTTCCACATGTATCTTTGTCAAAGGCTACTTTCAAGTCACGATATGCTAGGTATAAATCCTTATTTTTATTTAATCTCTCCTCAGTTACTTCTCTTATAGGGTAGATGTGGTCTTGCCGTTGTCTCCCTGGTCTATATGTTGCTTGTTCTTCTTGTAACTTATTTTCAATTTCTGAGCTTAGTTTCTTTCCGATAATTCTTGAATATATTTTCAATGCTACCAAGGACAGCTCTATAATTATTGCATCTAATAGTATCTCTCTTTTTGTAGATTGGCGCTATAATATTATTATTCCACTCAGCAGGTATTACTTCACTATTCCAAGCTTGCCGGAAGATTCTTTTCAACCCTTCAATCACTTTAGATCCTCCAAATTTTAGCATCATCAACTGCCTTTCCATTGTTTGTCTTCTTCAGGAAAGCCACCATTTCTTTATTTGTCATTTCTTCATTTTTCTTCTTGCACTTGCTGGTCTTCGTATTTCGACGATTTCTTCTTTTTGAATTTTGTTGTCTAATGTTGATCCCACATGCTCTGAGTATTTTTTTGTGTCCGTTCGAAGTTCCCCTTTATCGTGTGTAATACTCCTGACCTTTTGTGATTTGTTTCCTTTAAGCTTTTTGGAAATATTCCAAAAGTTATTTTGGTTATCTATATTTTAGTTTTGCTCGGTTTCCTTCTGAGGTCTTTCCAAGCTCTCTCTCTCTTCACCTATTTTACAATTTCTTTCGCCTTTTTCCTTTTGTATTTTTTGTACGCCTGTCTTCGTATGCTTTGGTTCGAATGTATTTTTCCAGGCCTCCTTTTCCTCTTTTACTTTACTTTTTACTTTGTCGTTCCACCATTTTGTCCTTCGTTGTTCCGGGTTGTGTCTTAATCCAGAAGTGTATTCTTAAATTTGCCCCATCTCTCATTAGTTGTGAATTCTTCATGTCTTATTTCCCCATTTCTTCTAGTCTTAGTTTTCTCCGAGTATTCTTGCTTTTCTCGGGCCGATCAAGAGCTTGATTTTCTTATACATCTTTGTTTTGTCTTGGGTCGGTTTTTGGATATCTGTGTCTGCTACTACTAACCTGTGGCTCGTATTTAATTCTGCTCCTCGTATTACCTTTACATCTTTACTGCATACCTCATGATTCTATTATATGTTACACTGGCAATCATACTTTTATTACCCAATTCTTCTGCCTCATATATGATCTTATTAATATTTTTGTGATTAAACCAAGTATTCCGTATTAACGTCTGATTAGTTATATATACCAATCGAATATTCTTCCTCCATTATTTTTTATTTTACCTGATCCATGTTTTCCTGTAGTTCCATGTGTGTATATTTGTATTATTCCTATTTGTTCTTGGAGATTTAGGTTTATTGTCATTACCCTGGTGTTTATATCCTCCCAGCTTACCACTTTCTTATCTACTCGCTTGTAGAAATAATTCCTACCCTCAGTATGTGCCCTTTGCCCGTATCTATTTCCTTTCTTTTTTATTTCTAAATATTTCTGATATCCCCAAGATTTTGTATTTATCCATTTCGTCTATTTGCTACACTTTCTGTTCCTGTTATCGCTGTTATATACCATATTCCAACTCTTATCCTATTTCTCGCCATATTTGGTGTTCGAATGTAATGCCGAAACTCCTATTACTTCTCTGGTTCTTTGTACCTCTTATGGGTGACTAGCCCAACGACGAGTTCACAAAAACATGGCTTAAAAGGGTTAACACAGGCAACCTCTGAAGTATTAAAATGCTCAAAGCATTTCTCAATATATTCATCATTTACCTGAGGAAACTGGTTTTTATAATGTAATGTTGTAATGTATACACGAAGCTTTGCTAATGCTGTTGTACTGAGCACTTGAAATCATATTAATTTTCTAAGCCCCCAAATGCATTGTTATTTTTCAAATTTAGTATTTGTCTTCACTTTCTATGGAAGGACGAATCTAAATATATTTGCTTGGCAACAACGCGAGTAAACCTATTAATTAATCTCATAATTTTTTATGTCCCTCAAAATAACTCGAAACCAAAGTTTACAATTTAATTTATTGCATAATTTGCTAGGTTAACTAGATGTTTATATTTAGATAGATTATGTTTACGTTCTATCTATGCTTACAACTTTTTCACTGTTTACATATCAGTTTATATATTAGATATGTATTTATAATTAATTTCATGGTAAAGGAAGTTGATAAAATATTTACTAGCCTTACATCCTGCTAAAATTAGGATTATTTGTACTACAAAAAGGATCAAAGCGGAGGAATTATTCTGGCAGATTTCATAAAATGAATTAATGCTGAAAATATAATCAAGTTGATGGTGGGCTGAAAGGAAATATTAATTTTTTACTATTAATAAATATTAATTTACGCAGGGTGGAGTATAAACATAGATAGTTTTGTTTTATTTCCACCAGTTCAAAAGGTTATTCGCAACAGAAACCAAAACGGCAAATAATAATACAGTATTTATTGTTAAAGGCCTTTGCTTTCTGTTTCTAGCTGATTAAACCTGAAACGGCTAAATTTACGTATATTGACAGCATTTAATTAAATGCATTAATTTCATAGATTAAATGGGGGTGTATGTTGTCTATGTTTGCGTTCTACCTTTCTTTGTTTATTTCAGGGATTAATTATCCTTGTTTGTTTGAAAAAACTTACTGCGAAATAATCTATGAATTTCTGTTGAACCTCAATAGTTTCAGTGACTGAAACGCTCTGAAATGAATTACACAAAAGGCAAAAATGTTTACCAAACACCTGCTTCTTCATATTTTAAAGCTTTACACAATCAAAAGTCAGCAATAATTCTCTTTTATTTTAGATAAGCTTTCAGTTCTTTCGCGATTTGTTAAACAACTTTAACAAGAACTGTTCTTCATGTTATTATTTTCTGGTGGAAATAACAAAAAGTGTCTGTTAATTCAAGTTCCGAAACTTTGTCTATAGATCGTTGACTTCTTGAGTTAATGGATGATTAGCGGTCTCGAGGGTTTTTGCTCGTTTTGTTTTGTTGTATCCTTTAAGAAACTTCTTTATGTATCGTATATACGATATTTCTTTTCTCGATATTTTTGTTGCAGTAGATTTCAGCCGAGCATTCGATTTTTACTGATATAATTTTAAATTTAAGTTGGTCCAACCCTTTTCGCGTTCTTGTTTTAGATTATACGCGGCAATATATGTAAACGTCTTTTTTGTGAGTTTTCTTTATAGAATTTTGTTGTGCCAGCTACTGATTTTTTAGAACTTTTACAACGCGAGATACATTTGTTAATTTGTACGTCCAAATCCGGAAATATTTACTTTAGATTTTTAGAAAAAATCATGTTAAATATAGACAAATAGGATTTGGGCAGAATAAATAAATCAAAAACAATCAACTTAATTACATCGAAACGTTAGCAGCAAAATTATTCCAATAAAACCAAAAAAAAGTTAAAGCTGAAGCTGGAAATTCAACCTAACTATCTAAACATTTTAAATCCAGGCAAAAAGAAAATTTGGTTACGAAATTATGTACTTTTATTCAAATCCCGTTTCATGTTTTTTGTTCAACAATTTTCAACAAATCCTTTGTGGGTTCGACGTGAGAAACAAAAGGGTAGTTCTACAGACGCATTTTTTTAAAAAAGATCGAAAGCAATAAAATGATCCTACCAAACGAACTAATAACGTATGAAGCAATTATTACAGTATATAAATTTTTAAAATATTTTCCATTACGTTGGTTTTTTCGAATGTTTAATAAATATCAATGTAACGGGGTGTTTGTGCCCTGAAACAAAAGAAAAAAACATCCACAGCTCACTCCATTCTCTTTAACTTTTAATGATTTCGCAGAATTTTGAGTGTTTAAAAACAGGAAAATAATTAGGCACCCACAAAGCAGCCAATTTCAGCGCGACTTCCTTAAAATTTGCTTTTTTTATTTAAAAAGCTGGGGTCGGTTAAAAGTGTTTGAGATATTTTAGGATAAGATGGCGGTTTAAACGGCGAATACCATTTAGTGGAATGTTTTGGGAGTAAATACGTATACGTATAACTTCGACAATCGACAACAAAATGTTTGTTTATAAGAATCATTGCCTATTAAGTCTAATTAAATCAGGTCAAATCTATAGAAATTAAATTACCAATGAAAGGTCTTCATGCTTTCAGTAGGAAATTATACATTATTTTTAATGCGTAATTTAGTCCCTTTTAAGCTTCGTAAAACTTTAGGTAAGAAATTAATTAAAACATTTTTTGCTCTAAATAGGGACTTTGATAAAATTATAAAATTAACTAATTTTTCTACTTAATTTATTTCGCTTGGATTTTAATAAAATTTAATTAAGATTTTGTTCTCCAAATCAAGCGAATTAGGTATGTAAGTCCCAATGGTATTAATTTAACAAACAATCATTAGCGCTTCTACAAAAACGATAAGAAACTTTGAAATTTACACAAATTTATTTGTTTGATGCAGCCAAGAATTTAAAAAACTTAACAGTACGCGCAAAATGTTAATCAAGCAGTACAAAACCACTTACAAATATGCTAATTCACGATTTTAAATTGCAAATATACTCAGGATTTTTCTGTTTTCTTTTATTCTTTTTTGATGTAAGGCTTCAGTAAAAACTGTGGCGGTTTTAACTGAAATATCTCTTAAGCTGACTGACAAAAAGTTGTCTTTATATTTAATTTTCATCGATTAGTCTTAACTTTAATTTAATTGAAAATTGTTTTAAAATGCCCTCTGAAAATGATTTGCATCCAGCTTACATTTTTAGCAATTAACCAAGATTTATATAAGAAATTTCAATAAACAATAATAAATGTAAGTTAGAAATATGTAAATATCGTAAGATTATCATCAAATATGCATGGCAACCATCATAAACGAAGACGATAATCAAATTGTTAGTTTGCGGCCTTTTCGCTGTGCCATATTAATGGCTTAATAGACTTTCCCAAGTTATATATCAAATTAGTATAAACCATTTACTCAATCCCTGTCATGTAATGTTATACTGCGACTGCGAGGTACCAAATTAGCTTACCACAAGTTGAAAGATGGAAACATTGTTGCTAGAAACAAGCCATCGATAAGCTTTCAACTTTTGATATTCGAATTCCAAACAGAAGGAAGGATGAGAATAACTACAACCAGAGGCAGGCACATAATGTAAATTTACGATGCAGATAATTCTCCGTCTGCTTTTAACAACTATGTTTAAATGTTACTAAACATGGTAGCATATGTATCTGAAGTGAAAACCTCAAGAAAGTGCTCACTCAACTTGTGTTGGTGAAGGTTCAGTAATTATTACTCTGAAAACTACAGTGTCGCAGGCACCACTGTTATAAACATGATGTTATGTTTTGACCTTTACGGTACATATTATCTGCTAAAGAAGTTTAAACAAATAATAAATAAAAAATAAATTAGAATTTTTACAAAATTTATAACAGATTGAGGTTGTAAGTTTTGTTTTATTTTAAGAAAAGGCGTACAGAATTAACGCCAAACTGTGTTAGTTTTTTCAACAAAAAAGCTCTAAAAATATGAGCTTAAAACAAAGGCAGGAAAATTAAAAATAAGCCAGCCATTCAAGGCTATAACCGAGTCGAAACAGAAAACTTAAGCTTGTACTTTGTAAATATAAGAAAAAAAGGGTCAACGAAGAAAATACGTCAGTTAGCTTTCATGTCAACCAAATAGCTTTCTAAATATTTAAATGCAATTTCGTTTTCCAATTTTGGATTACATAAATCCCTGAGTAATAAACGAAATTACAATTCGAAATGAAATTCGAGTTGCCACACTAATGTAACACAGTTTAAAATGTTCTATTCTAATAAACATTTGGTCGTTTCTAATCAATTAATGTTAATGAGAAAGCTACCAATTTATTTAAAATTTATGTTCGCTTATTTTAAACAAATCCAGATAAAATGCCTTTAATTAATGTCAGAGTAAGTATTTTCCATATAAACTTCCGAGCATTCAAATTCCTAAAGCCAGCCCTATTTCTTTAAGTAATTACCAACTGTTCCATCGAGTAATGTAAGTTACACTTGCATATTAATTTTCAAGCCCCGAGAAATGAGAAGATACATAACGATTAGTTAACAGCTTTGTTTGTACAACACATTTCGTCATTAACGTAAATTCTACTTAAGGTACCCGTGGATCGTGTGCTTTAGAAACATTAATACTTCGCTTACCTAGCAAAAAAGATGATGAAAATTTATACGAAAAGCCCTAATTATAACTTAAAGTTTCTTTGTACTAACATCAACAATGAAATTGCGGGGTTCTTAACCTTTAAGTATGTTTTAATTAAATTTCTGCTGGTTTTTATTTAAAATCAGAAATTCCACAACCCAGAAAAACAATATAAAATCCAGCCAAATTCACAGGTTTCCTGAAAATGTCCTTAAATTATTTAAAAATAATTAATCTCTCTAAATAAAATTCTCACTTCTGAACCCCAAAAGTCTTAAAACTACGGTTAAAAAATTTTGGTTTCATATGAATTTAAAGTAGGTAATTTAATTTCAACATAAGTTTAGGGTAAGAATAAAAGCACAAAGCATCTAAAATTATTCACGCACGAAAGGTCGTTTCGAATTCACCCGGAAGAGGGATTCAATTTTATGTTTGCCGGACATTATGAGAGCCGGTCAAAGAACTTTTTAAATAGCAAGGTAGCTTTTTAGGTATTATGTCAGAAAAAAGGATAAGCTTTTGATTTCAGAAAAATGGGACCAAAGTAAATCCTTTAGAAATTGAAATCCTTTCGGAAATTATTTAATTAATTTTAGATAAGGATTCCAGGATAGTTAAATTATACGTACATGTTGAAATATTAAAATTTGCATTTATACAAACGTGGAGCATGTAAAACTGATTGAACTATTAATTAATAATCATGTTATAATCAATCGAACTGAAACTTAATTTGCAGCTCTGTTTATCGAAACTTCTGTATACTGATTAGCTAATTTGTAGTGCGTTTCACTGTTACAGAATAGTTAACCAGGTAAAATAATTTTATTCGAAACAACCTAAAATTTAATTGTTGATGACAAAAACTTTAAATATTCATAAATTGCTATTGGTTTTTCGATGGGCCTTAAATAAAATAGAATGCTCGCAAATAATTTGAAAATTTGTTGATTTTTCCGCGTTATTAATTAGTGCAGGGTTGTAACACAAAATTTGAAAAAATGTTTAATATTTTTCTTAATTTTTTATTAACGCAAATATCGAAGTAACTACGATACCAATACCACAGAATAACCAATACCAATTGTAGCAGTTGAATAAGTCAACGTGACAAGGCTAAACACATTTTTAATATAAACATATTGCTGCATTGCGTTGTCGCGGTTAAACCTCGAGGAAAAAATACTGATACCACCCAATGTACCAATTGCCAGTTAATCGGAGACCCAAGAAACTATTGCCATCTAACGCCGCGATGTGCGAAATGCACAGAACACCATCATTACTCCCATGTCAACGAAAAAAGGGCTCTGACAAACCTAATTTTGTCAACTGCGGAGGTGAACACACTGCAAAGTACAGAGGCTGTCCCTATATAAAACAGCATAACAATAAGCCATCATTTCCCATAATTAAACCATCCAACCCTAACGCCTTAATTACTGGTAAAGTCACATCAAACACTACATATGCATCTCTCGTTCAAAAAAATTCTCCCACTTCCAATTCAAGTGACCCCAATAAAAGCACATCTGCTCCTCCAGCCACTAATTCTTTTATCTCAAATATTCTGCAATCAATCCTAGAAATGATCACCCCACATCTTGAACAAACCAGAAACTTCATCATGTCTCTAATCACAAAGCTCTTCCAAAATGGGTCTAACTAAGCAACATTCTCTCAATAATTTAACATTTTTAAATTGGAACGCGAATGTATTGAAACAAGAACGGGCAACCTTCTTAGATTTCATGGCACGTCATCGTATTGACATAGCGTGCGTTACAGAAACACATCTAATCCAAAATGAGAAATTTGTTCTACCGAGCTATCACATCTACAGAAAAGACAGAGCTAGTGCTATATGGTGGGTAGGTTCAGCAATAATTGTAAAACGCCACCTAGGCGTCACCCCAATTGAACTAACAAATTAGCGGTAAAGCTCACTACGGATGACAATATTACACTAAAAATTGTATCTAGTTACAAACCACCAAACAACCAGCTTCTCCAAGATGAACTACAACAAATATTCGACAACCAACTCCCCAAGTTGTTAATAGGTGACCTGAACTGCAAAAATCAAAACTGGAGCTGCAGAAAAACCAACCCAAATGGCGTGAAGCTCGTAAACATATTCTCACAACTGGGACTGCAGGTATCAGCACCATCGGAATATACTTACTATCTGTACAGGAATAATCAACTGCCAGATATACTAGACATTATACTGCACAAAAATTTAAAATTTACAATTAATCAGACAGTACTCACGGAGTCAGACTCAGATCACGTACCTGTTGTCTTTACCTTATACAGCTCACCATATTACTACCCTAAGCTACCAAGACTAATTAATGGCCCAGTTGACTGGGATAAATTCAAAACAAAAATGGAAAATGAATTAACATGTCCTACTAGTCTTGTAACCCCCAAGAATATTGACAAGGCAACACGACAGCCGCTCAGACCATTCAACATGCAACAAAGAAAGTGCGACCACATCATCATCCAAACACCCAAAACCTCTCAATGTATATAGCCTAATTAAAGAAAAACACAGGACCCGTAGATAACAGAAAATCACCCGTGACCCAATAGTTAAAGCCAATTTGAATAGGCTAATCAGAACCGTAAAACTAGAACTAGATCAACATAGAATTATAATGTACAATAGAATCCTTTAACTCAGGGAGCAACCAGAAAAATACTTAGGCAACCGATAGGTACTGATTCCACTGCTTCGAATAAATGGTCAAACCCATTCACATGATAGGGAAAAAAATGAAATCTTTGCAGAACAACTCGAAAACACATTCACCATTTCAGTTGATCAAGACAATATTGATCACTATCAACAAATAGAAAGGGACCTGGAAAACACAGACCTTGCCGATATTATACTCACGGAACCTATATCACCGTCTCAATTGAATCAATATATTAGGAAGCTCAAACATAAGAAAGCTCCTGGTATGGACATGATCCCAAACCTGCTTCATAAAAACCTACCAAATAAAACAGTCTGCTATTTAACAGCAGTCTTCAATGCTAGTCAAGCAATTATAATAATGATTCATGATTCCTAAGCCAGGTAAACAACATAACAATCCGAGAAACTAAAGACATATAAGCCTTTTGTACACCGTATTCAAACTGCTTGAACGAGCCATACACACTCGGCTAAAAAAATTCCTAGATGACAATACTTAATATACTCCCGCAACACCAATTTGGCTTCAAATCCTCACATCAACTACTTAGACTCACAGAACGGATCGAAGAAGGTTTCGAAAATAGGAAGCACACACTCATTGCCTTCATTGACGTGGCGCAAGCCTTCGATAGGGTCTGGATTAAAGGGCTTATACACAAAATGATGAAAATAGAGACACCTTTCTACCTATTACAAAAAATTGCTTCCTTTTTAACAGAAAGAACTCTCCAGGTAAGAATTAACTCATATACCTCTATAACTCACCGTATACGAGCAGGTGTCCCCCAAGGCTCGATACTAGGTCCTCTCTTGTTTAATATATTCATGTATGGCATTTCATCACCCCCAGGAGCAGACCTAGCTATGTACGCAGACGATACTGCTGTAATTACTCAGGATCAAGAAATACGTACTGCCGCGAATAAACTTCAGGAAAGTACTGATCAAGTTCAACTGTGGTCCAAAACATGGTGCATAAAAATAAATGCAGCTAAATGTGAACCAAAAATCTTTACCTTACGGCAACCCCCATATCCGCCTAATATAGTAATAAACAACATCCCGATACAGTGGAACGCAAAAGATAGAACTCTAAAATATCTTGGAATACACCTGGACACTCTGGACAGAAGGTTAACGTGGAGCCTCCATATACATAAAAACTTAACTGAAGCATATGTCAGGCTTGGAATGCTATACCCGATTGTGAATAAGAAATCCACCCTTAAAATAGAGTGTGGAACCGTAATTTATAAATCAGTAATACGACCTATCATCACTTATGGGTGCAGCATTTGGAGTGCCACCTCTAAAACCAATATACATAAACTGCAAGTTCTGCAAAATAAGGTGTCACGCATCATCACAAACGCCGATTGGTATACATATAAGAAGCTCTCAACTGCATCGTGAAACCGATACTCCTACCATGCAACAGAAAGAAAACAGCTAAATCCTTTTACGATAAACTCAATCAGTGCGAAGGTGCGTACTCCCTGAAGTAATGCGAAAAGCTGTTCCGGGGGGTACGGTAGTATGCATGAAAAAAAAAGTCAACGATCACTGCACACCACACTAAAACGTACATTACTCATAGACATATTGCACAGGTCAGTGATAGTGAATAACGTTATTATGTAGATCCTGAATAAACCATGTATTGTAATATACCACAAGTAAACATGTAACATACCACTATGACACAATGTAAATAGTGCATACTGAAAATCACTGTTAAAAATGTAGTTGAGCTCTGTCATGTAATAGTGCTGGACTGGAAATAATTATTTAACAAAAAAAAAGGAAAAAAAACCAGAGTAGTAAAAAAACAGAACTAATTTAAACAAAAACAGAATTTATTTAGGCTTAAACTATTACTGTCATCAATCAATGCTAAATTAAGCTTCAGGATTTAATAAACTGTGACCTTCACGTTTGTCATGTGCTGATAAAATTGATTTAATTATTATTACACAATATGGATTTTAAAACATGCACCTAAATCAGCGTAAAATATTAAACTATAAACGGTCAAAATACAGATCTTCCATTCCATTACACAATTTATATTTTCGGAAAATTTAAATCTGACCACATTAATCAAAAATTTATTTGCAAAGCAATTTTCTGGGTTTATTTTTAGGCCTTCTCAATTATATTCGCGTTCAAGTAGAAATGAATATGAAATTAAAGAATGGGAAAAATTTGGCTTCGAGATTTCCCTCTAAATGAATTTCATCGTTTGCCTGCTATAAGAATTGAATAGTCATTGAAATTTTACCATAATAGTACTGCATTTCACGTTCTAGCATCGCCAAGCATCATTTAGTTTAACGAGGTTGCATCAAGTGACTTGTATTATTATCGATTTTACAGAAATGTACAAATAGATTGACTGTATAGCACTTTGATGTTACGTGTAATTCAAGAATAACTGAGTTTGTCATTCAACGAGCCTATTCATGAAATTTTATAATACAGAACAGCTTGATTTTTAACTAACTAAATTTAGTTTTTAAATTTCCAAAATTGAAATTCGATTAGAACCGGCAGTACGGCAGAGTGGGAGTGCACATAATACTGACATATTGAGAGTTAAGCAAGGGTCTGCTTGGCCAATAGTTGGATTGTGTCCAGCCCCCTCGACACTGTCAAGGTATAGGAGGGTAAAAGAGAAAGAAAGAAAAGAAATTATGAATTAGAATAGAAACGATTATTTAATAAAACTTAATTAATATGTAGTTCTACTGCATCGCATCAAAAAACGTTAAAATATTCAAATTAAAGAAGGAAGATCATTAATTATGAAAAATACGAAATCATTCCTTAATTATCTCCGATCGATTTTAATTTTAATTTACAATCCTCTGTAATTTTAATTTTAGCAGCGGATTCGTGCAACTTTAATTATTGAAGGATGATATTACGTGAATCGCTTCGATTTGACCTTTGAATTCGTATAAATATTCAAACTACGTTCAATCTCTCCATTTTCGGTTTTTTATTTATGTATTTTTGGACAACTGAATCAATAATTTTCAAAAATTCCTCAGTCCAATAAAAAACGAAGAACTCTAAAACAACATAATTAAGATTAAATATTAATAAAATTTTCGTTCATACTTCTTTTTGAAATTAAAATTGCAAGAACACAGAAATGAACAAATTAATCAGGATTAAAAATGAGCAAAGAAAACAAAAAGTTACGTTTTATAATTGCGTAAGCGCGTTTAGAGAAACTGATAATTTGTTAACGTGCAAACCCTTTTCCTTTTTAATCAGAAGCCTCTGATTAATTTTAAAAAGGCTTCAAGTAATTATCTTGCCATCTAAAGAGTTGCTTCCTTTGATTGTCCGGTATTTCTTTCAAATTTTTGAAATTGTAGAAGTATCAGCAAGATTAAGGTCTCCTCGGCTGACAGTGAAGCATCTCCTTTTAAAGGTATCACAGAAACAGAAGCAAAGCCTTTCAGTGATTTATTTCAATGTAATTGCGTTTTCCTTACTAAAAGAACTGCCTGCTTATTTCAGAGCTTTACTAAAACATCTTTTGGGGAAATTTTTAGCATAGGAAGACGATTTATTTTGCTAAACGATGAATTTTGGTGGATTCAAACTTAGGGGACCAATATTAAAATGCCAATTCTTAATTTTACATAAAAAAGTGCTTCCGTCTTATTTTACCCGAATAACTTTAGAAAGATTATAAGCTTATAATGAGAAATCACAGACTTCAAAAAATAATTTCGATTTCGGGCGAAATTAATTGAAAATTTACAAAAGTTTAAAACTTAATAATGCTTGATAATCGTCGATTAAATAATTTAATAAAGTTTAAATGTTTGATTAATGTGGGTTTTGAAACACGTACTTGATGCGAAATAAATGGAAAATACTAAATTATGAGTTGAATTTGCGTAGTCAAGGCCGGTTTTATGTTTGCCTTAAAAACAAGCTTAAAATTTTCCGCTGGGATAAAATCACGAATTTATTTATTTATATAGAATAAAAACTTAATAAAATGAAAATTTTTGTTTGAGATTTGGCTGTATGCGCAAAATCCATATTTATGTTTCCTACACTAACAAATATAGTTTTTCAATTTTTATCAAGCCCTGCCACGAATCTTTAAACGCATTACAAGTCATCTCATTAGGACAAGAGTTAATAAAAAAAGCCCAATATCTGTACCAAGGGATGCTTGTTTAATTTCAGTTTCAAATTCAACACGGCTAAGCTGAGGAAAAAATAAGCATACCAGTTAATCTCATGAAAATTACCCTGTAAATAAAAACAAAGGAAATGCTTGCCCTTTGAAGCTTGGATTAAATGAATCATTTCAGTTGTGCTTATTAGTAAAATTACCTGCACTTTATTTGAGTAGGACTAATTGCCCGAGCTTTGCAAAATGGTGGGTATTTTTACTGGAATTATGACAATTCTTTTTTGTTTTATATTTTAAACCATTTCACAGAAATAATCCCCGATTAACTACAAAAAATGTGGAGTCTGAAAAGCTTTGCTCTATAATATACAAAAATAGCTAATAAAACTGAAAAAGTGCAAAATATATCTCTCCCAATTGTAAATACAAACACTCAGACGTGAAAATTGCCCAAACAAAAAATAACAAATGTTTCTTAAATGGATCTGATCCAAAGGTTGCGGTTTGAAGTCAACGTACGAGTAGTTGAATCGTACATTCCTATTTCGCGCTTCCCATTTCATGCCCTCTCCAGATATCTCTTTTAGTGCCGTTTCGTGCTTCGAAATTATACTGGTATTTCAAATGTGCCGTTTGGTACGTTGCAGCGAGTTTTATTGTTGGGATTATGTTATGATACTTCCATTATCCTGAATTATTAGCGGGCGCGTAATAAAATTAAAGGTAATATGTATATACAAATTTAGCGAGAGGGAGTTTCAGCCCGAAAAATTGATTAATCAAAAATTATGATTTTGGAAGATTTAAGAAGTGCTAAGAAGAGTTTTTACAGTTAAGGCATTTTCTTAAATTTTTATTTAGTAAGGATAAAAAATGGCTCGCAAAAGATTAAAATATTAAAATTCTTTCCAGTCCTTAGTTTTTATTAGATAATTTCAAGAATAAAGATGCATAAAAAAAACAGAAAAACCCTGATAACAGCTACTTACTAAAACAAACCAAAAAGCTTAAAAGAAATGCTTTAAAATAAGAGAGGAGACAATGGTATACACATACATAAACAGCGAACTAACTTACAAAGAAAGAAAAACTCAAAAATTACGGCGGGATATATTCAAGGTAGAGAAGAAAAAGGATCAAATGTATCTAATAATTAAGTATCGGAAGCTAATAATAGATGGATGGAAAATGAGTTGGAATAGGAAAATCAAAAAATGAAAAGAGAAGACAAAAAAGCAAAACCCAAACCCCAAAAAACTTATTACAGCAAAAAAGTTTTAATAAGTAAGACGACACAGGCAACGTCCAAAGCTAAGAATATGGCAAATGATATGTGTCAGGTAAACAATTCGGAAGTTATGAAAAAGAAAAGTAATCAAAGTAGCAACTTGGAACGTAAGAGGGACGAACGAGGAGGGGGGCACTCAGGCACTGAAAAATGTAGTGGAAAAAATGTAGAAGTACGAGTATAAAATAAAAATATTAACACTTCAAGAAACAAGACAAAATTAAAGATTATGTTATAGAAGGAGCATAGGCAAAATAATATTTTTATTTGATCTATAGAAGTAGACAGTTGCATGCTTTTCCGGCTTATAACATTTTTATTGTTAATGCTACGTAAAAAAGCTATTAATAAAAGTTGTAGATAATATATTATTATTCTCTACAAAAAAGAAAAACGAAAAACGAATTAACCCTTCTTTTCAAGAGGGCGGCCGAATGGTGGAGGGGTTGCCACCCCGACAATCCTGATTTAGACTCACCACTAACCCCTGTACACATCGATAAAAATAAATTACTGCCTACCCAAAATGCAATGTTGAATTATCATTTGACTGGACTAGTTAGGATATGGTTAAATGAGCCAGCAAAACTAGCGTTAAAGCACCAAAAGTCGAAGAAAAATTACATTGCAAATTTACAAAATTAAGAAGTACAAAAGAAATATTGCAATGTACTAAACTCTAAATAAGAAGGAATGAATGAAACAAACAATATCGAAGAGGAGTGAAATCAGATTGAAGACGTAATACGAGTACCTACAAAAAACATCAAAAGAAGTATTAGTAGAAAAACCGACCAATGGAAAAAATAGATGGTTCCACGAAGAATGTAAGGAAGAAACAAAGAAAAAAAAATTAAGTCAGGTTGATAATGATAGAAACCAATACAGAGGAGAATAAAATAAAATATGGAGAGCAGCGAAGAAAGACTAAAAATTTATGCAGGAGAGCAAAAAGAATGTACATAGATATACAAACGAAAGATTTTGAAACTAAGTATACAGGGCATTTACGGTCTTCTCTGTATCCTCTTAAAGGGCGATAGTACAGATCAAAAGGAGCCAATAAACTTTAAAACACCGTAGTAAGAAGTTGTCTAATAAGCGAGATAATAATTCTTGTAGTTTTACATTAAACGGTTAATTTGTTTAAAAATCTAGTACTACATAATCTACTACTTAATCAGCATTGTCCAATTTTTATTAAGTTTGTTTATTTGATAGGTAAGTTGTTATCAGATTCATCTTTACTTTCACCTTTGTTTGGCTAAAAATTCAACAAGGTTTTGGCCCTTGTAGAGTACGTGGGGTCGTGGATACGCCGAGCCACACTTTGTATACAACAAGCTTATTAGGCAACTTTTACTAAGGTATTTTAAGGTTGATCGCCTCCTTTTGACCTGTACTATCGCCCCTTAAAAGGGTACAGAGAAGACCGTAAAAACCCTGTATAAGTAAAGAAATCAAAAACTTCTATCAAGAAATAAAGAACTCAAGAGGGGAATGTAAGCATAAAACAATATATTGCTATAATGACCTTTTATTAATGTTATTACTTTAATTGTAATTTAAATAATTGTAATTTTGGTATCAAATTTATTTGCTCTAGCTAACTCAGCCTCCGGGCGTTAAATGAGGTCCTTTCTTTCAAGTTCAATAAGAATAATAAAAAACATGTTTTATGCAGTTTTATTAACAATTTTTAACATCCTACCTTCCGTAAATGTAATATTTACCACTTATAACAATTTTTAAATACACTCACGTTTTTGTGTTTTCTATCCAAATCAAATATTCACTTTTCTTACTCCAAAACAGTTGATATAATTTTCTTAGTCCAAATTAGTTGATATAATTTTATTAGTCCAAATCAGCCTATACGCAGTAATTGACTTTCATTCCAATTTTACCATTTAGCTGTCCAGGAATCCTATTTCAATCCTCAGTTGATGAGCAAACCAGTCCAATTTTATTTATTTCACGTTATTCTTCCTTCTTCAATTTCGAAGAAACCATTTATTTAACCTCCTCCACGCAAGAATGCAATCTCCTTTTGGAAATACAACTGTTGCTATTTTATCTTCCTTTTTAGGCTCAGGTAAAATACACAACTTCCCTTTCCAGAAGAAAAATTCTACTTCATTATTTATTTACCTTGACTCTCGTTGTCCTGGTTTTCCCATATTTTCCCCCAATTAAAATATTCGTTCCTTTTCTTAGTAACACCTAAATATTCATTCAATTTCCTTGGTAACACTTAAATAATAATACTGTCCTTTCAAATTTACGTTTCTACGTTTTTAGCTATCTTAAATTAAATTTATCATACAACAACATTATCTAATCCGATTTACATTTTTATTTTGTATTAAAACTGCATAAAAATAATCATCAATCTTAATTCGTTAAAAATAAAAGTAACCTGTGTTTAATATAATATGTTAATACCAATTGATATCATCTCAATATATTAAAGATGAAAGACGGAAATTTAATAGGTGAGAATGAAAGTGTGCTGAAGAAATGACAGGAACATGTTGAAGGAACAATAAACGGAACAGCACTGCCCCCTGGTACAGACAGATACACAACAAGCTGGACAAAACGAGCGAGAGGAAAACGTAAACAAAATACCGATATTAGAAGAGCTGAAGAATAAACTTAAACAAATAAAAAACAATAAAAGTTCAGAGCAAATGAACTGGCATCAAAGCTAATTAAATACGCAGGAGAAGAAATACAAAGAAAAATGAATGAGATAGTCTGTGATATTTAGAGCAAGGAAAAAATGTCAGAGAGTCGGGCTCCTTAAATAACAAGGACGACAAAACACACAGAGCGATAGCCTTGCTAGACACATCATATACGGTCCTAGGATCTGTAGTTAAAGATAAATTAACCAAATATACTGAAAGAAATCGGAGAATACCAGTGCGATTTTCGAAGAAACAGATCCGTTACAAACCAGATCTTTAGCATAAAACGGCTACAGCTCAACTGCTACGAAAATCAGCAGATAGTTCACGCTCTGTTTGTAGATTTCAAACAAGCGTGCGATTCCATAAAAGGATAACAACTATGGAATACCAGTAAACCTAGTGAAGATGACCCTAGAAAGCATAAAAAATAATGAAACGATACAGGGTAAACTACCGGACCCTTTTATAGTATAGCAAGACCTTAGACAAGGAGATCCTATCTCAATAGTTCTGTTTAACCTAGCCCTAGAATAATTCATTAGAGAAAGTGAAATAAACAGGAACGGAAGTCTATATACGAAAAGTCACCAATGCCTAGAATAGGCCGATGATGTCACCTTGCTAACAAGAACAGAAAGAGAATTAAAAAAACTGGCAAAGAACTTGGAGGCCGTAGCAAGAAAGATTGAATTGCGAATTAACAACTAAAAAACGAAATACATGATAATGAGAAGAGCTACGTTGAAGGGGAGACAGCAAAGTGAAAAGCTGAAAAAGTCAGTAGTGTAGTGTATCTAGGTTTGTTAATAACAGACAATTGTGATAACAGCAAGGAAATACTTAAGTGCCAGAATAGCAAAAGGGGATAAGTGCGTAAGTTCATTAAAACAGGTGATAAATTCAAAAAAAGGCATCAGGCTGACCAAATGCGGGCGGAAGTATGGGAAACAAAAAAGTCTTGCGGAAAATCTATAGAGGAAAAAAGTAGGAAACAGGTAGGAAATGAGATTCAATAAAGAATTAATGGATATTTTCGAAAGACAAACGAAATTAAAGTAGGGAGAAAGGCTAGCTAGAATATGGAGAAAGATTAATCCAAGAAAGAAAAACAAAGATAGGTAGTATAGGCAGATTGGAAAAGAGAGGAAGGCCAAGAAGGAAATGGCGCAGTTGAAGAAGACTTAAGAAAATTGAAGATATGAAACTGGGCAGAAAGAAGTAGCCACAGATGGAAAAAGATGAAGGGCAATCGTGCAAAACACTACAGGCCTAAAGGGCCTGTAAAAAAGCATACTAAAACTTGAAATGGAGCCTACAGTCGGATCTAATGTAATTGCTGAAATACCTATTTTTTTTATAAAATAATATCTTTGTGATTTTCAGTATTTACTTGGAAATTCTTAAAGCGTCTTTTCAAAAAATAAATTTTAAATTAAGTGAAACTGACAAGCTTTAGAATTCTGTCCCAACCATTAAATATTGCGTTCAAAAATCGTTAGCAAGCCTAACCAAAACGAATTAATACGTCCCTGTACGAAAGAGTTGTATGACCCCGTTAAAACTATGAAGTAGAAGTATTAGAATAATTTAGTCATTATAGATATTTAATCAAAGTAAGCTGAAGTGAATAAACTCGTAAAACCGACGTTGTTTCATTTTTCTCAAAGCAGGAAGAAAACAGATTTATGCAAAACCGAATTGTAATAAGTGCCCAATTAATATTTTTTAAAAAGCTAACCTTAAACTGAGGTAAAATTACAAAAACTAACCGGCTTACCTGCTTCCTTTATGGATTTCAATTACCAAAACTTTCCTTATAAAAGGTACGTGAATAATTTCTATAATTTGCGCTTATCTATGGCGAAAATGATTGTAATTTTTTTTTCTGAAAAATGTTTAGTTTGGTAGCGCCAAAACTATTTTGGCCTTGATTTTCAACAGATCTCGCAACAATATTAACAACCTTTAATAACCTTGACTCCGTAGACAATCATAAATTATAAGTGTAATACGTTTTAACGTTGATTAAATAAATAAAACTTGTCGTATAAGTCAGGAAAGGTAAATATTTTTACTTAAATTTGGCATGGAACGCCGGAGAACGAACGAAATAGAAATTTCGTAGAGGCTTTGGGGTTATGTAATCTACTTGGAAACTGTAGCAAGTGGCTTGCGGCTCTAAACCGACACAGAATCCATCACCTGTGGCATTAATCTCTGTTTTCCTTTTGTTTATTCGTCCGTTAAACAAAAACACTAATGCCCCTGTTAGTATTTTGGTAGTCGTGTGCCAACGACGCTTTTCAAACAGCTTCCCTTTTTCAAAAGTATGTTTATTAAAACTTCTGCGTGGAATTCTGCTTAATGTAACTCGCGAAAAATGTTTCACAAAGAATTGTATCCTGTAAAAGTTGAAGGTATTGTGAAGAGCGTGACCAGAAAAACCAATGCTCTTAACAAGTTTTTCACAGTTCGAAACGAAGCACTGAACCGTTGACTATTGGTTTTGGCATATAATAAAATATTCATTTTAAGTATTCGACCGAATAAGAACGAATGTCAGGGGAGTGATTTCAATTCATGCGATATTTATGGTAAATAAATATATTTAAATTATAAGAAAATTGAAAAAATATAATTTCTTAAAGTAAATAACGTAAATAAACGTTGAAATTTTCACTGTAGGTTCGGACTTAAACACAAATACGCCCATTATTTATTTAGGTATTATCTGAGACCTCATAACATGCGATCAAAAACAAAATGCGCTTGACGGACAATGCTTTCGAAGAGGTTACGTTTAAGTTTTCCACAAATATTATTAACTAAAGTAAACTAAAACAATTAAAATGAACGATAAGAATTTTCCTAATCACTTAACATCGACATGGATCCTAAAAAAATCAATCAACATCCCTCAAAATCCGCTAATATAACCCCAAAAAATAATTATGATTATTCGTTTCGATAGCATGAAATTATTTGTAATTCCGTAAAAAGAAAACTCATACCGCCTGTAATATTTAAATTTGAGAAAAACAAAAATTTAAATTTATAGAGAAAATTAATGGAAACAAATATTATTGTATTTGTCATTTCCGGACGGTAAACACATGCTTCTCTTACTAAAAATTTAAACAAATAAAGCAAGTACAGCTACCAAATTAACTGTAATTTATACCAGCGTTATTATTGACATTATTAATAAGTAATATTTACAAAGTGGACTTAAAAACTCTCAGTATAGAAGTGGAGGTCGTATTTGAACGTGTTTTTGACAGTGCTTTATAACAATTTAGCTTAATGTCAGGAAAGCTAAAGGTTGGTACATATTATTTTAAGGCTTAAAATTGGGATATTTTAAGATGTTGGTGTCTTTAATTAAATAATAATTATTCGTTAATTATTATTTAATATATTATTACTTCATTAAACATGTCATTCGATTCTTTGGAAAAATAAGTACGTGAAAGAACAAAAATAAATAATAAATTTGTTTAAGAATATTTTTAGAATCTTTATAAATAATAAGTAAATATTTGCTACTTAGTTTTTTAAACGAGGGTTTGTTGGGATTTTCCAAGACGAAAAATGTAAAAGCAAAATTATAAAAATTATTTTGCGTTTAAAGTTTTCATTATTAATCTTTTATGTGATTAATTCTCTCAGTAAGCTGTAATTGTTATAAGATAGAATTGAATAAAATAGAACAGAATTACAGTTTGCCAATATGTCAGCAAAATTTGTAGAAAAAAATTCAATGCTTGTCAACATTTAAATCTTAGAAGGATATATACTGGTATGATCACAGCCTTTTAACTTTTAAAAGAAAAGTGCATTTTAACTTTTAAAAGAAAGGTGGTCAACACAATATCCCGAACTAGCTCTCAAATTATCAATTTCTATTAATGAGTATACGACTGTCTTCACAGTTCATCAATAGTACAGACCAAATATTATCGATATGGAAATCTAGTTAAATAACTATGAATTCAAATCAAACATTACCTTTAAATTTTAGTTTGTTTATCAAAGTTAAAATGAAAATAATTTCTATCTCAGGACCGTTGAAGGATTCGTTTTAGTAAATTTTATTACGTAAATAAAGTAATAAATTCAATCCACTTTTAAATATGCAAGGTTTATTACAAAATAACCAATTCCTATCCTTAAAACTAACACAAATCTATATCTAAAACACTCACTCACTAACAATTATTCCTTTGATTTCAGGAAGCCCACCAAAAATAATGTTCTTTCTTCAATTAATGATCCAATTCAATGATCTATTAGTTTATTTGCTCCAAATTTAATATTCAATCCGTACCACTTCAACATTATTCATGAATTATCCTTATTCAATTCAATTTGACTATTCCATTCAATTATTACTTGTTATTATAACTTGTTTAATCAGTTTCCACTAAAATTGTATTAAATATATCCAACCCCAATATTAATACTTTATCTTCACTTCGTAATTATGTTCTATTAATAAATATTCAACTTCTCATTGCTATAACTTTATTATCATATGAGTTTTCAGAGAAATTTTAATAACCACGTCTTTCCCGTTTTATTCATTTTTGTAAAACTCTTATTTATTCCCCTTCAACTTTTTTATCTTCCCTAGTTATATCCCAAAAATCTCTCACTCCTTGGTTTTGGTTTAAAACAAGCATACTTCCACATACATACACATAAAATGTTACTATGAGTACTATTTACAACAAATACAATAATATAATACAGGTTTTAACACAGATAACAATACTTAAAATTACCTTAACCTATTTACATAATTTAATATTTGCATCTTAAAAGTGTATTATTCCAAAGTTCTATTTTAAATAAAATAATATAAATTTTCTAAAAGTTATATCACTTCAATACATAAAGTAAAATATGTACAATAAAGTGTATGATTCCCCACCACAAGCAAATTAAAACAATACAATAAAAAACAAGTTAATTAAAAAATTGAGAAAAACATGAGAAACAGTTTGTGTAGCTTTTAATGTATATATTGTATATAACCGTATATAACAGAGTTGAAACTGAAGGATAAAGAATAAAAAAGAAAAAGAACGACAAACCTCCATTTTACAAACTTCATTTCTTATGTTTTGGGTTCTGAACATTAAAGAAACCTTCAATTTCAGATAACTGTTAAGAATTATTTGGGTTCCTTTCGTGTGTAACAACAAATTCGTTTCGTTTTTAAATAAACTTTAAACGATTCTTTTAGTTTTCGATACTAGCCTTAGATTTGATAGGAACTTCTAATTAAAATTTATAGACCTACAAAAGTTTGCATCTTTTATTTATCGTAAAACTCTTTTAAATGTATTTCTGAAAATTTTGTTGTGAGATTAGAAATGCGTGAATTACAAATTCACATAAATGTTGTACCACAAATGTTAGACAATTTCCGAACTTCTGATTATGTTTAGTACAATTTTTTTACTCATATTTTTGGATGTTGAATTTTTGAATATACACCACAGATTTTTGAGCTTCAGTTAAAAAATTAAAAAACTTAGAGAGTAATATTTTTTTGTTTTTATTTGGTATAATGGGCTCTTAAGCTGTATTTATGTTGATCTTTTATTGAAAGTTTTGAATATCATATATTAGTATAAATCTCAAATCATAAACGCAAAAATTAGGAAACGCAAATTTTAAACATTTTTAGATTGTGGTACAAAAAGTTAAATCATACTTTTGGACATTGTTAGATACTATTACTACTACTAATATTAAAACTTGGCGCAAACTATGCACTTAAAGTTTCACTCAAAAAATTAAGAAACTTTCAGAATTTTAAGTTTTTCTTTTGATTTGGAATAATTTTTTAACTGAATGTTTGGGTATTATAAACGTTAAAGGCATAAATTTTAAGTTTGATCTTTACACACTCTTCATTTGATATTTAACAATGAATATAAACCTGAAGAAGCTTGGAAATTCTTTTCAAATTTAAAGTAAAAACATAGAAAATTTCAAAACCTAAGATTTCTTTTTTCGTTTGGTAGGTATAACCTCAAAGATGAACATAAACTTTAAAGATCTTTTAAACTTCAGAATTTCTTTTAAGGTTAATAGATATAAACAAATAAGTAAAGCTTTTCTGAAATTGTTTGCTTTTTCACTTTCCTTAATTGTATACTTTATTATTTGAACATTAAGAAACCGGCAGTACGGCAGGTATCTATAAGAGGCTAAAAGAGAAAGAAAGAAAGAAAGAAAGAAAGAAAGAAGAACATTAAGAACCATTAAAAACAGAATTTCCCTTCTGAGTATTTTACTCCGAGATTTACATATAATATTATCGTTATACATAAATACTTTGTTATGATTTTCTAGGTTCTGGGCCTTCTAAGGAATGATAAAGACAAATAAATGTTGCTTTTTAACGTATTTTTTGCCACACACATTTGAATTTTGAAGAGATTTTATTGATTTCTGATAAACGAGTAATTTAACTAAATTGTTTAAATATTCTCTTTCATGCGTTTATGTGAAATACAATTTTTTTCTACTAAACTTTAGTTCTGGACAATTTTTCTTGTTTTTTGGAAATTACTACCCAATAAAAAAAAATACATTAAAATCAAGAATAGAATCTCGTATTTTACATAAAAGAACAGAAGGACGGCTGGAAAAGACTTCAGAAACTTAAAACTATGATCTAACCTTAAAGTTTTTTCAAGAAAAAAATACTATAAAAACTTCATGTGCAACTCTTAAGTTATTGTAACGAATTGCACCAGCAGCCGCGGAGAGCAGGTGCGAGATCACATGCGTTATCCGCCACTAGAAGTTTCTTGCCGCGATCGATAATTCTAGGCGCCCGTAGAATAAACCAGGCTTAGCGGGAATTGGATAGTTCTAGATTAGAAGCTTGCGTATATATAAGACGTATTCTCTTAGCGAACTTTGGTCTAATCCAGCCTACATAAACGGTCGCGAATATTATGTACGTCGGTAAAGTTAATATAAATATACGTAAATAGTTATAAATAAACAAACTGCACAAATAAATTAATTAGTGTTACGGGTTAATATTAGTGTTTTGTATTAGAATTAATATTAGTGTTGTGTTTAGTGTTAAGTTGTTATTTCGTGTTTCTTCGTTGCATAATAATTTTAATATTTGTTAATTAATAATTCATACAACGAACCGAAGTTTTAAATAAACGTTTTAAAACCGTTACATTATCATAGTTCATTCAGATAAAATATTTGATGTTCCATTGGGTATTCCTTGGAAATACAGGCTTAAAGTTGTAAATTGAAAAATTGGTTTTAGATCACCTACTAGCAAATTTATCAATAATCTTTTTGGTTGTTTCTAACTCACAGGTAATTATTTAATTTTTAAATTTTTTACTATTACAACTCCTTTTTAGTTTTTTACTTCTTGACTAATTTTTAATTATTGTTATAGTTTGATAAGGATCTAAAACCAAGATCGAAACGTCACGTTATGAATTAAACTTGTATTAAAGTTTTTTATTGTTTTAATTTGTCTGTTAAATCGGTCGTTAATCCAAAGTGTTTAAAGTTGTAAATATTGAAAAGTAACTATCACAACATGCGATGACTTTGTTCTGCAGTACATATTTGTACAAATGGTGGTTTTCGATATATTTTGATGTGTATTTAAATAAAAATTGTGACTTTTGTGGTTATAATATGACTGTGTGAAATTCGCTAAGGCAGGGCTAAATTTAAAAATTTAAATTTAGTATAAATTCAAAAAAAATCCTCTTTAATTATTAATATTTATTTTTCTTAAAAGTAACAAAATTTTTATTTGTTTACTTAAGGGCGACATTATGTAGGCTTAATGAAGCATTAATTTGAAGTTTTATTTTTGAGAAGAGAGAAGACAATTTAGATTCCAATATATTTGATTAGTTAAATATCTTAAGGGCTTTTTAAACATACAAGAGTTACTAAACAATAGATAAGGCAATAAAAAAATATTTAATATTTTTAATGGTAAAATGCCTCGAAGCTTTTTAAAGATAAAGATATGAAATGAAGGGTTCTTTTCTTAATTTATTTCCTAAATTGTTACTACGCTTGCCCCACGTTAGATACTGGTCAATGAATATAAATGTATGAGGCATTTAGTAGGACAGGTAAAATCAATTTTTTATAGTTAATTCATGAATATGTAAGTTTATTGTCTGTTTAAATATATACTGAGTGCAATAAAGGTCGTCTTTCACAATTAAATGTAGACATGTTACTGTATAACAGAGTTTTAATTTTAATGAGTTTACTGAGTTCTTATCATATAATTCAACGCATTATGAAAATTAATGAGTCCTCTGAAATACATCATTCCATGAAACACCTTCAAGAAACATTACCCTGTTTTTTGCATACGATATAAGTTCTCCATTTATATTTAATTAGAACCCATCATTTATAGGAAAGGACCAAGTAGGTGACCTCTGAGGTGCTCCACATTACTGTATTTTTGCTTTTGATATTATTAACCTGTTTAAATGGGTTGTTAGCCATTCTTCTAATCTCAATAATCATAAGTTTTTTAGCAATATTTACTGTATCAACATTTTCTTATTTATCTAAAAAACCATCAGACAAGGTTTACAGTTATCAAGAGCTTAATAAATTACTTTAAATAATGCTATCACTACATCTTACTACTTTTGTATTGAATAAATCAATGTTATTGTGGTGTTAAAATTTGATTCTCATAAACAAAGGAGGAAAGTCATTTTTTAACTATGTTTTCAAAAAGCTCAGCGATATCATTACGAAATGAAATTGGACGATAATTATTTTTGTTTGCACTTAAACCACTTTTTAAAATGTAGTTGTTGTAAGGGCGATTCTTAAAAATTTAGGAAAATAACACTCATTAACAGACTGCGGAAGTTTAGGCACTAAGAAAATACGATTTAGGCGCTTAAAAACGGCTCAATTAAATTTAAAATAGGCACTAATCAGTATTAAATAGTCTTTGACAGATTAAACTATATCTCAGAAGAAATTTAAAAAAAACACTGTGTATTGGTTATTAACGAGATATACAGTACAAAATAACTATTAGTACCTATACTAGTAACTATTAAATAAGACTAAATATGTAGATAATTAATTAACAATTATAATTGACAATTAAAACCATTTCTAAATTTTTTACTTCAAACTGCATACTAATTTAAAAGCTGAAAATCCGCTCCACATCTAAATTTCGTAGGCGCTGTAAGTTGCATTTTTTAGAACTGTTATTGTAAATACTTAAGAGGCTTATTTAGGGTTGACTTAGTACTGGACATCTACCTGTGTAACATGCAGCTAATAGCATCAAAGCCATGTACTTTTCTATCTTTTAATTGTTTTACATTAACAATAAATAATGCAATAATCACTATCCTTCTAAGAGTTTTCATTTCTTAAAAAAAACTAATTATTTACTAGGTTTGAATCGATCTATTTATTCTTTTGATTATAATCCTAAAAATATACCCTTTAAATTAGTGAATGTTTAATAACCAAATCGAACCAGTTGTTTACAATATAATCAATTTATTTATTGGCTATTTTAATTAAAATAGCAACCTTTTACTGGAATAGCTTTCGTTTCTAAGGCAATTTCGATAATGGAAACTAAAATTGTTTTTGCTAACGGTAGGTTACACAAGATCTAATCTCATACTTCGGTGAACTAAACTTCAGATAACGAAATACTGTAATAACAAAAAATGTTTCTGAGGAAGATAAAAGAAATCTAAAAACAATCTTCGTAAAGGTCATCGTGGATAAATCTGAAAGCTTGAAATTTTTAGTAAGAAAAATAATTCCTAAAAAGTCCTTAACTAAAGGTGTTTTGAGTTTATTAAATTCTTACCATATAAAATTTTAGAAAAGAAATCGAAATTTCAATATAAATAAAATCTGAAAATTTACAGCTTCTTGGTTTACGGAAGATCTCCGAAAATAAAGAATAAAACTATGAAAGCTTGCAAAAATGTTTTGAAAAATCGTTTTCGTTGTGATGAAGCTACTTCAAATGTAGGTTAAACAGGCAACAACAAAGTGTCAAAAAGGGACAAATTGTTATTCCCTTTTTATGACACACATGGAAAATATATGTATGAAAACTCTTTAGAAGATAACGCACGAACAGGTTAGTTAATATGCATTTTCCGGTCGCCAAGCAGGGAAATAGCCTGAGGTTGTGGATAGCAGAACATGACCTGAAAGTAACAAGCGGAAATAGCTTTCTTCCTATATTAGTTTACCTACTACAACAGTTGAATTTACTTTCAATTTAGAATATATTCAACAACGATGTTAGAGAATCCCCAGGTAACGATAAAAGAGACCCTCATCAACTTGAGGACACACTGACACATTTTCTAAATGTAATTTTGTTTTTCAGAGGTGGATACTGCCGAAGTGTAACCCCCATGCCTGCCCGTAGGGGGCTTCTTGCGCCCCAAAACACTTTCTTGGATACTATCGCCACTCGCTTTGATGGAACACGTAAGTTTTATTTTTTTTTTGTTAGTATTCTTTTAAAATTTTAGAAACTCTTGGCTATTCTTATAAATTACAAGAAAATATTCATAAAAGAAATAAAACCGTAGCGTTTCAGCACCGTGAAAGCGTACGAATAAGATTTCGTTACATCATAATTTATCTTCGCTCGTTTCCTTCCGGTTAAAATCCTTTAACCCCTATGTAAAGTCCCACCTAAATAAAACGCATCCATTCTAGAACAGGAAAAGATATATTGGGCTTTATTGTCATGCAAAATCCAACGTAACAGGGAAAAGCAAGGGATCTTTTTATCAGGGTAGATGGTTATTATATACCTGCCTTCCTGAATTTTCACTGAAAGCTCGAAAGGTCAAGGTTCGATAACTGTTAGATAAGTGTTACGTTCGTTTGAGAAAACCGAATTATCTCCGCATAACTCGTGGTTACCGCTTGAAAATTAGTTAGATAACGAGTACTGCCCTCCAAATTTAAAAGTTGATTTAAATTAAACCACTAATCCATTTTTGAGGGTGGAAACTTGCAGAAAAATAAGTTTTTCCTTGCGTTTTTAAAAATGTTTGCTCCGAATCAATAAAGTTATTGTTAAGTGAGGGCAGATTGTAAAATATATCCAGTAATAAAGAGGACGTTGCTCAACAACTGTTGATATAAAAGCAACAGAGTGAGACAGCAACAGGTGGCCCCTATGGTAAAGAAAACTAATTTTTCTAGATAAGGAAAGATGTAACACTTCCGCCTGTCTGGAAAATCTATGTTTTATATTTAACCAAAAAAGTAAACGCTTGCATGACAAAACAAATTTATCATTGGGTATTTTGAATAACTTACTTCGTAAAATTAGTGAAAAGTCTTAATTACTTTCGACTTTTGAATGAACTGTGACGGCTGAAGTTTGGTGATCAATTTGATTACTATAGAACCGGGGAATTACATCAAAAGCGTGTAATTAATCTTATAATTAACCGTATGCCTTCGGCATGTATACAATCGCCTACACGTGCAAATGCTCTGAGAAGTAAATTAGCTGTATACATCACAACAAAAACCACAAAACTGGCTACCAACCCCAAAAATCAACAAATTACAAACTGAATTCATTCTGAGGTCCCATCTTTCAATCTCCTGATAAAGTCAACTTACACATATTATCCTTGGCAACCTTTGTTAATACAATTGTTAACACTTTTCCATGAAGGTTAAAAGATCAGCCTTAAGTGTCATAAAAATTTTAAACAAATGGACTTAAGTATGCTTAATTTCGCCTAAGTTTAAATTTTGTTCAAGCTCTCTCTTTGCTAAATTCATTAGTACCTTTGTTCTTAAAAATATAACAAAAAATGTAATCAAAAGGCCAAAGGAAGTCAGTCAAAAGACCATAATTTTCATAAGTAAAATAATACAATTCGACAAATTTTCCTTTATAAACTCGAAAGCTTGTTCTTCATTGTGTAAATATCCTTAGAATCGTTGGAGAATTTCGGACTTCTTAGACTTGTAGTTCACTTGGAAAGGTATTTTGTTAGAATACTAAAACTTTACTGGTCTTTAGTAAGGTATTTTGTTGGAACTTGTGAAGGACTTGTGAAGTTATCGATTATAACCAAGTTGGACCACCTTTATACGGTTGAAATGTCCGAAAACTCCTTGATTTTTTACAAATTCCGAGACTTTTAGTTTTACTTAGAGTGATGCCCATTTTAGACATTTTTAAATATAGGATATAAATAAAATAACTGGGTTTTATTTTAAGCTTACCTACGTTTGATATAATTTCAGAAAGTTAAATAATATATTCCCTTTCCTGATAGTTTAACAAAAAAAAACGTGCATTTCTTACTAATCTTAATAAATAATAATATTGCTTTGTCTTACTTAGGTTTTCTCCAACAAATTGGATTTAATTCAATTTGAATTGTATGAATTTAATATTTTTTATGAAGCAAATTTGCTCCCTGTTTTACATTATTTATCATGAATAAAATAATTAAGCGTTCCCCAAACTTGACGAATCTTTTCCATTCGTTAAACTAAACGTAACTAGTTGCTCATTGGAAAAGTCTTATTGTTAGTCCAAATTAGATTAGGTTGGTCCTAACTTTGTTACCTAAATTTCGCACATTTAAGCATTCGAAACTTTTTGGTGGCCCTCCTCCTTCAACCTTTTGTTTTATTCTAATAACATTCTTTACCTTATACAAAATTTTAAACAAAATTATATTCAAACACACTTTATTTACCCACTCATAAACCCCTCACACAAGTTTTAGGGAGGCAAAAAGCTTCAGTTTTATTGGATCAAAGGCGATTTCATTAATTTTGTTTGCGTCAGAAGCTGTTATTGTCGAGGAGCTTAGTATTTTCGTAATAATCTGTAAAATCGGTTACGCATTCGAATAAGTTAATAAAAGAAAGAAAATAGAGGTGAACGAACTAAATACAGCAACGAATGAACGAACCTGTGTAAAAAGCACAAGAAAACTCGCGAAAATCATATGGAAAATCGCGAAATTACTTCCTCTTTTTTATTCGCACCCTGGGAGAACTTATTTTTACACGTAAAGTTCAATATCCCTTATTATTACCGTGAAAACTCGCCTGCAAGGTTTGTTAAAACGTTTCATTTTGTACTATAATAAAATAAATTCGTTATTTATTGGCTTCTAATTGAGGACAATAAAAAAATAAAATTAATTAATCAAATAAATGGCGTAAATGTCAACATTTCAGGGTTAAAGCTGGACGGTTTTATCTTTTTATCAGTTATCTGTTAGGGTAAGCTGTAATCGATAAGTTGGTGCCTGATAACAAAGAGCAGATACTGTTTCAAATTGTTGAATGTAATTCTAACATTAAATCTATATTACAGAATAGAGCTACGTTATCGTTCCTGAAAATCAAAATGAACACTGCATTTTTAAAATTATGTAATAAAGAAAATTCTGGGCTAAAATTGCTCCTCATTTCGTAATTTCACCTAAGCTTACTAAGCTTTTAAATGTTTTTTTATAGTCAGGTTATATTATGTTTCAAAATTAAGCCATACAGGAGCTTTAAATCAGGGATTATTTTCCAAACCGTTCAAATTTTTCCACCACACTTGCTACGCCAGTTTTTTCCGGCGAATTTTAAGCCGAATGAATTATAACCCCATAACGACAATGAATCAGAAAGGCTTGCATACTTCAACCCTTCCCTATTTTGCCTTTTTTAAGGTTAGATTTCACCAATGAGTGTTATAAATAATCTATCGTAATTGACTGAAATCCTGTGTTGATGAAAATGGGATTTTTATGAACATTCCAACTCGTCACAAAATACCAAATTCTGGATTTACGTAACAGATAATGCACACACATATTCTGCAGAATTTATAGTCAGAGTAACACGAATTGTAAATAATAAACAGGTATTTGTGCGTAACTAAAATTCCATTAGCAGAAAATGGGATGGAATATTAAAATATACCGACACAATTCGTAGTAACCTGAAATTAAGGTCAAAATAACCAGCATAATTCTGATTCCATTATTTCGGTTTGGTTATGAAAGCGTGAGTGGTTTTGGGGTTTGTTTGATTGGTTATATTGTAATAATTCTAATTTTCCTGAAAAATTAAACTAGTTTGTAATTTTCTTTTAAATACATGCATATAAACATAGTTAATTTATACTACCCATTTTGAAGAGTAAGAACATTAGAATTGTCATAATTAAATTAAACTCTTCTACAGTTTTATAATTCCTACAATGTCTCCTTACTAAGCTAACACAGAAAAAACTAACCGGCTAATTATTTGCAGATTCGGAACTAGAGGGGATAAAGTAATATTTTGTAGTAGTTATAGTTTTTTTTTATATTTAAATTCTGTTTACAACTTGCTAAGTTATACAATGTTTTTCTTCTTCTTCTTCTACTTTTGGCGGTACGAAATAGCAGCACTCAGGCCCTAGGCCCATTGTACATCCCCCACAAATTAAGGGATGCTTTTATACAGACCAGCACCTAGCCCAAAGCCAAGATCTTGTCCATAGAAACGCTCCGTGTATCATCGGGCTCTAGAAGACCGGCACCAAAAGGAGATAAAGGGAGGTTTCATCTGTTTCGTTGCAGGATCTGCAACTTCCTCAGAGAGGCCCATCAGATTTAGATGTCTTTTAAAGATGTCATGACCCGTAAGGAGGCCTGTAACTATCCTGAGGTACTTCCTACTGAACCTAAGAAGCTGTTCCAACCTAGCTTTTGAAGGTCTGTGGATAAGTTGCTTCGCTTGTCTCAGCCCAGGGCGCAAAGCCCAATATGTGATAAACTGAGAATGAATCCAGTCTCTAAGTGCTTGCTGAATGTTTACTTTAGTAGGCCGAGGGCCGGTTCAGGGCCCAAAAAAGGTTCCAAGGAGCCATCCTTGGCCAAGTGGTCGGCCTCGTGATAGCAGAACTTGCTGCTAGCCTTTGGAATTAGGATTAGAACCGTCTTTGTGTTTTCCTGCAGTTGCAGGGCACCACACCAGTAAATCATAGGAGATGACTGGTGTAATCACTGTAGTGTAGATTCACAGCAACACTTGAGGGGACAGGCTCTATATGACGTCGAAGGTCCGATGACATGGCCAAAAGGTGGTCCTGGCCCTCTTTATCTGTCTAGCTATGTGATTATTCCAGACAAACTCAGAATCTAGAAGTAGACCTAGATACTTTACTATGCTTGAGAGTCTCAAAGCTGTCCTAAATATTAGCGGTTCCCTGAAGGCTTCCAATCTTCTTTTTCTGGCGAATATACGAATATTACAAGCTCAGCCTTGGCAGGATTATCTTGTCAGGCCTTGAACTGAACACCACCACTGCACTATAGTCAGCACTCCTTGCATTAAATCTGATAACTGTGCCAGGTAATTTTCCTGGGACCAAGATTGTAAGATCATCTGCATAAGCCTGCGCATAATAGCCAGCTGCTTCCAGTTCCACAATAAGCCCATTGAGGACAAGACACCACAGCAGATGTGATAAAACACCACCCTAGGAGCAGCCTCATCTAACAGACGTCCTCACTGTGACATTACCAAACGATGCTATTTCCCGTTTAATCAGCAGGGCTCTAACCCATCTGACGACGGTAGTGTCGATGCCATGATTAATGGCAGCTCGACTAATGGAGTCGATTTGCCTGCTTGATAGATCTTTAATGTACCTCTCAACCATACGTTCTAACGTTTTGAAGAGGAAGGAAGTCAGACTGAAAGGTCAGGTCTAAATTCGTCGGCGGTGTCGGGCATAGCACGTTCCGCCTTAGGAATAAAAATGACCTTGACCTTGGGTATACGTATGTTCCTCATGATGAGGCCCGAAGTAGATGATAAAGGGGCGCTAAAGGGTCTCCAGCCTCTCCTGAAGGAGGACAGGGAAAACGCCGTAGGCCTCTAGGTTTTTGAATGGATCAAATGAGATTACGGCCCAACTGAAGCGATCAAGAGTGAGTCTGAGTGTCTCAAAGACTCCAATCGCGAATTTTTGTCCTTATCAAGGATTTTAGTAAGGTGAGTTGCTTCAAGCGGGAACTCAATGCTGGAGCAAAAGTCGCTCCACGTATCTTTCTTGTAACTACGAATTCGATCCTTATAAAATCGCTGGGATCTCTTGAAGAGATCCCAGTCTTCTGGTTGATGAGAACGCAGGGCTCTGTTAAAAAGCCTACGCATCTCTTTACAGAGTGTTTAAAGTTCAGAGTTCCACCATGGAACACTTTTGCTTCTAATTTTCTTCTTCAAGGGACAGGATTTCTCATATGAAGTACTAATTTCTCCGAACAAGATAGAGGTAAAGGTCCTGGTGGTTCTTGCGATCTCGTCGAGGGACGTACAATGAGCTGCCCTATTGGTAGCTTTGGGGTTTCTGTGGTACTGTGGCGTAGAGAGTGCCAGGTCTAGAACAAATTTGATATGGCGGTGATCTGCCAGTCTTTGACAAAAGCGGACACAGAAACTGAGGCTAATGACTGCCTACCTTCTTTGAGTAATAAAAGTCGGTCGAATTCCCTGATTTAGAATTACTAGGTCAGTAGGGTAAAAGGCATGTACCCCTAAAGTTTATGTCGGCACTGCGAGCCCCAACAAGTATGGTGCGCGTTGCCATCACAACCTACAATAAGAGGATGTTTCTTCCTATTGCAGTAGTTAATTAGCTCTTCAAATTCAGGTGAGGGTGGCTGAGTTGGGGAGTCATAGGGTAAACAAACAGAGCTGACTACAAAGCTGTTGTTGCCGCAAGACAGACGGATTTTAATCGCTACCAAATATCGATACAAGAGAATCGGTAGAACATTTTCATATAAGTTATTTGAATATTTGAAATATATTTATAAGCATGTTCTGGGTGTAATTGCGCTACGGTCATTAAGCCATTAGAGAGGTCTAATACTCTGATAGATTCATGACGAACTCATGGTTTTTGAATCACAGCTACGTCAAGTGTTTTTCAATCTTAAAAATACTTTGGGAAAACGTTATTAAAAGGCTGAAATTCAGATTAATTGCTGATTTCTAATTATCTCAAGCTTATTTTGTACATTATTATTATTCAATAACAACAATGTTTTCAATAAAACATTAATTAGAACCAGCAACCTCCCTTATAAATAAAACCTGATGTGATGGTGTTTTCCAAAACGCTTTATAACGATTTTTATAGAACGCTCATTTATGAAGAGTCCTTGTGGAGAACGTGTCCAGACCACTTATACGGCGAAAATAGAGACAATATACTGAACGTGAAATTTCAAGGAGATTAATTTATGAACCCCAGCATGTAAAAATCAATTATTGTAAAAGCGTAAAATCATCCCTAAAAAATGATTACCCAAGCTTAAATTTACCGAAACTGAAAGATTTATGTCTACCTGAAGTTTCAGCTTTATTATAACAAATGAACGTGGCAAATATTTTGAAAAATAACGCTCATTTATTTACTTGTTCGGGTAAAATCGAAGTACGTTATATACCTACAGAATAACCTCGTTAAGACTTTGTCAATAACTACTAAGATGGTTTTTCGCAAGTTTCTGCACGTGACGTTTAAGACCACAAAGCTAATTAAGTAACCCAGAAATTTTGGTATGAAATTAAGCATTTCAGCAGGAGTAACTGAGCAAAATAAATTATCCACAGGAGAAACGTTATACATAACAGCCTAAAATGTGACTACAACAATGGGTCAAGGTGTAGGTACATTTTCCTATTTTCTTTTAAGAAAAATTAAGGTCGAAGTTTTGTATTTTTAAAGAAGCCCTAATTTATGAACGTTTGAATCGTGAGGATACTTGATACTTAGCATTTTTATTTAATTTTATTTCTAGTATTACGTACAGTGGAGAATTAAGAACGCCCTGATGTTTCCTTGACAACAAAGATTTTATATGAAATTAAGAGAACGAAGTCGGGCAATAAAACGACAGCACTGGCAATTTAAAAGGGTAAAAAATGGGAGCTTGTTTGATGTGCTGTTTTTTAACGGTGTTTACAAAACGTTTAATTTAGCTGAAAAGATACGTAACAAGACGTCAAAGGGATTTAAAAAAAGGATTACAGTGAAATATAAGAATATAACGAGCGTTTGAAATCAATTCTAATTATCTGACATATCCTTGAAATATTTAGAAACATTTCAGTAGTACTTTACACGTCTGTACTTGAACTACTGAAACTGAACATGAAAAACTTGCTGAAGTTCCAGCAACCCTTTTCTGGAAATGAACGTATTTGAATACAGTTCAGTTGCCCTTTTAAAAGTACAATTAAATTCCCACCAATAAATTAAACTTAATTAACAAACATGATATTACTCCAAACTTTTTGATTAGTTCCGGGACATTAAAAACCCGTTCATGAAGAAGCATGAAAATTTTAAATTCAAAACTTGCAAAAGCGGAGATTCGTGCCAAGGAAGTTAGATTTTTCCGGAGCTGTGTATTATTCCTTGCCGTACATGTTTATGTACTTTATTTTGATTTATTTCCATCTTATAAAGATAAACGATTTATTTGTGTAAGGGTTACGTTTCGGAAATAGAACTGATAAATATCTATATTTGCGGACTGGTAAAAACCAACTGTTGTAATAAGAGAAAAACGAACAGGTGGGAAAAACGTTTTTCACTGGAAAATTCACTTATAAATCATTACACAAAACGATGGCCTCTAAGCTCATCCGCTGTTTTTAGCAAAAACCCTCAGGGAAATCTAATTGGGATTGTTAATTTTCAGTGACGAACATCGTGACCCAAAATTAAACCCAGATGAGGGATTAAGTAGGGAAATCCTTGCTCGTATTGTTATGATTGAACGATGCGGAAACATCAGCTTTTATACGGAAGCAAACACAGGTGCAAAGTTAACATCTTGTAGGTGACCGAAATAGGATTAAAGTCGATGTCACATTAAGGCTCGAGGACTAAATAATTTAGAAACTGCACGAAATACGTTGCTTTTCTCCCCCACCAATAAGCCTTCCTGCAAACCCTAGCGTGGGAGTTATTCGCTGGAAACGCAGGGATTTGAAGTAACCAAGTGTTAAACGCTAATTAAGTGCAATAAATGTAAAGATCTTGGGATTTTATGATTTAATAAACTGCTTAGCCGGAGGGCTTGCAAGAACACGGAGATTTAGTGTTGGGGAACAACTTATTTCTTTGTAAACCCGTTTTGGCCCTTTTGCATAATTAATATTTGGTTCCCATATAGAAATGTACAAACCCCTTAACAAAGGTTGATAATAAAGCGTGCGTAGGTATTTTCATTGAATTAACAGTAATCTTGGGTTAATTTGTTAAATACATGGCAGTTCTGTATTTTTAAACCGTGGAGGCTACCCCGTCTGGCTGGGAAAACTTAGTACAATCCAAAGGGAATACAAAATTAGCCATTATTATTCATTAATTACAGTTGAAGTGGTTATACCTTTTGGGAATTTACCCTTATCATTGTTTATAAGTTAAATCAATATATTGTCCTGTTTCTACATGTCAAGGAATTTTAGCCGAATATCAATTATTTTAAAGGCCCAACTATTTTAACAATTAATATAGGCCAAATTTCACTCATTTGGGTACCTACATCAATTGAAATAAATTGAAGTTGCTGAATATCCAAATTAAAAATCGAGAAATCTACAACGTAAAACCAATGCATTTCTGAGCATGGAACGTTTTGTTTTTCTTTACTTCTCGGCTGCTATAGATTATACTTCAGTTCCACTTCTATGTTACGATATTCTGATATAGATCTCTAAACATCATCCGAATGATGCAGACGAGCTTTTAAAATCTATCCGGTTTCCGCATTCTCGAATGCAGCACCGGTGTATAGAGGCAATCGCGCTCTTTTTATTAAACTTAATTTTATAGAGCGACTTTTATGGTAGTTTTTTTAATCATCATAGTTATTAATTTTCTTCGAGGATTTAATTCATTATAACTTCGGTTTCGGCTTTAGTTAATTGAATTGCTTTTTAATTATGCACAGATATTTTTAAAAGTTGTTATTTTGGATGGAACTGAAGTTAAGTAAATACATATTATAAAATAACGGGGTTGTAATTAGAGTGGTGCCGTATTTTAACATAGTATTTATTGATAATCTAATTCCAGAATAAATTTGCTCCATTGTTTGGTTTATTACGTAAAAGCATAAAAATATCCAAGCTTAGTTATCCCAACAACAATTTTCCTGCACCTTTGTATCTTGAATTACATCTCATCCATGTAAGTCTTTGATATAATATTCAGGTTAAAAGTTACCTGCAGTAACTACACTTTGATATCTGATATTGTTAGGTCGTTATTTTTATTTTAAATCAATTTTTCCCAGTAAATTCGGTGTTTTTAGATTTCTTAAAATCGACTTGCAGTATTTTATAACCAAATTTTGGTAAAGTTTATTAACATTCAATTCAAGTAAAATAAAAATGATTAACTTGGGATTTCACCTGCGGCCAGATGCCATTGAATAAACTGAAAATTCTAAATTAACAAAAGAGCTTTGCCTTAAACTTTTGAATTTAAAATTTGCAATGCTGAGATAAATTTATACTTTTTAGAAATTATTATAATGTTTTCCAAGGAAACTATTTTATGACAAAACTCATTGTCAACCCCAATCAATACAATTATTTTCAAAAGCAATCCTTTATACTTCGCATAAATTAAGTAGGTCTTAGTTTAATTAGATTTTGATTAAAGAAGTCATTCATTTTATTTATTTATTTATTTATTGGGCGAAATATACGCTTGCGGGTATCAATGATCTCAAATATGAAATTAAGCTGGGAAAGGGACAAAAACGTTTGTTTGATTAAATTTATTAAGAAAGGAACATTTGTAACCCATAATAACACCTAAACTGGGCCATTATCGATAGTTTGTTGCCAGGATTGCATTACAATGCAGTCGAATCGTTATTAAGCTTGCTTGCAGTGTACGAGTATTATCTAATCCAATATTAACACGAAACGTGATCTGCACAGAGTAGAAATAATTATCTTTTTCCATATAGATGAGCCTTGGGTATTAATAATAATATGAGATAAATCTTCATCAGGTTTAATAATCATAGCCCGAAAGTTATAACAAACTCAGATTTCTACAGTGATTTTCATAAGAAATTGAGCTTTTGTATTTTTAGAATAAACTTCCTAAAATTTAACTCCGCAAATATGAAAACAATACAAGTTTACAACGAAAGTAATGGAAAAAATCGTAAAAACAGTGCCCTATTAGCAACGAAATTTTTGTTGCTAGCGCAGTAACTAGCACGCGTTGGCGTTATTTTAATGCCAAACAAAGAGCAGCTTATTTATATAATTAATCCATTAACATTTTCCAGAAATGTCACACAAACCATGGTGTCAGCAGTTTCATAAGAAAATTAAAATAATTCCTTGTTAATTTGCCCTAAGGGAACTCGTTACTATTTTTTTAGAAACCCCCCAGATTTAGTTATTTCAAAAATCAAATTTAATATTGTACCACGACGTTCATTTTTTATTAGTTAAACCCACACAGGAATATATAAATATTTACCTTCGTCAAAGATTTACTCCCTTTAAGTTTAGAGTTTTATAACCCTACGAGATACGGTTCGGTGAGATGGAGACTTCGTATAAATTTTGATGTAAATCATTTCGTACCTTGAAGGGATTCAAATATCCCTTGGGCGACGTTGTTACAGTACCTATTAACAATTACTTCACGGTGGAAAGTTTGGGTCTTGTCCTCGAAATTGAGTTTGTGAGAATAGATGTGATTTTGGGTACGTTCACCCCTAATTACTTGATTAAAAACGGAGTTCTGTTTTCTTTCCGCGTAAATATTACTCGATAAGTAATTGAAAGCGAGGAAGTAAATCGTTATGTTCTGGATTCTCGGCAAGTTGAAATTTGTCTACATCTTAATGTTGGTGCTTAAACTTGTGAGGAAATAGAGAAAGGAAAGTAACGCTCGGACATTGGAAGATTTATGAACTGATCCTAATGGAAACGCCGAAAAGAAACTAAAAGGTAACAATGTGCTTAAAGTGTTCCGAACTGCTGTATACATCAGTGAAAAAGTAAAGCTGTACCGAAAAACAAACAAAATAAATTGCGCCTCTTTGTGCTTGACATTTATACCATTACGGCCTGTAAAGTATGGTTTTGTTGTTGTTTTACAAAGTTAAATAAAAACGCTTTGGCAATTACATACTTTTTATGTTACTTTTGTTCACAGTTTCAGCAGAATTAACAAAAACACAAAAATTAAAAAGTAAAAAGGTTGTTTTTAAGAACCATAGAAATAAATCAACAACTATTGCTTGATGAAAATTGTTATTCAACTTCATAATTCTGAGGTTAGCCAGCCGGAATTTTCTAATAAACAAATTTTAAACTTAAAACACCTAACAAGTGAAGCAACCAGAGTACAAACAAAGAAAACCTAAAAAGCTACAACTCTGAGATATGTATATTTCTAATGAGGATTTCCAAAGCTTTGGCGTAAAAATTCTTCAATAAAAATAAATCTAAATATATCATTTATTTATTTGTTTCAAATTTTCACAATTATCAAAAGCATTAAGCATTTGGATAACTTTAAAAACCCACGCAATGACAAGAAAATCGCAAAATTTCCCCCATACAAGGGAAATAAATCGCCCCAAAAACTTCAGTTAACAACACTAAAGTGTTGTAACAAATCAATTAACGGCTCGTGAAACGCAATATCAAGAAACAAAAGGTTAGAGCTTAAGGGGACCATTGTGTAAATAATGAAAACCTGGGGATAATTATTAGGACCGAGTTCAGTGCACTCACTAAAGTACATATCATATAGCAAAATAATGAAATTGTCATAAAATATCACACGCTCTGATAAATAAAATATTTACAGATACTCTGACTCGGGAGGATTATTCCTTGGGATCGTAAAAGTTACGAAGGATATCCAGATCACATTTCCAATGTTGATTTAATAGGTTTAATGCTTTGACCCTAAAAGGGCGAAAAACTCATGTCCATTCAAGGAAAGTCCTGAATATTGCCTTTATTCTTTGGTTTAAGAACTCAACTGGCCTATTTTGAAGTACCTACTTTGTTGCATTTTTGTCTTTTTAGTTAATGCTTTAACCAATATATTAAAAAAATTATAAAACCATTTTGTAGTTCATAAATTCAAGACTTCTATTAAATACTTTCTGAAGGTTTGTTGTCTAAAAATATGTTACTTATTTTAAGGTGGGCTGAAGTCTAAAGAGCTTCTCATAACATTTCCAAATGTAGAATGTCCAGTGAGCAAACTTTAATTTGCATTTTTTATCTTACTGAACGTTGCTTTACGTGATATTTAAAGAATTTACCTGAACAAAGTGCATTTTCGCAATTTTACAGGAATATTTAGGGTAAGAGACTATGTAAACATAATAATTTTATGTAAATTGTCGTTACTACGTGCTTTATTTCTGAAAACCTGTTTAGCCAGACGCGATATAGAAGCGTTCCTGAATGCATTAATTTTCATTTCCTGAAAACGTTTTCTACAAGACCGCTGTTTATCTTAGGTTATTATTCACCCGTAACAAGGAAACAAAGGATAACTGAATAATAAAATTAATACATCTCTTTTGACATCTATTCCGGTGGGAATTTTGAACGTCGTATTCTGCAAGGTTTGTTTCTAACCGATTTTTAACATAATACAATATTAGGTCGTAAATATTTACTTTGATTAATTCAACATGTTTGAACTTGGCAGAAAGCTAAATATTAATGTTTAGAAGTTGATACATACGCTGAGCATTGAGTTGAGAATTGGTTGGTATTTATTCAAATTATTTACTCAGTTTACTCGAGCATTGTTGTGTCAGTTACGACCCACACACGATGATAACAATTGGTATTTATTACTAGGGCATAAAACCCCAAGAAATCCTGATGTTTCCTGAAAGACTTCAATTATACTTCTGAGACAACAACCAACTTCAACAATGATTATTTTTGTCTTTTACTAGAAGGGTACATTTGTAAGCTGCGTATTGTGTGCTTCAAGAATTTATTTTATTCATTTACTGGTATCTGAATTAGAGAAATTATTTCAGCTGGCATGCAAAATATACATACAACACTGTAATTCCTAAGGATTTTAAACACAATATTATAATCATCCCAATACCTAAAAAAGGTGATAGTGACAAATGCGAAAATTATTGCACACCCCAAAAGAATAAAAGCCAGAAGAATACAAAGCAAAATAGAGGAATATGTGACCGATGATTAAACTATACAAAAAACTAAAGAGACACATATAGCCATCGTGGATATGCTAAAGGCTTTCGACAATATGAACTGGGATAAACTTTTCGTAGTCTTGGAAACAATTGGGATAGAATACAAAGACAGAAAAATCATACATGTACTGTATAACGAACAACAGGCAATAATATACCGCGGAAATCAACAGAAAATGCGAAAAAGGGGTAAGCCAAGGCTATAGACTGTCATCGCCGCTTTCTAATCCATTACAAATATTCAGAGAAAAAATAAATGCAGATGGAAATATCCATGGGAGAACTGTAAACACGACAAGATACGCTGACGGCGTAGACATAATAGCTGAAAATGAAGAGAACCTCGAACGAGCTATCAGCTAAATGGATAACATTATAGGAGATTATAACATGAAAATAAACAAAAAGAAAACAAAGGTCATGGCGAAAAAACAGCATACAAGAATACATCTACACAACCAAGAACTACAAGAAATGCAGTCCTTCTACTACCCAGGAAGCATAATCACGAAAGACAGAAGAAGTAACACAGAAATAATTCGACAGGCAAAAGCAGTATTTAACAGAAAAAAGAAATTATTAACACCAAAAATACATATCGCTTACAACTTACAATAACAAAACGGTTTCTAAAAACATACGTTTGGAGTGTGGCGACGTACGGATGTGAAACATGGACCATATCTATCGCAGATAAAAAGAGTTTAAAATCATTCAAGTTATGGTGCTACCGAAGAATGCTAAAAATTCCCTGAGTAGACAGAGCAAGCAACGCAGGAGTTTTGTCCAGGAGGGAAAAAGAGAACTACATAATTCACGATATAACAAAAAGAAGGGGGATAATCTCTGGGATAATGGTAGGTAGAGGATTATTAAAAACAATCATAGAAGGTACGACAGAGGGAAAAACCCACCGGGAAGACCAAGAATGAAATTCGTCTACCAAGTTATGGAAGTCATGCAGGTCATATTCAAAGCTAAAGCGAACAGCCCAAGATAGATTAAAATTGCGAAATATGAAAATAAATGAAATCAATTTCAATTGGTATAACCAAAAATGAGACATTAAATGCGATGAAACGAAGTGAACAAAGCTATCCTCCCTCAAGTCTTAATTTTTATTATAGACAGGATCTATACTTTATTTTAAGGTCATAGGTTAAAGCAACATCTAAGGAACAGGAAATTGTCGTCTGTTGTCTATAGCTTCAAACCATAAAATAACGAGGTTTGGTTTTTCTGTACTCTTTATAAATCAATTTTATTGTTTTTGTCTTACTTTTATTGCTGGCGTTAAGCATAAGTCCATTGGGCAGTGAGTAAATTGAATTGTACAATAAAAAGCCTAAAGTATTTTTGTACCGATTAATTATTATAAATAATTATAGTTTTGTTTTTCAGTACTCTTTATAATTTAGTTTTATTGTTCTTAGCTTTCCTTTATTACGTATTTTAAGCTTAATTCAACAGACAGTAACTAAACTAAATTTTTCAATAAAAAACTTTTTTGATACCGATTCTTCTTCTGCTTCTTTTCTAGCTTGATAACCCTAGGTGGGTTAATATTATCATAAACAATAACATTAACAATAACAAGTGCTTCTGTACCAATTTATTATTATAAATAATTAAAACCTTGTCATTCAGCATTCTTTATAACTCACTTTTATTGTTTTCAGTTGTTATTTATTATTTATCATTATTATAAATTATAACAATGCAAAAGGTAAATTTAAAAATGTTTTTACTTTGTATTTCAGTATTGCTTCAAACTCAGTTTTATTGTTTTTGTGTTATTGTCCAGTTTAAGCTTAAGGCTTAAGTCCACTATGGAGTGAGTACTTAAACTAAATTTTACAGGAAAAAGCGCAAATTTTTAGAAGTGTTTTTGTACCGATTAATTATTATCAATAATTAAGTAAAGTTTTTTATTGCAGTACTCTTTATAAGGGACCTCAGTTTTATTGTTTTTTGCTTTTATTACGCACCTTGAGCTTAAGTTTAACATGCACTGAGTAAACTAAATTTTACAAAAAAAAAACGTTAATTTAAATATGCTTTTGTTTCGATTAATTATATTATTATAAATAATCGAAGTTTTGTCTCTTAATACTCTTTATAACTTGGTTTATTGATTTTGGTTATTTATTAAACACTTTAAGCTCAAGTTCAACATGCACTGAGTAAACTAGATTCTACAATAAAAAAATCAAAACTTCGAACTTGTACCGATTAATTATTATAAATAATTAAAGTTTGGTCTTTCAGTGCTCTTTATAATTCAATTTTATCGTTTTTAGCTTTTATTTATTACGAACCTCTCGGCACTATAAAAAGATATAAGAGGGTAAAAGAGAAAGAAAGAAAGAAAGATTTATTACGAACTTTAAGCTTAAGTCAAGAGGCAGTGAGTAAACTAAATTTTACAATCAAACACGTAAGTTGAGAAGTATTTTTGTACCAATTAGTTTCGTCTCTTAGTTCTCTTTATAACTCAGTTTTATTGGTTTTAACTTTTATTTATTACACTATTTAAGTTTCAATTCTAAGGGCAGTGAGTAAGCTAAATTTTGCAAGCAAGCAGGTACATCCGGAAGTGTATTTGCACCGATTAATTATTATAAATAATTAAAGTTTTGTTTTTTAGAACCCTTCGCAACTCAGTTTTATTGTTTTTAGCTTTTATTAATATTCACTTTGAGCTTAAGTTCAACAGACAGCGAGTTAACTAAGCTTTATAATAAAAAAACATAAATTTCGAAGTGTTTTTGCATCGATTAATTATTATAAATAATTAAAGTTTTGTCTCTGTGTGCTCTTTCTAAATCAATTATGTTTTTATCTTTCTTTTATTCTCAAGTTTAAGCTTAAGTCCATGAGGCAGTGAGTAAACTAAATTTGGCAACAAAAAGCGTAAATTTGGATGTGGTTTAGTACCAATTAACTATTATAAATAATTAAAAGATTAAATCGCGGACATGTTTCAAAAAGTTTAAAGCCCCACAAGCTGTCTACACTATCAGTGCCAAGAATACTAAACCCGCATTAAAAGTGCATTAGTGAAACTCATTTAAAAGTTGCTATGCCAACTTTGTTACAATGGGTGAATTCCAATGAGTCTGGGGTCTAATATTAAAACAAAAATATGTAGAAAATGGAATTATCAGAGCTGCCATAAAGATTTTTAATATTCTAAAACCTAAAATGTCTGGAGAGAAAGCAAGCGCCGAAGCTCATCTTTTTGATTCCACCACGCAGTTGAGAGTAGGATTGTCGCTCTTAATGAGGTGGCACTTGATTTTGGGTTTTTAAACTAACTTTTTATAGAAACAACGACTGTGGAGCAACTGAAAAAAAAGCTGCAGACCTCGCACTAAAATATTCTTCTGGTATAAATGCCTATGAACTGACTTCAGAAATAGAAAGCCTCAAATTTCACAGCAAGACACTGTTTGAAAATTTCATTGAAATAGGACGGGACCATTGGAAATTTTGCAAGCTATTATATCAACTGTTCGTTGAAAATATTTACTCAAACATACAGACAGTTTTGAGAATATTTGTAAGTCTCCCAGTAACTACTGCTACGTGCGAACGTTCCTTCAGTAAGCTAAGCTTGTGAAGTCATATTTACCTACGTTCTTCTGTAAGACAAGAGCGAGTAACATGTATGTCTATAATTTCAATTGAAAAATCAACTACAACTAGTTTAAATTATGATATTATAGACATATATGCTGAGTCTAAATCTAGGAAAATCAAACCGTAAGTTAGATGTCTCAGTTATGTAATGTAAGAGAACAAGACATAAATGTGATATTTTTATTTGTCCAAAGAATATATTTTCAGTTATTGTTAGGTGTTTGCAATATTTAGGAGAAGTGCATTTATTATTTATATATTTGTTTAGACATGTGTGACAAAAAATCTTGCAATATTCACTGTTTTAGTATTTTTTTAACAACATGTTTCTGTATTTTTGGTCCTATATCCTATATGTATTGTTATGTTAATGTTTGATTTATAAAAGATGCCGTTTAAATTTTATCAGATTTTTATTTCATGTTGAAGGTTGGGAGGGGGGGGGGACGAAAAACTACTGACGTGCCACAGGCGCCAGCAAGTCTAGCTACGGCACTGAAATTTAGACGGTTACAAAGTTTAACTCAAAGTCTGTGAACTAATCTACTTAAAACATCTGAAAAATCTTGACAAACACAATTTAATAACCAAATACGTATTTTGACTATTTTGGCAGCTTAAGCTGCTCTCCTTAGTGGTGGATATTCTGTCGAAGATGGCTGAAATTAGTTCTTGAACATATTCCCTTCACCAAATTATCTTCAAATTTCTTCTTAAGTTCTGGGCTATTCAACCTATAGCCCAGTAAAATAAGGATTCAACCTCGGAATGAAAGTAAAGAAGCTGTATATTTGCATGAACCTTTGTTTTGACGTTCTGAAGACTGGCTGAAAAGTCTCATATAATCTCGTGTCTGCGTCAAAAGATATTAAAGGTCAAAGGTCACGAACATCGGTTTTTCGCAATTATCTCGTTTTTTATGCGTCATATGTCATTTAACGTTATTATAAAACTTGTAGATCATAAAATTATCTACAATTTTTATTTCATGCATTTTGTTGTATGATCAACCGTTCTCGAGATATAGCGCGGAGAGTGGCATGCCCACATCCGTCTATACTGTCTATATAGGATAACGCTATGTAAACTGCGAAGCCAGGTATATAGTTCGCTATACAAAGTTAATTATTGCATAAAAATACGAATATTATTATTATTTAGGTTATTCTTCATTATGGGTTTGTAATAAACGTTATGCGGGATCAATCCAAGCATAAGGTTCTATGGTTTAGAGGTGTGGAAGTAGTAATTTCAGTAGAGTTTTTCCCCAAATAATAATAAATTATTTAAGTTTGTATGTTATTTATTGTCATATGTTTCGGAAATTAATTCCTTTATCAATGGATGGGTAATATTTTAAAAATTAAATAGAACAGTACATTTAAAATTAATTGGATTTAATGAATTATTATATAAATATTACAAAATTTTAAATTTTCTTATTAGTAGGAATTAATTTCCGAAACGTATGACAATAAATAACATACAAACTTAAATAATTTATTATTATTTGGGGAAAAACTCTACTGAAATTACTACTTCCACACCTCTAAACCAAGAAGATAATCAGTAAACAACAAATCAACATAAGGTTCTATGTTTGTTTGTGCCACTCTCCGCGCTATATCTCGAGAACGGTTGATCATACGACAAAATGCATAGAATAAAAAATGTAGATAATTTTATGATCTACAAGTTTTATAAGAACCTTAAATGACATATGACGTATAGAAAACGAGATAATTGCGAAAAACCGATTTTCGTGACCTTTGACCTTTAATATCTTGTGACGCAGACACGAGATTATATGAGACTTTTCAACCAGTCTTCAGAACGTCAAAACAAAGCTTCATGCAAATATACAGCTTCTTTACTTTCATTCCGAGGTTTACCCCTTATTTCACCTTATTTGACTGGGCTACTAGCCTCATTTAATGATTTAAAAAAGGGAATTTCATTATAGAGTATTCCAGCCAGCTTTTCTGACGAAATATTCTATTGAGAAAGGCAAAATACGAATTTGGTCTGTAAGCTTTGTTGTGATTTTTCAGGTGGTACTAATTTTCAATTTTTCACTACTTTTTTGGATTAAAATCCATTTTTATGCCCAGTTTCATTAATTATTAAGCAACAAGAACCTTAGTATATTTAACAAAAAAATGGGTTGTCGCTTTACTAATGCCGCATGTTCTTGTTAATTTACCTACCCTTTTAAATAAACGTTTGCTATCGAGACACCAAAATCCTCGCCAAAATCCCTAAATAAAAATGTTACTTCAACTAAGATTTTACATTTGGAAATATGATAGCTTTGATTTTGATTATTGTAGTTTGGAATATTATGTCGTCCTGTGACGAACGTGGGAGCTTTCAGTGTAGTTTATTTCTATGAACATCTTAACTCCCACACAGTTAGTTGGTCTATGCGGTAATGCGGTATGCGGTAAAACACCTGTGACAAATCGCAAAACCCCCTTTTTGTACCGAGTTGCAGGACAAGTTTATAGATTCCCACTTACCTAATTCCGATTATGCATTATTTAATATTAATTTCTGCCTGTAATAAATCGCTGTAATTTTAAACCCACTGTTACATCATTACAGCCTACGTTATGAAATTTAAATCAAATTAGTGGATTAAATATTCTATATAAAAGTAAACCTATTTCAACAGTTTTAATGGTTTTTATCGAAAATAAACAGCGAATACCAGCAGTAAAAAGTAAGGCTTACCTTCGTACACGTAAATTACAGGCCCAAATTTAGGCTACTTGGATCCTAACCTCAACACTTGTCAGGCAAAAGTTTAGTTATCAAATTATTCGTTCATTAAACACTTCACTTCTTAATCACTTACTCACACACTGAATTATTAACGAAAACACAGAAATAGTTGGGTAATTAAGCTGGGAGTTAACTTTTTAACGAATTTAAAATCATTCCGACAGAACTGCAAGGAAAGCCGGAAATTTTCACCTAACCCCACAAGATCTTCAATACTGCTAGTTCTTCCTTCTTCCGCGTGCGTGCATAACACAAATTTTTATTAAAAGAAGTTGTTTATGATTAATAGTCACTAATATTTACGATTTTTGTATTAAATACAATTAAAAACTTTCATTGCAAGGCTTAATTATAATAAGAGGTGACAGTAGAGTGCCTTTGTCATAAACATTTGAAGCGCGAAACAGTAGTTTGATATGGCGCGAACTTTAAATGTGGCGAAAGACTAATTGCAGTGTATATGCATGCATTTTTCAAAAGATGGAAAAATACAAGCCAGAAATTTGATTTTCTTGAAAAGTATCATTTTTATAGATCTGTTTATATACCGATTTAGTTTTCTATAGAGATAGATTACCAACTATCTTACCATTTCTTATACGGCCTTCCTGGTGGACTTGACGGTTTTCCTTCCATTACTATATGAGGCAGTCTGTTTTGGTCCATTCGTTTCACTACTACACTAGATGAAAAGTGGGTTATCTGTCGTAATGTTAAAAAAGAGGCAATGGGTTAGTGCAAGTGAAGCAATTCTAATGAAACCATAACAGCTAGCGGAAAGGTGTTATTCTGCATCAAGATAATGCGTGTCCACATACATCGAGACTGACTGCTGCTAAAATTGAAGAGCTTGGTTGAAAATAGTTACCACTTCCACATCCAGCATATTCACCAGATCCAGATATCGCTCCATAGGACTTTCATTCATTTCGTAGTTTACAGAAATATTGAAATGGTAGAGAACTGAAGGATTTTCAAAATGTAAAAGGCGCTGTATCTTCAGTTTTTGGTTCAGAACTTCAACAGTTTTATTCAAATGGCAAATTTTAGCTTATGAATAGATGAGAAACAGTTGTAAAAAATGATGCAAATTACTTATATTATATCATTTTATTCACAACGACAATTCCAGAATCTGTCATCCAATGAAATCACAGTATTTTGGTGAATTGAACCAATCACTATCGAATTACACTGAGAATCGTACGACTCTGATTAACGGCCAATAGAAACGTTAATATCGGGCATGGTTACCACGGCCACGCCCATATTTCTCGGAAATTTTTTGTTGTTTGGTAGACCAACCTAGGCGAAATTAATACGTGGAAATTTTTATGTCAAATGTGACAGCTGACGTACAAGTTGCTATGGTTACGTTTCTAAAATTTAAATATGTACTGAATTATTATTGCGATGCCGGTACGATTTTCTTACCGAATCTACACTCTAGCATTAATTCATATCCGGGAAATGTTTAGTAGTGCATTTCAACAACGTAATCGGCCCTCGCGTTCCGCTCGTGCCGATTGATACGTTGTTGAAATGCACACCTAAAAATTTCCGGAAAGAATTAATGCTCTTGTGAGATTATAAGTTATAATTTCACTACTAGTGAAATTTTCCTCGTTGCTTAGAGACAACGCCTGTCAAAATTTTTTGAGTGACAAGTATTTCAGTAATTTCATTATAATTCGAGAAATTGTCATGCCGAATACCCTTTGTGACTAGAATTTTACAAGAAATTTTTGCCGTCATGACCACTCTTGCTTGTTGCTTTAGAAAATCGTCGTGTTCATGACGGCAAAAAAATTGCCGGTAAAATTCTAGTCACTTGTGATATTACTGTTTATAAAAAAAATGACCCGATAGCTAGATAATTGAAAACCTAAATATAATGGTCGGTATTCTGATCTCATATTTAAATTTAACGTCATGTTTAATTACCATGGCAACATCGCGTATCTCTGTTATACACATATAAAATTATATAAAGCTATATCGTTTTATGTTTACGCTAAACACGACTTTAGTTAGAGACAACTTTAAACGTAAGATCAGAATACGGCCCAATATGTATAAAGTGTGTCACCTGCTCCACCGGTTTACATCTTACAGGGTCTGTACTCTGTAGAGAGTGTCATACATTTTGTTTTACTTATGGATATAGACATTTATTTTCAGGCAGACAGGTAGAATCTGTGTAACTGTCTTTGGAGGTCATCTTCAGCTTCAGCTATTTTTTTTAATACTTTTATTCCGCACGTTCCATTATATATAGTAATATTACGTGCTTACGCTAAAAGCTAACTAATTGTACTAAAAACAATTTTTATATTTACGAACTAATTGGTCTTTGCTCGATGGCCAGGCTTCTCCGTTAATTAATCCGGAATTTCTTAAATTAAGTCTTTGAAGTCTTAGTTTTTCGCATTCGCATATTAGATGGTATATTGTTTGATCTCCTTTATTACATGTACAAGTTGCACTATCAATAATATTAAATCTATGAAGGTAATACTTTGTTTTGCTATGGCTCCTTAACACTACTGTCAATTCGGCACTTGTTGGTATATATTACACATTAACCTCGACATGAGTGTTGTGAAAAGACTTCTAATTATTTCACCTTTTTGGGTGGTCGCCCACTGTTCCAATTAATTAAGCTTTCCTCTCTGAGCTCATTTGCTATTGCGCTTTTTGGTTTTTTTCTCAAAGCACACTTCCATGTCACTGACCGCTGCTTCCTTGGCTAGCTTATCCGCCAATTCATTGCCTTTTATGTTCCGATGTGCGCTTTGGCCCACCGTATTTCACACTCTTGTTTTTCCAGTAGCTTTATTTTCGTTCTCATTTCGTCAATTAAAGAGAGATGATTGTATATATTTTTTATTGCATATAGTAATTGTACTGTCCGTGTATACGGCTATTATTGTGGCGTCATCTGCATAGTACGCCATACTGATCATTTTATCTCCCAATTTATACCCTTATCTTACGGATTCTGTTATTTTTACCATTACAAGGTTAAAAAGGAATGGACTTAAACTGTCTCCCTGCCTCCAGGAGTCAATATTTCTTTAGTCGTTTCTTGAGCTATTCTGATTCTGGTTGTATTATTGGTATTGATTTCATATATTGTTCTTATTATTTTATATGGTGTTCTATGTTCTTTCAGCATGTTCATAACGCCCCTCAACTGATCCTTGTCATAGGCTTTAGTGAGATCGACAAATTCTAGGGCTTTTCCTTGAAGTTGACTAACAATGAAGATAGCATCCGCATCTTTGCGGATTCCGAGTTGTTCTTCTTTGTTCAATATATGCTTTTCAAGTTTAGTATGATTGTGAATAAATTTAATGTTGAGCAGAGAAGAGTTATTCCTCCGTAGCTTTCAAGGTTTGCCTTTTGCCTTTTTGGTCTTTTGGTATTGTGATGCTGTTGTGCCACTCTTTCGGTATTAATGAGGTTTCTAATATTTTGTAGACGAAGTTTTTCCATCAATGTAGTTCCGACATACTTCAATAATTCATCTTACTGTTACTTCTGTTACTTCAGATTCTTTGTACCAAAATCCATGTCCTTGGTCTCAGATTCCTACAATTGTTCTAATGTAATTTTCTTTGTAGGAAAGTGCTCATTCACTGGTTTTTTCTGCTTTTCAGAAATCTCACTTTCTTTTGTGCCCTATGTAAGTCATATTCGATACACTCCATGTACTTCGTCAATCTCAGCCAATAGTCTCTTTTAATTTTGTTTATTTTGACATTAACATTGTTTATGGTGGTCATATATTTTCTATATTTATGCCTCTTGTGTTTGCGAACTCGTGTAAGATAAAAAACTTTTTCCTCTTCTTTTTTGCCAATTCTTTAACTTCAGACGTAAACCACGCTTTGGCATTTGTTGCGTATGTACTTTCCTCGTTCAGCTTTACGTGTGGCTTCCTGCAAGCAGGATTTTAATTTCTTCCATGCTTCTTTTGTTGTCACATTGTCTCTTCTTAATTTTTCATTTAGTCTTTCCTTATTAGTTATTAGGTTTCTGGAGCTTTCATTGTCTAGCATTTCCAAGTTGTATTTTTCTATACATTTTGCAATTTTCTTCCTGACAGATGGTCGTTGTAATCGTAGTTTCATATAGTACTAGTCTATGGTCGGTCCCGATGTTGGCTGATTTTGTCAACAACGATTTTAATTATTATTCATGGATTTTTAAGAATTCAATTAATTAATAGCTTTAAAAATAACATTTCGAAATCGCATAGCTGCTCTAATTTTGAAAGTATTTTTTTCTGTTTTTTTGGACATTAATTCCCATTCTGTATGTGTTCAAAATAGTCCATTAATTGCTTTTTCAGTAAATTTGACTGATGTGTATAATAAATCGAGCATATTCAGTTATTTAGCTTCCTGAATTTCAGTTTTTAATCTTTTAAGGGGAACTTACAGGCCTATTTTTAAATTTTAAGCACTTGATTTACTTTGCTATATATTTTTTAAATCAGCAGCAAAGCTTGAAAGTAAATAAAAAAAATAATTAAGCAGTTGAAAGAGTGCAGTACATTTTTGTCAAAAAATGAAACGAACTTTTCTTGAGGGCTAAAATGAATCACGTTTTTAATTTCAATTATGTTTTAAATCCAAAAATAGCACAGCAATAGCAACAAAGCTTGAAACTTGAAGGGTAGACGACGCAAATTGTCCTGAAAATTCCTAAAATTAGCAGCAAAGCTTGAGAGTAAGGGAGAAATTAATCAAGCAGTTCAAACAGTAAATTTTTGTTAAAAAATAAAATGAAATTTTTATGGGGGCTAAACTGAATCGCGTTTTTAGTTACCTATTTACAGATCTGAAAAACCTGTTTAAAAAAGGAATGATAAAACATTGTTTCATGATATAATTGATGATGAAAAACCGCGTACCAAACATTTTCTTTCAGAAACGGTATCGAATAAGGCATTAAGAATGATTTCCGAAAATCTTTCAGTGACGTCAAAGAATAACTTGGAGGCGGTATTTCCATAAATTCAGAAAATTATAAATTCAGTTCAAAGTCGACAGACTACTGGAGTTTACATAAGTTTGCTAAACCGAACTAAACTTACAAAAATGTATAAAATAAATTAACATTGAGTACTTGAATTTTCAAAATAAATTCGTTTTAAACTGTTTTTAATTTCGTCTTCCGAGAGCTTTTCAAATTCCTGAATTTGGAACACGACAGCAATGATCAAAAATTAACGATGTTTATTTTCGTTTTGAGTTCATAGGTTACATTTTATTATAAATTTTATATTCCCCAACCTCTTAAGTATTACGTTACCATTCCACTGGGAGTTGTCTGTCAGTCACGATTTGATAGGGGTTGTTTTAAGACAAAGCAACCAGAATACACAATGTTCTCATTCGAGAGAATTGGAAGTTAATTTAGGTAGCATAACTTTTTAACATAACAATTTTGTGGGTGCCAAAAATTCGTCCAAAGTGCGTTAAACTTTAATAAGCAAGGTTTGAAAAGCAAATGGAGTTTTCTGCCAAACTACAGAATAACAACAGATTAATAAGGCATTAATTACTTTCAGAAAATGTCAGAACATTTCCTCTTTGATGGCGAGGGAAATTACAAAAGTTAAAAATATACGTTCGTTTTAAAATTTATTGCAAAAACAAAGCACGAATTTATTAAATTAAACAAACTGAACGCACACATCTAAGAACTTTAGCAAAATAATTCCGTGTTTGTGTTTACTTATTGCGTTGCCTCTGGCATCAACAGGTGCTTCATATCCCATTGTGGTGCTGGCTTCAGAAGTATTTAGCAGCAAATAAATAAACTCAGTAAAATAGACTAATGGGAAGGATGCTGAATTTCATTTACCTAAAAGCGGTTTAATGTTGCATTAAGCACTTACTTTGAATGGCATTTATATTACCTTTCTGTGAAGTTGCCGACTATTCTGCATTTTTCCAATCAAGAGCTATTTCTGTTGCTATAATACCCTCAAATCTTTCTTTCTAAGACTCTTTAATAACGAAGAATACAGAATTTCGTTTCTTAGAAATCAATATAAATTTTAATTTACACCAAAGTCATAAAGTAAAAGAAACAAAGGCCTTTTTAAAGAAGGACGATTTTGTATATTTCAAAAGTCCCCGATGTCATAAAAGGAGAGTTATATTGCGTAAGTTCAGACTTTAGCGAACATCAGGTGTTATGCTGGGCCATATAACTGGTCTCCCGCGATATAACTACTTTACTGATGTAAAAGCTTTTACATCGAGATGAAAGAGGTTGGCCATATTCCCAACACGGTCCCTTATAAAACCATAGCCGTCTTTCAAGACTGCAATAGCTGAATGTGTATAACTTGTAAATTACGTGCATGCAAAACAAATCTTGTTCCTTGGATCCACGTGTATTCAAGGACGATAACTTCGATTAACAATTTTCAGCCTGAAATTTACAGGAGAGCGAAACAAGCGTTGCAATTAATTAGTGGCCTAGGTTTTAACGATGTATATTTTTCAAGTTTTGTTGGTCATATTCGCGGGCCCAAAATTAACAACGATAAATTGCAAAAAGTAATAAATTTTAAACATGGCTCGGATTATAACTAAAATTACGCTTAATAAAGTAAATTTGATGGTAAACGCAAGGATTTATGTAAAATTTTCATTCAAAACCCAAGAGTAACTTAATTTATTATTCGATAAATTTCTTGAACGGCAAGGATAGTATTGAATTGTAATTAGTTACCCAAAACTCACATTTATCAATAATTCAACATTCAACCTTTTGCCTGTTGAGAAAGTTCATACAGAAATTCAAGAAACTTCGTTGTTTATTGTTACAGTTATGTGCAGATAGAAAATATACTTAATAACGAGAACATTCTGTGATGTATTAAATCTTCAAAGGGCTTTACCGGAAGCACTTAAAGCAAATTTATTATAACAAAATCTTTTCAAGAAGTCTCCTTTAGAATACCCATCTATAAATATTCTTTTGGGTAGTAATTTAGCAAAGAATTCACATCTGCTTATTTTTTCAATTTAGGTTAATTTGTTAAAGATCACATCCGAAATTAATTAATCATCCAGGAATGCATTGCTAATCAATATTGAATGCATAGGATTATAGATGAATACGAATACTAATAAATTATAAGAATATTCCTGATACGCTAGTGCTAGTATATTAATTTATCGTCCATATCTGTTCGAAATAAGGCACCGCAAATATTCTCTGAATGTTCAGTGTGAAGAATGTCGCAACATTTTCAACACAAGTTGTTGAAAATGTTTTCAGTAAATACCTGTTTAGATGTTAATTTTCAGCAACTACACGTAAAAACAGTAACTTTAATTATTTTTAAAAACATTTGAAATAAGCTTTCAAGAAAATAAAACATTTTTATTATCCTGAGTCCTCTGATCTCTGTTTCCAAATTAATTGGTATTTGGAAGTTTTCTAAAAATCCAGAAAATAAAGAAACATCCAATTATGGAGCTAATTTAAAAATATAAATGTTTATTGCAGATACACAAACAAATCCACCAATGGATATATTGTAGCACAGCAAACAAACACGAATTGAAACGGTGCACTGAGTGATTGATACGAATTTAAACGGGACGTGGAAAACGATGAAATATAACGTTTACAGCTCTTTGATATTTTCACGATTAAATCTGGTATAAACTTTGAACTAAACGTATAGATTTGATGTGTGAAATATTATTTGAACGTAATAACTATGTATTTGCATATCAATAAAAGGGGCTGTTTATGTTTCCTCGTTACTACATCGTAATAATATTGAAATGTTCGTAACCAACGGTTATCTATTATTGATGTTTGTAGTAATCGATGTTATGGGCAGGAAAATTACTTACTCGGAAACATATACAGTGTGTCCCAGGATAGATGTTACAATAGGTGTGATGGACAAAAAATTTTTGAATTTTATTTTAAGATTGTGGAATTAAGCCCTGCTTGGTTTGAAGAGAATTTTAAGAATATTTTCAGTTTTTGAAAAACAAGTCGGCCTTGACATTGAAGCGAAAACTATTTTCTTTTCAGGTAAAGTACCCTTTTTGTTCATGATACGGCAAAATTTTACAAAGAAAAGTTGTTTATAATAAGAAATTATGGCCATATGCAAAATTTCAGGAAGATTAGTCAACGATAGTTTTTTCATGGCCTCCTGGCAGTTATGTGGAATAAATAATTTATTGTAGGCCGACTTGTTTTTCAAAAACTGAAAATATTCTTAAAATTCTCTTCAAACCAAGCAGGGCTTAATTCCACAATCTTAAAATAAAATTCAAAAATTTTTTGTCCATCACACCTATTGTAACATCTATCCTGGGACACGCTGTATACGCTGCCAAAAAACATAATCCAAACTTGAGATCGTTTGCTTCTTTAGTCAGGTGGACACGTAAGCAACTAGCTTCAGAAGGGTGTTAGGAAAATTTTAAATTAATTGCTGAGATAATATGTTTGCGTATTAAGGACAAATAAACTCTAACAAAAATAAATAACCTCCACAGAAAATTGCGTTCGAAGCTTCGCTTTCAATGGAAGTAATTGAAAACCACTTAATCAGACTCGTAGTGTGGAACTACAACAGCTTTTAATTAGTTTTCGTTCAAAGTATTGGACACAATGAAACTGTTAAAACTACTAGAAAATGATTATGTTTGGAAACAAAAAGGCGTATTTTGCTGCTATTTTGAATACTAAGTATTTGCTGATCTAACTGCATTTTGAAACGCTTTTCCTTGTAAATAAAAAACGTTCAGTACAAAATATTGATAGAATGGCCCTATCAAGAGTTATAATCGAGAATTTCCAATGATATCTGGGGTGGCCGCCATCTTGGATATATGACGTCATATAGGTCGTCTGTCACAAATTCAAGCAAAGCACCTGGTAAGGTATGATTATGGAGGGCATAAGGAATGTATTACAATTGGTCCCACAATTTCATCATGAAATTTCCCACGGAGTGTATATTTCATAAAGTATGCCCCCCGAGTTTCGCCTCTGTCGTGGTTGACACGTTGAGTTACTGTACTGTTTTAGTGCCCCTTTTTCCTCTCGGTAAAGCCCCTTTAGAAAGCAAGCGAAACGTGAGTTCTTCTTTCTCAAAAATAACACAGTTCCAACCTGAAAGACGTTCTTTTGGCACTGACTTATTTTATAATAACTTTTAAAATTTTTAAAGAATTTGAAATGAAATATATTCGTCCAATAGAATTTTATAAATCCGTAAGACCTTAAAATAGTATAGTTCACGTTTTAGGCATACAAAAAAACCTCCTTCAAACTGCCTAAAAAATAATTTCTTTATTCTAGCTTTAAGTGACTTAGTGCCTTATCATTCTTAATTACTAAACTATACTAATACATTAACTGTTGTGTTATGTACGCTGATTTAAAAAAAAGGCGTTTGTCGATATTTCAAATGTCGACATTTCGAAATCTGGCGCAGAAACCTTAAAAAACGGCCCATTTGTCAAGAAATTAAGTATGAATTTTAATTACGAAAAAGCAGCGGTTGATTTTCATGCAAATGACCAATCAGCCAAAATTCTCTGTTAAATTACTTCAAGTTGAAAACGAATGTTTTTATCTTTTCTCTTCATTCAGTTTAGCATTTTAACCAAAAAACTAGAAAAAAACATTTAAACAAAGCCATTTTAGCTCGTTGAACAAGCTACAGTTTTCGTAATCGAAATTCCCAAAGGCCTTTTTAAGCACGACCTAGTTTTCCTAATAAACAGTTTCACTTTCCTAAATTCTCTTGTGGTTTTTCAGGTTCTACACAATCAGATTAATAAAATTTAAAAAGGTGCAACGAACACAATCTAGAAAAACGAACAGCTTCCTACGTGTTTGAAGTATTGTATATTCCTCAGAGATATTTATTACTTTTACCACGCTTCACGTGTTGAGTATTCGTTTTCAGACTGAAATGTTCTGGATGTATTACACCTCGTTAAAATAAGAGTAGGCGATACGTTTTAAATAACGTACAATAATGCGAAACACTGAAAATGGTGGAATTAATAACGTCTCCCCGATGAAGTAAACTTTCCGACTTCCCACACGTCTATCTTTAAAGTAGATAAATAGAAAGCACCTAAATGTGAAGCCGAGTTGGCCTTAAGCTTCCTAATATTGAAAACTTAAAGTTACCGAAAGTTTTCAGCTCAACAGGGCTAAAAGGCTCGTTCATCTGCATACCAGCAGATCAAGGAAAAGAACATTAGCGAGAGGAATAAAGCTGCTGGGCACAATCGAATTATTTGATGAATAAGCTCCTAATATTCTTCGAAAATATAGTTATTGGGCTTTTTGATCAAACGATTTAGTGTAAGCTCAGTAACAGCTTGTGAAGGCTATTTTATAGCATTATTTAACATCAAATTACGGTATTTCAGTCCAAATTCAAAGTTGGAAAATTATGGTAAAGGTTTTTTAAATTATTCTCTGAAAGGTGCAAGAAAACCATTCAAAATCAAAGCTTCTTTAATTTAAGTGAATATTAAATAACGGGATTTTTCAGTGAGCTTTTGTCTTCAGTTACTACGTACCATAATTATTTATTTAATCAAAGTGCTCCCATGCCATTAATTAAAAAAAATCCGAATTAAAAACTAAATGTGTTGAAGCACTCCAAATGGAATAACCTTTTGTTTGGCGAAATAATTAGCACGAAAAAAAAACTGAAAGCCAATTTTAATACGTATTTGATTAACTGAACAACGGAGAGTTGGAACACTACAAAGCAAATACATTAGCCGATTCGGTAAAGTTCTAATTTCTGTTTATTAGCCAACGTCAGAGGCTTTTCCAAAGCACATTAGGAAAAAGGGCGAGATAATTTGAAAATGTTAACATCCAACGAATTACAGTTCAAAGTTTCAACGTTTGTCATAGATGAACGGATTTTATATTTTAATTTGTTATTAAACTTAATATGACCTACGAGGTAGAGTAACAAGGTTCTATACGTACACACACATACACTATACACATGGTGCTGTATGCAGGCAAAAAACGGCGCACCAATCACGTGACCCGCATGCGGGCCGGATTGTGCATTTCACGCGTAAGACCACATACGCTAACGCACCAGCCTCAACACCGAAAGGTAATGAGGTTAACGATTACATACATACATTAAACTTAATATTTAAGGTCACAGCCTACTACCACTACCTTTTATGAGGAAAAATTCTGCTGTTTCTATCACTTATCTTGTTATAGAAATAAATAACGAAAACTACTTAAACAACGAATTGTTTTATACATTATAAATCGAAATTTGCAAAACGGATGATCTTTTTTAATGTAGTTTTAATATCGCACTGAAGGAAAACTAAAAGTCGTTTTTAATAGGTATCTCAACCCGCCGTGTAACTTTTAAAAATTACGGAAGCGGAACGATAATTACTAAGTCATTCTCGGCGTCTTTTTAACAAAAGATGCTCGAGCTTCTGGATAGGACAATTCAGGATAATAATCAACCTTTTAAGTTGAAATTAGGACAAACTTTGAACTTTAAAACGTTTCAGGGAGTTTTCTCGTAAACGTCAAGAGTTTTCAGCGTCGTTTAAAATGAGTATGATAATTTTCACGAATAAAGAAATTAGGCTTTTATTGTGTTTACTCTGACCTACCGTACTGAAGCTTCTGGAATAGATATTTCTTAAATTACTTCTAGGTTTAGTTAAACAAAATTTGTCATTTTTATCAAAAAGCACTGGCTTCCACTCATAAAAAAATTAAAAACGAAGGCAAATACTAATGAAATTTATTCAAAATGCAAGTAATATTCATTTGAATGATTTAATGGAAACGAATGCAAACAAACCGGGGCCACAAGCTCATGGCTTTCGAGTAAATTGAAGCTCAACGTGACGCAAACGATAGCTAAAAGTGTATCATCATGACCCGGGGCGAAGCTTTCGAGAAAATACTGTTCACCCGTAAAATAGAAATGCAATACGGCAATATAAAGCACACAGAATTGGAATTCTGATTTTGTAGTACAGATTTGATAAACTCTTTTTGTAAACTATTGTATACTCATCTATTCCTAAAGCTTGGAGTGTTTATGCCCCTGATGAAAAATCAGAACGAGTCTTAAAGAAAACAGTCGATGGCTTTCAGCATAAGTAGTTCTATTAATTTTTTTAATTAAATTCTACTGTTGTTTGTCCAGCAATTTTGTTAAATTCTTAAAATAGGGACCATTCGGTAAGAAAGTCCGCAGACAATACCAAATTACGTTTAGAAAGATTAAAAAAATAACCAAAGATACAGTTTTCCAAGGAGTGAAAAGGGGGTTAAATAGTTGAAACTGAAACTAACTTAGATCTAAAGCTAAGTAAACCTCAATTAAACAGAAAATTTAAAAGGAATGAGTAAAGTTAGCCGTCAGAAATTGATGTAGAAGTGATTTATAACAAATTTTTTGAAAGCAAAAAAAAGAAAAATTTGCTGAAAAAGTAATTTGATAAAATTTCTTTTAACAATTGTTAACAAATGTCAACAAATATTTGCCAAAACACCAGCAATTCGCATTTTTTTTTAGTAAACGAGCATACATTTCGACAACAAAAATTCATCTTTCACGGAAATAACAGAATATATAGGGGTTGTTTAATGTAAATTTGCATTAGAGTTTGGCTTTTCATCCCTTTAAAACAAACACAAATAGACACACTTTTTATAGCCGCAAACAAACCCTCTGCTGCATTTTTTTAAAAATATTAATAGCAACGTATATCGACAAGCCTGAAAAATAGTTTCCGTATCGAGTTGTAAATTTTATTCTCGTCATTGTAATTCATGTGTTCTAGTTTACGTGCATATAAATCTCATCTAATGCATTTTAATATGAAACCAATGCCATTCAAATAATGCACCGTAAAATTTATGCTGGTTATGAAACGATCGGTTTTGAATATACAATAGTAGGACGTTATGTTTAGATTCAAAATAAATCCATTAAAATATGGTTTATTATTGTTTTATTCTGTTTATTTGTGTGAAAATGCACGTATTATTAATTTCACCGGTGAATATCCAATGTATTTATTATCTTAACTTGGAGATTTTATATATCGTTTTAAATTAATTTCCTGAAATAACTTTAAGAAATAAATGAAGAAATAAAATAATACATACATAATTCGGTCCTCTTCGAACTTTCGATGTAGAGATGAAGTGGGTCATATCTGTCAACAAACATCTTCTATTTTCTGTGGTTTTGCGCTATCAGTTTGACATATGATCTAGTGATCTAGAGATTTCTTCATTCCAGGTGTTGCTAGACCTTTCCTTCCTGCTCTTTTTGTCCGTATAGTACGGGATCTGGTTCGCTCTACGAGGTTTTTAAAGAAGGGGGGGTCAACTAAAGGGTATACAAAAACGAAAAACGGATTCTTATGTAAAATTTCCTTCCGCATTCGAATCTTGAGTTCGCAACTTCATTCGGAATTGCGAAATCAGAGAAAAAACGCTTTTTTGAAAAAAATTAAAAAAACGGAAAATATGTTTTTTTTTAATTTCTCACTCATTGTTAGGATGGAGATATCGCGCTCAAATTTTAGGACTTCAACCTTTCAGTGCTTTTCTTGGACGATGTACAAATAAAAATTGCATTGGTGTTATAGAAATTTTCTAAAAAAAATAAAAGCCAATACATGTCGTTTAACAATGCAAAAACGCACTGCACAATATAGCATGCGAGCTGATAATTATTCTGGTGCGTAAATAGACTAATATCGTAGATAATAAGCGGTGCAAATATTTCGATAATGTCATAGATTAGGTTAGTTTAGTTAGTACCACTGGCAATCGGAAACGTCAATCCGTCATATGCAAAACCCATCGCGGTCTTAAATTTGTCGTGCATAATATGCTCCTTCCTGAGTTTGCTTGCGCCTCTTGCTTCGTCGGTACATCTTTCCGTAATATTTAGGTTATCGGACCATCTTTTTCGCTGTTTTCCGATGGTTCTTTTGCCTATGGGAGATTTGACTTGTGCTATTTTTACTACTCTACTAATATGCGCGTTCCATTCGGTTTTTCTCTTCGATATCCATTCATTTATGTTTTCTATATTGCATTCTCTTCTTAGTTCTTCACTTCTCTCTCTATCACATAGTGTTTTCTGTGAAATGCTTCTTACCACCTTCATTTCCACTGTTTCTAACATCTGTCTTGTCTTTGTTGTATCTGGCCTCGTTTCTGCCGTGTACGTTAATAGTTAATATAGGTCTTGATTTTGTCTCCTTTCCCATATGTTGATTTCGCCAGATAGTATCAGTCAAGCAGCCTGCAATCCTTGTTGCTTTTGTAACTTGCTATTTAAGTTCTTTTTCTATATTACTATAACTACTTAAAAGAATGCCAAGGCAGTTGAACTCCATTATCTGTTGAATTATTGCTCCTTCTATTTCTAGTTTACATCTGATAGGCTCATGCGATATTACCATGCATTTTCCGTTGAGATATTCATACTAACAGTTTGCCCGTTTTTAATGTTTACAGGGATTATCTTCCCTACCTCCGCCTCCACATGCAATTGATTCTTTAGGGACCGTTGTTCTTCCAATACTGTTTGTTTTCTATCAAATTCAACCTCTTTGTTCGCTATATTGTTTTCCTCTTTTCTGTTTCTATGTACTTCAATTTATCTTCAAGTTTGTCGATTCTAGCCACTAATTTCGCTTTTTGACGTTTCACCTTTCTTCTTTTTTAACCATTTATTTTTGCAGTTTTTATTTCTTTCTGTATTTTTTTACCTCTTTCAATCATTGTTTTCATGGTGTCTTATATGTCCTTCAACTCTTTCAACTCTCCCATCTATGTTGTTTCACGTTTTTGTTTCTTCCCTACTTCTGGTGGACTTAGAACTTTTTTACTTTTACTAAATGCTTCCATGAATAAATAATGATACTTTCTAAAAACGTTACAATAAATCATTCCCACAGTTAATTATTTTTGTTAATTGTTTTGGAAAAATAAATGTAATACATATTATTACAACCTTTGTTTTGTTTTTTCTTCGATTAAATTATTATTGTTATTTGTCAAATAATAAAAATATGTTATATTATTCATGTATGTAGATTACAATTTTTTGATTTTCTGAAAGAAAAGTAAGAAAATTACGCCTTGCTTTTTATAATTTCAAGCATTGAGTTACAGTTTTTTTTGTCTTTGGGAGAACAAAAAGGGCGGGATATCAGTAAAAACCAAAATAATTTCCAAACGTACACGCATATTTTACAAAGCAATTACTGTGGTATTTTCAGTTTTCAGCTCTTTTATGTTAAAAATACCGAAAGAATTTTTAGTAAGGTTAATTCTGGCGTTGTGTTGCAAATTTTAAGAAATTAGTTTACTAAGCTTAGTAAGAAGTAAGGTTAAAAGTTTTATATATCGGAGTTAGTACTTAGTAATAATTTTAAATGTTGCCAATACTTTGAAAGCTCTCCAATTATTCGTTTGTTAATAGACGATCACCTTCCTTATCATTTAATTCATTTATAAAATTTACTTAATGCTAATTCGTAAAATAAAAAAATATTATATGCTAAAAGTTAATACAGGAAACCTACATGGTTTTAATGAAACTACAAAAAGCATTTTTACATACATATAAAAACTGGAACCGCACAATTACACAAAAACATTAAAACACGTTGTAATCGTCGTATTTCTCAAATAAGCTATTAAATTTGATAAATTTGGTAATTAGATAAAATATTCAGAAATGTAAACGATTATTCTTCCTCCTAAAATTGTTAATTCAAGCAATCCACTTTAATCTGCTCAGCATGTAACATTTAATAACACTTTTATATACTTCCACAATTTTATTATCCTGCAGTGCGAAAATATGAGCAGACGTATGCATAGAATTTCTGAGAACGGTGAAGCAAATAAAGCATTTACTCGCTCCGGAAAACATGCTTGCTTGCTATTTATGAAATCTTAATAGGAAAAATCTTGTAAGACCACGAAAGCTTCTTAAAACCTACAGATATTACAGAGCTTTTTTTTTAGTTGATAAAGTACGGATTTAGGCTTAAATAGGATTTAATGAAGTCTGAGAATTAACTGATAAAGCAATTACTCTTCATTGAAGTTTCAAAATTAACTAAAAGTAATTTTAGAGTTCAAATGCAAGATGCCTTAACTACTTAATTACTGAGCTGAAATGCACCGCTAAAAACTAAAATAATTTCCTGCCTTTTTAGTTTAGCGTTATCAAAGTGTGTTTTTATAGTTTCCATAAAAGCAGTAACAAAACTAGTAATAAAATCAATTCCATCTGATATCAAAGTTAAAATAAAATTCAAGCTACGTGGTTATTACATTATAACCTTTGAGAATCATAAAACGAGGTATATAAACTTTGTAACAGACGTAAAGTTCATTATTATTTTAGAAAGCTTTTTTATTAACGCACAAGGAATTTACCCCCGAAATATTCAAATATCTGTTTGTTTTGATCTACACAACGAAAATAAAAATATGAAAGGTTGTTTTGTAAATACCCTTGATTTCATTGTTGCCTACAAAGTTTCATTTCTTATGGTTTAATGTGAGGTGTAAAATTACAAAATGTTATTTAACAAAATTTAACTTATTTGATCTGCGATCATCAATTTATTTTCGAATTGTAATCGTAAAGTCTTGAAATCTACTCAGATTAAAGACTATAAATCTAATTTACGAATAGATTAAGACACCCCGACATCTACTGAAAATCAAGTTTCAGTTAAATAAAGAAAATGCCAATTTCTTCTGTTTCTAATTTTTCAGAGTAGTTTTGGCTAGAATTAAAAAAAAATGTTTAAAGCAACAATCAAGAATATTTTAAAATGTAAAAAATATTTCGTTAAATTAATTCAGTTTTTAAAGAAGGTGGAAGTAGAAACAATAATTTCTGTTAATTCACGTCACAGCATTAAGGAATTAACAATTAAACAGGTAAAGAAGAAGCAATAAAATAAAAAATGAAACATTAATTTTATCTATGTCATACTCGTTTCTAAAGCAACGTTTTTCGAACGATTTATAGGACGAAAAGTGACACTTTAAAGTGCTAGGACTTTAAAGTGTCATTTTAAAGTCCTAGTTCTTTAAAGTGTCACTTTTTGTTCTATAAATGCTCGTTGCTAGGAGACACGAATTGTTGCGCCTTAGACTACTTACTTAAAACTAATACTGCTACAAATTGCTGGAGATTTCTTTTAATAATTCAACAACTTTAGAAACCAGTATGACATAAAATTATGTTATGTACCTCAGACGAAAAGTGCCTTTAAGGTACTCGCAAGTAATTACGGCCTCGGCTACCCGCCTCGGCCGTAAACAACTTGCTCATACCTTAAAGACTTACTTTTCGTCCTAGATACATAAAATACTATTAATTTACGAGCAAACGTCCCACAAAATTAAATAAAATAGACCAGTATTAAAGAATCAACAAGTAAGGAGGATAACAAAAATAATAATCCGCCATATAAAATGATAAAAACACGGTTTTTCTTAGTAAAATATGCATCGCCCAATAAATTTCCATACTAGTCGCATCCATTCTATAAACAAGGCATTTCAGGAAGGATTTTGTGAATTTATTGCACAAAATTTATTCGCAAGAGTATTATAAAAACACATTCACGAATATGGGCCAAACACGCGTAGTTAAACCTGTTGCCTTAATATAATCAACAGTTAAAGGAAGCACAAGAGGAGGATAATAAAAATTCGAAGTTAATTAAGGGGGCGTTTCGTAATTGCTCGAGGAACATTTTCCTGTTATTTGAACGAAGTAGATGTTGTTTTTCTGGGAAAACACAGTAAATACTATTTCGATTTCAATGAATTTGCAATTTCAGCTTCGAGAAATAATAATAAACAAAACTAGTCGGGAACTTGAGCGAATTTCACTTGAAATGCGAATGTAAATTTCAGTGTTGACAGTAGAATTGTGCAGTTTGGCGTTAAGGAACCCTTTGGTTGAACCGAGTGTATTTAAACGAGTTTGCAATAAACTAGGACGAGGATGCTAGTTTACTTTTAAACTAATCGAAAAGTTTGTGGATTATAGAATCGCCTAGGGAATTTAGTTATACCGAAAAGAACCGAAACGAGTTTTATATTTTATGTGGAAATATGACAGTGGAAATGCTTTTATTCTTGAATTTCTAAAAATAAAATCCAGATCCTTATGTTAAATTTTATACAAGTTGTCTGAATCAATAAATCTCTTGATTTCAAAGTCGATCATTAAATTTCTCGTTTTACATTTTAATTGGATGTCGTTTGATGTAACTCGGTATTTGAACCATAGATATAATTTTTTTAAGTCCAGAAACAGGGCGTTCCACGAACGTATTACGTTTCCTTTTTTAAGGAAATGCGAAAAAAGATAAAAGGAAGACATTCGTATTTTATACATAAAAAATATATATCAAAGAAAAGTACCGAAGAGCATTTTTTAATAAATAATATTTGCTTCTTTTTATGTTAACTCGACATGAAGGGTTTCATTCGAATGGAGTTTGTAACCCCAAATATCGCAGTGTCAAGATCGTAGTTCATAACCTTTAAAGCTGAAGTGAAAATCCAAGAATTCGACTTTTATGAATTCTACCATAATCCTTAACTAATTCTGAAAATTATAAACGATTATTATACAGGGTTACTGGTAATTCCTTTGGAGATGTGATGGGACAGGCGCTAAGAAACAAATTTAACCCTAACATACATTGTGCAAAACTCAATAGTTTTTGAGATATTTCAATTTTTGTGTTTTTCTCAAAAAAGTAGATCTTAATGTCTTTAAAGTTAATTTTAAAAAAATCTACTTGACATTTTCTGAACTTTTTGACTGGATTACTTGTCCCACTCTATGGTCATCTGTTTCGAATGGAAAATATCCGGAAACATTTAGATCATGTGAAAATTTTAAATAAAAACTTATTAAAAATAATTTTTAAAAATCAGCTACGAAAATTACCTATTCGTTTTTCTCAGAAATTATTTTTTTATTTTTGCATAATGTATGTTAGGTTTAATTTGTTTCTTAGCTCCTGTCCCATCACATCTCCAAAGGAATGTATCGAATTACCAGTAACCCTGTATATTACCAAATTGTTGTATTTTCCACCTTTAAGGAACCTTCTCATAGTAATATCATTCAGTACATTAAGTAAATACTTTTCTAAGATTGTACAAAGTCAAATTTTGAAAGCTTTGCTCGTCTCTATGGAAAATATATTGTTAGCAACTGCGTTGTTCTCAAAAGTATTTGAAGACTCTGAAAGGATTGCTTCTAATCATATATAAACCTGTTGGCATCACTGAAAATTTCTGAGCCTTAGTTGAAATGTGTAATAGGAGGTAATTAGATTTATTATTTATAAAGATTTAACAGACAGGTTTAATTTTGGACTTTGCTTTTATTATGCTTTGAATATCGTTTAAATATTAATTTAGATAAGGGTTGATCCAGGGCCCAACATATATGGAATTGGAAAGTTACAATTTTAGTAGCGAGGTCTGCCTTTATCCTTTGTCAGTATAACAATTAAAATTCCAATACCAGAACGATTTCACTATATCTAGATATAAAATGAATTTAATTATTTGTAAAATGAGTTAATACGCAAGTTAATTATTTCTTATAATAATAATATTCAGGGAGGTTTACGATAGCATTATAAAAAAAAGAGAAAACAATAGTGCAAGATAATTACAACTTAAAATTTTCTTCAAATTTAATCGAAACCTTCGAAAGTCAGAACAAAATCTAAGAGTATTATCACGTGCCAAAACTGCACTACGGCATTAAATGGGGGATGATGGAATCCCTTAAGCTCGCGGCTAGACTAAACAGTGGAAAAGGGGAGTTCGAAACGGTAAAAGAACCTTCAATTAAGGGTAGTCGTAATAGGGATGGAGCCACTATGATGTTAAAATCATCCAAAGGTCTAAAAGAAGGAAACCCATCATAGAAGATTCCCTGCACGAGATGTAACTTACCTTGCTGTACTGAAAATTACTTTACTTAACTGCAAAACTCTAAATCTTGTAGGCAGGCTTAACACTTTACACATAAAACTTTAACAAAACCCTGAAACACAAAAGGTGATCGTAAAAGGATGAACACAGTAACAAGGCCAACTAAATTGACAACGAAATATTTAATGAATCAAAAACAAACATGAATACAAGAAATTACACAAACGACAATCAAAAATATTACGTTAAAACAAATTATAAAAATTACACTTACTTTACGGGAAGATAGAATTGAGGGCAGTATATTTACGTTACTTACTGCAAAAATATTCACAAGCTTAGTCCCTCAATTCCAAACAAAGAATATAGGAAAACACAAATAATTAAAGAACAAATTCAATAAGCACCAATAAATTTTACACATGCAACATAACACAAAATAATATCTTAACTTGACATAACTACAATCTGAACACAAAAGAAGGTTACTTGGACACAAAAGTTAACTGATTTGCCACAGGCCCTCAATTTTGCAATGTGAACATTAGATCCGCCCAAGGCGAGGTTCACAAAGCCTGCACCACGTACCACTGGACAAAACAGATAAACTAGATATCGACTATTACTTTACAAGTTGCAAACAAAAATACTAAATACAAAAGGCGGTACTTATTAACTTCAAAACGACTAATTAAACTTGATGAAGGCCTGCCTGCAAGAGGCAACGTGACAATCAAAACTGACGTTAAAAGAACACAAACGAAGAAAGCAGGAGCAGCATAAAGGAGAATGGTTTTTACCTGGCGACTACAACGATAAGCCAGGGAGTGACGTGAAACTGGAAGAGCTAAGATGTATTTCCTTCTAAGACGGGTGCAAAACGACGATAAATCCAATGCTATAGGTTTTCAGAATCCCTCAACGAGGAAATTCTGTAGAACGGCACTCGACAACTATCACTAAACTTCTTACACAAAACTATATCTCTCCGGAGTATATGACATTCTTTTTGTGAATCCGGCCAAGTCGTTACTTGCAATCCTCCCAGAGGATTGCCGATAATAGAAGCCTCCCGGTTTTAATACCCAAGCGACAAACGATAAATTTGCACCACGTCTTAGAAGAAGTACGACATGGTTGGTTAACTATCAGGCACTGCCGAGGGGAACGGAAAAAGAATCGAAAGGACGCCATAGAACGGCTGACGCGGCCCAATGTGCAGGGGCATTCCCCCCGCACCGTATCACGAGAAATTGTACTCGCCGAAACAAAATGACATCATGTCTTGATAAAACACGCGTGAATTGGGCCACCTTGTGATTTCTAACAAAGGAACCTTTTATCAAAATTAAACATACTGAAATGACTTTAAGAATTCGTAGAACTGCAAGGGAAGAACGTGTCAAAAAGCTTGACCTTTCGTGCCCTCCAAACTAAAACGGAATTAACTGTAGCAAGAATAACATAACAAAGCACGAAATTAAAATTACGAAGTACAGGACCGCACTAAAGAATTTACCAATTTATTTAAAAATACTGTAAATATTCCAAAATAACACGGGATTGTAAAATCACGTGACAGTATAAGGGAGGATACTAAAACGAAGAATATTTTAAACAAAAAAAAAAATAGAAAAGTAGACCACAAAAATAAAAGGCTGGGATGGTGAGAATTTTTAATGAGAATAAAACAAAGTGGAAAACCAGCTACTGTTATGAACAACTGGCCAGAGAAGGAAGAAATAAATCGGGGAGAAGATGGATAGACTGTGGAAAAATAAAAATTCTAAACCATAGACATGTTTAGAAAAACCGAAAGATATCAAACAGGGCATGGGCCTGCTAAACCAGCAGTGTTAAGTAAAAAAAAGTTAACATGAATGAATGAAAGGCTAGAACTTGTCATTAGAAGAGAAGAAAGGACCCCAAATTATACAAAGAATAGATATTTGGAGAATGAAAAATAAATTAAAAATAAGAAGAACAAACCAGGCGAAAAGGATGTTTAAAAATGAAGAAAAATATGAAGAATTCTAAAGCATTGGACGAATATTATCAAACAAACAATGGGCTTGCAAGACTTACAGTGCAGTAAAAGCTTGAAGCAAAGTGATCGAACGATGACTAAAATTAAAGGAAAATATCAGAATTTAATGCAAAAGCAGATGTGACTAGGGCAAATGTACAAAAATGGGAAAGTAGCAGAAGCAAAGGTAAATGAGAATGCAAACAAATATATTACGTTGGAAAGTAGAAACCTTTTCCCAAACAACCAAAGACACGGAGTAAGATCATCAAAAAAGACCTGCAATGCAAAAGCTTAATACAAAGAATATTTGAAGAAAAGAAATTCAAAATTAACTAATGTAGCAAAAACGTTCATATAGATTGCCTCGAATAGCACTGCACCAATACGGAAATTTGAAGCTGAAGCAAGGTGACAAGGAACCAAAAGATATAGTAACACAAAAAATGTTTGCATCAATAAATTAGAAGATAAATGGATCAGGGCATTTAGAAATGTTAGGCATACAAAATCAAAATAGCTAGAATAATTTATGGAAATAAAAGAAGCAATTGAGGCTATAAGCATAGGCAGCAGAAAAAAAAAGTCAGAAAGGAGATAAATAGACTGTATAGCATAGAAACTTGCGAAAATGAAAACTTGAAATCGAAGCAAAGTGACAAGAAACCGCAAGGCATGGAGTAACATCATCAAATCAGCCGTGAGCTTACAAACTTTGCAGTGCTCAGAAGCAAAGCTTAACATAAAAAATGTGTGAATAAATAAATTAGAAGATGAATGGATTAATCAGGGCATTCGGGAGTTTTAGGCAAAGAAAGTCAAAATGATTCGATCTTTCATAGAAATGAAAGAAGAAAGAGAACCAATTGATGTTATAAGAATGGACGGTGGAATAAGAAGAAAATACTGAAAAATAAGATGAATATATCGTGTAGATTAGCACTTTGCCAAAATGAAAATCTGAAATTGAAGCAAGGTGATGAGGAACCAAAAGACATAGAGTAACATCATTAAATCAGCCGTGGATTTACAAGTCTGTGACGCTAAGGAAAAAAGGTTAACATGAAAAATATTTGAATAAACAAATTAGAATATGAATGTATCAGGATATACAGGAATTTTAAACAAAGAAAATCAAAATGGTTAGAGTTAGAATTGTTCATGGAAATAAAAGATGATGCTATAGGAATTAACAGTGGAAGAAGAGAAAAGTATTAAGAAAGAAGATGAATAGACTGTTCACACTGGAACCTTATCAAAATTGAAATTCGAAATTGAAGCAACGTGACAAGAAACCAAAAGACAAAGAATAACGTCATGAAACAAGCAGTGCTGTGCTTGTTGGTTTACAAGCAATGATTGCAAAACTGAATCTATTTAAAACTTTACACCTTTATAGTAAATAAGTTCTTGTTACAAACTCTAATTTTTTCTATAGCAACTCCAAAGTAGCAGATGAGATGGCAGATTATAACAAAACAAAATTTAAAATAATTATTAAGTAAATGGTAATTATAAACAATCAGCGCAAAATTACATGTTCAACAAGGCAAAAAAGTAGCAGATTCATTGCCTTAGCTGGTTTTATGGCCTGGCCTGTGAAACGTCAGCCGCAACAGTAAATATGCTTTTTTGCCTTGTGAAACAAATAATTATTTAGTAACATTGATTTTCCAGCATCAAACCTTAAAAGACTATTAAGGATGTGGATAAAACAAGAATTACGCGACTTTAAAAGTGTTTATTCTTTAATGTAATCCCAAAAGGTTGATGTACAACCATAACTTCTAACCATTTACAAACTGTACAACCTCACATTTTAAACTAAATTAACTACATAACCAAAATAAGTAAAGTTGCATGTAAAGGTAACAATCTTGATCTTGCGTCATTAGTAATAGTTTAGTAGGTTCCCCTAAGACTTTGTTATGCTTAAGATAGACGTACAAGCATTGCTAATGGCATAACTCTGCAGAACTTGCACTTCGCGAGCGTTCCGCGGAGTTTGCGAAACGTCTAAGCTGCCAAGGGTGTAAACGTGTTTTAGAAGTAGAAGACTAAACATATCAAGCTTTAATGGGGACGTCGGCAGACGTTCGCGAGCTCAAATTGACAATTATTTGTTCATGGGGTTATTGAATTCTTAACTCCTACGCCTCCAAAGATAACGTTTTGCGTATTATTTGAGTAAAGTGGAATCTTACAGCTTCGCTTCTTTTATTGTTTTAGGAAGTTTCTTATTTTATTTTACTGGTGATTTGTTTGTGTGTAACAACTTGAAAGGGAAATTGAATAAAACAAAGGTTAAGTAGACTGCTTCAACTAAACATTGAAGAATTTCGTTCTAAAAACAGTTATTTAACAAAACACTGATTCGTTAGAATTAATTTTGAAAAAATTAATATTTTAAGCGGTGGTTGTTTTGATCTTTATTTTTATGTACTTTAACTTCAAAGAAAGCAGAATTATTTGAGATGCGCTTGGAAAAAAGGCTTCTAATTTTAGAAAACAAAAACAAGCTTTTATCAGCTTTTGTTAACCCAAAAGTCATCAAAGGTGGCATTGCTGACAATTTAGGAAAAATGTGTATGTGCGAATAAATGAAAACATGTTTGTGTTTACTCAACCTTTAGTATATATAAAAAAAAATAAGTCAAATGCTACTTTAAATGATGATAAAACTCGGTCGAATGATAAAATTCGAGGAGCATCACAAAAATTATTGTTTGTCACGCGTTATCAACGTATTATAAAACGTAAAACCAGCAAGGACCACAATAATGCTTTATATTAAAGCAGGAGGCTTGCTTTGACAAAGAACCGACGCTGTTCTTTTCTCAGCCTAATGAATGTAATGAAGCAGAATTATTTAAATATCATTTAACAGCATTTCCTTAAGAAAGTAAATTATTAACATTCAATACGTTAATATTTAGTATGACTGATATAAAAAGGTGACGCAACGTTTGTTTAAAATAGGATGTTGTTAAATGTTAGATGTAGATCTGGCTTGAGGGACCAATGTCCGATAATATCAAATTATTTTTGATATTAATAAATGTTAATTATTTGTTGGTAATTATGCTTGATGTTTTTTTTATTTTATACAACGACAGTATCTAAGTAAAAATAATAATTACAATGTTTTGTTTTTCTTAACTACAAAATAATCGCTAGATTTTTAAGGTATAATCGTAGGTGAGTGGAAGGGTAACATAACACTCAACATACCGGCCCTCAGTGAAAGGTGCAAAGCTTTCACTTAGGTGAGAAATGTCAGTTGGTAATTAAAAATAAGATAATCAATTAACTTATAAGTAAAAATGAAGTAACAGAGTTTATGAATTATAATAGAATACGAAATTTAAATTAATCACTATCAGTTTGTTCAATTGGCAAAACGCAAATTTTAACTGCTGGTCTTTTAATTATTCCATGTTTAGTTTTTAGTGTAACTGCGCGCACAATTCCATCTTTTCCCGGATGAACCTCTAAGATCCGCGCTAATAACCAATGTAATGGTGGTAGTTCATCCTTTAAGACGACGAGGGTGTTGGGAACTAAAGGGTGATTGTTAGGCGTTTGCTGCCATTTAGTTCTTTGTTGTAGCTGGTGCAGGTACTCTTGAGACCATCTCTTCCAGAAATGCTGATTTAGTTGTTGAATTCTTTGCCATCTTGAAAGTCTGTTTATACTAATAGCGGTGATGTCTGGCTCCAAAGGGGCAACAAGTGAGTCTCCAATAAGAAAATGACTCGGGGATAGAAAGGTTAGGTCATTGGGGTTGTTGGAAATAGGAGTAAGAGGACGTGAATTTAAACATGCTTCTATTTGAGTTAATAAAGTGTACATTTCGTCGTATGTTAATGACGTATTCCCAATTTGCCTTTTTAAATGATATTTAACTGATTTGATTCCTGCTTCCCATAAACCGCCAAAATGTGGTGAGTGAGGTGGAATGAAATGCCATGTTATTTTATCCATTGTTAATGTATTAAGAACCTTTGATTTAAAAAGATCTGAAGAAAATAAATGATTAAGATCTTTATTAAGTTCTTTGTTCGCGCCGACAAATGTAGTCGCATTATCAGAATAAATATGAGAACTTTTTCCTCTTCGAGACATAAACCTTTTTAAAGCGCTTAAAAATGCTTCTGCAGTCAAATCGCAGACTAATTCTATATGCACCGCCTTCGTGGCAAAGCAGATAAATAGTACAATATATGATTTTGTTAATCTTTTACTACGACCATATCCGGATTTTATATGAATTGGACCCGCATAATCTACCCCTGACTGTATAAAAGGACGTGCAGGTTCAACTCGCCTTTGTGGTAAATTACCCATCATTGGTGGTATGGTATTGGTTGGCATTGCACGAAAACATTTAATGCATTTGTGTATAAATTTTCGAACAATGCTGCGCCCGGAAATGGGCCAATAATTTTGACGTAGATGGGCTAGAGTGGCTTGAGGTCCACTATGCAAATGCTTAATATGGGTGAATTCAATAATTAACTTAGTAACATGACTACATGAAGGTAGAATTATTTGATGTTTTTGATTATAACTTAATTCTGAATTTTGTAACCGACCTCCTACTCTTAATACACCATCCTTATCTAAGAATGGTTGTAAAGGTAATAATTTACTTGTTTTTGAAATTTGTTTGTTTGCTTGTATCATTTCGCCAAAGAATTTGTTGATATTGTTTGTGGGATGCATGTATATTAACTTGTCGGTACATTTTAATTACATCTCCCGTACAAACATATTTGTAAGTTCGGAATCTAATTAAAATAGTAAATAAGTCGTGTTGTATAGTGGGTCCTACAATTAAATTATCATTAAGAGAAACGCCCGATGATGATTTACATGATGCATCGAAAACTACCCGAAGTTTTGTAGTTCGACTAGAATTTTTAATAACCGGATGATGCGGCAAAAAGAAACTTTGACTGCATTGTTGATCGGTTTGATTTGTAGTGACTAACTCCATATGACCCAAAGTAATATATTCGTTCATAAAATTGTTATATGACAAACGTAAATTAGAATCCTTATTTAATCTTCTTTCTAAAGATAATAATCTCCTGAGTGCATTTTCTCTAGAATTTCCCAAAGGTTTCAGATTTGTTTTAAATGGAAGTTTGACTACAAATCGTCCATCTGAATTTTCTGAATAATTTTCTTGGAAATGTTGTTCGCAAAGTGTTTCTTTCTTTGAGAAAATTTGAATGTCTGGAAATTCTTCAATATTCCAAAATTTAGATAATTTATTTTCGAGAGTACGTATTGAAAGATTACATGCCATTGCCTTTAGTGGTTTGTTAAGATTTATTTGTCCTCCTATGATCCATCCTAAGAGAGTTTTTTGAAGAAATGGTTGATTGTATGGCAACTTAATCTGCTCAGTACATAACATTTCCCAAAAGAGCTCTGCGCCTAACAGCAAATCTATCTTCCCAGAAACATTAAAGGATGGGTCTGCTAATTTTATATTCGATGGAATGGCTAATTGTGTAAATGGAAATGTAGTTAACGGTAGATTATCTGTAATTTTATCTATTATTAAGCATGAGACCTTTGCTGTATAAGAGGTAAATTGCGATTGTATGGTAACTTTTACACTTTTAGTAATATTAGTTACCGCATGTGTTATTCCAGATATTGTGCAATTGGTAATAGTGGTAGGTAAATACAATTTATCACATAAAGATTTACAAATAAAGTTTGATTGGGACCCTGAATCTAGAAGTACCCTGCAAGAATGACTATTACCGTGCATATCATAAATGTTCACAATTGCTGTAGACAATAATACTTGAGATAGTTGTAATGTTTGATTGCAATAAGTAGCTGCGGATGATATTGATGTTGCCGGCACAACTGTTGATGTTGATTGTAATTCGCTTCCGATATTAGGTTGCGCTACTTTATAATCCATGTGCAATAACGAATGATGCTTCCTTCTACAGAATTTACAATAAAACTTAGAACGACAATTGATAGTTTGATGATTATTTTTTAGGCAATTTACACAAAGTTTAAAGGTTTTGATTTTGTTAAATCTATCTTCAGCAGATAATTTTAAAAATTCAGGACATTGATATATTTGATGTGTTTGCTTGCAAATATGACATGTTTGGGAATTCGTTGATACGTGAGAGGACGAATAGACGTAATTTTTGGATGATGTCATTTTGCTGACATTATTGGGATTTGTTGATTGTTTATTGTTTGAATTAGATTTATTAACTAATGATTCAAGTTGTAAACATCTGTCGCTTAAGAAATCTGTTAGATTACATATAGTGGGAAGTTCAATTTTTGATTTTGAAGACTGCCAAGCGTTATCGGTTGAATAATCAAATTTTAATGTAACTAAATGGATTATTAGTGAATCCCACTTAGATTCAGATGTTAATTCTAGTGCGTTAAGAGCTCCTAACTGATTGTTTGTTATATTTAGCAATTGCCTTAACGAACTAGCTGAATTTTTTGTTACTTGTGGTAAATTACATAATGATTCTAAGTGATTTTTTATTATTAAACCTTTATTTTCGTATCGTTTTTTCAGTAACTGCCATGCAGCCTCATAATTTTTGGCCGACATGCCTAAGGAAGCAATTACATCAGCTGCTTCGTTAACCAAACATGATTTTAAATAATGAAATTTCTGAATATCGTTTAATTCTACCTTTTCATGTATCATGGTCTTAAATGTATCATAAAATGCCAGCCATTCATTATATTGACCACTAAATGATGGTAACTTTATTGTTGGAAGTTTAACTGACACATCCAATCTGTCAATGTGATTAACGGTAACGGAATTATTGTCAGGATTTGAATTTGAGCATTCTTTATTGTCTGAGATACGCCTTTGAACGGTTGCAACTAATTTGAAATAATGATTTTCAAATTCAACGCGTTCTGCATTATGGTCAACAGAGTCGTCAAGATCTTCAATTTTGCTCTGAATGATCTCATAATCTTCCCATGTGGGTTCGAATTTTGATAACCTTAATTGTAATTCTATTGAATCGTATTCTTGATCTAGGTTGTCAACAAAATTCCTAAATTTTGTGACACGTGTCTTAATTTGACTTCGTTTTTTAATTAAAGATCTTAACTCATTCTGTTGTTCCATTCTAAATGTTTTAAAATTTGATTTTATGCAATGTATAATATAAGTTTTAAAGTTTTAAATGATTTAGTTAAATTTAATTATTAAATATTTGAAATGTACACTGTTATAACTGAAGCGAACTGAAGAAATATAAGTATATTGGAGACTCACTTTACCCTTCCGTAAAATTGATGGCTGAATAATCTTGATTTGATGATTAATGCAGCGCTGAAGGTGTAATATGATAACTCGCTGATCTCGCTGTCAGTATTCGGCTCGTCGAAGGACCAATGTTAAATGTTAGATGTAGATCTGGCTTGAGGGACCAATGTCCGATAATATCAAATTATTTTTGATATTAATAAATGTTAATTATTTGTTGGTAATTATGCTTGATGTTTTTTTTATTTTATACAACGACAGTATCTAAGTAAAAATAATAATTACAATGTTTTGTTTTTCTTAACTACAAAATAATCGCTAGATTTTTAAGGTATAATCGTAGGTGAGTGGAAGGGTAACATAACACTCAACAGATGTTATTGAAATGTTTATCAAATAGACATGCACCTGCAAAAGATGTGTCATGTAAACAACTTGTTATTTTAATCTTAATGTCTTTAGATAATAATATGAATAATACACTTCTATGCCAACACCTGCATTTAGATAACGAGAAAGGCGATGATTAATGTTTATATGAAACAATAATTACAAATGAATTATATAAATAGTTTGAACACATGTTACGAACAAAATCGTATAAATACATGAGATTCATTTCTAGTAATACAGTCTTGAATAAGAGGTCTTACGACGATGACTGAATTGTATTCAGACGAGAGACTCTTTGTTAGAATGGTTTGTAAAGATGTATTATTCATGTAAGTAGATAAGTAATGTTAATATTTTTGTGTATTGCCTAAGTCTATCAGGCTTAGAACTTATTAAGTGTTTGGGATTTCATATTTGTAGACCAGTATAAATAATGTTTGTATGTAAAAGTATTACAATATATTTGATGTTAGTTTTGATCGAGTATTATTAAATGAAACTTCTCGCAAAGCCAAGCCTTAACATACGTAACTGAAGGGGCCTAAGACTCTACCATCATAATCAATAAAGGAACAGAACCACTTCGTTACATTTGGTGGAGATGCCGTTTCGACCCGTGCAGGTACAATTTTGAATTGTGCTTGAAATTAAAATTTTGAATTTTTTGAAAAAAAATTTTTTTTTGTTTTGTCATTTTTTTTATGTTTTTAAGCTCTTTTAAAACTTTTTTCTGAATTTATTTAACTGTTCAAACAGTTACTGGGTTAATTATCTACAATATGATCCAAACCGTTAGTTTTTGCTATTACTTATTTTTGTAAAATGAATTTGGTTGTCTCGCGTTTGTGAAATAAAAACTATAGTTGATAAACTTAGAATTCGAAATAAAATAAATATTTCAAACTTGAAATTAATAAAAAATTATAAAGATATAGTTCGAAATTTACAAGATCTTAAATTTTCGAGTTATCGTCTTGATGAAATTCAAGAGATTTCAAAAAGTTTGGAACATGAGTTGAATACTAAATTGGTGGTAAATCACCATTCATATTTTATTGCCACTGTTGCAGTCATTTTGGCCTTATTGATTTTTTATTTTATAGTTCGGAAATTACTTTCTATGAAATGGAATTTTAAATCATACAATTTTCAAAATCCTACGAAAACAAATTGGCATTTTCAAGAGACAGAACGCCAACCGCAAACGGAAACATTATAAACTACTGATTGAAGAGTTTCGAAAGTTTGGGACACAGTACATAAATTGTTTTGTACTTTTATTACTTCTATACCTTGTAAACTTGCCTCAAATTTCCAAACAGTTTTTCGAAGTAGTTTATCTTCGCTAAAATAAACACAGATCTCTGATGTAACTTTCTACCTAAGTACCTACATTAATTTATAGTAGCGTACATAGTTGTTGCTTTTTACAGAGAAACTGATTGTTGAAATAATATTAACTGATATTTTTATTTTTTTTTATACTTTACTTGATTAACTAATATACTAATTTGAATATACCATTTTCGATTTTGTTAGATCTTAGATATTTTATATACTAACATTTATTTATTTTTTAAACTCAAATGTATATCTACCTTAAAAATGCAACAGCCAAAGAGCGTCACTACTTTCCATCCGCATCGTGAGAATATGGGAATCACAACTATCAATTGAAGTTCCTTGCACAAATATGCAACGATGATTAAACATTTAATACAAAGATGAAGAAGATGCAGAAAAGTTTTAGAATTGTTCTGTAAGACTTACACTTATCGTGTAATCTTCAGCTTTCTAGTAGTGGAATATGTAGCACTTCAAAGCATATTCTACCTGTGTGAATATAACTAAACACACTTTGCTATTACAATCAAGGCAGGTGTTTTGAAACAAGATGGTGTACGAAGGACGAGGTTTAACTTCTCTATGGAGAACCTGAAATTCAGTCAACATCGTCAACTACGTACGAAATCATTAACACGAATTGGAACAGTAGAGGAAGGAATATATATGTTATATATTCATTTACCAATCTTTGTATTTACATGGTTATCACAATCACGTTAAAAATAGATGAATTGTAGTTTACTTGCCTAGCTGAAGGACAAATAGTCGAATTATCCGATGGAAGTGGAACTGAATAAGAAGACTCCGTGAAATCATCACTAAGAAATACCATTTCAACAAAAGCAAATGCATTTTTAAGGGTAACGTTTGTAACATTTGTAATTTTTATATAACCATATTGTTTTTATAGTATTTATTTTATAGAAAATAACTAACATTGAACTAATTGATTTTTTTGCAACACTTTTGTGTATCAGTCTTAGATCTTCATTCTTTTCTAAATTTTGAGGACAAAATTACTGGAGAAGGGGAATATGTAATGAAGCAGAATTATTTAAATATCATTTAACAGCATTTCCTTAAGAAAGTAAATTATTAACATTCAATACGTTAATATTTAGTATGACTGATATAAAAAGGTGACGCAACGTTTGTTTAAAATAGGATGTTATTGAAATGTTTATCAAATAGACATGCACCTGCAAAAGATGTGTCATGTAAACAACTTGTTATTTTAATCTTAATGTCTTTAGATAATAATATGAATAATACACTTCTATGCCAACACCTGCATTTAGATAACGAGAAAGGCGATGATTAATGTTTATATGAAACAATAATTACAAATGAATTATATAAATAGTTTGAACACATGTTACGAACAAAATCGTATAAATACATGAGATTCATTTCTAGTAATACAGTCTTGAATAAGAGGTCTTACGACGATGACTGAATTGTATTCAGACGAGAGACTCTTTGTTAGAATGGTTTGTAAAGATGTATTATTCATGTAAGTAGATAAGTAATGTTAATATTTTTGTGTATTGCCTAAGTCTATCAGGCTTAGAACTTATTAAGTGTTTGGGATTTCATATTTGTAGACCAGTATAAATAATGTTTGTATGTAAAAGTATTACAATATATTTGATGTTAGTTTTGATCGAGTATTATTAAATGAAACTTCTCGCAAAGCCAAGCCTTAACATACGTAACTGAAGGGGCCTAAGACTCTACCATCATAATCAATAAAGGAACAGAACCACTTCGTTACAATATAAAAGGCTAAGTATTGATCTTTTCTTTCGTCTGCTTTCTAACGGTATGAAAAATGTTTTTTCGAGTATCGATATCTATACAATACATTTCGGACAAGTTTACCTAAGTATGAATGTGGGTGCAAAACTATTAATCTTTCTTTCAGACGTAGCTAATATTTACTAAATGGTGCTTGGATAAATAAATATTATTTAAACTGATTTATCAACCTTTTTTTTGTTAAAAGACTTAAAAAAGAAATTCTTCGTGAATGTTAATTAAATTATTCTTTGGTAAATTTTGACAGTTTAAAGAGTTTTGACAAAATAGTTAAACATACAAATTTCAGGATTTGAAAGTCCTGCTTCAAAATTAAATTTCAATTTTAAATACGGTGTGCATTGCTATAATCTAAATCTCCAGTGGGTAAATACTTTGCTAGAAGTTCAAGCGATTACATCAAGTTACAAATAGCCTTTAAAGCTGCACTGTCTAAAATTTCTAAATTTATTTTTATAACCCCTGCTGCTACATATTTGTTTTCCTATTCCGCTGCAAAATACCCTGTTCTACTGGATTTTTGTAATAAAACTATTTTTAAGTAAGTACAACATACGTGTGGCGTTTATACCTAAATCATGGCGTAAATCATACACCCAGGCATAATCCTTTCGGTTTATCAGTCTGATCTTTTCTCCCAAAACTTTTGGAGAGGTTAATAGATAGGTAGGTATATAAGGGAGGAAGTACTGAGCGTCCATCCGCTCAGTGCACTCCAGTATGCCTATCAGTCAGGAAAATCTTGCGCGCGCAAAGGGGAAAATACGGTGAGAAGTAAGACGTTACGATCGGTGTATTTCTGGACATAGAGGGAGAGTTAATTAACACATCGCTGGATGGATTGGACGTTGGACGTGCTGTCAGAAATAGAGGTGTGGAACACCAACATGTTTAAACATAGAAAAATATGTGCTTCTTTGAATGACCAAACTGTGGGAGTGCAAGCCGCACGGGGATGCCCCCAGGGGGGAGACTTTACCCCTATTGTATTCCCTTGTTGTGGATGATGCCCCCCATATGACTAAATGAAGAATAAAACGATTGGATATGCAGATGATAGAACGGTACTGATCCCCGGCAAATTCGGAGGCGATATCTCAAACCTCTTGCAGAGGGCTTTCAACTTTGTTAAGAATTGGTGTAGAGGGGAAGGTTATCGGTCAATCCGACTAAGACCACTGTAGCACCATTCATAAGTTAAATATCTGAGAGTCATTCTGGATAGCAAGTTAACCTTTAAATCCCATTCGCAGAGGAGAACGAACAAAGCTATGGGCTTGTAGACGTATGTTCGGAAAGAACTGAGGATTATCTCCCAAAATGATCATCTATTGGATACATATTACAATGATGATACCCATAATAGTATACGCAGCTGGCCGAGGACACTAGTCAAAGATTGCTGACTCAAATTAGGCAAGGTGCAACTTTAGAAACCCTTTGGATTTGCCCCTTCTTTATCTAATGGTCAAGTTGAGGGCATTAAGTGGGGGTATACAGGTTTAAATTAAACTCTCCTGAGGTTAATAATGGGAATGGGTATCTTTCTTCTTCTTGAAGTACCATGACCGTTAGCGATCGTTGGTTATCATGCTGGCTACCGTATTCACTATCATGGTCTTATTAACAGCTGCTCGGAACAATTGGGTTGTGGTTTTTCCAAACCATTGCCGTAGGTTCTTTAACCAGGATGTTCTTCTCCTGCCCGGGCCACGCTTGCTAGGGATTTTTCCTTGTATTATTAAGTGTAGGATTTCATATTTTTCGGGGTGTCTCATTATGTGGCCAAAATATTCTAGCTTGCGTCGCTTTACAGTTTTTACAATTTCTAGGCCTTTATTAATTCTGACCAGAGCATCGTTATTTGTAACTCTGTCTATGCAGCTAATCTTCAGCACTCTCCTATACACCCTCATCTCGAAAGCTTCCAGTCGTTTAAGCAAAGTTTCTGCAAATGTCCATGCCTCCACACCATACAGTAGGACTGGAAATACATAACAACGTACCATTCTTTTTCGAAGACTCAAGTTTAGATCATGGCTATTTAAAACGCTTTTTATTCTTATAAAGGCTGCTCGTGCTTGTTCTATTCGGCTTTTGATTTCATTCGATGGATCCCAATTTTCATTAATATTACTGCCTAGATATGTAAGTTTATTTACTCTCTCCAGAGCTTTGTTGTTACTTACGATGCCATTGTCCTGCACATCATTCTGCTTGCTGATAATCATGTACTTGGTTTTATTGATATTCAATTTCACTTCATATAGTTCACATTCATTGGTTATTCGATCCATCTGAAGATCTTCGTTGGAATTGGCTATGACTAGGGTGTCATCAGCATAACGTATGTTGTTTACAGCCATACCATTAATGTTGATTGCATCTGTGAGCGCTTCGTTGAATATCTCTTCCGAATATAAATTGAACAGCTGTGGAGACAAAATGCAGCCTTGTCTTACGCCTTTCATAATATTTACTTCTTCTGACATTTGTTGTTCCCATCTGACCCTTGCTGTTTGGTGCCAGTATAAATTGGCAATTATTCGTCTATCTTTGTCATCAATTCCAGCTGCTTTTAAAACCTGCATCATTTTATTGTGGAGTACTTTGTCGAAGGCTTTTTCGAAGTCAATCGAGCATAAAGGGTATCTTACCATCCTAAATGAAATCGATAAACACCCTACACTTAGTATGGTGCCAAATAGGAGCTAAAAGACGTACACCAGCAGAACATTTAGAATTAATTATAATTCCTACTAGGGAAGACTGGCTACGTAAGCAAACCAGTGGAGTTTAACGGACTGGCATTTTACACACATGGCCCCAAAACTTTACGAGGAACTGGAGCTGGAATAAGTACGGACCAGGATGCAGAATATCTGTTAATCACGGGACTTATGTCACAATATTTCAAGCAAAAATTAATGCTATATTAACCTGTGTGCAGGAATTACTACAGAGAGATTACAGTAGTAAGGGAATCTTTATAGCGGTTGGCAGTCAGACTGTCTTGAGGGCGTTAAGAAACTAGCATGGGTACCTGGGCACTCGAAAATCATAGGAAACCAGGAAGCCAACCGTCTATTAGAGCACCGGAATCGACCTGTGGAATTTCATCTGAAGTTATAAAGCAGGAGGTTAAAACGTTGCTTAAGTAATGGCACTAGACACACTGTAAGGCAGGGGTGCTCAAACAGTCGATCGGGGAAGGTTTTCAAGTCGATCCCGTAAATAATTTAATGCGCACTTACGTTACTGTAACTGTAACTTTCTACTCAAATATCTCGGTTTAGAGGGACTGCACTGTAGAAAACTTATAGCTATTATAATATCTATGTATATGTGATTCGTCTGTGCAATTAAAAAATGCCTACCATTTATAAACCTTATATTTTTTCCCCTACCTAGTCGATCGCTTGCCGCCTAATACTTTTACGGTAGATCGCCGATAGTGTAAGTCTGAGCACCCCTGCTGTAAGGAAACTCCTAGACAAAGGCAGTCAAAAGTCTTTCTAGAGGGCCCTTCGGAAAAATTAACTTACTTAGTAAGAAAAATATCAGACTATTGACGGGTGTAATTACGGCTCACTATCAATCAAATAAACTATACTCAATCAGAGAAGAACCAACGTGTAGAGGGTGTGGAGGAGGAACAAACTGTTCTCCATCTACTATGCCACTGCAACGGTTTTGTGGGTAGTAGGCGTAACATTCTTGGGGTTGAAAAACTGACCGAAGAAGAGGTAAGGTCGGTACATTTAACGAAAATTCTTGACTTCATTAAAGACACAGATATCCTCTAAATGTCTCACTGATCTGGAGGGTACAATAGGCCTTATTGGTCGCAGTACAGGTAGTAGAACGAGAACACCTGTAAGAGAATGAATACTAATAAAAAAGTACAACTTATTTGAATTCTGATGAAGCTTCAAGTTTTTTTTAACTGAAAAAAATGCTTTCACCCATGATATATTGATTACAGATCAATATCGCATCTGATTGACGAAAGACGAAGGTACGGATGAATCTGTCGATATTTTTTTTAAATATTACTGATTAGCTTCCTTCCTAGTGAAGGTTAAGCTAAAAATTACCGAAATTTGTTAATTTTAGGACAAACTTTAAGAGTAGTTTGAAATGTATTGAACGTCTTTTCTGTAAGAAAAAAATTAAATAATGTAACCGAAACCCAGGGATTTAGGATTTCGTATTTTTGTTCCTTGTTTTGCTTTCCGAGGATTTTCTGATTTTCATTCAAGGGTAAACGTAAATCTATCAAAAATCCCATGTTTTTCTGTTCTGTTTACATAATCAGCTTCTGTTTGTAAGGTCCGGTTGAAAAAAAAAGGGTAAAGGTTGGAAGTTTATGTGAAGCTTGTATTTGATTTTATTTATCCTTTAGCTGGTCAACAATTGATTTTTAAAAATTAAAAATATTTGTTAAGGTTTTTACTGAATAAGCAAGTTAAAATAAGGATGAGTTCCAAGGAGAATTTTTATAAAATTTGTCGGCATAGGAGTAAAAATTAATAAAAAAGTTAAAGCCTGTCAATGCAACGTTTCGTTAGTAAATCAAAAGATACGAGAATTACCGTCCTGGGAAATATTCGGAACAGTAACCACAACGTTATTGCAAATCGATTATTTAGACCTACAATAGAAGTGGGTAACTGATATGCAAACGTTTCTCAATTTATGTAAAACCGTTGATTGGTATGTCAACGATAAAATTCTTATTTATAGGTTAACTAACTGAATTTACTTATTGATATTATTAAACAAGTAAAGGCTTCATTTTGTACATGTCGCCACACATTTTATTGTCTGGCAAATCTGATAATTAAAAGTAAATTCTCAAAGGAGCAAAAATAAAGTGTTTTTAAAAGTTCATTGTCTTTGTGTTTTACGACCTGTGTAATTCTGTCTTATAATTAAGCGTCTAGACTCGTAATGTTAACCATTACATCAGTTTTCCACAAAACTCGTACTTCAACTCAAAAGGGATTATCTTTTGTGCAACCAATTTCGAAAAGCGCAACCACCAATTCTCTAGCAAGTTCCATTAACTGAATAAATATATTGTTTCGTTCCGTTGAGCTAAAACACATTACTTCCATCAAGAACTCTGCTAGAAATGTTAGGAATATTAACTAAATAGGTATTCATTTAAATGAGGAATTTTTCATTTCAATCGGTTGTTTTCCAATTGGAATTGGGGTATTTAATTACGAAACAGTCACCGTAAAATCGATTGTTATGGAAGTTCAAAGTATATTTGTACAATTTAATCATTCAAAGCAGGTAATTAATATTAATTAAATCCATTTATCTGTTGATAATTCTTAATTAACGGCTCGAATGAGTCATTCCAAAGTATTAACTGATTTATTATAAAATATTTAGGTTATATTAAATTCGTTGGGTGGCATTTAAATAATTATTTTAAATTAGTGACTCCTTCAATTTCGGAATTATTCTTTAAATCAATTTGAATTTTTCTAATGTCTTAGGAATTTTTGAAAACTTTTAGGGAACCAAAAAAATATAAAACATCTTTCAGTGTAAACAAATAAATTAGCCCCAATTTGCAAGTATGCTTGTTAATAAAATACGTAACAGGTTTGTGCAATAAATTTTATAAATCTGGAACAAAATAAAAAATTCCAAGCACGCGGAAGTAGATAATTTGTAGGTATATAAAAACTGACCTATCTTTAGTTAAAAATAAATCCTAAGCCCGTAGCGTAATTTTTTACTTTGTGAACCTAAAATTCCACGGTTTGTGTCCGGTAAAATTGGCTCGAAAATTTAATTAAGAAAATCTGGAACAGTTCCAGCACTTGCCTAGCGTTTTATCCGTTTTTCTGTGCAATTATTAACATAAATAAAATTAAAATTTTATTACAAATTTTTGTAGCGTTATGCTATTATTTAAACAATGACGAATTCTACTGTTGCGAAATTTTGGGAATATTTGGCACGTTTCCAAAACTTTGAACTTTGTTTTTTTAGGAATAATCCAAATATACAGTCGCTAGTAACACACTTTTAGATACTTAATGAAATTTTACAGCTGTAGTGAGCGTATTGCAAAAATAACCGAATTTTTGCACGTGGAATGAATTTTATTTATGTTTGCTGGAAAAGTAGATCAGAAGTTATTAAATTCTTAAAAATTACTTCCTGTACATTTACTTTTACAACTTAAAGACGTAAAAGCAAGATTTATGAAACGACTTTTGTTATGACAGCAAAGTATATTTTTCTACATTTTTCTTTAATTGAAAATAAAAGCGAGCGATAATTCTTTAGTTGCTAGTCAACAATACTAGGTAGATAGACGTCAAAAACCCGGTAATAACTGAAAATTTGTCTATGTAAAGTTATGATGCTTGAAATGGGCTATGAATGAAGACACAGTAATTTTCAGCTGTTAAAGAATGACGTCATAATGTATGCTCTTGAGACTAACGACACACTTAACTAATTACGAGTACTTGAGGGTTATATCAGGCTGTATAAACCTACAAAATTAACTTAAAACAAGTAGTTAGTAAATCATCCAACTGTTTTTGGCTTAAACACAAAGAATTCTTAAAGCTCTGCTGTTTATTATTAGAATTTAATTTAATTTAAACATTTTCAGTGTTCTAAAAATAGCAGCAAAACTTTATTTTAAGAATTCTGTATTGGTATAAAAATAAAATAAAAATAGGGTAAAACCAGAGAGATAAATTTAGAAGAGCAAGTTATAATCCATCATCCCAAATGATAACCACGAAACGGCTTTGCTGAACAAGTAGAAACTTTTTAAGTAAATTCGCTTCTTCCTACAACTGTTCCATAAAGTTTCTAATCAGTAATACCTTGGGAGGAATGGTGAATCTATCTCTGAAGCTACAGGAAATAACATTTTACTTAACTAAAAAGATTCTTTTGGATGAAGACAAATATAACAAAAAAATTCTGTTAACAATAAGCTGGGGCTATTTAATTAAATTCAGAAGGCATTTTATTTGATTTTAGGAATTTAGGGTGTGATAATGAATAAGTTTAATGCAATTTCTTTAGGTTGTTTTTGACAATTTTCATGAAGTATTCGAAATATGATGAATTGATTAGATCCATCTCAAAACTGAGAATTGGGAAAAGATAAAGTTCTGTCATTTATTCATATTGTAGTTGTAATGGCTTATAAAAACTTTTCGACATTTTGGTATGAAATGCAAGATTGACATTTAAAAATAACCCACACAAAACATATTTAACGAAGCGGAGCTAAATTGGAGCGATCAGTGTTACACCATGCATTTATCATTCGTATAAAAATAAACAAAAATGTTATAATTTAAAAAGAAGTGTGTGATTATTTTTGAATCTTTTGATTTTATTACCTTGTTTTACGTATTAGATTTAATTACTTTAGAATTTCTTGGACAAAAACATTTTTGGAGTGAAGTGAAGAAGTTATTTATAATATATTTACCATCGTTTTAGTCCATAGTAAGCCCTGGTGTTAATCTATTATGTTGGTATTTAAAACTTGAAGATTGAATGTTTGGTTATATAAAAAAAATTCCTGCTCATAACTATTGCTTGTTGGAACTGTTCTAACTTGAACAATAAGATTGACAACCGGCAACTTTGGTTCTGTCGTAAATCATAACCTTCAAGTTGATTTAAAGAATTGTGAATACATTATATGCATAACTACCAGCAAGGGCGGATTCAGGGGGGGGGGAAGGTTGACCGGCCATTGTTTTCTTCTTGTCTATCCTCTTCTGCGTCTTATTCTTTTTCTGCTTCTTCTTATTCATTTGTTCGTTTTCTTTCCCTTCTTCGTTTTTGTATATTATTCCTCCTTCTCCTCTTCTTCTTCTCCATTAAAGTGTCTTATTTTCTATTGATAACTTTCTTAAAAGAGGCCAATTTTTCATTTTAGTTCAGTTCCTATATTTGAAGTTATTCGAAGTAATTACGGTTTTTCAGGCATTTTTTTGCCAATTAAATGAATATCGACTACCACTTCCACAAACTATCCAAGTTATATAAATTTGTAATGTGTTGACTTTTTATATTTATGTATTTGAAATATTCTTTTTATATGTGTATAATAAATATGTATGTCTTAGTTACTAAGGATCAGTGCGGATTGAATCTGTAGCATAAATGAAGCCGGTTTAAATATAGCAAAACTTGGCTTCTGCCTAAATCTGGACTTAAGAATTCCGCTCCTTTTTCATTCATTTTGTGGGAAACTTCGTCATCATTCACTTCGTCCAGGTTTAGGTATTTTCGCCTGTTTCCACTTATATTTATAATTTTTCATTCTTGTACCCCGAGTGCCATAATTTATTTTACCAGTTGCTCTAAATTCCAATATTGTTCTTAATAGTAACCTATCCTCTTTCGTCCTTTTTCCGATATTTATTTGATATATTATTTTCATCTGCTTATAAATAACCAACTTAAACTAAGGTTCAAGTACAGCAAAACCTAGTTTCTTAAGCTAAGCATTAACTATACATTCTATACATTCTGGACTTCCTTTCGTTTTTCATTCGTACTTGGGAAAACTTCGTGCATTTTCGCCTGTTTCCAATTTTTAATTTTTATCGCTTGTACACCGACTACCCAAGTCTCCTTTGTCAGTTGGTTTATATTCTATTATTATTGTGTCTTCTTTCATCCTTTTTCCTATATTTATTTGAGATACTATTTTCGTCTGCTTATTAGTTTGCTTGTTGTGGTCGACAAGGATCACTAGTGCGGGTTTCAGCTTAAGCTTAGATTAAGTAAGCTTAAACTAAGTTTCTAGTATAGCACATCCTAGTTTAAGCTTTATTAATATAAAATTGACTTAAGCCAAGCATCAGTGAAAACCTGTCCTGATATTCCGGACTTAAAAATTCCGTTCGTTATTCATTCCTGTTGTGGAAAAAATTCGTCGTTGTTCGTTTCGTCCAAGACATTTTCGCCTGTTTCCAATTTTTATCGCCTCATTTTTATCCAACGACTGTCTAAATCTCTTTTGCCAGTTTATATTCCATTATTGTTCTGTCCTCTTCCATACTTTTTCTTATATTTATTTGAAATGCTATTTTCATCTACTTAGAATTTGCTTGTTGTAGTCACTATTTTAGTGCAGGTTTATGTTTAAGGTTAAATTAAGCCAGCTTAAACTAAGGTTAAAGTATATCAAAACCTGGTGTTAGCTTTAAATTAAATCGACTTAAGCTAAGCATCAGTTTAAACCTGGTACTAATATTCCGGAACTAAAAATTTCGTTCACTTTTAATCGTTTTGTGGAAAAATTTTGTCGTTGTTCACTTCGTCAAAGTTTAGGAATTTTTACTTGTTTCCAATTTTTAATTTTTATCACCACATAGGTACCTGTCCAAAGACTGCATAGGTTTTTTTGCCAGTTGGTTTGTACTTCTTTATTGTACTCGATAGTCTGTCCTATTTCATCCTTTTGCCTATATTTATTTAAAATATTTTTTGCATCTGTTTATAATTTACATGTAGTCGTTGATAAGAATCAGTATTTTAGTGCAGTTTTAAGCTTAAGCTTGGATTAAGCCAGCTTAAATTAAAGTTCAAGCCTAGTGACACCTACATGGTTTAAACTTTAAATTAAGTCGACTAAAGCTAAGCTTCAGCTTAAACTAATACTGATGTTTTGTACTTAGAAATTCCGCTCGTTTTTCATTCATTTTGTGGGAAAACTCCGTCGTCGTTCGCTTCCGTCTATTTTCAATTGTAATTTTTTACCATCTCATTTTTGTTTCTTTTACCAGCGTTCTTGATAGTCTGTCCATTTTCACCCTTTTCCTATATTTATTTGATGTGTTCCTTTTATTTACTTACAATTTCCATGTCGTCGGTATTTTAGTTAAGTTTAGATTAGTCCAGCTTAGACTAAAAGTCAAGAATATTAAAGCTTGGTTTGAGCTTTAAATTAAGGCAACTTATCTAAGCTTCAGCTTAAATCTGTACTGAAATTACGAACATAAAAATTCCGTTTGCTTTTCATTTATTTTCGTTCAGTTTGTTCGGGGTAAGGCGTTTTCCCCTGTCTTAAATTTTCTTTCTTATCCACCGTCTGCCTAAGTTTCTTTTGCCAGTTGGTTTATGTTCTATTATTGTTCTTGCAGGTTGCAGGTCAGTTTCTTATAATTTTTGCTTCCTTTTTTATTCGTTTTTAATCTCTGCTAATGTTTCTTTCAGTTTGTATATTTTCTCTTCATATGTCTTCGCCTCGTAGATGATATTATGTCCCAGATCGTTTAGTTACTCTTAAATTCCATTCCTAGCGATTAAAAGTTAAAATCTCTGCCTTTATTTTTTAAAATCAAGGTCCTTGATCCATTAAGAAACACAGGTGTGGTTCTGTAGAATTTCCTTCTTCGTCCTCTTAATATTTGTTTTTGAATGCTCTTTGTATTGTGCACCTTACGAGGTTTGGCAGAACTGCTACAATAAAATGAAACACAATTTAAATACCTAACACGAAAAATTTATCATATTCATTCAGAACAGTTTTCACTTTAGGGAAGAGTAAAAAGTCTGCCGGTGCTAAATCTGGCGAATAGGGTGGGTAATTGATTTCAACAACGCTGTGTTTTTGTCAGATTGTGTGGGGTAAGCTTTGCACAGATTTTCATCTTTTTCAAATCTTCATGTACAATCTGTCGAATCGTCTCGTTATTAATATTCAACTCATCTGCCATCATTCGGAGAGTTAGTCGGCGATCTTTTGCCACAATTTCACTGACCTTTGCGATCGAATCTGCGTTTCGAGCGGTTGACGGATGCTGCGTTCTAGCGTCATTTTGAACATCCTCATGACCATCTTTGAAACGTTTGAAGCACAGTAGCATGACCTAAGGTGTTATCACCGTACACACTTTTTAACATTTCGTAAGTTTCTGTCGCAGTTTTTCCTAATTTACAACAAAACTTAATATTAATAATTCCTTGCTCCATGACGACTGACAGAAACACGATTTGCGAACTAGCGTCTTGCGAAGTAATTGACAGCTATTCGATGTTTCTATTAGCCAAGTCTTCTTGATAGAAGTGTGAACTAAAACGTGCTGCTTTAATTTTGGCTTAATATCACGTATCTTTAGAGCTGCAACGTCAGTCCAGGAATTAAATTGCCAAACCTCGTAGGTATTTATTGAAATTTACAATAATTTTTATCGGAATTCCGTAAATCAATGCTAATTATAAATTATTGGAAATTAATATATACTTTTCTTAATTATTTGATTTTGCTAAATGTTAATTGAGCTTGAACTTTGGTCATCACCAACGCCTAGTCTTAGCATTTAGCCTTTTCGACTGTTATGTTATAGTTAATTCTTTTCTACGACTTCCAGCATTTTATTTATTTTTTGTAATGGACTCCAAACGCAAAACATGTAACTTTAAACATTCTCGTTAACTTATCCGTGTACAACTTACAAAATTGTCTCCTCCGATTTCTTTTACTAATAATTATAAACACCAATAATATCACCTACAACTCCTTAACTTCCAATAAGTTTTTGTCATTGTGTCTTGACGCATCTACCTTTTTGCAGTTCGCTTGATTAAATCCTGAACATTTTTAAATTTACTTGGAAGTTTCGCTTAGCCGAAGCTGAAGAAGTTAATTAAAAACGCTGCTAATTAATTAGCACTGCGGAAATTGCTTGAAATCTGATACCACAATTAAATTATAGGCGTGTTTAAACGAAAATACAAATATAATTTAAAAAACTACATACAACTTATAAAACTGCTTTTATATTCTGGTATTATTGTTAACAACGGTTTGTTGCGGGTAAACTTTCACAAAACCTAAATGCACTCATATGTGGTGGTCAGCATTTCCGTGCTTGTTAATGAAGCTAAACGCAAGACTAAACTTTTATAAAGCTTTGTGTAGAAGTTACGTTAATTTAATAACAAAAATAGTGGAATACAGCGTAGGTAAATGATGTGCAATAACACTAGAATGTTCAGCGTAGCGGGAGCTTTTATAGCGGAAGAGAGTTTTGCACAACAAGAGTGCAACCCTTCTCGATGATTGTTTAAATTCACTGACGTTGAAATTAATTCCAACTAAGAACATTCTGTGTTCGAATGGGTTCGGGTTTTGTTCTTTTCATTCCGCTTCTTCCATTTAATTCAAATAATAGAACTAAATGTAATGAAAACTAAACTTTACTCCTCTAAATCGATAAAGATCTTTCATTCCCATTAAAAACTATAAAATTGCGCTCGAGTAAATATTAAGTTTAGTTATTTCAATTTAAGAAAACCATTACTGGATGTAGATGAAATCGTAAACTTAAATTACTTGCAGTATCAGTGAAGACAACTCGAAAATAACCTGTCTTAGATGTCTCGTTTTTATTTTGGGATTTAGCTGGATTTTTATTTCAAACTAAAATCTTAGTTTAGTACGAGATTATCTTGCTGTTTTATCTTCAAATCCACAATTCAAAACTTATGAAGAGGCCGAATTTATTGATGTCACCAGTCGTTAATTAAAAATATCACAGATTAAAGAAAAGTGCGCATTTTTTTAAATATTAATTTTTAGGATTTTAAAATAATGAATCCACTCATCAGCCTAACGATTTACTTTCAATTAGCAGCTTAGATTATAATTCTGTTAGAATATAAGATAAAACGGCGTTCTATGTATCAGATCGTAATCACAGCGTTAATAATTTTGATACACCCTATTAAATTTAATAATTAAGAGTTAGTTTACTGAGGCAGTTCATGCCTAACTCGATGTTTAACACATCAGATTAAGAAACAGTGTACTAAAGCAACGCGTATAGAACCCACTTTAATGTAAAACGCTTCCTGCCATTCAGGGTGTTCTAACATTTAGATGTTGAAGGCAATTTGCTATTCCAGAAACTCGAGTATTGCAGAATTCGAGATACTGTAACGCTGTTGTGTTATATTTACTTAGTAATGTTGTATGTTTACTTATGATTAGCTGATGGAAATCATAATTTTGGGACGAAAATCATTGAAGAACCAATTAGCGAAAAAGGAAACCCACAAAATCGAGTTTTCTTTTTTAAAACAAAATTAGCAACAATTTAGTTCTTTCTAACAAACCAATTCGTTGGAAAATAAATGCTGAAACGAACTGAAACAGAAAAAGGATCCCAAGCTTTTTACAAGTAACAACCAAGATAATTAGCAGAAAAATTGTGTGTAATTCCAAACTTTTCCTTGCAGAAAGCAAAATAATATTTTTATCGTCGATAACTTCTGAAACACATTCATTCATTTACTTTCAATTTACTGGGCTGTTTCCAAGGATAAAGTTTACAACACCAAATATTTGCCTTATCCAAAGTTATATTCTCTAAAGGTTCATTTTTTCGGTTATTTCTACAAAAAGCTTTCGAACTTTTTTCTGTAACTTTCATAAATTGTTTTTTTAGGAAACACGTCTCGGACCTTAAATTTTCTTTAGCAAAGTTGCGATCAGAAATGGATGGAGTCAATTAATAACTCTGCGTAAAAAGCTATCAAAACTTGTTTTCAACACTTGGTTTACAACTTGAGAATTTAAAAAATTGTATAAAACTTCTTAAGAATTTTTTAAATAAACCAAAGGTAAATGCTTTACAATTTTAAATGTTATTTCTGAACTCACAATTTTGTCAATTTCTTAAGATCAAAATGTTCTTGTTGTTTCTAAATTTTGAAAGATTCTGCATTGTGGATTGCGTCAGTAATTCAAAACGAAATATTTAACAGTCTTGTTTCCTACTTTTTGTACGAAAAAGTATAGCCAAAGCTTTTAGAATGTCCTGTTTCCTTTTACATTTCGAAGTAAACCTTCAACTTTGATACGAAACGGCAGCATCTTTTCAATCCTGAAATATGAAAAGTGGGTGGTGCTCACTAAAAGAATCAAAAACTCCACAAGGTTGCCCTTTTTGTAGTTATGTTACATCTTGCTATTTTCACGGCTGAGCTAAGAAAATGTAAATATACATAAATTCTAAGTACGTATTTTGCTATTTGTATGTTCGAGTTTTACGTCTGTTTTTTTTTCTCATTTTTGTTGCTGTTATGTATTTTTTTTGCCTTTCTTTTACTCCTTGGCGTATTCGACAGCTGTTTAGGAGAATTTTTTTGCTTTGCGTCAACAAGGCGGACAGTAAAACGGTAAATTGATGGTTGTAAAAGGAAAATTTCCAGGGATACGTAAAAAAGAACTACATTTTTTATGAAGAAGCTTTTTACGTGGTAAAAGTAAAAATTGGTATCATATTTGGGAAACAAAATTAACTTTTGTGAATTTTTTAAATGTTTGATAAAAATTGTTTGCAATTTATCCATAAATTCAAGGTTTTGGGTAGCTTGAGCTTCAGTTAAAATAATGTATATTTAAATCCCTTCAACTACAGTTCCAAGCTTTTCCTTATCAAAAATAAAATTCACCTTCTTTCGTAACAACAGAAGAAGTTATAACATGATTATAACAATAAGCAAAATCGACGTGTAAACTCAACAGAATTTTTGAAAGTTTTAATTTACGTAGGTTTCCTTTGTAGGTAACCAAGAACTTTATATAATAATTTTCTGTAGAAAACTTCGCCGGGTGCATAATTAAACAGTTCTCTGAACTTACCTTTTATGGATTTCTTTATTACATTAATGTTTGTCGCCTTACCTACTCGCTTTATTTGAGATTTATGTTTATTTCAACCTTTTCATATTTAAAGTCTGGCATTTCATCCCTAACGTAAAAGGGGTTAATTAATGTTTATTCCTCAAAGGAAATAAAATTATCGCGCCAGATACCTCAAAAAACTCTACTTTTCGGGTTCCTAAATAATCTATGCTCTTTTGCTTTCAGCATCATTTATAATGAATTTCCGCTAAGTACGCTGTTGCATTTTTTATTCGTTTACATGACCTAACCAAAATGAAATTAAGCTTGTAAAATATACAAAGGACTGGACTTCCGACCTGGCTTAAATATTTATTTCTTTAAATCGTTAGCAGAAAATACTCCAAGGGCTTTTTCTTAATGTAGATTTTACTTAATTTCATTTGGAAATAACACAAAGACTTAGCAAACTAATTTTTGTAAACACCGACTTTCTTTGATTTATAATTTCGTATATTCGCTTTCCGAACAATTTTAAAGAATTCCCATTCCATCGACGCACAAAATAAGCTTATGAAACCCGCAGGAGTCGTTCTTAAAACTCACTTTTTCTTTTCACCACGTTTTTTTATTCAGAAAATTGAAATATCTTCCCAAAATATGTTAAAGTTTACTAAAAGGAGCATTATTACGGCTGATTAGATTTCCGGGATGATATAACGTGATTAATTTCGAAACTTCTCTGAAAAATCTTGAAAGGAATATATATAAGCAAAGTGGGTCAGGAAAAAATGGGCGCAGACAGCAAAAAGATCGTGGAAACTCTAGTTCAAGAAAAATTATTTAATTTCGTTCGTTTCTAAATGTTCCGTCTGAATAACTAACCCCCTCTATTTTACTGAGCAAGGGTGGTTAACCAAAATTTAAGCAAGTTTAAGAAAGCAGAGTTGTAAGAGTAGTCGTAAAGTAAAGATCGTTTTAGTGTAAGTGTGGTTTCTTTATCCCAACAAAGTTTTTATTTTAATGAGAAAATAAGGCAACCCTTGGGTTCCAACATTGGTCCTTCGTAGCCTGATAGTGCATCAATACAATATTTATCAACACATCGAAACCAGCACAGCACATCAATTTTAAACATTATATTTCTGCCTACATATTTGTGCATCAAGCGCCTGTTCTTTGACGAAACCAACGCTCCGAGAGGGTGAGTCTTAGATAAGGGACAGCATCAGGTAGAAAAACAACCAACCGACGACCTTGCTAACTTTCATTTTTGCCTACAACAAAGAAAGTGCAGCCTGCAGCAAGCTGGTAAGTGACATCTCTTTCCTTTGTGTTTCCTATCATCAACCGAATATTTTTTACCACGCTTCATTTATACAAATTATAGTTATCTTTAATCTTTATATATTATTATCATATCAGTCTATAATTTGTCCTTATACGCAGCATTTTCTAAAATATTATCTATTATTATTGTTATTATTCGAAATCTTAAATATTTACAATGGCAACAGAAACAATGAAAAAATTGTCTCTTAAAAAAGGCCAAATCAAAGGCAAATTAACACGTTTTAACACATATTTAACCAAATTTGATCCAAACACCGAAGTTTTTGAATTAAAATCGAGACTATTAAAAATCGAGTCCGTATATGAGGAATTTGACAATGTGCAAAGTGAACTTGAATTATTAGATGAGGCTGAAAATTCTGAAGTAGAGCGGGAAACTTTCGAGTCGTTGTACTTTGAAATTAAAGCAAAGGCCGAAAAGTTAGTATTTAATTCAGACAAACAAAGCAACCCCGGTTCTCATTCAGAAAGACCATCGATTACATCACCTTCCCCGTTATTTGACCAAGTCACAAATGTTAAACTGCCAACTTTAAATCTGCCGACATTTACAGGTGCTTATGATCAGTGGTTACATTTTTCTGATACGTTTCAGTCTTTAATTGAAACAAACCGCCATCTTTCGGAAATTCAAAAATTTCATTATTTGCGGTCGTGTTTGAAAGATGAAGCTGCGCAGGTATTACAATCGTTGGAGGTGTCGGCAGCAAACTATAATGTAGCCTGGGAATTATTAAAAGGCCGTTTTGAAAATAAAACTGTTATAGTACACAATCACGTCAAAGCCCTCTTTGAACTGCCCGCGGTTATAAAAGAATCCCATGTCGCGTTACGCAATTTATTAGATAAAACCTTAACACACCTACGCGCCCTTAAAAGTTTAGAACAACCAACGGAAGCATGGGACACCTTAATTATATATTTAGTAACAACTAAATTAGATCATTTAAGTAATCGCGATTGGGAGTCTTCGAAAAAGAGAAACGTTCTACCAACGTTTACCGACTTAACGGACTTTTTAATAAATAGATGTCAAATGTTAGAAACTCTTAATGTCAACAACAAATTAATACAAAGGTCGCAATTTGGATTAAACAAAAACGTAACAAAATCTATTACAACGTGTGCAACAACGCAGTCAAGCCTAATATGCAAATTATGCAACGGAAATCATTTTATAGCCCAATGCCAATCTTTTCTTGATATGCCAGTTGACACGCGCTTAACTGAAGTTAAAAAACGCCGTTTATGTATCAATTGCTTAAGATCAAATCATCTAATTAGTCATTGTGTAGCAGGTAAATGTAGAAAATGTTTCAGAAAACACCATACGTTGTTACATATGCTCGATATAAGCAATAACGAAATTAAATCAAATAATACATCTACCCAAAATGAGCAACCACAAGTCAATAATACCCAAGCATCATCTTCGGTTAGTATCAATCATACAAATATTTTAGCATCGCAAGATTCGCAAGTTCTTTTATCCACGGCGTTGGTATATGTATACGATATTACTGGACAGTTACATAAATGTAGAGTCCTCCTTGATTCTGGATCGCAGTCAAACTTTATTACATCCGAATTCTGTAAACGTTTAAGGTTACAACTAAACAATGTCGACATTCCAATAATAGGAGTAAACCAAGCCATTTCCAATATTTGTCACACAACCGAGATCAAGTTAAAATCTTCGTATAACGCCTTTTCGGCAAAAATTATTTGTTTGGTTCTTCCTAAAATTACAGCAAATCTACCCGCAAGTTCGTTTAACATCCTTGATCTAAACCTACCACAAGTATCCCTAGCTGATCCAACATTCAATCAAGCAAGCACTGTAGATCTGTTAATAGGGGCTGAATTGTTCTGGGATTTATTATGCGTGGGTCAGATAAAACTAGGTAAAGATCAACCAACTCTACAAAAAACTCACTTAGGTTGGATTATATCAGGAAAAATAATATCACATGTACAACCAACGTTTAAGAAACAACAATCGACGTGTCACTTTAGTAGTCGTTTGGAAGGGCAACTTACGAATTTTTGGAAATTAGAGGAGTGTCCAGAAACACCTAAATTATCACGCGAAGAAATCGATTGCGAAAACCATTTTCTAAATAATACAATTAGGGATGACAACGGAAAGTTTATAGTTAGCTTGCCTTTTAAACGAAACATTTTATCAAACTTAGGGGAATCCAAAACAGCAGCTATTAAAAGATTATATTCGTTAGAAAGAAAGTTTGAAAGGCAACCCGATATAAAAGCAGAATTTACAACATTTATGGAGGAATACGAAGAATTAGGTCACATGAGCGAGGTTACACAAGATGACTTATCAGACGAAAGTATTGTATATTTGCCACACCACGCAGTTGTGAAGGAAACGAGTATAACCACGCGTGTTCGCGTAGTCTTTGATAGATCAGCGAGAACATCCACTAACCTTTCTTTAAATGACAGTCTTATGGTAGGACCTAATATCCAAGAACAGTTATTTTCAATTATATGTAGGTTTCGTACTCATCAATATGTTATAACTGCGGATATCAACAAAATGTATCGTCAAATTTTAATTAAAGGCGAAGATCGGGACAAACAACGAATACCTTGGCGTAAGAATCGAGGTGATCCTATAAAAACGTATAAATTAAATACTGTAGCTTATGGAACTGCATCCGTCCCATTTCAAGCCATTAGATGTTTATACCAAATCGCTACCGAAAATGAACAGAAGTATCCCTTAGCATGTCATATTATTAAACGTGATTTTTATGTGGACGACATGTTAACCGGAACGAACTCTATTTCAGAAGCAAATACAATTTGCAATGACATATCAAATCTCCTACATTCAGCCGGTTTCCAGCTTCGAAAATGGGCATCAAATACTCAAGAGATTTTGAAAACCATACCGCAAGACTTGCATAATCCATCCATGCTTGAAATAGGGCGCGATAATAGTATAAGAACATTAGGATTGCAGTGGAATTACCGCGGAGATACTTTACAATGCTTAGTTAATGCCAACCAAGAAAATCGTGTCACTAAAAGACTTATTTTATCAACCATTTGTCAAATTTACGACCCATTGGGACTTCTTGGGCCAATCATAGTAAAGGCCAAGCTAATAATTCAAAAATTATGGCAGTTAAACATAAGTTGGGATACATCAGTTCCACAAGATATTTATAGTTCATGGATTCAATTTAAAAACCGACTTGCCACTATTAACGAAATCAAAATTTCTAGGCATATTTTATGCATAAATCCAGTTAATATACAATTGCATGCATTTTCAGATGCTTCCGAATTAATTTATGATACATGCATATTTTTAAGATCAACCGATCAATTTAATAATATAAATGTTAAGCTTGTATGTGCAAAATCAAGAGTTGCGCCTTTAAAAACAATTTCACTTCCTCGTTTAGAGTTATGTGGCGCACTGCTTCTTATTAAATTGGTTAACAAAGTATCCACGGTATTAAACATTTCTATCCAACAACAATATTATTGGTGTGATTCAACCATTGTCCTAGCATGGATCAAAACGCCATTAAATAAACTAAAGGCTTTTGTTAGAAACCGTGTAGCAGAAATTCAGCGTCTTTCAGATCACAATAAGTGGAATCATGTATATAATTCAGACAATGCTACTAATTTTGTTGCCACAACTGAGGAACTTTCAGCAATATATACGTTTTTTAGGAATAATCAGAACACAGAGCACAATGTCAAGTTCCTCAGTAACCAATCAATTAACTGGCATTTTATACCAGCGCGAGGTTTATGGGAAGCCGCAATAAAGACAGTCAAGCGACACTCAGTCCGTATTTTAGGAGATGCTGCAGGAACTTTTAAAGAACTGTATACTATGTTTGTTCAAATTGAAGCGTACTTAAATTCCAGACCCTTGAATCCTTTATCCACTAATCCAGACGATTTGACTTCCTTAATCCCTGGTCACTTCCTCATAGGAGAGTCACTTTCAGCAGAATCAGCAGTCCCAGAATATAACGTACGGGACCTAAACAGCAACCGTCTGGCAAAATTTCAAAGGGTGCAACAGCTAACACAACATTTCTGGCAACGATGGTCAAAGGAGTACCTGAGAAATTTCCAACAGCGAAAGAAATGGACACGAAAAACTCCTCAAACGTCCAAGATTGGGTCACTGGTAGTACTTCGTAACGACAATCTAACCCCGTTAAAATGGCTTTTAGGAAGGATCACCGCCCTTCACCCAGGAACTGGCGAAGTAATTCGTGTCGCAATAGTAAAAAACAATTAACGGTGAAGTGACTCGTAGTGTTGTTAAATTGTGTGAACTTCCAGTTGAGACTTTAGAGACAGAAGATAAGAACTGAACTTAACCATTATTTTTAGCATAAATCTTTAGTTATCTATATATTTTATTCCATGTTTTATCCATAGCGTAATTTTATTGTGTATTATATAGGTTGAAAGTTGAATCTTTCAAGGTGGGCGGCATGTTCCGTCTGAATAACTAACCCCCTCTATTTTACTGAGCAAGGGTGGTTAACCAAAATTTAAGCAAGTTTAAGAAAGCAGAGTTGTAAGAGTAGTCGTAAAGTAAAGATCGTTTTAGTGTAAGTGTGGTTTCTTTATCCCAACATTTTTATTTTAATGAGATAATAAGGCAACCCTTGGGTTCCAACACTAAATATATTGCTTACAATTCAAATACAGACGAAAGCTAATTGCTAATAGAAACGGAGAAAATTAATTCTCACTGAGTTAAATTACGCAGCCGGGATTCAATTAAACTAAGTAATTAATCATTTACGATGTACTACCTTTTCAACTGAAAAGACAAATATTTTCAACTTGAAAGTTAAATAAATCTGATTTGGATTGAATAATTAACAAAGTGATCAATCAATAAATTTTATTGGAATGCTAGGGGATGATTTTACTGTTGTAAAAACAAGGATTTGAAGTCAATTTGGTTGATGTTTCTCTTAAATATTACATCAATCAAATGATTAAAATTATATTTCGAAAAACGTCGGTATTGAACTGATATTACCTGCTTGCGTCATACTTAAAAGTTCATTTGTAAAATATGGTTCTAAGGTAACCTTTTTTGTAAGAAAATTGACTTTCTGCAAAATATTTTATTATAATTCACAACGCAAAAATCTTTCGACATTGCGAGAGAACAAAAACATTTGGCAAACAAGGCAACACTAAGTTATAATTTCCCAAATAACTTAGAAGGTCGACGATTAAAGCCGTAAACCACTACATTTTCAATTATTTAAAAATCATTTATACAATTTGTAAGAATTTAAGTTCTAAACCAAACGTTAAAAACAATCTTTGATAGTCTATTTTACACATCAGAGAAGTTTCTTTTCTCAAAGTTATTAATTAGCGCCATCGCTTTCTGTTCGTAACTTTGCTAAAGAAAATTTAAGATCCGACAGTGTTTGCTAAAAAAACAGTTTATGAAAGTTACAAAAGAAAGTTCTTGTGGAAACAAGCTAAAAATGAACCTTTAGAGAATATGACTTTGGGTAAAGCAAGCAAGAAACAAATCAGTAAATTGAAAATAAATAAATTAATGTGTTCGAGAAATTGGTTTATATTTATTGATTGACGATCAAAATACTATTTTGCCACTTGCAAGAAAAGGTTCGGTATTACACGTAAGCTTTCTGCTAATTAATTTTGATTTTCAATTTTAAGAAGATTTGGGACTTCTTTTCTGTTAAGTTCGTTTCAAAGCTTATCTTCCAACGAATTCGCTTATTATATTATCTTTTGTAAAGAAGTAAGTTACGATCACTTTCAAAATTGTTTATATTTGAAAAAGTTAACTTGGTTTTTTGGTTATTGCCATTTACATAAAAAAGTTTAGAATCACTTATAATGTTTTTCGTAGTTAATCAAAACGTTTTCTGTTTTCAAAAGATTTCTTTTTCTGTTTCAGTTCGTTTCAAAACCTGCCTTCAAGGAATTCATTTTTTTCATATTTTTCTTCCTTGCAAAGGACGAAATAAACTTTTTCTGAACTATTTATTTAAAACAAATAAAATTCAGTTTTCTTGATATTTCTCGTAAACACTGTATCTATCAAATAATTGACAATTCTCCACTGCTTCTAATGTTAAACACAAACCATTGATTAATTACTTTACTCACACTAATAATTACAATAAAATCGTTTTAATTATTATAAATTAAGCCCAAAAACAAAGCACCTTTTGTGCTCACATAAATTGAAATTAATCAATTTGAGGTTATCTTCAGGCAATTGTTAAAAGATTGTTTAGATTACAAAATAACATTTAACATAAAATTGTGCGACTCGAATTTCAGATGAAATTTAAGGATGTTTTAATGCTAAAATAAAAATATAAATATAAAATAATAAGTGGATTATTAATTAAATAAATAAATTAATTAATTAATTAAATTTAATAAACAAATAGAAAGAGTTACTGCTTGTAGTTGTGCTTAGAAAGAACATTTAATGCTAAAATGCTATTGCTGTTGATTTACTTGAGTATGGGAATCAACAGAAATAAAAAAGTCAATAAATTACGCAAATAAATAAAATTAATAAACAAAAAGAAGCGCCTCTTTCTTGTAGCTGGACTTAGAAAGAACGTTTTACTGCTAAAATGGCATTGATTTTGATTTTCTTGAGAATGGCAATAAACAGAAATAAAATAATAAGTGGATTAATAAATAACTTATGTAATTAATTAAATAAATAACTTTAATGAATAAATAGAAACGGTTCATTCTTGTGGTTATGCTTACAACGAATTTTTAATGCTAAAATGCTATTACTTCTGATTTTCTTGAGGATGGCAATACAAGGTAAAATAATAAGTGGATTAATAGATAAATTAAATGATTAATTCAAGAAATAAATTTAATGGATTAATACAAACTGCTCTTTCTTGTAGTTATGCTTAGAAAGTTAAAATAGATAACTTATGTAATTAATTAAATAAATAACTTTAATGAATAAATAGAAACGGTTCATTCTTGTGGTTATGCTTACAACGAATTTTTAATGCTAAAATGCTATTACTTCTGATTTTCTTGAGGATGGCAATACAAGGTAAAATAATAAGTGGATTAATAGATAAATTAAATGATTAATTCAAGAAATAAATTTAATGGATTAATACAAACTGCTCTTTCTTGTAGTTATGCTTAGAAAGTTAAAATAGGATTGCGTTTGATTTACTTGAAAATGGCAAAAAACTGAAATACAATATTAAGTAGGTAGATTAATAAATAAGTTAAGTTAATTAAATAAATAAATTTAATGGATAAATAGCAATGGTTCTTTGTTGTAACTGTGCTTAGAAGGAGTATTTTATTGTTAAAATGACAATGCTTTTGATGTTCTTGAGAATGGAAATAAATAGAAATAAAATAATAAGTAGATTTATAAATAAATTAATTAATTAATCCAGTAAATCAGTTTATATTAATAGCTTAGAAACACTTTTGTTTCATTTAGGCCTTAGGGTTATTCAGTCAATAAAGACATAAAAAAGGTTCTACCTTGCAAAAGGTAGAGGAAATTTTATACTTGCGAGATAGTTCTTAAGTTTTCGACCTTGAAACGTTGCCGTTCGCGCCGCCATATTGGAAAAACGGAGAAAAGAGATTTTCGTGAATATCTCGTTCCCAGAGATATATGAAAAATAGTTATTATAAAAAATGTAGAGCATTTTTTTCTCAGATTAATAGTTTGCGAGATACAAGGCGCTGGAGTGGAGTATTTTTGCCAATTTGTCAGAATCTTTCTTTCTTTTATTTTTTACCCTTTTACACACCGCCATGGAGGTACAGTAAAAATTGCGTTTCTTTAATGTGGTTTCCTCAGTAACCCTAATCCATAATACACTGTCTAAGGCAATAGAAGATCAGTGTTTTAACCTTTTCGATCTCGTGGACCCGGTCACCCGGTTGATAGGGATCGATTGGTCCATCTTGAGAAGTCTAAGAGTACTTCTGGGACGTTTTTACGCGATATTCCATTACAAAAACACAATAACAGAGCACTTCAGATCTACCTTCCTACATTCGCATGTCGGCCACATCCTTTTTTTACAATTGCATGAAATCCCTGGGACCCGCTAACCCATTTTTGCCCATTAAATAAATAAATAGTAGGTAGGTACTTCAGAAGCTGGATCTTTCATTCTGCATTTTTTGATCTGTCGTATCATAATTGAACTTGATGGTAGGTCTTGTATCGCTTGTAAGGGGTAGGGACGATAAGTTAAACTTACAGATTTCGAGAAATGCTGATAGCGGAAAGTATCTAAAGTGATGTTATCACCAAAATTGCTGTAGAGTGTGGCCAAGAATTTTACGCCATCGGAGATGATTTCTGTACGATTTGCATTTTCATCCTTGAATACTTGGATGATTTCGTTTAACGACTTGTACTTCTTGCTCAGCTTTAAAAACTTAATTTTTCCTTGCCTGAAAATTGCACATGTCGTATCGTAACCACTGAATGCATGTAGGAATGAAATATTGTCCGCTGCTATATCCCCATATTGTAAGCTTCGAGGAAACTATTTTTCCTTTGCCGGCTTTTCGAAAATACACATTTTTGTGTCTCGCTAGCACTGCCAAAAGAACTAGAAGATCTATATCTTCTCCCTACAACTAAAACAGAATCATGTGATGGAGACATATTGATCGCTGTATTGGACTATGTCGGACTCAAAGATTTTTTTCTGTAGCATGGAAAGGGAAGATTTCGTGCCCTTACGCATTCCCTCCTCGCAAGCTCTTATTGAAAATATTTTTGCAACTCTTCGTCTGATTACTTGGCGATGCACATTCGCTGAAATATAATTTGTGGATCAACAGGAACCACATTGTTATTCACTTTGATATTGCTGCTGGTAGCCGCTAAGGAAATAATTTTATTTTCGTGTTTAAATTTCGCAGAATCGGCCAAGATGCCAACTATTTTTGAAATGCCAAGAAGACCAACCTTACGAGACATGTGACAATCAGTATTTTCAGTTCCTACAACGCCAGTTCTGATAGACATCAACTCATCCATTCTTGGGAAAGAAGGATGCAAGGACCACTCAATCAGTTTTCTTTTTTGAATATTCATTGTCACGAATAACCCGCGAACTCCTTATGTCCACATGTTACTCTGTTAATTTTTAAATATCATCACATACATTGGGCAAATACACAATCCCTATTGTCCACGTGACCAAAACACTATCATTCAATCCGCGTTCACGAGTAAGACCACCAGGGCTCTTCATTGACCTCATTAATGTTTGCTGGATCAAATTCCAGACCAGAACTTATGGGATCGCCTGTTGGTGAAATATCCCTTTCGTGTAAAATTGACATACTCCAGTGGGTTAACTTTTTCTTCCAAATGAAGCATATAACGGGGGAAGGGCTTCTTTTCATTGGGAAGGTCAATGTTGCTGGCTAAGAAACTACTTTCTACCTACTCCGTTACGCGTAAGGGACCTATAAGCACGCACAAGGAAAAGAGTAGGTACTTCAAATTGGAGAAAATACTTCACTTTATCGCATTGCATCTCGGGAACTATTGGCCTGAGAGAATTTTTCACATATTTTGCACGTGGAACGAGATATTCGCGAAAACGTGATTTTCCTCCATTTTTCCAATATGGCAGCGCGAGTGGCACCGTTTCAAAGTTGAAAACTCAGAATATTAATTAGTATGCCAAACTTAAGAACTATACCAAGTATAAACCTTCCTTGGCCTTTTGCAAAGTAAAACCTACCTATTGACTGGACTAGTTGGGCTTATAGCTCTTTAAAGGAATTACTTCCTTTCAGTGTACCTAAATAAGAACTTAATGTTTCAGATATGAATTAATTAAAGCATTTTTGAACATCAAACATTAATTAATAGAATACAAACCACAAATTTAAATAGCTTTCAGGTCAATTTGATCTAAACATATGTGTGTAGTAATTGATACTTCAGCTAAGTTTGTAGATCATAAAGAAATGATCTTTCTTTTTAAATTTTAGAAACCGAATTTTAAATTCATGGACTCGGATAATTTATGAACCATTTACGTGCAGTAAAGTGAAGGGGAGTTCTGCAACAGGTAGACATCTAAATTGGAACCTTTCCATAATTTTCAGTCCTGAAAATGTCGGTAATAAAACGAGGCATTGCCTACATAACCTAAAGAAGGATAATTGTGCGTGGGTGTTAAAACAGTAGAGGGAATTTCTCTAGGATTTGTCTTATTATAGTAAACAACGTGAAAGGAAATTGTTACCATTATAAATTTCATTGAATAAAACTAAATGAAGCATACAAAATGTATGTACGTGCCTCAAGGCGAGTCTAATAATACTCCTCATTAGTCAGTCTAATTTGAAATCCCTGTTTTATGCTTCCTGCTCGGTCTGGGGACATTTGTTTAAATAGATTACCGTGAATATCTCCCTAATAGAAACATCACTCATTTATGTAAAACTAAGGGTAAGATTATTTCTGAAATTTAGGCAAACATCACTCGTTTGTATAAGCCAGTATAATTTCTCAATTTTAGACAAGGAACAAATAAGAATCTTACCAGAATGTTTAGATAAAGCGAATACTTTCAGCAAACTTCAAAAGCAGAACGTTCCATCACAAATACGTCTGAAGAAAAAACTTTGACTGATACGAATGATATTCAAGTTTTGGTAATAGCCGCGAGGAAACAATTCCTCAGTGAAGGCTTGTTTATACAGAACAGACAGACAGTAAATTTACAAACATTCTTGTTCTTCCAAATGTTCGCTTTATTATAAATACTGTTTTCCTCCCATGCTTAGGATCGTAACATCCGTGATTGAATCTCTTCTGAAATTATTAGTTATACTTTAAGGATCGAATTATTGCCATTTTTTGTTTGTGAAAATTTAGCCAAATTTTCTAAAAAAAATACGATTTATAATTTACTATTAATACTGAGCTTTTTGAAAATTTAAATAAATAGAATTGGTTGAGTTAGGACTATCTAGTTTCTCTCTTTTCATAGATTTTTGTGCTTGGCCAAGCTCGGAATCTCAAATTTTCGAAAATTAAAAATTAACCATTTTAAGGCGTTATTACTATTGCCTTATAAGTATGTATTATGAATTATTTTAATTTAAAATTAATTCCCAAACATAATTGGTAGGTAATCTTAAAGGCTGAATTCAATCGATTTTCCTATTGTTCTATCTTCCTTCCTGTTAACCTTATTTATTGATTTACAAATGCCTCCTTCCACTTTGGAGACACTTTCCAGTGCTTGCTGTTGCTCAACAAACTGAACTGTTAAAAATGCCTCACGAATTTGTTGTAATACATTTTCAAATCTTCTTTGTTTCATAATGTTCACTTGAATACGAGTTTTAGACACAAAGCCTTAATTGTTAACAATCGTGTTTTATACTTTAAACAATGCTTAGACTTTAACAAAACTTTGTTTTTAACAAAAGATTTGTCATGCTCTGAAAGTGTAAGTTTCCTAACACTTCAGAATCTGTAGAAATTATGAACTGATTTTCTGAACTTTGAAAATTGAATCATTTATCAAAACTTAGAAAACTATTTGAAGCTAGCAATAATAAATTTCAAACTGCTTTTTTATTCTGAATCTGAACAGAAGGCATGTCAGAATTCTTTTTGTGTATTCTTGAAATATTTGATAGATCGGTTTTTAAATTTCCAGAAAATTCGTTTGTAGCTTAAAAGGTTAATTTGGCGTTAGTTTATAACTGAGGGCCAGCTGTGCAAATCCCAACGAATGTTTTTTGAAATAAAAAAAGTGCCCTGTTTTTAAATTCATCTCAAATTTAAGCCAGTCATCAACTTAAATTACTTGAATATTATTTGAGAATACTTCATAGAAAATTAAGGAAAGTTTCATTTCGAGATAAACTAATTACACATCAAGATAGAAGCACTAATTTCAGCCGTGAACTACAGACTTAGAAAGATGGTGGTTACTTTAATTAAAATTACCTCACGTACATTCGTAACTTGTTACAAAGTTGTGTTAATCTAAGGTACAATGTAATCTTTAATTTTGTTCCATTTTTATCACTTTAAATAAATAAGATCGCACTCCTCTTATTTCTACAAACTTGAAGTTAATTCAGTTTAAAAACTGTAGCGAGAATAAATATTACTTTGCGAGTTTTATATCAAAACAACCAAAAAACATGTCGATACCGCAAACTAAAGTTCAGAGAAGAAAGTTATTGGTTCATAAATTTAAATAAGAATTGCAAAAGGGAATTTTACAGTGAAATTACCCAACAACCCCACCATAATTACACGACGGGTTGCAATGTAATTAAAAACCAATCTTTAAGCGATAAGCCAGGCTAAAGTTGGAGTTGGTGAATTTCAACCTCAGGGAATGCCTAACAAACTCGAACGTCTTGTATTTTCCTGCAGAATTAATAAGAAAATATGAAGATCGGAGGATAATCCAGAAATACAGATGGATTCGTGTTTGTTTTCCTTACGTTTTGTGATGAGAAAACTCGAGAAGGATGTAAGGTGAAACTTTTAAACTGGAGATTGATCTGCGAACATTGCAACACTTAATTTGTTAATTCTGTGACTTATTGATAACTTTAGTCTTGGCTCATAAATGGCGGAGGAAACATGCAGCGAAGAGTAACACGTTAAGTTATCTGGTTTAAACTAAAACTTTAGTATAAGTTAATCTACGTCATGTTAGTTTAGGTTAAAAAGTAAACAATCAAAAGCACTTCACGACGAATTGGAAATTTCATGATCCGCAGTTTCTGAACTAGCAGAAAACATTCCAGGAAGCGCATAAAAGCTTAGTAAACAACGCGATTAGCTACACCACCGGTAAATACATAAATCGAGTTTAAGGCTTCGATTGAGGAACGCCTTTGGATATTCATAAGATTATCTCAACGAGTTCACCAACATTCCCTTAATCTGATTTCTTAATGTTATCGCCGAGAGCTCCTTACAAAACGAATATCCAACAGTTTCTACCGGCTGTGAGGTAAAGTTAGTTTAGTTAAGTTGGAAACTCTAACTTTGTAGCTTTCTTTGATTCAATTTCCCTTTACGTCTTGAAAACAGACTATGGACAGAGTGTGACATTTATGGAAATCTCCTCGCCTTACCGAACAAAAACTAGTTCCGTGCACATATATAGAACCGCAGACTTTTGAAAAAGGGCAAAAGGGCTGTCTTATTTAAGATAAAAGCACAGCAACCGTTAATATGGTTTCAAGTAGATTGTGTTTTCTTTAAATTACCGTCTGAGATGTCGTCTGCAGAACATAAGTTAACGTAATTTTCAGAATCTAGGTTTGTGGAACGATATAATTGGGTTTTATTTTTTGTCTTGACACATTTGCAAAAACAAAACAGCAAAATTGCGAAAAGGTTTTATTTATATGGCTACAAAAGTCGGTATTTTAAGGTCTTTCCAAAAATATACTTTCGGAATGATCTTTTGCTGTATTCATGAAGTCATATTTCTCTTGCATTCCTCTAACAAATAACCTAAGTCGTCTATCTTATGGTTTCAGCAATCTCTATAAATAATAACAAAAATATTACTCCTAGTTATTAGAAATAATTAAATAAATTCCATTTTTTACGTTTTAAAACCCATTAAAATACTTCCTAAAAACCTGTCATGATTTTCAAAGATTACCAAATTAAATAAATCCCTATCTTAGACGTAATAAAACCCATACTGTTTGCTTTAAATTGGATTGAACTTAAGAATTCAAATTAAATTAAAACAGTTAGCAAGACGTGCTAACTCGAGAACCAACGAAAAACATTTTGAAAAGCTGTGATTTCCTGTTGAAAATAACATAAAGCTTCTAAATACAAAAGAATCATCAGACGGGGATTACCTTCAAAGGATAATCAAAGCCTATCGGTGATTCTGCAGTTAATTGAGAAGAAAACGACTCGTGCAATCGGAACAAACGGCAGGTATAGATAACGAGAGATTTCGAGGTTTAATTTTCAACCAATAAGAATCCTGTTAATGTAAAAGTTATGAACTGTCGATAATTTGAACTTTTTTACATTTTCTTCGAACTTTTTCGTGTTACTATTACTTTACTTAATTTTTTAAATCCTACATTAAAAGAGCTGCGACAGTGATGGAGTGGATTGAATAGCTTTGTCGCTGTCGTTGCTAGTCCCAAGCTCGGATAAAAGAGGTGGGTTGTGGCGTTCAGTAGTAATCTCGTGCACAGAAAAAATAAATAACCAAGTAGCATGAAAAGTTTGTTGCGTAGCTCGAAATATGTGAACATCCACACTTCCGACCTAGGAAGGAGGCGTTTGTTAAAAAAAATGCAATTACTTAGCCAAAAAGACTTAAACATGGAAAGTACAGGAATTAGCCACGGAAGAAAAAGAAGGAAGGTACGAAATACAAAAAAAGAATATTGACGTAGCAGTACTTACGGCAACAATGAGAAAGAGGTGACAACAAAAATCTGGAAAATACCTACACATATGGAATGAAGTTTCAACACATAAGATAGCAAAGTTAGAAATATCAATTCTATTAAAAGAAAAATGGATCAAAAACTGTGGAATAAATAAACGAACGAGTAATAAAATTGATCTGCGCAAACTATTATTATTGGGATATACGGCGTAATTGAGGATGCTAAAAACGAAGAAAAAGAAAATTTTTTTGACGACTTGAACAAAGAAATAGACACCATAAATAAAATGTATGAAATGCTTCTGACTGGAGACTTGTAAAGCAAAAAATGACAAAGTGATTGGAAAGTTTGAGGAAACTCAGTACACACAAAAACTTCAAGATGCTTCAAGAAATCAAAAAATATCGATATAGGCTAAATTTGCTATAGTAAGATGGTACCAATAAACTATATGAATCAAGTTTAGAAACTAAATCAAATATAAATAGGGAAAGTACATCTACTTCAATACCTATATTAGCACATGTAAAAATGCATCCATTATGCTGTATATGAAATATTGGGTGTAGAAGGTAAACAAAAACAATCATATAATAAAATTAGTGAAGAAATTATAATAACAATAAGAACAAAATAGATACTGTATGACAGATAGTAAACAAATAAAATAAGAAAAGAATACATAAAATGCAAAAAATATTGAAACAGAAAGGCAAAGAACAGAAAAATGAACAATGGGTGGAACACTATCTGCCAGCACGTAGATAGTACGAATGTATATGCAATTTGTAGAAGCAGCGGATTTACTAAAATATGTAGGAGACAGTTAATCGTTTTTTCAAAAGTGCCCTTAGAATGAAACACCTCATATACACATATATCGCGGTCGTGGCTCAGTTGGTTCAGAGTGCGGCTCACCACTGAGATGGCCCGGTTTCGATTTCCAGGGCCACACATACACCGAAAACACCCGACCGCTTCCCTCGGAAGGCAATGGCAAACCACCGAGGTGTATTCTGCCTAGTAAGTCCTCTCTGGAGTAGAAGTGTAAGTACTTCCGTGGTCCGGAGCCCACGTAAAGCTGTAGGCTACTTAACACGCACACCACAGACATATAGAAAGACGACCGGCAACGCGCTAGAAAGGGCATGCCACTTCAAAAAGAAGAAGGTCTTGCTTAGGTAATATCTTTTCATTATGACAAATTATAAAAAACGTAAAGCCAAAAATCTAAAAACACATGTAGGTTTGGTAGATCGTGAAAAGGCATATAATAATGAAAAAATCGGGATAGCAATGAAAAGAGTAAATATACCAGAAAAATGGATTAAAATAATTAACAACTATAGATTAACATAACAGCAAAAATTAAAATAGGAAAATTACTGACGGAAAAACCAACAATTACTGAAGGATTGAAGCAAGGATGTAGCTACTTTCACTGCTTTTTAACCTGTATATAGATACATAGAAAAATCAGATGTAAAGATACTCCACATCTAGAATTAACGACCTAAAGATATACCTGAAATAATTATAAACGAGATTGAAAACGCTCTTCCATCTATGAATAACAACAAGGTACCTGTGGAAGACCAAATAATGACTAATGGCTGAACCCCTTAAATCCAGCGAATAACTCATGCTATGTGCCCTTCAAAAGTTATTTAACGCACAGATTTCCAAAGGGACCGTAACTACCCAGTGGAGCAATGCCATCAAAATGCTCATCCACAAGAAAGAAGATTTTGCCAATTTTACCATTCCATGTCTGTAAGCTGTTCATAAGGATCATTACCTAACGATTGACACTAAGGTTGGACTTCTATCAACCAAGCGAACAGACGGGTTTTAGAAGAGGCTATGGACAAATAACCACCTGCTGGCCATAAAGGTCTTTGTCCACGACTACTCAATAATCTGTCAATTATTCATGAGTTTGGTCAAGGATAATGCTATACATAATTCACTACCAGTAGTGAATAATCATTATTCACGGTGTCATTGTAACCATCATTGTTTATAGTGTATAATGAAGTAAATGGGTTATTTATAATCCTACCACTTCGTTTAACATATCGTCCTACCACGTGGTTTTAGTAGAGTTGTTATTTAAATTGTAATTGAAAACTCTTACCTCGGATAATTGAAAACTCGCTCGCTTCGCTCGCTCAAATTGCAAACGTTATCATCGGTAATAATAGCATTCATTATAGCATCGTTTATAATATACTATTATTGAATTGTCCGTAGAGTATAATAATTCGTTCGTCCTTATTTTCGTTAACTTCCAAAAGGTTTTCGAAACCGTCAACTAGAAGGCCATGAAAGCAAATTAGCAAATTGTAGAATTGATCATCCGTATATTTTGATCATAAAGCATGCATCAACACATAAACAAATTTTTGATGGAACGCTGAATTCAACAGGACGATATTATATCACCAAAGCTGTTTACTATGCCGCCTTCAAAAAACAAAATTGGGAACATCTTAGCCACTTGTCATTCGCGGATAATATTGTATTCTTGCCGGATCGTCTTGATGTTCAGAAAGTTTTAGAAGACTTAAATAACTCAATAAGTAAGAAAAGAATTACAGCCAGAGATCATTGCATCAAATAATGCTGAAACAAGAATTTGAGAGAAACAAAAATTCAATGCGTGTATGTACGAGAAGAACAAGATATATCCAGATAAGAAATGATACCATTATGCAATGCACTAACTATAAATATTAGGATCAATAATAACCGTAGATGGGACAACTGACGAAGGTGTAAATAACATCATTCAGATGGGAATAATTGCAATAAGATGCCTCCATGGTATAAAATATGGAATAAAAACTTAACGAAAGATACAAAGAAGAGAACATTCCATAGTCTTCACCAAAGTATTGTGCTATATGGTGAAGAAAAGTGGCCAGTAACTAACACAATTAGAAACAAATAAAATCAGTTGAACTATATATTTCTATAGACGAAGCCTTCAGAAAACAAAACTGGAGAGGTGGAAAACCCAAGCGATCTAGAACGAAATGGAGATTAAATCTTTTACAACAAGAAACCTGCACAACTGGACAGTTACATGGTATGGGTATAGAGAAAGAATACGGGAAGAAAGACGGCCAAAACGTGTTTTTCAATGGTCTCTTAGAGGAAATAGAAGAAGAGGCAGCCCCAACTTTAAATGGAAAACACATGCATACAGTAGCATGTAAGAGAGAGTCCTACAAGAAGATTGGGGGGACCGTCGACTATGGAGGCTAAGGGCGGGTTGCATAAACATGATTTAACAGCTTCGTCAAATTAGTCATTCGTCAAAGTGGAGAAAATCGAATCAGCAATCAAACTCATATGGCAAATAACACATTACTAAACAAAAAATGATGTTCTTTTGTCATTGTTGATCATTCGTTAATTTAACAAAAGCCAACTGGCCCTAAGGGTGGCCCACGCATAGAGGAAAAAAGGTCAAGAAAGAAGAAAGACATCTTTTTCCTTAGCTGATGCCTAGAGGGCGTCGAGTTTTCTGTCTGCTTCAAGTCTGTTCTATCCACTCTTTATACAATTTTAGTTATGTTCCAAATAGGCGTATCTTTCTATTTCTCCACTATTACAGCTCCAATTTTTTTTATTGGGGTATGATTCTCACTTACCTTCATTACTTTAGTTTTATCCACGTTCATCAATAAATTTACTCTCTAATTCTTTCTTCAGCATTTTAAGAGGCAAAACGGCTTCGAATTACGACAATTATTTTGGAAAAGTTCATTTCTCAGCTATCTTTAACATGAAGGTAACACACGTGCCTGTTCTCCAAATTTCTCCTTAAAACTTTATTACAGTGAGCTTTTAGATTTGCGTGAGCGTTATTACAGAAGTTTTACATTAACGGCATAGAAACTACTTGGAAATAAACAAACTTGTCACCAAATAATTTTCCAAATAATTGGAAAGTTGTTCGAAAATTTATTAACTTTAACTTTACTTTTAACAGATTTTGACTATCAAATTTACAGAAAGAAATTTTGTAGTAAAAACTGGTTTTACGTGTTTATTTGGTAGACAAATCTTGAAAAGTAGATTAATTTTCCATTTTATTTTAACTACAAATGAATTTATAAATAATTTCTCCATAAAAATATTTTCCTGATAAATGTTGAAAGTTACAAATAAGAATGCATTTTTCTAACAGAACTAAACGTTCTGATAACGGAAAAAAATTAATACTAAATCATCCATGACAACTGTGGAAAGAGATAAGAAAAGGCAAGTTCATAAAGATAACAAATAAAGGCGGAGAATTAAAGGAATTCTCGGTCTACTTCATCAGCCTTTGTTATATCGGTGCGCCTCAAATTGTAAGCCCACTTTAATTACTCAGTATGACTTCTATATTGTTTAATATGGCAAATGTCCAAAAATTAGTAGCAAAAGAACCACATTTCCGGAGTTACTTATTCAAATAAACCGAGAGCAACCTATGCTAAGTAATTATTTGTGCTTCTAAATTTAAATATTTAAGTTTCTATAAAGGTTTCGTGTAGAAAACCTAATTTTTCGTATTTAAATTATTTAACTTATAATTGACGAATTTATATCAGGATTTTGTAGCCGGATAATTAAAAACTTAAAGACTGTAAAATAAATAACAAAAGTATATAATTTAAAATTAACAGCGCGTTGCTAATTTAGTTGTCTTAATCGAAAGCCTTTAAGCTTTAAATAAAACGGTGCACTGACTTCGAGATAATTTGCAATTTTGCCAAGGACGTACGCTCTAATTTTGTCATTTCGAACGACAGAATTAACCATACGTCCGTATTCATGTTGTGCCAGTTCTATTTTAATGACGGTTGTCTATTTAAAAACGGGGCGATTGGCTCTAAATTACATATTTAAATAAACTAAAAAGAACAAAGCTTCAATGAAAAATTGTTTGACTAAACTCTTTTTTAACTGGCGTTTCTTTTAAATAAACATTTTCCCGTATAATTTTCCGTATAATATAAATAGCTTTATTTATTTACACTTAAGAAAAATAAGAGCTCGTTAGCTGGCTTTGTACCTCTGTTTATAATAGGATTCTTTAAAAACATCCAAGTAAAATAAACTTCGGAATCAAAGTGTTCCATCTACGTAAACCATCGTGCAAACAATGAAGCTGTATAAATGTAACCGTATATTTATGTTTCTCTATATTAGGGCCATTAAAACTGTAAAACACGATTCAGTTGACTGAGAGAGCTATTATGGAAGTTGGAAGATTTTTCCGAATGACTTAAAAAAGCCCACGTAAATTGTTAGGGAGGAACGGAAACTTTCTGAGTGGGATTATACTTCAACAAGTGTCGTCGAGGGATTAATTTATAAATCATTTCATGATTGATTAGCGGGTATTTTTCGATTTTTGTTCTACTTTTAGAATTGTTTACAATATTTTGTAGGTCTTCAAGTATAAACTTTAGAAATTGACTATGTTTGCAATTAGTGAATAAAAGAAAAATTTAATGAGGTTCGCGTTTTACAAAAGATTTTTTTTTTACTTTCGTTAGCCTATTCCTTTATTGTTTCGTTTCTTTAATTTTCTCCTGAAATCCTTAGCAAAATCCTCTTTTGTGGTTATGTGATGCAGTAAATGCTTTCACATTTATGAATTTTTGTGGGGCGATTTTGACTGTAAAATATTGTTTAAACATCAATAACTTCGGTGTAAATCATAAATTTTTCAAAAAGAGTCTCAAAGAACAACAATTATTTCGATGTTTACTTGTTGAATAACATGGGAATAGAAAAGCTTTAACCCTCGAGAGTTGTTTTTCTTATTGGGATATCTAAGAAAATTACTTGGCTACCTCTCTGAAGTTTTCGAAGCTTTCCAGTAGTTTTTACAATTTAAAGATTTCCACAACAAAAGTGAAAATGGTTCTTCTGTGCTTATCCGTCGAAAGCGAAATTTTAGTAAAGTAAAACTTTTACGATTTTGAAATTATGTATTTTCCGGGGCATGCTTGTATTTATTCTTATTTGCTTTTTCGTGTAGGGTCAAGTGGGGTAAGTGAACTAAGGGTAAATATAAACAAGGCTGTGTGCTTTTAAAAATTCAAAACGGAGAAATTTCAACTGTTTACACCAGTCCAGACATTCCAGCTGGCAATGATTTGGACTACTACAGTTGTGTTTTAAAGTTACGTTTTCGCTTCATTTGCATTATTTTAAAGTTGATGTTGCTTACTACCAAAAGGCAAATTGGATAATATTTATTATTTATGGAAGTAACCATTTGATGTAAATAAATTAGTCAAATTTCAAAGTCATACAACCGACAGGCTCCAACCAATGTATTTGTGGCACGACGAAAACTTGCAAGGAGTAAAAGCTTGTTGCTCATGGAAAAAACTACATGGAACACGGAGCAGGATGACTGCATAAAAGGGAATTTACTGAAAGTTTAGGAAAAATCTGGACAGAAGCTATAGCCGAGAATAATATTAAAGTGCATTTATAACCACAGGAGTCTTGTTACTTATACAAACACCATACACTTAATAAACGCTCACAAACTCTGCAGAAGGCAACGGGCAACTACTGCAGAGAACACATTTCCCTAACATAAAGGGGATATAACAAAGTTCACGACACCAAGTCGTTTAAAAATGTGGGTTTGATCTCCTCAACTGGCAGCCAAACCGTCACGTGATCTCTGTAGGAGTATTTCCAATTACTCTATCAAACTTCCAGAAGATGAATTTAATCCTATTGACTTGAAGAAGGGCACTGAATTCACAGACTGATATTAGCGAGAGTTAATTTCCCGGGTGGAAAGTGATCAGCTGATTCCTTTCCACCCGGCCACGCCCACTCATTAAATGACAGCTTGTTTGTTCAAAATATTAATTATTATTATAAATGATTCATTATATGTATGGTTGAAAATACAATAGTATAACAAACATTGGCGATAAGTTTCATTACTGTCTCGAGATATAGTAAACCTCGACACTTCGCGTCTCGGTTAACTACAATTCTCTCGACAGTAATGAACTACTTTCCACCTCGGAATGTAATATACTATTCTTTAACTGTGAAAAATTCCGAAGGTTTAGACCCTCGCTTGCTTTTGTTGGTTATGTGTAACCCAGTCTTTGATAAAGGGTAGGATAGAAAAGTCACAGGTCCCTACAACTTTAAGCTTTATTCACACAAACAATGATATTCATGAACAGCGGATCTTAACAACTAGTAGTCGAAAGGCGAGTGCCCGTAAACGAGTTGGCGTGTTTTGGCTGCAAACCTGAAAAGAAAAATATAACAAAGGAATGTAGGAGCCTGATAGGACTGGTGAGGTCCTAGGGTAACTTTCGTACGGCGAAAGGGTTAAGGAGCGTTTTAGGAGCCTAATGAGACTTGTGAGATCCTAGAGTAGCTCTCGTACTGTAAAATGATTGAGGAGTGTAGGAGCCTAATGAGACTGGTTAGGTCCCAGAGTAGCTCTCGTACGGTAAAAGGATTAAGGCGTGTAGGAGCCTAATGGAATTTGTGAGATCCCAGAGTAGGGGCAAGAAGGAATGGAGTTCCTTTTAATCTTCTGATCAATTGTATTTATACAATAATTTTGCACAATCCCAAAATAGAAGGGGTCCCTTTTGTCAAATCAAATCAAATTCCCACTACAGTTTAACGTTTTATTGGCCAAACGGTGTTTATAAGAACCCTTAACATATACCACATCTGTACCAATGAGAATTTAATTATTATGATTTTTTAATATTTCTGTAGGCCGTACTGTGACGGCATTACAAGGTGCTACGAAAACTTATCAAAAGGATAATAAAAGCCTAATTAATAGTCGAACAATTTATTTTTTCGGACTCAGTTCGGCGCAAGGCCAGGATTCCAATTAATTACAAAAAAATTAAATGTTGACCAGAAAATGGATTAAGACTTGATACATAATTACACAAGGTTAAATGTACTTACAAATATAAATTTAAGGTTAAATATCAAAAATATTAATAATTCATTCATGAACTAGTAGAATTATAAAAAGCAAAATTTATAAATAAAATTTAATAAAGAATCTAATTCATGATTGAATTATACTACCATAACTTTTACAAAATACAACATTTATTTAAGCATTAAAATTTATAAAAAAAACTAACAGGTGGACACACCTGTGAGGCATCTAATCTGATTAATAAGTAAAATTTGATCAAATTACAAAAACATATTAACAACACTTATCTCAATAAACCTTCCTTGATAATGGAGCATGTGAATTCTGGAATTACAGCAACACTTGAGATAACATTCAATTGGAAATGTGGTTGAATTGTAATGACATCTAAACGGCATAGGAAAATGGCGTCCCTCCACGTGTTTCAAAATTAACAAAAAGTTAATTTCCAAAGGAAATTAAAAATTCCATCCAGGAAAAATACACAAAGCTCTTCCAGACGAAAAATAAATCCAATTAACACCATATAAATTTAAATTAGGTGCAAATAGGTGCAATTAGGTGCTGAAAATTCCAATTCATTAAGAAAATGGAGATTAAAGAAAATTTAAAAAGAATAACTCACCACTGAAACAGTGCGAAGCAAATAATTAAACTGTTAATAAAACATAGCAGCAATCACTTCCGAACATCGGAAAGATTAATTAAATACGTTCATAAAATATGAAACGTAGAGTCATAAATTTCAGCCAAAATACAAGAACTGTTCCGAAGGAATATCAATCGCCAAAAGAGAAAGAACTCGACTAAATTTCACCACACCTGACAGGCAAAAATCTACTGCGCAGGTTCTAACTATTAACCAGAGAGCCTCTAACCCAATACACTTATGCAAATCAAGCTACATAACTAATAGGCAGAAATTTCACTAAGGAAAGCATTCAAAATTAATACAAATAAGTTATGGTAAATTGGATAACACAACAAGAGAATATAAGAATAATAGACTCACAACAATATAAAAATATGATTAAATACAAAGAGAAAAGTGAAATTTTGAAAATAAATTAAAGAATTTAAATTAAACAAACACAAACACACAACAAAAAAATTCTTCACGCTCACAACATTGGCAAAGGCTTGAGAAATTGATACGATTCGGAGGCAAAGCAAAAAAAAATCGTAACAAAGGAAACATTTAACTTTTAACATCTCGCCGTCGTAGGACATGCCCGACGGCACCATTAAATTATTGCGGCTTGAAACCTTATTCTGGACACCCGCCATTCCAAAATAAATAATCTGAAAAAATGTATAAACATCTGTAATAGTAATCCAAATAATAAACCGTTTCGTTTTACGGACCATATATTTTTAACTAATCTACATAATTCATATCCTAAAATATTACAAGTGGTTGAACATAAATGGTAACTTAAAGTAAAACATATAGCAATTAGTCTGTTTGTCTTTATTAACTGCAAAAGAGTTTTTCGGAACTTGCCCACCCTTACACTACATATTACCAAAAAGAGGAGACCAATGGATATGATGATATGATACAAAAACAATTACTGGATAACAGAATGGAAGTCACATCTACCATTAGAAAATAAAATTCTGTTGCATAAATCCATAGTTAAACCTTTATGGAAGTATGGGATCGAATTATGGGTATGTGCCAGTAAGTTCAGTGCTGCAATCATTCAAAAAATGATGTTATCCATGAAGGAAGCGTTAATCATCACAAGAAACTAAAAACCAATACAAACCCTCTGCTATAACCTCTACTACAAAATGACGCAATAAGAAGGATCTTTAGAAAAAGATAAATAGTTTCCAAAATTTTGATATAAACATTTCAAAAACTTTTGGAATCACAGAATAAAATAAAAATTAAAATTTTGATTTTGACACCTTGTATTTTATTTAATATTAGCTTTTGGATTTAGATAATCCTAGATAAATAGTAATACTTTGGTCATATAAATTTACTGTTGATTCGTATCCCATTACTTATGGACCACCTGTATATTAATGCAAAATGCTTATTTGCAACGGTCTTTAAATTTTCCCCAGCAAAATTCACTATTACGCTATAATGATAATGTATAACGTTCACAAGTCCTTTAGGCCCATTGCTTTGTAACTCTTTTCCGCTGCTTGTCTTTTGCGATGACTTTCCAGTCTCCATCCCCTATCTCCTTTAGATCTTCACTTACTGCTTCTCTCCATCTTCTCCTCGGCCTGCTCTTTTTCTTTTTCCTTCGGGTTGCTTTCAGCGATCCTTTCGCTTCATCACAAGCTATTTTCTATTAATATTCCCAGGTACATATACAGGGTGTAAAATCAGTGAGATATTCTTATGTAGCTCCATAAATGTTTTAGATAGAGAAAAACTTTAAACATAAGAGTTGCTTATTAGATTCTTCTTTGTAACCATAAAACATCTACAATTCTACAGGGTGTTTCCTTTTCGGCTGCCAGTATGCAACTTAAATATTTTAAATAGAACACCCTATATATTTTTAAATATTCTTATTCTACAATTCTACTATCAATTACCTATCCCGTAGTGTTTCGCTTTTGCAATTAGGATCAGTGGTTGCAGAGCTATCCAACCTTTTAGGAAAAATATGATGTATGCAGATCTAACGAATAAAATCTGCACCGTCCACATTTTAACAGATTAATTACAAAATTTTTGTCAAACGTTTGTCGAGACCATCTACTGTTTGCTACGGTGGTACAATTACTTAAAATTTGGATTGGCCATAATTCAATTTTTTTAAATGGAACACTCTGTATTTTTTCAATGATTCAGATATAGAATTAAATTCCCTTTCGATTTTATATTGGTTTTCCTATACCTAAAGTTGATATTTTTTAAATGATTGCAGTTTTAAGAATAACAGGGCCGTGTTGTGTGAATTGCAAGCGCGTGGGGATCTCATAATCATAATTGCTTATGAGGATTTGGTCCGTCGTTGCCCTGTTCCTTCTGAAACCTGCGGGTATTCACTGAGCAGAAGTTCTGCGTGAATCTCCAGTTTCTGTTTGTGGCCAAAATCTTATACACTCTGTCAAGCAGTAAGCAGTGGTACTCCCTTGTAATTGCCCAATCCGTTTTATCACCTTTTTTAAATATTGGGACCAGTACAGCTTTACACCATTGTTGGGGCATGGATTAAGTGTTACAGATTTCTTTAACAAGCTTATAGATTTTGTTTATTAAAAATTCTCCACTATACTTTAGATTTAGATGTTCGGCTACAATACCACTGTCTCCTGGGCTTTTATTATTTTTCAACGCATCTGCTTCTTCTATTTTTTTGTTGGTTTTTTTTTTTCGTTTTCTTCCCCGACTTGATTATATTTCGATTCATCCTCCACTCCTGCATTTAACAATTCCTCAAAATGTTGTTTCCACCTCTCACCGATGTCGATCCGATTACCCAGTAAGTCATCATTTTTATTAAATGGGACTGGTTTTTCTTGGTATTCCTGGTATTTTAACTTCCAAATTTCTTTTGCCGTGTATTTTTCTCCCGTGTCCTTTATTTCCTTTCAAGCCATTTTCGTTTCTGGGCTCTACAAATGGCTTTTACATTTTTCTTTCGAGATTCATAATTAAGTATCTAATTATTTTTGTGCTTTTAGCCACTTCTACCATAGCCCGATTTTCTTTTTCAGTTCTCCTACGCTAATAGGACAACATTTTTCTGTTTCCAGTTACTCCTACATTTAGCACAACGTAATTTTTCATTAGGAAAATTCTAGACAACCCTCTAAACTTACAAAATAAGTCATATACGAGTATAGGTGTAAAGGTGAAAGGTGAAATTTGGGGAAAATCCTTTAAACAATTTATATGACTTGAATGTTCTCACAATTGTTAGTAATTTATTATTAAATACAAGATACGTAGTTTTGTAATTGCAAAATACAAAAAGGGTTTATATGGACCTCTCACTTTACCCTAATTAAAAATATACGGCAATATGAGATCGAAAAAAAGATGATTCTGAGCAGGCCTTGACTAGTACAACACGAATGGCAAGACTGATTTCAAAATGTGGCAGTAGGTTAGAGGTTAATAAATGTCAAATAAATTAAAACACAAAACAGTATTTATTTAGGGAACAAACTGAAAACTAAGATGAATACATGTTAGAGTAGGTGTTCAAAATGTGATCCTTCACTAGTATTACAACGATAAACTTAAATAATTCTGGAAACAAGATTGCAAAACTGACTTACATTTGAAATGTCACTGTCACATTATAATTCATAGGCATTCTAGAATCAGTGTAGCCAATCGTGTTGTACTAGTCAAGGCCTGCTCAGAATCATTTTTTTCTCGATCTCATGGTAGTAGGTAAAATAGTTTTCTTTTGTGTGGTTTAATGCAGCTATTTTAATACTAAATCATATTTTTGTTGTTTTTTAACAAGGTTTCTTGTATTTCATCTGTACCAAATATTCTCCAAATGACAAAAAAATGTACTCATACCACGAAAATCAACCCTACAATAATATTGCTGTATACAAATGGATTACGTTAGGATTTGAAGCATAAATAGAAAGTAACAAAACAAAGCCCTGGCAGATTCCATTTGCTTCAATACACATCAAAGAACCAAATCTAAATGTATGAGATATGAAACATCTTGATTATTACAGGAAGGCAATCAGGATGCTCATTATCGAGAAATTCTACATCCATATTAGCTGGTTAATATTAAAATATACATGAAGAGAATTACTGAATAGTCTAACTATATCTTAGAAAACAAAGCGTGGCTTTTGAGAGCGTTTCTGATTATTTTTTAGTTTTTGTTAGCAAAAATTGCTCTACCATCTTGTGAACCTCTGAGATTTCAACAAATCAAGTGAAAAGGTACTTAAACTGCTAGTAAACTTTTATTTTATTATAATATTTCTGAAATAAAACTTCAAAATATCTTGCTGAATCATAAAAATCATTAAAACCACAGTACAATAAATTAATAAATCTCTAAAACTGTAATTATTTGTGCGTTTAATAAAATACAAAAGTACCTTTCCTACCTATTTCTAAAGTAGTTTTATATTTTTTAGCTAACAAATAGTTCTTCGAAGAGCAATAACAGCAATTTATTCAAACATAAATACCGGATGAAATAAAGAAACGTCTAACAATTATGTAAACATATTTCCCATTAGACGTTTATAATTACTTTCTATAAATTCACAAGAAAATATTTTTAAATCCACATCCGGAACATCCTCGTAAATCTAAGGATTAAATTTAGCCTAATCTATTAATACTTAACTTAAACCTACGATATACGAGTTACGTTTGCTGTAATAAATATAAAAACATTTAAACTAGTTGAACAATAAATTAGCATGTTCGAACAGAAATTCAAAAAGCAAACGAAATACCACGAAAAATTTCCTAATTATTTCAGAGGTTTTTGTTTGTGGGGCTTTTAATTTTAATTCGGTTGGAACTTTGCAATTAGCATGTTTAATTTTTAAGCATGTTTGCCCACTTTTAAGTAGCAAGCAGAATATTTTTAGGTAATTTCGGCGCCTCATTTAAGCACACTTAAAATTGAACTGAAGCGTTTAATCATCGAAATCTGATCCTTAAAAGTGTGTTTAATCATATGTTCAAACTGGATGCAATATTCACATCCATAAATAATCTCAGAGTTTTTTATTATAACATGATTTGCGGATGTACCGCAGAATTATTTAGTTCGAGTAAAAACAAAGCGAATAAAAGTTGAGATTTAAAAGAGAATTTTCTACTGTATTAGTGGTCAGCTTCTGAAACCTCCAACAGCTAATTAGAGAAACTTTAGCGCCCGTTGTTTCGGGTTGCCAAACCCGATTTCCGCTTTCCCGACTTGACTTCCCCTAACTATCCATTTAATTTTCAATTCCCGAGAGTTGAGGGCTATTTAGCTGGGGACTCGGAAATTTTAAACGAATTCTCTTAAACGGCAACACTTCATGAACGTGTAAGAGGAAAACCACACGTTATAAACGGATTCGTTATTAGAATTACCTTGAGATGATCACATCGACAAGTTAAAAGCACTCTTAAAATTTTCCGAAGCTGATTTGTCGTATCATAACATATTTTTATGAAAACCTTTACGACGCTGTCGCTTTAACAGAAATTTATTGACGGAGAGTACGAAACGCGTCTAGCCTTAATGCATTTTTGGTGTTATCCTGCAGGACCTTAATAAGTTCTTTTTTTTTATTTTTCAGATAGCAATTTCGTTTTGGGTAATGCCCAGGTGCCGACGTTATATCCCATCGTATATTGTTCGGATGGATTCTGCGAACTTACCGGATTTAGTAGAGCTCAAATTATGCAAAAGGGATGCGCCTGCAAATTTCTGCATGGACCGGAAACGAAGGACGAACACAAAACTCAAATAGACAAAGCTTTAGAATCGAAGAACGAACTCAAATTGGAAGTTATATTCTATAAGAAAAATGGTAAGTACGCCTTTTAATTTGCAAATATTAACCAAGTAGAAAATCCGATTAACGCAATTAAAATGAGGTGAGGCAATTCTTTTAATTCTGCTCGAATCTCTTAAAAGTTAGTCCCATTAAGTAATTAAATTGGGGTGCGGAATTTGATCTGCCCATTTTAAAAGCTAGTGATTTCCGCTGAGCCTTTAAAAGCGTTAGAAAAAGTTTTAAATCAAGTTAACACCCATTTATATCCTTCTCAGGGTGACACCATTAATCAAAACGAAATACAATACAAAGTAGACCCCGTTGGTTACCCGACAATTAGAAACACAAGGGATATGCTAAATATATTCGGCCCGTCCGTTTTAATAACCGAAATGTTAAACGTCGCATACATTAATAAAATTTCTACCCGTATACGTTAGAACAATAGTGTGAAACCGTAAATGGTCGGAGAATTTACTCATGGCCAGAAACTTAGCGTTATTAATATTTAAACTAGAATTATCTGCTGCGAGTTTATTTCCATTAATATAAATTCTGAAATTTGAATAAAATATTGTTATTGCGTTTTTGGGGTCAAGGTTTATTACCAACATTCAGTTTTCATTGGATAATTAAGATTCACCGTCTTAAATTGATGCTCCCTAGCAAGATTACATATTCAGTTAGAATTTTTTCTGCTTTCTCTGCCACTTTTTTGGTGTGTGTTGTCATTTTTGCGTCATTGGCAAAGTATATGCCGAGGTACTTAATGGCTTTCTCAGTAACCACATGTGTATTTTCAATTATTATGTCCATTCGTGGTATCTTTCTTCTACCCACCAACATCACTGCCTCGCTCTTCTACAGTGTCAACTTTAACTTTCTGGAATGTAACCATTGTCATATACCCCTTATCGTTGATTTGATTTCAAGTTCTTCCCTAGATCTTGCTCTCACTACCACTGCCCAGATTGTCGGCGTATCCTATTATTGTAATCCCCTCCGAAACATCTAGGCGTAATACTCCGTCATAGTAGCTGTTCCACAGGGTCGGTCCCAAAATCGATCCCTGGGGAACACCACATCTTAGCTGTAGCTTCATATTGTCGCCGATTAGCAGGTTACGGTTTTCTAAATAGCTACATATTACATTTATAAGATATTGGGATATATTTTTCTTTTTTAGTTCGTTGACTATCTCGCTCCAGTCTGACGAGTTGAATGTATTTTGGATACCTAAAGTAATCAAAACACAGAATTCTCTATTTCGGTAATCTCCGCTGTTCACTTGTTCTGCAATAGTTTTTATTTTTTCCAGTGCGTCAAGCGTAGACCTTCCTGCTCTAAACCCATATCGTGAATCATGTAGTTCTGCCTTGTTGTTAATTTCTTCTTGCAATCTGCGGCAGATTAGTGCTTCCATTAATTTTCCCAATGCATTAATGAGGTATATTGGTCTGTATTCGGGTTTTTGGTCTATATTCTTTTTAGGTTTCTCGATCAATACTAATTTTGCCTCCATCCACACCTTTCGAAAGCATTCTTGAATCAGATGATTGTTCGTCATTTTTAAACAGTATTTCTGATGGTTATTTATGAATACTTTTACTATTTTGGGTGGTATTAAATCTGGATAGGGAGCCTTTTTAACATTCAGTCTTCTTACCGCAGTGTTTATCTCGTCAGCTGTGAATTTTGGTATTTCTTCCTGTTGGACCTCTATGTAGCCCCAGTCTATAGGATAAGCTCTCATGAAAAGCGGTTCTGCCTCCTTCTTTTGGTCCTCATCATTCTATTGTACTTTTTTTCTTAGATTTTCGTTCTTCGTCATTATCAGTTTGATCTATTGTTACCTCCTAAGTTATATTTTGGTGATCACTTACATTTTCTGTTTCGCATACTCGCCATTTTGTTACCCAGTTCTTAATATTTTCTGTACAGAAGGTAGTATTTATAAGGGATATACTTGCGTAAACCGTGATACACTTTTTGACGTTAGTCACTTCATTAAGGTCGCTGCACTTCTGCTTCCTGCTATCAGCCGCCTTTTCATTTATTTGGTGTAGTCACTGTTGCTGATAATTATAGTAGCTAAGTAAGTAACTTGATTTACATCTTCCATGCTATTCCCTTCTCCCAGTTCGGTGTCATTATAAAGTACTCTGTGCGTTCTTCTTCTCTACCAATCACCATGTACCGGCTATTTCTCTCATTTATTTCCAACCCAACTCTTTTTGCTGATTATTGTAGTCGTTGGATAATCTTCGTTAGTTTTTTCTTAGTTCTTGCTATTAATATGATGTAATTAACAAACGCTAAACACTGATGTGATTTGTTAAAAATGTAGTATGTCCTATTAATTTTCGTATCTTTGATCACTTTTTACCATAATAAGTTAAACAGTATAGCATAATAGGTCTTAAATCATCAGTAATCTTGAAAAAGCTTGAAATTCTACAACGAATTTTTACTTGATTTTCTGTGTTTTTCAATGTTGTTTTTACAAGCCTTATTGTTTTGCATGGGATACCTAGTTCGCTCAGTGCTATGCAAAGTTGGTTTCTTATAACACTGTGGTAAGCTTTTTTGATATCAACGGAAATGATATACAAGTTTTGTTTCATAAAACTTTGACTGGATTTGCCTTAGAGAAAATATGTAGTCCACTACCAAGCTGTTCTTCTTGAAACTAGCCTGATATCCTCCCACTATTGGATTTGCATACATTTTCAATCTATTTGTTATAATTTTTTCTAATATTTTATGTGCAACTCTTTTACAAAATATTGAGATTGCTTGGCGGTTTCTCTTCCTCTGTATAATTCCTTTGTAAAACTTTTTTTATTTTTTTTTTATTGCAGTTTTCTTTTATTTCTTCCAACAACAACGCCTGCATAATTGTTTTACACTTCTTCCTTGTACTTCATAGTTATCTTTATTTTTCTACGTTGCGTCTTGCTTTTTCCCTGCTATCTACCGCTAACTCGCATTCTTGGTTAAACCAACCGGTTTTGTTTTCTCTCTGAGTTCTTTCGAGGATTTGTTCTGCTCTTCTACGAATTCTTGTTTGGATTTCCCTTCACAGTTCTTCAATATTTAGTTCTTGGATTGCACTAATATTTTCCTCCATTTCTTGCATGTACTTTGCTGTTTTCTTTTTTCATGCCTAATCGGAATTTATTCCTTTAGCTTTATTTTCACTAAAAAATGGCCTGTATCCACATTTACCCATGTACAGCTACTTATACGCTGGATTTGTAATGTCTGTTTTTTGCTATCACCATATGGTCTATTTGGTTGAGTGTTCTTCCATTTGGCGACCTCCATATGCCTTTATGTACGTCCTTATAAGCAAAGTAGATACTTGGTATTGATAGGTTTTTTCCTGCGGCAAACTCTATTAGATTTTCCCCATTTTCAGTTATAACGACATGTTTACTTTCGCTTTCTATTACTGATTTATAGATTTTCTTCTCTCCTCAGCTTGGCGTTAAAATCGCCCACTATTATTTTAAAATCATAGTCCGCTTCTTTTCCATATACTTCTTCAAATAGGTCGCCATATTCACTCTTTTCTTCATCTGTCATCGTTGATTCGGTCGATGTTTAAAAAGGATATTCGGATTTATTTAAATAATAAAAGACGAAATCAGGTGGAAGGTTTGATAAAATTTAAATAGTTTTATATCCTATCTTTGACTTTCATTTCGATAATATCTTTTGGAAACATGTTAAAAATATATGCTTTGCTATTAACAAGAATGATTATAATTTCATTCTTTCTCTTTATTGTTAAAGTGAATTGTTTTACTTCAACTCTTCTAGACTCACAGTTAGAGGCTTAGTTAAGTAATTGCAAATGGCATGAAAACAACAAATAAAGGAAGTAAATAGGCTGTATAAATCAGAATAACAAATAGAAGACGACTATAAAAATCTAACGGAACATACACATTTACAAGAGTTATTCTTTTGTATTTGCCTTTTAATCAAATACTACACATTCTTCCATTTATCGGCCTGAAATCTAGTACAGCTGGTTTCAGATTACTTATTACAAAAAAAACTTCCTCTCCTCTCTCCTCCACTCTTGAAAATGGTAAAGTCCTGTATATCTATTATTTCGTTTCCTTTTTGCTTTATTTCTTTGTATGGCCAATAAATCCATCTTGTACCTTTTGTCATTTAGATTAAATTCTTTATTGCTCCTTCAACTTGCTTATTTACCTTTCTTTCTATAGAACCCTGATTATATGCTTTCTCCATATTCAAGTCGATATTCTTGTGTTGTTAGTATCTTTTTCCATCCTGTAATCAACACTCGCTTCCTGCTTTCCTCAATTGCTCCTTGTTGGGATTCCACTGCCATGGTATGTCGTTCATATCTTATCTTTTGGTATGCAACAAAGTCTTCACACTTTTCTCTTTTGCTATATCTTTAAGTGCTTTTTGAATATCTTTTTCTTTTTCTGTTAAATGGCTATCTATACATATTTTCTTTTAGCTTCTTATTTTCCATTATCTTTTTTTTTGTCTTCCCACTTAACTAGTTCGACTAGAAACAGTTTTCCTCTATGTCGTTGTTGTATTGCATACGTTCCATGCACTTTGGAACAACACCTAACTTCCTTTATAGAAACGGTTCTGTAGCTTCCGTTTTACTAGCATCGTTCAGGACGGAAATTCCCTTTATTGTAATGTTCTTCTTCGTGTCCTTTTTTTTTTACCTTGGTTCTAACTTGATTTCTAAATCTGCAATTTTTCCATATAGTTTCCTGTTTTCCTTTTTCACTGCTTTAATCTCCTCTTTATGTGTCTGTTATTCCTGTCGTTTCACCTTTTTTAATAATCTTTTCAGTGTTGGTTCTAAACTCCCATCCCCTTCTTTTTCTGTTGCTTCTTCTATAGCTTTTTGCAGATTTTTACTTAGGGTTCTGTGGGCCTTGGATTTATGGATTTATCACTCTCTCTTTCATGTGATCAGTGTTTATATGACATTTTGTTTTGTATTTGCTTAGTTCGATTTCTTTGCTGTTACATGATTTTTTGTAAGATTGTATGTAACATCGGCAAAGTCGCTTTTCCAACTTTCGAGCCTAAAGTTCTAACTTATATCTGGTAGTTTAATTTTTCCCATACCTTTTTATAGCCATCTTCCGTTTGGTATTGTGATTTATGCAGCTTCTCTGCTTCCTCTATTTGTCGCTTTCACACCCGGTTTATGTTTGCAATAAATTGCTTAACTCAGTATCTAATTGAGAGTCTTATGTAAAGTAAAACAAAAACAGTTTTTGTCAGTAGTTAACACACATACCTCTTTCACCTTAGAAAATAAAAAGAAAGAAATTATTTTAGTGGAGGCGCCGGGCATTATTAACATCCATAATTGTTCTTGTTAATAGTAGAGGATGTATTTTTAACATTTTCCCAAAGAGTTGAATTTTCAAAGGAAGAATGGCATAGGATATAAAACTACCTTATTTAAATTTTATCAAATCTTCCACCTGATTTCGTCTTTTATTATTTAAATAAATCCGCATATCCTTTTTAAACATCGGCCAAATCACATAAAAAAAAATAAAATTGCGTATATTTGATGATGTCCGACTCTTCAAATAAAAAAAATATGCTTACAAATGTATTCAAATATAACATAAAGCTTTGACGAAAATTGTTTTCCAGCTTTCCTAACATTTGAAATTTTAACAATGTGCCGAATAAAAGCAGGAAAAAGGTTGTGAAATCCTGCTTTAGCCCTTTGTAGGCGATTGAGAATGTGAATTCAAACGTAGGATAGAATCTTTGGTGTTTTGATATGAATTTATTAAACGTTTTTTTTTTTTATTTATCTTTACTAGTCGAAAACTAATATCAACGTTTAAATTAATCTATTTTGTTGATGAAAACTAAACACTGAAGTACTTTTTGGAAGCATTGGATTTAATCCAAACCATAAAACGCTTCCAGTCGTGTAGTAATTAAAGTGTGGGGTAAGACTGCGTAGACTGTGTAAACATAAAACGAGTGTTTAAATATAATATAATTAAACCGAAGTTATTACAGATCCCAAACCCTACAAATTTTCAGAGTAAACCAAATCATTTATCTTTTCGTGGGTCGCCTTTAGGTTTCAAAAATTGACAAAAGGCTTTGACAGACGATCTTCTTGTTTACGAAACTTTGATTGATACTTTCTTGAATGAATCGAGAGAACTGAAATAAGATTCCTTTTAAAAAAGCTTTGCTATTAATATGGCTACCGACCAAATGTGTGGCAAGAATTGTCTTTGGCGATATTTGTTATTAGAAATAATTTCGTTTAATTAAAAAAGAAGGAATGAAAATGAAAGAGATCTTAAATAACGTGTCCTTCCGAAGTATCAATGTTAATAGATGCCTTATAGCCACAAAAAGATAAGAAAATTGTGGCACCTCGTGGCTTTTCAGTCAAGTATATTATAAAATTTATTTAGGTGGAAATGTGGAAGATCTTACAAGCCCAGGAAATATAAGTAAGATATCAACTTAGTCAGATGAAGACGAATATTAATGATACCGTAAAGATAAATGTTCTGCAACACGAGTGGGGAACTTGCAACGCCAAAAGGAATTGAATATGATTACGTTATTATCCTTTCCTGTTAAAATTAATGGTTGAATATAACTTTGCATAACCTTTTCTTAAATTTATTTAAGCTTGAAATAGTTTCTTCTATAATGTTTTGATTATAAATTCTTTTGAAATCGAAACTACTTATTAAGGAACTGTTTTCTTGAAAATACGTTTTTAAACAGTTATTAATCAACATATTTTTGTGTTGGCTTTAATCTTAAAAAAATTCAGTAATTAATGAAATGGTAATTAATTTCGTAAAAATAAGGGAAATTCGTGATTTTTTTAAGTCATAAACGTCCTGAAAGGAGTTTTATGAAGACTAAGTGAACGAATCGTTTGAGTATATGGGCACTAAACATCTTATCCTTGAACAAAGTATGAACATAAAAAAATATATAGACTTCGAAAAAAATTTAAGGCCCAACGTTTAACTAAAAGGGTGATACGGATAAACCCACACATTCAGTTTTTATTTCTCACGATTCGTGTTCTACACCTTCGTATCCTTGGATTAGCCTTTTGTACGTTTTCTCAACGTCTTTAGGTTCATAACATGAAGAAAACATAAGGAACCACCGCACATTATACGTAGTCCTAGTAACAGACCAAGCTTGCTAAACTTTAGTAAACATTTCGGTTGTTTTAGTAAGCCTTTTTGTTTGTTTTTATCTCTCTTTTAAGTTTTGGTCATGGGTAAAATGAGGGACCCGCATATATTGTTCTGTAAAGCACTGAAACAATAAAGCTCAGTTGCAAAACTGCTTTTTAAGGAAGACCTAAAACTAGAGGCTTTTGGAACTTTGCCTTTTTTAAAGAAGACCCAAATTCTTCAAGTTAATAATATGTCTGTTATTTTGTCATTTGTAGAAATTTCAACTTACTATTTCTAAAGAAGGCTTTCGGGAGATTTGAACCTTTATCTTTTTGTATTCCTATTGTGCAGATGGCCCCGATTTTGTTTTTGTCTATTTTGGAAATTATTTACTGCATGGGTGTTTGTTTTTCTAAAATTATCATTCTTTTAACGTATCAATCCTTTCGAGGCTTTAAGAACAAATTATTAAATAAATAATTGTAAACACCAAGCATACACTTTTTGTTTCTTGCCTTGAATAAACTAATGTGTTGGAGTAGTGGTAGTTATGTAAAACGGTTGTGTTTTGTTAGGTAAACCATTTACATAGTTTTATCGTTGAAATGCAAATGTTGCAAAATTGGATTATTATACTTACCGGTGTGACCTTTGGCAAGCCGCAAAGTTGTTAAGTGCAAAAGGATAACACGAATATTATTACCATAACAAACACTAGTTTTCTTTACGTTCGTTTTATGAAATCCAAAATTATCCCTGAAATAAGTTTTAGTAATTTACATAACAGGAATTTTATATAAAAACACCTTCAGATTCATTAAATGTAAGTTTTGGCCCTCTCAAGAGAGTAAAAGAGTAAAAGTTTTATTTTAATGCCCAGTGACAGAAGTTTCATTGTGTAGTCGAAATTAAAGAACAAATAAACGTTGAAGAGAATCTTGATAAGAACTCTGAGCCGTGTTTTTAATTTCAAAGATTTTAATCTAAAAGTTAATAAGAACTTTAAGGAAGAAGAGTCATGAAAATTTAAAGGATTTAATGAGGAGTGAACTCTTGTCATTTTTATTTTTTTTTATGGCTACAAATTAAAAGTTGGTGCTGAAATTGACCCTAAAAACTAAAACAAGATCTGAAACAGCCTAGATTTGAATATTTACATAATATAATACTACAAAATTAAATATTTACGTATTAAACCACAAGGTACTTCATACAAAAAATTACTTTCTTGGTTATTAATATTATATTAAAATAGGGCAAGAAACAAAAGTCAAACATGGAAATCCGGGCTAAGTAGAATAATCATATAATCAACCAAATAACTCTGCATTTTTTTTTTATTTAAAGATAAATATAGGTCTGCTTCAGACACAATAGTAATTCAATTTAGTCTAAAGCGTTCTGAAACGAATTACAGAGAAAATTAGTTTAGAAAAATATAAAACCTCAGAAAAGTAAATCAGTCGTCTTACTTTTGACGGTAGACCCAAAGAGTTTTAGAAGTTAAATACAAATGTTAAAGGTCAAAGGTTTTACCTGGTCAAACATGAAACTGGTGGGTGGTTCTTTATTAAAATAGTTCTTGCAACATCAACCTGCAGGAAGAGTCAACAACGTTACTAGTTAAAATTCATGCTAAAAGTTGTTCCTAAAACACTTGAAGTATTTAAAATATTTTTTTCACTACTAGTATTAGAAGATGTCATTATTGACCTTATTTTCGAGCCCAGAAGATGAATTTCTCTCCTAGTGGTCAATAATTTTTTATTATTGACTACTGGTTAATAATAAAAACAATTGCTATGCATTCAGGCGCCTATTTTAAATATGTTTTACCCAAATGTCAATTGAAATTAACCTCTCCCCTTGTTTTCGAGCAAGGCTATTTGATTTTTGTGGATATTTAGAAATAAATATACGCATCTGTCATTTTATTTTTTATTTATGTAAAAATGATTAATTAAAAGGAATAAAGGTGCTAGTAGTGAAAAAAATAGTATATAAACCACGGTAGAGAAGACTTTTCTCAGCCTCACAACTTATTTCCCTCCATGCTTCGCATGTCGGGAAATAATACTGCTCGGCTGAGAAAAATGTCTTCTCTACCTTGGTCTATAATATACTATAATTAAAGCTTGTCCTCTGATTGAACTCGGATCTGAATCAGTGACTTGGTTGTCCGCTCAAAATATGCGGATTTTCGAAATTAATTAATAAAAATTAAAAATAATTTCCCAAACGAAATGAATACTTAAAAAACTTGCCAATAAATATGGTGTTAATAATGCAAATTAGGCAAATCATTTAAATTCAGATTAATTATATAGCTTTCTGAAAACTTTTTAAATTAATGAAATGCCACAGATATTTATGGGATTGAATGAATACAAATAATCCAACATTTGTTGTTAAGTTCTCCAAATTGTTTCCAATTGTTCAAATTGTTTCAATTCAACTTTGTTACTTCGGTAAACATGGAAAGTTCAAAGTGAATTAGGGGTTACAAACAGCGCTAAAGGCATTTAAACTAGGTTGTATTTGAATTTTTTCAAAAGAATAAGGAAATTTTTGAGCAATGCTGAAAATTCTGGCAATTCCCGAAAAAGTTCCTTTGGGCCTTAAATGGAAAAGAATAATTTACATTTTGTTATTTCATATTCATTTATTAGTACAATATAAATGTATTATTCTAAATGCAAAAGAAAAAATAGAAAGTTTTAATATTCCCCAGGCTGTTTCTTGTATAAACGACCTATTTAACAAAAATTTTCTCAGCAACACTGGCCAATTCTCTGTAATTTCATCACAATTTCGAATAAACAAAGCTGCTAGTTGTAGTGTAATATTGTCAGGCAGGGCGAAACGTTACATATTGTGAATCCTAATGGACCCGATTGCTTTTCACTCTTTCTTTACTGAAAACGTTTATCGTTGCCCACTTTGGTTTCTGTTATAAATGTATTCTTCTCACGTAATACTGTTGACAAATCATTTTATCGTAGTTACAACAGCTGGAATGTGACTGTTCGTGATATTCATGTGTAAAATGTTTAAATAGAAATTTATTACACGAAAATACAAAAAATTAAACGTCTAAGTAAATCCTGAAATTTCAAGCTCGTAAAATCAGAAAGTTCACCGAATGCACACAGTAAATTATAATTTCGTTAATATAAGTTTAATTGCCTTTCTACACTTTGCAGAATTTAAATTTATTGTGTTTCATCCATGAATTTTCACTAATCTTAGGGGCTTGTTTTTCTTAAATAGGTTTGAAATATTACTATTTGGCGTATAACTCTTCGAAGATAGTTTAATAAATTTGTCCCATAACTATTGCCACAATTTTTTTTAAGGCATAAACGTTTACCGCTGAATTGCTGAAAATGTATTTAAGTTGCCTTTGCTGCCATATTTATAATTAAACATTTTTCTGCTGAAAGGCAGTAAATAAGGTTTCTAAGAATATAAATGCAATTTACTGGGGTGAATAACCATGTTATTTATGAAGATGCAGTCGATGTTTACATAAAAGCTTCATTTGCTGCTTTATTCACTGCTTTTACTGTATGAAAATTTGATTTCCAGTAAATGAAAATTGGGACGTGTTTTAATAAACAGTCCGAAGTAGATTGTTGCTTAAATGTATGCAAACTCAGATATGTCAAATACAAATTTATAGATGGAAGGAGAGTCGGAAAATGAATCCAATCTTCTTTTTTACATGTAATATAAGAAACTTGCAATTTTCATAAAATGATTCTTTACTGTTGGATATGGAATATTTTTAATGGTATCATGCCAAACATATTTTATATTGTATGCTATAAAACATTATTAAAAAGGCCGTGTTGGTTGAAAAGAAAACACACAAAAAATTCTGTTCTTAATTATTATAGAGGATAATCCGATCAATTGAAGTTTCCTAAAAATCATTTCTGAAATAAATTTTGAAATTCCCATTTCTTTTCAGTATTTTATGTATCTAGGACGAAAAGTAAGTCTTTAAGGTATGAGTAAGTTGTTTACGGCCGAGGCAGGTAGCCGAGGCCGTAATTACTTGCGAGTACCTTAAAGACACTTTTCGTCTGAGGTACATACATAATTTTATGTCATACTGGTTTCTAAAGTTGTTAAATTATTAAAAGAAATCTTTCATCAATTTGTCGCAGTATTAGTCTAAGACGCAACTGTTCGGATCTCCTAGCAACTAGCATTTATAGAACAAAAAGTGACACTTTAAAGTCCTAGGACTTTAAAATGATACTTTAAAGTTCTAGGACTTTACAGTTTCACTTTTTGTTCTATAAATCGTCCAAAAAACGTTGCTTTAGAAACCAGTATGACATAAAAATATTTACAAATCAAATATGTTTCTGCGAGCTTGTTTTAGTAAAATCGAACCGATAAACTTTTGTCATATCAAGTCAGCTAGTTAATTTTATAAGTCTTTTTCAAAAGTTAATTATAAAAATTTTAAACACTTTTTCCTTTAATTTCGTTTTTATGAATATTAATATGACAAATCCAGATATTTCCAGATAAACTTTTGTAAAACTCCCTTTTGACGTATAAAACTACCAACTTTTCATTTTTTAAGCCTTTTACAAAAAGACCTAAACAACACTTTTTCCTTGAATTTAATTTTCAGTAATTCTGAAAATCGGTGGGTCAATATTTAAAAAGAAATTAAAACGACCTTGCCAGATATGTTTCTGTGAGATTGTTTCATTAAGATCGAACATACAGAACTCCTTTTTGGTATAGTATACGCAACTATATCCACTTTTAATTTCTTAAGTTTCTTCCAAAAATTTTAAAATTTCAATCACAATTTTTTCTTGAATTTAATTTTCAAAATCGGTGGGTCAATAGTTAAAGAAATTTCAAAACTATATTTTTAGATAACTTTCTGTAAACTGACTTACTTATCCCCAACCTCTTCTACCACGGGTGTAGAGATAATGATTTTCTCCATTTCTTCCTATTCTTGTCGTCTTCTTTTGTTTGTTTCCAGCTAAGTCATTTTTTAAATATATCAGCTATTTCTGTATTCCACTTTTTCCTCGGTGTACCTGTCTTCGTCTTCTCTCCTGTCTGTGTTTCCCAGATCACTTTCACGACTTTTTCAGTGTTCCTTCGTATTAAATATGCGAACCATCTTAACTGTTGTGTCTTCATTCTTTGTAGCACACATTTCACATTTAGGATTTTTCTTATTATTTCACTATTAATTTTGTCCATTTTTGTAACATCCGCAAGCTTACGTAATATTTTTATTTCACGTGCTGAAGGTAGTTTGTTAATATCCATGATTCACTGCCATACATCAGTGTTGGCACTATACTGCTTCACATATTTTAATTTTTGTTACCTTAGATACCTTATTTCCCTCTTGTTGCAAAACTGGTTATACAGCGTGATTCAAAAGTATTGTCATTAAATTAAATGGATATATGCTGACTTTAATAGAAGTAACATTACAGCAAAAATGTAAAGCTTATCGCGATTTTTTTTATTTTAAATTTTGTTAGTAACTTTTGAGAACCGCAGGCTAATATGCATTTCAAAAGCTTACGACAGAAATTTTACCTTGGAAAAATAAATGAAACATTACACAATTATGTTATTTACAGGTTTCACTCTCTTCTCGCATTTTTTGAGGCTTGAGACTGGCAGTAAATAATTACTGGCATGTTTAAAAAGTGATATTAGTAAAAATTAGGACAAAACTTATGTACCATGTTCAAATGTTCCTCCATTAACTTATACACAAACACAAATACATTAGAAACCCAATAGAAACAAAAACAGAAACCGTCTTTCATTAAGAAATTAAAATAACGTCAAATTCAGCTGACCTTCCACTAAAACGTTCGAAGAGTGACTGACCTACATACTATACCTGGACTCTTATCAGTACGGCGTTTGATAAATTTAGACTCCAGTGACCCCAAACCAATTTTTGTATTGATGTTTTTAATTTTTTCTAAGGTTACCGTTTACTTGCGACACATGGTTTATTGAGAAAAGTTGTTCTATTTGATATGCTCTACCTACCCTTAAAATTAATGACAGTACTTTTGAATTACCCTGTATAGTGTTCGATATAATATGTTGACTTTTTTAATTCTATTAGAAATTTCTTCTTCGTCCCGTGTGAATCTGTTTTGGTTTCTCTACTTCTTTTATTTTCGCCCCCTAAATTTGAATTTTTGCATTTCCCATTTCTTCTACTATTGTCATGAGTTTTTTGCATATTTATTTTTAGACCATATCTTTTCAAGCATTGTATTCATTTTTGTAGCTGTTCTTTTGGCTCTATCTTATTCTCAGCTAGTTATATGAGGTCGTCTGCGTATTTTAGCTCGTTTATTGGTGTTAACTTTCTGTTCGCCCAAGTGTACTCCTCTTATTGCCGTATTTAGGTACTTCTTTTGATATTTCCTTCAGTATTGTTATGAATAGTAAATGGCTTAGGATGCCTCCTTGTCTTACCTCTCCATTTGTGTCATTCTTGACATTCTTCCTTCTAGGCGTACACTATTTTTTGTGTTTTTATAAAGACAATTAATTGCATTAATTAATTTATCACTCATAGCACAGAATAAACTCTTACAGAAGTGACAAGACTGAGCGGCACTTTGATGTTAACGTTGCCAGCACAAGGCGGAGCTATATCGGTTCAGCAAGTAACTTAGCTGTATGGTTTTCAATTTTAATCGTAATTTCTGCTTACTGGGGGTGCAAGTGCTGCTGACTTCAGGCACAGCTTCAGGTGATGTTTGAGTACTAACGGAAATTTCTAAAACAAATAAACTTACAGAAGCTGACATTATAAAAATTTATACTAACTTATTATATACTAATTATTTTTGCAATTTGGCGTTGAACACCAATTACCACCTTTTTTGCCACTCATTTCTGCGTATTTAGGGCTACTTGCCAACGCACAGATTTTCCTTGACTATAATTAAAGAAGTAGATAGAATTTAGAAAAATTTTCTAACCCGTTATGTGTTACGCGGCAGACGTTGGCATTGTTTAAAAAACTTCAAAGCGGCGACGATCTGGAATTAGCAAACATATGTAAAAGTAGAAGCCCTCATATTAAGATAAAACTACTGAAAAAGTCACGTGCTCTCTATGCTTGATACATGCATTTACTCGTTCTTTCGTGAACGTTACATGTGGTTCTTTTCGGTTTTCCTTGACTTGCTTGATCGAACATAACGATTTTAGCCCGACTTATAAGAAGATTCCCCACTTTCATATAGGTTGTATATGGAAAGGAGCTAAATATGCGTCTCTTTATTTTCAGGAACTCCGTTTTGGTGTTTATTGGATATCGTTCCCATTAAGAATGAGAAAAGGGAAGTGGTTTTGTTCCTGGCATCCCACAAAGACATTACTCATACAAAGATGGCAGAAATGTCGGAGTGTGACCTCTACGATAGCGGTAAGAAATTGTCAACTGTCTGCATTCCTCTTTGTGCAGCCTGTCTGTATTCGCGGCATGTTGGAATGACAGCGCCAGAAGCCTTTTTGTTAACCCAGCATCGTACGAATTGATTTACATGCACTATATCGAGATAAAATGAACACATTGTGAACCTGTAACTTTGCTACAATAGCAACGCTTTTAGTATGCTTCTAAATAAATTTTATTAGATTTCCGTTCATCCCCATCGGCCTCATCATGCACCAGAATTAAACATTACTGCAGAGACATCCAATACATGTTCAGTTAAGTTCTCAATACGAGACGATGTTTATAATTGGAAATTTAATACCCACGTATTTGGTTAGAATCCGGAATGTTTATGTAAGCTTTTATAATTCGTAGGTGAGCTTTACCCCACTGAACGTGTTTTGATTTGAAATCGATATAAACAGTAAATTAACGACAATAAATGAAATCCCCAGCCTTTTACAAAAGCCGAGCTTTCGTTTACCTTTTAGCTTAAATTATCAAGCTTTTATTTAGTTTTTTAATGGCTGTTGGGCCCTTTAATTAAATTTTTAAAATTCGTCCATCAAACATTTCTTTTTCGTTCCTTTAGTTTTAAAAGTCGGATTTATTGCAATTAGAAGAAAACATTCACAATTTATTTCAGGCCCGATTCTTTCGACTTTTGCTTTCTATCAGTTTCGTAGAGCTGTACACAGCGATTTCCGTAGCTTTTCGGTTGATTTTTTTTAAGTTCCTACAGACCTATCAGTAAACTAACAAAACAAAAATAATTCCAACGATTTCTTAACGAATTTTGATATTTTGTACCTTGTTAGTCTTCCATGACATTTTATTACGTTATGGAGGAAGAACAAACGAAAATTCCTATATTTCAGGATATCGATGGCAGTAAACATAGGACGTACGAGATGTTTGTTTATAGTCTTTACTTTTCCTAATTAAATTCGTATGGCTTGACATTTGGCCTTTGCAAAATTTTTGGAAGACGGTTATTGAGATATCCTGGTGGCTTTAATAAAAATAAATAAATATCAAGATTACCAGCTGCATAACAGGAACAAAGATAAAAAAATATTTCTTATAAAAAAGTTTTCAAATAAATTGTAAACAAACATTGTCTAAATAAATATATGCACTAGGGTGGAGTGAAAAATTTTTTTCTGAAATTTTCACTACCCTATATGATCAATGGTTGCCTAAGGATGATATAAGAATGCACCTAATTTTTTTTTTTTATTAAAATTCATTTACAGGTGGCGCATAGCATTTGAAAAAACGGTTTCAGAAAAAATAAGTACACTTATTTTCATCCGTCTTTTTATTAAAAAAAAAATTAATTTGTCTATTCCCGTTAATTATACTTCTTACCCTGGTATTTCCACCTACTCAGGATTACTTGTTTCAAATCTTAGCACCATTTCCCGCCTTCCATCTTCCCCACCATTTGGACTCTTCCTAGTAAACCGCGAAAGTCCGTAGAAATTAGTTTGAGAAGAACCGTTGTCTGAGTCGGACGTTTCGCTGTTTTTAAAAACGTGTTTTGTGTGTGTTTATTAGTAAAAGTAATATATAAAATGCCTAAAACCCGGAAAAATGTTAATTGTCCCGTGTTTGGAAGTCCTAAAATGTTGAAAGGTAATATTACTTACTTTAGATTTGTTTGAGTTAGTTGATAGTAATTAAAATTTATTTTTCATAGGAAATGTTCTTCCTACTTATGCTGACATGATCCAATATTACATATGGGTCAGAAATGACCTCTTATGTTTGACAAATGGAAAAGATCCAGCCATTAGTGATGTTTGTAATATAGTAGCAAACGACGTACAAAACTTGTGGGCTAAAGCATCTCTACCAGTGGTGTCTCGTCAACAAATCTTACACTGCATAAAAGAATATTACAAAAAACTGAAGGCTTTGAAAAAATGCCGTAAACCAGCAGACAAAGTTAAGTTTTTGGAAAATGGCAAGAAAACCCTATTTGATATTTCAGTTTGCAAATGTTTTGATTTTTCCTTGTGCAAATGTCCAACAAAAGTGCCTATAAGTGAACGTGAGTTTCTAAAAGACCAAAGGACCGCGAGGAAGATGATAATAGCAGGGATAGACGTAAAAGCAAGTACACAACTACAACGAAGAGAAGACAGGAAAGAAAAACGTTTAAGAAGACAAAGTGGAACACCTCAACCTAATGAGGACATTGACACTTTAACATCCGCTTCGTTAGATATAGAAATATGTAACATTCAGGATTGCACTGTAAAGGACCCACCATTTTACTGTAATATTCAAGAACAAACCCGACCATCGACATCAACTTCAACATCATCACAAATGAGATTTTCTCTAGGCCATCTTGCAGCAGCATGTGATAGAACCGGCATTTCGGATAGATCTGCAGCAATTATAGCGACCGCTGTTCTCCACGATTTTGGAATAGTTACGAAAGAAGACCCATCTAAAGTTATAGATAGAAGTAAGTTAAGACGAGAACGTCAAAAGAATCGTGGTGATTTACGGAAGCTTTCTGTTAAGGATAAGTTACAGGGACTCTATTTTGATGGGAGGAAGGACAAAACCCTAAAACAAGAAAAGCGAGGGAATCGTTTTCACAGAAATACTGTCGTAGAAGAACATATTGTTCTTATTTCTGAACCTGAATCGCAATACATTGGCCACGTAATACCGTCTTCTGGATCTGCAAAGAATATTCAGGACAGTATCATGCATCACTTAGATATAAATAAATTTGATGTTGCCAGTCTTGTAGCCATTGGATGTGACGGAACTGTTGTCAATACTGGTTTTAAAAATGGTGTGATAGCTCAAATCGAGACGAAGTTAGGTCATGCGTTGCACTGGTTCATTTGCCTACTCCATACAAATGAGTTACCATTACGACATTTGTTCGAATTTATTGATGGTCCCACGTCTGGGCCTAACAATTATGCAGGAAGTATTGGAAAGTTATTATCAACCTGCGAAAAATTACCTGTCACTAGATTTGAAAAAATTGAAACAGAATTGCCGGATATTGAACAAAAAGACTTGAGTACTGACCAAAACTACTTATACCAAATGTGTTCTGCTATTTCAAACGGGGTAGTACCTAACAATTTGGCACAAAAACAACCAGGAAAAATGGCACACTCCAGGTGGGTCACTACTGCGAATAGGATATTACGCTTATATGTAGCAACTGAAAACCCGTTAGAAAATCTTACTACGCTAGCTACATTTGTGGTAAAAGTTTACGCTACCTCTTGGTTTCAAATAAAAAAGTATCCAAACTGCAAATACGGTTCAAAACACATCCTGGGTATGATCCAAAGGAGTCGTTACCTTGCGGAAAGTCACAGAAATGTGGTGTATGCAACTATTCAAAGAAATTCCTACTTTGCGCATTCAGAAAACGTTTTGTTAGCAATGCTACAAGATGACAGACAGTATATAAGAGAATTAGCTACTAGAAGGATTTTGAAATCCAGGAAATCGAGAACAGCTACAAATATTCGTCATTTCATAATACCTCGGCTGAACTTTGACGCCCAGGAATATTATGAATTAATAAATTGGAATGACAGCTTAGAAATAAATGAACCTCCTTTGACGAAGAAATACAGTGACGAAGATTTGAAACAAATTATTGTTTTTGGATGTGAAAAACTTGATATCGCAAACTTTCCTTGTCATTCCCAGGCAGTCGAAAGACATGTGAAATTGGTGACAGAGGCTGCATCGTCTGTTTGTGGGGAAGAAGCAAGAGATGGCCTTATACGAGCTCGCATTCAATCAAGAAAAGATCTGCCAGCGTTCCATACAAAATACCATTTTTTCCAAAAAAATAGCTCTACGCTACCTGAAGATGAGACAGTGGAGTAAAAAGTGTATGCAGAACTGTTATTGATACTAATATTTTTATCGTAAATATAGTGAACAATAAATTCAAAAACAATTTTTTTTTGCTATTTACATTTTTGAAATAAAAAGCTTGTCTGGGCCACCTGAAGACGGTACTGTAGGCTAACAAAATTTGGAAGGGATATTAAGAATCCTAATAAGAAACTATTGCATAAATGCATATATATATATAGGTCACAATAAATTTTGAAAAAAAAAAATGTTATTTTAATTTTTTTTAGTGGCCTGCGCCACCTGAAGACGGTACTGTAGGCTAATAAGATTTGAAAGGGGTATTAAGAATACTAATTAGCAACTATTGAACATATAGGACATAATTATTTTTGAAAAAAAATTATTTTTAAAAGTTTCACTCCACCCTAATATGCACATATACTGATTTCACATTCACAGCAAGCAAACTTTGGTATTTTCCCATTTTTTTCTAACAGCACGCATGGTTAAATAAATTTCAGGCGAGCGATTTAAAAATTAAAACATCAGCTTGAATTATTTGAAGTGTATAAATACCGAAAATTGTTAATGCGATTAATTTTCAGCGTAAATTAAATTATGAACTCGCTTTTATTCCAGTACATTAAAGTTTAAACTTTGATCTAGTAATTTCAAACGATCATTGCTTTATTTTTCGATTATCTAATTTATAGCTGAATTCCAGTTAAATTTATTGTCATTAATATTCTATCATTTCAATTAGCAAAAGCTCGTTTGTCATTTTAATTTGGACTAAAATAACCGTATTGACCACATCTTATTTTAATACGAAAAATAGTCTTATTACAAAACCTTATTCTTGGCGTTTTTAGTTAAACTATAAATTCTCTCAAAACTGTGAGCAACATTTTTGCAGTAAAAGACTTGGAAAAATTCGGTAATAAATTCTAAAATTTGTAGTTTTAAGGTTAAACAAAAAGCCAGAGAACTTTTTTTATGCGGCACATAACAGAAAGCCATCCATTTCAGAAGTGTTGGGGAACGATAAGTACTCAAATTACTTTAACTATAAATTCCTCTTGAAACTGACACAACGCACCCCTACGGTTAGAGTTTCCCAAAAGTCAGATATTAATGAGAAATCAATAACCTAACATTTCATACAGTGCGTGTGAAATTCAAGCAAATATTTTGGCTTGAAATTAAAACATAAAATTTTATACGAAATTATTGACTGTATTAACGATTCTTTTGCTTATTTTTATTTAAAATATCGTCATTTATTAGAATGTGAGTTGTTACAAATCTATTTTATGTAAACTAATTAAAAAAATCCTCTTCTAAAATTTCATGGAAAGTTTCTTATACATAATTACCTAGTTAAACATTTAAATCTTTTTCAGAGCTTAATACTGATTATTATCTGAAAGTTTTACATTTAAAAATTAAACAATTTAATAATTCGAACCTTTGAATATATACCTATTCCAAACTTTATGCTTTGCATCGTATGTGATATAAGAAAAAAATAAATGGCAAAAACAGTGAATTCCAGAAGTTCTAAATTTACAGGTAAAAATATAATAAAGCAACATGTAAGTAAATTCTTATTGTAGTGAGTTAATCCGACCGTAAATAGCTTACCTTATACATAACGAATTCATACCTTGAACAACAATTTCCTTAAGTTAATTGAACCTGCTTTTATTAAGTTTTTATTGTCACTGTTGCATAATATTCTGAATTTATACAAATTTAAACAGTTAAAACCTAACACATCTATTTGCCTGTCAATATGTAAATAGCAACGTAATTTAATTTATTTATTACTTAACATGGGTTTATTAAAGCTTTCTCTGTTTTATATCTAGCAAAAGTCTCATGAAGTGCAAGGACATTGCCATTTCACGTACAGATTCGTGTGCTTTCTTAACAGGAAAATTCAAAATCCAAAAATCATCCCACAATACGTATACTCACAAAATTCATTAATCTTCTTATATTCTCCTATCTAATTGCTCTTTGTAAATGTTCATCCAGCTTATGTATTAATGAAGGCGTAAAGCATGAGCTTCGTTTAATTTAAACAAAATGTTATTCGTTGTATTTACTCGTAAAATTAAAATATACTAAATATTCCTGCATAACCCGATAATTTCCCCTTTGTGTTGTATTTCTAAAACGCATTTGTGCGCAAATTATGACATTGTGTGCAGCGGCGGTTCTTGGGGCACGATTCCGAGGTGCTGACTCTTGCCTCCTTGCAGACGCCAATGGAAACTTGGACCCTGAAGCCCCACCGGCCAACTATGGCAGAAGGAGATCGCGTGCTGTACTATATCAATTATCTGGACATTATAAGCAGGACAAGATTAAAACGAAACTTAAACTCAATAATGTAAGTTTACACCTTTTTTCCTTTTACTGTATTGTTATTATATGTGTATGTTGTATCGCGCCTCATTTATTATTAAAATTGCAATGCATAAATGTTTAACTTTCCAAGAGAATAAATTTATTGTGGACAGCTTTCTCATTTATCTGATATTCAGACTGAAAATCGCAAGACAAAACCGTAAGTTATAGGTGTGCAATATTTAAACAGCCTTAGTTTTGACCTTTAAAGTGTAAATATCAAACTGATTGGATTTACTAACCTAAAGGTGAACATTCACACTGGCTTAAATTGTTAAAATCTAAAAGCAAAGGACGTAGGAGTCCATAAACTAAAATTGTGTAGGTTTAATGGTATTAAGGAAAAAGGCGACAAAAAAGCTTTGTTTTACACCTTTTTCTGCTGTATTTTTTTGTTCCTGGCGATGTCTTCCTTAACGAGAATCCTTTAGCATTGCTGCTACTGGTAGCTGGTAGATAAATAATTTCCAAGACACTGCAAAATTCGATAGTTTTTTTTGTTAAAAAAATCATCAAAACTTCAACAGAAGTTCATTCTCCACTTTTCTAGAAAGACAACTTCAGATAATTATGTACCTTTTACTCAATTTCGAAGCATTATAGATGTTTTTCTCTTAAAAATTGAAAATAGGAGATTTAATTTAGGTAAACGAACTAAACAAGCCTTAGAAAGTTTTTCCTTTGAAATACGTTTTCAAGAAGCTCTTATATGTAATTCAAATTGAACGATATTTTCCTGTCTTCAATAAAATAACAGCTGATAATAAAGCGCTTAAAATCAAAGTCTTTGTTTCATTATCTAAATTATGTTTTGCATAATTAAATCCAAGCAACGCAACGCTTAGATATAAATAGAAAAGGGGCATAATTTTGCAAATTCGAACTTTAAATTAAGATAATACGGAATTATATCCACCTACGCTCTGTAAATAACAAAACAGATTAACGCCAAAGTATGTACTTCAAAGAAAAAAAAATCCATTTAGGAACATTTTAAGGCCTTGCGTAAGCCATTTATTGGGGATTTTACAGGAAATATAATGCAAACAAACAATATTTTTAGTCGGAATCGGTGTAACCTCATATGTACCTACTTACCCGGTCCTCTGCTGCCTTTCTGTGTAGAGGATTTGGAGTTGAGTTTGATTATATTTTACAACGTTCTTTTACTTCTTCATATATATTTTCGCCTTGATTGCACATTGCACTGGTTCAGTCACCATTTCTTTCATTAACATCTTAGACATCTTTTCATCATCCCATGTTTTTTTTGGGCGCCCTCGTCCTCTTCTTTTAACTTTAGATTCCCATATTTTCTTTACGATACTTATTTCCGACATTCTGACCATTATGGCCCCACCAACCTAACTCTATATTTTCAATTAAGACTTCTAGTGCTTCTACTCGCAGTGTTTCTCTAATTGTTTCAATTATTATTGTATCCATTTTTGAAATCCCCAATATTCTTCTCAAACAGTTCATTTCGCATACTCTCGATATATTTTTCTGTCTTTCTGATAAATTCCACGGCTCTGTACCACAAATCAAGATTGGTACGACCACTGCATTGTAGACCTTTACCTTTATTTCCTGCTGATGTCTCTCTTACTTATGGATGGCTTTAGTAGGGCAACACAGATCTTGTTGGCACTGCTTATTCTACTATTTTCTATAGTTGGCTCTTCTCTACCAATTACCACAGTTTCAGTATTCTGTGTGTTAATGTTCATATCATGTTTTCCCAATTCATTTTTCCATAATCTTAGGTTTTCCTTAATACTTTTCGCAGTAGGCGCATTTAAAATAAATAGCCAGCGTACATAAGTTCTTTTACTATGATTGGTTTCAATTTCCTATATCCTACCACCATGCTCTGCACCAACTAGTGAGTGTCATTATAAATCATTTACAACAAAAGAAGTAGCTATGTGTGTATTCATAGACATAGAGGGAGTTTTTGATAACACCTCCTATGAATCAATAAGAAAAGCTGCGACAGAAAGAGGCATTGAAACCTCAACTACTACATGGATAGAATCCATGTTAAGAAGCTAGAAAATTACAGCTTGCACTGGGAGTGAATCAATAACCGTTTCCACAACTAGAGGACCTCCGCAAGTTGGAGTTTTATCACCTGCACTGTGGTCATTGGTTGTGGATAGTCTCCTAGATAGGTTAGACAGGCATGGCTTTGATATCCAAGAATATGCTGATGATTTAGTTATAACTATAAGGGGAAAACAAGAGTCTGTCATATCTAACCTTATGTAAACTGCCCTGAACATAGTTACTAAATGGTGCTCGAAAGAACATTGAAGTGTAAATCCGAACAAAACTGTTATTGCTCCATTCACTAGAAAAAAGAAGCTAAGCATGACGGCTCCCATAATGACTAGAATTTTCCAAGACTTGGGAATTGTCCTTGATCAAAAACTTACCTGGAATCCTCATATAGATAGGACTCTTTCAAAACCTACCATGCCACTGTGTTCCTGCCGTAAGCCTTTTGGAAAGACTTGGGGCCTAAAGCCCAAAAGGATTTATTGGTCACATGAAATGGCTGTAAAGCCCATCGTCACGCATGCCTCTTTGGTATGGTGGCAGAAAACAGAACAGGTGTAGCTACTGGTAAACTACTTAAACTGCAAAGGCTTGCCTGTTTAGGGATTACAGGAGCGATGAGCTCCTGTCCCACAGCGACGATGGAAGCAATGCTAAACCTCCTATCCTTACATGTATGTGAGGAGCGAAACAAGGCTAAGCTGGCTAAGTGCGTTAAGACTACAACAGGTAACTCAATATAAACCTGAAAACTTGGTTGGCCACTTAAGAATTGTGAACAAAATTTAATCAGAGTCCACGGCCAAATCCACAGACATAATGCCAGCACAATATGACTTTAACTACTCTTTTCAAGTGGTAATTAATAACCGTGAGGAGAGCAAACTGCAAAGAGCACAGCTTGATCACGGATCAAACATATGGTACACAGACGGCTCCAAGATGAATGAAGGAGTAGGCATAGGCATTCTACGCCCTAGGTGTAGGATATCAAAAGGTAATACTCCAACCATTTTCCAGGCAAAAGTATATGCTGTAGATTTGGCGCCCAAAAGTGCCCTAAGAAAGGTCTACGTGGATCAAACATTTTTATCTTATCAGATAGTCAGGCAGTCCTAGAAACCCTTAAATCTGATGCTTTTAAATCCAAGTTAACCTGGGACTGTAGACAATCCCCAACGCAACTGGATAGAAATAACACATTAACTTTAGGGTGGGTGCCGGGGCATGAGGAATATAGGAAATGAAGATGGGACAAGGAGCGAAAATAATCCTGGAGAAAAACACCAGTTAAAAAAAGTTTATTAACTATTCGACAAACAATGCTACAAAACTTCTCGAACTCGAGAAAACAAATCTAAGACTAATGACTGGTCTCCTAACCGGTCTTTGCCCACTGGGATATTATCTCAAAAAGATGGGTAAAAGTGACAGTGGAACATGCAGATTATGTGTATCTGCTAATAAAGCTAACTAGAATTTTAAGATACATAATTCAGAAAAGATTTATGTAGGTCGAAGTGATGGATGGCTACTATAGCCATAACGACCCCTAAGCAATCTACAATCTATCCTACCACCACTCCCTTCGTTCTTGTTTTTATGGCTTTTGCTATCTTATCCATAACACTATTATAAACAGAAGTGGACTCAGTATGCACTTGTGTTATGGTATTGTGTTCTTACCACATTATTTATTCGTCTGTAAATACCTTACGCTGCTTCAATCAAATCTAGTGGTATCTCTCTCTTCATTAAAATTTTCCATATTTCGATTCTGTTTACCTACTCAAAGGCTTTCCATATGTATATATATTATTTTTTCGGCAATTTGCTGAACTGCAAATACCCATTCCTGCGCATTTCTTCCTTTTCTAAAACCAGCTTGTGAGTCATCCATCATTGGTTCTATTAATTTCCTAACCCTCCTTTCCAAGAGTCTAAATATCCCTATAATTTTCAAACGCCATTTTGTCTACACGTTTACATATGTAAGGGGATTATAATCGCTGTTTCCCATCTCCTCTTTTCTTTTGTGATATCCTCTCTACAAATTCCGATGCTCTTATCCATTTGTCCTTCATATTCGATTATACTTTTCTTGCTACACGTTCATCCGTACCCTCTAGCACTTCTCAAAAATGCTTTTTCCAACTTTCTTCTCTTTACTCTTTAGCAATTTACCATTATTGTCCTTAATCCAATGTACGTATATCTCTTCCTCTTGTCTTCCTAAGACCTTTCAGCATTGTAAATAGCTTCTTCCCATTTATCTAGATCTTCTCCAAATGTTTCCCAAGATTCCTTTTTTAATCGTTTAATCGCTTCTTTCGCCTTTCTCCTTCGTTTCTGGTAATCATTATAATCTTCGTTTGTTCTTGTGGACAGATATTTCTACCATTTCCACTTTTTTAGTTTTATTTCCCCCTTGATTTCCTCATTCCACTACGGCATTTGTTTTCTTTTGTTAGGTCTTTTTGTCGTTCCACAAACTTTGCTTGCTGCCCCGATTATTGTTTCCTCGAAACTGTAACCTCATACTTTTTCCTTTTTAATTGTGCCAAATGAGGATTAAAGATTATCTGAGGTTTCATTGGTTTCAGTACTATTATCAGAAGTAATATCATAAGACCTCCTGATTATATGGATAATAGTATATTATTATATGAGCGATTATGACAGCCATTATTCACGAAGATGACGTTTGAGCCCACGAGCCGTCAGGCGAGTGGCACAAATCATCTGAGCGAATAATGGCCATAATCGCGAATGTAATACGATACTTTTTCTACACCTATTAAACAAATATATTAGACTCAAATTAGTCAAATTTGATAACTTTGTAAACAAGCAATATGACAACACACTTGGGCGTGTCACGCGAGTCGATTGTCAGCCGCAGAAGGAGTTGTTCGCGGGCGATTTAAAATATGATTGGATTAGCGAAATATTGATTTTTGGATTTGTATTTGTGATTGGCCGAAATCATAATTCACTGTAGTGAATTATGAATCCATAATTCACTGCAGTGAATTATATGTACTATTTTTCACAAAAAAAATACTAATAATTGCAATATAATTAAATAGGTGTAGAAAAATTTTTATTTTTCACGAATTTGCGTTGCAACAAACACGAAAGCAAACTGCATGGTAAATATCGACTCCAAAGGAGGAGGAGTTTTACCTAATGTCAGTTTGCTTGAGTGCTTAAAAGTAAAAGTTTATCTGAGAAAATCAGAGAGGTGGTGTGGTATTTGGCGAGATAAATTCCAAAGACAACGCAAAATGAAACAATTTAATTATTATTATTTTATTTAACGATTTTAGAAGAAATTTTAATTATATGTAAATGTACAATTATTAAAAACAAATATTAATTAAATGTCACACTGACAGTCATAAACAATAACAACTGTTTATTTACTTGGTAGCGGAAATTTATCGGTGTAACGGAATTTTACCCGTATAATGCTGTTCCTATTGGTTCATTGGTTGAATTTTCAAGTGTTTTGCATCATGATTGGTTAAAAAACTAGTCGTTTGAATTTATCAAAATAACTAATTTTAGTATCGTTACTATGCAAAATTTAATTAAAACGAAAACAAAATAAAAATAAAATAAGGGGTTAGCTATGATTATTATCAATTAACTTGCACTACTTCGAACCTCATTTACAAAAATCGATTAAAAATGCTTAACTTTTTTAATTCACTTTTACATGGCTGTACTTAAAATTAAATTTAATTTTGATTACGATTATTATTATCATCATCACTATATTTAATTATTTAATTAAAATTCAAGGTACTTAATTTTTCAAAGTGAACTGGAACGAGTGCTAACGTTATGTAAACAATATGCAGGCTTTCATTTACTTGATGTGTGGATCAAAAGGATTTCTAAAGGGTTTTTAAACAGTTTCAAACAAAACTGGGGGAGTTAATTTTTAACAACTGCGTACATTTAATTAATTTCCTGCGAAAAGGAAAATACAACCATTCAAATTGCAGAAAATCCTTACCTATATTTCGTCAATGTCCACAAACAAAAGAATTCTAAATATTTATTTTCAAAAAATTTAAACTTCTACGAAGTCCAGAATTTAGTTAAATTTGCAGGACTTTATTTTAAGGGCAATTTGCATAGGAATTTCAAAGTACGTAACTTCTAAAAAGTTATAATCGCAATAATAACTTAAACTTAAACCGTCAAATGTTAATTAAATAGATTGATAATTTTTATGCAAAATGTACCTGAATACAACGTACTGGTAACACAATAACTTTCAGCTGAAACATCTCTACAAAGGATTTCATTAGGAAAGTTTAATAAAGTTCAATTTTCAGTTTCAAATATCAAGATTGGAAACCAGTTATATAAGTTACAGGAAAAGGGAACTTATACAAAAGATGAAATCGAGTTAAATAACTTTTTTAATCAGAATTATTTAATGTATTTTTACGGGTTGGATAAATTTTTCTTGGGTTCCATTTCGTGTAACAATCCAAGGTTTCCAAAAAAAGAAAAATTTGTAAATTTCGTTTCCAAATAAGGAACTGCAGTTTCGTTATTAATTTTAGAGTTTAAATTTTATCTTTAATTATTAATTTTTTCTCTGGTTTCAACTAATTAAATCATATATTTAACGTTAAATTAATTTACTTTTGAGTAGTGTGTATTTCAAAATCTGTAAGAATAAATCAATAGAGTTATTTGCTGCAAAGGAAATCGAGAATCTCAAGTTCAGCAGTATCGCAGATTGTATTTTAAACACGTCGTCAGAGGTTTGATATTTGGATATTGATTGCTCTTTCTTTATCTCCACAAGTCTACATAAATTTGCATTTACGATTTCATTTCACCTTGGTTCCTTCACTTTCCCTTTCTAAACTACTGAAATGTTTTATGAAACCGTATTCGAGCTGAAAAACTTTCTCTTTCAGTTTCTTAAATACAAGTCATATACAAAACAGAATGTATCTTATAAACTTGAAGGTAGGAGAAAAATTATTTTTTACTGAAATTTTTGCGGATCTTTAAATGCTTGTTAAGACTTGTTATCTCACTTTGTACGGAAAACCTGTGGCAATTACTAAATAAAATCTTTATTTATGCAAGTTTGACCACCGAAAACTGAAACTAAATGACCAGCACTACACTGACATGCCCTAAAATATTGACAAATAAAGAAAGACACTTACATAAATGGTTAAAAAGCCAGCACTTAAAAAGAAGTAGGCAGAAATAATTAGATTTGAATAAGTTGAAACCAATAACGTTCAGAAAATCTGGCTACCAAATTTCATTCGTTTCTAAAGAAAAAGGAACGTTTGATGTCATTCCCCTGTGCTTTGTAAAAAAATTAATTTTATTGCTGTTCACGAAGATGAAAGTCATGGATAATCTTACACTATTACTGAATTTTTTTATGTTGCTTTTAGAGGCTCAGTTGCAAAATGTTCAGAAAATTTACAAAATTTCCTTGAATAAATGTTTTAAATATTTATTACACAATGTAAGAATTATAACATTTAATTTTTCATAAATATATCTCCACCAGTTTGGAGATTATTCAATAAAAATATTACGAAAACGAGGCGGGAAAATAAAGATGAAGTATATTTTTAGTTTACAGTTTGTTTCTGGGGTGATTGTGCTAAATGGGATGGTTGGAACATGAAGCATGGGAAGAATTAGAAACCACTAATACTGCAGCTTTAAGGCTTATTGTGCGACTCATCATTCACTTAATCAGTAAAAAGGTGCGCCGTTTTTATCAGGTTTAATAGCCCTTTCTCTCTAGTTAGAGCTTAGCCCAGGAGTTCATGTCCTCTTTGAGCAAGAGCTTCACTTTCGAAAATGATATGGGAGGCTGTTTCGTCTTCCTCATTAGAGTCTGCACATGGTTCTTCATGAGAAATTCCCACTTTGTACATGTGTTCCCGTACGTTACAGTGACCGGTTATCAGTCCTGTCACTGCTTAATTGCAGTATGTCATCCGTAGGTTCTTGGATGGTGTATTGATCATAGTCTTGCTATGTCCATGTCGGTCCACACAATTCCTTGGGTGCTGTTTGTATATCTAACTAGTTAACCAGCTGTGGATTGTGAATTTGGTAATTCCAAATACCGGTGCAGAACCAGTAAAAGGTTGTTTCTTACCCCTTTTTTACAAGTACATCGGCTTTTTCGTTACCGTGCATCTCCTTCTGTTCCGTCAGCCACATAATGGTTACTCTGTTGTGGTTTTCGAGGGTTATAAGGTTTTGCGAACAGTCTCAGACTAATTTAGAATTATATTGGTAGCTAGCCAGGCTTTTAAAACAGCCTGACTACTATCTGTTAGAACAAGGATATCTTTATTTCTATAATTCCTTCTTATATTCTCTTGCAGACTGACGTCCAGAGATGCGTAAACATTATATTTAGGGAATTCTATATATATTCCAACATCAGTTTTAGACCCATCTGTGTAATAAATTATCTTTCTTGCCTGACTGTGTTTTTGTACAAGGCCCTTCTAGTGGAGTGCCGTTAGGTTTATACCTCGGAACCCATTTCCTATGAATAAATTTTTGATAGACCTATTGCAATGTGTTTTCAACACTACATACTAAAATGTTTATATTTGGATTTTTTACGTTTTGAATTTTTTTTTTTTATTTTTACAATTTTTGAATGAAAAATCATGAATTTCTTTATCTAGGTATTTTTTACACTGCAAAGTTGAGATTTTATTTCTAAAATGAAATCTTATACTATCAGACTATTATAGAGTACGAAACGTATTCAAAGTCTCAAGTATAAAGGGATAGGTAAGGACAGTGGAGGGGACCGCGCCAGCTGTTTGTCGATGCAAGTAACGTGCCAGTTAGTTCCGACTAGTTTGAACAAGCACGTCGATTGCTTTCTTTTTAAAGAAAAAATATAAATAATTGAAATTTCATGATTATTTTAAACATATACAGGGTGTCCCATTACGTATGGGCCATAGGGCAACTGGGGATAATAGACATAAAAATAGGTATTTTGACAATTTTGAGCCGAATTTGCCTAAGTAAAATGTTACAGGTTAAAGAATGTTGGACATTTTCCATATGCCAAGTCCGCTCAGATTTATGTCCAACAAATGAAAGAATTAGAAACGAAAATGCACCCCGTCGAGTTCAAGAAGTTTACAGAAGGATATTTTACATCAAGGCGTACAAATCAATTTTTTGCTGGCATTTCCTCGGATCAAACCATTGAGCAAACATTAATGAAAGCAATGAGTGTCTAAGGGGGCCCTTTTAAACGTGGTGTGACAGAAAGTATTATCTACAAATGTATTAAAGGAGTTATTTTTACTAACGATATAATCGAGGGGATTGAAGATTTTTGCAACGTATCTTTTAAAAAAAAGTTATCAGCATGCTGATTCAACAGACGCTCGAATCCAGAGAGACAATATCGATGTACAAAACTCGAAGAATTGTTTTTGCAACATAATCCCTTCCCTGATATCAATGCTCTAATATCTATTGCGAATGGAATAACTGGCGACGAAACAATAAATTGCTATGATGCTTATAACAAAGGTCTGGAGACAATCAAAACACTCGAAGGAAAGAATTTTAAGCAATTAAAAGTAACGCAAAAAAATAAAGTTGTTGGCAATAAACAATAAAATTAAAATTAATGATGAAGTAGTTCCAATAGATCCACTACTACTTTTCCAGCGGATTTGTGTATGTAAAAAATCGGAAGAAGAATTGAAAACATACCTAACTTTCGAATTAGCTTCTTATCCTGTAGCTCTCTTTGATGCTGGTGAAATGCAAAAGACGAATAAAGCAACGTTTTACGAACTTTTTTCCGAACTGTCAATAAATGTTAATGATATTGATAAATTCACGTATGTAGTTGATGGAGGCATGTTATTGCATCGATGCAAATGGCAATTACAAGAAAAGTTTGGGGCTATATGTGATCATTACGTGAGGTATGAGAAATAATTATGGAAGAAACGTTTATGTCGTATTTGATGGTTATAACAAAGACTGCACAAAATCTATTGAAAGACATCGCCTCTTAAAATTGGACAAGAGAAATTTCTTAGTAACAGTAAAAATAAAAGCAGACTTATCAATATGTTAAGAAAAAAACTTTCCGATAATAATATTTTTTCATGTCAAGCAGAAGCTGATGCCGATACATTAATAGTTCAAAGGGCTATTAATATGGAATCAAAAAATGTTGTTGTAGTTTCGGAGGATATAGATGTCTTGGTTTTATTAACAGACCTAACAGCAAATGATCGAGAAAGCTATTTTTGAAAACCAGCAAAGGGTAAAGTTGTGCAAAGGGTTTTTTCTTCCAAGAGCTTAGAAAGTACATTACATATGTGTAAAAAGCATATTTTGTTTTTACATGCTTTCACAGGATGTGACACTACATCAGCTTTTTACAATAAATGTAAAAATAAGTTTGCTGTAATGTTTGAAAAAAGGAAAGACCTTCAGGATGCTGCTGAAGTAGTGACAAATATCAATGAAGATTTTAATAATATTTGTGAAGCTGGAGTGAAATGCGTTCTTGCACTATATGGCGCACCGAAAAAAACAACAGATTTAAATACATTAAGATACAATTCTTTCGTGAATGCTACAACTAAAAATAGCTGTATACGATTGGCATTATTAGTGCCTACATCTGATGCAGTCTTTGAACATTTGAAGAGAGTATACTTACAAATACAATTATGGTTGGGAAATGATATTTCACCATTAAAATGGGGATGGAAATATGATCACGAGATGTTGAGGCCAATAACAATGAATCAGCCACCAGCCCCTGAAAATCTACTCGAAATGATTTTCTGTACATGTAAGACAGGATGCGGAGCTGCTTGTGGATGCAGAAAGCATGAATTAACTTGTACTGCAGCTTTTGTTCAGAATGCAATGGTGATAGTTGTCTCAACCCGTCTCCTATTATGCAAATAGATGAAATTGAAAATGAAGATATTGAAAATAAATAGTGTATTTTGTTGAAGTTGAATAAATTTATTTCTATCGAAAAATCGATTTTTTTGATTAATTTTACCCAATTACAAGCTTCTTAGCCGCCTTTTTGTGCCCTACATTTTTAATTTGTAATTTTTTTACGTTATACTTGTTATCACAAACCTCAAAAAATATTATACAAAATAAAATGAAAATTATTCAATCTATTGTAGATTGAGTAATTTTTTAAGACATTTTTTGGATTTTTTCAATAAACTTTCAATTTAAAAAAAAAACGTCAATTTCTAGTATATAAACATTTTAGTATTAGGTCTTAGAAACACAATGGAAAAAGTCTCATTTAAATTCATTCATAGGAACCGGGTTCCAAGATTTTTCAATTTTCATGTCTAACGGCACTGCACTATTCATTCCAGTCAAGCTGAATATGAAAGGGTTTATTGAAGTTTTGCCGAATAAGCATTCTCATTTCTAATAATGAGTTTGTAACAGTAATAGTAATTCTGGCATGACCCAAAATAAGTTTGGTTTGCCCGTTGCCACTATGTCTTAGCCTGCAGGTTTAATAGGGTTACCAAGGCTGCAGTAGGGGTGCTCTGCTCTCATGATATACAAGCAGGCAAGCCTTTGAACTTTTAACAACTCCAGTTTGATTTGCTTTTGTTACACTTTAGGGCGCAATACCAGCGATCCAAGTAACCAACCATAGGTCTCACCATTGCTGTATGGTGTAACCAGTACACCATCCTTCGTTCAATTCCACAGGTTTTTCCCAGTGCTCGCTTAGTAGCCATAAGAATTATTGTTTTTCCTTTATTGATGGTTTTTCGAATGTGCGACTTCCTAGTTACCTTAGCATCCAATTTTATACCCAGATATTTCCTTCCTGACTCATTTGTAATTGTTCGTTGAAGAAGGTAGATGGTATTAGCCCATCCAATTTCCTTCTTCTTGTAAAAGGAACTAGTGCCATTTTTTGTGGATTTACCCTTAGATTCTCCTTGGCACACCATATTTCCACAGTCCTTAGAGCATTTAGCATGAGCTCTGAGACCTGTTATCAAATGTATTGGAAATAAATATCACCACGTACCCCTGAGTAAACTATCGCTGTTTATTTAGTTCGACTAGGAGTTGATCTACTACCAGGTTCCACAGCAGGGGTGATAAGACTCCCATTTGCGGACATCCTTTGGCAGCTTTTATTTCCATTGCCTCACTTGACGGGATTGACTGTATTTTCCTATCATGTAGTATGTTATTTATCCATCTCGAAATGCTGTCTTCTACTTCATGATTCCTCACTGCCGTTACCATTGACCCAAATGAGGTATGATCAAACGTTTCTTCAATGTCAAAAAACGCAATTTCATGATGGTTGATAGCTTTCTCAATTTTCCTCACCGACTGATAGGCATGTTGGTGAGAATGAAATAAGTGTTCTCTAGGGAGAGCTTCCCTGATGTGTTATTCAATCAGTTTTTCCATCAGTTTTAAAATGGAAGAGTGATCAATCTGTATACCTTTGCCTGGGGTATATCTCTTTCAGGTTTTGGAATGAAGACCATTCTTGATTGCTTCCAAGCTAAAGGAACAAATCCCTTAGTATTCTGCTAAGCTTTGGCATTATGATAGTTTTTTCTTTGCTGTAGTAGCACAGGTATACTTCCATCAGAGTCAGGTGCTTTGTATGGTTTAAAAACCTGTTGACGTTTTATTTCAACTTACGTGTTTTATATTTATAGATACCAAAGGTAACTAATTTTAGATACGATATGTAACTAAGCATAGCATATGTTGAGGTTATTTTTTCACAACAATTTTTAAGATAAATAAGTATGTGATGTTTTTCTAAATTTAACAGGGAATAAGAGTACTTATTTTTATTTCTAAAATTTGTGCAATATAAAACCAGGGCCGGATCATCCATTAAGCAGCATAAATTAAAGCCTCAGGTCCTAGGAATGAGAATGAAATCTTGGTTTTATTTAACGTTTGTGTTTTCAGAGCACAAGGCTAGAAATATGCTCTTGAATGTATATCAAAAAATTGCATTTATTTTTTATATGATTCAGAGATCAAAAATAACGAATAGAGGGGCTCTTAGATAATTAGGCTAAGGCCCATTTTGGTGATAATCTTCCTCCGTATAACACTAGCTAGTTTTAGCAACACAAATTGCGTTAATACTAATAGCAGTTAAACCTATTAATTTTCATCCAAAATAATTACGTTATAGATGTATGGATATATGTCACTTGAAACACAAGATTAACTCGCTTAGTATCCTATTCATCGTCCAACCAAAACGCCTCTCTGTTAGACAAGCTCCCACACATTTACAGAAAATGATAAGCATATCATAAGTGTCTTACCCCTTGTGATTAATGTCTAAAGTTAAGTAAGTACAAAACAACTTGAATACGGATTCTAATGTTTTAAAAGCCTGTTTCAATTACTTCTCAAAAATATTTTTTGAAGTTTCTAGACAGGTATTAACAACCTTAATTAAAAATATTCACGAATTTAGAGAGTCTACAATTGTTAACGTTTTCTTAACCCTACGATTTTGGTAATACTAAACGTAAAACGTGCCAGAAAATTTAAACATCGAAATGTCATTAGCTTTACAGAAAATTGGATTGGATTAAATTTTTCGAATACTTTGGGTTCAAATTTCTTAATTCTTTGTTTTAATTAGAAAACCGAATGTAAATAGACTTCTAAATAAAATATATTACAAGCTTTCTTCAGAGTTCAAGTTTTTCTGGGTTTAAATTTCAGAATTTTCTGAATACTTAGTTGCTTTAATTAGAAAACCAATTAAAAGAACCTGCAAATAAAATATTTTCCAGTATTTTATGGTTCAATTAAAAATATTAACCTTTTTTGGGTTTAAATTTCAATATTATTTATTTGGATATTTAGCTGTTTTAATTGGCAAACTGCATTTAAAGAAGATATTTTTCAGTATTCTAAGGTAAGGGGTAAGGGGTAAGGGTAAGGGGTAAGGGTAAGGGGTTCAAATTTCTGAATTCTTTGGATACTTAGCTGCTTTTAGTAGAGAACTGCGTTTAACTAGACTTGTAAATAATATTTTTAACTTAAGATTCTGATAATACAATACAAAACATAAAAGGTAAAATTATAAAGAGAGGAACATGAACACTGAAACGTTCTTAGCTTTAAAGAAACAAGAATTTTTTTTGTTAAAATTTCAGGATATTATGGATTCAAATTTCAGAATTCTTTGGGCACCTAGCTACCTTAATGAGGAGGCAGCATGTATTATAAATAAATCCCAGCACTGTATTTAGACAGACTTGTAAAAAAAATATTTTCCAGTATTTCAGGGTTTAATTTAAATATCAATTTTTCGACACAAATTTCCGAATTCTTGGGATACTGCTATTTTAATTAGAAAACAGTATTTAAATAGATTTGTAAATGAAATAATTTAAAGTAATCTAGGGTTTGATTTAAATATAAACTTTTTTGAGGTTCAAATTTCAAAATATTTTGGGTAGTTAACCGCTTGAATTAGAAAATCCATTCAAATAGGCCTTTAAATAAAATAGTCTCCAGTATTCTAAAGTTTAATTTGCAGTTCAAGCTTGTTTGGGTACAAATTTCAGAATTCTTTGGATACTCAGGTGTTTTAATTAGAAAATCAATTTAAATAAATTTGTAAATAAAATATTTTCCAGTATTCTGGGGTTTAATTTGGATTTCAAGTTTTTTTGAGATAAAATGATAAATTCTTTGGGTATTTAGCTGGTTTAATTAAAAAAATACATTTAAATGGACTTGTATATGAAATAATTACCAGTTTTTTAGGGTTTAATCTACATTTCAAGCTTTTTTGACTTCAAATTTCAGAATTGTTTAGATATTAGTTGTTTTAATTAGAAAACCAATGTAAATAGAATTCTCAATAATTTTTTTTAAATCAACGATTTTGTTAATACAAAACGTAAAATGTAAAATTATAAAACGGAAAAATGTAAACACTGAAATGTCCTTAGCTTTCAATAAAATCGTCTGTTTATATTTTTATCTCGATAGATTTTTAAAAATCCAGGTCATTTCCGAAAGTTAATGGTTCAACTCCCTGCCAAAATAATATTTTTATTTTTATTTTTCAAAGTTTTTTGAAAATTATTATTATATTATATTCCTTAATTCGGTTTTCCGCCACTAGCTGAAATACTTGGAATGTATGGTATTGTACAAATTAATACCACATTTTAGTAAGGCACCACATTTTTACTGACTTCCAAAAACACATAAACCCAACCTACCACTAAGATCCAAAGCTCAATAGGTTCACCATTCCACAACCTAGATAGACTTTTATCTAAAATACTCAATCCACCATCAGGAAATACAGATTTCTACACCAAAAACACATATCGTTTGTTGAAAAATTCAAGGAAGCAAACATAAGCACAAACCACTTAATAGTCAGTTTTGATGTAGTCAGTCTAGTCCCAAATGTTTCTGTAGAAAAAAAAATTAAACCTAATACAAAATAAGCTCGAAAACGATAACACACTTGAAAACAGAACAACACAATCGTGAAACTTTTAACTCTTTCCATCAAAACAACATACTTTCAACTCAACACAGATTATTAGGTACTATTTGGTGGTGATCTGTTGATGATATCTTTTCTATTTGGCCTTATGTTATTCATGAACCAAATAAAGTTTTAAGTTTTAGCAATCATCACGAAAGCACCCTCAAATTTACACTAAAAACAGAACAAAATCAATTACTCTTCCTCAACACATTGATCCTAGACAGAGGTTATGTTAACATATCAGTTTACTACAAGAAAACACATACCAAGAGATATTTACAGTACACTATTAACCATCACCAACACGTCAAAATAGGTGTTGTAAAAAGTCTTTACGATAGAACAAACAATCGGCTCTAATGTTCAAATTTTCAGCAAATAAAAAGAATTTATTACAAATGTTCTTCAAAACAATGGCTATCCTGGAAATCTGACACAAAATACTTGCACCAAAATTGAAAATAAACAACCGCACAACAGAGATACAGATACATTAACCTAGTAATACCATACATTCCAGATATATCTGATAAAATAAAACAAATTGGTAAAAACTTTCCATGTTAGAACAATTTTCAAAACTACTAATACGTTAAGATCGATTCTTTGAAAAACTAAACCGTTCACCAAAGAAGTTCAAAGTTTAATTTGTGCGGTGGAACATCGCAGTGTCATAAAGTGCCATCCAACAGATAATCAATGACTGTGGGTTCAGAGAGTGAATGCATCAACCTTATAGCCTTGATCTAGCTCCGCCAGACTTTCTATTCAAAAACTTAAAAAAAACCTCCCAGGGGAAAGGGTTTTGCATCTGATGAAACACTCAAAGAAGCAATATTTTGCAGAGTTGCCGAAGGAATTTTTTCTAAGGGTATGGGAAAATTGGAAAAGAGATTGAATGCGTGTATAAGTGCTGGAGGAGAAAAATAAAGGGTTGTTAATGTGATACGTGTTTTTTTTCATGGCTAGATAGATGACATACGCCCTGAAACGTCCGGGCCATTAAAAGTCAGAATTAAAGAACATAAAACCTTGATTAAAAACTACGAAATTGAAAAATCCAAGATTGTTGAACATGCCTGGAATAATAGCCGCAAATGCACTGGAACAACTCGAAAATTTTATCTAAAGAGTAATGCTTGGTTATATGTTCTCAAAGATGAAATTTAAACACATTGTACCATTATAACTACAAACGTAAACATAACAAGGTAATTCGTTCCTTACCAACATGTTAAGTCTTGTATGTTACCTATATAAAAATTACAATTGATTTGTTTGAAAACGGAGATAGACTTGTCTCCCCAACGTTTGGTGAGTTATTAGTTAGGTAATTATTTAATTATATTTTAGCAACCGATGCTGCCAATTAAGAAACATAAAATGTCAAACTCGCCACAAAAATCCTTACTAAAGATTCAGTATCAAAAATTTTTAATTAACTACAAAGATACTTCCTTCCAAAAGATTTTTGTTAAAGATACTTTATAATACGCCGTTGACATTTCAAAAGCTCAAAAGGAACATTTCAAATTAAATTATAAATAAAATTTGATAGGATTCTTAATCGTTGCAAATAAAATACAATTTCAAGGCTATTCCATTCTGGATAAAAGCGTACGTACTGTTGGTCGTAAGCGTAAAATATATTTCAGCTTTATTGCACCCCCATGATGGATGTTCAAACCGTTTATTGGTCATAAACTGCTGGAAGTTTTAAGCGAATTGCAATCTAACGATGTGTATATTCGTACTTCATGCCACTGTAAATGTTTCATTTTTATTTTTTACTTACCCAGTAAAGACCACCAGAAAAGTCCTGAAATTTGCACTTTTTAATGGTTATTTTTGGCTTTAGCAAGGAAATTGGATTTTTTTTTGGCTTATTACGTGTAAAGACCCTTTTTTGAGTTTCTAAACGTAAGTAACCACGACAAAAAGACAACTCAAACAGAAATTTCATCATCCCGCAATCCATGGTTAAACATGGCGTTTTGTCAATTTTATTTATCCAATCCGAAGTCTGCAAATTAAACAGCCGGGTTTAATTATAAGTAAACAATAAAGTCGTTTAAAACGAGCCTCAGTTTTGGGTATTTATTTTAAAATGTCGTGCCAGTAAACCAAACTGTTTGAGATTCGGATTATTTGGGACATTATTTAACTTGGCACATTGGTTACTCTCAAAATTTTTATATTAAATGACATTAAAACCCCTCCTGTTATTTTTTGCCATTTTTAGTCAAAAACTAATATTATACAACTGCAGCAGTTTCAGATTTTATTTTCAAGAATTCTTTCCACGATTTTTACAAAAATCCCAACTCATTTCGCCTTCAAGAAAACATTACTATGTAAATTTTATGGTTTTTAAAACCATATGCTCTCTGATAAATTCGGATACTCAAACTCCGCACGTATGCCGAGTATTCTAATTTATAGGAGTACCTTCGATTCAATATTCCAATAGCCTTTCCGTCTGGCAAATTAAACCGATATTATTTGCGTTTCACTTTGAACGATGACTGCCTTTAAAAAGTACTTGTTAGCGTCGATATTCACAGAGTAAATACGAAAGCCCTTCATCCTGTTGACGATATTCGTAGGCAACTTTAAAAGGGGAAATTACTTCACATTTAAACTCGAACGAATATATCAATAAAGTAATAAAAATGCGTTCGAAGCTCAAACGAATGCAATTTTCAGTTGCATTATTTGGAAAATTGCAAGCGAAAATTACATACCATTTTGTGAACGCCTATTTTGATTTGATTTCTGAGGTCGACAGAAGAATTTTAGAACATTTCTAGAATACCCACGCCTTCGAAAAGTTCTTAAATAAATTATATATTTACGTACATGCCATAGTAAGAGATTTACGAAGAAAACTTGGATTATCAACACTATGAAGACAGAACTACTTAAGGCTGGCATTTACATGTACAGTCAATTTCTATTTGACGTATCTAAAGTTGCATAGCTACTTAAAAAATCAAAAAGTCATAAGAAGGCGCGTTTAGCAGAACGTCAAAAACGAGTTGAGGTTAGAGGTCAAGAATTGCGTAAGATTCATATTTGAAAATTTGCATATTTACATAGTTATTTGTGGTATGGCTGTAAAAAATATGGCACAAACAAAATTACGATTTTCTGTGTATTTAAATTGTAATCTCCTTGTCAAGTTTGCGGAAAGTTCGGATTTAAAGCCATTGTGACTGTGCTGTTTGTGTTGCCTAGTCTAGTGTAGCGAGTGTAGTGTAAATGGGTCATTTAAACCGATTTTTCTAGAACTTTATTTCCAGTTTTTCTGGAATAATTCGCATTTTGAAATTCTTGTGGCGTTTGAAAGAGAGTGGTTGTGTCTATCTACTGATAGAGAGATTTTTTCGATATTAATATTTTTGTAAAAACTATTTGAAAATTTTGAAGTAAAATAGAGCTTTAGATTTTTTAATACTGTAAAGTTGGTTTTTAGAAATAAAAAAAAATCTTTCTATCAATAGATAGAAAAGACATGGATAATTACAAAAAAAAAATGCTCTGCCGTTCCTGCTTAAAAAATGAGTCTAAAAAACTGGAACAAAATGTGCTTAAAATGAGGTATACTTCATGGTGTAAATGCCAGCCTTAAGAACATCCTAAAAAAAGCTAAATGCTCACATTTTAAGGAATTTAGAGTAAGCCCGTTAATAACCTCCTCGTTTACTACTTAAAGAACACCCAGAAAAGATCAGATATCATCTACAAATAACATTATGTAAAACCACTCAAATAATATGGGTGACATTTAGAGCTCAACGTGCGGCAAGAAATATTTGTGTTATTGGGTTTTCGTCGACTTCCTCGTACTTTATTTTTAAATTTCCGTATTTACCTTCCACGGTTTGGTAAATATTTTGTGTCAACGGAGACACGTCGCTCATTTCGAAATCTATCGATTACACTTTACACTCATACATTCTTAAAGATTCTGGAATGTACAATAAAGAAGTCCTGAATTGTATGAGACTTGACAGTAACTATTTCAACGGTTAAACTGGTTACTTTTTAAATAAACTTGTGTATTAAATATTTTTCAGTATTAAACAATTTTAATGTTCATAATTTTTTGGATTAAAATTTCAATGACTTTTGGATTCAAATTTCAGGATTCTTTGGATATTTAGCTCTTTTAATTAGAAAACCGATGGAAATAGACTTACAAATAAAATATGATCCAATATTCTGCGGTTTAATTTAAATTTCAGGGCCTTTTGAAATTAAATTTCAGGATATTTGGCGGTTTTAATTCTTTTCGGCCTTCTTTCTTCCACCGTTGGGCATCTTCTTCTTCTTCGGCGGTGCAAAGTAGCAGCACTCGGAATTAAAGGATGCCTTCATACAGACCGACGCCCCGAAGGCCAGAATCTTGTCCGGCTCCAAGTAGTCGATGTCTCAGAAGAAGTAGTCTGGGACACCGTAAAAGTAGATGAATGGAGGTCTCATCTTCTTCGTTGCAGAATCTGCAAGTTGGATCCTCAGAGAAGCCCATCAGATGCAGGTGCCTTTTAAAGAGTCTATGGCCCGTAAGGAGGCCTGTGACTATCCTGATGTGCTTCCTATTGAATCTAAGAAGTCTGTGGATGTGTAGCTTCGCTAGTCGTAACCGAGGACGCGAAGCACAGTATGAGATAAACTGAGAGTAGGTTAAGTCTCTAATTTCTTGGTTCATGCTTGCTTTAGGTAGAGTGAGGGCCGGTTTAGGGCCTAAGAAGGGTTCCGAAGAGCCCTCCCTAGCCAGGCGGTCGGTCGCCCTCCTCGTTGCGAGGGATATTACTCTGAACGGGCACCCAAATTAACCGAACCCAATTGGTTGAGCCGAGCCTTTCCAGGGCCACATGACATTCCTTGACCAGGTTTGATTTGGTTTAAACAGAACTCAAAGCTTTGAGTGCTGTCTGACTATTGGAGCGTATTAGGTAGATATGCCTGTTCTGGTAGCCTCTGGTGAGGTTTTCCTGGGCGCCGACTAAGATTGCGAAAACCTCAGTTTGGAAAACAGTGGGAAACTTTCCTAGTGCGAGAGCAATTCTGAGCATTCATCCCTTGTAGGGACTGTTATCTCGTAATTCCTGATGAAGGAGGAGCAGGGAGACACTACATCGCTGCGAGCAGTTGTCCTATTCTGGGCTATTTGGTGCCATATATTTCCAGCGATTTCTTTGGCGTCGTCCAACCACGTCTTCTGTGTTCGCCCGACGCTGCTTTTTGCTGTTCTTGGTCAACATCTTGTAATGCGACTCACCCATTTACTTGACCCAGTTCCATTTCAACCTCGCGATCCTTTGTACAACAACGGTGATCTTTGTGCGTCATTTAATTTCTGTGTTTCTTATTCTGTCTCTTAAGCTTTTACCGAACATAGCTCTTTCCATGGCACGTTGTGTTGTTTCCAGTTTTATTACGCTTTTTAGCGTAAGTGCCATCGTCTCGGTACCCTAGGTGATCACTGGCAAATTGCCTTCTTAGAACTCAATTAAAATTTCCAAAGGCTGTCCAACTTAGTTTTACCCTTCTTGTAATTTCTGCAGCTTGATTTTGTTTACCTAGTTTAATTAAGTGGCCAAGATATACATACTCGTCGACATTTACTATAATATTGTGGTTGTATGAAATTGTGAATGTGACATTACTATTGTTTTGTTAAATTTATTTGAAGTCCTATGGTATTCGAGGCTGCATCTGGCTCCAATAGCATTTGTTCCAATTAATCTTCATCTACAGTGTAGATTCTACACTGATCATGGCTATATCATCTGCAAATCGCAGGAGATTACTCCGACCTTAGACCGATTAGCGTGTTGCCCACTTTCTCTAAAGTTGTTGAAAAGATAGCCAATAAACAATTACGAAACTTTCTAAACACCAACAATTTGCTACCGAAATCCCAATCAGGTCTCTAAGTAACTGCACAGATTTAGTTACAACGTCGCGAAAATAATTGTAAGTGTAAATGAAGTGAATATTGCCACTCTCCATTTATTCTTACGCCGCGCAGGTTCGAAAGAAACATTCCAATAGCTTTCGCTTTTTGTTGTGTAGTGAATACCATTTTTTCAAACTTTAAATTTTTTCACCAAATACAAAACTTTGACAAGAGCGTTCAGTTTTAAATTTTCATGTCAGAAAAGTCATTCTGTGAATGTGGCTAAAGTACCAATTCAAAATAATTCAATTTCACAGCCTACTCTAATTGGTTTTTTTATTGATCTTCTGTTATCTTCTCTTGTATAATTTCCGGAATTTCCTCGGAGTTGCCATTTTGTATGATGGATTACGTTTCATTTTCAATCGGACCTGGGCACTTTGGATGCATATAAGTCGGAATAAAGCCTTCGATTGCCTAAAAAATTTCAGATGTTCCTGCTAATATGTTGCCTTCTCTGTTTTTTTATTTAGTGAATCCGTGGTCACTATGTGACCTTTAATTTTTCAAAACCTTCATAGACTTGCACGTGTTGTAGGAAGTATCGTTTGGATAGCCTGAGCATCACGTAAATGACTCGATCCGTGCATTTTGTGATCAAACGTTTTATATTTTTGTTAATTAGAAAAGCCACAATTCTACCACCTGGGGTAATTTCTGCTGTGAAACTGATATTTGACATTTGGGGGTATAAAAAATCCGCGCTTGCCGAGCGTATTGGTGAGTGGTAGATGGAGATAGGGAAAGAATGTTAAATATGTAGGAGGATTTGGTAAGGGACATGATTTCCATTTCCTCTGGTTATATGAAGTAGGGGAAAAATCATGGCTAGTGTAGGCAAGGTCGCATCTCTGAAGAAAATCTCTGCCGAGATTACAGAGGAGTGCCTCCCCCCTACCGTTTTAATTAGGGAACCGATTTAAAAAGAGTAAATAAAATATTTTCCAGTACTCTGGGGTTTAATTTTAATTTCAAACTTTTTTGGATTCAAATTTCAGAATTCTTGAGATATTTGGCTATTTTACTAGAAACCCGTTTTAAATAGACTCGTAAATAAAATATTTTTGAGTATTCTGAGGTTTAATCTAAATTTGAAACTTTTTCCGGTTGAAATTTCTAATTTTTTTGGATATGTTTTAATTATAAAACCAATTTAATTTAAAGTTCAAGCATTTATGGATTTAAATGTCAGGATTATTTAGATATTTAGCTGTTTTAGTTAGAAAACTTCATTGAAATAGACTTGTAAGTAAAGCATGTTCCAGTATTCTACGATTTAATTTAAATTTTAAGCTTATTTGGGTTAAAATTTCGGAATTCATTAGATATTTAGCTGCTTGATTCAGAAAACAGCGTTCAGTTAGACTTGCAAATAAAATGTTTTCCAATATTCTAGGGTTTAATACACAATATTTTTATGTTGTAACTAGTTTCAGAATTTTTTGGATACTTAGCTGCATTCATCAAAACACCGCATTTAAATACACTAATAAGATATTTTCCAGTATTTAAATTTTAGGATGTTTGGTAATCGATATTCAGAGTTCTTTTTTAAAAATTTCTGAATTACTTAAGAGCTAAAATTCGCCTCAAAAATTAATAAATATCCACATTTTTACAATGTTTTATAAATCTGAGACTTTCGTTAGTCTTTAGCATCTAAGGAAAAATAAGTTTTTAGTAATCAGATATGGGGATGCTAAAATGTCCTTAATAAACCATTTTTCTTTACTTTACGACCGTAAAAAATTTCTATTAATATTCGTTAAAGTACTTCCGCGTTACTGATCCAAGTTATTTAAAAAAAATCTACGTTTATTTTCACAACTGTTATGATGCTTTTGATTAACCTTGTTTTTCTTTATTTTAAGTTTCAGCCAAGCTTATTCACCTCAAAAAATTACCTTTCCGCCGAATTTGCTTCTTTTTAATTTGATTTATCTTCCATCCGGTCATTATTTTTCGTATCTTACAAATTACTGACCTTTCTTCCTTTCGATTTTCTGTTTTCGTTCTTTCATATTTTGTGCGGTCTACTTTTAATTTTTTTCCTGATTTTTGGATCATTTCGCGTCCTTCATTTAATTCTTTTGTCCTTTATTATATTTGATATTTATAGAAAGTTGAAATATTATCTGAATTTATGAAAATTGTCTTGACATTTTCAGTTTTAAGAATATCAGAAAAATAAACTTCTTTTTTAATAAAATCCAATCAAAGCTTCGTTAAAATCCTTGATTTGTCATTTTTAAGCTTTTAAGCTGCTTTTGTAAAGACCTTTAAAATTAAAACATGTAGGCAAGTCTTTAGTAATTAAAGAGAAGTTACTGACTTCTCAGCAATTAATAATGAGATGTGCTTGGCAACAATCACTATGGTAACTTAAGATGTAGTTCGCTCGTGTTTATTCAATAAACCAAACTCCTGTAGTAAATTCGCCCAGATGTGAATTTAACAGTAAATGAAATTCGTATCGTCACCTTCACTTACAAGGTATAAATCTGTCACTTCTCGTACGTTCAACAGCCTTTTGTATCGTTATCAACAAAAAAATATCCCAAGGGGAAAGTATAATAATAATAAGAGGCGACTTACATGACACTCATAAAACTCAGATTTTATCTTTTACATTCCCGCAGGGATTGGTTTTCAACCTATCAATTTTAGGAAAGTTTAAAAAAGTGAACCTTCAATTTCCTAAGGTTTCTATCGTATATTTTTCAATTTTTCAGAATTTGCTTAGTTCGACGGCAGCTCCTCTACCCGAATACAAAACGACATCCGCAAAGAAGAGTAGATTTATTTTATCACATTATGGAACGTTCAAAAGCTGCTGGGATTGGTTAATTTTAATGGCAACCTTTTATGTAGCTGTAGTTGTGCCGTACAACGCCAGTTTTGTTAACTCCGAACGTCCTTCCGTCGTTATGGACGTCGTCGTTGAAGGTCTGTTTTTTCTTGGTAAGTAATTTTTGTGTCCAGTGTCGTACTACCTATAGTTTTGTTTGTCTTACGTCAGGAGAACTTGACGGATTACTGTTTGCACAATGGCTAATTTTATATAAAAACGTAATCTTCTTAGAGCTTTTTATAAATATACACACCGTACAAGCGCAGCTAAACCCTTGTACATCATATAATAAAAAATATGCAAATATAAAGAGTAGCGTAAATAATTGGATCGATACGGATTCTGTAGAAGTAGATTCTCGAATGGGAATACTCGTATGAGATATATAATAAAACATCCAAAATTTAAAGCTGCAAAATGATGTAAACACGAAAAGGCGTTCCTTGAAGCGAATAAATTCAAAACTTCAAGTTGTGCTTAAATATTTATTAAAATTCTTTAGCAATAAAGTGATTGGTAAGACTTTTTCCCAGATTTTACTTTTATTATGAAAATAAGACTGTTATGCTATTGAAAACGCAAATATTTAAATTTTCAAGAACCGCCGAAGTATAAAATGATATTCAAACGACAATTTATGAATTTGTTTGCAATTTTAGTTTTAGGTAGTCAAGCTTTTTATTAGAAAAATTCTCATCTTTTATTTTTCTTAAAAACGCTCCTAAAATTATTCAAGAAAAGTCTTCCCTTCATCTCTGTCAGCTTTTTGATAAACAAAAACACAAATTTTTTACAATGCACACAAAAAATTTCCTCTAATAAAATACATAATCCCTTCTGGTTTTTGCAAGGGTTTCAATTTTTTTAGTTGATCCTGGATATATTCTAAAGCCGGCTATAGATCTGTCAAGCGTACGTGTAAGAGTTTCCATATTAAAATTAAACACCCACCAGAGACCTTTTGTAAGCCATTTATTTAACTTAGTGCATCATAAAAAGGCTGAATTTCAACCAACGCCGTTTTATCAGAGGACAATGATAAATTTTACGCCCTTCAAGTGTGACATGTTAATACAATAACTCTATACATATGTTTTGTGGTATATATCACCAACGGAAATACAACCAGTGGAAACAGAACAATAATTTAGAAAATTTATTAGCACGAAGCTACAAAAATCGATTGCTTTTAATAAATACAGAGCAACAAAATGGCAAAATTACGGGACTTGCTTTGGTACGAGTACGATGTATACTTGAACAACATTGTTTATTAATTAAATAGTGAAAAGTTACCCCTATTTATTAAGAAGCAAATTAAATTATAATTAATTTGTTTAATTAAATATTTTATAACCCTGTAAAAAACCACAAGGACTCATTTCGAATCCTTAAATATAATAGGTTTTGAAGTGTTAAGTCGACTTTAATCAAAATAACAAAAAATATTTTTAAATAATAAACAAAAGGCATAAAACTTCCAAAATGTACTTCCTTACGCTGCAGCGGCTTTACAACCCATAATGGGCCTTGACCTCTCGTAGTTTCTTCTTCCATTTATCACTGTCATCAGCTAGTTTTCTCCAGTTTTTAACTTTTAAAAGTTTACTTCAGTCTTCGGTTATTAACTCCCTCCACCTTGTCCATGGTCCTCCTCTCTTTCCTTCTGGGGTTTGCCCCTTATTCTTCTTGTAGCCATGCTTCCATCCGTCTCACATGGTCAGCCCATCTCAGCCGTCCCATTCTCATGAAAGTAAATATTCCTGGTCCTTTGAACCCTTGATATAGTTTATGGTTCCACTTAATTCACCATGTGTCTTCCTCTTCCTCTTATTGTGTTCCTGTTATGGTCTACGTTTCATTTCTGTAAGTAATTATCGGTATCACAATTATTTTGTAGACCATCAACTTTGGTTTATTTTCTACATTTCTGTCAGTTAACATTGTATTTTTAGTGCCGGACTGCCCTGTTTGCCTGTTATTTATTTAGCGAATGATTTTTGTAGCCAGGAGATCACGCAATGGCAGTTTGGCTACCAGTTGAAGGGATCAAAGCCACATTTTTAAACGACTTGGCGTCGTGAACTTTGTTATATCTCCTTTATGCTAGGGAAATGTGTTCTCTGCAGTAGTTTCCCTTTGCATTCTGCAGAGTTTGTGGCCATGTATTGAGTGTATGGGTCTTGTTACTATCTGCAGTTGACCATTCTGCAGGCAGAATTGTTAATTGTAACTAAACGATTAAATGGCTTCACTCGCTCAAGTACCGACCTCGCACAGTGGGGAATTCTTTATAAAAATCTTTATCGCTGCGTGAGATTCGAACCCAAGATTCCTAGCTAGGAGACCAGCGCTCTTACCCTCATTTGTTGACAACCCTTCCTATGTTGTTTCAGTTCTACAAACAATTCTTTTATACTTGCTGTTCTATCAATTATGTTTATATCGTCTGTGCATATCAGCATTTGTTTAGGTTTATTAAAGATTGCCCCGTTTATATCTACATTTACTTGTTGAATAACCTTCTCAAGCGCTAAATTGAGCTGTGCCGGCGATAGACTGTCGTAGTCCTGTAGTTGTCTGAATAAACTCGGTTGTTTTATAGTTTTACATGTATACAAGTTTTCTCCTTTATTGTTCTTTGTAATAAATCCTCGTTGTTTCTATTTATGTCTATTTCTATATTCTATTGTTTCTCGTTTTCCTTCGTTAACCAGCTATGTGCTTCTTTTTATTAGATTTTGGGTTTATTCACAAATGTTTTCTTTATTTGTTCTTTTGTATGTTTCTGATATATCAGTACCGAATTTTTGTTTTTCTTTATATTTTTTCTTTCTTTTCGTTTTTTATATTAAGGCTAAGATTTACTCTTACTATACTTAGTTGGTGATCACTGCCTGCTGCGAACTGGTTTATTATAGCAAACATCAGTTACTGTAAGTCGGTAGGGAGGAGATTATGAAGTCGATCTCGTTCTTGTAGAATCTATCCGCGTACATTTTCTGTTTTCTGTTTTCTTAAAGAAAGTATTTATGATGTTAATGTTTCAACTTTCGGCATAGTTGATTAGTAGCTGTCCTCTGAGGTTTCTACTGCCGATTTCAAAATTACCAATGCATCGTTCGTCTCCATCTTTTATGCCTACTTTTGCATTTAGATCTCCGATAATGGGGTAGTAGTGTGTTTTGTTTTTGTCAATTACTTTTGAAACACCCTCATAGAAACGTTCTCTCTCGTCTTCTTCATAGTTTGAGGTGGGAGCATAGACTTGGATAACTTTAATTTTGTAACTGTGACAGATTTTCAGTAAAACGTATGCTACTCGAGTGGATATTGTACACACTATAGTGTTCTCTCGTTTCTTGTGTATGGTGAATCCGACTCCTGTTGTGTTAGAATTGTTTTTGATTATTCTGGCTGAGTGATAGAAGAGCTGTCCCGTTGGTCTTCTTGTTTTACTGATTCATATTACATCCCATCTCTTGTTACTTCTTCTTCGAGTTCCGCACATTTTCCGTTTTCTTTTTTCTTAAAGAAAATATTTATGATGTTAGTGTTTCAAATTTCGGCACAGTTGATTAGTAGCTGTCCCCTGGGGGTTTCTACTACATATTCCAAAATTACCAACGCATCTTTCGTCTACATCTGTTTGGTCTACCTTTGCATTTAGATCTCCGATAATGAGGTAGTGCTGTGTTTTGTTTTTATCAGTTACGTTTGAAATATCCTCATAGAAACGTTCTCTCTCGTGTCCTTCACAGTTTGAGGTGAGAACATAGACTTGGATAACTTTAATTTTGTAACTGTGAGAGATTTTCATAAGTAATACCACAAGTGACTAGAATTTTACCGTGCCGTTTTTTGCCGTCATGATCACGGCTGCTTGTTGCGATTTTCTAAAGCAACAAGCAAGAGTGATCATGACGCCAAAAATTGCCTGTAAAATTCTAGCGTTCCGCTCGTGCCGATTAATACGTTGTCGAAATGCAAACCTAAAAATTTCCCGGACATGAATTAATGCTCGAGTGTAGATTCGGTAAGAAAATCGTACGACACTAATTAACGACCAATAGAAACGTAATATTGAGCATGGTTACTACGGCAACGTTCAAATTTCTTGGAAATTTTTTGTTGATCGCTAGACCAACCTAGATGAAATTAATAAGTGGAAAATTGTATGTCAAATGTAACAGCTGACGTACAAGTTGCTATGGTTACGTTTCTAAAATTTAAATATGTACTGAATTATTATTGCTTTTAGTGGCGATGTCGATACGATTTTCTTACCGAATCTACACTCGAGCATTAATTCAAGTCCGGGAAATTTTTAGTAGTGCATTTCAACAATGTAATCGGCCCTCGCGTTAATACGTTGCTGAAATGCACACCTAAAAATTTCCGGAAAGAATTAATGCTTTTGTGAGATTATAAGTGAAAATCGTACCGGCATCGCAATAATAATTCAGTACATATTTAAATTTTAGAAACGTAACCATAGCAACTTGTACGTCAGCTATCACATTTGACATATAAATTTCCACTTCCTAATTTTGTCTAGGTTGGTCTACCAATCAACAAAAAATTTCCGAGAAATATGAGCGTGGCCGTGGTAACCATGCCCGAATTTAGCGTTTCTATTGGTCGTTAATCAGTGTGGTACGATTTTCAGTATGACGTATGCTACTCGAGTGGATATTGTACACACTATATTGTAATATTGTTCTCTAGTTTCTTGTGTATGGTAAATCCGACTCCTGCTGTGTTCGAATTGTTTTCTATTATACTGGCTGAGTTGTAGAAGAGGTGTGTTTTCTACTGATCTTCTTGTTTCACTGATTCCTTTTATATCCCATCTTTTATCTTTTATTTCTTCTTCGAGTTCCACCATTCCTTAATCCGTTCATAGAATGTTTGCATTATACGTAGCAATAGTCAGTGATCTACTACAGCCTTTTCTTATCCAGGGATTCTTAGCACCCTCTGATTTTTGATTCTTTCACCGCTGCCTTGGTGGTCAGTTTCTAATCTCTCGGAGACTGAAGGTCATCCTCTTTGTCTTGTCATTTCATTTGGGAGGTTATTGGCCTTAGCTCACCTACAGACAGGGCCGTTGAGAGAAATTTTCGGGCCCGTGACAAGTCTATGATCCAGGCCCCACTTAAAAAAGTGCATCACATTTGCTTAATAAAAATAGTATATTATTATATGAGCGATTATGACAGCTATTATTCACGAAGATGACGTTTGAGCCCACGAGCCGTCAGGCGAGTGGCACAAATCATCTGAGCGAATAATGGCCATAATCGCGAATGTAATACGATACTTTTTCTACACCTATTAAACAAATATATTATACTCAAATTAGTCAAATTTGATAAATTTGTAAACAAGCAATATGACAACACACTTGGGCGTGTCACGCGAGTCGATTGTCAGCTGCAGAAGGAGTTGATCGCGGGCGATTTAAAATATGATTGGATTAGCGAAATATTGATTTTTGGATTTGTATTTGTGATTGGCCGAAATCATAATTCACTGCAGTGAATTATGAATCCATAATTCACTGCAGTGAATTATAGGTACTATTTTTCACAAAAAAAATGCTAATAATTGCAATATAATTAAATAGGTGTAGAAAAAGTCATATAAAACATCATTCTCGATATGCCATTTTCCTTTATCATTGTTGTATTATAATTACGAGAACAAAAACCATGCATTATAAACACAGTTATGTGACACATGGGGACCCGATGGTTGAGCTCTTTTCGATGCCGGGCCTGTGACAAAAGTCTCAGTTGTCACCCGCTCTCGGTAGCTCTGGCTACAGATGTGGCCATATTATTAGAAACTGAACTAAAATTAGAAGAAATTTTAGATAGCAGGTTTCGTAAGACCTTTGCTTCATTTTTAACATTAACAATAGCATTCATGTTTTGTGAAGTATTCCTTGGCAAACTTTGGAGCTGGAATTCTTCTTGACATACTGTTAATGACATTGACAGCATGCTGAAGTGATCTCTTATCATTTACTTTTTGGTCCCATCTTCCTTAATTTTTGTTTAGAATAGACCAAATATTTTCAAGTGGATACATATCAGGGCTATTTTCGGGCAATTCAAGTAGATCAATTTGTTTCTGTCTTAAATATTTAATGATCATTTTCGATTTGTGACATGGTACACCACCTTGCATGGACACTCCATCTTTTATAACCCATTATTTCACTTTCGGTATAAGAAAACTGTCTAAAGTACTTCTGTACCAATTAGAATTTATTATAACATCCACATTGTAAATAGCCCTTTTGCAGAAATTGCAGCCCAGACCATCACTTTTGCAGATAATTTTTTTGTTTGTCCAAGTTTTAATTACAGTTTCTAATAATCTGGCTACATCTGTGTGTTTAGGATTAGATTCTCGGTAGGAAAAGGGAGAATGACACGATTCTCCTTTTGTGTTAGGAGGTGGAGAGAGTCACGGTTGCGTTCCTGAAGTAGAGCTGCATTCCACCGGGATCGTGGAAGAATCTCTACCGCTACCATTAAAAAGTCTGAAAGTACTCAGAAGAAATCTAAATAACAACAACAAAAGAGTAATAATCGACTTCAAAAGGAGAATGGAACAATAACACAAGATCGGCAAGAAGTAAGAGAAATCCTATGTACATAAGCTTCAGGTTACCCAAAGGAACAGCAAAGAGCAATATTGGGTATTACACTGAAATACATGAGATCGATAGAGTGGATAAGACGACAAACAAAGGTAGAAGATGTAGGAACGACTATATGAAATCAAAATGGAGATGGGCAGGACATATCCTTCGAATGGATGAATCTAAATGCACCCGAAAAACTACATAATGGAGACCATGTGGGGAAAAGAGAAGCCGAGGTCGTCTCTTAAAACGTTGGTATGACGATATTAGACAGATAGCGAGAAAGAAATGGATAACCACAGATCAGCCAAATAATTTGGAAGAATTTGGGAGAGGCATATGTTCACAGGTCAACGAGAAACGCTGAATAAAAAAGAAGAAGAAGAGAAGCTGTTTCCTCCATCGTGCTCTTAATTAGTGTTATCAATTTCTCAGGGATTCAAAACTCCTTCAGTATTTTGTATAGGCTCTCTTTTAAGGCTATCATAAGCTTTTTGGAAATCTACAAAAACGTGAAAGGTATCGGTTTCAAATTCCCTAGAGTCGACTTTCCCTTTCTGAAGACCACTTGGTTTTAGCTTATAATTTTTTCGTAATAAGGTTGTAACATTTGATGTAAGAATCTTACACGCTACATTGAGTAATCTGATCCCTCGGTAATTATAACAGTTTAGTTTATCGCCTTTTTTATAAATGGGACAAATTCTGCCGACTTTCCATTCCTTTGGTGTCGTCTCTTGTTTATTCATTCATATATCCTTCTATGCAAAACTTCGCCCCCTTTTTAATTATTTCGGCTGTATTCCCGTATTTACTTTTCTCCTCATTTGTTTTTAATTGCCGTGGCACTTGCTTGATATTTCTCCTTCCCTTTACTTATAATCTGGTAACATTCTCTTATTCGTATGTTTTGATGTAGCATTTGTAATTTTCCTCTCGTTTTGTTTTCTATATAAACTGTGCGCTTCTTTTCTTGATGCTTTATATTCTGCTTGTCTGGTTTTCTCTCTTTTTTCTTAATCACCTTTTCACATTCTTCGTCGAATCATCTGTTCTTCGTAGTTGTCTTTTTCACTAATATTTTTCCATTGGTATTGCTTTCCTGATGTGGCTTGAATTTACCAGTTGTCGGTTTAAACTTCTCTTTTCCCAACTTAATGCCATGACTAGGTGTGTGTCCGGTCATGTAACTAATCTTTTTCTCCTTAATTATTTTCCTCTGTGGGTGCACGAGCATTTATGATCGATGTATTGAATTTCTTTACCTTAATCATTATCCTATTCATCATTTCGTTTGCTTGAAAGTTTTTCATTTCCTCACTCATTAGTTAGTATAAAGGCTGTTTCCAGCTTACGCCTCTCGTTGGTTTCCACCCTTAAAAATCCTAAAATTATTTCAATCTTCTATTTTGTTACCTGACCAGTTTACCGCTTGTAGTGCCAACACTTGGATTTTAATTCAGTCCCTCGTTATGTTTCGAAATGCCCGTACTTGGTAGGCGCTTCGTACATTTGACGTACTCAGATGGAGGTTCAAAATATTCAATTAATAAAAATCTGTCCCCCAAAAAATCTTTAAGTTTTTCAAAATTAGAATTCTTGGTCCAGTTTGTTGGTGTTTATAATCACAGCTAAAATGTGTCTAAAATGTTTGGTTTACAATATTTAAAATATTTTCCAAAACAAGTGAGTCGTTTATGCGTGGAAACGGGGATAAGCACATATTGAACGTGAAGCTTACTCTCGGTTCATTTCATCTTTTCAATGATGCAGAAAGCACCCTGCAGTTTCTGCAACATAGTTGTTCTGCAGTGTTTCCTAATCGATACTGCAGTAATAAAATTTGAAATTTACAGCTTTTAATAAATTTATTACCGCTGTAAAAATTTTACATTTGGTATAAATACTTTTCAACCACCTCATTTTGACTAAAATAGTTCAACTCTGTAAATATTTTCGATTTCCGCATTTTTGTTAAAGCCTTTAAATTTTTTGGTTTAAATCAATTAAATTTAAAAAACAAATTAGGTACAACGATTCAGATTGTCTTGGGAAATTGAAGAATTGGTTTGCTTGCTAAGAAAAAAAAATTCGTTTGTAAAATTATTGAATTTCTGAACGTAAAAGCATTCCCATTCGAAATTTCACCATGACAAGTCCTACAGGACAGGAACGAGACTGGCAGGACGAAATTACATCGCCTTTAGGTTATCTCAAGGGGAAACCCTCTACTAGTTACAAAGAACAGTGACGTGGTAAATTCGACACGTCAATGACATAAAACACATTATTTTTATATCTTGAACTCCATAATTTTACGATGATAATACAACAAATGTAATATTTCTAATGAGGCCTTGTATTAGGGCTTGTAACTTTGTTATTCTTGTTTCTGTAACAGACAGTTTGGTGCCAGATATTTTAAAAATACAAAAAAATAAAGAAACAGTTTGCATTTCCTTTTCTTGTAATTATTTAATCAAAAAATCATCTAAGTTTTGATCAATGATATTTTAACTCTCAAACTTAAGAAATTTCTAATCTTAAGCGGCCAGAAGACTCTTCTTTTAGGCTAGAATTATTTAAATTTTGCAGTCTTCAGTAAATTTTGCTTCTGAGCATAAAGACACCGACAGTCGTAACATTCTGCTTCTAAAACAGACGTGCATAAATTCACTGTTTTTAGTGCAAATAATAATTAATTAATGACTAGGACAGTTTAGGACATACAATTCACTTCCTTTGACAAGGACAGGTCTGCTTCTTATTTATTAAAGCACTACTGTTGTGTTTACCATTGTTTTGAAAAGCTGCAGTTGATGACTGAGAATTTATTATAATTATTAAAAAAACTATTTAAAATACTAAGCAAAAAAAAAAAGTTTACGATAATGATTCGGTTCTGAAAACCTGATTTGTTGTAGACTAATTTATTATCATCAATAAATATTAGGCAGATAACAACAATCGGGAGTTTTTGATCTTTGTGTTTGACACCAGATTTGTAGAGCTCAATAAATACAAATTTCTGAATTTATCAACCAAAATTTTATGGAAATTTCAAAAGGCATTTTATTTAATTACAATAAAGACGCGTTACATTGGAAATATTAATTTAGTTTAGGAATATTTATAATGAACGATAGGGGGATCCTGATTACGTTAATAAAATTTCAAGTCTTGAGTTCTTCGGCCTAATTAGTTGTTTAAAACTTTAAAACTTCCCCTTCTTAAGCTTCTAAACAATTCTCCAGTCAACTGTAGAAGTTGTCAGTTTCATAAAGTTGTTTATTACTCATCAAGGGGCTCATTTAGGTTAATTACTTTTTAGTTCTAAAATTAAGGTCGAGTGAAAAACAGAAAATCAATGATTTTGGTTCTGATAATACAAAAACAAATTTGATTTTGTTCGCTCATTCAAATATCATTTTAAAGATTATTTTTTTCCGATTAAAAAATATTTTTAGAACGTATTTGTGGCATTTTTGGTTTTATATGGGTATACCGACTCATCAAGATAATTTAAACGCATTGTCTAAAAAAGAACTTTGAGAGTATTTGAAAATATGCTACTGTAAAAATAAAAAAGAAAGTTAGTCTTCAACTCAAAGATTTTTCTGGTAGCACGCAATTCTCGAAATATAAAAAAGTGAAAATTGTGAAATATAAACTTGATAGCCGTAGTTTTAGTAGAAATGTTGTATTAAAATGAAAGCCAGCAGCCACAATTCCGGAAATGTATAAATGTCAAACATCTGTGGTTATTTCCTAAAATTAATCACTCGATTTCATTCACAGGAAAGTACACTCGATGACTTTAATTATCACTGATGCAAATAATTGCTGAGCGCTGCCTGATATGAGTGCTGAAATCCTTCCAATTAGTTACATTTCATTGTTTTTTAGGGAATAACATTTATTTAATTTGTAATGGCTACGTTGAGTGGATGTTGTTTTTAACAAATAATTCGACCCATGGCGATGTTTTTAAAGCTTGTACTCTCTCATAGTTGTTCATGTTTTTTATTAATTTGTAGTGGGGAGTCAGAAAAAGCTAAGGAAAAGATTGTAAAATGCTTAAATGCCTTGATTGTTGATATTAATAAAATACAATTCAATTCAAACTGAAATTCTGGCAGTGGTTTCCTTGGAAGGATCTCACAAAATTCGAGTTAAGAGTGATTTACACGTATCCGAGGACGGATTGAGCAACACGTGCTCTCGAAATACGTCGATTTTTGGAGTAAATGCCAACAAGGAAACTTCATTAATTTCCTGTGGTGGTATATCCTCTAAATAGCTTCTTTATAGGTTTTATTGATCTGTTGTAAATGTTCAGTATTTCAAAAGTTTCGAATTAAATTGTCTTTCGACGAACAATCCTGATTAACAATTTGTGATTTATATGCCCATTGGTTCGATTTTCAAATTTGGGTTACATAAGGCACAATACTTAAGAGTGTTCAATAATATAGATCGCAAAAGTTTCGTCCTTTAAACTTGTTGCAATCTTACATAATTCCTCCAACTTAAACGAAATTTAAAATGATATTCTTAGAATAGCAACATTTTACAAAAATTCAGAAAATAATTCAGATTCTAATTTTCAACAGCTTTTATTCTAAATTTTTAAAAATTTTAAATTCATATTTAGCTGTGTTTTCAAGTCGATATAAAATTTTATTTATCTTCGATGGGTATTATTTATGCAATGGCCATGTAATAACAATTAAGAGCTGACCATCGGTCCAATTTACTAACAGCTCTGGAATGGTTATCGATGACCCTGTCTGCGTAAACCTTTACGCATCACTTCAACAAGTTGATTTCCGACCCGTCGACGAAGAATCCGCTTTAGAGTTTTTCCACCAAAATCCGAAGCTTCACTGATTTCCCTTCGTATATTTACGTAATTTATTTTTTGTTCCAATTAAAATACAAGTTTGAACTAGCTTTTAAATTAGTGTTTTTTACAACTTGAACTACAAATTTAACAACCTTATCAAATTAACGAACGTCGAAAAACTCGCCTTATTAAAAACTTTTGCTTGTCGAGTTCATGGGACTTGAATTATTTATACTACGCTCTGATATCTTAGTGAAATATTTAATTTGGGCCAGCTTGTCGATATTCAATAAATATTGATACTCTTAAAACGTCGTTATGCTGGAGGCACCGGATGTTGCGTTATGGAGCTGTTTCAAAAATCGAATCATGAGCTTTGGGCCCCTTTATCATAATTTAATGATGAGTGCTTTCGTCCTAATACAGTTCGCCGTGCGTTTTCCATATTCAGACTTTTACGCTTTTTTCGTTGGTAAAACACTAAGGTGAAATCGCCTAATTTTGCCTTCATGGCTGGATGTGTAAAATCATCATTATAATTTGGTTTTTGATTGATAATAATTTCAATTTTATTATCTTTAACATAAATACAACCTTAATTTCTAAGCTTTAACTAAAAAGTAATTCGGCGCTTCCATCATAACTTTCCATTCTTCGGCCTATTTTTGCTTTTAATTTCGTATTTATTTACTGAATGTGTACTTGTGTACAACCCCCATCATGATTTGGTTTTTAATTGACAATAATTTAGATTTCATATTTCATAGTTTGTAAGATAAACATTAGAATATTAGTTCATAAAACTCGATTTTTTTAAGCTTCAGTTAAAGAGCAACCTGCCACCTCCGCCATAATTTGTATTTGGTAACTTCGCCTGCTTTTGCTTTTTATTTCGTACTTCATTGCTGGCTGTGTAAAACCACCATCATAATTTGGTTTTTGATTGACAATAATTTAGCTCTTATTATTTATATACATATAATCTAATGTTCGATTTTTTTTTAGCTTCAATTGAAGAGCAACTCGGTACCTCCACCATAATTTTTATTTGCTACCTTCGCCTGGCTTTGCTTTTAATTTCATACTTCTTCGCCGGGTTTGTAAAACTACCATCATAATTTGATTGTTGGTTGAAAATAATTTAATTAAACAAGAGATACAAAAATAGATGAATTTTATAAAGTACAGCAGGAACAAATTGAAGAAGTACAGGAAAGCGCAGAGAAGTCCTCATAATAGGAGATTGAAATGAACATATAGGAAATAATAAAAATAAAGCAATCGGTTGTATGGGAAGATATGGAACACAAGAGATCATAAACTAAAACGGGAAGAAGATATTAGAATTTTGATAGGGAATATATTCTATGACAATAGAGAAGAACCACAATACACTTACGAATCAGAAGATAGCGAACACAAGAGTGTGATACATTATATAACATATTTGAAGCAACATTAAAAGACGTATGGGTTGGGAAACAAGCCGAACTAAGTACAGATCTTAAACTTGCAGTAATGAAAATGCAAGAAGAGATACCTAACGAGAAAGCAGCAATGTTAAATTTTTATTACAATTTTATTCTAATTGGAACTAAACAAAGAGTACGAATCGGCTTAATTTAATTCAGAATCCTTCTCTCCTACTAAAATAGCTCTCAGAATGCTTCAAAACATATACTTTTCAACTCTTTAATTGCAAAAATTCTTCAATTACAATATTTTTTGCCCCCCCCTGAGAAAAAACCGTGCGGGCGCCCGTGGCAGGAAAACAATATATAAAAAGAAATATAGAGAAACTAAAAGATTTGGAAACTAGACAAAGATACTACGAGGAAATAGAAAAAATCAGAAGAAATGAAAGGCTATGAATTAGAAGGGATATGGAAAAGCTTTAACAAAATAATAATTAAAACAGCAAACGGAATAAGGAAAAGTAGTAGATGGTGAAACGTTGAAGTAAAAGCCAAAGCAAAAGAAAAGAAGAAAGCATGGAAGAAGTACATATTAACCGGAAAAGCAGAGGACAAAGTAATTTACAAACAAAAAAGGGCCAAGATTAAACCAGAAGTAATTAATTAAGGCAAAAATAAAATGTTTGGAGGAATTTGGAAAAGAGATGGAGACTGAATACCAAACAAACAAATGCAGTGACACAAGAAGAAATAACCGAAACAATTAAATCGTTAAAAACTGATAAAACACCAGGGAGCAATGAACTAGCACCAGAACTAATAAAATGGGGTGGACAAGAAATGCAAAAATGGATAGTGCTGTTATTCAGAAAGAACTCGACAGAAAATACAATTCCTAACGACTGGGGAAAAAATGTAATTATACCATTATACAAGAAGTGAAAATAGCACTGGTAATAACAGAATAGAAGTATCTGACGAAATAACTTTAACGGAGGTACGCGATGCTGTCAAGAGGGATGAAGAGGGACTTGCATGTTTACATAAATTACTCAACTTTGCATGAAACACTGGAATCATACCACGAGATTGGACAATCGCAATAATCTTACCTCTGTTTAAAAATGGAGATCCAAAAAAATGCACAAACTACAGAGATATTTCAATACTGAGCTCTACTAAGAAGGTATACGAAATAATATTGGAAAAACGATTTAGGCAAGCTACGGAAGCGACGATCAACGATAACCAATGCGGGTTTAGACCTGAAAGAGGTACCTACAAAACAGCTTATATTCAGCCTAAAAGACAACTAGCCGAAAAAACACTAGCCCATAACAATAGCCTATATTTGTGTTTCATAAACTCGATAGTTGTTCATGAGAAAAAATATGGAAGGCACTATATAAACGAGGAATTAATAAGATACTGGTGAGAGCAATTAAGAGTTTATACTTCATCACTACAAATGTAATAAAAACCAACAACTTAGTTTCGGCTGAATTTAACACAACCAAAGGGTGCTGACTGCTGAGCCCACTCCTGTTTATTATACTAATGAACGAGTTCTACAAGGCATGCATAAACTACAACCAGTGTATACATCTGAACTGATGTATGCGGATGATCTGGTCTTAATTGCCAATAAAAAAACTGATCTATAAAACGACGTGTCGGTATGGAATGAAGAAATAAGGGCGGATGATATGAGTATAAATAGTAATAAAACGGAAATCATGATAATCGGTAAAACTGACCAACAACTGGAAATAACGTTAAACAACATTAAACTGAAACAGGCAGAAAATTTTAAATACCTAGGCTCAATAATAAATGCCAATGGAAGTCTAGAAATGGAAATCAACAACCGGATAACAAGTGCCACCAAGTTATAAATAAGGTTTTCATAAGAAGAAAGGAAATAAGAAGTGCCACAAAAGCTAAGATATTTAGAAGTATCTACATACCAATGTTAACACATTATGAGGCGAAACATGGACCATGAATGATAGAGATAGGATCAAAATACAAGCCAGCGAAGTGCGTTATCTTAAGGCAGCGACGGACATATCCAGGAGCGACTGCTGTAATTCGTGAGCGGTTCGGTGTTAAATCGGTGCAAATAATTCTAGAAACGCGGCAGTTGATGTTTTTCGGGCATCTGATGCGTATGAACAACAATAGAAAAGTTAAAACAATTTGGAGCACTGCACTTGACAAGAAAAAGAGAAGGGGTAGACCAAGCAGAAGCTGGAACAGCGGAATAGGAAAATTACTTCAGAAAAGGACGACCAACCGGAGGCAAACTGAAGGTTTAGCTGCTAATCGTCGTGGGTGGAGGAATTTCTGCCACGACACCTCGACACTGTAAGGTAGAAGAGGAACGATTATGTATGTATGTACAAGAAAGGAAATAAAAGTTAAAATCAACCCTATATAAATTGTACACAAAAATAATAGAGAAAAAACTAACAAAAGAAGAAGCAAGAAAGGCAAATGAACAAGGAAAGGAACTATGCCGTATGTTCGTCGATCTGAAAGACACTTTAGAAACGATCCCAAGAGAATGGCTCTGGAACTGCTTCGAAGCATTAAAAGTGTCGATAAGGTTTAGACAAGTGATTGAAAGTGTTTATATAAAAGTCTAGGAGAGGTACAGTTAAAAGATAAAAGATCTAATAATTTGAAATGCAGAGAGAAATTAAACAGGGAGATAGTCCCTTATTATTCAATGGATATTGATAAAATACTGAAGCCTTGCAAAAGCATGCCAAAAGAACAATTGGTTACAAAGATATGAGACCCATTAAATTACAGAGTCTATTATATTTGGATGACATAATACTCTTGGGAGATTAAATCAGTGAAACTTAACACTACAACAAATGGGCATGGAAATAAACACTGGAAAAACTAAAATAATGCAAATTAATGGAACAGAAGATCAAGAAGATCTTTGAGAGTACCTAGGAACAATAATCAGCAAGGGTGGAAGATACAGAAATTTTGAATAGCACAAGAAAAGTTACACAAGTATACTACCGATCAAGCAAAACAATTCTACGAAAGAAAGAATTAAGTATAAGTACAAAAAACAAAATATACTCCTACAACGCGGTAGCGGTACCAACTATGAACTACGGAAGTGAGGCCCCCATAACTAGAAAACAGAAAAGTAAAATAACAACCATAGAAATGAACTACCTCAGAAAGATTACTGGCAAAACAAAAAGAGACAAGTGGATAAGAGTAGAAACGAAGACATAAGAGAAAGCATAAAACAATAGAAGAAAAACAGCTGAGGTGGTACGGGCAGGTGCAGAGATTGTCGCCAGACTCACTAACTAAGGGAGTAGCACAATCAAGAAGATGCGGGAAAAGAAGAATAGGAAGACCAAGAACGAATATGGAATAGAGGATTGAAGAAGTAGCCCAAAAAAGTGGGAAAATCGTTACAAGAGATAGAGGAAAAAGTGGAGGAACTGGGTCGAGACTGCATATCAGCCGAAGCCGTAAAACATAAGGCATTCAAGATAAAGAAGAAAGAAGAAGAAGGTTGACAATAATTTCGATTTTATTATTGCTATTTTATCATACGTTCAAGCTGAATTTCTGTTTATAATGCTGGGCTTTCTAAGCTTCGACTAATGAGCAACTCGGCACCTCCACCATATTTCATGCTTTTGCCTAATCTTGCTTTTAATTTTGTACTTCTTTGCAGAGTTGTGTAAAACCACCATCATAATTTGGTTTTTAGTTATATTTTATTATTTTTAATATAAATACAATATAAATACCTCCGTCGTAATTTTTATTCCATCCTTCCGTTGTGGAATTTGCATCTGTAAAACTTGAAATGCTACATTTTAACCTCGCAATAATTTACCTTCCACGCCTCGTAATTTGTTTCCGATCGTAAAATAATTCGTTTAAGCTAATCCACTTTAAAAAATATTATCGTTAGTTGATGTTTAAAGGAAGTGAAAATGGGTTTCTTTTATTTTTCAGATATAATTTTAAATTTTCGAACGACGTTCGTCAGTAGTAAAGGAGAAGTCGTATCAAATTGGAGGGCAATATCTCTCAATTATTTACGGACCTGGTTTATTGTAGATTTACTCGCCGCTCTCCCGTTCGATCTACTTTACGCTCTCTATGGAGGAGAGGTAATGAAACTTTTATTTTCCTTTCTGATCAAACTGAAACGCGATTTAAGGGATTTGCTGGCATTTAACGCAGAAATTTTGTTTTTCCGTTTGTTTACTTCAAATATTGATTTTTGCATTAAAAATAAATACCTTTTACTCGTGAGAATTTACTTTCATCCACCGTAAATATTTTGATTATGTATTAAAGCCAGTGTATGTTCGGTGAAATACTGAATAACAAAGCGCATTTTTTTAAATGTTTAAGCAATGTATGCAAATTTAATAAGCCCTTTGTTACAGAAGAGTGGGCCGTCACATACGCATTTAATAAAATTGACAAGACTGTTAAGATTAGCAAGACTTCTTCAGAAAATGGACAGATACTCGCAATATAGTGCTATGATTTTAACTCTACTTATGTTATCATTTACTTTAGTAGCCCATTGGCTTGCTTGCTTGTGGTATGTGATAGCAGATAAAGAAAAGGAAAAAAACGACAGTAACTGGGATTTAGGTAAGTTGCAATTTCTTTACGAATATCTAGATTGTAGATATAATTTTTAGTGAACTTTGCTTCATATCGAATCGAATCGAGAATTTTAAAAAGTCTTAATAAGGACAACTGTCCGTGATGAGTTTACACTTTCGGGCATATTTATGTAAGTAATTATTATTGTTTATAACGATAGACATTTCTGGTATAACCGATTCCTGAATTTTATTCATTTCATGTTAAATTGAATGCTGCAAATTGCTTTAGAAGCTGACAATGGAAATAATACAGAAATATATCTTTACAACGTAAGAGAGAAGTTTAATAAATTTTGTCGTTTTCTTTAAAACATTAATCCATAAATTCATAACAATTTCTTTTAAGCATGAACTTCCTAATAAGTTTTCAGTAATTTTGAAAAGGGTATTTCACTGAATTACAGTTAAAATTAAAACCACAAAGCGATAATCAAAGCACGAAAGCTGACACAAATAGGACGAACACGTGTAAAGCAATTCCTAACCAATTTTTCATAAAGCACAGAAGAAAAAATTAAACAAGTTCAGCAGTTCATTTGCGGTTCTGCAGTTTAAATATTTCATGGTAAACAGAAATGTATGGAATTTAAACACTTTTGTTCATATTTTACAAAGTCATAAAAACCACAACCGACTGTAAATACAAATGAAAATCTGGTGGGTATTTAAAGTTGTGGCTAAACACAAATACAAATGTATTACAAGGAACGACATACTCCTCAAATATTTACAATAGCAATAGCTATCGATTAAATTAAAATTAGTTAGGCTATTATTTACGGTAAACCACACCGAAAGAATTTGTATGCTTAATTAAGAAGGTTGGACATTCTAAAAGAAATTCTGAGATAAATAAAAGCAAAACATCTCAGTCATAAATCGAATATTTGGTTTTTCATTGTCTCCTTCTAATAAGAAACCCGAGTTATTTGATAATTTAAGACCATGAAATAATACCAGACAAAGAGATTTGCATAATTATAAGTAGCCTGAATTACATTATAATGATTCCTTTTGAAGGAAAGAAACGTTGCGTTGGTTATTTATACTGACATTATTTGCCTTGAATAAAATATTTATGGATGTAAACAAAAAGCGAATCTTTATTTTACACGAGCGTAATTACTTATAATTGAATTCTATTATTTCTCTTCAACGAAAGTTTCTGGACTTTCCTTTTATTATTAATGTTGGAAGTTCAGGTACCCAAAACTATAGAATATTTTTGAACTTTAAACTGACCTTTTACATATAAAATTTGAAGCTTTAAAATTTAAAAGTGTGGTTTTATAAATTTAAATTTATTTTTTGAAAGTTATAACTAAGAAGAAATGTTAATTTTTAAAAGAGAAACTACAAGGATCTCAAATAATGTTGACTTTAGAAGTTCAAACCGTCCTTTTGAAAATAAAGTCTATACTTCGAAATGTTCCCTTTACAAATTCGAATTTTTCTTTTGTTATTGAATTCAAATGAATTTTAAAGTTTCTTAAAAGTATCATCATCATCATCATCATCAATTGACATGCAGCAAATTCCCGTGGATCAATCCTGGATTAAAGGAGCACCCTTGGTTTATTCCTTTTTATTTATGATAGGGTTTTCTGCTTTGTCTAAACTGCTGCATCACATCATTTTCTCCTAGTGCTACTTTGATTATCCTATTTATTATTTGCGTTCAGCTCTCCTTTAATGTTTCTATAGGAGCTGTTTGTGAAACTATGTCGATTGCTTAAAGATATTCAGGACAGGTAACATCGTTCGCTTTCTTGTTTTCCATCACTTGCTCAAAATTCTTCTCATGACAAATTTTCTTCCATAGTCGTCTATGCACCGATTGCATAGCTAATAATCCAATGAACGAAGGCCGAAACAGGGTTAACCTACAAAAGGTCGGGTAGTTCTGAATTTTTGATATGTTGTATAGGATGGTTGGTTAGTGAAAAATCCAAATTTCCACAATCCCTCCCACCTCCGCTCCCTCCGCCATCTGGAAACCACCGAAAATCGGCACTTTTTTCAGTTTTTTGCCTATAACTTCTTTCTGGTGAATTTTAGCGCAAAAAAAGTTATTTACCGACTTGTAGAGACAAAATTTCCTGCAAATTTGTTATTTAACGTTTTTTTGTACGATTAACAGCAACGGAGCTATGGAGCTTCCAAAAGAGGTTAAAATTGCGTACTTAGCAAAATTTTGAGTTTTGTTTCCACTTTACATCGCAATTACTCCGTAACACGTAATTTTAGCGTACAGGTCCTTAGAATCAATCTTGTAGAGAATTAAATTACCTACAAAATCCATGTATCAATTTTTTTTTACGACCAATGCAACAGAGTGGGGATCAATTTGCAAAAAGAAATGAAAAAGGGGATTTTTTCAAATTTAGTGCAGCAACTAAATTCGAAGGGTACAGAAAATAGCCAGTTAATAAAATGTCCTTCAAGAAGAAAACAATTAATATTACAGTTAAATGTTTTAATTCAAAAAATGCCTTTGTGAACCTGAAAAATTCTTAAATTCAATAAAAGCTTTGAGGGTTACAATGTTTTATTTAAATATTTCACTTAAAAGGGTTAGGTTATAACTAACATTCCAGAATTTATGATTTTGTTTGGTGACTGTTTGATTTTCTAAAAAGTTTTGGAGTTAAACAAACTTGCAAAGGTCGAAATTTAATTTGTCAAAATTTTACTGAAATTAAATTTTTAAATTCAAATAACAGAGAAAAACCAAATAAAGTTAGATATAATACGAATCCGACCCTAAAATTCAAATGTTTATTTAGTCTTAAGCTTTAAAACATTCTGAAATTTAAAATTCAGTAGTTGAAGATGAAACAACATAACATTTAAAATTATATTATTGAAATTAGTAAAGAAAAATGATGAACATTTAATAAGGGTTAATTTGGTAATATTTCGAGGGCAATGAATCATTTCAGAGAACCGAAAACAGTATTAATAATGAAATTTCAGCAATTTAAACACCTTGTCTAAACATACCTTGAATATAACTTAAACGTTTGAAAGCTTTAAGTGTGAACAAAGGAAAGGTACAACGTTCTCGTTAGTAAATGTAATTCTTCCTGGTGCATTGAATTAGAATAGAACGGCAAAGATATGTAAACGAGTTAAAATTTGTATAAGCCCTCGTCGTTTCCTTCACAATTTACAATGCATATTAATTAGTTACAAATACGAATAGTTTCTAATTCAGCTTTCTGATTAAATCTGTTGGTTTTTACCAAATTTTATCGAGCTTCAGTTAACACCCTGCCCCCTTTTTAAAAATTTTCCTGCTGTATTTCTTTCCTAAAATTTCATGAAGCATGCTTAAACCGTGTCAATCCCGGTAAATTTGTAATCTACATTCAAATGCGTAGATTTTACATGTTTTTCCCTTCATGAATTAAGGCGAAATATTGAAGTTTCGCCGACTCTGTAATAACGAGAAGCTTTACCTGCTCTTCCCTTTATTAGTTAGAATTTTAAATAAAACCGTCCCCGTGAAGGTAATTAAGAACGGTTTTGTTTGCGTTTTACACGGACGTATTTTCGATTAAAAACGACCTTTTAACGAAAACACGACAAGAATTCGTTTTATAAAATTAAAATTGCAACACTGCAACAATGATTTACTTTTCAAGATTCGTCATATAACGGAGTTTAAAGGAAATCCGTTCCTTATATAAAACGATTTTATGTTATTACCTTCGTTGGTTGTTATGATACATCCATCTAAGAAACCGTATTTCAGGAACGAAAGGCAATTCTGTTCAATAAAACCGTATTAAGATAGATAAGAAAGCGATATGGGCAACTAAAGTTTCAATATTGTTACATAACCAACGTCTCGGGGAGACTTATTAAAAATTAAGTACTTCTTGAATGTTCCGCGTGAACAACCAATCGCAGATCGAATAGGTAAATAAACTTTTAACGAGGTCTGAAAATTTTTCCGAACTTCTTTTTCACGTATATAATCCTAATTTATAGGAGAATATACGTAATTTTCTTTTTCAGCAATCGAACAAAGCTGGACTGTTCGTGTTTTTAATGGAAATCGCTTACGAATAAGCACAAAAAAGGACAATGGCGAATAAAGGTAATTTTTCATTTTAAAAGCCATCCGGTTTTTCCACAAAAAAAAATGTCGAAAACATTCCTTTGAGTTTGTGGTGCCTACGATGAGAACATTAACTCGAATCGTACAGCAGAATTAATTAGACTATGTAAGCAAATATTATCAGTTTCACAAACAAGAGGTTCTGTACAAACTGAAACTCGGATAACACTGACTTTACACGTATGCAGTTATTTACCGTAACAATTTGCCTCATAATCTCTCAACTTACATACAGATAATGTACCTAACAGTGTTTATTGATTTATGCTATTAATATACGTACAGATGTTCACCCCCATTGTCAATATTAAGATAATGGAGTTATCTAATGATGTTCTGTTGGACTATTGCCGTACATTACATAACACGTTGAAAAATTCCGTTTTTTAATTTTTGCACGCCGACGTTTTACAGTTTGGTGGACAATTTTTCAAAACAAAGATTGGTTTTTACACATTTTGGAATGTTGCACGTTTTCGTTGAGAAAACTCGTTTAAACAATAACATGAACAAAAGCACCTATAACCGCTGAAAAAAATAATTAAATGAGATCTCTAACCAAGACAGCGGCTGAAACAAGGCAAGTCGGAGGTGTTAACAAAAATAGAGGAAGAAATAAAGAAGTACACATGGGACATTATAGGACTACATATGTCTGCAAAAGGGCAGAGAATAAAAGCCAAAGAGGCTTAGGTTTCATAATACATAAGGCAATACTCGTAGCACCACAAATCATATAATACAATAGCATCTCAGACAAAGTAGCATCAGTAACAACATTAAATGCATCGAGTGCTAAGCTCCAACATTGACACATCCTGAAGAAGAGGTAGAAACTTTTTACGAAGATCTCTACAAAACAATGAACAAAAATAATAATAATATAACATACACTGTTATTATGAGAGATTCTAACGCTAAATTAGTTAAACAACAAGTATCTAAACCTGAAAAATACAGCTTTAATGACAGAAATAATATTTTTTTTAAATCAACCTTCTGGGTCTACTGCTGCACATAGGTCCCCGGGGCTCAGTGAGGAATTTTTGGTCCACCCATTGTAGTACTAAACGGAGACAACCAAGCTTAACTCTCCTGATCGTACTGGACTGAGGTACCTAGCTACCACAATTCGAGACTTGACAGGGGATATAGGCTACTCGAATTTTTAACATAAAATCGATTATACGCCATGAATTTATTTTTTCATAAGAAAAAGCATAGAAAATGGAGATGGATCAGTTCTCTGTTAAACTATCTAATTACCATCAATTATCATCAACACAAAAATGCTTCCAAACACAAAAAAGAAGACAAATGTTAATAGACCTACAAAAGCTCAAAAATAACACTAATGGATTTAGACAAGAAACAAAACATACAAAATTACAAAGAGGAAACGATAAGAAACTAGAAATTAACGATACTAGTAAGAAATGCGACTCAGATAGTAGCAAATAAAGAAACAACCAAACCGACATATTTAGTAAAGATACAAAGGAAAATATAGAACAAAGAAATAAATCATTAAGACAGAACCAAACTGAAGAATATAGACGAATATCTAAAGAAACAAAACGAATCAGAACAAAAATATTATGAAGCCGAAATTGAGAAAATAATAGAACAAAATAAGAACCTAAAATGTCTAAGGAAAAGCTACGACAGAAAACGTATCATAGGAAATTAATTGTTCAACGATTTTTGAAAGAAGGAAGGATACCAGATACATGGAATAACGCTTCTAGTGGTACTAATGTATAAAAATATATAATAACTATATCCAAACAGTTTCGAGAACTACAGACCTAAGTCGTCTTCTTCTTCTTTAGCCATTCTCTATCGACTGCTGGATGTAGACCTCCCCTGTTCGTTTCCAAGCTAATCTATCATGTGCAGTTCGGTGCCAAGTTTTTCCGGCAACTTTCCTTATGTCATCAACGACAACCCATCTTCTCTGTGGTCTACCCACGCTCCTTTTTGATGTTCTTGGGCGCCAGTATATCATTCTAATTGGCCACTCACTCTCACTTTTACGAGCCACATGACCAGCCCAATTCCATTTCAGGCATGCTACTCTGTATACTACATCCGTTACACCCGTTCTACGTCGGATTTTGGTATTTCTAATTTTATCTCTTCTTATTATGCCCAATATTGCTCGTTCCATAGCTCTTTGCGTCACTCTTAGTTTTTCTGCATTCTTTTCTGTCAGCGTCGCTGTTTCTAGACCGTATGTTAAGACCGGTAGTATGCATTTATCGAAGACTCGTCGTTTTAGACATATCGGTATTTCACAGTTCTTCAACGTCGCACTTAATCTTCCAAAGGCGGCCCATCCCAAACGAACATGTCTCTGAATTTCAGATGTTTGGTTCTCCTTTCCTAACAGACCTAAATATTAATCTGTTATCACAGATATATAAACTGTTTACTAAGATACTAACAACTAACTAATACCAGATTTACGAGAAAGCGGGATGAGTGCCAGCCGATAGAATAAGCTGCTTTTAGAAAAGACTATAGCACATACAACCATATTTTGACAGTGTGAATATTAATCGAAAAAGCTATAGAATACAGGGTTATTCAAATTCGAGGCTCACCATTGGGATCTCGGAAACCGTAAGAGTTACAAAGACGGTTAAATTGGGGCAAAGTTGCGCCATATAATACTGATTAATATTTAAAAAAGAAATTTGACCTACCTATCTTAGTTTTTTTATTAAGAGCAAAAAACAGAAAAATGTCAATTTGGTTTTTTGAGCATAATTTGGTTGTTATTAAAAATTTTTCAAATCTGCTAAAACTTTCTTTAAGCAACTTTTTAGCCGTAACACTGCAGTGGTATCAAAAATTTTCTACGACGTTTCGTTTTTCCGGAATCATCATCAGGTTCGTTTTTTCTTATGGGCGGCATGTTGGATTTTTATAGCATCTCATAGAGTTTTTGATGGTGATTTCAACGATGTATGACATGATGGCGATTCACTACCGAAAACTGCTGTTATTTACAAAAATAGTAAATTTCAATAGATGGCCATGCAAAAACAAACAGAAACAACACAAAAACAAAATTCGACGTTCACCATTGGGATGATTTCGAAAACAGTAAGATATTCGAAGACGGCTAAATTAGGAAAAAGTTGCGCTATAAAATGATGATTAATAATAAAAAAGAAAATTGACCTTTCTATTTTAGTTTTTTAGCTATCGTCAAAAATACAAAAAAATTCTATTTAGTTATTTAGTTTATTTATTACAGGAGATGTATGTTCAAACTGAAGGCCGTTCTCACGTATACCTACAAAGATTTGCTCTTTTTCTAGTATTGTTTATAGCACTTTGAATATCTCTTGCTCGAATTGTAGCAAATGCGTTTACAATGTCTCTTCTTAATTCCTCTATTATTGATATTTTTCTTATAGATTTTATTTTTGAGATTTCCCCACAAAAAGAAATCTAATGGGGACAAATCGGGTGATCGAGCAGGCCATTCCACAACGCCACGGTTGCCTATCCATTGATGATGGCAATGCTGATTTATAAATAACTAAATAGCATTTTTCTGTATTTTTGACAATAGCAAAAAAAACTAAATTAGAAATGCCAATTTTCTTTTTTATTATTAATCAGCATTTTATAGCGCAACTTAGCCGTCTTCGTATATCTTACTGTTTTCGAAATCCCAATGGTGAACGTCGAATTTTGTTTTTGTGTTGTTTCTGTTTGTTTTTCCATGGCAATCTATTGAAATTTACTATTTTTGTAAATAACAGCAGTTTCCGGCAGTGAAACGCCATCATGTCATACATCGTTGAAATCACCATCAAAAACTCTATGAGATGCTATCAAAATCCAACATGGCGTCCATAAGAAAAAAACGAACCTGATGATGATTCCGGAAAAACGAAACGTCGTAGAAAATTTTTGATACCGCTACAGTGTTAAGGCTAAAAAGTTGCTTAAAGAAAGTTTTAACAGATTTGAAAAATTTTTAATAACAACCAAATTATGCCCAAAAAACCAAATTGACATTTTTCTGTTTTTTGCTCTTAATAAAAAAACTAAGAGAGGTAGGTCAAATTACTTTTTTAAATATTAATCAGCATTATATGGCGCAACTTTGCCCCAATTTAACCGTCTTTATAACTCTTACGGTTTCCGAGATCCCAATGGTGAGCCTCGAATTTGAATAACCCTGTATAACTTTCGTGGACTTTTACAAGGCACTATATAATTCTCAATGTACCGAAAAGTTCCCGAATTGATCGCAGATACATCCAAATAAAGTACCACTGTGATTAAGGCTGGCCCGGATTCGATTTCCAGGGCCACACAAATATCGAAAACACCCCACCGATTCCTTCGGAAGGCAATGGGAAACCCTCGAGGTATTCTGCTTAGTAAGTCTTCTCTGGAATAGAAGTGCAAGCACTTTCGTACATATGGGGACAAGATCTGCAAGGGTACGCCACTTCAAGAAAATATATGAACAAGTAACATCGGTAATCAAATTACATCAAAACACAAATAACGTAAACAATGAAAGAGTGGTTAAACAATCTACGATTCGCCGATGATGTGCTTATTATACTCAAAAATTCAGAGGACCTGAGCCGAATTTTGGTAGAATTGGATGAAGAAGCGGGCAAAGCAAGATGAACTTGACAAAAACGAAACTTAGGTGCATCGAGGATCCTCATATAAACAAAAATATTTGAATGGAGAAGTTCGAGAGCTAGGGCATCAAATAAAACTGATCAGAGAAGAGCAAACCATTGAAATATGTACCTACATATATAGAAGAAGAAGATTGGCATGGGTGGCATTTGGTAGGCTGGGATACGCATTGAGAAATAAAAATATCCACATAAAATTAAAAGCGTGAGTGTGAACAATGAATTTTTCCGGTGTTGACATATGAATGCCAAACATGGACCATCAGAAATCAATCGATGAAGAAAATCGCTGTGACACAGAGAGCAGCGGAGAGGCCGGTTCTTGGAATATCTTTAAAATACAGGAATAGTACATTAAAACACAAGTTACAAGAGGTAACGTTTTATCGCACGAGTCCGAAATTTAGACACGAACCGCGTAGCGGCAAGCGGCCGAATGGACGAGTGCTCGAATTGCCTTCTGTAACGAGTATTTTATACTATTTTCTCTGTTTCGGCTTCCATTTACATTATCTATTCATGTTTATTTTTATAAAAATACTTGACAATTTCCAGTTGGTGAAGTTTTGGTAAAATAGTAGGTTGGTAATAGCGATTTTTGTTTGACAGTTGACAGGAGTTTGACATTTGACGTTTTTGTGTATTATTTGATACAGTATCACCAATATCTGAAAACAAAATATCACCAAAAATCGTTTAATAATGAAGTTCATTATAGCATCAAAATGCGTTCTAGAATAACGTCATTCTAATGCCGAAACAGAGAAAAGTAATAACTGGATTCGAAAAAGTACTAAAGCCAAAGACATAGTTGAAACCATTGCTAAACTGGAACTGGAACTAGCCGGCCATATAGTTAGATGCAAGGACGGCAGATGAACTAATGAGATTGGGGACCATATATCGTAAAACGTGAAAGAGAACCACCATCGACACGCTGGACAAATGATCTTAAACTAACAGCGGGCCTAAATTTGACAAGGGTGGCAAGAACAGAAGAGAATGGAAAAGGGTGGCCTATGTTCAAAAGTGGACAGTAGAAGAATGCCATTGAGATTGAGAATGAGAAACTCTTTTTAAAGGTTGAACGAAGCTAGCCGCAGAGCTCAAATTTCAAAGTTTTTTTGTAAGTAATTAAAGCATGTCCCATAAGTAACCGGACTAAGTCTGTTGGTCCATTTCCAAAGCCAAAACGAAATGGGAGGCAATTAATCTAGATACCATTGAAAAGTACAACTTCTGTTTATACAAAACAATTGACGGCAATATGACATTTGATTTTAGTATTAAAATGTCGCGCTGTGAAAAGCAGGCTCGCGCATTGTGAATTCTCCAGTTTTATTTAAAACAGGCAAACAAATCTAAAACAAAAACTTACCACCACTTTAAAATTGAAGGAGTTGCCAAGAGCACTATTTATGATATTGTAAAAAGGTATGAAGAAACCGGAGAATATAAATATCAGCAGCTATCTGGTCGACCTAGAACAGTAGCAGTGCCTAAACTTGTAAGGCGTGTTCAGAAAGCGTTTAAAAATCAGCCTGATCTTTCCATACGTGTCCTTTCTAAGAAGGTAAAAGTTTCAAAATCGACTATAGCTAGAATTAAGACAAAAGACCTAAAGATGAAAGCTCGAACAAAAAAAATAGTGCCACATTATGTCAACAATCAGGAGAAAAGGGCGAAGTCTGGCGCGCGTTACGTTGTTGACAAATTGCGGACTTCCATTTTGATACTTGACGATGAGACCTACGTGCCGGTAGACCCAAAAGAAGTACCTGGACGAAAATTTTTTCACTCTTCCAACCCTCAAGAAGTTAAATATGATCAAAAAATCAAGAAAAAAACTAAGTTTTTCAAAAAATATTTAGTTTGGCAGGCGATGGACGGCGAGGGAAATGTTTCGGAACCCTTTATAACGTACGGCACCATCAATGCAGATCTTTATTTAAGCGAATGTATTAAGAAAAGATTAATTCCTTTCATCCAAAGATACCATTCTGGGGCCAATATATTATTCTGGCCGGACTTGGCAACCTCACATTATGCTAAAAACGTTACACAATACTTGGATGGCTGTAATGTTAACTTCGTACCTAAAGAAAAAAATCCCCCAAATCTACCACAAGCTCGTGCAATCGAACAATTTTGGGCGATTTGTAAACAATAATACTCAATCCGCACAGAAACTCCAAAAAACATTAATTCCTTTAAACGGATCCGGAAGAACATATCATCTGAAGTTGCTGCAAACCATGGACAAAGGCTTATGGAGCACGGAAAGAAGATGTTGCTCAAAATCTCCAAAAACGGTGTTAAAGTTTGATTGTTACTTTTTTTTGGAAACTTGTATAATGACCTTTGAAAATATAAATAAAATTGGTTTTGAAATTTCTGTTGTTACTGAAACATCTGCCGTTTAATTTAGTCCGGTTACTTATGGGACATGCTTTAACTAAAAGTAACAAAGTTCACCAACTTTATATCGATATTAAAGACTGCATATCAAATTTTAAAATGACAGTAGCCATTATTTTCTATTAATTCATTTAATGGTCCAGTATTAATTCTTCTTTCAACGGTATTATTCAAGTACTTATATTTATATTTAAGATTTTCAGTAGTAATTGATTTGAGCAAAAAATGTGTTTTATTTCAATTATTAATTATATATACTTTTTATGGAATGTATTATTTGCGTAAAACAAGTACAATGCTTATGCTGCGTGAAACGTATCCCATTGTGTGTCTTTGCCTTTTTAATGATGTTGAAAAGTATAAAATGACAGTATCTTTGCACTGGGCCAAAAATTTAAATTTAAATTAAATTAATTCCCCATACGAAATCCTCCGGCTTGTATCAGAAAATTGTATGGTCAACGTGAATGGAATAGCAAGAAACATAATATTGAACATGATTAACTACTATGAATCAAAACGTTACAATTTCAGTTTAGAAATTTATCGCAGGTAGACATGTCAATTTTTTGCTCATGTCTAATTGGATGAAAAAAATAAATATAAAAACATCCGTTCCCATAATTTAGTAAACACACCGTTGTACTCAATATTTTTGAGTGCTGCTATGACACGTTCGTGAATTCGAAGAAGACAATAATTTGAAAAGAGTGGAATATTGTTTATTTACAAACAATAACTACAATTCATTGGCTGTTTCACCGGATAGCTTCGTTAAAAATGATGCCCATTTTTCAGAAATTCAAATGAAAAAAGATTAATTACTTTCTTGTTGCTTACTTCCAGAATTGATTGAACATAATAAAAAATTGCCAATTAGAAATTTAAGAAATTAAATGACGCATGCATATCACAAAGTTTATAAACAATTTCATTAACTTCGAAGTGCTCCTCTTTTAAAAGTGTTCTTAATAATTCAATATTTAAAATAATCCGAAATAGTGTCCTTCGTAATGACTATTCCGTTGAGATTTAACCCGTTCGACAGAAAGGGTGATTTCAAAGCAAACTACAATTAATGATGTAAACGGTTTCGGAAACTCTGCCGTTTCCTTTCCACCAACAAACGGGTTAGGGTTTATCCTGAATTTGTTAAAAGATTTGGTTGACCGTTGTAATACATTTAAGTGCAAAGGACGAGGGTTTTCTTGTGGAAATTGAGAATGAACGAAAAAGGAAGAGCAGAGAGCTGTGAATGGATTTTCTGTTGTATACTTTTTTTTTTTATTCGAATGTACAACTTTCTTTGCAACATGTTTTGGCCTAACGTAGTTTTAAGTTGAAAAAAGTTTGAATTTGGGAAAAAGTTTAAGAATGAGGCGTTTGTAAAGAGATTTTCTTTAAAATTCATTTGTGGAAAATTTGATATCGTTTATAACAGATATAAATAAGATATAGCATCATTTAGGTTTCGAAAACATTTTTAAAGCATTAACGAAAAATTAACCAGGCTTTTACATTACCCAGTGCAAGAAGACTGTAAATGAAGCAGCAGTAAACCTAAACCATTTCAGAAATTCTAAACAACCTAAAGACTGTACAAAATGGCTCTTTTAGAAGAACATTTAACTACTACTCGTCGTAAAGTTACAAAATCCAACAGGGACTTGACCTTTTCAGGAATTTCTAGTTAGCTCGTGTTCAGGGCTCATTTTAAGGTCTTCTTACGTTTAACTGTTGAGAGTACTTTAACGACACTTTGGTATTACCGAACTAGGTCAGTAAGTGCAGGGTTTATTTCCGGGACAATAAAGAAGTGGGATAAAATCAAGCAGTCCAGAAATATTCTCTTTAGATTTGCTTTAGAACAGATTACATTTCTTCCACCTTGCATTTTAATCTAAAAAACTTGTGCAGCAGTAATAAACTGCACGTACGCCATACGTATATTTCAGATCAAACAAACAACTTCAATTTTTATTCTATTTTCCAGAACTACATATTTTATGTTTAAAAGCGAACCCTTAAACTTCGTAGGATTTAAAGGAACTAAATTAATATCCTAATTAAATTCTATAGCTGCCCTTGCTGTTTCTTTTACATCGCATTAAATGCCAAAGAATACTCGTATTAAAGAAAAATGGACCGTATCTTAACAGAATTGCTTATTACATCATAACTAGCCCGTCCTCCATGCTTTCTAGACCATCACCATTTATTATCCCTCAACTGCCCGACCGTAATAGCTTAAGGATTTTCCATAATCTCTCAGCTGGAATTTTTCCGATCGTCATTGCCAGAAAGTCATTATTATTTTTTGATTTTATTAAGAACTCAAGGAAGTTTAGTGAAAAATATGTGCTCGAAAAACATACGTGAATTTTAAACGAGCGAAATAAATTTTTTCTACACCTATTTAATTATATTGCAATTATTAGCATTTTTTTTTGCGAAAAATAGTACCTATAATTCACTGCAGTGAATTATGGATTCATAATTCACTGCAGTGAATTATGATTTCGGCCAATCACAAATACATAAATATTTCGCTAATCCAATCATATTTTAAATCGCCCGCGATCAACTCCTTCTGCGGTTGACAATCGACTCGCGTGACACGCCCAAGTGTGTTGTCATATTGCTTGTTTACAAAGTTATCAAATTTGACTAATTTGAGTCTAATATATTTGTTTAATAGGTGTAGAAAAAGTATCGTATTACATTCGCGATTATGGCCATTATTCGCTCAGATAATTTGTGCCACTCGCCTGACGGCTCGTGGGCTCAAACGTCATCTTCGTGAATAATGGCTGTCATAATCGCTCATATAATAATATACTATTATCTCGGCAAACTTCACGGTTAAATTTACTATGATTATTATTGTAATCATTTGAAAATTATGATTACAGTATTTTTCATCTAGCATTTGGGTTGACGTCAACTTGCCCCGTCCAAAAACTGTCTGTTTAGACACGCATTCGTGCGAAATAGGTAATGAAAACCTAGTTTAGAAAGAGATGAAGTATAGAGTATAGTTGGATTGTGAATTTATCAACGCACTGTTGATAAATTCACAATCCAACTGACGACACAACCCAAATCCTAGGTGAAAAATACTGTATAAATGTAAGATTTTTTTTGTTAATTTTGTTTTTTTCCAGTCTGGCTATATCTTTTACACAGTTTTAGACTTTGGAATGCTTTTTGGTTTCAGGATAACCAAATGTTTCTTTAAAACATTTTTACTACGAGGGTGTTTTGAAAAGTGTTGCCTCCCTCACGATAACTTTATTAATAGATAAGATATACGAATAAGCTATTTGTTTCCTATAAGCTTGAAATCAAGGGGTGTCATTACTTTTCTACGAAACTACCATCCCTGTCCACATACACACGCCAATGCTGCATCCCGAAGAAATCAGCCGTCTTGTGCCGGCCTTAGTCACGATAGAGCGTGTACCCAATGTTGTCCCCTCAGGACCAACATGAGAAGTAACATAAACATTCGATTGAAGCAAGGCTCTGTTATTGAGTTCCTAACGGCTAAGGGTTACGCGCCCGTTGACATTAATCGACGAATGGGTACTGTCTATAGCTCTATAGTGTCTATAGTAATGCCTGTGTCGATATCAGTACTGTTAGGCGGTGAGCAAGAAGTGTGAAAGGAAAAATCCACCCACAACGAATCTTCTTGGTCAGGCTCGATGTGGTCGACTCTTGACAGCTACGGATGAACAGCATCAAGCGCGTGATGAACTGATTCGTGCTAATCGCCACGTGAAGGAGAATGATATGGTTGGAACGTATGGGGTTTTTCTGAAACGAATCCATCACATCATTCATGCTTTACTTGACTACAGGAAAATATGCGCAAGATGGATCCCACGCATGTTGACTTCTGAAATGAAACACAATCGAAAGAAGATTTGCCAGCAATCTTTGGTTCTATACGTACAGGAATGTAATGCCTTTCTCCGCCAGATTGACATTGGTGGCGAGTCCTAAGCACACCATTATGGCCCGGTGAACAAGCGGCAATCAATGCGGTACAGGCAGAAAAAGTTTAAAGCCTTCGCTTCGGCAGGAAAAGTGCTGATGATTATCTTTTGGGACTGGAACAACAGAGTCCACTTTGCATTTTTAAAGCAAGGTGACACAATCAACTCTTTGAAAAAACTCCGAGCTCGATTACAGCGAGTTAGACCTGGCACCGAAGCAATTCTTCACCATGACGATGTTAATTTTCACTGCAGTCGACAGGCGTAGGAAGCATTACAGCGCCTGAAATTTCGCGACGTTTTAGCCCCCCCCCCCACCCTAGTTTAGTTAATGTTATCTTGATCAGAGTAATTAAATCTTGTGAAAAATCGAGGTCCTGCAATGTCTCACATAGCATTCTCCTATTTAAAGTTTGTCATAAGCGTCTTTAAAATGTAATAGGAGTACGTGACGTAGAGTTTAATATTCGTCTTTACACACTTTTCTATAATTTGCCTCATTATAAAGATCTGGTCAACCGTTAATCTGCTCTGATATTCCAATAAATTTTTTCGGCTTCTTCTTTTATACGTTAATTATTGTTACTAATATTTTGTAGTGAGCATTAAGGATTGATTGACCTATAATTTGAAGAGCTTAGATGGTCACACTTTTTGTGGATTGGAGAAATTATAGCCTCAGACCAATCAATTGACATTTTCTTTTTTTCCAAATGTAGTGCATCTTTCCCTGTTCTCTTATTGTTTTTCGTAGAGTTGATAATCTCGTCAAATTCATGTAATGTTGGAACAGCTGATGGCTCCATACTTTCCCCTTTTGCCACCTCTGGTACAATAACCTCTGTTTGTTCGGTTTCAGCCAGAGACTCTGTGTAGTTTTTCTGCCACCTTCTTATTACACCTTCTTCATCTCCAATTATCTTTCCATCTTGGAATGGTATTTTATTTTTGTCATTCCTATTTTCTTTTAAAATGCTCTTGTACTGGCATTTTTGTAGTCTTCCTCCATTTCATCTATGAACTTTGCATGGTACTCTCTTTGCTTTTATCTACATATGGCCTTTACTCTCCTTCTTATTTATTTTAATTTGTTTCAGTTTTCTTGGGTGCCAGTGCTTTCATTTTTGCTTTTTTCTTTCTTCCGTGCTTTCTACACACTCCTCATCGAACCATGGTTTGCCCTTTATCTTTTTTCATGGTTCTAGAACTGCCCATGCTACTTCCATTTTCTTTACTTTTTCCCAGTCTTCTGTCCACGCTTATAACTATCTTCTTCCTCTTTTACGTTCATCCCACTTATTAATACCCTGATACTTACGTCTACGAGGCCTTGGTAACTATTGTTTTGTTTTAAATTTTAATATACAGGGTGTTAAGTAATGCTTCTGCCAAATTTTAAGGGTGAGTTTGTAACAATGAAAGGAATAAGAAATTCTTATACCATTTATTCTCAGTTGCATTTTTTGTTTTTTTTTCCTTTAATTATTTTGTGGTTGTTAATAAAGTTTTATTGTTACTTGATGTATTAGACTCTTATTTATCCGTAAAAATTTTGTTCGTGTATCTTTAACCCTTTATTTTTGTTTTTCCCGAAAATAAATGGTAAAATTAAAGCATGCCTTTTCTTAGAAACTATGCATATTAGAAAAAAATTGTGTAATACTTTTTTGCTCCATTTGTCATTATAAAGCTATTCCCAAAGTTTGGCAGAAGCATTACCTAATACCCTATATAATGGTCTGAGTTAATCTCTGCTTCTCTTCAGGTCCTCGTATATTCAACATATTCCCTATATTTTTCTTCGATTAATACATGATCTATCTGATTTGTTGTCTTACCATCAGGACTCTACCATGTACCTTTGTGGATACTTTTATGCTGCAGGAAAGTTACTTTTCCTCTCATAGATCTATCTATCTACCTATTAATTTCTGCCCATTTTTGTTTGTTTTCTCGTGCTTACTATGAGATCCAATTGGTTTACGGACGTTTCGCCCCCGCCGTTTCGCCCCCGACCGTTTCGCCCCCGCCGTTTCGTCCCCAGCCGTATCGCCCCCTAACCGTTTCGCCCCCGAACCGTTTCGCCCCCCAAGTTTTACCTCTAGCTTTAGCCAGCTTCAGCTGTTTCCAGTTGCACCACGAGGAGGTAGCTAGTAGGATTTATGCAACCGTTTTTTTTTGTTTTTTTTTATTTTAATTTTTTTTTGTTTTTTGGTGTTTGTGTTTTAATTTTAGAGTTTTTTAGTTGATACATATAAAGAAAAATAAATCTTTCAACATCTATATTCCGACGTGCAACCGGAATAATTTCAAAATTCAAAGTTGTACGCAATCCCACGCAAGTAATCAATAACTTGACGATTTTCAAAATCTTCCACGATTCTTTTCACACGAGCTGATATTGCGACATACTTTTTATTTCTTCGATTTCCTTGATTTCCAGCAATCAGTTGTACTATTTCGTAGTTATGAATACCTTGCTGCTTCTGCAAACATTCAATAAAACGAAAAATATTTGGAAATTGCGATCCACATGTTTCTTGAAAAGCGCGGTGCCATCCTTCCACGTCATTATTTGTGCGATGTTGGTCGTTAAGAGTGCGCTGATAAACATTCCAAAGCTGAGTAGGAAAATTTGGAATTTGGCGTCCACGACGTAGTCTTCGACCAATATATACATCTTCGAAGTAATTGGCTATGGGTACAGCCTCTTCAGGAAATCCTTCGCTTTCAACTAATTCGGTGAATACATCGCTTACGTTATCTTCAGGAATAAATGCCAAAGCGGGAATCATTCTGATCCAACGAGCGAACTCGTGATCATCTTCGTATCGAGCTTTGAGACCTTCAGTTTGAACTTTTCTCCAGACGGATTGCGATAAATGAAAAAAACATCCCGTCTTTAAAATACCTGGAAATTTCAATTCAAATGCTTGGATGGCAGCGAGTTCGAAATCTGTCACAAGTAGAGTTGGCTGCAGTCCAGGTTGCAAACGTTTCAATTCTTGCAAAAATTTCACATACGTAGCTCTTGTTTTATTTGGTAAAAGAGCGTACACTAGCGGTACAACGGCATTGTATTTGGTGGCGTGGATTGTGTAAACTTGTTGAAACATGGCTGGTGCGGTACTGAACGTACCATTTGCAAACCATTCTTGACTTTCGGCCAAAAGATGAAGGTTGCTTCTAGTTGAAAAGATCAGCATCCTTCCCGACATAAGTTGATCCTCCGAATCATACATCAGAAACTGTTGCACTTGACCATCAATCACAATTTCACTAAACACTCGAGGAATCACCAATTCTTGGATATTTCTTGGAAGCGCAGGTGCTCCTTCATCTCGTCTGGTTCTACGGATAGTTTTCTTCAATGAATCCTTTTTTGGCAGAATTGCAGCAACATCTGCGTGAGCTTCTGCGATGACGTTTGCAATAATCTGCTGTGGTCTCTCCTGTGTCGTCGTGGCACGCTCCTTTGCCGTCGTAACCAAACGAATAGCTGCTGGCCTGGCAGCTTGTGCTGCATGATTATGATGCGTAGCGATTTTCACAACTTCACCATCTATGCCGTCTGTCCATACTCGTCCCTTGCAGCTTGATCGATGTTCGCACACCCATATCCCATGTTCTCCATTTTGTGTTTTTTTTGAGAAAACGTAAATGTGGTTTTCATGAACAAGTTTTCGCTTGTTTCGCTTTGACAAAACGTACTCCGCCATTAGTAGAAATATCGAACTAGTCGTAACAAAACACACAGTAGGAAAGTTGACAATGTAATGACTTACCACTGGCTTTGTATAACATTTTCGAATGTCATTTACCCCATCCACCAGTGAAATTCCTTGAGTACAATTTCTTAGAAAGTGATTAGCAAAATTGCAGGCAATGGTTTTATAATAGGTTATTACAAATTCCTGTTGAACATTATTTAAAAATATGTGCAGATAAGTATTGGTATTTTGACTTAATTTTATTATAAATAAGTCTGCAGTCAGATTTGTAATTAAAATATGTAGTATAAGCAAAATATAATCTGTACAAAACATAGTCCAGGATATTCCGAGAATTTGCCTGCCTCCGAATCTAATTTCAATAACGCAATTATGTATAGGGAGAAAGTAATAAATTGTGTTTAATTTTTATTGTTCCTTGGGGGGCGAAACGGTTCGGGGGCGAAACGGTTAGGGGGCGATACGGCTGGGGACGAAACGGCGGGGGCGAAACGGTCGGGGGCGAAACGGCGGGGGCGAAACGTCCGTACCCCGATCCAATTACCGGCATATATCTAGGTTCTTTGCCCAACATTCCATTGAAGTCACCTATTACCAGTTTCACATTGTAACTTGTGATTTTGCTATATTCTTCCTCTGACATTCCATAAAACTGTTCTTTCTCTTCTCCATCTGGATCTTCAGTAGGTACATGGACGCTATAGTCTCAATCAAGATATTCTTCATTATTTCACTTATTAGAAACGCATTACCAAAACCACCATTGTTTAGAAAAGTGTGGCCAGCTAATTTTTGGATAATATTATCAAACAGGTTCAAAACTATGCAGATTTCTGCGAAATTAAAAAACTTTCATAATTTTTTGATGATAAAATAATCAAAATTTGCCTAATTTAAGATCACTGGTATTTACTACATACATAATGTCTTTATGATACATACATATTTTTTTTTCAAATTCTAGCTTAACATTAGATTAAACATTACTTCAACGTTTTACACAGGCAAAGTTGTTTACAATTGGTTTTAATCCTCGTGTCTAGTTTTAAGAGGCTATAAATAGAAGTGCTTAGAATTGCAATTAACCTAACAATAATGATAATAAGCAGCAAAATGTTCAAAATTTGTATATATTTCTTAGTTGACATCAGTTCATTTTGGCCCTTGTAAAGCAAAAATAAATGAGAATGTGTTCAATTGTAAAAATTTTAAATTGACGAAGCATGTCATTTATATTTAAATTATATTTAAGTAATAATTTTATATTATTTACACTGCATTCAAGGATGAATAAGTTAAAATATTTGTAAAATCCAAAATAGTAAACACACACACTACTTGATTAGAATTTTGCTATATTCCAAACTAGTTACTACAAGAAAGCATACCTTCAGATTTATTTTTTATTCTCCGTTCTCAGGCAGGACTGAACCCGAGGTCCCTGGTTTATATATACAAGGTAAGTATGCTAGCTAGCATTGAAGACATCGGTATTTACAAATCCAAAGGTATACGTTTTTTACGCAAAAAATTATTTGCCAAATTATGCTATTAAAATATTTTAGACTAGTAAAAATATCAAAATTCAAGCTTAAAGGAAAATAGTAATATTCAATAATAATTGAAAATGTTTTTTTTTCGACAAATTAAACATTGTCCTCTTGCTAATTAACACAAGTTCGTGTAGGGCATTTATAAAAGTCATACATTCATATTTAGTATAAATAATTAATTAATATTTTTCTGTAATAGGCTAAATAAAGCTGGGGAAATATCGATACAGGATTCTAAAAACATTGATGTATCGGAATATCGATTTAATCTTTGTTATAACGTTTTTTCATTTATGAAATAATTCCATAAAATCTATATTTCGTAAAGAAACTATCAGATTAAAGTATCTTCACGAGTTTGATATATGATGTCTGAAGTATTTAATGAATTAATATATCAATATATTCCACGTATTTCATCGTTAGACGTACGAATTTATGGATATATTAAGTATTTCAAAACATCGATTTATTTGATATGGTGATTTAATCGATATATCGAATCCATACTGTTTCATCGATTTACAAAAAGGGTTTTGTTATTTATTGACAAAGCTAAATTAATACGAGGCTTGTTTAGAGTGTTTTGTAAAATATTTGAAAACTGGCTGGCATTAGCTGTATGAATTATGAAAACGTTTTAGCGTTAGCATTTGCAGTTCATAGGATTATCTTCCTAAGTTTAGAAAAAGACGATTGTTGCTTGGCTAGAAAAAAAAGTGAGCTAAAATCATTGCGGGCGTTTTACGATCTGTGGCTTCTTAGAAACAATTTTTTCAAGGCCTGTTTTGTATCATTTCCTATTTTCTAATGTTGGGAAATAATTTTGGGGTATTTACACGGGCGCTCTTGCCCATCTTCACACTTCCATTTTGAACGAGAGAAAATCAAAGGATGTACAAGGCATGTTGACACGTGCTAATTCCGTACTACGACAACTTATAAGGGACGTCGATGTCCTTAGGCTCGCGGCTAACAAGCAGTCGAAGAAGGGGGGTTCGAAACGCTAAACCCTTCAAATAGGGGCGATCGTAATCGGGGGGCAAATGGGCGCCACTACGGAAATCACCCAAGTTGGTTACGAGAAACGTACCGCAGATTGTCCCTACTAGGCCCGAACGGGGTTGGGGTGGCTGCACCCTACTGCTGGATGTACTTACTCTGACTTACTGCAATAAAAGACTGCTACTGGTAGATAGGCTCACAAGGCAGGCTATACACAAATATTAAACACAAATAAAAGACACTAATGAATTGACAATGAAATTTAATGAATGCAAGTAATATTCAAAATGTGACACAAAATGAATTTATAAGAACTATCTTAAATTACGTGAAAAGGGGATTGAGAGATGCCACATTTACTCAAGTCATGGCAAAGTAATTAACAGCTAGGCTCCCTTAATCGCAATAAAATGTATAGCAATGACAAAGCTTAAACTAAGAATCTGGTTACAAATAATTTTACACGTGCAACATAAAATACGGAAGCTTCACGACAATTCACAATGTTTCTAAATCGTTATCACTAACGCAAAAGTAATTACGCACTGATTGAAGATTTAACCACTTCGCCGAACAATATAAACGAAGGAGAGATGCTTGAGGTACTTATTTTCTGGTGCCTGTCCACGAGTAAAACCGAAATATACGGTACTGAATTAGGGCTGAGTTGGTACACTCACAACCGGCAAGTAAAAGGGCAGCCTAAGATATTATTACCTGGGCAAGGGCTTCATTGGGAGTAGCCCAGGAGGAAGCGATGGTAATTTCGAGTCCCAGGGAGAAATAATGACGATCAGCAAAGAAGGACTTGGTGTCCTTTTCCGAGAACAGGTGCAAAAACAAAAGGGAGTTCTTTGGGCTGTAGGTTTTCTTGATCCTTAACGAAACATGTGATAACGGTACTTCACATATCACTAACTTTCGCACAGAACTATATCTTTCCGAAACTGTAAAGCACTCTCTGGGATAATCCGACAAATGTGTTGTAAAATAGTTTATCAAAACTAACGAAAATGGGAGGCCATTTCCAGGGCCGGCTCTACAGTATTTCTAAGGTGGTGAGAAGTATTAATTCGGCGCCCCCCCCCCCTAGCCTACAAACGTTACTTTATAAATTTATAGGTATACTAAAAGTGATTGGTTTATGGATTATAAAAATTTTGAGGAAGGTTGGTAAATTTCATTTGATTAGTAAATCATCTCTTTCAAAAATTATTATGCCGCCAGTGAGAATTTGAGAAAGTATTTTGAGAAACGTTAAAATTTGCATTTAACAAAAATTCCGCCCCACAATAAATGATTCTTGAGGAGGCTTTGTAGAAATTTATTTTTTGGATTTTTGGATTTTGGCGCCCCTCCCAACTGGGCGCCTGGAGCGCTCGCACCACTCGCAACACCCGGCCCTGGCCTTTTCGGTAATTTACTACCCAAGCTGAAACGAAAACTACACAACCGTTTGCTTCGAAAGTCTACTATATTCTGCCTTGTCTTTCTACTTTTCGTAAGGCGAATGGATGTTAGAAAGAGATGCCCAAACGCGTCTTTCGTGCGCGGGATGAAACCCTACATGACGCCACTTAGCGTGCCTCGTGATCGAGCCGGTGCTTCCCCGAATTCTTAAGGACGAATTTAAGCGAACAAATATTACATTACCATATTTGGTCATCCTATTTGGGATTTCTCCGAAATATTGCGCAGCCAAAAATGTGCTGATCTGACGTTACTCGCGCGGACTCTGCAAGCTTCTCTACCGGCTTAAACTTTGAATAACAGGGCCGTATTATACTTAATTTACGCCAAATTTCAAAAGCCGTGAAAAGGTTTCTAGGAAGTTGTTTCTAAGGGGTTAAAATTCTAAATCTGCTAATTAGGATTTTATTGGAAATTTACAATTTACATGATAAGCATAAAACCGGCTTTCTATTTTTAAGTTATCTACTTTTAAATCTTTACCATACACTATCTATTTTTGTGAAAACTTTAAATAAGGAATATCCCTGAACTTGTTTTTCTGCTACCGCTTCCCGCCATCGCTTCCTCGGTCTGCCTCTCTTCCTTTTTCCCTCCGATGTTTTCAATGCTACGGTTCTTACTTCTTTTTCAGGCTCCATTGGTTCCAGGTCGAAGAGCTCTGTGTTCATTCTCCTTTTCTTATCATGTCATAGTTCTGTTTGTATTCCTCTTCTTAAGATTTTTCTTTCCCAGATTTCTAATGTTTGTTTACTTTTATTTATATTGATCTTGTTTTCGGTAATGACCCCTTTCAACACTAGATTAAACGGGGTTGTGAATAGAGAATCCCCCTGTTTGAAACCTTTTCAGACCTTAAAATTTCGCTTTTTTTTACTCTTCACCTTCACCGCACTCATTGCATCATGTAGAGTCATTTTTATCAAGCTAATAAGTTTATCTGATATTTTTAAATCTTTCATTGTTTGTATTAACTTTGCCCTTTTTATGCTGTCGTATGGCATTTTAAAATCATATTCGTAACATCCTGCTATAATCTGTTTTGACATACAGATTTGATCAGCTGTTTCGCGTCCTTTCCTAAAGCCTCCTTTTTAACAAATTTTCTACATATACTTCTAACTTTCGTTTTGTCACTGTTGCTAGTATTTTATATGTTACATCGAGTAGGGCTATTCCTCTGTAAATCTTTCTTACATATATGCCGTAAAATAAGTGCTTTTTTCCATACTTTTGGCATTACCTTTGTTGTCCAACGTGACTTATCAGCTCATAAATTTCCATTTTTAATTTTTCTGCTCCATATCCTAGATTTTCTGTAGCTATTTAATTTTCCCCTAGGTTTGACGATTTTTCGTCGAGTTTATTATGCCTTCAATTTCTTTTTGTGTAGGGATTGTGATCTTTTTTGTTTGGCACAACTCTTTGCGACTCTTATTTAAGTCCTTGCCCAGAGCTTCTTCAAAATATGGTTTCCATCTCTTTTCTTCTTCATTTCCTATGAGTCTACCATCTTTGCCTTATATATATACGAGTGTGTTTTGAGTCCAATTTGTTATGCCATTATGTCTTTATAAGAGTTTCTGATTTCTTTCCTCTGCTGCTTTACTCCTATATTTTTTATTTAATCCTCTAAAATTCGTTTTTTTTATGCGACTTACTTGTATAGCCTTTTTTCTTAGTTATTGTATTTCTGTCTATCTCTTCCTCCTTTCTGGTCTGCAGCATTTTTTGTCTAAACCTTTTTTTTTCTTAGTTGTACTTTGGTGGCCTGTACGATGTTATTTTCTTATTTATTATAAATCCTACTCCTCTTTGGGTTTCATTTTCTGATCCCTAATAGTACAAGGTATGTCCTGATCGGTCCCGATGGTAGCATAATAATAATTTCACCCTTTCTTCTCATTTGGCACAGACCAATAATATCCCAATAGATTTTTTCCAGTTGTTCCTCTAGTTGGTAGATGTATCCTTCATTCAATAATGGTTTCATGTTTACAATTCTGATTGCCAGTTTAATTATCTTACGACAACCTGCCGTAACCCGAGGATTCTTCACACCCGTGCATCCTGTTCCATAAGCTGTTCTTCGTTGGGGATTTGCAGATCGCCGGAGACTCCGGGCCCTTTCCTATTGCTTCCAATTGTGTAGAGTTTTAATAAGGATTTAATAGCCATTATCTTTCACGCTGACTAGGCGGGTTAGGAAATGGTTTGGAATGGGTAGGATTAATTTTGGTTGGTATAAGAGGAAAATTGGGTTAAGACATGATTTTTTCCGGTATTAGAAGTTTGCTAGGTCCCTGAAGTAGACCTTCTTCTGCCGGGATCGTGAGGAGTGCCTACCCGCTACCGTCAGCTTAATCATGTATCAAAAATTTTGTTTGTTTTAAATTTTGGTTCAGTATGTTTTCTGGTTAAATAATGAGTGTTTTGTTATAATTATTAGGAGAACATTTATCTCTGTGATATCATTAATTCGTGACATAATTTCGTTCAAAATTACCAAGGAAACATTAAAATGGTTAAATCGAAAGCAGGTAATAAACTGCAGTAATCTTTAGTTCTACTTATTCTCTACTGGAGGGCCAAGCCCTGGCCACCCAGGGGGCCAAGCTTCTTCATAGGTGTACTTTGGATATATTTTATAAAAACTTTCACAATAGCCCTTACTACAAACAAATTCCCCCCAAACTTCAATGTTAATTTCTTTTAAGATTACAAACAATAAATCATTCATACAAAAGTAAACAATTTAAAGGCGGCGAAAAGCTGCTTTAAAGTTTTAATACGCTTCAGAGTAAAAGACAGCTTTAAGTTTATGAAGTTTATATTTTATCACCTTTGAAAAATTGCTACCAACCTAACTTTAATTAAACTAAAGCCGGTAGAGAATAGAAAGAAAAAGTTCAACAAGGTCGCAATAAGTTCTTTGATACTTTTCAAACTTCAATAGTCTACCAACTTAAATTACAAATTTATCGAATACCTGTTTAATATCATACTTTTACAAGTATAGTAATAAATTTTAAAACTCGCTTTGCTATTCACAATGTAATAAATTCTTATTAATCGTGTATTAACGACCCGTTTTCATTTGTCATGCACGGTTTTATTTAAATAAGGGAAAATATCGCAATTGTGGAAGTAGTTTTAGTCTTAGATGATGGAAAAATAGGAAATGGAGGCTTTTTCGCATTCTTGAAACTTTCAGATTACTTCAGAACGTTTCCGTATAAAAATACGCAAAGCTTTTATTACAAGGACGATTTAATTAAAATTTGCGCTTTCGACGAAATGTAAAATGATTCTTACGCTTTGTGTAATTTAAAAAAAAATGTTAAAGAGCTTTCGGTTATAAGAACACAGCTTGAACTATTTTTATAGTTTCAGTCAATTATTTATTAAAAGTTAAAATGAAAAATTCTCAGTAATAATAATTAAAATGTTTGAAGTAGTCAGGCGATAACAAAGAAATTCTCGAAAAATGTATAAATGGCCTTACAATTAAAAGGTTTTAAAAGTTTTTGAATAAATAATGTTCGCTTTGTTCTAAACTCCGTAATACGTCAATATAAATTTTCTGTAGTTAAATTTAAAGCCGGCGACGTAAAGAAGCTCCAGTTACAATTTACTTTTTAAATTAAAAATGTGCTGAAAGACAAACTTAATTTGTCTTTTTGCGTTACATTTTCTCGAATCGTGGCTACTTCATTTTGCATCAGAAATAAACCCACTCTAATTTCTGCCTTCATTTTTCGTTGACTTTTTTTATATTAAGGAAGCCAGAATTATAAAAAGAACAAACAACTGCGGGTTATAAAAAGTTATTTAAATTTAATTGCGTCGTGGAGGAAATTTATGCAACTAAAAATTTAATATTTTTTTTCAGGATGGATTCATAACTTGGCCGAAAGACTGAAAATTTCTATCGAAAATGTCTCGCACGCCGACTCCTACGTGACTGCCCTTTACTTTACTTGTTCCAGTTTAACGAGCGTTGGTTTTGGAAATGTTAGCGCTAACACGACTAACGAAAAAATTTTCAGCATTTGTACGATGCTTATTGGAGGTAAGAATTACTTTATCATATTTTCTTTAACGATTATTTTATCATATTTCTAAAAAAATTTTAAAACCACTGATTAATTTATTTAAGCAGGAAAATTCCCAAAAAACTTTGCTGATTAATAAAACCGTCGTTTCTTTCGATTTGGCTCAATTTTTCTTCTCCCGAATCATTAGGTCCTTTTAGAGCGTCGGATTTTTTCTATTATAGTAAACAGGCTACTGTATCTGATTTGCTTCTAATTGCCCATACTCCCCCATTGTGAGAGAGAGGTGCCGCGTTAAAAGGGCAATCGAGCTACCCATTCCGGCACTGACCGGAGACAACGATGTTTAACTCTCCTGATTGTGCGGTAATGGGATACCTATAGTTCGTCCCTACCTTAGAAGGAAGTACAGGCACTTATGAGATATGTTTGTCTTGGTTCAATTTGAGAGTTATCTTCAATCATGCCATCCTTTTTTAATAAAACAGAGTTGTCTGTTTTAGTTTTTCAGTCTTGATTCCCTGCTGGGAATGTAGTGGCTAGCGTAATGTCGCGTACTGTTTGCCTGCAGCCTTATCTGTTCTTAACTTCGTTGGCTAGTTGACGCATCGGTTTGTTGGTTATGGTTGTTATTTGATCTATCCATTTTGCTTGAATAATCAGTCTTTCCATGTTGTCTGGATCTCTTCTCATTACATGACATGATACTGGATAATCTTTATTCAATGTGTAGCTATTTCAAGATAGAGTTGTTGGTGTGGTAATTTGTCCAAGGGATGTCATATCATTTCAGTCGCGTCTATTTTGCTTCCTTCGTTTTTCTTCGCGTCCATAAGTTGTAGGTATTGGAAATGCCAAGCAGGTTCACTAGCCGCATCTTAGTATTGTTAGAAATATGCTGATCTGTCTAGAACTTAGCTAGTTTTCCCATTGCTGTTTTGGAAAGTTCATATCTTTGCCGTATTTCTGTTTCTACTGTTTTCACTTTTCTGATCATGAATCCTAGATATAAAGGGTTTTTCAATAGTCACGCTCGATCTTTGGCAACTGTGCACGACCCAGCCGAGAATGGACACAGCTGTAATATTTAAGGGGCGTATTCAGTTAGTCTTGACATTTAACCATGGAACGCTACACGATTCAACAACGCGTGAAAATTGTTAAAATCAGTGCTCTGTTCGGCAAAAGTTCCGTGCGCTGGGTCGAATTTATGATCTCCACGGCCGTCCTGCCGAGTCCACAATTCGCCGTCCAATGAATAAGTTGGAAACAGCGATCGATATCGGGCGATGATAACCAATGTTCTTTGGCCCAGATTGGATGGTATAAATCTCACAAACATATGGTTTCAACAAGATGGCGCTACGTGCCATACTGCTCGCGATACACTGAATTTATTGAATGGGAAGTTCGAAGGCTTCGTTATATCGCGAGGTGGTGGCATCAATTGGCCACCCGGATCCTGTGAATTAACGTCATTAGATTTTTTTTGTGGGGCTACGTGAAATCTCTGGTCTATGCCGACAAACCACAGACGATTGCCGCCCTAAAGGTTAACATCAGTCGCGTCATTGTTGAAATTGAGCCACTTTTATGCAAGAATGTCATTGAAAATTGGATCTCCAGGATTCGAGCCACCCATTTGACTGATATAATTTTTGAAACATAATGTCATCGAATATGCTTCAAAATAAAAATAAAAGTACGGCGATATCATTACACAACTTGTTTTATTTAATTTCAAAGATCGAGCGCTGAAAATGAGAAACCTTTTATATTGATTTATAACTTCGAATCTTCCTACCCGCCTTACACTAGGTCTATTGTTATTTATTCTATCCACATATCCACATCATAACTTTAGTTTTAACTGCATTAAGTTGTAGACCAAGCTTTGAGCTTTCATCTTCCACTAGTGTTATGAGATTCAACAATTCCTCTTCATTGTTTGCTAATAAGGCCGTATCGTCAGCAAATCTTAAGTTACTAATCTTCTTTCCATTTATCGATAAACCAACTTATATTCGCTGTAGATATTGAATACCTGTAGGGTTAATATGCATCCCTGCTTTACACCGCACTAACAGTGGAAGCTGTCAGAATTGATTTGTTGCACTTTAACTTTGCTGGTAGTATGTACATATGTATAACTGAGTAATGAGGAATATTAGGTGAATATTAGGTGATTCGAAACTCTCATTTCATTTAATATTTCCCATAAACAGTTTCGTTTTATGTTCCGATGTTCCGTTACGTGCTTTTTCTGTTATTTGTCTTATGTTCGGTATGTGCTCTCGAGTTCCTTTCCCTTTTTTAAATCTCGCCTGTTCTGCTGGTATTTATGGTTGAAAGTAGGTTTTGAGCCTTTCGTTTATTACATGTAATAATATTTTGCTTACGTGAGATGTGAGTGTGATGGTTCTGTCATTATTACACTTGTTAATATTTCATTTTTTATGTATGGTTGTTATTGTGGAATTAGTCCATTCTTGAGACCATTCTTGGGTATGCCAAATTCTATTACATAGGTAATAGAATAGATTTATGCCTTCCTCACCTGATGCCTGGCGATTTGCTTACTTTTAATTTATTGCAGGCTGCTTCAATTTTGCTTCTAAGAATGTCAAGTTCTTCACTGTCATCATCAAAACTTTCATAATTATGCTGTTCATTTTGTTCAAGGCTGCATAATTCCTGACAGTAAAGTCTCTATAGTTCAGCTACTTCGTGAATATCAGTATTTGACTGTCCCTGTTGATTTTAGATTGTCCAAGTGCTTGATTTAAACTCTCTAGTGAGAAATTTAATCGTTCTGAATAGATCTCTTGGTTGATCTGTGTTTGCGTGTGGTTCTATCTCTTGACATAGGTACCTCCGAATAATAAATATTTTCATCATGTTTTCTTTATTCAAGTTGTTCCACTTTATTCTATTCTGGTCAGTATGAATGCCATTTTGTACAAGTCTCTTCTTGTTTTTATAATTTGTAGAGTGTCATCGGATATCCATTGTGTCTGGGCTGCTTGTCTTAGGCACTGTTTTTTCTAGATTACATGTGGTGACAGATTCTTGTTTCTCTTAGTAAAGCTTGGAATTCTGTGTTGTGGTAATGTTTAACCTATAATTTTCTTGTCAGCTGATAACAGTTCTGAGTTTTATGCGGATCTTGGCCGCTAATAGGTTGTGGTCTGATCCGCTCTCGGGCAAGTTCAAACCATTTTAAAATAGGATCTCTAACACGTGTTCGAGAAGATGTAATCAATCTGCTTTCGCGTTCTATCACCAGGGTTTTTCCAAGTATAATGTCTTCTTATATGGCGAGAGAACGTTGTATTTATAACAGTTTTCGATAGCGAATTGTATAAGACAATCTCCTCTCCTGTTCCTGGTGCCAATTCCATTTTTTCCTATTGTATTCCTAATATGGCCTTTCTGAATTGTATCTCTCACATTTGCGTTGAAGTCCCCACAGATAATAGTCAGTTCTTTGTTTGGGAGATTTTGCGTTAATTCTTTAAGTTTGCCATAAAATTCGTTGCATTCTTCATCTGTGGAGTTGGAAGTTGGAGAATTCCTTGTTTTATATTCATATTATGTGGCTTGACATTGAGCTTTATCATCATTATACGATCATTGACAGACTGAAAATCTATAATTGCCTGTAGTCTCGCTGAAATTAGAATTGCAACTCCCGTGAATGTCTGTTGTTTGTTCCCCGAAAAATACACACAGTCGTTATGTTGCGTCTTAAAATATCCTTTGACCCAATGGGTCTCTGAAAGGTATGCTGTTTCTATCTTGTATCTTGCAAGCTCTTTTTCTACAATGACAGGCTTTCCTAGTTGAGTTTTCAAGCCTTAAACGTTTCCACGTTTCAGTGCGTGTCTCAGCTGTGGCTTTCTTTCGTCCGCATGGAGCCTGATTTCTCACATCCACGTCAGTAGCTGATTTCTCACTGTCCAACCTGAATTCGGGACAGCGCTGGTTGTCAACCCGGGGTATGAGACGGTATCCGAGGCTTTCTTCCTATGGGAAATAATAATTTAGTGGATTACCCTGCGCAGTTCTATAGCCGGTAGCAGATTATGTCCTTTAGAAGTCTGAGTCTGGACCGGATCTAGATTCAATCATGTCGCCCCAGACCAGTACTGGTGTTTACTGCTGCCCTCCACCAGGCCTGTTGATCCGTGAGGGGTATGTGATTTCCCTCCTACCCGGAATATCTACCCGACATTCCGCGATTCGCCACCTGAGGATGCGCCCTCTAGGGGCTACAGGCACCCCCGAGGGTCAGTTTTATTGCACAATAATTAATTGTATTTTGGTGGTCGTAGTTTTATACGTGGCTGTTCTCCATAAGCCCTGTACTTCTTTCTAAACTAGGAGCGGTCTATAAATACCGCAACTCGCTCTATTTTAAAATTAATTAATAATAATATATTGATTGCTTTCATCCGCAAGTTGAAATTTTTACATTCGAATAATGTATCAGAATCTATTTCCAATTTATTCTTTCTTTTTAAACTGTCTTACTCAATTTTACGTTACTTACAAAGGATTTGCGAAATGCTTGAAAAATCTCATAGCTTATTGATTCTGACAAGTTACGTAAAATAGATAGATTACTGAAAATGCCCTACCATTGAAAATACACAATTGTAAATCTAGCTTTTCTTTTGTGCTTTTCTCCCTAAATAAATTGACAGGAAACGAGATAAATTGGGAAACTGATAAAAATAAAGCAGAGCATCGGAATGCATGAATGCTCGATTTAACAATTTTTAATGAATTTTGAAAGGGGAATTATTATAAACTTTGAACTACCATTATTTTGTTCCCGATTTACTCAAAGTATCTCGAATATTCTAATATTTTCAAACCGTTTTTTATAAACTAAGGGGAAAATCTATTGCAAAATATTTTGACTTTATTATTGTTTAATATCAATTAGTTCAATAATATTTGAAAGCATGTATTTGGAAACAAACCCAAAAATTCATAAAAGGACAGCCTAAATATAAAATTTTATTTCATTTTCGAAAGAAACTTTGTTCCCATATATTTTATAAGTAGGTTTATTAAGTGCTATTATTTGGCCATATTTTCAACCTTTTATAAATTATGGTGTTTTTATTTGCTTCGGAAGTCAGCTATACGGCCCACTTTTATTTTTTACGATCATCTTTGATATATTATTAGGGAAACACTAAATTTTCTTTATTATGAGATATAAGCTTGAGTTATAAGGTTAACAGAAAAACCAAATGAAAATAAAAGCTATCAGTCTAGGCTTGAATTGATGTTTACCTTTGATAATCCTTATCGAATTTTCTTAAGTCAATTTGAGATTTTATATACCTAAGTATCAAGTTGGATTATGCTTACAGAATGATTTAGAGTTCCTTTTGCTTAAAACTCAATTTGTAGAAGTTATCCAGGGTATTTACTTGTATTGATTAATCTAAACTTTTTTCTTTAAGTTTTATATACAATTTCATCGTGTTGATTCAAAATAGTTTCCTTTCAGCATCTGAGATTCTTCAAATACAAATGTCCATTTATAAATCGACGTTCTCATCATTTCTACATGCATCAGCACGTAGGCAGTCTCTATCTTTGACGTTTTCCTGTTTTTTGCTAAAATTTGCTCGTAACCTTTTATGATATTCGCTGAGTTCAACGACTTGCTTGTATAATGTTTCTTTTATAACCATTTACTGCCATTAAGGCCTCTTAATATTTAATCTTTCAAATGATAGCTTTCGAAGAGCGTTTGATCGTTCCATTATTTAATATTCCCTGATACGGTTTAATCTACTGAATTTGATTTTTCTCCGGTGATGGGTTTTAATAATAAAATTAATGTTTCAAAATTGCTGGTTCTTAATGGTGCTCAGAATATGAAAGCGAATTTTCCTGTTTCAAGATTAAAATCGAAACACTTGCGTGTTCCGCCACGTTTTTACTTTCATTAACCATTTTTGGACTCAAACAGTTCTTTAGATAGTATTAAAATCAGTCTTAAGAATTCAGTTTTTCTTAAAAAATTTTACAAACTAAATTCGTTCTTGGCAAATCAGTGTAGTTAAAGCGACAAAATAAATTCCTAATCTCCATTTATGTTAATATTTTGGAAGAATTTCCTAACTCATTGCATATTCTATTACTTTAGCACTCATGCATGCAGTTGTATTCGGAAATGTAACTGCTATAATCCAGCGAATGTACTCGAGACGCTCGTTATATCAAACAAAGTGGAGAGACCTGAAGGATTTCTTGGTACTACATCAGATCCCCAAGGAACTAAAACAACGTATTCAAGACTATTTCCAAACCATGTGGTCTTTAAATCATGGTATCGATATACAAGAGGTAAGGACTTTAATATATTTAATTGATGCTCCCGCAATATCAAATGAATCGAAAGTAAATACTAACTAAGACTGGCAAATAAACCGGCAGCAATAAAATCTGAAACCGGGGAACTTGAGTATTAAGTAGCTTTAGGATGTATTTTATAAGGAACCGAGTGCTTTTCAAAACTAATGAGGAAATAAACATCAAAATTACTACCCGGTTTTACAACAGGAATCGAAATACCAGCGCAACCACTTAACAACCGTAGATGAATTTATATCGACCTAACTACAAACTTAAAGAAAATGAAAGTTTTAATTAGCGTGCTAATTAACAAGTTTAATAAAGCTTAAAACTTAAGGCAATTAAATTTGTTACATAAACGAGATTCCCTAGGACTTGGGGCTTAAAAGTGATAAAGTGAGCTAAAAAGATTAATTTATTTTTACGGCAAGAAGCAATAACGATCAAATTTCGTCGGAAACCCCAGGATAACAACAAACGGGGCCTTCTTAAAAATATATGAGTCTATAAATTTTGCCCGGATACTAAATGACAGTAAACTTAATTATTAAACACCTAAAAATACAAAACGGGGGAGATAAGGAAAGTTGTGCTTTGCAAACATCTAAATTAAAATCTGCATATAACACTTCGACTTCGAAGGTGTTAAATACTAAACTCCTACTTTCCTTTTTGCTAATATTAAAATTGAATAGGTAAAGGCGTTAAATATAAAATCGCCTTTTTACAAGTTTTCGAATATTAAAATCTAAAAAGGATTTATTCAATTTATGCACAATTTTGGCAATTTTCAAAATACACTCGTTTTACATTATTCACATCCGTCCTATCTTATTTTAAAATATTGCTAGTCGTACCAGATATAAATGAACTGACTTGAATTCATAGAGCTTTCCAAGCTTCAGGAAAGCAAAGGAACGAAAGTTTCAAATATTAATCAGTTTATTTCGAAACGCACATATTCGTACTTTTCATATCATACATTTTAAACATATTTAACAGAAATAAATTTATGTTCAAGTTACAGCATTTACCAGCTATTTTCCTTGAATTTCTGAAGCCACACAAGTAAGAGAAATAAGCTGCCAAACTGTAATATGATTTAACAGCTGAAGTTTCGGATATGTAATATAAATTTCTATTTATAGACTGGAAATTCTAGAATTTCTAAAAAAAAAATGTAGAAAAAAGACATAAAGCTATTTTTCATGTGAAAAATATGCAAACAGTTTGGAATTTTGGTGGAGGCGCAAGGATTGAAACAAACTGGGATTTTATCATTTTTTTATGGTTTAAGTGCTTTCCAAGGGGATGTAACCTAAAATACTTCAAAAAAATTAAGTGAATTCTGAAGAGATAAACCTAAAATTTGGAATTTTGGTGAAGACGCCGCGAAGGATTGAAACAAACCGCAATCTTATTAGTTTTTTAATAGTTTAATTGTTTTAAATTCCTAAGAGAATGTACTCCAAAGTCATTCCAAAGAATATTACTTTCCTTAAAATCAAATCAACTCTGAAAAGATAAACATACATTTTGGTGGAGACGTCGCACAAGGATAAATCGCATCCTTGTAATTTTTTTATGGCTTAAATGCTTACAATTCCTAAGAGAATGTACTCCAGACTAAGTCCAAAGAATATTGCTTCCCTTAAAATCATATCAACTCTGAAAGGATAAACATAAATTTTGAAATTTTGGTTTAGACGTCGCGCGAGTATTCAAACAAATCGCAACCCAACCTTGTAATTTTTTTATGGTTTAAATATTTACAATATACTCCAGAGTAAGTCCAAAGAATATTGCTTCCCTTAAAATCAAATCAACTCTGAAAGAATAAACATCAATTTTGGAACTTTGGCGGAGACAAGGATTGAAGCAAGTCGCAATCTTATCATTTCTTATGGTTTAAATACTTAAACTTTCTAAAAGAAATGTACTTCAGATTGCTTCAAAAGAATATTACTTTCCTTAATATCAAGTCAATTCTGAAAAGATAAACCTAAAATTTGGGATTTTGGCACCTAACATTTGGGATCTTTTAGAGGCACAAGGATTAAAACAAACTTCAGCTGTATAGGCAATTCTTTTATAGTTCAAATGCTTAAAATTTGTAAGAGAATGTACTCAAGAATAATTCAAAATAATAGTAATTTCCTTAAAATCAAATCAACTCTAAAAGGATAAACATAAATATTGGCATTGTGGTGGAGGCGTCGCGCAAGGATTCAAACAAATCTTAACCTTGTAATTTGTTTTACTCCGGAGTAATTCCAAAGAATAGTTTAAATAATATAATAATAATAATAATATAATTACAGAAATAAGGGCAGGGGTGCAACCCATTATGCCCAATAAATGTGAACACAAATCAAGTAAATACAAGTAAATACAAATCAAAATCAAAAATTTACCAATAAAAAGAAAAAGAAGAAACTAAAAATTAATACTTTTGATCACACAAGAGATTACTATTAAATTAACCAAAGAAATGAAACAAACTGCGAAATCACCGCCACAAAACTTATCTTGATTACTTCACCGATAGAATTTATAAGAAACTATACTCCAGAATACTTACACAAATACCACTTTCCTTAAAATTAAGTCAATTCTGAAAAGACAAACCTAAAATTTGGGATTTTGAGGAGGCAAGAATTAAAAAAAAACGCAATCTCATAATGGTTCAAGTGTTTAAATTTCCAAGAATGTACTCCAATATATTTATTATATATTATATTATTTCAAAAGACTATTGTTTCCCTAAAATCTAAAGTTTGGGATTTTGGTGGAGGCGCCGCACAGAAATTGAAACAAACCACAGCCTTAGATTTTTTTTATTTGGGATTTTGGTGGAGGCGTCACGCAAGAAGTGAAACAAATAATTGCAATTTTTAATTTGTTTATGGTTTAAATACTTAAAATTTCTAAAAGAATATACTCCATTATGATTCTAAAGAATATTACTTTCCTTAAAAGTCAAGTCAATTCCGAAAAGGTAAACCTAATATTGGTAATTTTGATGTAGGCGTCACGCAAGGATTTAAATAAACCCCAATGTTATCATTTTTTATGGTTTAAATGGTAAAAATTTCGAAGAGAATGTACTTCGGAATACTTCAAAAAGAATATTACTTCCTTTAAAATCAAGTGACTTCTGAAAAGATAAACCAAAAATTTGGGAATTGGGTGGAGGAGCCGCCAAGGATTGAAACAAACCGCAATCTTGTAATTTTTGTCTGGTTTAAATATTTAAGGCAAGAGAATGTATTCCAGAATGATTCTAAAGTTAAAAGTGAAGTCAATTCTAAAAACCTAAAATTTTGTGATTTTGGAGAAGACGCCGAAAAACAGTTTGTGAGCTGCTTTTTTTTAATTTCTCCGTTCTGTAATTCGAAAATTAGGTTATTTTTAATACTGTGACTTAAACTTAAATTGTAGACAATAATTAATCAACTCCGTTGGTAAAGCACAAAGCTTTTAACAACCAAGCTTATGTGAAAATCCTGAGGATTAATATAACAAAATGAATAATTAAATTCACATAAAGTAGAGTATCGTAGATCTAGTAAATAGGTAGCCAATTAATTAAATTAATAGAGTTTCTGAATATGTTAATAATCATCATGGGTGAACTGTCGATTCGGAATTGAACATTCGTAATAATACCACTGGTATTAAGTTCGGTCCACTTTAATAGTATGGTTAATTCAAGATTGTTGTAGACGCTGCGAGAGTTTCCGGAAGAGCTAAGAGGAGACGTGTCCATGCACTTACACAGGGAAATATTACAACTTCCAATTTTCGAGGGAGCTTCCCAGGGTTGCCTGAAACTACTATCACTTCACATTCGAGCTAATTTCTGTGCCCCAGGAGAATATTTGATACATAAGGGAGACGCTCTTAGTTACATTTATTACATTTGTAACGGATCAATGGAAGTTGTTCAAAATAATATGGTTGTCGCCATATTAGGTAAGATATAACAACTAATTCTGGCTACTTCTTGAATTTTCAAATGCATGCCTTTGGGCGATTGAGTTAATAACGCTAGCGCAACTAAAATTCCGGGGAATTTTCCACAAAACACTGCTTCTTTTCAGTTTAAGGGATTTAAAGCTAAAGTTTATTAATGATCCGTGGAGGTAATCGAACGTTCGAAAAGTTTTTCTCCGCAATAAAGATAATTAAAATATTAAATCGTGTAACTTTTTTTGTTGGATAATAATTTGGAAAGGCACGGACTCAAGGGGGAAAAAAAGCATAAAACACCGTTTTTTGTGTAATTCTTACATTTCTCTCTATTCAAGTGCGAGAACCTCAGATCCATTACAGAGAAATTTCTGTTCGGTCATTTATAACACGCTGTTCTAATGCTCCTTTGCGTCCGTTGCCAATTTTTTACAAGTTGTCCAACGTTAGCACTTTATTCCTTCGTTCTTAGCCCTTATCTGTTTCTACAGACATTTTATCAATTCCAACACGAGTTTTGCCCATTGTATCAATTACAAACTTTTTATTCGGTTTGACAAGAAAAAATCGGTGCTTTATACAAATAGTCTACTGTCGTACCCTTCTGACGGATTTTCTTTATTGTTAGGGAAAGGAGATCTGGTTGGGAGTGATATTAGCTTGCACTTGCAGTATTACGCGAATAATCCCGGAAGTGGAGGTGGTGGTGGGCAAACTCCTGATATTATTATAAAATCAAGTAGCGATGTCCGAGCGTTAACTTACTGTGATCTAAAATGTATACACATGCAAGGACTCGTCGACGTGTTGAGACTTTATCCCGAATATCAACAGGAGTTTGCTAATGACATTCAACACGATATCACGTTCAATGTCAGGGAAGGATACGAAGCGGAGGTCTGATAATATACTAACTGGAATTTCGGGCATTTTACTCAAGTAATGTTTTATTAACTTTCAGCAAGAATCGGATGTAAATGGTGTCCCTTCACTTACTTTACCATCCATTAGCGAAGATGATGAAAATGCCCACGAAGAAGGGGAAACCTCGCCTTTATCACCAAATAGATCACCTATCCATGCAATTAGTAACAGCCCTCGGCACGCTAAATTTAATTTGAGGTAAGTGTTTTGTATAGCCTCACCAGATAAGGATGTTTCCTACAGAAAACACACAGAAAAGTAAAAGAACCTACCTACTCGACATTGATTTAAGAATCTTTAAAGACAGCGAAAGTAAATACATTTTTAATGAAAACTCTTGCATTGCATAAAAAGATAATTTTTTTAAAATATCATTAAAAGCCTGAAAGAAAGAAGAAAAATCATAAAACCCAACCATGAAAATGCAGCCAGTCTTGCAACATAGCTAGTCTAAAAGAGAATACATTAATTTCTTTTATTGCTTCATCTATCACGAAAAACTTAAAGAGTAAACTTGCATTTCCTCTAAATCATAAATCACTAAAGCAGGTTTTTACTTTAAAGTAAGAAACATGACGTTATACTTTATTTCCTAACAGAACATTGAACTCGATTCAAGAAAATAAACGCTCAAGAGGCGAATAATCAATAACACATTTTGAAGACACTTTTACATCCACGGAAATGGCCATACTAAAAACGAATATTTTCCATAAATCATTATCAGGAAAACAAATCTTCCCAGTCTCCTAAATCATATTTTTCGGTATAAAAACTATATTTTATATACTTTTTCATGAAACTTTTAGTATAATAAATTTGTATTTTGGTTATTTTAGCCATCAAACATCAAACATGAAATTCTCCGAATAATTTTGTACCTTTATTATGGAAAGAGTTTCAAAGTAAACGTCAGTTCATCACATTAAAACTCTCAAGAAAAACAAAAAGCTGACACAGCATATTCCATTCCGTATAAACTTTTTGCTTTCTTAAGTATTACATCGATCAAACTTCACTTTCAGTACCTAAACGAAGATAAAAATGATTAATTTTTTGCTAAAAAATCGCAACATCGTTAATTTTATATTTGCTTACTATGCTTATTCAAATTTATTGCCAATTTTTATAACCACTAAATAGATTAAGACATCAATTAATAACTCGTTTCCAAATGGGAAATTATTAAATTCCAGGCATTTGCTTTTTAAATCTTTAAAACTTAATTTATGGAGTCTCAACGGTTGCAATGTAATTTAAGGGTTTTAGTAGGTTTTCCATTTTTTAATACCTATATTAAATCTTAAGTTTTCTATTTCTTTTTAATGCTTTAAAAAGTCGTAAATTCCTAAGAAAACTTCACATTTAAAGTAACTTACTTTGTGTTTTTTTCTAGAATCTTTAGGTCATTTAGATTAATAACGGGCCTGATTAGAAAAGGGCGAGGGGTGAAGGTCTTAAATTTTCTTAAACATTACTTATTTTTTTAAATAATACTTATATAAAATAGGACCCCTAAATTGCTTCCCCGGAATCCAGATTTTATCCCCACAACCCTGATTATTAACCAACTCACATACGTAAGCCCTTATTATAATAAAGTTAAACTTTTTAGGCTACAAGAATATCACGAAAACACTGCGAAAAACCGTCCAAGACTAGGTGGTGCGGCAACCAACCATTTAGCATTTTTAAGGGAAAGAGTAGAAAGGCAAAGAAGTGTAGTAATTCCAAATCATAACAATACCAAGACAGGTTCTTTAGAGGGCCTTAATTGCGAACTTAGAAACGATGTAGAAAACACCCGAAATAGTGTAGAAAGACTAGATAATCAAGTAATATCCCTTCATCAAGATGTTGCTGCTTTAAGTGCCGAGGTAATTAATTAATTAATTTAATTTGCTTTAATTTAGACTAATTTAAACCTTTGTTCTGTTTTTTAAGGTAAGGAATGCGATTCATGCCCTGCAAGAGATGACGACACCATCTTCGGATGGATCTCGACATTATCCAGCTCATTCAAATCCTAATATAACAAGGTTACATCACAATGGTTCAAGTGATGGAATTTTAGCTAGGAGTTCTTCTCATCCACCAGAAATGTTCTGTTGGGAAGATCCGGTAGTAAACACGGGTCGTCAAGCTTGTATAACTTCGATTATGGATGGAGCAACGCAGACGGAACCTGAAGAGTTGTTTTATAACTTCGTTGTTCAAAATCCTCGTAAAGTTCTAGTTATGTTAGGTTTAGATCCCGATAAAATAAGTTCAAGTTTTTACAAAACTAATATTAAGAAAAGTCACACCTTTCCTGACGCTGCAAGTAGGAGAGGTGAATTGGTTGATGCTCATGGTGATACAAACAAGGCTGATGATAGAAGTAGAAGTAATGCTGTAGATATGAATACGGTAGAAGAGGATTGGAGTCAAAAAACTTGTCCGTTTTTTTGGGATCCGCCAATTGCCTATCCAGCTTTGCCTGGTACCGATGGTGAAACAGGGCACTGCGAAGCCGTTAATATTATGCCTCAAACTAATTCTTTAAAATTTCGAAAATATAACACTTCCGACACTTAAGTATAAATAGAAAAATTCAGCCTGCACTTTTAAATAAATTAATTCAATAAAATTACTTTTTAAGAGGATGTGGCAGAAAACTTTTGATCGAATTATAGCCTTATATCAGAAAGAGGTACTGGTGCTCTGTAGGAAAATTAATAAATTAGTTATCAAGCTAGTGTTCCATTAGATAGTTTTACGAGTAATTATCAGAAGTGATTGTGGAAAAAATCTATTTATTCTGTCTAAAGCGCTGTGAAATGAACATTCTGCAAATTCGCTTAGCTTTTTAATTATTTAAATAACTTATTGCATAAACAATAATCTATAGTAGTGGTTGATCTAAAATTTTTGCACCTAGCTCATGTAAGTACTGTAAAATTTAAGCAACAATTAAGAGCTAACAGTTTTCAATGTTGACTTGACGTTATCTAAACAAGAACATGAATCCGATAGTAATTATCGGTCGCTGCGGTTTGGTAACATTAATTCAATGTCAATTACTTGTTAACTTAAAGTCCTTAATTATAATTAGGTAAATATTCTTAACATCGCAGGTTATTGCCTCCACTTTGCCAAATATAGGTGATACACTTATATTTCTAAACATAGCTGTTAACGTAAAGTTTAAAAAGTCAATGTCATACGGGAAAACATTTTCTTCAACTAAAGCATATCATTGTGATCTATATGAGTAGTGCCTCTGTGATTTCTTTCCTAGAAAGTACCTACCTAATACAATCATTATACATGTGTTGTATTTGTAGTCTATGTTATAATAGATAATGTAACGATCAATTAAGTTACTGTAAATGGTTGTACATATTTCTAACTAGAAATACATTCCATATTTTGTAAGTTCTACCTAAAATAAGGTGATAACATTTAAGAATATATATTTGTATATTTAATTAATACTTCTAAGTTTATTTCTTATACTTTGTTGTTTAAATTGAGGAGATGAAATAAAAACTAAAACTAGAGATTCCGATGATATCGAACGATTTTTATTTCTCGATTCCATTTGACATTACTGCAGCATCAGATAGGGCCAACAGGGCAGGAGGTAATATACTACCACAAACAAAGATGCTGGGAGATAAGAGATTATAAGTGAAGATAGAATTGAATAGGCAGTGAGACTAGGTGAGGGCCAGATCTTCCCCGCCCTTCTACAGAAAGGTTTAGAAATACTCATCCCCTTGATGAAGGCAATATACATATATGCAGATGCAAAGACGACTGGTGCTAAAGGGCACAAGGGCACGTGCCCTCCCTACACTCGAGAGAAAGAAAGCTTTTTTTAATAACACTTCTCACTTTTAATTTTTATTTTTTTTAACACTAGTAACACAACAATCTATTATTATACCTATAATATCAATATTATAGTCCATTGCCGCGTCGCGAAGAGTTATCAAAACTTTCGTTCGGGGACAAGATGAAATGATGCCTATTTTTGGTGTCGATTGCGCAACCGCGGTGGGAAACCTGCAGCAAAATTCGCCGATTATTGGCTGGCTTTGGGGCACATTCAATCGTGGCCCGTGGCAGATTCAAGTTAGTTGAACATATGAACGCATGCGCATAAGAGCTGTTTATGTGATTGTGTTTGAGGTTACGCGCATTTAGTGGGAATCGCGTTCTATTTGATTTTTGGGGAAAATTTATTGTTTTTATTTTGATTTCGTGGTTTGTTCGTTGTTACTGTTTGTTCGTTATTGGTTATTGTTGTTTATTTGTTGTCTATTGCTGTTTACTCTTGGATACCGAAGTAAATTCGGTACAAAATTTGTTGCAAAACAATAGTACCCCTTTGCCGTACTAAGACAAACTTTTAATTAAAGAAAAAGGCAGCCTTACTCCTAATCTGCAAATCCGTTATACTTCAAAGACGAAATCGCGAAGTTATGACAGAGTGTTTAATAAAAACCTTTATGACAAATATGACTGGATGTGTGGTTGTTCCGTAACAAATAGACTATTTTGTTTTGTCTGCCTAATTTCCAGGAAAGTAGTTACAGCTTGGACGAAATATGGTGTAAATGATTTGAAACATCTTGCGGAAAGAGCCAAGAAGCACGAAAATTCGGTTTCTCATCTTAACTCTTATATGGACTTTAATCTCTTAGGAAAAGTAGATACCTATTCCTGCTTATTTGCAGCATAAATTAAAGTGCAATGAAGACGTAGAGAAAAATCGCCATATTTTACGTCGATTAATAATGTGTATTAAATTTTGTGGAGCTTTTGAATTGGCCTTGCGGGGCCATGATGAGACAAGTTCTTCAGACAATCCAGGTGTTTATGTTGGCTTAATTAACTTGGCTGCTGAATAAGATTCTGTCCTTGCAATACATTTGAAAGACGCGAAGTGTTTAAAGACACTTCCAAAACTATCCAAAATGAGTTGTTGGATGCAATGTTCGAAGTTCATAAAACTGAATTAATAAAACAAATAAAGTCTCTACACTTTATTGCTTTGGAAGCGGATGAAACTACAGACACATCCAATCAGCAGCAAATGGTTGTACAGAAATCTGTGAACGGTTCTGGTTATTTATTAACCCGGGAGGATACACAGGTCCATCCTTCTGTTCTTCTTATTGCTGAATACACCAATAACTTTATTCTCGAAATCGGGAATCGATTATATAAACTTTTTTTAAGATTATCACCAGGGGAATTTAATATTAGTTCTAATTCTTTTAGCCAAAACCCGGCTTCTGCGTTCAAAATATTGATGCAATTGAGAAGCGATTAATTCAAAAAAGAGAACTATTTCAACATTTTTGCAACGAAACAGTAAATTTGAGTATAAAACCACAAAGAAAACGAATCTTACCGTCGATTATACTTAGAAATTTTGGATAATATTACGCAACAACCGAAGGTCAGGTTTCAGAATTTTAGTGAATTAAAATTTGTTGAGTTATGTAATTACACCAGCTACAACAAATCTTGTTTTCCAAAGGAACAGTGCATTTTTTAACTAGTGAAGTGGGCGACACAAATGTCGCCCACTTGTAAAAATTAGTCGCCCAGTGACTGAAATTTTGATGTACTAGGCGACAAAGAATTTGGTCAATTTGATCCACAAACGGCTGTGGCAAAATTTTTGGGACAATAGGAGCGCCGATATAGTGTTCCAGATGCGGAACTATATAGAAATAGGGAATTTGTAAAACAAAAATATTATAATTGAAAATCATTTTCCTTTTATTAGGTAAAATTCCTAACATTTCGTTAACAGTAAAATCAGGTTAGGTTCAAAATATTTTGGGCTTTGTCGCCCAGTGATTTTGGCTTATAAAATGCACTGCAAAGGAAGCTTTTAATATCCTAAAACTGAATTATGCCAATTTCTTTAACACTGACACTTTGCGTTCACAATTAAGGCTCTACTTTCCTTAACGGAAATATTGACAAAAATCGCAATATTTTATCACTTTTCTTTTTTTTTTTTTGATGTTATACATGGTTGTGATAAGTTAAGTTAAGTTGTATATTTGTGTTTGCGTCTTGATTGGCTTTGGAGGTATGTGGCTCCTCGGAAGTTGAAAAGGTGTGGATTTTATTGCCTGTAGGTGGATAAGAATGGATGCTATTGATTGGTCTCTTATGAGTACATATCTTCAGGTAATTTCAAATTTAATAATAAAGCCACAAAACTGATATAAAATATTGCGATTTTTGTCAATATTTCCGCTAAGGAAAGTAAAGTATGATCAAAATTTCTGTTCATCAAGTATTGCTGTGGAAGTGCAAACCAACGCCTTTAATAGTATATTATTATATGAGCGATTATGACAGCCATTATTCACGAAGATGACGTTTGAGCCCACGAGCCGTCAGGCGAGTGGCACAAATCATCTGAGCGAATAATGGCCATAATCGCGAATGTAATACGATACTTTTTCTACACCTATTAAACAAATTTGATAACTTTGTAAACAAGCAATATGACAACACACTTGGGCGTGTCACGCGAGTCGATTGTCAGCCACAGAAGGAGTTGATCGCGGGCGATTTAAAATATGATTGGATTAGCGAAATATTGATGTATTTGTGATTGGCCGAAATCATAATTCACTGCAGTGAATTATGAATCCATAATTCACTGCAGTGAATTATAGGTAGTACTATTTTTCACAAAAAAAATGCTAATAATTGCAATATAATTAAATAGGTGTAGAAAAAATTGGCTTACATTATATTTACTTCAAAATTGTTGACAGCTGTCACATTAAGTAAATATATGTAAGCCAATTTTAAATGCGTTGGTTTGCACTTCCACGGCCATACTTGATGAACAGAAATTTTGATCATACTTTAGAACCTTAAATGTTTTGTATGATTCTCAAGAAGTCAATAATCAGAAAACACCATTGAATATGCTGCCACTTCGTAAAGAAATTGGTTTAGAAGAGTCTTATAGTGAAGTGTTTAAGTTGTGCTAAGTAGTTTTAACAATTCCGGCAACAAGCGCTTCGGTTGAACATAGCTTTTCTACTTTAAAGGGCATTAAGACCTTCATCAGAAACTCAACAAGTGAAGAAAGACGGTCCAATTTAGCAGTGTTACCCATAGAAAAGGAGTGTATTAAAGACTTATCGCAAAATTCAAGGTTGTATGAAGATGTAGTTGACAGGTTTGGTCAGGTGCATAGAAGAATAGCACTTCATTACAAATAAATCACTATACATAAGTAAGTAAATTTTTGTTTGTTTTTTTTACTGTTGTGTATATCAAAAGATGTCACCTTTTGTACTTAACAGTAAACCAAAAGCGCTTCCCCAAGTAAAAAAACTCACTGCACGCCACTGGGTACAACCCAGTCTTCACTAGACGTTTGTATTACCTGAATCACATTTATGGACTTATTTTTAATTATTAGTGCTGCCCTTTTCCCAAAACTATATGTTTGTAAGTTATTCGGTATACCATTTATTTTATTATTAATAATGTGTCGTTCTTGAATAAAACTCGTATCAATTTTTCGTTGATCTATTATATTTAACAAATTCACTACATACATATACATTTTATAAAAGCAAAGAACTATTCTGGGATGGTAATAATATGGGTGATAACCTAATTCACATTAAATAAGACACACAAGATAAATGGACTTCTTCTTCGAGTGGCTTGCCCTTTACAGGGTTTTGCTGTCTTCTCTCCATATGCCTGTGGTGTGTGTGTGTGTGTCAAGTAGCCTACAGACAAAGGGGACCTACAGCTTTACTTTGGTGCTGAACCACTTCTACTCAGGCCCGCGCCGCCATAGGTGCGAAGGCGTGCACCGCACACAGGCGGCCACACCAAAGGCGGCAAAACGGCACAGCCGATAAAGCGACACACGACATAAACAAAAAGGACGAATAAACAAAAGCATGAATTGGCAAGTGGCTAGAATTAGAGCGGCCGCGGCAAAAAACCAAAAACAAACGGATATTGTGCTAAACTGCTAACTTTAATTATTTTATTTTCTATCGACTTCTTTGCTCTTTTTCGGAAACTGACAAAAGAAAAAAAATGTTTTGAATATGATTACTCTGGAGAAATGCTCATTTCACTATTGTCTTTACGAGAAAAGGTCGTGTTTGATTGTGATATTGATACAGAAAAATTGTTGAATTTTTTAAGTGCTATAGGGGCGGCAAATTATATCTTGCACCCGGGCGGCAAATTATATCTTGCACCCGGGCGGCAGATACTCTTGGCTCGGCCCTGCTTCTACTTCCGAGCTAGTCTAGGTGGTTAGATGCATGCTGAATCAACTGAGTCACGACTGTGACCCTCACCAAATATAAGAGGCATCCGCAGTAAATAATCATAATATTAAAATATTGCTTTAATAATAATAATAATAGCAAAAACAATCGTATAATTACAAATCATTTATATTTTGATATTGATGACTCACACTTATTTATTAGTTGTTACTTACATCTACATATATATAAAAATACACATCTTACGTAGATGCGTCCTTGCTGAGTGCATCAACAGAGAAACATCGACAGTTGCAGGGTGTTACAGGACATTCGACGTGTTGCCTGTCAAATTAAATTACATTACTGAAGCTCTTATAAAGCGTGTTGCCTCACAATATTTTTCAATAATGTAATAAAGTTTTATTTGATGATAAACGTTAGCACTTCACTAATTTATGGTTTACTTACTTAAACCAATATATCATATGAGACGCATGTCCTCCGTGACGACAACTTTGACACCATGTGAACCAATGTGAGAACTCTGCCAATCGATTGTCGCTATCGTCATTATTAGGTATCCCAGTTGTGGTTCCCATGTGCATTAGACATATGGCACATCTTGGTAATGGTTTACGGCAATTAGGACAAGATGACATCTTTTAAAGGTCATGAAAGGTCATGTAAAATCATTGTATTAATTTAGTAAATAGAATTGTTCATTTTTATCCATTTACAAACCTTTAATTTATTAGGTGTACAGCCCATTCTCGTGAAAGGTCCTCTACCTCTATTTAAACCCTGCATATAAGCTGATATACTTTTACCACAGAAATTACAAGACACATAAACTTGCTGTGGTTGTTTATCTGCTGGTCTGTAAGCACTCAGCATTATATCGAAATGCGCACGTTGATTCCACAATTGCCAGGTATCCAAGAGATTACGGTAACTTTAAGTTTAATCAAACATTAACGTTACTGCTAGTATTTTTTGTAAAGCTTTTACCTCGTTACCCATTCCTTTACAGCACTTGTGAACGTTTCACCTGAGAAGGCTTTTACACCGATTATGGCTGTCGACTGAATATCACCAGTAGCATCTAAATATTTTTGTAAGAGACGAATACCATCCCCATTATTACCTTAAACATTAGTTTAGTAGATTTGTTTGTTATTATTCATCACATCAAGTGTTAGGGTAACATGGATACACATTTCAGTGGCTCAGAAAGTTTTTTAAACGCACAGTAGATGCGCTCTACCAATCGAATAACTTACCAGTTAATAAAATACCATCCAAGTTTCCTTCTTCGATTAGTTGTGTCGACAAACTTTTCAAATATTCTTGAAGTTTATTATCTGATAAAAACATGCAAGCAAATGCCACACGATCGTCTACGGACATTCCCTCTTCATTCTACCAAAAAACGATTTTCCAATCAAACTGAAAGTAATGGTTAAACAAACACATACCAAGACATTTTCGTAACTATAATTTTCGGCAGTCAAAAAGGCAAACATGGCCCTCAAATACGGATCAGTTAGTTGAGCTCTTGTGGTAGAGCATAACTGTTTCCACATGCTATTTTTATCATCGGAAAAACCAGCAAGTGCCATAGCAACAACATTCAAATTTGTGCCTTGTAAAGAATTCTCGGCGCCCTGTTTTAAAATATCCAAAGCGATCTTTATTTTTAAATTAAAAACCGCTATAGCAGCTGCTCTGGAATAAGCTTGGTCTTTTTGCAATCGTTCCAAAAACTTTGTCAGCGAACTAATATCCCTTTCAAAGTGCCAACCACATAAATGCAAGGCTTTATCTCGGTCTTCGTGCCTAAATAAATATAAAACGTAGGATTTTGTAATTAAAGATTGTCAACATACTTATAAATTTTTGCAGAACTGTGACAGTTCGTGTTTCCAAGTTCTGACCATGATATAGAAACTATTTCAGATTTATTTGCATTACCATCTACTTTTATAACCGAACGAACGCCGGGATGTTTTGAATTATATCCCCTTAAAATTCCTTCGTCTACCAGCTTATTACTTAAGTGTAACCAATTCCATACATTTGCTACCATTTCGTCATCAACTAATTCTCCATTTTTCCAAAATTCGTCCTACGAAACAGAAAAACCAATTTGAAAGCAAAATGAAAGGAAATAGAAAACGTACTTTTAAACCATATCCAGCAATAGCTCTTTGTTTAATTCTATGTGATATATCTTGCAAAGAATTGTAAATGCTACTACTATCGTTTAAACATTTCATGGTTTTTCGTCCATATGTCCATACTATATTAGCATTTGGCGCCCAATTTAAGGTAATCCTATCAAATACAGTGTAGTCTGTGACCGACCCTGCAATTTAAATTCAAGTTCCAGTAAATAAACGATTGGGGGACAAAATAGCACCTCAATAATAGCACCTTTAAAAACAGAGCCCAGCAAAAACAGCTTGTCAAAAATGTCGGCATCAAAAACGTTTTGATGAGGAATAATAGCGCCGATCAAAAATTTAGACAACTTCATCAGTTAAAGATGTCAACGTCAAAAAACGTTGCCCAAAAATAATACCGCCAATCAAAAATTTCAACGGTAAAAATGACACACATATACACATGACTTTCGGGGATTTCAAGACGGCTTATGACACAGGCAGTAGAGAAAGGCTTTACGAAGCAATGAAGAACTTGAGAATACCGGACAAGTTAATAAACCTACAAGAATGACTCTTGCGAACACTAGAAGCAAGGTGATGGTGAAGGGAAGAACTTCCAAAAGTTTTAAAGTGAGAAAGGAGCTAAGGCAAGGAGACCCATTACCGCTAATTTTATTTAATCCTAGAACGCATAGGTGGCGTCATATGAGACACCACCTATTTAACTATTTAGTTTTTAGTGATTTAGTGTTATATCATATTCATATTTTCAGTACCTTTCTGGAATATTATTGTTGGTCTTTTTTCTTCATTTTTAATTCCCAAAAATTGTTAGAAGATTTGTTATTATTTTTATAGTTAGATGGTGTCGCATGTGACGCCGTCAGTTTACGTATATTCGTACATACTCTTCACAGTAACGTAAAGCGAAGTTAAATTTGTTATAATAAATACCTATTGCTATTGTCTCTATAGGATTCCCACTTAGCTATTAGTTTCCCCAGCTCTGTTCAACGACCTACATTTTATTGATAGGAAAGTTTGAAAAATATAAAATGTTTTTTAAAAATAAGAAGGCGAAACAAAAAACGCATGGTGTCGTATACGACACCACGTATGCATTAATGTAACTTTCTCAGATGTATGCGTTTTAGGGTTAACCACATTCTAGAGGGAATATTACAGGAAAGCGAGATATATACAACATATATTATTTTTGACGTTAGCGTTTTCAACGTTATTATCACTGCCATTTTTGAAGGCGATATTTTTACCGTCGACAGTTTTGATTGGCAGTTATATTTCTAGGTGCTATTTTGGACTTTCGGTTATTAAGGCACTATTTTTTACGTATACAAAATAAAAAAACAATTCTATTAAACATTAAGAAAAGAACATTCATTTCATTAATCAAATATAATAGTTTACCTGATAAGGCAATTGCTAACAGTCTATTTTCATCACAGTTATGCCAAGAAAATGAGGTGATATTATGAGGCGAACCAGGAACAACAACCCTTTCTAAAACAGACGGTTCAACTTCTTCGTTACCCACGAGGGTGTGCTGAATGTCGTATAAATTTATCACAGAGCTGTCTCGTTGTAATGATGCTAATAAATTATGCCTGAAAAAATATTTAATAATGAATAATTTACAAACATTGTTAGATCACTAACCTGGTTGGACACCAACCAATTTTTATTACAGGTTTGCTATGAGTCAGCGTCACAATCGGTTTATCGAAATTCCTGGTGTCCCAAACGCACACCTGGTTATCAATGAAGGATGCTAAATGTTTATCGTTATGTGGGTCTATACATAGTCCATACACGGCTTTGGTTAAGGTAGAATTAATCGCTTTATTAGAATCTGCAAAACATTATCTCTTTGTAAAGTTACAAGCTTATTATTAATATTGACATACCTCGAAAATCGACAAGTTTAATATTTTTCAAATTCATTCCAACTGCCAGAAATTTACTATTAGTGTTAAACCAAGCTAAACTGTGGGTGATTTCCGATATTCCAAATTCCGCAACTGGTCTCGCCAATTCCAAACCAGAAGCCATAGTATTTACTACTAATTTTCCACCGCCGTTCATATCCTGTGCCGAAGGGCATTTCATAATATCCCATAGTAGCACAGAGTGATCGGAACGATATTTATCTAACCCGGCTGCAATTAAATTGCTTTCTACCGGGTTCCATGCTACTGCATTACATTGTCGTGGATGTCGAGGAACTAAAGTAAGCAAACACATATAGGTACTTCAGCAATATTGAATTGTATATAGGCTATAAAACGGAAAATTTTCGACTTATTTATATTAATAATTTCTGAAAATTGATGAGAACATTATTAATTTTAGTATACACTTCAAATTACTAAGGAACCAAAAGATAAACAGTATGTTTAAGTACATTTATTAAAATGATAACGCCTCCCGTTACTAACCAAATTCCTTTCCTGGTAAGCTTAGCGAATCAAATTGAGAAGGTGCAAAAGTAAGAAGCGTTACTCGTCCATTGCCTTGGCCGATGGCAAGTAGTAAGTCACTATCTGATTTTGGATAAATGTCGATACATTTGACATAGTGATGTGTGGAATTTGTCGCTAAGAGATTAGCACCGGTAGTATTTGAAATGTTTATAGCTGTAAAACATACATTATTACTTTGTTATGAATAAAACTTGTCTAATTAAGTTCTACAATTAAACTAAAAGTTACTTACTTGGGAAAGAACCCTCTTTTAAAGGTACGATTTCATATAAGCCAATTTCGGAGCCCCAAGTTATAAATTTGTTGGGGACTGGTGTCCATTGTATTTCTAACTTTGCAGACATTTTATTACTTATATGTATGCATTCTAACATATATCTATAAGAAATTATTACTAAACTACGTTTATAAAAATGTTGATGAAAAAATGCTAGGTTATGTACACCGCCGGTTGTCAAAGTTCGGAAATATTTTACAGTTATTTTCTCTACAGGCAAACGAACAAGGATATCATATACGTAATTTTCTGATATTAGAGTGCAATAGCAGATATTATTTTCATTTCACGTAAATGTAATAATTCGTGTATTTCATGATAACGCTCGTAAGAAAGGGAGGGGGTTAGCGTGAGTAGTGTAATTTGTGATTCTGGCAAAAAATTACAAGCACAAAATAACAAGGCGAGGCTGAGCCTAATGTTGGTACAAGTCAGTTCGTAAACACCGTTGTATTTACCATTTTTTAACTAAATCAAAAGGTAAGATTTGTACCGTTTCGTATAAATTTAGAACGTCTAATTATGCAGGGTCAATGACATTATTCATTAGGTTATTAGTGGAAACAGGTACACCTCTATTTTTTAAACTAATTAAACAATTCCTTGTAGATTCTATCACAAAAATGTCCAAAAAACCAACAACTCAACCAGCACTCCATAAGGTTATTATGGTTGGCAGTGGAGGCGTGGGCAAATCGGCATTAACTTTGCAGTTTATGTATGACGAGTTCGTTGAAGATTATGAACCTACAAAAGCAGACTCATATCGAAAGAAAATTTTATTAGACGGCGAAGAAGTGCAGATTGATATTCTTGATACTGCTGGTCAGGAAGATTATGCTGCTATTAGAGATAATTATTTCCGAAGCGGAGAAGGATTTCTCTGTATATTTTCTATTACAGAAGACGAAAGCTTTCAAGCAACTCAAGATTTCAGGTTTGTTTACTTTTAAGATAATACTGCATGCGTATGCGACGTTGTAACAGTAAAACTCAAAATCATGTGAAAACGTTACTTTAAAGGAGGTTAAAGTAAACGATTCTCTCATCTAAATATAATAATTGGTCATCTGCATGACCTCTGCTCTTTTTGTGTTAAATATCTAAGCTTAGCAGTAATTCAAATTCCTTGTATTATGACTCATAACGTCATAACTCATAACATACCTCGATGATCAAATGCCTGTTATAGATAAGACTGTTTAATTTAAATCTTGCTTGATTGGTTGCAATAAGAATACTAGGTCATATTTGGTAGTATTAGGTAACGGGGTCACCTTTAAAAGTGTTAAATTAATTTTAATAAATTAGCACATAAACAGGACCGTTTCCTGTGTTATATTTTTAGGAAAGTTTTATATAAGTTCTTAAAAATTATTATTCGTTCCTGGTTTGATGTAATTGGCATTTTTAAGTGATATCGGTTTAAAGGAATCAGGAACCGTTTGACGAATTATAAAACACAACACGCGCACATAATCAGCTTTAGATATAGGTATAAATTAAGAATAATAATGAAATTTTTATTTTTGACGTTTAAGAGTGTATAGCTGACCTATGAACTGGCAGCGTTCCCTGCCGGGGGGGGGGGGGAGCGAACTAAAGTAGAATAGTAAAATGGGCTGTGCTTGTAGTGGTGAAAAACATCTACTCAACCAGACCAGAGCTAAATAATATGTACACATATCTTAAGATACCCTGATATTTAGGTATCTTGCTTGCTTTCCTTACAGAAAATGGACATTTAACTTCCGCAATTGAGCCATCATTTGTTACTAAGGCTATTTTTTATTAATAAAAAGTCCACAATTTATAATTTCAATGTTGCAGCTCATATATACGGCCTCCTTTGCTATTACTCCCGCAGGTAATTGACTTAGGAGAAAAATTTTCTTTATATAAAATACTTCGAAACCTTCGATTTGCAACTAGTGGTAGGACGTAATCTACATATTTTCCCAAAGAAAGAAGTTGTTAGTGAATTTCTATGTTGCTTTCACCATTCTGAGCTGTTCGATTGGAGCCTAGTATTTTTTTCGGTTTCTTGTAACTCTTCATCTGTTTTTTCTGGTCTTTTCAAAAATGCTTTTTCCCCTCTAACATTATAGCTTCTTCTAGATCAGGTTTCTGACAATCTTGTCCATAATATTTATCTATTTCACAGTTATTTTTATTGTAAGTTAATATTCACTTTGATTTTAGTTTATCTCGAACTTCTAATTTTTTGGCTTTTTTCTCTCTATATCTTTTAAACATTTTCCGGGACCAACTTGTACAAAGATCTATGTGTAGGTATTTCTAGATACTGCTGCCGACATGCATTTATTTTGGTAACATTTCATTGTAAAATTTATTCTTTTTCCACCAGTATATTTTGCAATAACTGCATTAAATTGCTCAACTTCGTGAATAATTTGATCGAGGGGGGAGTCACTTGTGTAATAGTTGGGACATACTCAATTGTAATACTATTGCACGTTTGTGTAATACTATTGCAATACTGTGTAATACTTGTGAAATTGATGTATTACTATTGCATGTTTTTGTAATGCTGTGTAATACTTGTGAAATTGATGCAATACTAATGTAATACTAATGTAATACTAACGTAATACTAACGTAATACTAATGCAATACTAATGTAATACTAATGCAATACTATTGCATATTTTTGCAATAATATGTAATACTTGTGAAATTGATGCAATACTAATGCAATATTGTAATATAATGTATGCAATACAGTGTACTGTCCGTGCAGTACAGCGTAATATTCGTGCAATACAGTGTAATGCCTGTATAAGACAGTATAATAGCAGTGTAATATTTACACGTTATATCAATAAACACATTATAATGTAATGTAATAGCCTTGTAATGGTATGACAGTATTTTGTGAAATACTAATTGTGGAAATTTCACGAATAAGTTTTATAAACATAATTTGAAACTGTGACTTTAAGTAATTCAGATTATTACGTGAAAATTAGGAATGTCATTTTTGAATAATTAAAAAAAATCATATGAATATTTGTCGCATAACACCAGTTAAATTGCACATTAATAGTATCATGCTGTTCGTATAAAAAAAATCCAAGGACAGTTCACATTTTCTAAAACTGATACTAAACTAATACGGTAGCATATTAAGAGTGCTTTACATTTACGAGTACTAGTGTGTGATTACTTGTAAATGAGAACTAGTTTTAATTTACATTATTACGAAATGCTATACGATTTTAAAATGGCGCCGCGCCATATAAAAAAACGTGTTGCAGTAGCCGGTGTTCTCTTAATTATAGCAAAGCATTTACAAGAACGAAAGCCAGTTATAAGAAAAAGAAAATTTTGGGCAAAAGAGTCTTTACAAAAGAGACCACTATTTGGAATTGAGAAAATTTTGTTGACAGATTTAACAAAAACAAACCGAAGATGGTTACAAAAATTTTCGAATATTTTTCTTTTCTTGGTAAAAAGTCGCTCTCAGGTTATTAATTTTCCTTTTTATAAGGCCGGCGACTTATCTGCGGCAAAAACTTTTAACCCGACGACATATTTGCGGCGCCGCCGCGGCGAACCAAATATTCCATTGACTGAATACAGCAAGATAAGTAGCGGCTGTACCGCAGGTATGAACATATCCATAAGTAACAACGAATCACATCGAAACGCGGCGAAGTCGCTACAAGTTGTAACCGTGCCGCGGCCGCGCCGCTAGTGTGACACCACACATACAAAGCCGTATGTTACATAAGTAGCGGCCGCGCCGCATTAGATGTGATTCGTTGTTCCTTATATGGATATGTTCATACCTGCGGCACAGCCGCCACGTATATTGCTGTATTCGGTCAATTAAATATTTGGTTGGCAGGGGCATAATACACCCTATATATAATAGTATATTATACACGATGCTATAATAAATGCTATGATTACCGAGGATAATGTTTGCAACACGAGCGAGCGGAGCGAGCGCGTTTTGCAATTATCCGAGGTAATAGTAGCCATTATAGCGAGTCGTATACTATACTTTGTCCACGACTACAAATACTAAGAATTTTTAATTACAATTTAAATAACAACGCTACTAAAACCATGTGTTAGGACCATATGTTAAACGAAGTGGTAGGATTGTAATCATAACCTATTTATTGATTATACACCATAAACAATGATGTTACCGTGATACCGTGAATAATGATTATTCACTGCTGGTAGTGAATTATGGATAGCATTATCCTTGAAATGAACACATGAATAATTGACAGATTATTGAGTAGTCGTGGACAAAACATATTATGTGTGTCGTAAGTGAGGAAACATATTTTGTAAAATTCGGTAAGGAATTCTTGGACTTTTTAATACTCATTTGAGTTAGGAAAAGTGCAATTTTTTCTATCTAGAATGGAAAAATTAAACAAAAGAGGAAATCAGACCAAAACACTTTAAAAGAAGATTTACTTTGTTTACTTTTGTTTTCCATGGCAATGAAACATTTCACTACATCAAAACGAACTTGATTATAGTATTTGACATAAAAAATTAAATATTCAGTTAAAATGGTAAGGAATTCTTTACTGAATTTTACAAAATTTTGTGTACAATTCGTTCGGAAAAGTGTTTTGTCCATTCCCATCTAGAATGGAAAAACTGTACCTTTCCTATCTCATTGCACAAATAGCTATTCTCTGTTTGGGCATTAGAATGACATTATTCTAGCACGCATTTTGATGCTTTAATGAGCTTCATTATTAAACGATTTTTGGTGATATTTTGTTTTCAGAAATTGGTGATACTGTATCAAATAATACACAAAATACCTAGGCAACCATTCACTGCTAGACAACAAAAACGTCAAATGTCAAACCTCTGTCAACCGTCAAGCAAAAATCGCTATTACCAACCTACTATTTTACCAAAATTTCGCCAACTGGAAATTGTCAAGTATTTTTGTAAAGAAATATAAATGGAAGCGGAAACAGAGAAAATAGTATAAAAAACTCGTTACATAAGTCAATACGAGCACTCGTCCGTTCGGCCAGTCGCCGCTACGCGGTTCGTGTCCAAATTTCGGACTCGTGGGCGAAAACAATGCATACTGTAACTTGAGTTTTAATATACTACTCCATGTGTGAAACACGCCGTTCAAACCGAGAAAAACGACAATATTTTAAAACTTGACTCCTGGGGGTACCCCTTAACTTTGGAGTTAAGAGGGCTGATAAAGCTCAAAATTACTTTTTATTTTTTTAGAATCGATTGGGGGGGGGGGGGTGACCCGGTCATATTTTTTTCAACCATAATTAAGGGCCACCCTAGTACTCGTATGTTATGCAATAGTTATGGAATACTTGTGTAATGCATGCAATAGTCGTGCAATAGTCGTGCAATAGATATGCAATACTTGTGTAATGCATGTAATATTCGTGCAATAGTTATGCAATACTTGTGTAATACATGCAATAGTTATGCAATACTTGTGTAATGCGTGCAATACTCGTGCAATACGTGCAATTATATGCAATAGTGTAATACTTGGGACACAACATTTTAAAGCGACTTCCCCCTCGAATTTGATAAATATCTAACAGAAGTCATTACTGTTTCTTCTAAGTCAAAGGTTCTTAGATTGGGCATGTAATTTGCAGGGTCAGGTATAGTTTTAGAACAAAAATACTTTAATGTTGAGCAGTTTTTTGAAATAACATTTCAAAGTGCAACTGGAGTGGTTCGTGTTTTTGCAATCCCTTTTAATTTATTGCAGTAGGTAGTTCCTTAGCAAGCGATTTCGACATTCTATATTTTCAGCAATACATGGGCAACTGTCTTAAATCTTTCTGTAACAACGGTTGTCCCCATTAGCAATCATTTTGTTATACTCGTATATAATATTGTACATTTCCAAGCTGCGACAAAAGCCCTCAGCTATAATTGAAAATCTTCAGTATGGCAGTAGATGAACCCTGCCAATTTTTGTAACAGGTATGTGTTTTGAAGACTTCATCTTTATTTTCGACTTTTTGACACAATGTACAATATTTATTTTTTATGCCAAGATAAAGTACTTTTCCGGTTTTCAACTCAATGATAGCAGCAACCTCCTCCGCGGTATGATCTCTTCGTCCAGCTCCCATCACAAACTATTGTTATTGTTAGTATACCATCGTTGTTAACATTTCCACACTGAATTGCTATATTGGTTTCTTCCTAAGTACCTTCTTTCGTTGTTTGTCAAGCTACATTTTCCCAGGCTTTACAAGCCAAATTATGGGGTGTTTTATATAAACTGAAACCCATCGGTGGTATATCTAGAGAATTGGTGAACGATTCTAACTGCTAGTTGTTCCATGGATTCTTCTGATTCTGATTCTTCTCTACGGTGAATCTCTCTATATTTCCTTGCTTCTGTTTTGCTTAAAGGTTTTCTTGTGATTTAGTTTTGGTTACTATTTTCCTCCACTCTTTTCTGTCCTTCACTCCAATCCTTTATTTCTAGCTTTTTTATGTTTTCTATTACTTGGTCTTCCTATCTCTTTTTGGGCCTTCCTTTTGGTCTGTCCTCCATTGGTCTCCAGCTCATAATTCTTCTTATTAGCTCTCCAGTACCTCTTCTTTGTGTATGCCCAAACCATCTTATTCTGTTGTCTTTGATGACCCTTCTATCTTCTTCTTCCATTATTTCTTCTATTTCATGGTTCACTAAGATTCTTTGTTCTCCTTCATTGTCTGTTCTTGTTCCCAGTATTCTTCTTTATTGGTAATACACATTGTTTCTGATGTATAGCATCCTACTGGTCTGATTGCAGCTTTGTAGAGTCTCAGTTTAGTGTTTGCTTAAATTTCTATCCTTCATTAATTTTTGGTAACTAAAAGATTCTGCTGCCTGCTTTTACTTGATCCTCTTATCTCTATACTCCTTTCATTCCTCGCATTTACCATCACTCCTAGGTATTTAAATTTCACCACCTTTTCAAATCTGTATTCCCCGATCTTAATTTCCTTTGAATGGTTTGTGGCTTCTCTGCTGCTTATCAAATATTTAGTTTTATCTTCGTTGACTTCTAAGCCTCTCTTTTTCGCCTTGTATGCTAGTTTTAGTAATGTCTCCATTAGGCTTTTTTTTATCGCTTCCTAGCAAGGTAATGTCGTCTGCATAAGCAACCAGCTGGCATGAGCTTTGTGTGACTGTTTTCATTGTTCCTACCGGTCTTAACTATTCCCTCCAGTGCTATGTTGAATAGCGTGGTCGACAGCGCATCCCCTTGCCGCACCCCTTTTTCTATCCTGATATTATCTGCAGATTATTAAATTTAAATGACATAAAAAAAGTAACACTTAAATATGTTATGGCCTACTTCAAAAATTAAAACAGCAGAAGACAAGTTGATAACTTCGTCAAAAAATGTAATGCTTCAATCACAACAGAACTAAATATCTACCTTGTTTTATTTATAAGATGCAGAAGGAAACATACACGTGCGTTAATCGTTTTAGCATTGTGATTTTATTTACTTGTTATATTTTGTTTGTTTTTTATGCCTTGCCGACAATTATCGCTTTTTGTTGCCTTTACGGTAATCCATGCCAATTACCTTCGAAACACAAACGCAGCAAAGAAAATTAATAGTAGTATTTTCTAAGCCGTCTCTGTATTTGGCACAATCATTCGCAATGTATTGAAAAGGGTGGGGTCTCTACCGTGTTTTCGTAATAACAATCATTTTTATTTGAAATTTTAAAATTTTACAATAAAACCAAAATTATTTATCAATGCAACATAGTTCAGTTGAGGTGTCTGTTGTACCAGAGTCTTATATCAAGGAGAACGAGAGGCATTTTTAGAATGTTTCGAAACTTGTATTTTTTAATATATAAAAAAAATCGAAAAAGTGCAACAGCAGAAATCTAGAAAAAAATGTAGTTTTTTTTGCCGTTTTTACCGAAAATCGCTATACAGTATGACCTCTTTAATCCGAACATGCTCTAATCCGAACCTCCAGTAATCCGAACAGCGGGAATTCGAAGCCATAATCCGAACAGCGACGTGATTCCCGCTACATAAATGGGACCATCCCTTGTTTTCATGTTTTCTAAGATTTGCTCTCTTTACTGTTCATTGTTCATTAGGCCGTTGACCGTTACTGAGTTCAATGTGCATTGCAATTTAGAGCAGAGATGACTTCCAAAAGGAAACACGTTACTTTATCGATAAAAGAAAAGATTGAGCTTATTAAGAGTTTTATACGGATTTCTTTACGGCAGTTCGAAAAAGAATGCAACAGCCAGCTCAGCTGAATTTAGAGGCCAAGGCACTTTTAATTTTAGACAACGCTCCAGGTCACCCTGAAGACTTATGTTCAGATGATAAGAAAATTGTTGTAATGTTTTTGCCGCCAAATGTAATATTTCTGCAGAACTGAAAAAAGTTAATCTAAAAGATGTTGTAATCGAAGTAGCAAAAGCATGGGAAAATGTGAGGCCAGAAGCCAGAACTTATTCAAAAGTCTTGGAGTACACTTCTAACACAAGTTAATGGGGGTTAGAGTGAATCAAACGTTAAACAGAGCATAATCACTCAATTTCTTACAGCTTCTTAAATTGACTTTTTACCTTTTTGCGATTTACCTTGTTTTATTAGCCATGTTGTATCTAACAAAATACGAAATGTAGTACAGTTGTTAATTTTTGATTTGAAAATAAAGAACTATTTTTTGTGAGAATGTTGAAATTCGTAGATGTAAATAGGAAAATGGATATTTTCTGTCTTTTTTTCGATAATCCGAATATTTCGACAATTATTAGTTCGGATTAAAGAGGTCATACTGTATTTTGTAGTTTCCACAGAAATGGGAAAATGCTGAGATACTGCAAGGCAAATGCACTCTTAAATTACTTAAAGGAAAGGCAAATGAAATGTTGAAAATTAAGTAGGAATATCCCTGTTTGTATAAGATTTATCAGCAAAAATGACATTTCCTTTTATAATAATAAATTGTGATTCAATGGTTTATCATACGATATTAGCAGCGGCCTTGAAATAAATAATTAATTTTAGAACCGAATTGGTTGCCCACTTTTTCTGTGAAATAGAAGTTAATATTTCGTTTTAATATATTATGAGAGGGTAATAGCCAGAACCTTAAAACAAACTGACTATAAGTGGAAGCCCTCTGCATTTAACGGTATTTTAGTTGGGTAGCGTTAATGACCATAACAGTCGACAGGAGTGAGCATGAGATACGATTACCTGTAAGCTTAGATCTCACCTAGTAAACATAGTTGAATATTTAGAAAAAATAATTGACGAGCTTCTCGGAAAAACCTTATATGTCCAACAATAACATTTTTGGCAAAATGAATAAAATGTTATTTATATACTTAATGAATTTATGTAGAAGTGGCTTTGTTGCAGTACATTTTATTTGGTGTTTCTAGAATATAGATTAGGTTCTGAGGTTTTGAGAAATTACAAATAAACATTGGATAAGTATGTGAGCTTACGGTTAACTTCTTTATATTTAAGGTATTTTTCAATAAGCACTAAATAAGTTCAAACTAAAAAGAACAGTATATAATACTGAAATAAGTAATGCCTGTTTGCTAATCTTCATAGCCACTACTTTTGTCTTCATCATCACAACTTTCTTCTTCATTGGTTGTATTGGTAAGAGGCGAAAATAAGTCATCGTAAAACTATTTGTTCTTGGGTTTCTGTAGAAGCTTTGGTAGCTCTAACAAATTTTCCATTTTCTGTTGCCTGATGAGCAGAGGAGCATGATAAGGGTGATGAAGTAACAACTCATTTGTTATTTTAACTTTCGTATGTACCATTACCACAGAGCAGGTATTAATATCTGCTCTGTGCCATTACATAGATGCCACGTCTTAATGTAATGTTGCCATTGTACTCCATTCTACTTCACAACTACATACAATACAACAAACTCCTCCTCGAGTTAACATTTAAATGACTTAACCTCCTATGCCCCAAGTCGTCTTTTAGTTCTCTGGTGTATGTAGCATTACAGATTTCTGTACGCACATCAACTTTCAGTACAAACAAAGTAATGTTTCACATTCAAGCTTGAAACTATCTCATACAATTTTAACTTCCTTTTCTTGAAATATTACTTTTATATCCTTTTTCAATAATTGTGACACAGAGAGTAAGTTGTGAAGCATTCTGTCTACATTTAGCACGTAGAAGGTTTTATCAAACCCTGAAGAAAGGCCAAAATAATCGAAATAGACAAAAACCCTATTTCAGAACGAAATGACACATAGAAGGTTTTGCCCGCTGTTTGCTGTTTTTACAGAACTGCGCTAGTTTTGCCGCTCTATATCTTGGCACATATGAGGTTTTTACAGAATCATGTTATAAGATTTCATAAATCTGTAGTTATACTGATAGATGCCTGTAATTACGATCTTGGTAAAAATGGTGAGGTTTTTCCAAGAAGCTCGTCAATTAAAGAAAGATATAATTACTGAACATTTGATGCTTTATCACATTCAGTATTTTTATATTGACTTATAATTATCGATGTACTTTAGATATGATATAATCAATTAGTTTAAATATCGATTTCATTTCCTAGTAGAAATTCATAAATTAATTTAATTTAGAAATGTCTGTAATATGAATTAATTTTCATAATCATTTTAGAGAGCAAATTTTGAGAGTAAAAAATGACGAAAACATTCCATTTCTATTAGTCGGTAATAAATGTGATCTTGAAGATAAGAGAAAAGTGACATACCAGGAATCTAGCGATCGGGCCAAACAATGGGGGGTTACGTATGTAGAGACATCGGCCAAAACCAGAGAACACGTCGATAAGGTAACAATAACTAATAAGTCGCTTAGTAATTTTAACACTATTTCTTTTCATGTAGGTATTTTTTGATCTGATGAGAGAGATTCGGGCTCGTAAAATGGAAGAGAATAAGACTAACAACGGTCGAGGCAAAGATAAAAACAAGAGGAAGAAATTAAAGTGCGTAATTCTATAGACATGTACGAGTCCATTTCCATGATTTAAGTAAGTTAAACAATAATCAACTCAATGGGGAAGAACAATGGTGAAAAGTATAGGTAACTGTAAAGTGATGTGAATTTATTAAAGGTACAGTTAATTGTTGTTTACTTGTGAAGTTGGTGTGTTCTCTCCATTGCTGTTTATATCTGCAACCGCTTGTGTAAAGAAGTAATATTTTCATACATGTTGTTCTCTTATTTTGAACAATTATGTGCTGTATTTGTATATTTATATTATTGGTCCGTCGAAGTAACTTTTATTCTTAAATGCTTATATTTTGATGGGAAAAATATATAATAAATAAATGCCATTCTGTACTAATGCAAATTGCTTTGTTTAACTTCGCGTTTAATCGTTTATTTTTGATGATTTTTACAAAATATCTGAAAGCTTTAGCGCAGCACGTTTTGTTATAATTAATAGTTAATGTGGTCGATGTATTATTGGCATTTAAGAATATTCCAAATTTTAGAAAGAATTAGTGTAAAAATTAATTTTTAAATTATTCTACCATGACTGATGTAGATTCATTGGCGTTTTTTTAATATTTATTGTTACTTTTATCAGTTGTATTTTGTAACAGATTAATGGAATTAATGTGTAAGAATTTTGTATTACAAAAGCACTTTGTATTTATGCTAGTTGATAAATGTACATATGCTACTTAAATTTTGCTGCATTTTATATGAACAAAGACTATTCATATAAGTAATTAATTTGCAGTGACCGTGGATTAGTGTAAATGTTGAAATATCAAAGCCAAATAAATCGGTAAGCTAATGAAGTCATGCGAAACCGGGTACCGCTAGAATTTGTAAGTGTTCGTGTAACATAGTGCCTTTATTGTATAACCAAAGATTGAACTGGTGTAATTTAAGCCTTCATAAATGTCATATATGTTACTTAAAAATAAACGTACTTTTCTTTTGCAGATACAACATTTCAATCGTATAATTTTGGGTTTAAAATTGTAGGCGTTTGCTATGTGTACATCAAAGTAGTAATCTTTAGTAATTCTTAACGGTTTACCGATTTTTTTGGTCTGTGTGGTAACATTTATGTTTATGTTGTGTGGAAAACTCCAGCAAAATTTTATCTGGTAATTATAGCTTACACATAATAATCTTAAAAATAATTGATACACAAAAGTATACTTTAAAAACAGGGAAACTTTAGATTTTGCATCACAAAAAATACATGTGATAAAAATTGTACTGTAGTTTCTTTACAGTTTGTTATGCCCACTAAACCACTGTACGTTGATTGTGTCGATAACGCATAACTTTTTTTATGTAATTCGTTTAGCGATTGTACCTATACGGACTCAAAAATATCAAATAAATGATGTATTAATCTGAATACACTAATGAGGATCGCAACTTTGATATTATTTGATAAATAAATATAAAGTTCAAAACTGACCGAACTTTTCTTGGGCGAATTATTTTCAAAGGGATTCTCGGTTATCTCCTTAACTATTACACCTAAGCAAAAAGTAATAAAGGTCTGTTGAGCCAAATTTAATGGTGCAAACCGAAATTTAATATCGTCTTTTGTTTTACGTATTGTAAAACATTCGTATCTCCATCGTGCCTTATTTAACTTTTTATTAACTCTTTATTTTTCGAAACATCCAAAATTGATTACTATTCTCAAGCTTCTTATACAGTGTGTCCCAGGATTGATGTTACGATAGGTGCAATGGACTAAAAATTTTTGAATTTTATTTTAAGATTGTGGAATTAAGCCCAGCTTGGTTTGAAGAGAATTTTAGGAATATTTTCTGTTTTTGAAAAACTATTTTCTTTTCAGGTAAGGTACACTTTTTGTTTATGATACAGCAAAAGTTTACTAAGAAAAGTTGTTCAGAATGAGAAATTATGGCCCTATACAAAATTTCAGGAAGATCTACGTACTTTGATTAAACCGTCATTTTTTAGATTAAACAAAATAAATTTTATTTGTAGAACATTGAACGAAACAAATAGTATTAACAAGAAATTTAACTTACGAAACGTAATAATAACATTGATCTACAATAAATTATTTATTCCACATAGCTGCCAGGAAGCCTTACACCTAAAGGTAGAAAGGCCTAGGACTAAGTAAAGTAAGTAACTGCCAGGAGGCCATGAAAAGACTATCGTTGACTAATCTTCCTGAAATTTTGTATAGGACCATAATTTGTCATTCTGACCAACTTTCCTTAGTAAAATTTTGCCGTATCATGAACAAAAAGGGTACTTTACCTGAAAAGAAAATAGTTTTCGCTTCAATGTCAAGGCCGACTTGTTTTTCAAAAACTGAAAATATTCTTAAAATTCTCTTCAAACCAAGCAGGGCTTAATTCCACAATCTTAAAATAAAATTCAAAAATTTTTAGTCCATCGCACCTGTAACATCAATCCTCGGACACACTGTATACCTTTATAAGGGTGTGAGGACAAAAAAGTTTATTGTGAGAGAATTATTATACAACTTTTTTTTTAATATTATATTTCATAGTATATTTACAATCTGTTACATGTAAGTTGGTGAGAACTTAAGATGCTCTCTTCGCCATTGGCGTAACTATTCGCAGCGCAGTGGGGTACAAATACCAATATGTAATTAGTACTAACAAAACATAATGAATAATTTTGTGACTGGAACTTTTGATAAATATAGAAAGTTAGCACAAACAGTCATTAACCAAATGCTACTTAGAAATTTGTTGCAATAGCGGCACTTATAAATCGCCTACGCCACTGCATTACGTGGCATTACTTTCAGTACTGAAGCATGACCTCGAAATCGCACGAAGTTAACATTTTTTTGTTTTCCATGGAGGTTACTTGATTGTTGTAATTCAGGGCTAACATTCTTCAACACTAGGGAATTGGTTGATATTTATAATAAGTATATACCGTCAACTGGGACTACTTTGATCACTGTGTTACTTTAGTCATAAAATTTAAACCCATTGAGATATTTTAAATTAAAAATTGGAAATCCATAAAAGACTTATTGAACTACTTATACAAGCAAAGAAATATTTTTTGGGCATGTAGGGTAATTCCGAGGGAGATGGCCTACCTTTTTTATACTCACTATAACTTGCCGGTTAGTTAGGAAAATAATAAAAGTAATAGAAAGATTAATTACTGGTTTAATAGAAAAGCTGTTATAATGATTTACAAACCAAGAAAGTACACTCAAAAATTAATAAAAAAATAAATGACAAATTCTCGAATGAGTCAACTCACCCGAAATATCAGGGTGAGATGGCTTGATCTTTCGGGTGTGATGGCTCATCATTTGGAATGTTTCTTTGCCAAAACACTGCCACATATGTCGCACAAATTGGCATATTTCGAGCAAGACTCGTGGAACCAGAAGGAACAGTGTACACATTTAAGCCAATCCTCGTTTTTTGACGTGGTCCGGTGCTAATTGTTTAGATCATTTTCTTGTTTGATTTAACCCTGATGTAGATGGAACTGGGGCAATATCTTCTAAAATTTTACTAGGCGTTCTCTTCTTTGTAGATGGTGGCTTAATATTAAGGTTCGGTGAGTTATCTGAGACATGCCTTTCTTCTGTTGTTTGGGTCGATGAATTTCCAATATAGGCGTAATCTGGAATACTATTTGGGTTAAAGGGGTAAATGCCACAAGCCTTGAAACCAGACACTCCATCGCAGATTTTAGCCAGGCTTCTGCTAGAAATTTTCCGGATGTCAACCGATTTATTTTTTTGGTGGGATTCATTTTAATAAAAAAATTGCAGGAATTATTGAAATGCGCTTTTAGGGATTTAAAAAATGATCGGTCAAGGGGCTGAAGGAATTGTGTGGTATGACTTGGTAGACACACTAATATAATTCCATTCTCTTCTGCATACTCTAGCATTTGAACGGAGTTGCAGTGACAAGAGTGTTCATACAAAATTAGAATCACTTTGCCAGGTGGTTTTCGGGTGAGTTCTCAACCAGTCCAGGAAAATCTCTGTATTAATGTATGCTGACTTTACATTCATGTAAACCTTAGCTCCTGGTGGCATATCGATTTAAAACTCTTGCTTTTTGTTCTTGCCTTTAAATATACAACAAGGTGGAAGGAAGTTTCCTTCTGCATTACAACAGTAGATAGCAGTGATAGTTTCGCCTTTTTCAGAAGATGTCAGGGCAGCAACATTTTTGGACCCCTTTTCTGCAATAACAAATCTTGGTTTATTGTTAAGCTGTAGTCCTGTTTCGTCCATATTGTAGGTATGGTCTGGTTTTTCAGCAAGACCGTTCTCCAAAATAGTTTTTTCGAGAAGTTGGAAATATTCTTGAACATCTTTTTCGTTCATACCCTGACTTCTTGCCAAGGAAACGCCTACTGATTTTCGAAAACTCAATTCCGGATGTCTCCTCAGGAAACTGTGCAGCCAATCGTATCCTGCAGAACGGCTTTCCTTGTTAAAAGTGTGTTTTATCTTAAGTTCTTCAGCTAATCTGAAAGCCATTTCTGGTGGGAGCAAAACCAGCTTTCTGAAGTTTTAGTATATGGTGTTTTATGTTTTCTTCGTTCTCGCTGCCTAAGACACTGGTGGGACCTAACGTTGTTTTCCTAAAATTATTTTGCTTCATTCTTCTTCTTAAAGTCGGTTGTGGCACGCAAAAATGTCTGGCAGCCTCATTTACGCCCATTTCCTTTTTTCTTACAGCTTGTACAGCTGCCCGAAGCTGTTCTTCAGTCCACGAAGCTCGTTGATTGTCACCTGTCCTCTTATAAACAGTAAGTAAAAATGTTCGAATTAATGAAGGCAAAGGAACAGAAAGACAGGGGGCCAAACTCTCCCTAGCTTTGATGAGTCAACTAACCCAAACTAGCAGGGTGAGTTAACCCACCTGTTTATGGCAACGCCATGATTCTACATCAATATCCTTCTTATATCCAGGAATTTTCAATAAAATCTTCTCGGGATCAAAGGGCATAATATCCGTTGTAGCAAAACCACTTATTAAATTGTTTTTAATGCCATCTCCCGATGCGGCATCAATAGCATTCATGCCATTATGATTTGTCGTATCTAAAGTAAGAAGAGCTTCTTACAGTAATCGGGGAAACTTCTCCTTTGGAAGTGATGCCTGCTTAGGGTTTTTTGGTTTCCAATCCAACAGTACTTTTCGACATGCTGATTTCATGGGACGGAAAAAACATACATCTAACGGTTGTGTCAAATGTGTTGAATTTGGAACAAAACAAGTGTAATAAATATTATTTTGTTCGCAAGTGAGCTGCCAGGTTGTCGCCTATTAGAACTTTTTTTCCATCTAAATTTGTGGCATGGGTTAAAAAACAAGTGAGGAACCAGTCGGTAAATGTCAATGCTTCCATCCAACCATGATCTGTTCCTGATATATCTGAATCCACCATTGCAACATCGCTGTGTGCAGCAAGGATGTCCTTTTGGGCCGCCTTCTGTCCATGTGTTCCACATTTTCAGGGACCAAAATATTGTATATGGAGGAAGTAGCACTCCTGATGCTGAGCCACATACCATAACTGTCGTTCAAGATTTAGTATAATTACAAACTTACTCCGGATAGGTACTTGATGCCTCCTCTGTATAATTTAAAAGTTTGCCCGGGATCATCAGCAACATTAGGTTAGTTGGAGCTACATTTTGAACCGTTATCTCTAAATTATTAAAATAAATTTGTAGTGTTTCTATACTAACCGTTGCACGGGCACATTTAATATTAGCAGCAACACGCTGACATATTTCACTTTTATGACGTTTTAATACACCATCTACCCAGTCTATTCTCGGTTTATTATCTTTTAAATTTTTTACAATTTTCCCTTGTTTATCTAAATAATTCTTTGCCAAATGTTGCAGATCCATTTTAGTTAATGGATAACCCCAATCTCCACATATGGCTGCACATTTAATTAATTTTTCTTCTTGCAAAGAAGAGAGTTCCGGATGACCAATATGACAGTCCTTATACTTATTATGAAGCGTACCAAACGGTATCCCGTACGCTTCCGAAACTGAACGAATTGAACGTTCCTCTTCTACTACTTTTGACAAAGCCTCGTTGAGCTTGTCCTCTGTGTAGTCCTTATATTTTCTAGTGCCTAACACCCTCTTGTACCTTCCTAACCATTTCTGTTCTAAAACCAAATAAATTCTTTTAAAATAGTTATATTATTCCATTCTCAAGTAGGTATATGATCAAAGTAGCCCCAAACAATTATTTTTTGTATTAAACAAAAATAGTGAGGTTAGAATCAATGAAATTTACGAAATTTGTATTGTTACATATACAGGATTAGGATATAACACAAAAATAAATTTTAAAACGTAACGAATTGATCATACTGAGTAAATTTTTTTACCTGAAACATTAAACCACATATTTTTGGAAATGTTGCGAAATGGCCTCTTTAAAGGCGTCAAAATCAACTACAGTTGCTGTTTGTGTCGAGCTATAATCATATTTCAAAAACTTCAATTTTTGCTTGTAGGTCGAAAACAAAAGACGATATATATTAAATTTTGGTTTGAACCATTAAAGTTGGCCGGAGACTCCTTTTTGGTTAGATACAATAGTCAGTGAGATTCTGCAATCCCTTTGAAAATGGGCCACCCTGTACAGTTCGCTTAGTGAGAATGAAGGTAAATACATCGTCGAGCAATGCGTAAGATTTCTGTTTCAAACTGGAGTTTCAAGCACATTTCGAAAGACCTGTATTAATAATAATAATAATAAATGCTGTTGTTTTGTGGGCATAATTTTTAAAATAAAATAATATAAGTACGGTGCTTTAAAAAATATATTTAATGATCTTTCAAGATTATAAAAAGTTGCTTGCAACAAATGTGTGGTTTTGTAATTTTCCTGATGATACAGAATTGTCTGCAGAATTCTTTTTTGATTATAAATTTGAAGGTTTGAAATGTATTATTTATACGAATAGCTATACTGAAATTTATTTATACAGAAGCATTAACAAAGTTTTGTTCTTGACTAGCATTCTTGACCAAAACCAATACTCAAACTCCTTTATAGGTTTACAAAACAGCATGACAACCCCAAAATAATAACTTCACCCTGTATTCAGACCGAGTTACGCTCGGATGTATCGTTAAGCAGCTTAACACAACCACAGATTTGGAGTAAAATATTACATACAGCTTATTGAAAACGGTCGTTAAAGCATATTCTTTTATAGCACTGACAGTTAATGGTTGGAAAAATTTCTTTCCTTAGTTCTTAGTAGAACTATAAAAATTACAACATATTAAATTTATATACCAACTTTGAACTTTAATTTTGGGCTCGATCGCCATCGATTTAATTTATCTATAAAATATTTATTTATATAGTTAGTTATGTAATATTAATATGTTTAAGACCTGTAATTCACTCAGTCAACTTTAATGCACGTCTTTTCCATTTATATTGAACCAGAAATACTCTTTAATGCTGGATTCACAGTGTGTATCTTTGTTAACGGCAGCTTTTTTATTTAAACTTCAAAACTATTCATAGTTTTTCTCACATAATGTGCTATGAATCCAGTGTTAACGTTTTAAAAAATTGGGTTATATTTTGAAGGATTACCTAGTCCGAATTTAAGTTAGACTATATATCACTTATGTTGTATATTTAACTGAATATGCTGCAGTTCTGTATTTTTTAAAATCACTGTGGAAAAAGCTTAGTACCAAATAAATTTTTTTTGTAAAAATATTCTTTTAATATAACTACATATACCTATACAGTGCGGTCGTTTAGTCTGGAAACCTGGGAATAAAATGTTGTCCGTTCATTTATGGAAAAAATCCTCAAGACAGGTCAATTTTTATTTTTTATTGCACACATTTTGACATATCGTTAAAATTTTTTCCGCCATATTTGAAAAAGTTATGACGTCATCGCCAATTTTTTTAAATGGCTACCCCCATTTTTTTGGCAGATTTGGATTCCTCGTGAAATTCTAAAACCAAAAATGTCAAAAAGTATGACCTTGAATTGAATATGAGGTTACAAATGCACCTTGCAAGACTCTTGCCAAACAAATTGGATGCATCCACGTAGATCTATTTTTGCATCTTTTCGTACGATGTGTTAATCTTTTAACACACAAAGCGGCAACAACCCGTTGTTTGATTCATTTTTAAACTGATCAAACGGAGGCATGTGAACATGTCCCTACTGTCAGCACTGATCTATTAGAGCTGACAATCAGTAACATGTGAAACGGCTCTAAAGCCTGTGTGACACGATGCTAAATTTTATATAAAATTTACATGAAAATTTTTATGTAAATTTTCCGACGACCACTATGAAAAATGACTCATTTCACACGGTTTACTAGTATTGAAAATAACAAATTTCGCATAGCAACGAAACTGTGTGAAATGCCCGTGTGCAAAACTTTGCACACGCTAAACCACACAATAGAGGTGGGACCGAGGGCTCAGAGCTCGAGCTTAGCTCGGCTCGGCTCGAGCCTCGAGCCTAAGATTTGTTGGACCGGTACCGAGCCGAGCTTTTTTGAATCAACATTATAAAGCTCTGAGCTCGTAGCTCGGTAGAAGCTCGAGGCTCGGTTGAAGCGCTCGGAGCTCGGTAAAAGCTCGTAGCTCGGTAGAACCTCGAGGCTCTGTTGAAGCTCGGAGCTCGGTAAAAGCTCGTAGCTCGGTTGACGCTCGAAGCTAGAAGCTCGTAGCTCGGTAGAAGCTCGAGGCTCGGTTGAAGCTCGAAGCTCGGTAATTTTGCTCTGAACTAGTAAAATCAGTGCTCCATGAAGGCTCGTTGCTAGGTATGGTAACGCCTTGTCTCCGTGTCCGTAATACCAATCAGTCATGAAAGTTATGTATTTAATGTATTACTGGACGAAGGATCATATCGAGAGTACAAGGCCGTAAGGCCGGCTACTTTTAAAGCTCCCGAGAGTCCCGAGGTCCCGAGTCCCGAGACTAGTAGTATAAATAACTTTCGTGACGTGTTATGTATAAAATTTTACCCGTATAAATTATTTAAAGATACTCATAATTTCATACTTTTAAGAAATATATTCTTGACAATCATTAAAAAGCTGGTGATTTATTGCATTTTATGATAAATGGCTGACCACAGAAGATAACAATAAACGATTTAAAGTAAAATGTCATTTCCAAATAAATAGTTTAAATAGCGTTAAGGAAACATAAAAAAATAAACACGTTCTTCAGCGGTACAGAAGAACAGAAGGGCATTTTTCTCAGAAAAGAGTAAAACTAATTACTCTTGTCAGTAGAAAATTGAAAATTAGAATTAGAATTTTAGCCTACCAAGCGGTAAGTAAGAGCAAACGAAATTCAAATAGTATTATTTTTGGAAGATTAGTGCCATTAGTGGCACTTCTTTGTGGTTTCTACTTTCTAGTGTAGATTATGGAAGTTATTCCGATACTCTATCAAGTATCAAGTTCTACAACTTCAATGCAAAAATGGGTTTGATATCCTCATCAATAGAGGAAGAACGAGATCTCGGAGCTCGAGCCGAGACCGGGCCTAAGATTTGTTGGACCGGTACCGAGCCCAGCTTTTTTGAATCAACATTATAAAGCTCTGAGCTCGTAACTCGGTAGAAGCTCGTAGTTCTGTAGAAGCTAGTAGCTCGGTAGAAGCTCGAGCCTCTGTTGAAGCTCGGCGCTCGGTAAAAGCTCGTAGCTCGGTTGAAGCTAGAAGCTCGTAGCTCGGTAGAAGCGGTATGCATCGATCCGAGCCGAGGTCACCGAATACAGCGCTAAACCGAGCCGAGCCGAGTTTATTTGACATTTTTTTCGAGCCGAGCCTAGCCGAGCCGAGCTTAGAAAAAATGCAAAATGCCCACCTCTACCACACAAAGCAGTCGGCGGGCGACGTCAAAAGTCGTCATTTGTTAAAAAATAAATATTTAAAACGTCAAAGTGTTGCAAGTGTGGTGCTGGTTCAAATTTTTTTAAATGAAAAATTGGAAAAATGGTCGTCGGAAAAGTATAGTGTAAAACACGTGCTGAAAGGATATTTCACACTCGTGTGATTAAGCCACTCGCCAGAGGCTCGTGGCGTCGTGGCTCAACTTTCAGCACTAGTTATACAATATACTATTACCCATATTTTTAGCAGGATTTTATGCAGCTAAACCCAATTTTCTGTTTGCAACGCGTGTCATTTTTTTTGTGAAATATAGCAGACGCGCCTGCGTATTATCAAACAGTTTAGGGACATTTCCAGTTATTTGTCATAACTGTCATATTGGCAACAATCAGCTGTGTTTACGTTTTGACAAAAATTAAGTGAAATTAAATTTTTACAAGCACAAACAATTGTTATGAACACCACATGATAGAAAAAAGCATGGAATCAGTAAACTGTAAACACGTTATTTTGGTTATCTGCGGAAAATAACGCTTGGCAGTTCAAAATTCAAAGTGGGCGTGGCTAGACTACCGCGCACTTTTACCTCCAAATTTAGAACACGTTTTAAATAATTTACATGAAAATTTAGCAGAGAATTTAGCACGTTATTTTCTGTATGCAACGAGTAAAAAAATTTCGCATAAAATTTACATGTAAATTTTATGTAAAATTTAGCAGCGTGTCACACAGGCTTAAGGTAGCAACGGACTATAGAAATTTAGAAATAATCGACTTGGCAACACTGCAACTACATACTACAACTACATTTGACAAGAAGTATTTCAGGTTACTAAACTAACTACTTTTGTGTATGAATTATGGCCCCCGTAGAGGCTTCCAAAAATTGCCTTAAGTGGACGGTTTTTCACGTCCCCTAGGCGGGGTATTGGTAAAAGTTTTCAACTAGCAATAATCGCACCTCGGATAAACCTCATTGGTTACGATATCGCCACTGCGCAAAGCTGATGAGATACAAAATACTTTAGAGACATAAAAACGCCGTAGTTATAGTTCACATTTGAGAGAATACTGTGCTGCCACCTCGTGAGTAACTTATTAACCATATATTGACTTGTTTTCAGTAAACTATCCTGTAGGTTCCAAATTTTAATTTTCAGCTATTAACACCTGCTTCCTTTGTGTCTTATTTATTTTTTGTAGTATTGTAGTTGTCCAAAATTCAACATCAGTTTAAATAAAACAATTGCAAAGCTTTAGGTTTGATTTTTGTATTACTATTTGTATGAAAGGAACATTGCGTTTGTTAAAAAAATTATTGGTTCGCACTTTATACCAATAAATATCTGCTCTGTGTCAATAGGTATTCATACAAATAAAACCAGCAACCCAGCAACTTATTATTAAATACAATGGTTGGTATTCTCATCTCATATTTAAATTTAACGTCATGTTTAATTACCATGGCAACATCGCGTATCTCTGTTATACACATATAAAATTATATAAAGCTATATCGTTTTATGTTTGCCATAGTTTTATTAGATTAAGAAAATATTAAAAAATATGTAGGTATATAAATAGATCAGGTGCAACTATAGTATAAGCAAATTACATTATTTAAAATTAGTGTAGGTACCATAACAGGAAAAATGCTAAAAATGTTGTGAGCTACCTACTTTTTTTTGCGTTTTAAATAAAAATCATAAATGTTTTTTGGAAATTATCTGCATTTAAATGAGGAGTTTCTTTACTACAAACAATTCTGTTAATAATTTTAATGTAATTAAAAATTATTAATAATTTCCTTTTCTAAAACTTGTGTATGCTCTCAAAATTGAAAATTAAAATTTACACTTGGACTCGCAAATTCTTTTATTCTATAACTAAACTCTATTTATGAATTAGCTTGTAGTAGGTAAGTACCATGAAGTACAATTATAAATTTCTAATAATTATTGTCTAAACTGTTCATTGCAGTATATTAAGTTGGCTTCGTTGTACTCTTTTAGTAATAAAAATTCATTAGAACCGGACCTTTCTTCAAGATTTAATACGTTTTTAGAACAAACATCACAATTTTTAAATGAGATTTAAAATTCTTCATTATAAAATCACAAATATATTTTATAGCATCAATCTGTAAAGGCCGATTCCAAGGAATATTTTCTGGCAACAACGGAGATGTAAGAAATTGTTTAGAGATTAATTAGTGCACTATAGATTTATCCTTTTCACCGTTTGATTCAAACGAATGTGATGTGGCAAAATTATTAACAAGTAAAGTTTTGAAATAAGGTCCGAAAGCTGAGCAAGTAGGATTGATATTTCTAATGCTGTACTGAAGAACCTGACAGAAGAAGTTTTCTAAATTATCCTGATTATTAAGTGCTCTAATAGGAACCGACTTTATGTAAATTAATCAATCGTGACTACTTATTTTAAGATAAATCTAACTTCTTTCATTTTAAGTTTGCTTAAAAAATACCAAAAAAGTTTATAGCCTAAAATCTAGCCTTTTTCTAAAATTTCCCGTCTGAAACATATACTACTGAATTATTAAAAATATTTTACTTTGAAAATAATTAATACCCCATACCCCGGATTCAAAAAGTTCGATGTCCATGACTAATTAATTACCGAGAATTTAGGGCCTGTAAACAAATTTCTGAACGAATGCATTATTGTTTTGTCTAGTCTTGGCAGGGCAATTTAATAATTAAACAATAAATTAGTTCGCTGGTGACGGCAAAGAAACTAAAATAAAAGCTACGATTTCTTAATCGGTGTAACAATAAGACAGGGGCGGGGGAGGGGACATATTATGGTTAAGGGTTCAATGTTATTTGAACTATTATACAGAGAATCGATTGTATGTTCATTGGTTTTTAATACGAACGCAAAACGCTCAACGATTCCCAGAAAATTCGACTTATCGAAGGTGGCGCCAAATATTCTATTCGAGTTATCAAGATATTCGAGTAATAGAAGTTCGAGTTATCAAGGAAAAATTACACATAATTCTCACTCTTGACGCTAACGCCAACCAATTTGTTTCGAGTTATCAAAAATCGAGTTATCGAAGTTCGACTGTATTTTCAAAAGAAAAGCTTAACTTTTTCTATAATTTTTGTGGATGGTGTAATTCGTTTCCTGGGTGAATATTCTAACAATACGGAAACACTTGGCATTTCTGTAGGTAGGGTAATAGTTTTTGGTAAATCAATACCTCCTCTAACTGGCTCTGACAGTCTGACATCTTTAAAGTAGTGTTTTCAACATTTATAGGATCTGTAATTTGCACAATAAATTAAAATATACTTTAAAAATAAATGCTCAATGATTAGATTCTTATAAATTTACCTGGTAGATTTAATGGAACAGCATCTTTCAATAATTTCTTATTTGGAGCACCACATTTTTCTTCAAAATGTTTATGGCATACTCTATTCAAAGTAAATTTTTATAACAGCTTTTTGTTTTAATGGTTTGCTATCTGTTGCTGCCAGCCAACCATATCTTAAAGCTTTCCCAATTTTTGGTTGGATTTGGAAAACTATAAAAGGGTCATAAAGCCTCTTCATAATTTAAAACTGCACTTATTTCGACCCATCCTTCTTAATTAAATAATAATTATATAATTTGTATAAATATTTTACAAATATAACTTACTTTTAAGAAAGGTAGTTCTTTATATAACAATCAATATTCAAAACTCCGTTTATATAGGGTAGGTCCATAAGTAATGGGACACAGACCAACAGTAGATTCGAGAGGCCAAAATATTATGATTTATCTATTAGTCCAGTCGGTAAAGTAAAAAATTTGTCAAAATTTAGGAAAAAATCTTATCTAAGATTTTTCTTCGGGAATCGTTAGTGGGGATATTAGGGATGAAAAAATCAGAAAAATCAGTTCCAAGGGTATAGAGCAACCCCCCCAAAAAACCACCCCTTAGGTAAAAAGAACGGTTTTTCGCCTATAACTCGTTCGGTTTCAAAGATATTAAAAAAGTACCTCAGATAAAAAAATAGTTTATACAATTTGCCACAAAAAAGGTCTCTTGCGATTTTTTCTCACATGCCATATTTTTTGAGATATTGAAAATTTAAAAAGCTTAAAATAATCGGTTTTGCAGAGATGCATGATTGAGGCATCATACCAACGTCAATTGAACTTTTCTTGAAGGAATTGAAGGTAATCAATGAAATAAAAATAATGTTTTACTATTTACGAATATGGTATTATTATTATAATCTTTCTTATCATTACAATTATTATTAACATATTATTATTATTTACATATACATAGGTACTAATTTTACAAAATTAATCTAATTCATTCTCTTCTTCGTTATGTATAATGTCATCATAATCTGATTCTTCTGGTTCAACTGGTATTTGATTATTACATGAATTACTTCTGCAAGATCCACAAGCATCATTACAAAATAAGCCAGCTTTTTTGCAAGAGCAAGCATTTCCGCATCATTTTTTGCAGTTACAGAAAATCATTTTTAAAATTTCATCTGGTGCTGCTGGTCGTGTCATCATAATTGGTGTTAAAATATTATCTTTTTTCCAACCCCACTGTTCAGGAATTAAATCATTCGACAACCATTTTTGAACTTGGAGGTATACTCTTGAGCAATGTTGTATCGCTGCATCATTGGTGGGAGGAAGAGACCCAAGATTTACTGCTTTTTGTTTTACGACGTTCTTAATAAAAATTACGTGTCTCAACTCATTGAGACATTTAATTTTCTTCTGTGCTTTATACACTTGTAAAATACAAGAAATGCCATTTTCTAATATCGATATAGCTGATTGATCTTTCTGCATGAATACTTCTACTGCATTTTTCACTTCAGTTCCTGCATTTTCAAATGACCTAAATATTGAATTTTTTCCTTTCAAATAAAAACACGATGTCGTATCACATCCAGATAATGCATGTAAAAACAAGACATTCTTCTTACAAAATGGCATATGATCCACGCTTTTTGAAAACTATAGACCAATAACAGTAACGTCTATATTTTCTAAATTGTACGAATTATCGTATCTTCAGAGACTTCAACAATTCTTAAATGAAAATAATATACTTTCAAAAAATCAATACGGTTTTCGTGCTAACATGTCTACCGATTCGGCAGTTCATTCGTTTTACAAAATTGTTACTAATTTAATTGATGCTGGTGAGTGTCCTGTTGGGATCTTTTGTGATCTCAGCAGGGCATTCGATTGTATAAATATTGAATTACTTTTAAATAAACTGCTTTCGTATGGTGTTACTGGATTGGCTTTGGGATGGATCCGATCGTTCTTAGAGAATCGTTCGCAATACGTTAGTATTGATCACGAGTTCAACAATGTCAGACAAAAATTTTCTTCTGACGTAGTTGATATCGATATGGGAGTTCCCCAAGGAACAGTCTTGGGCCCCGTTCTTTTTATTCTTTACATCAATGATATTGACTCTGTATCACCTATTTCCCATTTTACAACTTATGCCGACGATACAACGCTTGTAATTTCAGACCAATGTAATCTAACATTAGAATCTAAATGTAACGATGTTCTTAGTGATTTATTCAAATGGTATAGTGAAAATAGAATCTTTATTAATGCTGACAAAACGTCATACATTAGATTTCACAACAGAAATAATCATTGCAACAAAGTAAACGTACAAATTAATGGTAAAATTATATCTAACACTCAACATGTCAAATTTTTGGGTCTTTATATTGACGACTGTCTTACTTGGAAATGTCACTGTGAACATCTAGTCTCCAAATTAAATTCTATTTTCTACATGATTAAAAATTTAAGTACGGTTTTAACTAAGGAGCAATTAATTAAAGTATATCATGCCCATGTTGAGTCTAGATTACGATATGGCATATGCTTCTGGGGTACATCTACCCTTTCTTCTGATGTTCTTATTTCACAAAAACGAATTCTAAGGTGTATTGCTAAAGTTTCTAGCACCCACAGTTGTAGACCATTATTTAAAGAATATAATCTGCTCACTCTTTTTTCTCTACTTATATATGAACTTTGCATTTATGTGTTTAAAAATAGAGAATCATTTGAATTAAACAAAGTATTTCATAATCATAACACTCGTATTAACAATAATTTTCATATGCCTTTTCGTAAATTTGTTATTACTCAAAACTCACCCAACACACTTGGACTTAAAGTGTTTAATACCTTGCCCGCTACAGTTAAGGAATGTACTGTTTTAGCACAATTTAAAAGTCGCCTGAAGACATTTCTTGTTGATAAATGTTTATATTCTATTAATGAATTTTTAAACTGAATGTACTGAAATTGTAATGTATTGACAAACTTCTATATTTATTTTGTTTATGTTGATTTGTTATTTGTTTTTTGTCACTGTTTGTATTATTGACTAGTCCTATACAACAACCTTGTCTTTTAAGGATAATAAACATTATTATTATTATATTATTATTATTTTTGAGGAATAAACTGTTCGTGCTATCTTGTCTCTTCCCATTTTGAGGAGGAAAATTTCTCTTTCTGATGGAGCCAATGCAGTCAATATAACTATAATTTCAGACCAGTTAATTTCATGACAATGCTCTTTCCGATTTCAAAAACATCACAAGAGTTAACATCCTCTGTGCCATCTTTTTGTAAAATTGAAAAAACCGATGTACAGACTGATGCGCGCGCGCGCGCACATATACACACAAGTCATATTATATTATTATAATAAATATTACCTATAATTAAATTATAATTATGACACACACACACACGTATACGGGGAATTTTTCTTTTTATTATACATATCCCCTATGTATACTGTTATAATAAACGCAAATAGGCAACCCACTATACACTATAAACGTCACGTCACGTGGTGCGTAAAGGTTATGTTTCATGTTTGTAAATAAAAAATAAATCAAAATTAGTGGAATATCAACATAATTTTAATTCAACGATTATTCTAAAACATAAAATATCAACAATACAAAACAGAAAGGAAAATAAAAACAGCAACAGTTAAAGACTAATTTTTTGACATTAACTTAATTTGATGATTTTTGACACAGCATGCTAATTTTTTAACGATTATAGTGTATAGTGGGTTGCCTATTTGCGTTTATTATAAAAGTATACATAGGGTATATGTATACTAAAAAGAAAATTTCCCTGTATATATAACCACGTGTTATAATAATAAAAAAGCAGAAGAACTTCCTTCACAACTGAATTTTTAACCAACGTTATACGTTTTTATTAATGGGACTCCAATAGTACGGTACAGTGTATTATACTATATAACCGGCGCGTCACTTCGGTCATCAAACCGGTCCTCTTTCAATAGCTTTTAACTCCACCCAGATACATATAATATAATTTTTAATAGTATGATCGTATTCTATATATACTTGCCTTGATTTCTGGACCGCGTAGATTTAAAAATTTTATAAACTGAGGGCACTACAACAATTTTTAAAAAAATCGAAAAAAATGGCCCATCTGCAGTTTTTTATGTTTTTTTTTTTTTTTTATGAAATTTATTGACATATAAATGACTGGGAATAATTGTCGTAGTGTATATGAATACAAAGAAATTGTTTTTTGTATATATTCATAATATTTCCGACTTATTTTCTTTGCTTTAATAAAATAATAAAAAATTGGTCAAAATGTTGCAAATTAAAAATGCTGGGAAAATTACAAAAAGCAAATTTTACTGTTCTATTCTTTTGGAGACTTGAAGTGATCCCTTAAACTAAAAGATAATCCATTTATAATTTATATTGAAATCAATTACTGCCATTGGGACAGCAACTAGCCAAAATCGCAAAAACCATCAAAAAATTATACTGTATTGTTATATGTTATCAATGTAGAAATTATTTTCAGTCAATGTAAATATCAAAAACATGTTCGAGTGAGTCTCCCCTTCAAAACACATTTTGATTTTTGGTTCTATGTTTAATGGTTCCTGAGTAATTCAATTTTTTTGTAAGACGGCGAGCGAGAATATTTGAAAAAGCGAAATTTCGCGCCAAAGAAATTTGGCAAATTTTAAGCTTTTTAAATTTTCAATATCTCAAAAAATATGGCATGTGAGAAAAAATCGCAAGAGACCTTTTTTGTGGCAAATTGTATAAACTATTTTTTTTATCTGAGGTACTTTTTTAATATCTTTGAAACCGAACGAGTTATAGGCGAAAAACCGTTCTTTTTACCTAAGGGGTGGTTTTTTGGGGGGGTTGCTCCATACCCTTGGAACTGATTTTTCTGATTTTTTCATCCCTAATATCCCCACTAACGATTCCCGAAGAAAAATCTCAGATAAGATTTTTTCCTAACTAAATATCTTTTTTTACTGGACTATATGGGTAGTTTTTGATTTATGTAGTAGCTCCAGTTAAGTCTGGTATCTACGAGGCTTGTCCGTAAACTAAGTACCGTTTTGGAAAAAAACACTTCAAAACAATTTTTTCAAAACAAAATTTATTTTTACATGAAAGCATTTCTTAAACTATTTTTCAACATAGTTGCCACCATTGTCCAGACATTTGTCGTAGCGGGAAACCAACTTTTCTATGCCCTCTTCATAGAAAGATGCCGCCAGTGAAGACAGCCACTGCTGAACACCGTTTTTTACGTCGTCATCGCTGTCAAAGCGCCTTCCTCCAAAATAACGCTTCAAGAACAAGTGGTAGTCAGAAGGTGGAAGATCAGGGCTGTATGGCGGGTGATCGAACTACTCCCAACCGAATACTTGAATAAGGTTTTGATTGACACCAGCAGAATGGGGACGTGTGTTGTCATGAAGCAACACTATGCCTTGACTGAGCATTGTATTGAATTCCGCGCCTAACCCACTTTCTCACCATTCCGTTCACCAGTCCGCGGACTCAAAAATTGTCTTAAACATTTTGAACGCTCACTAACAAATGTAAACACAACACAATCCGGCTGTAATGGCATCAGTGGAAAGACAAATGAACCAGAGAGACGAGAAACGGTACTTAGATTACGGACAAGCCTCGTAAATTAACTCCAAGGAATTTGACAGCCACATCATCCTTTGGGTTCCATGGTATGGCAACTCTGTTTATTTCAATGTCAGCTGGACTGATTACTCTCTTCAGTGTAAAAATCTTGCTTTGGCATTTAGTGGTATTTATTCGAACATTCCAGTAGAAATATTAGAAATTTAACTTAGCAGTACTTTTATCATTATTACTGTTGTATTTGGTGGTAGTAATTAGTAATTTTTGTAAAGAAGCAGAATAGCACAACAAGAAAAACCAGTTAAATTAGAAAAGCGTTTTATTGAAAAGTAAAAAACACAAAACAATCTATATCTCTATACATAACAACTGTAACTAAGAATATGTCTAGCAACGGTAACTAAGAATATATCTAACGACACAACAATTACAGACGACAATTCAAAAAGCAAACCATTCTACAAACTTATTGCATTCTCTAGCTGTCCAAAGAAAAATTAAGGTCAACATATCGGCGCTCACACTTCATAAGGAAATATGGCCGGCAGCATAAGAGGGTTAAAACCTCCGACAATATTAATTTTTTTGTGTGATTTTCATGATAAAGGTGATAATTTTAAATGATGCAAAAGTAATTACTATTTTAGTGTTTATGTTATTACGAAAGTGAAGTTATTTCCAATTTACAAGAAAGTGACAAATATACAATTTTTCATCACGATTACGAAAGCATAGTTTTATCTAAATGCGGATACTCTTAATATGTCCAGATATTTCATAATACACATGTAGTTGATAAAGAAATTAAAAAAAAAACTAAAAACTAAAACCATGTAGCTAATGGGGCTTCTCGTAGGTTCTTTGAAAAATCATTGCAACTAATAAATATGCCTTATAAAATCACATCTTTAAAAGCATCTTAATTGTAATTTTATTACCTAAAAAGAAATTTAAAACTTGAAAACTAAATCAAGTATTTTCTATTTACCTTTTAAAAAAACCTAGTCCAGATCGTTTAAAAGCAAATTATTTTTAATTCGTGTGCGGCTTTTCTCTGGTATGAATACTCATATGTCTTTTCAGATTATTTTTAGTTGCACTCCTGTATTCACATAAATTACAAGCAAATGGTTTTTCTCCCGTATGAATATTCATATGTTTTTTCAGATCGCTTTTAGTTACACTCTTGTATTCACATAAATTACAGGCAAACGGTTTTTCTACAGTATGAATACTCATATGTTTTTTCAGATAATTTTTAGATGCACTCCTATATTCACATAAATTACAAGCAAATGGTTTTTCTCCCGTATGAATATTCATATGTATTTTCAGATCGCTTTTAGTTACACTCTTGTATTCACATAAATTACAGGCAAATGGTTTTTCTCCAGTATGAGTACTCATATGTCTTTTCAGATCATTTTTATTTGCACTCCTATATTCACATAAATTACACTTAAATGGTTTTTTTCCCGTATGAATATTCATATGTTTTTTCAGATTGCTTTTAGTTACACTCTTATATTTACATAAATTACAGGCAAACGGTTTTTCTACAGTATGAATACTCATATGTTTTTTCAGATAATTTTTAGTTACACCCCTATATTCACATAAATTACAGACAAACGGTTTTTCTCCAGTATGATTATCCATATGTATTTTTAGATCGCTTTTAGTTACACTCTTGTATTCACATAAATTACAGGCAAACGGTTTTTCTCCAGTATGAGTACTCATATGTCTTTTAAGACGATGTTTAATTGCAGTTCTATATTCACATAAATTACAGACAAACGGTTTTTCTCCAGTATGAATACTCATATGTATTTTCAGATCACATTTGGTACCACTCCTATATTCGCATAAATTACAAGCAAATGGTTTTTTTCCCGTATGAATATTCATATGTTTTTTCAGATTGCCTTTGGTTACACCCCTATATTCACATAAATTACAGGCAAATGGTTTTTTTCCAGTATGAATATTAATATGTTTTTTCAGTTTGCTTTTAGTTACACTCCTATATTCACATATATTGCAGATAAATGGTTTTTTTCCAGTATGACAACTCATATGCAATTTCAGTGCACTTTTAGTTACACTCCTGTATTCACATAAATTGCAAGCGAACAATTTTTCTTCTGTATAGATACACAAATGGCTTTTAGAAGTAGTCATATATTCACATTCATTGCAAATAAATGTCTTTTTTATTGAATGCATATTTTTATGAGCTTGAAGACTGGATCTAGGAGTCGTTCTAAATTCGCATCCAACATTTTGGCTAATATTAGTATTGGTTGCATTGAACTTATTATGTTTTTGTTCGGTATTGTAATGGATATCATCATCAAATTCACTTTTTATATCGTCCAAGTAGGGTTCAAGTTTGATTTCTTCTTTGACGATATCCAAATCGAAATCATATTCGAGGTTAGACGTTGACTTTATTTGAGACATTTTTTATAAAATTTTCTGTAATATAAATCACAAAGAGTATTTTAAACAACGTTTGGTAACTACTTACTAACCTGTATTTACTTAAAAAAGCATATAAATATGTATCCCTGATCCCTATTCCTGCACACACACAAAGCAATAAGCGGATAATAATAATCGAGCATTATTCACCAAGCACGTAAGCAATAACAGCAAATTAGGTTAATTTTTGGAAGTGGTTATCATAGACAAGAACATAAAGTGGTTATTATATCGGCGCCGTAAACGATTATACAAAGTGATTAAGAAGGTGATAGATTTACTTGACTATAAATGTCTCTTATAAAATAAAAAGTAGATCTTAAATTGATGAGAGCTGTGCCTAATTCGAGACTAATAGAGAATATAGCGGCACATAAAAATTTATGTTCAAACAGATTTCTAAATGATTGACTTTTTTGCAGGTTGACGATGAAAAAAATTGGTAACTCTGCTAATAATTATTCTGTATGATGATACCGGGCGATCCAGAAAAAAAGGAATTAGAGCAGGCCCTGATTAAGCTGTTAAGGTTGGTTACATTGGTTTTCCTTTTTTAAAATTTCATATCAATGGTAATCTGATTTGTTACGGAGTGCGGGAAAGTAACTTTCCCGCACGGAGTGCCGGAAAATGACAGCGATTTCTGAAAAATCAGAAAATCGCATAGCAACCATCCTTACTAGATTATTACTTTAAAAGGAAATGTCAAATTTGACAACTTGAAAACTTACAAAATGATAGTTTAGGACGATTCCTAAACGTTTGTAGGAAAAACGTTGTTCATAACACGTGCGGGAAGAGCGATTCCGAAACTCATGCAGGTACAGAAACTCGCTGCGCTCGTTTCTGTAACGTCCTGCATTCGTTTCGGAATCGCTAACTTCCCGCACTTGTTATGAAAATAACTATAATAATACTAATATTTAACAAAAATTGTGACGTTGTTTATATTTATGATAGTTTAACGGGGCTGTTGCTATAGTACAAACAAACAAATAAACGTAATTTCTGTTTTCAGTAATGAAATGAATGAAATCAAACATTTTGTAAATACACCTTCATTTAACATTCAACATTGTTCCAATTATAAAATTAGTATTAATATTAATAAATAAACACGTATTCTCCATTATACTATTATTTTTTTTATATATCCGTTATGGTGTAGCGACAAGGGTACCATGCGCGGAAAGTGACCTGGCCACCTGGCGTGGTAAATCGTCTTTTTTGTCCTTAGATACAGTCTGTTTTTGTTCAACTAAATGTTTTATTTTCCATTATTGTCGATTTTTTGACAATGTAATGTCAATTTACCAAGGTGGTAGTGAGAATATCAGGGTTCATACTGACCTGGAAAACCTGGAATACCTGGAAATGTCAGGGAATTTGAAAATTTAGCAAAAAGTCAGGGAAACGTCAGGGATTTCTTCTTATTTTCTAAAAAGTCAGGGAATTTTTAGTATAAACCTGGAAAAATACAGGCGATTGGTTTCGTTGAAAAATAAACCTGCCTCTATTTATTTATTTAATAGGCGAAATCTAGGCTTGCGAAATCTGCCTTTATTATTTCATACTTCTTGGAAATGAATATTAAGATAAAGCACGTATCCTCGCGCTATGTCTGACCACGAGGCTTCGCTTCTCGGTCATACATCAGCCCTCGGCTGTAACGAAACATTTCCCACCTCGCATGTAATGTACTACATATAACTTGTCAAAGAACTGTTTATGATGCTGTTACAAATGTTGGTGGAGTTCAAAACGTTTGTATTACCTACTGACGAAATGTTGAGATATGTTAAAAATTCAAATAGAAATTATAAAGATTATTTGAAAACCGTTGAACACAAGATAACTGCTGAGGATATGGATATTAAGGAGAGGAAAAGGGGTATAGCACATATAAAAGAATTAGAGACAAAAAGAAAAAGAGTTATGGAATGTGCAAAATATGATGCTGATTCCATTGAAAGAGAATTACAAGAACTCCGCAAAAAACTTTAGTTCACATATACTGCTGTTGTTTTTTCCCCATCTTAGTTTATAGAGGTTATAATACTGGCAACTTCTGTACCTAAACATTAATTCGAAGGTAATAAATAATACTGGTATAGGTATTGTATATTTTATGTTAAAAAATATTTGTGTGTGTAAACGTGGAATATTATGTTGGAAAGTCAGGGAAAACCTGGAAAAGTCAGGGAATTTTATATTAACAAATGGGTATGAACCCTGAATATGTTGTTAGATGAAATTGGACAAGTTTTGCAGCATCTAACGCACAGGTAGAAGAAATTACCATCAAATATCTTTGTATAAAATTAACTTCATTTAAAATAAATAATTTCAGAAATAATTGTCTTTCACCGGTAAATCAACTCCTATTGGCATTAACATTTTATGCAAATGGAAGTTTCTTGAGCATCGCAGGAGATTTTGCGGGTGCCGGTAAATCTACTGCCTCTCTTACTATAAAACGAGTCAGTGTTGCTTTAGCTGGTATGTGGCAAAATTACATAAAAATGCCTAAATCAGAAGAGGAATTAGCAATTTGCAGACAAAAAAAAAATGAATTACTCCACTCGCCTTTCGGCACGTGTCGCAATATTTCATCCTCATGGAAATGGCCAACTTTCTCAATCGTTGAACAATATACTATTCTCTGTTAGTTACAAAATACCTAGGCAACCATTCATTGCTAGGCAATAAAAACGTTAAATGTAAAACCTCTGCCAACTGTCAAGCAAAAATCGCTATTACAAACCTACTATTTTACCAAAATTTCCCCGACTGGAAATTGTCAAGTATTTTTATAAAAATAAGCATAAATAAATAATGTACAGTAGTGACCGCCTATAATGAACCCGGTTATATTGAACTCTCGTATATTATGAACCTTTTCAGATGGCCGAATATATCGTTCATTAAGTTCAATGCAAATATTTTCGCTTATAATGAACTCGCGTATATTGAACTTTTGCATGTAATGAACTACATTTTACTTCAAAACGGTAAAATGTGTCGCTTATAATGAACTTTCTTCTCGGGAATGATAAAATGGGAATTTTCTACAAATGCATGATGCGCCAAATAACATTTTGAACAGCCTGGCTAATGTAGAAATGTAAATGACATTTACTTAACTTTGTCTTATGAACAGTCTAAAATAAGCAACTATTTTAAGCAGTCTGATAAATAATAATTTACCTACTTTCCCATTGAACGTACGTATATGTAAGAAAATTTATTATTCATTTTTAATACATAATAAATCTTTGGTTCGTATGCATTTTTTTAGTATTTAGTTTATTGCTTTGTTGGATGTAATGAATTTCGGCTATAATGAACCGTTTTTGGTGGCCAGTAGTGGTTCATTATAACCGGTCACTACTGTACGTCGCCTGCGTTGATTCAAAACGGGGTTTATAAAGCCTGCCGAATAGGGCCGTTTGACAGTTAATCGACTAGTTCAAATTTTCTCCGTGGCGCTACTTATCCTTTCACTGACAGCTGTATTTCTAATTTAAATTTGTTAATTTTTGGTTATTCGTTTAGTTATACAACAAAAAGTACGTTCTAAAAATGTCTTTTTGCATTCCTCCTTGCCATAATTCTACAGTTTTAGTTTTATATTTAAGCTAAATAACCAGTCCAATCCCTGGAAGGTCTTCCTGGTTTGTGCCGAGGAAAAGTAGTAAGTATCTGCACCCTTCTTACACTCCTATTTAGTTAATTTTTTACACAGTCTCACAAGGTTCTGAAAACCTGCATACAATTGAAATTTATATTGTAATACACTTTCTGGATTAAATATTAAACATCCAATAACCCGTATTTGTTGTAAATCGTAAAAAATCAAAGCCAGTTGACAGCTGTCAACGATGGATAACTAGCGCCAAAAGCAAGCAGTGGCAAAAATTTGCATAATGGCCATTTTTGCTATTCGGCAGGCTTTATAAACTCCGTTTTTAATCAACGCAGGCGACGCTACTGTAAATGGAAGCCAAAACAGAGACATATAGATGGCGCTGCCAGGTATAAAATTTGTGGTTCGTTGCAATGCTACAGTCTATTTATACAGGGTGGTGACTCGAACACCCGAACATAGGGATTTAACATGTAAAATCATATTTTCGTAATTTCCTGCTCCCCTAATTATTTTAGGCAAAAAATCTTCAAATAAAAGTTGTAGAGCATAAAATTCTGCATTTGAATCAATAACCTTTGTAACCTCAGAAATTAGGTATGAAAATGACGTAAATCACCCCAAAAATAGCGATAGCCATGGAATTGAAAGAAAAATTAACAAATGTTAACGGTTTATCTGTCAAGTTACACTGTGTTAGTTTTTTTTTTTATTATTACTTGTAATTACTGTTGAAGTGAAAATATGGCCAACAATTATAAATAAGTGAAAAATAGTATATTTTACAACAAGACATGAAAATGACGTTTTTTTTTGTGAGATGAGAAGTTGCCCACGAGCTGCGTTAGCAGCGAGTAGGGCAATCACGAACGAAAAAAACGTATTTCGTGTCGAGTAGTAAACGCTATTTTAATTCGACTTAATTCAAACCGAATTATGTCAATGCAAATTATTAATTGTTTGTTTAATCGGTTCCATAGTAACACACGCATTTTTTTATTTTGTTGCCATAGATTTGGAATTCTTGTTTTCATCTCTAGAAGTGAAAATGTTGTCATCTCTAGATAGAAAATGTAGCGTTTACGCATAGGGTTTATCGTGAAGAAAATACTTGTTTTCGTATCATGTGTAGAAAAAATCAATTTTAAAATTATTTTACAGTGGTAATAGTATAAGACAGGTGCGAGATCTATTTGCGAATTTATATCCTCATAGACCAATTCCGTCGACATCAACAATCCATACCATCATCAATAATCAAACAAAATATGGGTCAGTGTTCGTCGCTTGCAAGAGTTGCACTAAAAAACAAATAAATATTGCACCAGAAGAAGACATTGAAGCTGAAGATCATAACGCTAACGAAATCAATGTATTAGCTGCGGTATGAAATAATCCAAATGCGAGCCTTATAGAAATTGGATCTGGATATGGTTTGCACCACACCACGGTCCTAATAAACTAATGCGGCGTAACTTGACAGATAAACCGTTAACATTTGTTAATTTTCCTTTCAATTCCATGGCTATCGCTATTTTTGGGTGATTTACGTCATTTTCATACCTAATTTCTGAGGTTACACGGCACTCAAAATTAATTTTGTTTATTGATTCAGATGCAGAATTTTATGCTCTACAACTTTTATTTGAAGATTTTTTGCCTAAAATAATTAGGGGAGCAGGAAATTACGAAAATATGATTTTACATGTTAAATCCCTATGTTCGGGTGTTCGAGTCACCACCCTGTATGTATAAAGGTGCATTCAGACTCAGAAATTTTGTCCGGAAAGTTGACGGAGAAATTCAAACGAACCAATCAGGAGGTGTGTAGAATTTACCGCTTCTTACGATTCAAATTCTACACACCTCCTGATTGGTTCGTTTAAATTTCTCCGTCAACTTTCCGGGCAAAATTTCTGAGTCTGAATGCACCTTAACTGTGAAATATCAAACGGATCGCTTTGGTACATCATTGTCAGCAGAAGTTTAAATAAATTCGTTTGTGTGTATTATACGAAATGGATAAAATTGAACACCGTGCCGTAATCAAGTTTCTTGTTAAAAAAGGTTTAACACCTACGGTGTTAGGTGATAGTCCAAAGTGCACCGTCATTTACGACAGTTAAAAAATGGGCTGCAGAATTTAAACGTGGTCGTACGAGCTTGCAAGATGACCCCCGCAGTGGTCGATCGAAAACTGCAACCACATCCGAAATCATCAATAAAGTCCACGATACTGTTTTGAAGGATCGGCGATTAAAGTTATCTGAAATTGCTATGGCCATGGGTATTTCAAATGAACGAGCATATCATATCTTAACCGAAGAATTAGGCATGAGCAAGCTATCGGCAAGATGGGTGCCGCGCTTGTTATACATTGATCACAAACGCGCTCAAATGCAAATTTCACAGGAGTGGTTTAAGAATTCTACTGATTTTGTCCGCCGATTTGTAATGTGTGATGAAACCTGGGTATATCACTATACCCCCGAAACAAAACAACAATCAAAACAATGGAAGCATAGCGATTCTACACCTCCGAAGAAGGCAAAATCAATTTTATCGGCAGGAAAAGTTATGGCTTCCATTTTCTGGGACGCTGAAGGCATATTGTTGATAGACTATCTTCTTAAGGGTCAAACGATAACCGGGGAGTATTATAGTAAACGTTTAGACCAACTAAATCGCAATATTCTTCGAAAACGGCCAGGTCTGTCAAAGAAAAAAAATCATTTTTCATCAGGACAACGCTCATGTCCACAAGTCTTGTTTCTATCGCAAAAATCGCTGAGCTAAAGTACGACTTATTGCCCTATCCAGCTTATTCGCTAGATTTAGCTCCATCTGACGTCCACTTGTTTCCGAAGTTGAAAATTTTCCTTGGAGACAAGCGATTTTCGTCAGATGATGAGCTGAAAGCAAAAGTAAACAGTATTTTGAAGACCTCGAAGAATTAGAGTTCCGGGGTGGGATAAAGGCGCTGGAGCATCGCTAGACTAAGTGTATAGATGTGCAGGGAGACTAAATTGAAAAATAAAAATAATTTCAAATAGTAAAATACAGTCTTTCATTATCAGGCCGCGAAGAGTTTAAATTACCCTCGTACTATTCTAGCTCTGTATAGAATTGGTGTTTCTGATTTTCCGGGCTTTCTTCTGTCGGTGTATGTCCATTAATTACACTGATATTTCACTGTTACATAAATTCATTATGATAAAAATATCAACATGATTTAGTATTTCACTTAAAATAGCGCTTTTATTTTAGCGCATTTTAACACATGTCTTCGCAACTTCCCACCAGGACCGGAGTCCAAATTTAAGTTATGAATCTTAGACTATATATCACTTATTATGTTGTATATCTAACTGAATATGCTGCACTTCTGCATTTTTTTAAATCACTGTGGAAAAAGTTTAGTAGGTACCAAATAAATATTTTTTTAAAAAATCATCTTTTAATAACTCCATTAATTTAATGAACTACAATCACAGTCATCCCAGTCACATATTTTGTTTGCATTTGCAAGATAGTTAAATTTTAAAACAAGTTAATATATAATCCATTCGTAGTTTATTTAACTTTTGCTAGACCATATTTTTTTTAAGTTGCTTTATTGTTGCAATAAAATCACATGAAAATTAAGTCAGAAATTTCTGATGCTTTAAGTCGTAGTCCACTGAAAGTTAAATAAAACCTGAATGAATTATATAATACATTTTGATATTAATCGTTATGAACAGATTCCGATTTATCTTAAGCTTGCTAACTATATTCGCAAGCATGGCCACAACCCGTAGGACACATTTTGTTTTTACTAATCCAGTTCTGCATGTGTTTTAAATGACCACCGTGCGAGCATCCTTGGCACCACGCATACAACCCTTTAACGACTTGATGGCAGACGCTACACAATGCGTATTCCGATGTATGGCAACGATCGCATAACCATCCTGCTCGCTGCAGTGGTTTACTACATTTACCACAGTTAGTGTTAATCCTAGTCGACTGTTGATTAAGTTGTGTAACACTTGGCACCCATGATAATTTAATTACCTGTAAGATTTTTAAATTTCAATTTCGATTAATCAGGAACATTAAAATATTTACCTGTGCCGCTATATTCCATAACCTGTATCTTCCTAATAATTCGATATAACCTAATAACCAATGTTCCTGTGTAGCTTCATCGAGTCCAGTTAACAGTCTCCTTTGTTCTCCCATAACTATCAAAACACAAGCGGCAGTTTGGACGTCTCCTATCAATGCATGATATTTTAATGCAGATATTACTGTATTGCTTGGATCCCACACGCTTCTCTTTGGAATATTAGAAACTGTTAAAAAGCCCAGTTGCGAATCTTCAATGGGTATGGGTGCCTCATCGTTAATTTCCGGTGAATTTTGATTTGGAAACTGTTCAGGTGGTGGTGAGTGATTTTGAATTTCGTGTCGAATGTTAAATGCTTCACTTGGCAATGTCCAGTCTTGTTGATCTGATAATTGTTGCGAACTACGGAAACTACTTCGAAAATCTGTAAATGCTTTACGACCACAAGTAAGTTAGATTGCTTTAATTATGAGTTTAAAATGATATCAGTTCGCCTGTTTTTATCAACTTAGATAAAAAACATTGGAACCCGACAGTTTGATATTTATTTAACACATTAATAGATAGTTTTAAAAAATATGGGAAATATCCATCTTATTTATACATAAACTGGGTAAAATTGTTTTCAGTACAAACATTGAATAAGAAGTAAATAAAAGAAAGGAATCACCAACAAACTTTGCAATACCGCAAAAACTATATATAATGAACACATCTAACAAGAGATGGGATGGAAGAAGGTGAACTCGGACTTGGCGGGAAGCTTTTAGTAGACTCTGCATTCAAACAGTTTTCTTTTTGTCTGCTTTATATTTAATAAAACACATATACTAACCAACAGCAAACACGAACATATAACCATAGCTGGAAAACCAGTGAGATATACAGAAGAATCTCTCTATCTAGGACAAATCATATCATTTACAAACAAAAAGGATAAAGAAATGCATCGCAGAATTAGTTATGGATGGAAAAAATTCTGCTCTGGTAGTAAGAACAGAAAAAAGTAAAGGCAAGAGAACGCGAATAAGATATCAAAAGATACAAATAGAAGGTATAAAATATGAATGGTCCGCTGAAGATGGAGGCATGCTGAAACTAAATAGATAACACAAGGATGGAATCACAGCAATGAAAAGCAGACGAGGAAATGGATATGACAAAAAATAAAAGGAGAATGTTTCTTTCTAAAATAATAGAAAAAAAAATATACAATCAGAATAGGAAGGAACATGAACGTGAGAGGAATGAATGAATGGAAAAGCGGTAGAAATAATAGAAGAAATGGAGAAAACAAAAGTTCAAATACTGGCAATAACAGAGACTAAAAAGCAGGGTCAAGGAAGTAAACTAGTAGAAAAACACAGAAACAAGTCATGTCGATGAAGTTTATAAAATCGCCACTAGGATTAGGAGCTTTAACATTTCAGCCTTTTATTTAACGGCATAAACAAATGATTTTCTTACTTGTCGATCCTATTGTAGGCAAACTAATAAGATTTTGGGCTCTTATTTTATATGAGTAAGTAACTCACCTGAAGAATTTAGTCCATCCAGTTCAATGTCTAATTCGTTATCTCCAAAATAAAAATCGCCCCTTGGTAATCCTAATCTAAAATTTGAGTATGAAGTATAACCATTTCCATAAACTACTCCAACATGATCGACTTGATCTTCGGCTTCTGTTTCATCATCACCTCCACTGTATTGCGCTGCAGGTGTATCACCTCCTGCAGTCCAAACATTTTTATCAAGTTAAGGCAACTTACGAATTCTACTAACCCCTTGATTGTCGTTCGTTATCGGTGCTGGGATCTAACGATCCATGTTGTAAATTTCCTATGGGGATATTACTATGAGATATGGCATCCTCGTTATTTTTTGGCGAATTTTGCATGAATTCTTCACCATACATTGCTTTTAACATGAGCCATACTGTTCCTATCTGTAATAACAAACGTGAATTTGTTATGCTATTATAATTGTACAGGTTATGAAACGTACATAACTCTTTCCGTGATCTTTGGCTACTTTGGCATTATGATCGCACATTTCCGAAAAACTGTATCCACTTAAAACGTATTTTAGTGCTAACGAATAAAAACATTTTGGTTCTTGCGAAAGCGTGGTTTGAAATTGATGCATTACACTTGATGCTTGATGGAACTGATCACCGTGATTCATGGTGTTTGAACTCTTTCTGAAAATCGTTATTGATGGCTATTAACATTTGAATAGAATCAAAATATTATGAACTAACCTCATTAATCCTGCCATTTTCGTATAAAGATTTGCGTTAACAGTGACTCGACAAGCGTACAAAACTTCGCCAGTATTATTAAGCGACATTCCTTGAGGATTTGCTTTACTGGCAGGTCTATTTGCGTCTTTAAAAGCATGTTGAAATAATGTACAGTCCTTTAAAAATCAAAGCAAATTTTACTATAACATTTGAATATTATTGAATTACTACTTACCCTACTACTACTAAGAAATGTTTGAGGATCTCCTCTCCAAGCTACACCCGTAGCAACATCTTTATGTTCGTTAAAGGCACCGAACGGTATGTACGGTCTTCGAACATCCCAAACATTTATACTACAATCCACTACTAAGGCACAACTTGCAATGTGATATTTACGTTGTGGTCGCCATTTTACATGACCGATTGATGCTATTGTATGTATTGTGTATTCTAAAGTTGGTTTACTCGTTAAATCCCAGACCTAACATTTACAGTTTTAAATTAAATCAACGTAAATATACAAGAAAAACAATTGAATTTACTTTGATAGTTTTGTCTCGACTGGCCGTTGCTAGCCAAGTCATTTCTGGATGCCAATCGCACGCAAATACAGGACCACTGTGCGCGGTAAATTGCTGTTGGCACTTATCTGGTCTACGAATGTCCCACAGTTGCACACTCCCATTTTCAGATACAGCTGCAAATGTATGAGGCATATGTGGACTGAATTGTACATCTCGAACACTTTCGGTGTTGCTGTAATAAAGTAAAATTTGTCGATACAGTCAGCTATGAATAAAGGTAGGTTAATGTTTTCATATACCGACAGACAATGCTACAGTTTTTAGATTATGTAACTTACCTTACAAACGTAGCAACAGATGTTTTAGCACGAATATCAAAGTATTTCATTGTGCCATCCTGAGAACCCGATATTAATCGGTTTGGTTCCGACGAATGAAAGTTAACTTTATTGACTGTTCGTTTGTGCTCTTGATAATCCTGTTCCTGCATGGCTTTTCCCATTTTTGTTAAGTTCCAGACGCACACATGTCCATTTGTAGCTGCAGTAGCCAGATAATTGTCTGAAATAGTAACATACATAGTTTTTTAATTGTAAATTTTTAATGAATTTGAAGACATTCACTGCTGTTAATAATGAAAATAGTTACCATCAGTTAAGCTCCACGAAATATCATTGCAAGAAAAGCTTAGATTTAAGTGTTTTGAAGATCTTAAATTGTATATTTCCTTGAATTTGTCTTCTTCGATTGAGTACACCTTAAAAACTAAAATCGACTTAATAAATGATTTTATGTGGCACGTTAAGGTACAAACCATTTCGGCCTCCGATTGCTACTTGCGTATTGTCTCGATTTAATGCCAATGCATTGACTGGGCCTTCCTGAACTACGCTGAAGGTTGTCATTTTTTACTGTATGTATACAGTAGTGAACGAAGATAACTGCAAATTAAGCCAACATTTATTATTATTTTTAAATTAAATTACTTTTTTACTTACTACTTTAATAAATAAGAAAGTAAAATAAGTGGTCATTGAGTGTTTACATTATAAACGAGTCCTTTAATATTTGATTTTAAATTTTATTAAACGGTCACTGTTATGATTACTCTGCCCTGTTATATATCTATGGCATTTCACTACTTAAATGTGCATTTTATGAATGGAAAACTCATACACATAAGTAAACTAAGCTCCAACTTTTTCATTGATGATTATAGGTTAGTTTTTATGACATTCTTCGCAGTGCTCGATTAGTTCCGTTAAATTCTATAAGATGGCGCTGCACTTTATGGTTCGGAGAAACTGCGGGAAATTTAAATATTTTTCGTTTTTTAACTTTACTCTTTAACTTGATGTTTTAGAGTATAAAGTTTACTTACAATTTCATAGATGTAGTAATCACTTTTATAACATTATTTTTATGATAATTTATGTAATTAGCAATTTAGCATAAATATTAGTCAGTTCTAGTTAAAATTCCATCGAATAAAAAAAATTGTTTAATAATTTTTTTTTAAAATGTTTAAACAATATAAATATTTGATAGCGCCAGCTGGAATGTTTCTGATTTTGAATAATTTAATATAACATGCATTTAAAAAAAAATCATTAAAATCGGTTCTGTTTTTGTGGGTTTAGAAGTAAAAACCTTCATTGACTCGACTATATGTATGAATAGGTGTTTTATTTGCTCAGTGACGTAGCAAGAAACTCCAGGGCCCCCAACCCCCAACAACCCGCAAGAATATACTACGAGCCCTTCAGAAAAGTAAATAAATAAATAGATATAACTAGCCTGATAATATTGTTGCGTTTCGTATATTTGTCGTAGCTCCGTTCCTTACATTTTTTTTTGTCGACTCTTACCTCAGATATTTCATATAACTCTATATTGGTGAAATGTAAATACGGAAAATGTGATATAAAATAAAAGAGGATAATATCTGCAAAGGACGCAGGGAATAAAATAAGGTATAAACAATCACAGGCTAAAGTTAGAAGAATGATCACAAAAGCAAAAAATGAAGCGTGGGAAAATACATGTAATAAAATACGTTAGTACATACAAAGGAAGACGAAAGTGCACAGAAGCATAGAAAATCATAAAAAATATAAAAGGTGATAATAATAAAGTCCAGATAACTAACATAACAATGATGGAATGGGAAAATTATTTTAAAGATTAATTAACGGAAAAGCGACCGATATTCAGAAACACCAACACAAACTCTGAAACAAATCCCATTATCAATAAACAAAGCTCACCAATAAATATATATATAATACGGCGAGGAAAAAGTAACGCAATATTACTATAACTCTTTTATTGTCGACTTTTAGAAAAAATATTTGTAACAAAAGTTGTTAGATGGTAAGTACTCCATATATCTGTGTCTTTGAATTTTTTTACGTCATCATATGTAAGTACAGTGGCATGCAACTTTACCTTTTTAAACGGCAATTTCTGATTTTTTTATATTTCTGGAATCGTCAGATTTTTCTGCTTCTGGTAGCATACAAAGTTAAGAAGAAGAAAGAAAGAAAGAAACCTGTAAGAGGGTGCATAGAATATTAGGGAGAGATGGAGATAGGAGATTTCTAAAGAATTTCTGGTTTAAAGATTGCAACAAAGGTTCTCCTCGAAGATTTATAAAAAAATTCTTCTTTAGAGATTTTTAAATGGTTTCTTTGCTGGGAATTTTTAAATGACTGCTAGTTTAAACATTTATAAAAAATTATCTTTCTAAAACATTTCTAAAAAGTTTCTACCTCAAAATTTATAAAAAGTTTCGTTCCTAAAAATTGCTAAAATGATCTCTTCGTTGAAGGTTTTAAAAGGGCTTCTCGTTTAAAAACTTTGAGCAACTTTTTCCTTCGAAGATTTATAAGCTTCTTCCTTAAAATTTTCCTAACGATATCTTTGCCGAAGATTTCTAAAGAGTGAAAATTGCAACAAAGGTTCTCCTCGAAGATTTATTCAAAAAATTCTTCTTTATAGATTTTGAAATGGTTTCTTTGCTAAGGATTTTTAAAGGGCTTCTGATTTGAAGATTTATAAAAAGTATATTCCCTAAAGATTTCTAAAATGTTTTTATATTAAAATACAGGGTGTCTCTAAACTTACTGCCATAAATTTACCAGCCGATTCCTGACGCAAAAATAAGTCGAAAATGTCTATAAAACTTTTGTCCTAAACCGCTCCATGTGGAAGCTACAAGTCTTTGAAAATGGTATTGAAAAAACGGAAAACAATTGCATTTTAAAAACGGTTTGAGATAAAAAATCGAAATTTTGCAGGCGGTCTAACCTATTGAAGGTATAAACTTCCTACTATATATTTTTTGTAAATTAACCAGGGGCGGTACGAATGGGGGTTATCACTTTCTTCTTGTAACCCGTTTTTCTTAACCTGTTGTTTTTTTCTATTTTAGTTTACAGATTTGTATTCCCTGCTGCCTAATTAACAAAAAAGGTACTCTTGTTTCAACTCGCCTGGACTAACCGTTTCCTATAAAATTCAGGTTTTCTGTTTGTCTGAGTGTAAAATGCGGCGATTGTGATTTCGGGTTACAAGAAAAAGGTGATAACCCCCATTCGTGCCGCCCCTGGTTAATTTACAAAAAAAAATTGTAGGAAGTTTATACCTTCAATAGGTTAGACCATCTGCAAAATTTCGATTTTTTTATCTCAAACCGTTTTTAAAATGCAATTGTTTTCCGTTTTTTCAACACCATTTTCAAAGACTTGTAGTTTCCATATGGAGCGGTTTAGGACAAAAGTTTTATAGACAATTTCTACTTATTTTTGCGTCAGAAATCGGCTGGTAAATTTATGGTAGTAGGTTTAGAGACACCCTGTATATTGTAACGAAATGCGTCAGCACACGTGTGCGATATTATGCGTCATCCACCGAGAAGCTTCCAGAGCGGTCGACGGTTACTCATTCTCGCGCGTCTATGGGAACTTTCTGGAATGGAGTTCTCGAAGGACGAAGCTGGGATATATAAGGCGCAATCCAGGGAACACAGTCAGTCTACAGCGAGTTTTTACCAAGAACCTACAAGTGGTATACGTGACGCGTAGTGTGCCCGGTTAATATAAAAATGTACGTGAATATAAATAAACAAACTATATAAATAAATTAATTAGTGTTACGGGTTAATATTAGTGTTGTGTTTTAGCGTTTAAGTGTTGTTTCGTGTTAACTGTTACATTGTTTAAATTTGTTAATAAATAATTCACACCACAGACCGAAGTTTTAAATAACCGTTTTAAAATCGTTACAGTATAAAAAGTTTCGCCTTTAAATATTCCTATCCACCCGATCACGATCAAATTATCCTACCAACTAAAACTGGGGTGGTTGAAATAAAAAAATAAAATTCCTGTTATTCTGGAAGTTGCCCTATATATACCTATATAAATATTGCAGACGCAACGTAGGTTTGACCGTGTTTCAACGGTAAATATTTCGAATCCCATCAATTAGCTATAATGGCAACATAAACTCAAGTTGAATAATTATAATACCCTAAAATCATAATTTTTCTATTAAAGATTTGTAGATTTATATTAATTTCTTCTTCTCTCTCCTTTCTCTTTTACCCCCTTATGCTCTTATACCTTTACAGTGTCGAGGGGACCGGGCACACGGAGCCGCAGAGTGGTCCACCCATTCTCGTTCAGGCCAAGCAGGCCGCTGCTTAACTTTCTAAATGTCAGTATTACGTGCACTCCCACTTTGTCGTACTGCCGGTTAGACTTATATTTCAATAAAAGAATACTTTCAACATTTCCCTTTTTATGTTTTTTTTTTAATTACGAAAAAGGGCCCCCAATATGCCTAGGCCACCCGCTGTACAGGGTTTACGGACTGTGATTTACGCCACTATATTTGCTGCATAAGGGTATTTACAGGTTTTACCGTTTAATTTAAAAAACTGATTTTTTGGTTAGATCTTCTGTAATTCACTAAGAATATAATTTATTATTTTTTAATATCTATTAGGTGGCTTTTATACTGATGCAAAAACGCAAGTCAATATAAAAAAAAGTATATTTACTTTTGTATCCGTTTGAAGGAACAAAATACTGAAACAGACCCATCGTGTTATTTTAGCTAGATTTTCAGGTTTGTTTTTTTAACAGCTCTGCATAATTTTAGCATTAAGGATGTTGTTTTCCTTACATTAATTTGGTTTTTGTAACTTGTGTTTATTCAACAATATAAAAGCTTCTAAAAACAGTTAATATTTTGAAGTAGCATTAAAGTATCAGTGGTGAAATTCAAACCACCGCTTTTGAAAGCGTTAGATTTTAAACATAAATGTTAAAAAAACTACACATTTCCTCAAAGGTCAAACTTCATCCATCACGAAACATCAGTCACGTATACTTTAAATTCATGAACTACGAAACTGTAATTAACACTAACTACAAATAATCCTTAATTGCAGCGTATTTCGCCGCTTAAAGATGTACAGTAATTTATATAAAAAGTAGCACAGAAACACCGAAATATCTAATAAGCTGAAAATGGTTAGTCATATTCAGGCGAAATTAAAAGTGAACAACTCGAACTTGTTAACTATCTGATATGATAAAGAGAGAGTTCAAGTTCTTTTTTTGATTTTTTAGAGCATGTTTTTGAAGAAATTATTTGCATAAAATAGACGTGAAAGTAGTTCTGAAAGTTTCATTTTCCAACATGTATGAAAAAATTTGTAAAATTAAAAATTGTATTTGTTTATACTTGGAATACGATAATAAACAACAATCTTCAGACTAAAAGAAAATGTAATTAAATTGAATTTACTTGTAAGAAGTTTTGTTCTGATAAAGTGATAAAGAATTACTAATGCAAGACGAGCAGATTATTGTTCTACTTTTTTCAATCAGGCTCTTAGCTATTAAAATAAAATATGATAAACATTAAAGTTCTACTTAATTAGGGAACTGGGGCAGACGTTTGTGATTATTTTTTTTTAATATGAAAAGGAGAGTAAAAGTTTGTTTTTTATAGCGTAAGTGAAATTGATTGATTTCGTAAAGGACGGACTATACTTATGACTTTTAAAAATGTAAACAAATTTAGCGTCCGAACAAAAATTGTGAAGGCATTTTGCGTAGACTGTACTTACAAAAACATTGAAACAATTAGAAAAGAATATCAGCGTACTTTGGACGTAGATTAATTCCTTTAAAATAAATTGTTATTCTTTGCTCTACTTTCCTTAGAAATTTATTAAACATTACACCAAAAAGTTCGTTGTTAACCATCAAACCTGAGGCGGTGAGAATTCTAAGCCTTTACTTCACGCTTGAAGAGGTTACATGAAATTATTGCGTATTTGAATGATTTGCTGTGATAACTAAAGTTTATTGATTGATTTTCTGCAACCGTTTTGTTAATCATTACGATTATAGATTCGAAGTTAATTAAGTCATTCGAAACCATGCGAAATGAATTTTTAGGGTTGCTATTTATTAAAAAAGTTTTCAAAAGTTATATTTCTGAGGATTTAATATCGCCTGAATAAACGCTTTCAGGAAAATTTAAGAAGTTTAATCTATTTTAAAAACGGTTCCATAATTAGGTTTATTATTAAAAATGGTCCAAGTCCTAATCTTTATAGATTAATTTTTTCGCATTCTTGTGAAAAATATAAGTAAATAAAAATATCTTATTTGGGTGTGAAATAAATTTAAAGCAAAAAAGTATTACTGAAGTCGTATGGGAGTAACAAAAGTATTAGTTAGTCAAAGCTTTCAACGATTTTCTTTCAGATTTTCCAAAAATTAATTAAAGCATTTACTTCCTCCGCCTTTATTTTCAGTAATTTACATAATTATAGTGTGCTCTGTTGTTATGAGTGTTGTAAAGTAAGTAGTTACTGAAAAACAATAAGGTAGGTAGGTACCCATAGTAATAGTACATAACTACTGTATTATGTTTTTAATAAATAAATGGAAGTTCCATAAAGCACAAAAATTAATTGTTGATGGTTGCTTGAAAAGAACATTTTATTTTGCAACCAATAAAAAGGAACACAAATAACGAATTTATTTATAAACCTCTCACAATCAGGTAATATCGCTTATAGCTGCACAAGAAAACCCTGATTTTCAAGCAGAAGACGAGGTAAGGAAGGAATTCGATGCTATGTATTTTGAAATAGGAGTTCTTTATGACCAAACATTACCTGTTGATATACCGTCTTCAAACAATTCATCCCATGTTATAAAGGAATTTTCAAATGTTCGATTACCTAAAATTAATTTAAGAAATTTCGATGGTAAATTAGAATTATGGTCGCCATTTATTCAATTATTTAATACCACAATTCACAACGCTTCACATTTATCGAATACAGAAAAATTTCAATATTTAATTAGCTGCCTTTCTGGTGAACCCTTAAATTTAGTAAAGACCTTAGATTTATCAGATGATAACTATATAATCGCTTATCAAAATCTAGTCAATAGATATGACAATAAAAGGAAGTTAGCTACACGTTATTGGGAAGGAATGATTTCGTTGCCTCAACTAAAAGAAGAATCGTCTAAAGGGTTACGCGATTTGTGTGATAAATTCCGGGAAAATGTAGCAGCATTACGTGCTTTAAAATTCGCTGATTCTCTGGAAGATTTCATGCTGCTAAATCTCCTTTTGGAAAAATTAGACCCAAACACACGAAGATTGTTCGAATCGGAAATCCGTGATTTAAGGCAGGAAATCCCAACGTTTGGGATGTTAGAAGATTTCATCGAAGGTCAAAGTTTGGTATTAGATCAGTGTAAACCGAAATGCTCTAATTTTAAGCAAAATAATTATTCTAAACGCACGTTCCATGTTACAACGGAACATACATCACCAGATAAATGTTTTATCTGTAGTAAAACACATTTAACTTACTCGTGCCCACAATTAGTAGAGAAACTACCTACGCAACGCTACGAATTGGTAAAATCCAAAAAATTATGCATTAATTGCCTTAGTGGTTTTCACACCACCAAAACCTGTAAGTCAAAATCACGTTGTCGAAAATGCAATAAAAACCATCACAGTTTGTTACATTTTGAATCTTCCGCTACGCAATCTAATCGTAATGATGAACCTTTTAACGCTGTACGATTAGAACCTACAAATACTGTAAGTAACACACTCGAAAATTCAAACGCTACGATTTCTTCAGTAACGGCTCTAGTTAGTGCCACATCAAATAAACTAGTGTTGTTGTCAACAGCACTGATAGATATTCGTGACGAATCCGGATATCCACACGCAATAAGAGCAATCCTCGATGGAGGTAGTGAGGGCAGTTTTATAACTGCTGCTTGTGCTCAACGCTTAGGATTACGTGTTAAATCCAACCGCATTCAAATTCAAGGAATAGGTTCATCATCCGCTCTTCTATCTTCTGGAACGGTTAGTTGCTGCCTATACCCGCATGATGAGTTACAACCATCATATTTGATTGATGCTCACGTCATTGCATCTATTTCGCATAATATTCCAGCCTTTCCAATAGATTCTTCTACGTGGACACATATTAAAGGCTTACGCTTAGCAGATCCACAATTTTGTATCCCAGCAAAAGTAGATCTTTTACTAGGTGCTGATATTTATACGCAATTATTACGTCCAGGCTTAATACTGGGATCAAATAATACGCCCTCAGCTATAAATACTATTTTCGGATGGGTTTTGTCTGGTCAGGCATGTGCTAACCAACCAACTCATTTGAACTCTTTTTTTACTGCGCTTTCTAATGAACCTTTAGAATCAACGCTAAAGAAATTTTGGGAAATTGAAGAAGTTAGCGTTGAAATTCCTCCTTCTCCAGATGACGTTATGGGCGAAAAATTGTACAAACAATCAGTATCTCGCGAACTTAATGGTAGATATAGTGTTGCGTTGCCTTTTAAATCAATTCACAGACCCGAGTTTCCCAATTCTCGCTCTGTCGCTTTACGTCGCTTTTATTGTTTAGAAAATAGATTTTCACGCGATGAATCTCTTCGAATTCATTATTCAGAGTTCATGAAAGATTACCTTGATAGTGGACATATGTCCATTGCAAAGGAACCCATTACATCATCTGAATGTTATTATATACCGCATCATTGTGTTTTTAAACCAGATAGTACTACAACGAAATTGCGTGTAGTCTTCGACGCCTCAGCTAAATCAGCAAACGATAAATCACTTAATGATTGTTTGTATTCTGGTCCAAAATTACTACCACACATTGCAAATATATTACTAAAGTTTAGATCGCATAGAATTGTCTTTATCGCTGACATAAAACAAATGTATCGGCAAATATTAATCGCACCCGCTTTCAGAAATTATCAACGAATTTTATGGAGGTTTTCGCCACATGAGCCGATCGAAGAATATGTCTTAAATACTGTTACCTACGGGGTTTCTTCTGCCCCATTTTTAGCAATAAGAACGCTTCATCAATTAGCTGAAGACGAACAGCTAAATTTTCCCCAAGCCGCTGCACTTTTAAAACAAGATGTTTACGTTGATGACGTTGTTTCTGGTTGTAATACGCTGTTACAAGCACAAATTCTCCAAAGGGAATTAATCGAACTTCTAAGAAGAGGTGGTTTTTTACTACGCAAATGGGCAAGTAATGTACCCGAATTGCTGTCCGGGTTGGATTCCAGTTTGTGCCAAGAAGGTCTTTCGTTTGATAGTGAATCCGAATCCACCATCAAAATTCTAGGCTTACAGTGGCTTCCATCGCTTGATGTATTTTCTTTTAAAGTTGATACTATCAATCACACTTGTACTAAACGACAGATATTGTCCGAAATCGCAAGAATATTTGACCCACTTGGTTTTCTTGCCCCATTAATCTTTTTTTGCAAGCGATTAATTCAACATCTTTGGTGTTTAGGTTTAGATTGGGATGCTATCCCGCCAGATGAAGTAGTTGATCGCTGGAATTGTTACCGCCAGCAGCTTTTTTTAATTAGTAACATTCGTTTAAATCGCTACGTTTTTTCGCCAGATTACTCAAGCATTGAGTTACACGGATTCTGCGATTCATCGGAAGCAGGATATGCAGCCGTTGTTTATTTTCGTATCATTGATAATTCTAATACCGTTTCTGTTAAATTTGTAACAGCCAAAACTAAGGTTGCGCCATTAAAAAAACGGTCTTTGCCACAATTGGAATTGTGCGGAGCCTATCTCCTCTCCAATCTTATAGAAACCATTGTTCAAATATACTCTGAAAAAATTAATAAAATTTTCGCTTGGACTGATTCCACAGTTGTTTTGGCTTGGTTACGTTCATCTCCACATCGTTGGAAAACGTTTGTTTCAAATAGGGTTAGCCATATTCAAGAACGCGTGCCACCTTCCTCGTGGCGTCATGTACGATCAGTGCATAATCCCGCTGATTGCGCATCTCGTGGTTTATTACCCCAGGAACTAATTTACCATCCTTTATGGTGGGCGGGGCCTCCTTGGCTTAAGGCTTCACCCAATTCATGGCCCACGCAACAAGTCAATCTGTTAGATATTGAAGACGTAGTTACTGAGGAAGAAAGAAAGGTTAAGGCTTTTATTGCCCAAGTTGACAATCTGAAGCCTTGGAATGAGTTATTAACTAAATATTCTTCGCTGAATAAAATTTTGCGCATAGTCACTTACATTTGTCGTTTTACTAAAAAACTTAGGAATATGCATCAACCCATGTCGGATACAATCACATCTTCTGAATTACACAATTCCTTACTTATATTAGTTAAATTAGTTCAGCAACAGATATTTCACGCTGACATAAATAGTTTAAGACAACACAAATTATTGTCACACCCATTACGCAAACTAAATCCCTTCTTGGATCAACAAGATATCCTCAGGGTGGGCGGTCGATTATGTCATTCTGCATTAACATTTGAAGAATTTTCTACAATATTAGCACAAATAGAAGCTTTACTCAATTCGCGACCACTGTGCCCCCTTAGTAGTGACCCAAATGATTTAGAAGTTTTGACGCCTGGTCATTATTTAACTTTAGCTCTTTTAACATGCATACCTGAACCCGACCTGTTAACTATCAAAATGAATAGATTAACTCGCTGGGAGCTGCTTCAACGTATGCACCAACATTTTTGGAAAAGATGGCAGCATGAATATTTGCATACTTTACAACAGCGCTGTAAATGGGTTGCCAATTGTCCACCTCTTGATCAAGGAACCATGGTCTTAATAAAAGACGATCTTTCCCCTCCTATGCGTTGGCGTCTGGGTCGTGTGATTCAACTCCACCCAGATCCAAAAGGCATATCTCGCGTCGCGACAATTAAAACCGTTCAGGGTACCCTCAAACGTCCTTTAGTAAAGTTATGTCCATTGCCAAATCAATAATGCATTGTAAAATACTTGTATTTTGGTGGGCGGTATGTTGGATTATTAATAGTTAGTTTTTTTGTGTTTGTTGTTATCTTTTACTTTTATTATGATATTAATAATTAATTCGCTCGTTGGACCAACAACGTTTGCTTTTTATAATTTTTCTTCCAAGGGTTGCCTTGAACCGCCAATTTTTTATTTTGGAGTTTGTTTGGGTTTCCGGGGTAAAATTTATTAATTAATTGAAAAAAACTCACATTACGTGTCAATTTAAAAAACGCATAACAAAATCGTTGAATTTCGCATTGGAACCGCCAATTTAATCAGTTAATAAACGCTTCAAAATAAAACGCTAGCTCGGGTGTGTGAAAAAATATAAAATTAAACGCAAGATAGAACATTAACCTATGGCCATTGGAATTGGCGCAAAACCATCCCCTGCAGGAGCTGAGTGACGCTGTTTTCAATTTCAATCAAGGTGAGTCGAGGCAAATCCTATTTATCAAACATTCATATTGAGAAAAAATTATTATTTGTCACGCGTACAGAATTAATGATTGACAGTTACAAGAAAATTTAATAAAGGTGGAAAATTTAGATATAGTATCGCACAGCAGAGATTACAAGAGCACAGCTGAAAACGATTCAAGAGAGACCAGTTGACACTGTAATAAAAAAGAAAAAGGCGATTTTAAGAAAAGTCTCCAGTTTGGAAAGAATGTTCGAAATACCTGAAGCAGCATAAAGCCAGAGAATGCACAGTATATGGTAAGAAGTGCTTTTGCATGTGATGGTATAAATCACTTTGCATAATGCATGTAGTTAGATGAAAACGTAGTGTGAAAGAGATTAATCAGAAGGAAGGTGAACAAGAAGAAGAAGAAGAATTTCAAACAAATAGCGTAATAGTAAAGCAACTACCGAACGTCCAAAATATTAATTTTGTAGATTCCATAGATATTTGGAAAGAAAATCTATTGGCCAATAATAATAAAATGGTAGAATTTAAATTAGATGCAGGGCCGGAAGTAAATATAATTCCGAACCATGTATTTATAGGTTTATAGGTAACTAATGGACTTCAAGAAACAGCAATTGTTCTTGAAGAATATGGCGGTTTTAAAATTAAACCAATAAACCAGGTAGGTACTATCGAAAAAAATTGTAAACATCATAATATAGAAAAAACATGCAAGTTTATTATTGTAAAGCAGAAAGTAACACCATTAATAGGTTTAAAAGCACGTAAAGACATAGGTTTAATTAAGAGGCTAAGAGGGTAATACAAGTAGGTAATAATGTAGATGATAAAAAGGAATTTATTGAGAAAAATGTTGATGTTTTTAGTGGTTTAGATGAGTTTCCAAATGAATGTCACATTTCACCAAACAAAGGCGCTGAACCAGTCACAAGTCCTCCAACAAGGATTCCAGGTGCCTTGAAAGGTTAGAGCAGAAGGGAGTGATTGCCAAAATTAGTAATGCTTCAGATTGGGTAAGAAATTTAGTCATAGTAGAAAAACCTAATGAATCACTTCGTATGTGTCTTGATCAACAGAATTTAAATAAAGCAATAAAAAGAGAATTTTTCCTGATTCCAATATTAGAAGAAATTTTTGCAAATTTGATAAATAAAAGATTTTTTGTGTTAGAATTAAAGGATGGGCACTATCAAGTAAAACTTGATAATGAATCAAGTGAACTATGTGCAATAAGTACAACTTTTGGTTGTTATAAGTTTTGTCGTTTACCATTTGGAGTTGCAAATGCTCCAGAATGTTTTCAAAAAGAAAATGAAAAACATTTTGGTGGCAGAAATGGTGTCGTAGTTTATTTTGATGATTTACTAATTGCAGGACAGGATGAAATAAAGCATAATGAAAATCTTTAAAAAGTTATTGAAAGGGTAAGACAGTTAAATATAAAATTTAATAAAGAATTAAAATATCTAGGTCATGTGTTTACGGAACAAGGAATGAGGATAAAGTTAAATCTATAAAGAATCTGACAGAACCAGTTAACAGAAAGCAATAATTACAATCTGTACCTACTTGGTATGATTAACTATTTAAGAAAATTTATCCCAAAATTAGTGGATTTAACTTCTCCTTTAACGGCCCGACAGTAAACCTGTGTCTTATGCATCCAGAACAATGGCAGATGCAGAAAAGAATTATGCTCAAATAGGAAATAGGAGAAAGAAAGAATTGCTCGCGATAGTCTTTGCAACAAAAAAGTATCATCACTTTATTTATGGCAGGCAAACAACTGTAATTACAGACTATAAACCATTGGTAAATATTATTAACAAAAGGCTTTTACAAGTATATTCTAGTAGGTTACAAAGAATGCAGATTAAGCTGTTAATTTACAATCTTAAAGTTAGTTTGCCAGGAAAGTACATGTTTATTTTAGACATGTTGTCAAGATTTTACATTAAAGATGAAGTACAAGATGATCCCACTATGCTTGAAGTAGTTCACACAGTTGAAAAATACATAAGTATAACTAAAGAAAAGAATTAGTTTAGAAAACGATTTATGTCAGTTACGAGTACTTACGCTTAATGGATGGCCTAACCTAAATTATGTTCAAAAGTACCATTTGAATTGAAAAGCACACTGGAATCATAAAACAGATATTTTGTGGTGATCTGTTATAAGTACTTGAAAGATAAGGTAATTATACCCAAAGATCAAAGACAAAGAATATTAAAATTATTACATGAAGGGCATTTTGGCATAATTAACATTAAAAGTAGGGCAAAAAAAAAGTTATGCATTGGTCAGCTATGCTTAAAGATTTTGAAAACTTCATTAAACAGTGTAGAATTTGCGAAACTTGCAAACCTAGCAATATAAAAAAACCTCGCTCTTATTTAGTTCCTACGAGATGAAACTCACAGTGTTTTAAGAAGAAATTTTATTCACTTGAGGAAGTTACTTAATGCCCCTAACCATAGAAATACAAATGAGTTTGATGCATTAGATCAGAATTTTTAAAATGAAGCATCTAGTATTACTGAATTTAATGCATCAAAGAAAAGTTTAGATAATGATAAAACATTCAATAACGTAAATAGCAACTACTGGGCAGCCTGTTGAATTTATTCCAAAAAGGAAAATCAGGCTACCCAGTAAATTTAGAGATTATGTCATGTAACTTTTAGAAGGGGAGACGTTGTAAAGTAATTAGGTACTGAAAAATAATAAGGTTGTCATAGTAATAATAAATGGATGTTGATCTTGATAAATATGTTTTAAAATTAGTGCAAAACTTACAACAATGAGTGTTAGTAATGGTTTTACAATTACGTTTTCCATTATTTTCAATTTTATAAAAATTCATTTAGTTGGCGATTAAAAGGTACTTCATGCTACTTTCATATAATTACAAAGAACTTAATTACTGCCCAATAAAGTAATTACAATATTTAACTTACTTCCAAACAACCTGTATAATTAAATTTACAAAAAATAACGGATGATTAATGATGCCGATCTATCATTTAATTTCGTTTCAATTTTTTTTTTTTAGTTTAAGATAAATCTTATCGTTTGGCCTTTAGACATAAAGATACACGATTGTGTTATTAATGCATGTAGGTTAACGTCGATACCTTTAGCTCCAATTAAACTAAAAATAATCGCCCCTATAAAAAACGCAAAGTAATTTTCGAATTCATAAAACGATTTTAATATTATTTTCATGTATTGAATTTTAATTCCGGGGCATTAAAATTCGTGCCAAGATTACATGAATATTTAAGATGTTCCACCCTCGTTTTTTAGCGAGAAGTATTTATTAACTGAAATTTGAAAATTTTTATTTAAGTGCCCTTACGGAATAATAAAATTCTAAAACTGAACCGAAGTTGCTGAAATGGTACGAGTAGTTTTGTAAAACTTTTTACAAGAAGGTACGTGGGATCATCACTTTCTCAAGCGTGTAAAAATTCACATTTACTACTTTTACTTGAACAAAAAAACCTTAGATGGCGTATCTAAAAGTGAAGGTTTTAAAATTAATTATTAAATATTAATACAAATTAACCTCAAAAGATTTAGAGTAAAAAAACATGTTTGTACCACATTTGTGATTATAATAATTTCATGTAATTGTAACAAAAACGACAGACTGGCGAAGTTTGGTGTTTATTAATGCGTGGTCTACATAGAAAATTTGCCTAAAATATTAAATAAAATAAAGATTTATATCGCTGCAACTGCTTTCTAGGTTTAATTGGCGAAATTCTTTTGACGTAAGTTTTAAGATGAGTTTTTAAGCGACTTGGAAAATTATACGTAACTGGCAACAAATATTAAAAGCTGTGCCAAATTCTTTAGTCATTCTTTGCATAATTATTTAAATGATGCTAAAATATGCAATAACTTATAAGAAACTTGGGTCGATGATATAAATAAATAGTTTCTGAATATTGTTTGTGATCATGGACTAAAGCTACTCTAAACTTTTGAAAAAACAAAACCCAATCTTAAGCATGCTGCCATTTTTTAGTACAGTAATTAACCTTTTAATTACGGCAATTAACGTAAACGAAAGGTTTTGTAGACAAATGAAATAATTAATTAACCCATATTCAATTTACCATAATTAAATTGCCTGTTTTTTACCGTCTTTTGATAAACATGGGCGAGGATGCTCGTAAAAAAGTTAATGTTACTGTATAGCGTGGTTGGTAGAAAACATGTTTTTGGGTCAGCGTCTTTTTGGTTTCCGGACCTCCAGTAACATCAGAAAGGTCGCTTAGGTGTAAAAAAACTGAAAAAACTGAAAGTATTAGAAGATGAACAATATAATTGGGGAAGCGAAGAAGCAGTAAAAATAATTTTTTCTTAACGATATTTAGGTGAAACTAGGTTTATTTTTGAGTTAATCAACCGCAAAAAGGAAGCTTGGGGCTACAACTTGTTAAGTTGATAAACAACAAAAGTGCAGCCTGAACACATAAAAAGCTGATCCAAAAAACTGATTAGTTAATAATCCAAATGTATTGCTTGTCAAGAGAACGAAGACACTGAAATATTCGAACAAATTCAATATTTATTTAGTCTGAAGGCGATTTATAATTGAAAATATATCGTTTGAATATTCTTAACACTCAAAAGTGAAACAATTAGTGTCATTTAATATTTCCTGATTGTTTGATAATAAGATATAAAAGTTAAAAGCCTATCTGCTCCAATAAACATATTTATTTAGGCCATTAAGATCTGTATCAGAATCATTTTAGTAATTTAAAACCAATAATATGAAACTTCGAAAGTGATTAATGGACAGAATTCGGACTTATATGCATGAAATTGAATTGTAACGTGGGCATTAATTAACAAAATGTTTGTACATATGGCGATACAAATAAGTATATTTTTGAATTCTTGTCTGAAATGTGAAAGCACATTTTTGGGGTATTTAGCAGAAAAATGTTTCAGTTGACTTTCTGAATCTACTTGGAGTCTTTAAATTTATTAAAATAAAAAATGTAAATTGAAAATTAGCCAGTAAATGTAATTATTATAAATCAATTTAATGAAAAACCCAATATTTTACCTTACCTAATTTACAACTTAAAAAAATTCTGTACTTCTGTAACACCGAATGAACATCATAAGTGTGCATTTAAACTATTTTACGAAGTTTCAGGAAAAAAACTAAACTTGCCTGACAATTCAGTTGCTTTTACCGATCGAAATATTTTATTGTTTCTTTGTGTGTGTTTGTTGAATGGATCTTGATGTTTTAAGAATTTTTCGTTCTTGCTTTATTTCTGTAGGTGTTCAGTAAACTATAAATAAATTAGAAACCAGGTTGATATTTGCAATTTGCTTCAGCAAAACCAGGGTGCGAATGATACAACTTTTACACGGGGGGATACTATTCCAGAATTTTTTTTATATATATTTTAATGTTATACATTTACACAGACGGAGAAATATTCGTCCCTGGCAGGGGTACAATTTTTATTTTACAGGGGGGGGGGATATAAGCACAGCCAGGGAAATCCCTGGCATCCCCGGCGGTGATTCGCACCCTGAGCAAAACTAATATTTGATGAAACAAATGCATGGTTATTTACAGCTTGTGTAATGTCCCTGCAATGTTTTTTGTTAAATGTTTGTTTCAGGGTTTTAAAACCCTGTGAAATCGGGATTGCAGGTTGGTTTGATGATCGACCTATTTAGCCTTACAGAAAAATAAACTTAGAAGAACCGAATTAAACGATTCCGATTTGATAATTGCCTGTTGTAGAAAAGTGCTTTTGTAAACGTTATAATTATTTATATATTTTGCAAATACTAGAAAAAATTTCAAGTAAGCCTTTTATTTTTACAACTGCTTCAGTTTAAGTAATATCTGAGAAAGAATGATAATAATAAAAAAACGTCTTCATTGAAATAGTTTTCAAAATATTTATATTTTTAGGAACCGTAATTTTCTGTAAACTTCCGTTGCAAATTTGTTAAGAAATGTTAGTGCACAACGCCTTTAGTTTAAGTAAAATCAGAGTAAGAATAACAATAATAAAAGACATTCTAGTGAATTAATTTCCAAGTAGCAGAGAAGCAGCGATTGTTAGTAGTTAAGTTTAAAGTATGTACATGCTGTTATATTATACAAAAGGAAACAGAGCTATACCAAAGAATATAAATAGCAATCTTTGGTTGTACAAGTCCGACGTGATAATTAATTAATCCTAATTAACAAATAATGAAGCCGTGTAGTATAGGAGTAAACATTTTAATATTTTATTTGGCACATAAACTTTGCACACAATCGATTTCTGATATTTTTAAATTTCCTTCAAAAAAGTAAAAACATTGTAATTTTAGACCTTTTTCAAGATCAAAGCTTTTACTCGAAATTCAAACTATTTAATATTGATTTGTTTAAATAATTAGAATAAGTTGTACGATATTATTTGAACTATAATATACTAGCTATACGACACAGAATTTTGTAATCTTTGAAATGTTTGTGTCACTTCAGTCTACAACTGAGGTTTTCAGTGGTTGATTAATTAGTTAAAATATTAATGACGAAAACTTAAACTAAATAAGCTCGGTTTTTGGGGATAACTTGGGAGTAAATAAATACATACACAAATAAATAAGTAAATAAATAAACACATAAATAAATAAATAAATAAATAAATAAATAAATAAATAAATAAATAAATAAATAAATAAATAAATAAATAAATAAATAAATAAATAAATAACAAATACATAAAAATAAATAAATAATTCTCAGTAAACAGGCTTCAGCTGCTGAGTTTGTATACATATAAGAGATGCTTTTCTCCTCTTTCACGGCACAAAAAAATAAAGTGTAAACGTATCGATTTAAACCTAAACTTGACTGAAGATTACTCCTCACACTTCATTACTTTCAGTTGCACATTGCACACGAAGCGGATATCTTTATTAGTTGAGAAATAAACACCTCAAGTGTTGGCTCAGTCAGGTATTAAAGAGAATCGCATTTCACTTAGGCTACTGACTATAAAAATATGCATTTATGTCTGGAAGTAGTCTCTTTCAATTGATGATTATTTGCAGTGTATTCAGATTTTATTTATTTTATGTCATACTAGTTCATTATTGTGTTTTTATTGCTTAGTTACCAACTACATAATAGTGTACTTTATGCCCGCGCGCCCATAAAGTGCACTTTATGGCCCGCGCGGGCATAAAGACACAAAAAATAACCTTTATTAATAAACTTACAAAATATGGCATAATAGTACATTATGAAATTAGTTTATAGTGTACAGCATTATGGCATGAATGAAATTAGCTAATTTCATGAATGCCATAATGCTGCATTATAAACGAATTTCATATACTATTTTATCGTCGACTTACAATTATTTATAAGAAATTTAATTTAGTTTTTTTTGCTAAAATAATAATTATTCAGGTTATATAAAATTATGACGTATTTGTCACAAAATAGTATTTGTTACTATAACGACTGATGTGGTTGTTAAGTAACGTTTGTCTATTCCGTTGTTCTAACGACTTTATGGCACTGTGCCATAATAGTATTTTATGTCATACTCATTTCTAAAGCAACGTTTTTCGAACGATTTATAGGACGAAAAGTGACACTTTAAAGTGCTAGGACTTTAAAGTGTCATTTTAAAGTCCTAGTTCTTTAAAGTGTCACTTTTTGTTCTATAAATGCTCGTTGCTAGGAGATACGAATTGTTGCGCCTTAGACTACTTACTTAAAACTAATACTGTTACAAATTGCTGGAGATTTCTTTTAATAATTTAACAACTTTAGAAACCAGTATGACATAGAATTATGTATGTACTCAGACGAAAAGTGTCTTTAAGGTACTCGCAAGTAATTACGGCCTCGGCTACCCGCCTCGGCCGTAAACAACTTGCTCATACCTTAAAGACTTACTTTTCGTCCTAGATACATAAAATACTATTTTGTGCAGCCGGACGCGAAGTGATCATTTCGCGTACGCAATACAGGACGCGAGATCCGATTTCGCGGCCTGTATTGCGTTACCCTTAGTTACTAAGGGTAACGGCCGCGAAACGCGTTTTATTTATGTTGTTTCCATAGAAACATTGTGACGTGAAAACCGACTCTATTTACATTCATTTATGATAAAAATTTGTAATTACATATGTATTTGTTACAGCTGCACATAAAATGTTGTGTATACTTCGTCCGCGAAATTCTTTAGCGCCCTCGAGATTGTCCTGCCTCGACCGCAAGCGGCCTCGGCGACAATTTTTCTCTCGGTACGCTAAAATGGAATTTCGCGGCCTTAGTATACAAATAACTATTAACGGTTTATTATCGATTTATGCAGCATTTCATTAATCAATAAATCAATTTATTTCACATATAGAATTAGTAAACGTATGGATTTATTCGATATATCGATTAATTTGATGCATTGATATATCGAATATCGATACGGAATTCCTAATATACTCGTATTAATATATCTGGCCAATATTTTAAGATTTTTCATTTACGAAATAATTTTAGAAAATCCAATTTTCGTAAGGAACTGTCAGACTAAAGTATCTACAACAGATTATTATCGATTTGTGGAGGGTTTAATGAATCAATAATCAATTTATTTATTTATTTAGCAAGCGCATGGATTTATTCAATATATCGAATATCGATATGGAATTCTTAAAATATCGATATATCGATGTAACTTAATTTATCGATTTAACTAATATTTTAAAATCATACATTTACGAAATAATTTCGTAAAATACATATTTCGTAAAGAAACTATCAGATTAAAGTATCTACAACAGATTATTATCGATTTGTGGAGGTATTGATGAATCAATAAATTAATTTATTTCACGTATCGAATTAAGCAAACGTATGAATTTATTCTACATGTCAATTAACTCGATACTTCAATTTATTCGGCAAGGCGATTAATCGATATATACCTAGATAGAATCCATTCTTTTTCGATATTAAAGGTCGATTCTCACTTGCGCTGCACTCAGCTCGGCGACGCGCCGCGACGCCGCGCTGGAAATTGTCGCTAGATAAATATCTCATGGTTTTAAATGAATACGTTCTCACTTGCGCGGCACGACAGGTTACGACGCGTCGCTTCGTCGTGCGGTAACGTTGGTATTGTTCCGTGAGCTTTAAATTATGTTATGTCGCGCTGCGTCGCCCAGTATCAATCCTGATTTTATATAGTGTACATGCTGTTTTGTTGTTCAAAATGTGTTCTATGGACGACGAAACGGCAGAGCAATAATTGATGATCCTTGTGGCTTAACATGTAGAACTTTACGATCTATGTCTGAATTTTTGCCAAAGGATACAAAAGGCATTTTCACTTACTCTGCGAGCACTTGCAAGCCTATAATTAAAAATCCGTTTATCCTCTATTCCTCTGGCAAGATTCGCTCCGAATAGGGACGCAGCAGATACGTCTTTAAGGGAAATGCTTCGTCTCCAACTATGACGTGGGGTATAGTTTCTGTCAACGAAAATGCAAGAAACCACTTGAGATTTACATCTACAACCCCTTGTAAAACCTAATGTAGGTGCCGATTGCAGGTAAAAATAGCAGAACCGTATTTAAAAATTCTATTTAAAAGCAGGAAATAAATACCTAAAAGCGAAAAGATGTTTCGGTATAACTGTAAACGAGTTATTCCTAGAAAATTTAATAGTACGGCCCATGCCGACAAGGTGCTTGCAATCTGCTTATTACTAGGTTTTACAAGGGATTATTATAGATGTAAAATCTCAAGTGGTTTTAACCATTTTCCGTGACAGAAACTTTAAAGCTCCTGAATTTTCACATGTAGTGTCGCGTCGCTGTCGCTCGTTGTCGCTTATATGAGAATACTTACCAGCGTTACGGCACTTTGCATCACTGCGTCGCGTCGCGTCGCCGAGCTGACTGCCGCGCAAGTGAGAATTGACCTTAATTCTGCATTTTTGCTGTCTTTTTGAAACAAAAGTGAAGCTTAAGTAAATTAATTCGATCAAATTTAAATCAAGCACTGACAATTTTAGGGATTCAAGGTTAAATTTCTGCTATCTAGGAAGATTTTTAAAAAGTTCGCCGTTGGCGATATTTAGGTTCCTCTCGTAACTATGAAAACCTATTTTATTCAGAAATTTAAATTAAAAACTACTGAATCTACAGAAAGTAAAAAATCCCATAACCTGTTTGTTAATGTAGGTATTCTTTGCCTAAAGGAGTGAATATTTTGTGTAAACATTTTAGTTATTTTAAAATCGTGGAAATTAAAAATAGTGTTTTTATTGACTTGGTTTTTTATGTTTTTGTTTGTAAATTTTTAGCGCTTGTACTATTAGTATGATTGGTTTTAATTATTCAAACTGCGTATTTTGTGTATGTTTCTGTTATTTCTAGATCAAGGTCAGAATCTGTTATTCCGGAAGCTATTACACGCACGTATTTAAAGGTTCGTGAGAGCTTAATTTTTTTTTCTGTCGCCGTTGATATTTATGAATTCTAATCATATAACTTTCATCCCAGGTTGTTATTGTTAATAATTTTTAATTGCTGACAGCAGCTTGAATATTTAAATCATTAGAAGAATTTTAACAGATAACTCATTCGTGAATCTGACATAAATTTGTTTGTTGATTTACTTTTTTACTCTTTTATGTCGTAAACTTTTTAAAATACTATGAAGAAAATGTAACATTTACGGAAAGTATCACTTGAACTATTTTTAAAAATGTACTACTTATAATCTATGATTTTAGTTTGGAATCTTACCCATTGCTCCCAGTTAAGTTTTTTTTAATATGTATGGTATTTTACTTGATAGGTTAAAACGTAAAGTTAATATTGTTTTATCTTTAGTATAAATGAATTTTAAAATTTTCTCTGAAAAATATGTACATTAAAAAAGTATCATCTCCATACAGATTGGCAGAGTATTGACACGTATGGTCGAAGATAAGTGGTTCAAATTCCTGTAGAAGTTACAGTTTTCCATACACAGACTGATTTGAGTTTCTAATATAAAAAATCATAAGAACTTATTGCCATTATTCTCAGTTTATTAATTCAGTTATGTTGTGTTCAGAGGAAGTAAATTTCAATATTGTGTTGTCTTTACGAGAATGAATATTAACGTTCTTTGAAAAATCTGTATGTACTTAGAAAAAAATCTTCGTAAGGATTTGAACCACTGATTTTTGGTATTAAGATAAAGTTTTAGACATGCAGTTTTTAAGCATTCAGTCCTTAAAGGAAGAATGTTCATTAATATCGAAATATCTCTAAATAGACTGGTAGAGTATTGGTACCTACGTAAAGCCAATGGTTAGTGGTTTCTTATATACAGAGTGATTTCAGTTACTGATATAATAAATCTCGAAAATGCTTGACATATTTTAGTTTTTTGTATATTAAAATGAAGTAATATTAAATATTGTTTTGCCTCGCAGAGATTATAGTTTTCTATACATAATTAGACCAATTTTAGTTTGCAAATTTACAAATTTGAAAAATTTTTAACATTACTTCCAGTCATGTTAAATAATACAGCATTTTACTTTATGGGTTAAAATGCAAAGAAAATAGTGTCTTGCCTTCTGTATGAATGAAGTTTAACATTTTCTTTTAAAAATCTGTAATAAGAAATATATCACCACCGCGAGGATTTCAACCACTGATGTTTGATTTTAAAATATAGTTGACCCTTATTTTAGACACAAAATCTTTAAGAATTGCTCGTTTGAATAAATATTTTGTTAGGGACGAAAAATGTAAAGGGGAATTGTTTGTCATTTATTGGGTCAGTTGTCAGGTATAAGTTTATTTATTAGTTAGTTATGTTAGTCGGTTGTTTAAACTCACCGCTAAGCTCTTGTCTTACGTAAGGGGCTGGTCAGAAAGCATGGGACACAAACAGTGCAGTGCGACGTGCGACCCTTTGCAGTTCCAGTGGCGCATTCGCCATTGCCATAAAACAAACATTACAATTACTGCTCTGCAAAGCTTATCACTTTAAGGTATACTCACCGGGGGTTCTCGGTCCCCTTGTTTCGGTGCGCCCCTAACTGGATACAGGTTTGCACCTACTACGACTCCTCTGGGTTTCCATAATCTTATTCACGGGCTAGCCCTCGTTTCGCATCTTGCGGAGCTCTATCACGGAACTCCTCCACTTGTTCCCACCCCCGGAGTCACACAGCATCGGGTGCAGTTAATGCCAAAGAGTTGAAGGGATACACACTCGGCAATATCTTAATTGCTTACTCAGTCTCTCCGGAAAGACTCTTTACCCCTACCGCAAAATCTGCTTAGGACCACAGAGGACAGAGGTGCTCTGGCACCCCCTGGTATTACAACCAGAACCAGCGAACACGAGAGCTTGTTACCAACCAGTACCTCTTTGTAAATAATCTTTCCTGTAAGCTAATCCTTTGATTAGACATGCACAACATGAAATACAAGTAACAAGCACTAAGACAGAGATACCACTTTATTATCACACTTTAATTATTGTCATGCCACTGCTGCAAAACGTAATTCGACTGTTGAGGGTTTTGCCACCACTGATACTCTACTCAAATCAACCCCTCTCGGTTGTCGCGGGCACACCCATACCATATTACCATACCATATTACATTTTGCAAAAAACAAAGCAGTTTTGATTGGACTAGATAGTAATGCAAGATCGGTCACATGGCATGACGTATTCACTAACGGAAGAGGAAAGAGTGTAGAGGAGTTTGCGGGTACACACTGTCTACATATTATAAACGAGGAAAATGAAAGATTCACATTCGAGACAGTAAGAGCCAAAAGCAATATTGACTTGACTATTGTCAATAACCAAATCATTAATTACATAAGAGGTTGGAATATAGAGGAAGAAGAAAGCTGTTCTGACCACAAATTCATAACATATAAAATTAGTACAATAACACAAAACACTAAAAGTACGGAAGACAATAGGATAAGATATATAATAAAGCAGGACAAATGGGAAACTTTCGACATAAATATGGCTCGGCAATTTCAAAGGTTATTTTACGATGATAATACAGTAGGAAATTCTGAAGAAATGGACAGAAAATTAAGCATGATTGTTAGAGAAAAAAGAAGATTACATCGGTTGTATAGAAAAGTATAATTTAGCAATCGAGAAAGCATGCCACGAAACATTTTATTTATCAAGAAACAGGAAAATACCGAAAAATGCAAAAGTAGTACCATGGTGGTCAAACGAACTAACGATGTTGAGAAAACGTACTAACGCTAGCAGAAGAAGATATCAAAGAACCCAAAACAATGACAGACTACGAGAAGAAAGAAAACAGGCATACTACGAAGTGAGAAGAACGTATATACAAACAATTAAACAAACAAAATTGTCATCATGGAAGCATTACTGTGAAATTAAAGAGGGTTCCAATCCTTGGAATAAGGCGTATCAACTAGCAGCAGGGAAAATAAAAAACAGATTAACGCTTACAACTATACAGAAAGAAGATGGGAAGTACACTTTAAATCTCAAAGATACTTTAGAGTACATGATGAATGAATTCGTTCCGGAAGATAATCCACGAGAAGACAATGAAACTCAAATAAGAATTAGAAACCGTGTTAAAGAACCGATTCACACAGAAGTGGACGACATATTTAGACAAGAAGAAATAGAAAGAATTTTACAGAAGATGAGTCCTAAAAAATGTCCGGGAGAAGACGGTATAACTAGTGCAATATTGCTAAGGGTATTTAATCAATTTCCTTTATTGATGACAGAAATTTATAATCAGTGCCTTAAAAAATCATTATTTCCGAAGAAATGGAAATCGTCTATAATACTACCCATAGTTAAGCCAGGAAAGAAGAATTCTCATAAAGTATCGAAATATCGACCCATAAGCTTAATCAACGTTGGAGGTAAAGTGCTTGAGAAACTGATGATAGAAAGAATACTGAAATACATGCAATCCAACAGACTATTGAATACAAGTCAATACGGATTTACCCCTAATAAAAGCACTGTAGATGCATTACTGGGAGTCAAAATATTTGTAGAAGAGAATTTAAGACAAAAGAAAGATATACTTCTAATAAGTCTAGACGTAAAAGGGGCCTTCAATGCGGCGTGGTGGCCAAAAATTTTAGATAGCTTAAAAGAACTAAACTGTCCAAAAAACTTATTTTACCTAGCGGTAAGTTACTTTAGTGAAAGGACTGCGAATTTAGAAACGGACAACGTTAAAGTCACCAAAATAGTAGAAAAGGGGTGCCCGCAAGGCTCATGTTGCGGACCAGGATTTTGGAATATTATGTACAACTCATTACTAAATTTAAATTTTCGAAGACAAACCAGAACTTTAGCTTTTGCCGATGATTTAATTGTATTAGTCACTGGAAGAACTGTAATTGAAATTGAAAACATAGCGAACCTGGAGATTCAAAAAATCACAAAGTGGGCAAAAGAAAATAAAATCACTTTCAACGAAGACAAATCCAAGATCATGTTAGTATCGAGAAAAAGAACCTCTAGAAATAAAAAACTCAGTATCTTCATGAACACTGAAGAATTAGAACAAGTAAAAAGCATGAAGTACCTGGGTATATACCTAGATCATAAATGGGATTTTGATTTACATGTACAACAAATAACAAACAAATGTTTAAAAACTGTAAACATCTTATCTAGGTCGGCAAAAATATCGTGGGGTTTGAAACAAGAGTCGTTAAGAACGATATATAAAGGGGCAGTTTTACCGATTTTGACGTACGGCGCAGAAGTCTGGGAACCAGCTTTAAAAAAACAAATAAACATAAGAAGAATCAGAAGAATCCACAGGTTATTTAACATTAAAATACTAAAAGCGTTTAGAACTATTTCGTATGAGGCTTCATGCATAATTTCAGGAATTACACCGATAATAATTACAATACAAGAAAAGATAGATATACAGAGAAGAACGCGAGAAATGCGTATACAGAATGAAAATCAAGCAAACCAAAATGGAAGAAACCGGGAATTACGAATCAGCCACAGAAACAAAAGGAAAGAAATGATAAAGGAAGTGCAAAAGAATAGTGAGGTGAAGTGGCAAAGTGAATGGTTGCACAGTGAAAAAGGACAATTGACAAAAGCATTTTTCCCAACAGTGAGCTCTAGATTAAAGTTTATAATCCCCTTGTTACAAAAAGTGACTACTATATTAAGCGGACATGGACGATTAAAAACTTATTACCACAGATTTAAAATAAGTGAAGATCCAGAGTGTGTCTGTAACTCAGGCGAACAATCTGTAGACCATATAATTTACGAGTGTCCTGTATTAGAACCGATAAGACAGCAGCTAAAAGACAGTGTTTTACGAAAAGGTGATAATTGGCCGGTTCCAAAAAGTGAATTAATTGAAAACTACCTCAAAGAATTTTTGGAATTTGTTAAAAGCATAGATTTTGACATTTTAAATAGTTAAGTATTGTTAACTTTAATGTGATTAGATAATTTCTAAATTTAGTTATATTATTGCTATTTTAAAACTGTTTCTACATCGTTATGTAGTTAAGTTAGTTAATAGATTATAGAATAACAATGAAAAGATAAGTTTATTAGAATAGTTAAGTATAGCATTAGCATGTAGTATCATTGTAATGATGGAGCATGCAGAATAAATGTATTTAAAAAAAAAAAAAAAAAAAAAAAAAAAACCCATACCCCTCCCTTCTTATATACTTAAGTCTGCATATTTGCTTGTGTTTAGGTTAAACCTTGGGATAATTTTGGCTTTCGTCTGGGAAATAGTAAACTAGGGCACTTCTAAATCTCAGTTTTTATTAAGAGCTAATATTATATAATATTGTCAAATTTGTATGTAAATTGGTAAATTATTGACATGTAAGACTGAAGGTTAGTGGTTCAAACCTCTACAGATTGATTTTAGTTCCTAATATTGTATATAGCTGGAAAATATTTGCTATTATTTTCAGTTCTATAAATACAGTAATTACTTTATTTGCTAAAATGCGGCTAAGTTAAATATTGTTTTGCTTTTTGTATTAATCACTGTTTCTAATATAACAAATTTGGGGAGTCCTTGCCATTATTCCCAGTGATGTTTATTAATGCAGTATTTTGATTTATTTGTTAAATGAAGTGAAGTTAAGTATTGTTTTGCCGTTTAAGTTAATTGAATTTCTTTGAAAAATCTCTACACAGAAAAGTATGAGCCCTGTAAGGATTTGAACCAACAATTTTTGGCGTTAAAATTACGTTGAGCCTTATTTTAGATACAAAATCTTTAAGGATTCGCCCCTCTGAAGGAATATTGTTAAGAATTTTTATTAATATTGAACCATCTCTAAATAGGTTGGTAGAGTACTGGCACTAAAAGCGAAGATCAGTGGTTCAAATCCCTTCAGAGGTTACAGTTTTCTATACACAGACCGATTTTTGGCCTTAAAATAGAGCTTAGCTTAGATAAAAAACTATTAGCAAGTCTTACTATTAATTGAATCACAATTAACTACCTAGAATCGTAGGAAACATTACTAATACGAAGGACCTAACTTCTTGAGGACATGATTGTTCGACGACTACACTAACTATGAGGAGCTCTGCTGAGCAATTCCTTATATAAGAAATCAGGTCCCACTCACACGTATCTTGCAACAAAAGGATGTATGCACTGACTGATTTTTGGCTTTAAAATAAAGTTGAGCCTTACTTTAGACATAAAATTAGCTCTTCTAGAGAAATATTTTTAAGAATTTTCATTAATATTGAAACATCTCTAAATAGATTGGCAGAAAATTGGAACGTGAAGCCGAAAGTGAGTGGTTCAAATCCCTCTAAAGGTTATAGTTTTCTGTATACTGACTTTTTTGCTTTAAAATAGAGTTGGGCCTTACTTTATGTAGAGATAAAATTCGCTTCTTTGGGAAAATATTTTTAAGAATTTTCAGAGGTAATACCACAAGTGACTAGAATTTTACCGGAAATTTTTTTGCCGTCACCAACACGACTGCTTGTTGCGACGAAAATCGTAACGAGTGCGACAGCACGAGTTACGATTTTCCAAAGCAACAAGCAAGAGTGTTTGTGACGGCAAAAATTTCCTGTAAAATTCTAGTCACGAATGGTATTCGGAATGATAATTCCCCGAATTATAATGAAATTACTGAAATACTTGTCACTCAAAAAATTTTGACAGACGTTGTCTCTAAGCAACGTTGCTAGTCGCAAAATTTTCTAGAAAATTTCACTAGTGGTATTTTCGATTTAATTCGATTGTGATTGGTTCAATTCACCAAAATACTGTGATTTGATTGGATGAGTGGAATAATCAGTAATATTGAAACATCTCTAAATAGATTAGTAGAGTATTGTCACGTAAAACCGAAGGTTAGTGGTTCAAATCCCTGCAGAGGTTACAGTTTTCTATACATAGACTGACTTTTTTTGGCTTTAAAATAGAGTTGAGCCTTACCTTTGGGGAAATATTTTTAAGAATTTTCATTTACTGATTATCTAATTTATATTGAACCATCTCTAAATAGGTTGCTAGAGTACTGGTACGTGAAGCCGAAGGTGTGTGGTTCAAATCCCTCTATGGGTTACAATTTTCTATACACAGACTGTTCTTTGGCTTTAAAGTAGTGTTGAGCCTTACTTTATAGATAAAATTCGCAAATTCGCTACCTTGGGGACATATTTTTAAGAATTTTCATTAATATTGAACCATGAATTTTAGTTTTAAAGTACAGCTAAGCCTTATTTTTAAATATTTTTAATGGATGCGCTTATTTGCGAAAACCTTTCAAGAATTTTTATTAGTAAACAAAATTTTGTATATAGATTATATTTGGCACGTAAAGCCGAATGTCAGTGTTTGAAGGTTATAATTTTGTACACCCTGAGTTTTTATAATTATTTAACACACACAGCTTTAAGTTATGCCGTGTTCAAAAGTGCGTCTAAAACCAGTCTATATCTGAAGTAATATAATTCTATGCGACTTTTAAGCTGACTAATTAACACTTTGCAAATGACTTTACACGAATAGCATGAAAATTGTCATCAAAGAGGTTTCCTGAAATATTTAAGACGTTTATAGCAGTTGAGCCAATATTAATTAGAATATCCAGACAAGCACTTGTACACATATGTTGCTCTAGAAACCTTTGTTGTAGTAGTTTAGTAAAGGACCATAATTAACCTCAGGTGTACAGTTCGTATTCTGCGTGGGAGATTTTATGAATATTCCGGATTATATATTGAAGTTACAAGCATTATCTAACTTAATGCCATAATTTTTCAAATTGTACTCTCGTTTTCATATACTTTGACAAAATATCAAAATTTTATAGTAGGTAATTCTTTTTGCTTGTAATCAGAACAAATTTTTAATTAAAAAAAATATTAAATCTTTGTTTGTTTTAAGAGTAAAATTATAAAAGATCTTTTTATTCTTATTCGTATTCAATTTCTAAGTAATTCGGTATGAGGAGTTATAGATGTTAAATCTAATCTAGAGATTTAACCTTTGCATTACATTCAGACATAGCAATGGGCTAACTTTGAGAGCCTTGGCATTCCTATGCCTAGATGCCAAACAACCAAAAATGGAGTTTAAAGCTTTGCGTATTAAAACTTGGTTTGATTTTAATTCCATATATTTGGAACTTTCAAAATTTAACACTTAGAACTAAATTGATGATTCCTGGAAAATCCTTTTTTTAATTTATAATCAGCTTATGAGCTCTGAACATTACATGCATCAAACTTAAAATTTCAGTTCTGTGACGTTTTGTAAATATTTGAGCTGGACTTTTTTATCCGGCGTGAGTTAATAGCGTTGGGGCTCAAATTTGTATTTCAAAAATCAATCGCCAAAAAAATAAGTTTGTTAGAAAGGTTTTTTTATAATTTACCTATAACAAATTAATATGTAAATATCTAATAATTTCCAGTGGTATTAATGTGCATGTTCAACAATTTTTTTATTAGCAATCAACTACTATAACACGAGTTGATATCTTGTTTATACCCAAGGAATATGTTTGAAAACTTAGCGAGGCATGAACTCTCGAACGTGGAATATCCGGTAGCAGAAATGCATCGTGTATCAATCACTTGAGTATTCGTAGGTGTCTTTTTGTTAGTTGAACGAGTGGATACCTCGTTATACTTCTATTTCTGACATGCGAAGGCAGTCACTTTGCTGCTTTTCAGCGTAAAGATATAATTTATATACATCATACATCGAAAGGTGTAATTTTTGATGGATATAAATAACTAAAGTTATAAGTTATGGAACGGGCACGTATTGAAATAACGATAGCTTAAGATAGCTATTTGGCTGGTACAGTTTCTGAACTAAAATTAATTCGTGATAAGACGTTAAAAGGATATTTTTCAAAAAGGTTGTATTTCCCTTAAAAACATTAAATAAGCTCGCAAAGTAAATAGAAGGCGAACGTTTCTGGGTCATTAATTTCTTTGAAAAAGCAGAGAAACGATAATTTTCGCAATTAATAATTAGTAGTTTGTCGTTTTGGGAAGCATGTTCTTGGATTATGTTTTTTTGATTGCTAACAACTTATTTTTAAGTTGTTTTAAAACGCGGCTTTCAAGGTCAGGCGTGCTTTTTAGTTTTCAGATAGTTTCTCTCTTATACTTTGCCTATTGCATTAGTAAATATATACATAAATGTTTATGTAAAAAATTAAATATAAGTAGTTAAATAAATAATCAGACAAACAAAATAAATTCTGTAAATAAAGAAAGAATGCCTTAGAAAATTATATGAATACAAGAAAATTCTATCGACTGCTTTTCAAAGCGGATTTCAGGTATTGCATTTATTTTTATTTGATAATTACTTAATAAAACGGAAAAGTTATAGTGCGTTAACTAAATATTTATGGTTAATTAAAATCTACATCTAAACGAAGCAAGTAAAGAAAATATTTACACGGTGTAAAAATAAACTTGGTTGCTGTTCTAACCGGAACTGTGTTAACAATTTAATACGATATAAAACTTGAAGGTAAATTGGGAAATGTGTTGTTATGTAAAGAGGTCTTTTGACTGCTTGGAGACTTATGTGTTATTTTGGCGATTTTCTGAAGCAAATAATATTTAAAAAATTCGATGTTTTTTTTTTAATTAGGATGATATTCCAATTTCTCACTGTACTTCAGTATATCAACTTTCACTTAGTCCATTTTTAGATCACTCAAAATGTCTACATTTCTTAGGAAGTGAGGGGCATCACACGTTGAACTAACACTTTGGATTTGAAGCGTTCCATGATTTGAATGTTGGTATTGGCCGCTGTGCCCCATAGTTGTAAGCCATAGGTCCAAATGGACTTGAAAGCCACATTATGGACGAGGAGTTTGTTACGAAGTGACAATTTAGATTTTCTTGGTGTTTGCTAAGTTTTAAGCCGAGTTGTTTTCGTGTTTTCCATTTGTGACTTTTCTATGTCAGACCCTTGTCAAGATGCAAGCCTAGATACGAGATCTGATCGGCTTTATTTATAAAGAAATACAAGATTTATGAAATTGACATTTAATCGCCTTCAAAGTAGTTTCCTTCCGAAGTCACACACTTAATCCAACGCTGATGCCAGTGCTCGAAACATTTTTCAAATTCGTCTTCTGCAAGTAGCTGCTTCATCGTGTTCTGCTGTATCTATTCAATGTCTTGAAATCGTTTTCCTTTCAACTGATATTTCATTTTGGTGAATATAAGATAGTCGCTGGGAGCAAGACCTGGTGAATATGGTGGCTGGCGGACTAGTGGAATGACACGTTTAGCAAGGAACTGCTACACAAGTTGAGATGCGTGGGCGGAGGCATTATCGTGATGCAATTACGACTCGCCATTCTCATGCAGTTCCGACCTTTTACCACGAACTACGTCTGTCAATCACCGTAGAACTTGATAGTAATACTCTTTGTTAATTGGCCAGGTGGATCATATTCATGATGCAAAAAGACAGTCAGTATTGTCTTAACATTGCTGCGGCTTTGTCGTGCTTTTTTGGGTTTATGAGAATTTGGAGTCTTCCACTGTGAAGTTTTCGTCATTTTTGACGCATTCAAGCAAGGAACTACCAGCTAAAACATGGGTATGTTTTTGTTCAGCTGTGAGAAGTTTTGGTACAAATTTAGCTGAGGCGCGTCTCATACCCGAATTCTCTGTAAGAATGGATTGAATCGAGCCATAACTAATGTTTAGATCTGTGACTAACTCACGAATAGTAATTCGACGATTTACCGGCAGAGCTGCGCGTACAACTTCGACATTTTGTGCACTTTTGCTGCTTGTAGAACGCGGATCACTCTCAACACCTTCACGACCATTTTAAAAGCGTTTATACCACTCATAAACTTTCGCACGAGTCGTACAATCATCGTCGTAGACTTTGTGTAACTTCAAATACGTATCTTTACAAGTTTCGCCAAGTTTTTAACAAAATCTGATGCACATCGTTTATATTTGTATGCAGGATATCAGCAGCTACGATATAATAAGATCTTTACGTTTAATCATAATTGCTTTGTCGTCGGAAAATGTGGCCGTGAATGATCGATCATTGATGGGCAAATCGGCAGTGAAGAGAAGGTATAGAAGAGGCCCCAGCACGCTGCTCTGAGGCACACCAAACCGAATTAGATGAAGTTCAGTTAGCTGCTGTTCATATTTAACTTGGAAGTATCTTCCTTCTAAATAAGGTTTGATAATTGTGCAGTATGAATGAGGTAGTGAAGCCTTTAATTAATAGAGGAGACCATCATGTCAGACTTTATCAAAAGCCTGACTGTCGTCAAGGAACGCTGCTGTGCAATACATCTTTTCTTCGAAGGCTTGGTTTATAGAGTCTACCACTCGCTCTGGTAATGAAGACATCTGGTATAGAACTTCTAGTGTATTCTTAATTTTCAATTCTGTTTCAGGAGTAGTTGACGATAGTAAAGGTTGATGCACTTTCACTAAATATTGCGTCACTACGCCCAGCCCAGCTTTGGCGTTTGATTTTCTTAGTCGGTTTCCATAAAGAATAATTTGCGTCATCTGTAGCACTTCTTAGGTTTCCAAAATATTCTTGAAAGCTTTCGTTTTTAAGATTTTTGATTAAATTTTTTAGTTCATTTAGAAGCTTGATTATATCGCAATTTGTCTGATGGATATCTAGGTGGGTTTCCAAATTTTCCTAAGCTATTTTCTTTTTGACAGATATTGGACTGCATTCTTGTGTACTTTTAGTTGGAATCTCAAGTCTGCCTGTTCAAGCTGATTCTTCTGGTGAAGTTTAACATGGCTGCTTCTAGGCCTTCAATGGATTTTAAAGGGATTCCCATGTTAAGTTGGTTATCTATTAAACTTGTCAAGTAATGCCAATCTGTTCTATTGTTAAATAATTTAACTAGTTTCTCTTTTACGATAATTATATCACTAACAGTGGATACAACAGGAAGGTGGTCAGAGCATAAATCAAGACATGCACAGATATCCTGGAGAAATACCTTTTGTTACAAGAAAGTTCAGCAAATTCGGTATTTTATTTGGATCTGTTGGGCAGTATAATAGTATATGTTCATATACCACTTGATTTTTTTAACCTGGAATTTTTAAATATCTGGAGAAAGAAGCATTCTACGAAAAAACTGCCCGAAATAAAAAGGTAATATTTTCGCGGGGAAATTCACTAGTGCTAAAATTACCCTTGTGGCGTAACTTTGAAATCTTAAATAGGAACCCCCATTTTTTATTGCAGATTCGGATAGCACGTCAATAAATATGAAACTTTTATTCGTAACATTTTTTCGATTCGTGATATTTGGCGCTGTAATCGCTGAAATTTAATTTTTCCGATTTCTTCAATTGAGAACTAATACCTTTAGAAATCCAGATGGCTGGATGGCATTTTACCAGTTATTTTTTTATCCCAAATAATAATTTGAATACGATCGAATTTGCTTAATTTTTGCCCAGAAAACTTGGATTAATTAAATACGGTTGCTACAGATGTATTAATTTTATTACGAAGATTTAATTGGATATAAAATAATATATGTATGCTTAGCATGATATCATTCTAGATTCATAGAGTAATAGATATCGAGTTTATATTTATGTTAATTACGATGCTAATTAACAATGGTCTAGGGTTTCCGTTAAACACACATAAAAGCGTTTTAAAAATTTAATTTTTAATTTAGTAGAAGGATTTGTAAAAGTTTATGCTTGTTGTGTACTCGAAATACTTTTTGTTTGTCTAAAAATTTTAATTTTCAGACTTATTCCTTCAGGAACACAAAACTGGAAGCGAATTTTTTAGTGCTAAGTGATAGGCTTTTAGCACAAATTGCTGTAGATTAAAAATGATGATTCAGTTAAATTTAATCATTTGACCTGGCCCTGGCATTAGAAATACTTTAAAAACTTTCAGAATTTTTAGAAAGATTTTCAATAATTTGTTATAAATAACCTGATGGTAGGATTATATTATTATTGTTGTTCACTATCTAGCGTTTACACGTGTTTCATAATTAATGCTTATTTGTAAATCTCCCATTTTTTGCTCAAAATTTTCTTGTTTTTCTCTTTGGTTAAACATTCGCTCTAAATCAAAATAATTATTAAAATATGGAAATTTGGCCCGCAATTGATGGCAGCTTTCTTATCAAGTAGCAATGTTCAAAATTCACGTTGGAAAAAGTAATAACCTAATAACGAATCGGGGGTATATACCAAAATTGCTAACTAACACAAGGAAACAAATTGTATAATACGTATACGTATACGTAAAACGTTTCACTTTATGTCCCTCAATGCTTAGCAGGTTTGGATTCTGCTTATTTGATAGCAGACAAGGTTTCGCCAAAAAAACTACCAATACAAATAATTAGGCAAAACCTGATCTATAAATAATGCCTACCTTTTTTTTATAGAAAAAGTGAAATAAAAGCGGTTTTACACATAATTCAGGTTTAACTGTCACTTTTAGTTTTAACAGTATTTCAAACATCTTTTAATGAAGAAAGTTGTGATAGCTGATAGAATGGAAATGACATGAGTTTTGTATGTTAATTGGTCTGGTAGCCCAATTTTCTTCGCTAGATTTATAATTATAACCACGGATAAACAACAATTATTAATACGGATATGTTATTTAATTAACACTTAACTTACTGTCATGCATTTCTGTTGTATTAAGTTGTTACACTTTAAAATTGCGTTGACTTAAAATTAGTAGTTTTCATTTGTTTAACTTGTCAGTATTTAAATGTAGTATGTAAATGTTAATTTCTACAACTGCCCGAAATATTTTGAAATACAAGGTCAGACACTTGCTTCAGGCGAATGTGAAAAGTAAAATTAGTGGTTTAATTTTTTTTGTGGATTTAAGTATGCGTGTTTTTACTTACAATGCGGTTTTTGATGGTCTAATAAATGTGTTCCAAATATTTTAGCACGTACAAATCATTCATGCAAGATTTTTTACTGACAGATACGCAAAACGAATAAAACATTCAGTCTTCCTCGGGCGGTTAATATTGCATAAACATTTTCGAAATTCTCCGTTAAACACTTTTAAGAAAATTTATAGTCCAGATTATTTTAGGTCATTTTTCCGGCATAAATTTCATTTCAGAGATCGTGTTACTAAAAATCCTCCGAGGATATTCTTTGTAATGTCCTTTTATCTAAATGGACTCCTATCAGTATTTGAGCGCCAGAAAACAAACGTTTATTAAGGAGTGACATCAACTTAAGTGTCACTTGATAGGCGTATCTTAAAGGATAAAGGGTTTCCGGAAGGCAAACATATTTTCTCGTTAGGAATTCAGTTTGTGTACAGAACGACATTAATTTGAAACATTCACAGTTAATTTTTGCTTTTATGAATATCCACCTGTTTTTTTTTTTTTTTTTTAATTAAGGGCTATATTTGCTTAAAAATTTTCCGAATGTTATTTGTAGCGATTGTTTTGACGTTTTGGTTTTGTGTGGGTATTTCAGTGTTTTAATTTTTAATTTTTAATTTGCAACAGCTGGTGGTGACATAACGTAAAAAAACTAAAAATGTAGGTCAATCGCTAAAAATACCATTTAGAAAATATTTAAACAAATAAAATCCTGAATTCAATTTTTTTATTTGATACTTGAGCAACGTTATTTTACAAATTTGGAATTTGTTTTATTTAAGTGTGTTCTTTATGCAAAATTTTCATTTTAAGGGCCGGTCTTTCAATCTCCTAATATAGTTATTTTCATAACAAGTGCGGTAAGTTAGAGATTCCGAAACGAATGCAAGACGTTACAGAAACGAGCGCAGCGAGTTTCTGTACCTGCATGAGTTTTGGAATCGCTCTTCCCGCACGTGTTATGAACAACGTTTATCCTACAAACGTTTAGGAATCGTTCAAAACTATCATTTTGTAAGTTTTCAAGTTGTCAAATTTGACATTTCCTTTTAAAGTAATAATCTAGTAAGGATGGTTGCTATGCGATTTTCTGATTTTTCAGAAATCGCTGTCACTTTCCTTAACTCCGTGCGGGAAAGTGGACTTTCCCGCACGCAAAATGAGTGTGGGAAAGTAACATTCCTAAACGTTTGTCGGAAAAATTTATTTTCCTATTATTTTCTATGGCAACCTTTGTTAATACAATCGTTTCCATCGAAAATATTTGATAAATAGCTTATTAGGAGATTTATTAGGAGATGGAAAGATCCCCTAAGTGAATTAGAATAAATATGTTCTGTAATAATATTTTCTCTTATCACACTTAATCAGACTTCAGAGATGTTCTGCAACTGTGAAATCATCTGAAAAAGAAGTTTCGCTCGCAATCATTAACCGCAATAACCGAGCGGCTTTTTTGTCACGAAAACTTGTTGTTTGGTTGACTTTAATCATTTTTAGAAAGAACTTAATGGATTTTATTGAAACTGAAAAAAAGATAAATATATTTGTCAAGTAGATGTGGGCGTTTCAGAGAGGGCCGTGAAGACTGCAACGACGATGCAAGGCCAGGTCGACGTTCTGTTCCTTTTTGACATTCGTGTTGTTGTCCACCATGAATTTCTGCCTGAAGGACAAACAGCGAATGTTGCCTTCTACATGGAGGTTCTCGAGCGCTTGAGGGATCGTGTGCGTCGTGTGCGACCAAATTTGTGTGATGGCGATGGATGATTGGTGCATCGCGACAATGCGCTTGCACATTCAGCAGTGATTGTCCGCGAGTTTCTTGCCAGAAATTCGATCACCACGCTTGAACACTCTCCCTATTCACTAGTCTTAGCCCCCTGCGATTTAATCTTGTTCCCGAAGTGCAAAACGGTCATGCGGGGGCGACACTGGGACGATGTGGTGACGATAAAACGTGAAACGACGAGGCAGCTGAAGAGCCTGACGTCTGAAGACTTCCAGGGATGCTTTGAACAGTGGAAAAGGAGCTGGGACAAGTGTATTACTACAAATGGGGAGTATTTTGAAGGGGATAAAATTGATTTACCCTAAAGTTTATATGGTCTAAATCCGCGTATTTATTGGACAGACCTCGTATGGAGGGAAGACGGCACCACCCTGTAAAGGGCACACCACGCCAATAAAATTCTTGTTTGTATTGCCTTATTTTGTTCTTCTTTACTCAGCTCTTGTTGTAGTTTCCATTCTAGTATTAGCAGATAGTGGTCGCTACTGATCTCCATCTCCGGCTTTACCCTCACATTCTTTATCGTTCCACATAGTCTTCTTTGGGTCACGAAATACCTTTAATGTGTATTGTATTTGTCGCTATCTGTACATTCAGTGTTTAGTACTATTAGATCGTTTACCTGGCATAATCTTGGTATTGTTATTCCGTTTGAATTTTGCAATTCTTCACCTTGTTTTACTAGGTATTCATCTGTATTACTGTTATGTTTTCCTGCACTTTCGTTTAGCTCTTCCATAATTATGATTTCGGATGATGTATTGGATATTATTTTTGTAGTACGTCGTTTGCGCCATATGCAATTATGATTGTAATTTGTTGTTTCCGAACTTAATGTCTATTTTCAGAATCCTCTCATTCTCATATTTTACCACGATTATGTTATTTAGTTTGTCTTCCTTAATTATGAATCATACCTCACCTACCTGCTTGTACGTGGACTTCCTGTTCTAGCCCAACTGTGTACATCCAGTGCCCTCCGCGTATTGTTTTCTATCCTTTCCCTTTCAATTTTGTCTCTGTTATTCCCATGCACTTTTGCATCAGCTTTTATCTACTTTCTTTACTTATTTTCCTCCACCTCTCCTCACATTCTACGTCCCTGTTTTCATTACTTTTTTGCTTTGTATTGCCCATTTATTCTCAATCCTCTTCCTCCACTACTCTGTTTTCGTCTGGGACCCATTTAGCCGTCTCTTGTCAATTTACTTTTGTTTTATTCCCTTCCTCAATTTTTCTTCTGGCTGTTTCTTACTTCGTATTGTATTTTCCTTTCTTCTTTTGTTATCCCGGTTTCAATATATGTTCTTCTTCCCTTGAGTTTGTTCTTGTTCTTCATCATCATTCTTGGCGAAGTTTTGTAGTATGCCTACTAAAGTGGACTTGTTCGCTCTTGATTTTATAGCCTTCTCTTTATGGTTGTTTCAACCTTTAATTTTTTCCTTTTGAGTTCTTCCCCTTATTTTTCTATATTTGGGTCTTGGTCTCATACCCGTTGATTATTATGTTATTCCTGCGTTTATCTTTCTTCGGTTTCTATTTTGAAGTTGTTTATTTTCTTTTCCTATTTTTCGGCTCTTCTTGCCATTTCCTCCCTCAAATTTCTTATTTCCGTTAAGTTCTTTAGTTGTGCGACCATTTTGATTTCTTCCATGTCTTGTTCTTTCGTCTCTTCTGTTCTGTAGTAAGTTGGAAATCTTCTTATTCTCTTGTTGTTCCTTGTAGTTTCTTTATCTTCCTCTTCACCCTGTATTGTATCTTTCTCTTTTCTTCTGATTTTCTTGCCTTTTACTTCTCTCTACTCATAAGCAAATTCGTATAATATGTATGTACAGCACTTTCAGGCCTGAAGGCCTATGGCTTTTTGCTGATGCGTTAGCGTTAGCGTATGTGGTTTTAACGGGTGGAATGCACAACCCGAATCGTCGCTGCGAGTTATATGGTTGGTGCACCATTTATACCTACATACTGCACCATGTGTAGAGTGTAATGTGGAGTGTATGTGTGTGACCTTGTTACTCTACCTCTTAGGCCTGTATTCGGAGGAGAGCGTCGTTAATTAGGTGCCCAACGACGAATGGTCACCAGGGCTCGATACCGATCCCCGGGAAGTCTTGCATCCAGCGAGATTCGAATCGGGGACTAGCGTAACGCTAGCCTGGCGCTCTTACCACTGCGCCACCCTGGTGCAAATTCGTATAACCGATGATAAATTGTTATAAATTTTCCTAGAATTAGTAATACTAACTACTACTAACTGATTTGATATGTAACAATGGAATAAATAAATCATTAGAAAACCCTATTTTTAAACCATTAAATTATCAAAATTATTGCTCCAAATTTAAAAAATATGATAATAATAACCTGGTTTACCAATATTTACAATGCATTGTTATTTATTTGGATGAGCCTACCTTAACTGCAAAATATTATAGCCTAATAGCGTACCTACTAATAAATAATAACACAAACGATTTAAACAACCCACAATTTAATTACATTTTGCTGCAGGTCAATTTTGCACCTGCCGAAACACGATTTTGTAATTTAGTAGAATTGGATTATTTAAATTTCCTCCTGAGGTTTTTATTGCAACATTTTAATTATTAGCATATGCTGAGTCAAGAATAATGACGATGTAATTTTTTAAAGTGGCATCTTATACAACAATATTATTTAAGTAATTACAGAAATATTTGCTAGCCGGAAACTTGAATGCCGAGAATTTCTAAACCACTTAAAAAATTGCATTTATTGAGCTATCAAAATGATTTGTCTTAACAACTGCATCAGGTTTAATGCAATAAAAAATTACACGCTCGTTAAGTAAATTGCTTTTATGTCACTGATTTCTGATTGAAAATTTAAGTACAATTTTACGGATGTTTTTCTGCTAAAGCTAGTTGTAATACTTTTATTAATTCGCAGTTAAAATGTCCATAAAAATGTCTGTTTCCCGAAAAAATGGCTTAAAAACTCGTTTTGCAAGTGATAAAACGTAGATTCGAATATTAATGATTAATCCAAATTGCTTTAATAAAAACACCAGAACTATGTTTCCGACCTATGTTATATTTCCTATCTAAAAAACTGAAGATAACTGCGTAATAAAAATCACTCTTCGTGGCTACTTTAATTAATTTCTTTAATGCCGAATAAAATTCAATTACGAAAGTTTGTTATTAAAAATGCCATAAAAGAGTTAATGACTTCCTTAAGTGTTTGCTGGAAATTCTAATATTTTTTATTATTACCTATAATGACTACAAATTCCTTTATTTTGCATTTTAAAAATAACAAAGTTCCAACGTTATGAAGCTCGCGTTTTTAAATTCCGTAACGATTACACGCACCCATACGGGGTGCATATGAAATCAGCAAGTCTTTAATAAATTATGAAATTCAACCCTATAATCAAAGAGATTTCATCAAAAGTTGATTATGTTAAAAGGAAGTGTAAAAATTTGATGAATATCAGTGACCACCCCCTACTCAAAGGTGTAGTGAGCGTGTAGATTCGCTATCATATCAAAGAAAAATATTGTCGGCCTCTTTCAGTTAATAAATAACAACCTACCACCTGTGATGCAACGTGCCACCCCTTAAAATAAATTTTCTGGAAAAGGTCTGCCATGGGGATCGAAGTTATTTGTTTCAGTTATAGTAAATTATTTTAAGGATCAAATTATTAAGGATTTACTAGTGTGAGAAAATATTTTAAATGAATTTGAATGGATTCTGAAAAAGCCAGTTTCTTTTAGGAGTTCTAACTCTAAGGAAGGGGCCATTTTTCTAAAAAAATATATTTATTCAAGCAACCTCTGTCTTCTGTTAAAAATTCGTTTGTTTTAATTTTGCCTAACAACAAGTACACAAGGACCCCCAGTTCGCCACTGTTTTCTAAAGGATTCAAACCAGGGATTTCTGTCAAATTCATTAAAATTCTGACATCCCAAATCAATTACCACAGATAAATAAATTCAAAAAACCGTGTTTATTGGGAATTTGTACGAAAATAGCTTTTGTAAAGAAAATCAAGAAAGCTGTAAAACGTACTTCTGCTTTTTCATTTTAAATCCCTATAAATTGTCCCTGAAACATTTGTAGCATCCTGAAGAATAAAACTTTTTACGACGCTAGTTTTAGTAGGTAGTGGTAGCCAGGAAATTCAGACTTTATAAGCTTCCCGCAAGTGTGATGTAGATAAATCCCTCCAGCAGATTTATTTAATTTTTCATTTTTGGTTTAATCGTTATGTCCCATAAAAATAGGATTGTCAATTAAACAATCGAGGCTTTCGTTACAAGTTTAGAAAAAGCAACCTGCTTTTGATATTTTAAAGTATTTTAACTGTTACTAAAGCGAAAATAAAAACCAACTTGCCCTAAATATTAAAAGATGATGTATTAACTGTCAGATTCTAAAAATGTGGCTCGAGGTATTCTCTTGGGATAACTTTCGCTTAAATAAAGCGGAGGCGTCTAAGAAAAATAGCTAATTTAACAATTTTTACAAAAACAAGGTAAAAATAACGTAAGGGGCAAACGGCTGTTTGTTAGAGGTCTTGCAAATAGGGTGCGCCATAGGCATAATCCAAAAATCTAGGAAACTGAGAAGCTTAAAATAAATAGTTTCTCTGAACACAGTTTCTGACTTCTTGCAAACTTTCAACGCATTAAGCTGTGACCCAACAATAATAGCAACTGTTAAAGAAATTATAGAAAAAGGTTGTGATTAAGCTAAGCGTTCGAGCGCCCGTGGTGGGCATCTGAATAAGAGCCTTTGCAAAAAGCCTAGGAATTGTTTTAATATGCCTATAGCACGAGAATTTTGAATTTTTATTGTTCGTTGTCTTGTTGCATTTCATATGCATGCATGCAGTAAAAATCATTAGGTAAGATGGTTTCAAAACTAAAAAACACATGAGGTACGGATCCGTTGATTTTACAAGCCAAGGTACTGAACCAATTAAGTGTTAACAGATGTATCTTGCTATATATTTCTTTCTAACGAATGTGCCTATTTGTTTGAAAACCTAAATAAATCCTAAATCTTCGAAATATTTTTACGGGACACTGTGTAGAAATTTAACAACCACGAAAGCAGGCATGTATTCAATCTTTTAAAGCAAGGTATATGAGCTCTGTTCAAAAAGTACTTTTTAAATTGGGCGGCTACGGAGCGGGGCGTCCTAAAGCCGTGCGGTTGGCAGCATCGAGTTCAGTAAAATCTAACGAATAACCTCAATTTATCGGTTTGTTGATTCGTCCAGTTCAGTTCAGTTCAATGTGAACTTTCGCGTAAAACTTGGGAAAACGTTCAGCTTACGGTGCTCATGTTGAAAAAATCAACGTTTTGATGCGTTCAAATCAACTGTTAACAGTGCTAGAGCAGAGCAATGTGACATTTCAACTGGGTCATGTCAGTTTTAGCAAAAAAATTAGGGATGGACCGCGTCACCGTAAAATTCGTTTCTCGCTTGGTGACCCAAGAGCAAAGATCATTGAGTTGACGTATACCAAACACCGCGGGAACAAGCCAACAATGATGAAACTATTTTAAAAGGGATCATTACAGGTGTTTAAATTTGGGTTTACGGCTACGACGTTGAATCACAATGAGTCGGCAAAGATTCTCCACGTCCGAAAAAAGCTCGGCAGGTTTGCTCAAATGTTAAGGTCAAACAGTTAAAAGGTAAAGGTAACGGCACTCACACTCCGCGAGGGAGTATGGCCGTCAAAATGGAGTGTTAAGGCCTCATAAGTCGTGTTGATGTCCATGCTTACGCGTACGGGGTGATGTATGTGGTTAAACACCACGGCTTCAGCAACTGTCCACCTTCCCTACTCCACCACTGTGTTTCGGTTCTATTTTCAGTGACAGGGTAGGTCATCCGCCGAGCATCCGACTCGAGTTTGACCCCGAGACCGTCCGCGCCGTAATCGAATGCTTTAACCACTCGGCCACTCCGGCGATTAGGGTCAAACAGTTTAATACCAATATTACGCTGTAGTTTTGAAACGTTTGAGAGAGAGGGTGCGAAAAAAGTGGTCCGAACTTTGGCGTGAAAACTCATTCCGTCTTGTCAATTTGGGAATTTTATGCGAAAAATTAAATGACTGTTCTTCCCCAGCCTCCCTATTGCCCTGACATATCACCAGCTGTTTTTTAATATTCCCCAAATTGAAATCAGAGTTGAAAAACGTTTTGACACATTTGAGGAAATGAAAGCGAATTCGGCACAGGCTCAGAAAGAGATCCCAAAAACGACTTATGAGGACTGCTTCAAGAAGTGTAAACACCGCTGGGTGAAGTGCATCAGTCGAAGAGGAAAGTACTTCGAAGGTGACAAGTGACAAGGACCAATAGTTCATAGGTAAGCCCAAAAAAAGGAGAAGACCAATGTTCTGTGACATTCTGAACAGACCTCGTTTCGAAAACTAACGTAAGAAATTGCATTTCCATGCAAATAAAAGAGAGTTCTAAATTAAAAAAACAAAAAGATCTGGGATGTTGGTCTCGTTAATAGTGCGTTCCAAGGAGTTTGTAGATCACTTTCAAATTTTACTTGATTATTAAGTTATGTATAAGTGCTTTAAACCTAAACCATACGAATAACAAATTATAAACATCAAAATGAAGAAAAATCAAACAAATAAGGAATTTAAAGATATAAAGAAAAGATGAGGACTATGAAAGGAAATTTAACAAATGTAATAGAAAAAGCAAACTCCAACATAGAAGAGAAATGAGGTCAAATTGAATTAGTGCATGAGGGAATCATAGAGAAAATAAAACAGAATGAAAGAAGAATGGAATTGATAGAGAGATCATAGAAGAGTATAAATGTAATTGCGAGAAAAGAATTTATTCGAAATAGAAAAGATAATATTACAAGCCTTAAATTAAGACTTGCAAATCAGCTGTGATGAAACAGAAATTGAAAATATAAATATGTATATTAAATCCAAAAGGAAAAGTCCCAATTAGAGTAAAATTTGTAAAAATAAGAACAAAATATTTAGCTGTGCAAGAAAAGACAAAACTAAAGGATAAGCAAATATTCATTGATCATGACTATACAAAAGAAACATGGAACGAAATGAAGCAACTAATAATATTACAAAAACTACTTAGGGAGCAAAAAACACATTGTAATATTGAACTATAATAAAATAATGGCGGATGGGAAGAAAATGCAAAGAGGAAGCAGAACGGCTACTGAAGAAGGAACAAAACCAGATAAGAGAAGTAAGCGAAGAAGAATATGATGAGGAAAACAGCGAAAGCCATAAAAGCAAAGACAAACATAAGCCAGGAAAAATATAAACTCTTCTAGCGCCCATCATAAAAGAAAATGTGAAAAATACAAAAACATTTGAAAATAAAAAACAGAAAACAAAATATAGATCAGTAAATCAACTACACTGACCGGCAAAAAAATCCGGCCACCCTGAAATATTTTATAAAGGGTTCCCTTAACCGCATATTTTATAACTAAATAAAGAGCTAAGCTGATTTTTCTTAGTTATCAATGTTTTAAGATGCTTGTTCCATTCCAAAATACCCCTAATTTTAATGTTAACAGGCGAGATTCTCTTCTCAACAGCATTAACATGTTACCGTAAATCACGGTTGAATGACGTAATTCAGGCTCGAGGAGGACATACAGGCTAATAATAATTTACCAGAAGGTCCATTAAAAACAGCCACCTTTATTTTTTTTGCAATTAAAAGAAAATCGATTTTTTACTGTTTCTTTTTTTTCAAATTAAATTTATTTCTGAGTTTATTTGTCTTATTTTCTTAGCTAATTTGTGCATGCCGTATCAACAATGAATGGTTCTTCAACCTAATGCCAATCCTTAGTTAAATTAATGAACGTTTAAGTGCTTTTGTGAAATATTTCAAGGTGGCCGGTTTTCTTTGCCGGTCAGTGTATATGAAACAGAAAATAATATATGTATAGCAATTAAAGCAAAATAAAATAGATATAAACACGGAGATGACTGAGGCAAAGATTAGGGACAAGGAAACAAGAAATAAAATTATAATTAAGAAAATACAAAGAAAGTACAAAAAATCATTTCAAAGATAGAAATATAACAGATTGAAATAAATAATCTTCCAAAAGTAGTAAAAGTTAAAAATGTATAAGAAATAGAAAAGAAAAACAGAACAAAATACAATAGAAGTAAAGAAATTAGGAAGCAACAAAATAAAAATAGGAACATGGAATATAACTTCAACCAATGGAAAAGGAAAAAATAACTAAATAAATTAAAAGGGCAGAAATACAGAGTTTAGGATTAAGTGAAATAAAAACAAAAAAAGATAAAGGAAAAATAGACTTGGGTGAAGGGTGGGTATTATAATTCCCAGGAAACGAAAAATCAGAAAGAAATAAGGAAGGTGTAGGGATAATAGTGGACGAGGAATTACAAAAGTAGGTATATAATTAATTGGGAAGCGATATCACATAGAATAATGCATACACAACTGGAGTTCGCAGAAATAAGAAATAATAACAGTAATTCAAATAGAAATTGATGATTTCTGTGAGATTGTACAACATATCAATGACAGAGCTGGAGAAAAAAGTGAGAATATAATTATAATAATAATAACAGACGATGGAGAAATGGATACCGACATAGCAAATCGAATAAGAGAAACAAATAACATCTACCTACACTGCCAACCAGTACCAGACACCCACTAGGGTGTAAGGGAAGTGAAGAAGTGTATATTTCAATAACTAACTGTAAAATTGGTTAGTTAATTGATAAAAATGTGGGTCACTTTAATACGAACAAGAATTGTTACGTAATTATGCTATTATATCACGTGTACAAAGGCTATAACTCAGTTAAAGAAGCTTTATTTCATTTATTTTAAATTTTAATCAGTTGTTCTTTTACTGAACATGAACTCTTAAAGTAAAACAATCATGTTAAACTTTTTGTCCTAGATTTTTGTGACATGTAAGAACATGTTTTTAGCCTTAGTTGATAAGAATAAAGTATTCCTGAGATATCTTTGGTGCTTTTTTGCCATTGTAATGTTTAGCTTGAAGCTATCTGTAGAATACTCAGTCAAAAGAAACAATATGTAAATCATATTTTTTTGCTCTTGTAGTAGTTTTCATCTGCTGTACAACTGTTGGAAATTTTTCTTATCGTTTCAAAATTTAAGATGTTTAATAACCTTCATCATTTATTTATTTTTTAAGTAAAAGCACGGAAATATTTTAGTCTTTCCTGTCTAGCAGTCTGAGAAATGCAAAGACCTAAAAATTAATAGAAATACATTGAAAGATGTTTATTTTGTTACAACTGTAGAAAGTCTTTGAACAAATTGTTAATGTATTTGGGACTAAAGTCGTAGTATTTGTGGTTAAAATCACAAATCAAAAAGTTGTTTAATATTCATGCTTTTAACATTGCTTTTAAATTTTGTCTGTTACTTGGATTTCTCTTTAAATTTGGACAATGAAAAGACAGAAGTATTAATAAAAATGAAACTGAAAATGTTTATGCTGTGACAACTGTGTAAAGCCTTAGAAGAAATTGTTAGTGCATTTGTTCAAAAAACTGTGTTATTTTTAAGCTTTCAATGCTGTTTTTAAGCTTTTATTACTTGGATTTCTTTTTGGATTTAGACGATGCAAAGACATAAATATATTAATAAAACTGAAACTACATATGTTACTTGGATGTCCTTTTAGATTTATATTAGACAATGCAAAGACACAAATATTAATAAAAGTGAAGTATGTTTATTTTGTAACAATTCTATAAAGATTTAGAACAAATCGTTAATGTAATTGGGATTAAAATTGCAGATGAAAGGCCGTCTTAATTTGGAGCTTTCAAAGCTGTTTATTAATATGTATCTCGTTAAAGTTGTAAATCTAAGGCGGTTTCGGGGTGCCCGTTTATCATTCTGGGGGGGTTAGTGAATAGAAACCTCACTGTCCCCCACGGAATTGAAGAAGTACAGGTTTACCCGTTTAATTTTTAATTTTCAGAAAATGGTGGCTATATAAGTATAAGACATCAAACTCACTGCAACAAACACTCAGAAAATATCTAACAAGTAACATTAACCTTAAAACATAATTTGAAAGTTCTGTTGAACTTAAAGCATACTGGAGACTTAAGTAATTATTAGTTTTTCAAGGCTTCCTTGATCAAATTTGTTTTAAATCTTAGTGTATTTTATGGGATGTATTATATAAATTCCTTTGGTTAAGTTTATTTTAAATCTCACTGTATTTAAATGTATTTCATAGGATTTGTTATATAAATTCCAGACAAAATGCTAAAACGCCCTCCATTTGAATTTAGAATTAGTTTCAGTTTAATTTAGGCCACGGTGTTTAGGCTTAATAGGTATGTGATCAGTATTTTAGAACAGATCTAAGCCTAATATCAGACAAAGCTGGCAGGGAATTGGGAATGTGTTGCAAAGCAGGTGCTTAATAAGTTTTAGAAAGCCTAGTGAATAACTGATAGTAATTAATACGGCGAGACAATCATAGAACCCTTTTACCTAATACAAACTAAATATAATAAAACCATTTGAATTTTTGACCTTTTGGTTATGAAGCAAACGTCTAATCCTTTAAGCTGACAAAAGATTTTTATTTTGTCGAAGCGGCAGATAAACATAATTAAAACGACATTAAAAAATACCGAAAAATATCGCACTGATAAAAAAATATTTTCATATAAATTAACTGGAAATTTAAGTGATTTTCGTAGTTCAAAACGTAAGTGAAAGATATAAAAGGGAATTGCGACCGAGTGCGTGATGCTTGAACATTCACCTCTGTTTTATTTAGGTTTTTGAGCATTACCTAAATAAACTTTAGTCGTTTATTGACGCAACAAGGATATTGATTGTTCTGATTTCGAAGAATGTTTTAGAATCCTAATTTTCTGAAATATTTTTCAATATTGCTTTGTTACATTATTAAGATGCTTATTGTTCAGCAGGAAAATTTTAGTTCTAGTTTTATCACTACTTTATTTCATAAATTAAAAATACATTACTATTTTAGTTTAATTAGCAGATTAAATGGCACACATTTCCAAATAAACCCATTAAAAAACTAAAAACAAATTAAGTAATTAATTGCTAGCTAGAAATTATTATTGTTATGCCTCTGAATTTATTTAGGGCGATCGATGGTTTGAAAATTTCAGGAACGTATCTTCAAATGAAAATATTGAATTATACACGTAACTTCTACTAGCAAAAAGTACAAATATTAATTGATTGTAGATTCAGTTCTACTATTAATTAAAACTAATTTGCTACTCTGGAGTTAATTACTATTTGTTAATTAATAAAAACAAATTTCAGACTTGGTTCGAAATTACCTTGAGTTTATAGTGTTTTACAATGTAAAACTCCATAGCCTAAGCTAGCTGTAAATTTTATAGTGCATTGAATCGATAACTAAAGGAGATAATTACATTCGGAATTGTTTATAAAGCCTATACAACCCTAAATTATGGAAATAAGTTCGTTATAATGTGTTGTTTCTGCTAGTAAAAGCTTTGGTAAAAAGTGAAAGGTGTTTGCTTTTTTCGTTAGTCGGCGTTAGGTCGAATAACATCTAAATAATGTTTCATCAAGGGCTGTAAATATCTTTAAAATTGCAATATTTGTTTAACTAAGAAAAATGTACGTTCAACAAATTATGAATAAATAATAAATGTCAGGTAATTAGTGTTATGTGTTTTACGGGTGAGAATTTTTATTGATAACCTGCAGCAGTGTTTTTACGATGTAACATCTATATTGAATGTCTTACAAACTACCAAGACGTCAAATGCAAGTTTAGATGAATAAGCAATAAACTTGGATGCAACTGCTGACACGCGAATACCATACACGATTTATGGAGCAGATCAACCAAATGGGCAATTAATTTTACATGACATCGAGTATAATTTATCATTTCCAGTATGCCTTACTCGACTATTTTGATTATCTTGATGTGCATAACTATCCCATACATAACCGCAAGAAAGTGAAACGTCTTTAATTTTTCAGTCTCAAGAAAACGAAAAATAGCGAAGCTTATATTATATTTCATTGTATTTTTATAAGGCGGGCAGACGCATTAGTTTAGAATTTTTAACTGACGTAGAAAAATGTTGAATTTTTGAAAGTGACAGCCTAAAGTGTGAAAAACAAATTTTGCCGCAACAGTCGCTCTGGAACAATGTAAGATAAATGTTTCTCAGGAGAAAATACATCATTCGCTTTCCAAGTTTATATAAAAATGACATTTTGTCATAAAAAGCTGCCCAGTTACGTGGTTTTCATTTTACTCTTTCTTCAGCTTGTATAAGTAGGCGACAGTTCCCAAGTCTAAGAATGTGACAGATTAAAATATGAATTATTGGAAAAATAAGTTAAATATAACATAAATCGAGTAGAATTAAGCACAAATCATTTGAGAAATAAAACTTGGTTGTAGATCTAAAAAAATTGGTTTCAACTCTTGCCAAAATAATAATTTATTTATATTTCCACTTTGCTTTGTATAATTGAGCAATTTAAATTAATTATTAAAGTAAACTTAATTAATAAGTTTAATCCTAGAAATTTTAACCAAAAAGAAAAACCTATTCAGCATATCCACAAAAAGAACCAACTAAGGAAGTTCAATCCAAGTGGCACAAGTTACCCAAATACGTCATTATGTCAATATTTTCATACTTTTGTTCGTTTCAGGTAAAACTGGATCAGGTGTTCGGAAACTAGAACGGCCTTACCCTCATTAACACATAATTTTCTTATGTATGTGGATAATTTCTAATAAAAACTGTTAGCAGATGAGAGCTATTAAAGGCCTTCGTTTATGATTAGTTGCAACTTACACACCTACAAAGTACATCTGGGTCGATCTTTCAATTAGAAATCAAAATAAATAGTAGACATGAACGTAGACAAAAAGGTTAGGCGAAGAATTTATTATTTTTTTTGGCCAATTTGTATTGATTTAATGAGGTGCAGTTGATGTAAATTAAGAAATGAATTATGTAATATATTACTTAGGAAGTTCAATTGAAAGTATGTTTTTGTGAAGTAAATAGTCAAGAATGCAATAAATTCTGTTTAGTTAGCTTTGGATTTTTTTGGATTTTCAAAAATTTAGTTATCAATTTGAAAAGCATATTTAAAAAAAATTCCTTATAAAACAAATTTATTATTAAAGTTAAAGTAAACCAAGTCTAAAGTCTACCAAACAATTTAACTGATTTTTTTCATAAAATTAATAAATAGTTATTTTACATAGCAAGGGAGATAAGTGAGATTTACTCGTATACGTGCTTGTTCTGGCGACACCTTTATTTAGTAGCCTTTAATAATTGTTGTGCGTTAAAATTATTTACAAAAATGTAGTTAGCAATTTCAGAAACCCTTTTACCTGAATTAAAAATAATCCATATAAGACAATTTATTTCTAAAGTTAAAGTAAAAATTTCGAAATGCCTACATACAGCACCATGTGTATAGTGTATGTGTGTGTACGTATAGAACCTTGTTACTCTACCTCGTAGGTCGGTATTCGGAGGAAAGCGTCGTTAATTAGGTGCCCAACCAGGGCTCGATACCGAACTCCGGAAAATCTTGCACCCGGCGAGATTCGAACCGGGGACTAGCGCAACGCTAGCCTGACGCTCTTACCACTGCGCCACCCTGGCAGTCGATAATATAAACCATTGAAAATTTAAATAATTTTTGAGGCAGTGATTGGCCATTAATTGCCACTAAATTAATGTATCAAAATCAGTAGTGATCTATGCTTGGCTTACAAAATACTTAGGTACTTCTCTACTTCCTTTATTTTGATAGTGTACTAATAATCACGAACTAAACTGCAAAATCAACCAAATATGGCACCAATTGTCACGTGGTAGTGCCACTTAACGGAATAGGCAAAGGAAAAATTACTGTTTATTGAAGTTAAAAATAAGTTTTAGGCTTGTGATTAAATTGAAGTGTTTAATTCACGCCCTTTCACGGCAACTTAATTACTGAAAAATTTCTAGAATTTTGTGGTAATCACAAAATCTGTTTGAACAATCAAGAGAAAACTAAATCGTAAATTTATTAAAAAAAAAAACTTCAAAACAACAGTTATTTACAGACAGTGAACGGATATAGATATTTGTGCGTTTGTCATATTCTACATCAGATGTAGGGCACACGCACTTACATCTGAAAAATTTTTATGTTGTTTACTCAGACGTAAACGCACGTTTATGTGGGTTTATAAAATTCGTAGATGAGGCATGCCATTTTAAAAATAATTTTGTAATGCAAATTCTTGTGGAAATAAATATTAAAAATACCGAGCCATTTAATGTAATTGTCCAGAGCTTTTATAAGTAAAATAATAACAATCCCTGAAATGTCACCGACTAAAGGTTAACATGAAGGCATTTTTAGTAATCAAGTTTGCAATATGAACTTGAACCCAATTTGACCAAGACCTTTGAGGGATATGTTATATGTAGTAGAAATAATGAGAAACTTTTATTTTTAAATTTAATAACAAATCTAGCTTCTTAAACAAAACAAAAAGAATGAAAAACAAGTAAATATTATTATTTGTGAGTTTTCACTTTTTAAGTAGGTTGCGAGTATTTTTCCACTCTTATGCAATAATGTTTTACAGATATTTGTGCCTTTATGAAACGAAAGTCTAGCATGAATTGCAATAGAGATAAGCTTTAAATTTATCTATAAGTAATCAGTAGGGATTACATGTAAACCTCATGTTGTATAAATGTCAGTCGTTAGGCTTTTTCCTTACATAAGTCAATATAATTTGTAACACAAGATTTGTAAAGTTTAAAGCGAAATTCTGTAGGCAAAACTTTATTTCTTTAGTAAGTTTTTTTAAATTCCCAACAAGAAAGGTTTCTTCTAACATGAATACCAGAGTTATTTACAACAATAAATAAATAGATACGTATCAGTTGGAAAGTTAAGGTGTATCACAGGGTTCCATTTTAGGCCCTCTATTTTTTACAGTTTTTGTTACTAACGAAAGAGCTCTTAATTTCGATAGCACTAATGAGCTTGTATGTGTAAGACACAAGTTTGAGAATGACAGAGTTTTATAGATATACTAAAACGTTAAACTAGCATGAAACACATTGATATGTGTCGAATGTTTGCTTAATTTTTATTAATTAATTAATCAATTAACTTTGTTTGTATGAATATCAGTCTGACGTTGTAACATTCCCTCATTAAAGACAACTGAACAATACGAGGCTCAGTATTGATTGTTAAACATTTTAAGTGGAGTTTTTTTTTATAAGTCAATTTTTTCATTATTTATTGGGCAAGATCTAGGCATGCGGTTGCTCCTCAATTTTTTATAATTGCTTTTAAAGTAAGGTTTATAAATGTAAAATATGAAATTTCTGTCTTGAATAACAAATAAAGCTTGAAAGTCAAATTTAATCTTTGAAAAGAAGAAAAATAACAATTAATCAAATAAAACCCTTATTTTTAGATTTACAAACATGACAAACCACCTCCGGCATTTCTTTTGGGCAATATGAATGTTACAATATAGACTAATATGTTTGGCATTCGAGCGCCTACGGATAAAAAGGCCTATAAATAACAGGAATATTTTTCTGAATAGCACGAAGTCGAGAGCTTATTGAAGTCTCGTAGTTCACTGTACTGGCCGCATTGTTATTTTTCAGTTTGCAGAACAATGATAAAACCTGCCTGTTATTAAAATGGCTTATCAGTGAGCATAAAATTGAGATCAGCTTTGAAACTGTCTAATGTTAAAATTTGTTTTTTTAAGCCAAATAACAGTATGGCATTCTACTGATAATATCGAAATGCTTTTAAAAAGTTATCTACAAAATACTTTTCAATGTTTCCCTTCACAGGTTTTTTTTAAGGGGTGTTATTTTTGGCTTTGTTGAAATAACAACCCCTGTTCTGTTGTTTTGTATAAAAGAATTGTTAATTAATTTCTCTCTTTGTACTATAACTTTATAATTGTAATAGTTACAGTAACCATAATTTTTACCATAACTGTTAGGGTGGCTTTACGTTGTAGTAATGATAAAATATTATATTGAAAGAAATTCGATTGAAAATCGCAAACATTCTACACATCCTATTAATACTCAATCTCTATGATAATTTCAGGGAATATAAAAAAAAAAAAACTGAATATACGCGAATGGCTTTTGATTACATTTTATCGAACGTTTCTGTTCGAATCGTCATGCTAGGTCAATTTTTCTTGAAGAGCGGCCAGAAAAATATAAATTTATTTTACTCTCATAAAAGAAAAACAATCTTTGTATAGACTTCTATATTTATCTTATTTTGATTAAATATGTCAGCCAGCAGTATTGCACTACAGCCCGTCATGAACCCTGGCCTCTTCCACAACATGCCTCGGTTTTGCGCTAGGTTGGTCCAGTTCTACCCTTGTAAGATTTCAAAGTCCTCCCTAACGTTGTCCATCCATCGCCCTCCCGGTCTTCCTCTTGGTCTTCGGCTTTCTGGTGTTTGGACAAGTACCTCCGTGCTACTCTCTCTGTCGGCATTCTTCCAGGGCCGTAACCAGGGGGGGGGGGCAGTGCTATTAGGAAATTCCATAGCAATAAAGATTCGTGAATCTAGTTAAAATTATCACCACTTATGTAATTACTGTTGACAATTTCCACTAGAAAAAATTGTCGATAAAATTTCACTAGTGATACTGTTACCAATCAGCATTCTCCCCCTCGCCAGAAAGGTATAAAGCAGAGCGTTTTCTGCAAAGAGCATCCAGTCTCAATCCGACGCCCGTCAGAGCAACACCCATTCTATCTCCGACTTCCAGCAGAGCAACATCCTTCTCCAAGTCCAACTCCAAGTCCACTTCTCTTCAACTCCTGCTCCGGTTTCTTCCAGCAACCGACCTCGACTCCAGGATCGTCGTGATGAAATGATTTTTTTTTCGTTGAATAGTTCCTCAAATACCATTCGTGGTCAAAGAATTGTAGATTATTTTTGCTGTAAAATTACTCATGTTCCTTGTGATTGCAAATATTCATATGCAAGCACAAGGAACATTCGTGATGTTACAGCAAAAAAATAATCGACAATTCTTTTACCACTCGTGGCATTGTAAGTGATAATTTTCTATTTTTTTGCGGATAAATTTTTTTTTATTATTTTAAATATTATGTAGCTTATAAATGACCCCTCAACTATATGTGAAAACGATTTCACTTAATATATAAAATTCAGTTCTTTAGCCTATTGCCCCTCTGTATTCTTCATCAAACCATTTTCTATTGGTTTGCTTAATTTCCTTGCCTGTATGGTCTTCCGAGGGGATTTCAGAATGATCCGTTTATATTGTTCCATATTGCTTCTACAGGTTCTTCTGTATTAACATCTTCCTCCGGTGCTTCTTCCAGTTTTTCAGTTATCGTTTTGTCATACTGTCTTCTATCTTTTTCACATTTTCTTTCTTCTTGGCTTTCGCCTCGTGAGTTTTTGACATTCTTTTTCTAACTTCAGCTCTAATTAAAAAGCGATTTGTTGCCACTTCCGCTCCTATCAGGTTTCTCACATTTACTAAGCTTGTTGCGTGCCTTTTATCTATCATGACGTAAGGACGTCAATGTAGGCACTTGCATTATTGCATTATGAATACTCTTGTGTGGGAAAAGGGTTCCTCCTATTCTCATGTTGTTGTCAACGACAAATCAATTAATCTGATTTCATTATCATTGGACTCTTCGTGCAGGTTGTGGTCGCCAATAACTGGGCTGAAAGCTGGCTCCTTTCCTATCTTCGCGTACTACTACCTACTACTCCAATATACTAACTTGTTCTAGGTCTGCATAGAGCTGCTCCTTAATTTCACCTGCCTTATCTTCTGTAGGTGCATGTACACACATTAATTTTAAGGTAAACGTCCACTTACTTTCAGCTTACACATCCTTTCATTGATTACTTCGAAATTCATAACTTCATGTAAAATGCGTTTATTTACCAAGAAACCAGTTCCCAGTTCATGTCTTCCTTGATCCAGACCGTTATAAAATTGAGTGTATGTTTTCTTAGAAAGGATGTCTTCTTTCCCTAGCTTCCGTATTACTTGGAGAGTAACTATGTATAGCTTATACTTTGAAACTTTTTATATGCCGATATAAACTCAAAACGTTCCATGAACCAATACTTTTGTCCATATTTCGTTAAATCGGCCGTCTTCTCGTTGTCCATCCAGTCCAAGGCTGTTGATCAGTTTTCGTAACCTTTTAGCTTTTTACAGGGGTTGGGGTGCTTGGCTCCATGCCCCCCAAGCTTCCTTCTATGTCTAGGCTTAGAACCAGCTACAGCATTTCATAAAACTTTGTAGGCGGAGAATAAATAGTCGATTAATCGTGAATAATCGATTTATCGCGACTAATCATAGTAATCGATTAATTTTAATAATCGCCATTCATAATTATCGAGTAATTATCAGCTAATCGACTAATCATAGTAATCGATAATAATAGAATGTTTGTAATAATGGATTAAGTGTGATAACCAAATATTCGAAAATCGATTAATCGTTTTTATAAGCACTGAAAATCGGGGTATCGGATCAATGATCGATTAATTGCGAATAATTGATTTGTGCGGTTAATCGACTAATTAAAGTAATCGATTAATCGTAATAATCGAACATTCATAATAAACGATTAATCGTGATAAGTGAATATTCGAAAATCGATTAATTAGTATCACAAAAATTAAAAATTGTGATCCAATAAATTGCCAGCACTATTGTATAGACCAGACAGTAAAAAATCTGTTTAAGAGACTCAATATTGCGTGAACTTATAAAACAAGATTGTTTTGTTCTTGTTTAAGTATTATTAAGCAATTTGAAATGGAATGCTGGCTACGAATGCTTATTATTAAAAGATGATGGATTTTCATTATTTGCCTATTCTACATAATTTTAATTATCAATTCATCTGTGCGGTAATTATTTGGCTGTAAAATTAGAACCGTGAAATTAAAGCTCATCTTTGATGTTTTAAATATTTCGTAGATCTAAAAGTTTGAGATTAATTTAGAAGATTATAACGAAGTAAATAAAAAGGTGCAAATTTGTTATTTTTGATTTGAGTGGCTAATTTTAAACGACAAATAGGCTTTTAAGGTAGTAAATTATCGAGTTTTTGCCTATTAAAAAGTTGTGAATGTTAGAAAATCAAGGCAAATTACTTAGATAAAAAAATACGTTTGTAAAAGGCGCATTAAAAAGCAAAGCCTGGGTTATTATATACTTACTATACAGAAACCTTTTACATAATTATCAGCCAGTTGATTTATTCTTAAAAAGATCTTCAAGATAAAATAGGCGTTTATGTGATGAATTAATTTATAGCCAGTGAGAATTCGATAGAACCTGGTTTAATTTTGCTTCTTGAAAACCGTTAGAATTAAGAAAATCATAGAAAAAACAGATCACCTGTCGTTTGAATACATTCTGCTTTTCACTCCAAATGCTCGGAATTAGATTATCTAATTCTGTTTCAATTAAATATTTATAAGCAAATAAATAAAATTATAAATTCGCGTCCTAGTTAAACTTTCCTACATAATTCAAAGAAGAAACTGCTCTAATTTTTTAATTCTTCCTAATAAGACATTACGAAGTATACATTTATATCTTAAGAATAAGCTATAATTACGCGAAAATAAATATTTAATTGGAAGTGGTTTATTTACTTTAATGTGCCATTAATTTTTTTAATTAAAAATTCAAAACACGCCGAACTAATTTCCGTCAATAAACGGCGAAAAAAAAAAAATGAAATACATAAACGAACACAGGACGTGTATTTTAATCTTAACAATTCGAAGATTAAATCAGTGAGGTTCAGAATGCTCGTTTTTCATTAGCATTATAATTGCTCTCGTTTTTAATATCAACTAACGCCAGACAGTTAAAAAAAACTCGACATTAATGAAAGTGTATGTAAATGACGAACGAAATCTGCTTTTAACGTTAATGAAAATAAATAAAACCTGAAATAGAAATTTGACCTTAAAATAAATTGTTGTAGATATTATTTTTAATACTTTTCCTCTGTTTGCGCGTTGTGGATTTAAAAGAAAGTGGCCCATTTTAAAATGTAGGAATGGAAACTGTGGTATTTTCTTTTGTCTCTGAAGGATTGAATGCAATTCCAAGTTTTAACGATTTTCAAACAGTGGGCTAAACCAACAGGGGACACTTTAAAGCTTTTACGTTGTACAAGACGAATATGATAAAGTGTGGAAGTTTTGACTAAATTTTCTAGTGCACAAGCGTGACTTGTATGCCGATTTGAATCCTCATTTATCATGTATAATACATAATGCGGCAAACAGCGTGATATTAAAGTTAGCCAAAGTTACATGAATGATTAGCTTCGACAAAACGCACTAACCTAGTTTATAGCCGCAAATTTACATCAAAAAGGGTTCTGATATCCTTTTTTAAATAAAAAAAGGTTTATTTTTTGAGTATTTCAACGTTTTAGAGGTTAAATGGTTAAGGAAGGTCATATTTTTCAGAATTTTTATAATTCATTAGAAGAATTATTTATAAAACAGCTTGCTAATAAGTAATCATAATTATTTGACAGGATGTTACAACACCAATGAATACATATAATTCGAGTTGTTCTAATTAGTTGAGCCTGTCCTGATTAGTAAGTACGATATGTAATTTACATATCATTCTCGTTTATGGTAATTTGAATAATCATTTCGTGTTTTTTTGCCTGAAGTTGTATTTTCATGAGATTACGTAGAAAGCCTGGAAATGACATGGCAATACCAGAGTTTAAATGATCCGGAGCGTAAATTTGTAACTTTTAAACTAAATATGGAACCTACTTAGTTAAAAGCAAACTTAAATATTCTTCTGAAAAGAGTTTTGCGAGGGTTTTTAGAAATTCACATAAAAGACTGTCGTAAATTAAGTCAGAGTATATTTTACCCTTTAATATACATTTGAAAATTTACCACCTTCAGTATTTCTGTGTATAAACATCTCTAAAGAAATTTCCCATACACCCCAACAATACTGTTGAGGGGGACCTATGTTAACATAAAAGGTGAGCCGTTTTTATCCCCCCTTCTCCCAGAGCTACCTCTCTAGAAATGTGAAATGAGAAAAAGGACCGAGTGATACTTCATTCTAGAGGACCTTTTGTTATCCACATTTTGTTCCGTTATCGAGTAGCGCGCCTTTGAATATTCAAATTTTAAAGTGCTACTGATTTAACTGAACAACTACTTACATCATCGTACTTTAGTCTCTCTCTCTCTCTGCCCATAGATTGAAGATTTTTTATCCTTTGTGATTCTTGGTGCAAAGTTGCTACAGCCCCCCTGTCAGTTATTTAGCACCTTTTAGTCTGTTCAGTTTTATTTTCAGGGCCTTCACACTCAGTTTTTGCCCAGTGGTTTTATTCAACAACCTTTTTTGTTTGTATATTAATGTTGAATTTTATTGTTTTGCTTTTTTCTGGATTAGGTACCACCTGCCTGTAACGAGGAACTTTCTGTATCTCTTCGAAATATTTCCTTTTCCTTTTCGATTAGATATTCTTTTCTTGTTTATACAAAGTGTCTTAAATTGATATACATCTAGTATGCTTTGAATTTTCTATGTAAAATAAAATGTGCCGCTCTCGCGTAATGCTGGTAGTAGACGGAAGTATTAACTGTCCTGATCGAAGATATGCTTCAATAATAAAAATGTTTTCTTGCACAGTGTAAATTTTGTATTGTATTAACAAATTTAATTAAAACTATTTGAAGTGAATTAGTTTACTTTTTAATTTTACAATTAACTAATGACAGGTCTGGATGATGCAATACCCGTAATATTTCAAAGGTAACCAGATGTAAGACACCCGGTATTTGTATCCTTTCAGTTTTTCAGTTAGCTAGAGATTTGTATCTATCGTTTTTTACACGACCTTGAGAACACCCTTCACATGAATTTTGTATCGGTTTTTTGGGGACTAAATCTCTTTTTTTCACTGTTCCATCATCATAGCGGGGGTTTTCCTATATCTCCTTCTCCTTTTGGCTTGTAGGGGGTAAACTGTTTTGGAAATTTTCCTTTTTCCATTTTGATGAGATCTTCTTTCCATTCATCTCTGTACATTTGCACTCTTTCAGATAGGAGGTAGATATTAAGATCTGTGTTAATATTCTGGTTTCGTAGATAATCCCTACAGAACGATATATCCCTTCGCCTTTCCTTCTTTTGGTTGATAAGAACTTCTTTTGAAGTACCTATCTCCTTACCGATTAGATTTGCCCTTTCGTTTATCTTTGTGCCTTTTGAGTTTTGCAGTTAGGAAGTAGATATTAAGAGCTCTTCTAATATTTTTGTTTCTTGGATGATGTTTTTTGAAGGTTTGTTGTACATTCTTTCATTTTTCGTTCTTTGTTCGAATATTACGTTGGTTCTTTGTAGTTTTTGTAAATATTGTTTCATCGTTTTATCATTACATATACCTCTTTGCCCTTTTGGCTTACAGGAGTGGATTTCTTTCGGAAAATTTTGTTCTTCCAGTCCGATTAGCTGTTCTTTCCATTTATCTTTGTACCCTTTCAGTCTTACAATTAGGAAGTAGATATTGAGATCTTTTCTAATATTCCGGTTTCTTAGATTTCCACAACATTTATTCACCCTTCGTATAAATTTCATATCAGTTGTTCTATTTAGGTCTCTTTTTCGGATGGTCCTTGATTTTAAACCATAGGTAATTTTTTTAAATTTATTTACTCAATTAGCAATCAGAATATTAATACATTCTATGAGCTAATATTTGCTATTACTTAGTAAGCTTTATTGGTAGACTCCCGGTGGGGTCATCCCTTCCTTAAACAGTTAAATCTTTTGGCCATTTCTTTCGAAGGCGTCTGAGTTGAGGATCTCTGTCTGTGCAAGAGTTTCATTTGTGTGATGTTCCAGGGTTGAATGGTGCTTAATAGCATACTGTTTGATTATATATCTTTCACATAGGGGATGTTGAGATCTGCGTGGAATGTCTGGTTTGTCACATACCAGGGTGAGGCTGCCATACTGCGGATGGTTTTTGATTGAAAACGTTGAATGACTTCGACATTAGATCGACTTGTGCATTGTGCAAGCCCAGATTGGGCTGATAGTAGACTTGTATAACAATAGTTTGTTATCCAAGGATAATGAGGAGTTTTCCCCGATGAGCCAGTACATCTGCTTCAGTTTTAAGTACATTTGCTTCCGTTTCTTATTAATAGGGGTCTTCCAATTCAATCTTTTGTCAATGTGTAATCCAAGGTATTTAACTTCAGTGGACTGATGGAGGATAGTACAGTACCATTAAGGGTGACGAGTGGGCATTCTTGATATTTTGTCGTGAACGTAATATGTACTGATTTAGTCTCGTTGACTTTAATTCTCCACTTAAGTAACTATCGTTCAATTTGGCTTAAATGGGTTTGTAATGCAGCTGATGCTGTGATGCTGCTACCGAATCTTCGCTGCATGCGAGCACTACCGCGCCGTGTCGCCAGTTAATGCACCTATTTTAGTAGATTCCGTTGTGGGTAGGTCAGAGGTAAATAGGAGATATAACATTGGCCCCAGCGCACTGCCCTGCGGTACGCCTGCTCTTATTTCTTTGATTTGGGAGACATGTTGGACAATCCTTGTTTAGAAGGCTCTGTATGTAAGATACGATTGCAACAGAAGATAATAGTAGAAAGGAATTTTTTTTCAATTTTATTTTATTATTTCTTTAACTGTAATCTTAAGTATCTGTGGAGACATTTGTATTGGTGATTGTAATTCTTCTTCTATTTACTGGTCGACCTCATTAGAATTTGCTTGGAAAACTTCAGCTAGGTAGTCTGCAAATGCTTCCGTCTTTTTCATGTCTGATCTTAACCATGGTTTTGGTCTTGGTCTCGTATTGGTGGAATATGAATTTGTGGTTGTTTAATGCCCTTGGTGGCTTTCCAAATTGAATTGCCATAAACGTTTAATGACGTCAGATAGGTTTGAAAGGATTCATTCTTGACAGATTTTAATTTATTTCTAAGTTGATTATTTAATTGATTAAGCCTTCTTTTGTCTTCGATCCTATGGGTGCGTTGCTATCTAGCTCTTGCCCGTCTTTTTTCTTTCACGATTTCCATGACCTCATATGGTATGTTTGGACTGTTTATTTTTATATTTGTTGGTTGCGGTGTGGAGTTCCAGCCCGCTTCTTGTACTGTAGTTATGAAGTGGTTCGTTGCGGATTCGATTTCTTCTGCAGTTTTTAGGCTGATATTTCTATTGAGATGTTGTTCAATGTAAACCTTGAAGGTGTCCCAGTCAGTTTTACTATTACTGAGAGAAGGACTAGGTGTTTTGAAGATGATGGTAGTGCTAATGGTGGCTATTATCGGTGAGTGGTCAGACAGCAGATCATAATTGGGGATGACATCCATATAGTTTGATGAGAGCCTCACAACTCCACTCATTGTCTCGGCTGTTTACTGTCCTCCGCGACACAATCTAAATCAATACATTCTATGGCAGTTTTTCGAAAACCTAGGTCAAAAATTTATAGCCGGCTGGGATTTTAATGCCAAGCATACGCACTGGCGATCGCGCCTAACAACAATTAAAGGCAGAGTGCTATTTAAACTCATTACAGATAATAACTATAACTTCCTATCAACTGGTAGCCCAACCTATTGGCCGTCTGATCAAAACGAAATCCCAGACTTGCTAGACTTTTTCGTTAAACCATCGTAAGCTGGATGTTAGCATTGCTAGCATAACTTTGTCTACTGTATATCTTACTTGATTTTCTACCAAATACCATTTTGCGCAATTATTAGATTTAGCAAGGGGTGGTTATTTACCTATTTCACAGTGACCTTTCCAGATCTATTATAGTCCTGCATATTATAGCCTTGTCAGTGATTCCTTCGCCAAGCCTTCTGCTTTGGTTTTTCCTTCACCCAAGTATGTAAACTGTATCTTTGCTACTCCTTCACTTTGCTACAATACATGGAATTAATTTTTTTTTCTCCCTGACAGAACCTGCGCTGGCTTTCTTGTGTCAGACCGATTGTGATCACGTGTTTTCTGATGAGTGTCCCGTAACTGGTCCTATCATTATTCTTACCGAGTAGCGGTTTTGGTTTAGGAAGTCTATCGAAAGTTTAGGGAATGGTCCTTCCAGAAACCTTTTCGCTTGTCTCCGTCCAGGGGTATTTAGCCATCTCTGCTGAGACTTTTCTTTCATCCACATCGGAGTGATATCCTTCTCAGGCTAATTAATCGGCCACCTTATTACCTCGGTAGATCACCGTGTCCTGGAACCCATGCTGTGGTGCCCGATTATTGAAATTCTTTCTATTAAAATCGTTTCATTATTCCCTGTAAGTGTTCCATCGTATATTTGTTTATAATTATTTCCAGTGTTGAATTTACCAGGGGTATCTTAGGAGACGTTCAAAATTTGTTTTTCTACTTCCGGTGAATGAAAATATTCTTAAAAGAAACTAAATACCTTTATTATGTTTCTTTTAAGAATATTTTCATTTTATTTATTTATTAGGTAGGTGATATATGAATTCTGCAGTTTGGTTTTATAAAAAAAAAGGTGGTTGCCGAACACTGACTTATTCATGTTTGTTCGTTCGTTTAATCTCTTGAGGTGCTTGTGCTGTCCAATTATTGATCATGTCGGCTGTACAGTTTGGCGAGTTCAAGTGCGCTCATGGGAGAATTACATGTGCAAAAGTCAAGTATGCTAACTACCATTTTTGACTTGATTTCCCATGAATTCATTTGAAATACCCAATATGTATAAATGTTAAAAAGTTTAAATGATAAAGAACAGCATTACCTAATGCCATAACTACAATTGTCATTTGCTATCAAATATATTTATCTTAACTTTGATTCTTTAATTTTTCTGCTGATTCCATTGTGAGGTCCTTTCTTAGGTGTTATTTTCCGATTGTTTTTTTAAAATTTTTTCTTGCTAATTTCACTTTGATGTCCTCTCTTGTGTTTTATGGTATACGAACTACAAATCCGCACTATTTTGGAACATTATTTAAAAAGAAGTAAGAAAGAAAAGGTTTTGATTTTGATTTGGTATACAATATTTTACTTCAATTTTTAATTAATTTATGCGTTAGAAATTTTGCAATTACTCTTAATTCGAACACATACTTATATTTTGTTGGTTTTAATTGCCTAGTTAGATATTAATTTATTCTTAAGTTATATAAATCAAAAGGATCAATTAGAAGTCATAAATTTAATCATTTAATGATACTTTAATCACTGTAGGAAGCGAATATCTAGAACAAATATTGTTATAAAAAATCATAAAACAAAATCATAAATATTTATCTTTGGTTGTATAAAACTAATTTGTCACTATCATTGCAACTTTTTGCAGAAGCAAAAACATTTCGTACAAAACCGAAGCCAGGGAAAGGAAACTTCAACAAAGCGAATAAATTCTAAATAATTTGTATAACAACTAATCACTATCCGATAACAAGGTTTTTTCAAAGGGTATACGAAACTCCTTAAAGATTAATGGTTGTAAACTAAGATCATATCTCTTCCGGGCAGAGTGAACATGTTTTTTGTTCGTTTTAACATCGAATAACTCTCAAGCTACGGATATTGTATTGATATTCAGGTAGTTTTAAGTAGCTGATTAACCTGCTTGTGATACTTGAGACCACACATTAATTTTGTTAATAAATTGTACGAGGATCTACCTTACAGTGATTAATTTTTGAAGCATGTTAGGATTTCCGCAGAGCAAAGAAGTGACAGAATAAGGTTAAAAAGAAAATCGAAACATGGCTATTTAAGAAATTGATTTATTTTGAATCTTAGCACAGGTAATACATGTAACATGTAATTTTTTTTAATATTCAGGTTTTTCAAAATTAATTCGTATATCAGCTGAATCAGCTGTTGAATTTGGTTATCCTTAGACCGGATAATCAAATTGCATTAAAAAAATATTGGATGTTTAACCTGACAGATATGAAATATTCCACATTAATTTATTTTTCTATTAATTCGTTATGGTTTGCGAATGACAACACAGAATAGTGAATCACCCTGTATGTATAGTGAATAGGAAATTTCAAATAAACCCCCAGAGATTCATATATAAACCAGTGTCTCCATTTATCCTTATTTAGCATGTTAGGTAGACACGTTTTAAGTGTAGTAGCTGCGATTTATATTAATATTCTAACAGATGCAGGTGTATGCAAAGCATTCACTACGGCTTAATCGGAAGTTCATTAATACCGAGAAGCTGAGAGTTGCAGCACATGCCAAGGTGGCAATGATTTAGAACATGGAGCTCCGAGGAGCTCATAATTTCCTAATTTTGATAAATGTTATTGGCAGCCTTAAGTCGTATTTTGGTTTGGTTGTCGTGTGATATTTTTAAGAAATGATAATTTTTAGCTGTAGTTTAATCTACAAAAGAAATAACTAATCTGTAATTTATTGTACTCAACATACTCTTGGTTTACTTAGAATTTCACAATACAATTATATTAAATCAAGTGGGTTGCTATTGGTGATATCGCATGTGACGTAATATGACTGACCAGACAGTGTTGCTAAGTTTACAAAACTTTAATTAACAATTTTTCAAAAACTACATGTGTTGGCCTAAAATAGTTATACAACTGTTTGTCCAGTTTTTAACGCAGAATCACGCGGTGCAAATATTATCCGCCATTTAGGATTCACCCTGTATATATTATAAAAAATTAAATTTTGTATAAATGGTTATCCTTCATACATACATTTAGTTTAAAAAAGAATTGGGAAAACAGTATGGTATTTTAGTTGTTTTTTAATTTTTTTTTAATTTTAAGTGAAGAGCTTTTCCAATTTCGAATCAGACGCTGCAATAAAAATTATATTATCACAATTTACATTGTGGGTTGTGTATTTGTATTTTCATGAACTGTAACTGAGGAAATAAGACATCTTGTAGTTTAATCTGTTTATTTGGCATTTTTGTATTTGTATAGTATCATTAAGGGCATCACTTAAAATCAAAAATTCTTACTACATTTGTCTTTCTATAGTTCTTCTTTTAAAACTTCATTGTTTGTCGATGGTGCAACGTTCCCATGTCATCTTCCAATTCCTATTTCTCTTACAAATTTCTATTTAACAATTCATTAAAAGTTTCCTTCTGATATTTTCATCGTTGCTGATTTTTTTGTTATGGTCGTAGGTATTGTTAATAAATTATTTGAATAATTTTATCATGTTTTCAGGAGTAGTTATTTAAATTTTTGAAAAATGATTTCCTAATTTCCTAGGCTTGTGGCTGTCAGGGATCTCAACTGGCCTAGACTTCTACCGTCTGTTAGTACAACCCAACTACAATTTTGTCGAATCTAAGGTACTTCTACCCCTGCAAGAGATCGCTGTCATGTCAAACATCGAACTGACTTCAGATTTTTCCGAATTAAAAATCTCATGTAACCCGAACCAGGATCGAATTCGAGACTTTGGTTTGAAAAAATTGTAAAACGTAACTAAAAGTAAAATGTGTTTGCATATTCAGTTCATGTAATTTTATTAAATCGGAAATATCAAAAAGCTTTAAGAGATAAAACGAAATAGTATCATAGAACTTACCCCTTTTGGGATATTAATGGAGAAAAAAGCAAAGTCAATTCAATTCAATCATGTATGAGGATAATTTTTGTAATAATTGTCATATATGAAGAACATAGAATTTTTAGAACTTATTTCGGAAAATGAGGAAAATAGAAATTATATTAGAAGTTTTTTCAGTAACTTGCAAATGGAAACCTTAAATGTTCACCTTTTCTTCATCGACAAGAACACTCTAACTCAACTTCTCTATGTAATCACTACATTTAAAAAAGGAAATGGGTATTAAACACCTACGATTTTCAAAATTCAAGCAAACTTATAATCTGATAAATAATTATCTTAAGCAGTTCGTTTAAATAATTTTTTCTGACTTGTAGAAATCCTCCAAATTGTTTTCACTTTTCCTAGACCAGAAAATAGAGCGAGCCGGAATTTATAATTAAATATAATCCGAAGAAGTATCATTAATAAGCACTTCCTTGAAGTACAGAAAAAATTATTTTCATTTTCATTAATAATTTAAAAACAAACTGCAGCACAAATGAATACATTTCACGGTATAGGACTTCGTTCACAAAAACTGAATCGACGTTGCTAGTTTTACCACAGTCTAAGCGGTTAACTTTGAATTTTTAATGTTATTTTCACTGCTTCTCGTTCCTTATTTACGATGAAGCAATTTGATTTTTGTTTTTGCACCAGCCCAGAAGGCGAATCTAAGGATGTGGTTTTTCCTTTGACCGCGTGAAAAAGATTTTTCTTCTGTGAATAAGAAATTTTCATTCTTTAAAGCAAATGTACGTAAAAGTTCGTTGAAATTTCTTACTTTTTTTTAAAGTAAAGTGCTTGCAATTGATGATTACTAGGCGTAAGGAGAACGACTTTAATTTGGGTGTAAATTTAGGGTGAAGCAATTAACCCGGTAACCCGTTGAAATATAAAAATTAAAAAGTTGAGTTCTTTCTTAAACGTCCGATTTGATATTATAATTATTGTCATCACTTTTTTATTTGTATAACTTTTTAATTAAATAGTAAGATCACGTTTTCAGCAACGCACAAAAATCCTTTCAATTTCTTTTTAGGCTACAAGAACATTACCAGTTCCTGTAAAAGTCAGAAAAAGAAATAAAATCGTAAATTGGGTAATATCGACGAAGAATCTCGGTTTATTTTTATTTTTAAAAGCGTGAAAAAATAGGCCTAGATTTTCCGTGTATACACACATCATGCGAATTTATTCTCCTTTCGATTTACAAGCAAACGAGTTTCGAGTATTATAAAATTAATTATTTTAAAAAATTAGAAAGTAACTAACGGCTTAGTTTTTTACGATGTTTACATGTTGGTCCGAGGTAGGAGCGTATGTCGATTTTTGTTTTTTATTCTGTAAATCTATAATTTCTAAGCGATATCTCACGTCTCACTAGGACTAATTTCCCGCCAGACTGGTGAAGGAGCTCTCCTCACTTCTAAAATTGTTGTTTTAGTTTCGTTTTCTATACATCTATCTAGCTCGAGCTTAAGTACTATCATAGGCGGGTCTGTGCTAGTAGTCTTATTGGTGATTCGCGAACAATTTACTTAAAATAAGAAATGTAACTCCTACTACCCCAGTCTGACCTGATTTTCAATGTCAAGTATATATAACATCAAAGTCAAGGTGAATCTAGTGTGATTAGCTCGGAATTTCGTGTCTTTACAACAGCTACCTTAAAATCCAAAATGTACCTAAAATTAAGTTTATTATCGTTAATCTTCATCGTACGATTTGCGCGATCTGAAACGGATGAATATATTGATGAATCCCGCCAACAGTGTTCAGCTAAGAATAATTTGTTTTCTTGTGCGAAATATCGGGCTTTGAGATACATATCAACATTAGGGGACCATTACGGATTTACGGGAAACACGAGCAGTCCTGTGAAATTCGTTAAACTTGAAACTTACCAACCTGGACCTGAATTATTTCCAACCGCGAGACAACTCTCCAGCGATAGTGAATTTACGAAATTTTTCAAGTTCGCCAAACGCCAAGCTAATTATTATCTTGGAACACAAGGCGTTCAGTTCAGTTTACCTGATGGAGCACAACTTATTGAAAATAATGCTAGCAATGCAGTTGGTAAGTACCCTTTTTTACCCAATTTTTTTTAATTCATTCAGTTCCAAAGGTCTCAAACTCCTAAAATTAATTATTAAAGTGAAGAGCACAGAACTTCTATAAATTTCTGGTTAAATTCACCTGCAACATTCAATCCCATAAATGAACCTTGAATTGTATTGATTTTAATTAATTTTAATAATTATGATGATTTCAAAGAATGCAGAAACTTAGGCAAAACATGTAATAGACGAGCTGGTTATGCATTATTCATATCATTATCAGTTATTTAATATATAATTAAATGCGAGACTGAAATAGTAACTAGTACTTAACAAGCTATACACAATTACAAGATAATCTCGGAATAGAGGAAATTCTATTCTATTAAGTATAACCGCTTAATATGCGCTCGAGTGCAATTTCGTAATTTAAATTAGATTCCATAATAGCTAAACCACAGGCAGGATAAGAAAGGCTGTGATTTGTTGAATAATTTCAAGTTGACTGTTTTGAAGAAAATTTTTGAACTCTAAGGTCGAAAATTAAATCAGAAGAAAATTAAATTAATTTTGAGAACAATTGCGAAATATTTAAGTATTTACAATTTACTTTGATTCGAAAGCTTCGACCTCCCCTTGCTTGGTTTAAGTCCTAAATATTTAAATCCTGAAGTTATTTCAGCTAAATCCCAGTAAAAATTCACCCTTAATTAGAAAATCTTGATTTATTTCTTAAAACAACAATTAGAAAATTTCAACCCTCAACTAATCATTTTTAACAGTTATAATATTATTAACCAACGTTTAAAAAATTAAGGAAAATGAAATACGATGGAGCTCAAAAAGGGTGGGTTTAATAAAATCTTGAAGCCTCGACTGAAAACTAATTACAAGTTTTGAGAAATTTGTTTCGTGTAGTTCTATATAACCTTTGAAACTGCTAAGGTTAGTAAAGTTTCTGCTTTTTATTAAGGCGAATATTCAAATCTGACATTCACAGTTAAACTTCTAATTGGAAAAGAAGGATTCCCTCGGTTTACCGTGCATAAAATTGTATTTTCAGTTTTTTTCAGTAAATCTAGTGAGTCCATTTGTATTTGAAATTTAAACAAACACAGTTGTTAAGAGAACACGGATGGGTTTGATATGTTTCGAAATATTTTTAAATTCAAGAGCTGTCCAACACAGGCGATAATTCAATTGAACGAGTACAATTTTATTCGTTAAATGAATTGTAGGGCAGAATGGGAATGCTAAATATTTAAAGTGTGCTTAGATAAACAACTGAAATTTGTTAATGCCTGGCATTTAAAGGTTTAATGGTAAAAAAATTACGAAATTTAACATACCCTGACAGCTAAAGTTTCCTTTTTGTATTTCAGCTGAATTTTGAAAAAGCCAATGTTTAATTAATTATTTAAAAATTTCTTAATTAAAAAGTATGCAAAAATTAATAATTCACCATAAATGTAAGAAATTTCCTTTGAAACATTTTAATTTGTTTAATTAGGGATGAAGTTTCTTTAGACGAATTTTTAAAGTAAATTTGTTTATGTATTATATTCAGTTAATGCTCCAGCTACTACGTTAATGCAGGTGCCTTTTAAGGTATTTACTGAATTATCCAGACTTGAATAATTAGTTTCCATAATTTTTAGTTTACTTAATTCACCAGAGCGTTAACATTTAAATTTTAACTTTATATAGCTAAAATTGTAACTATTATTCTGTCAGGATTTAACATGCTTTACAATTACTAGAAGCTCTTAGTTGATATTAAAACATTTGCTATGGTTTGCTGGAGTTTCTTAAAAATATTATTTTAAAAAATTTACGAGCAACGAGTCAGACTCAAGACTATAATTTTTTTAAACGGATTTATGCACCTTTTGGTTACTTAAATTGTTTATCGATATTTTGATTTAATTAAAGTATCTATATTTTCCCTTAATATACGCTTCCTGCCGTTATTTTTTTAAAATAATCTCAATATTTTATTTCACACTTTGTTAATTAAGTGCCCATTATTTAAACAAAGAAATCATAATTAATTTCCTAAAAATTCTAACCAAACTAAGGGGCTTTTTCCTCAAATGAACAAAAAACTACAAATTCTGTACCAAATGAGGTATTTTTTACAGTTAGCATTAATTACTTTTTCAAGAACCTGCTCCTTTTTCACGGTTCGATATCGAGACTTGATTGAATGAACGCCAGTTACAATGTTCCCTCTTTGTAAAGAAAATGAAATTTATCGGCGTTGATTGTTCGAGAACTCGTAAGCTTGGGGTATCTACATTAAAAACTTTTCGAAAAGGTTTCACGTTTAAATTTAGTTTCGTTGAAATATATTTGTTTGTGACTGATTCGTCCTACGTGTTATTTAATTCTGTATGAACTTGATTAGAGATAATTGGTTTTATTTTCGTGATACAAAAGTTGGAAAATCAAAATTATTTTAATCAACTTGTTTGAAAGCAAAGTAAATGAAGAGCTTTTTTACTTCGTTATAATATGAGGTTTTTTAAGATTAAGTTTAAGTTTTAGAATATCATTAACCTTAAGAATAGTCCGGAAATAAGCTGCCATGAAAATAAAGCGGGCCTAATATAATTAAAGAGAGAAATTAAAAACAAAAAGAGAAAAAAGTAAAAAATTGCCTGTGCATATTGATATTGAATTAAAATTGGAATTAGTACTACATCACAGCACTTTTCACAGCAGGTGCTTTCAAACAATTAAATTAAATCAGTTGCTGGGTAAGAAAGTTAAAGGAATACTTTCCTGACGCCTTTCTTAGGAAGTTATCGAACGACCGAGACGTGTTTTTGAAAAAATTAAGTTTAAAAGTTTAACTTAGCCAAAACGTCGGAAAAGTCTGTTCTTTGAAGTTGTAAACGTCACTAAGCTTCACATAACGGAGCAGTATACGGATGTGACATTGATATATGTTATTTAAATGATAATTATTTTGAACTTAAAGCGTTTGGTTTACTTTTCGTCTTGATATGATCGAAACATTTCTAAATCAACCGAGTATAAAATTATAATTGACTAATGATTATGGAAAAGATTCAGTAAAACTTTAACTGGTTGAAGGTTACTGAATCTGTTTGTAAGTGTTTTTGGATGTCTGTCGCTTTTTAATTTTAGGTTTGTACTTTTTTTTTTTAATTAAAGGAATCAAAAAATATTCATTTTGTCCTTGTACTTAATTGTTGTTGATATTTATAACTTTGAAAGAATGGCTCATTTTGATTAGACTATAAAACAAGCTAACTTCACTTACACAACATCATGTACTGACACTATTTCGCAGTTTAACGATGCATTAAAGAAAATACCCTGCCATCCACTAATGTTTTATGAAGTTCATTAAAGGTCTCCGACGAAATACCTTCACTTTAATGTCTTAAGCACTATAAAAAAATCCATCACGCAACTTTGTAGCCTGTTAAGGTACCCATTCTACTTGTTACAAGTGAAGATTGAGATTTCCGACAGTAAAAGCATCGGTGGTCGCGATGAACAGCAATTTTAAGTAATTTATACGCTTCTTTCTTTTTCTACATGCCTGTGGTTTGGCTTTAAATTAGTACAACAGTGAACTTGAAGGTTAACAGTTAACACAAGTATGTGAAGCTCGTGTCTCGCATTAGTTCTGAAGTTTTTGTTTGATCTCGAATTCTTTAAATAATTTTCCGCATGCATAAAGTTTATTCAGAAAATTCAGTCGAATAACTAAAACTTTGAAGTTTTTTATTTATTTATATTTGCCTTTGTAATATAATTTTGGTTGAATAACACGAAATATGATGCCGTGAAAAATTGCTTTAGATTAGGTCAAACTTAATTCATTCGGCAATTTATCAAGTTTAGCTTGTGTAAACTTAAGAAGTGACAATCACTCTTGTTGATTTTTTTATCGTAGTGTATTCAAGTATATCGAGGCATAAGTTCAATGTACAACATTTGTCAAATTAAGCAAGAGTTTGCTTATAAAATATTTAAATTATCAGTAACAAATTAAAATTATAAATACAAATAATTAAACCAGCAGTACGACAGAGTGGGAGTTCACGTAATACTGAAATATAGAAGGTTAAGCAAGGGCCTGCTCGGTCGAAACTTGGATGGGTGTGCGACTCAGTGTGTCCGGGCCCCTCGACATTGTAAAAGGTATAAGAGGATAAAAGAGAAAGAAAAAGAAAAGAAAGAAGAAATACAAATAATTACAAATGTGTTTTTCATCTCTGACAGGGGCCGCTCGTACCCAATGTTTTTGGGTGTTCTGTATCAAAATAATAATAATAATAATTATAATAATATAACGTCAAAATTCTTATCCAGTGTTTGCACTTAACACATTAAGAAAGAGACTGATTGCTTGGGGAAAATAGCCCCGCGATCAGTTCAACCATGCAAATAAAAAAAATCATAATAATTCCGGTATCAACATAAAGCATTTGATATTACAACTACAGATCTAGTCGGTCCTATATCCTATATCCTTATGATAGTGCCTTCTTCTCGACTACTGCTAACACATTCAATATTTAATTTCAATATAGGACGATCTTGCTACTTCATCTTTAATAGTTCCTAATAATTAGATAAGTATAGAGAACTTACTTTACTTTAATTTAAATATTACATACGTTTTAGGAATGTTTGTAAACATAATCGTACAAACAAAATGTCAGTCATAATACTACAAAATCACATTTAAAAGGCAGCTATGAAATTTATTATTTTATTTTATTAATAGATATAATAATGACATGATTCCCCCTTTATATAAATTAAAAAAAAAAACAATCTACACAATAATATCCTGGACTAGCTCTAGTTGTCAAATTGTCAAATTGAGTCTTTAAATAACTGTATGATTGCTTTAATAAACCAACATACGTTACTGAATGAATATTACCAATGTACAAATCTATTTAATTAACTTTAATTAAATAGGCCTCGGTCTCTCACATAGACATCTTGGGTTCGATTCTTGAGACCGGCGATATCCTCACCGGAATTTAGAAGGTCGTACGCTTCTCCGTGCTTCGGAGGGCACGTTAAGCCGGTGGTACCGGTTATCATACTAACACCTTTGATAACCGTTAACCTCGCAACATTGCGGATCGGTCTTCTTCAGCTCTCTCTCCTGTCCAGCATACGTGCTAAGAGAGCTCACAGAACTCATCCTTACACGGTTCTAACAGGCCATCGGCCTAGGCTTCGGCCATAAAAGTAAGAAAGAAGAAGAAGAAGAAGAAGAAGAAGAAGAAGAAGAAGAAGAAGAATCTATTTCATAAAATTGCCTTTTAATTAAATTTCAGTTTTAGAAGCACAATTAAATTTATTTATCTACTCCTGCTAGGAAAAGAACCCATTATATCATTCATTTGAGTTCGATAATGAAGTTTATTATCGCACTGAGTGAGATAATGAATTCATTATCAAACTCAGTGGGATAAGACAATATTTATGACCAAAAGTTTTATTTTTTATGAAGAAAATACCTTCGTTGCAGCTGCTTCTATTTCCAACGGAATACTTTCACAAATATTTACCGGTTTTTCTCCACAAATCAAGGAAAAATTAAAAATACAAAATTATTGACGTACAAATTATTTAGTTGCTATGACGAAAATAAATTATGCAGACACGATGCTACTCTGATTTTAAATAAAATACCATGCTACTCTGATTTTAAATAAAAAAGATGGTCTGTCAAAATTACGTAATTTTTTCAAATTGAAAATTATCTAATTTTTTCAATTTTGAGCAATCATAGATAAAATGTTGTATTATATTCGTGTGATAAAGGCCATTAACATACTCATGCTCTTACTCCGACTCAGGCTAACGCCCTCGTCAGGCAACTCAACGCATTCGTATGTTAATGATGCCTTTATCCCACTGACATAATAAATAGCTATTAAATGAAACAATGATCTCAGGGTGTTAAAAAAAAGTTCGATCAGTTAAACTTTGAAAAAGAATAAAATAACAATTTAAAGAAACTTTCAATATGTAAGTTTTATTACATGAGCCAGATTCCCTACCTTATTATCTAACCAGAAAAACTTATTTCTACACACTCACTCACTAACATACAATTTCTTAAAGTTTCTTGAAGATTATTTTAAATCTTCTCCCTTTTATTTATTTAACCGATTCAGCTTAAAGTTTATTTACTTCAACCCAATATCCAGTTAATTATTATTTTGCATAACTATTTCGATTGCTTAAATCCAATTAACAATTAACTTGTTTTTATTGTTAGATGAACCAAATCTTTTTAATACATTAAAGTTTCTACCTTTTTACATCTGAATAAACTCTTCCTTTAACAGAAGAATCACCTCTTATTGGAGTCAAATAACTATTTCTATCAATCCTTACATTCCTTACAGAGCGTTTTCAATTACGCTTTTTTTGTAAAATTGTTTTAATAACAAAAATTTGTTTATCTCACCCGTTATTCAATTTTTTAGTCTCCATGTTGGTTAATTAATTTTTTTTTAATTAAAAAAAATCATTCATTCCTTAACTTCGAAAGCACGCATTCTTTCTATAACATGCAAGCATATAACAAACATTACTATGGCTATTATAGGTATACAATACAAAAACGTAAATAACAATATTTTCTTTAAATTTCCTTAAAATCTAGTAACATTATTTTATATTATTTTAAAACTTGCATCTTAAAAGTGTTTTTGTTCCAAATTTTATATTCTAAATTAAAAATATAATTTTCTAATAATTATATCATTTCAATATATTAGTTTAATTATAATGTTATTTTTGGTGGTTCTGCAACCCTTAAAAGCGAGTCTCTGTACGTATGGATTTATTTAAGTCGATCGGAACTATAACAATGAAACACGAAGTACATGTCATCAATACCTGTTAAATTAATTGGTAATTTTCACTCTGCCTCTGCATTCTTGAATTAAGAACAGGTTTCAAACTATGTAATTAGATACTGACATGAAGAAGTAGGAGTTTTAACAGCATGAGTTGCAGTAAATAAAGCTCTTGCATAAATTTTGTATTTGTTTTTAATTTTATTTGTTACACTTTTACATATTTCTTTTTTAGATAAAGCTAAAATATTTAATTGGTTGGTTTAGATGGTTTCATCAGGATTAAATCTGGGAATTTTTTATTTCGGTATAAATATCAATATATCGAAGATCGATTTGGAATTCTAAAGATATGGATGTATCGAGTTAGTCGATATTTAAAATTTTTTTTATTGGAATATTGATATGGAGTTTCAAAAATATGGATGTTAGGATTTAATTGTTGGCGATATATCGATTCAATCGATTATTTAAGCTTTTTCCTTTATTAATTTTATAAAATCCATACTTCGTTCTCGATATATCAATAAAAATATCGATGTATCGATATATCGAATTGATATGAAGTTCTAAAAACATGGATATTAAGAATTAATTGTTGGCAATATATCGATTCAATCGATTGTTTAAGCTTTTTCCTTCATGAATTTCATAAAATTCATATTTCGTTTTCAATATATCGATACAGATATCGATGTGTTGATATATCGAATATTGATTTGAAATTCTGAAAATATCGATGCATCCATTTAATTATTTGCGATATGTCGATTTAATCGACATTTGGAGATTTTTCCATTTACGAAATAGTTTCATAAAATTCATATTTCGTTTTCGATATATCGGATATCGATATGGAATTCTAATATATCGGTTTAATTGACATTTTAACATTTTTTGATAATGCAATGAATTCATAAAATCCACATTTCGTTTTTAATATACCGAATATTGACATAAAGTTCTAAAAATATCAGTACATTTAATTATTGGCGATATATGATTTAATTGATATTCAAAATTTTTTATTTATAAAATAATTCCATAAAACACATATTTCGTAAGGAAACTCAGATTAAAGGATATCAAACAATTTTTATCGATATGTGGAATACGGGTATTGAATCACTTGCTTCCTGGCAATTTTGCCACTAAGGAAGTAATAGGCAAGGTCCCCTCATTAGCAAAGCAAAATACCAAACATAAATTCTTAAATTTCAAACAAAAATGGGGTAGGCCATTGTCCAGAAATGGGATTCTTAAAAGCTATATTTAATTGAATCATTAGGCGTAAAATTTTTTCCAACATATCGATTACTTTCATACATAAAATTCATCGATATGGCGATTTTAATCGATAATATCAATTAATTGAAATATCAATACTGTCATTACTCTTCCGATATTCATATTTTCGGTATCAATATTTGCAATACTTTGTAAGTTAGAATCTTAATTCATGAAACTGGAAGAATCGGGGAGCAGACGTTTATAAATTAGCAACAAATTAATTAAACTTGTTACGAAACTTTTTAGTTAAGCTACGAAAAGGAACGCTTTATTTGGTAAGTCAAGTTAAAGCTTTAACTCAAATGCCAAATTTCAGGGTCTTTCTTGCTTAAAAACAATTAATTTTTGCTTAATTAAGGCATTAAATTTATTAAATTATTGTATTTTTAATCTATAATACGACAACGCAAATTTAAATATTTATAACAAATGAATTTTTTCAAAAACATTGACTTAAAGCAAATATGCAGAAATTTTCTGTAAGTAAAAGTGATTGTAATTGGAAATACCAAATTTAAAAATGATTAAATGAGTTAAAATTATTTTGCAAGGATATTTGAATTTCCCTTGGAAACCGAATTAGAAGCAAAAACAAATATTAATTTTTAAATAAGAATTCGGCACTTTAAATGGCACAATGTAAATTTGTAATTTCGCACATAAAATTTTCTATCCTTGAAATTTATTTTACAATCAAAAACTAAAACAAAAACTAAACTGGAAACTGGAATAAGTACACTAAAATAAAAAAAAGTGTAACTACTTAGAAAGAGAATCAGCAGTATTTCAGTTCGAATGTGTTAATTACGGATTGAGAAAACTGGATTGAGCAGGAGTGAATGGCACGAATACTTCAAATAAAAGAAGGTTTCAATACATCTCTCATTACCTATCAAACAAAATAAGTCGTAATTAATTGGTTCACGACCTGAATAACGAACGATTTTTCTCATTTCCCCTTTAAATATAATTTCAGCGATTTAATTACCGAAATTAGCGTGGCGGATGCTCAAAGCAACACTAGCTCAATTAATGTGTTTTTTATATTTTTAATTAGAAATTTGTATTTTTAATTAAAACCTTCGACAGTGAAGGCGACGAATGTGCGTGTTCTTGTAACAACATCACCGAATACAAACGTACACGTGTATGTAAAGTAGAATACTTTATTTTGATTTTGTAAAATAATGATAAAACAAAAATTGGACTGAAAATGTAACAGGATGTAACAGAAATGCTTAAAATGGCAAATTGCGGGTGCTACAATCGTTCAAGCGTAACCCAACGATAATTATGATAATTCCTAGCTGGAAGGTAGCTTCACGCAGGGCATTAATGCCTACTTTGAGACACGTTAATAAATGTCAAAAATGGGGAAAAGCCTTTTAAGAAGCATAGTCCAAATAACTTGAAACATAATTTAAAACCTTCGTAACAGTAGCGGTAAGTTTCTGATTTATTATTGCTGCGCTCTCCATTCTGAACTATCATACTTAGCCTGGAGGAGAGTAAATTTGTAAATGTTAATTAGGCATTTGTTGCCGAAAAGATCGTAGTAAGCCTAGGTTAAATCCATATACGGAAGACGAGGACGGAAGCGCGAGCATTTATCAATTTAATAATTCGTCGGCACACTAATTAGTTTATTTATGCCGTTTTTTATGTGCTTCTAAATTTATGCCTACTCGTTTGTGCTCTTATTTGTAAGTTAAATTTGTTGTAAAAACCACTTTCCCTAAAAGCGATTTCTAATTGTGCTTGTGGATTCTACAAATGAAATTAATAATGTATTTCGAAAATGTGACCTGAATTGATTATCCTACTTAGACTAAAAGGAAATAAAAAATTAGAAAATTAAAAATAAATTCAGCCGGGAATGTAAAAAATTCCAATTCGGCCAAAACAAGTTGCATAATTGATTCGGATTAATAAAAATAAACGAGAAAATCAATTTCACCTAAAAAGAGTTAATTACACGTGTGGTAGGACGATGAGTAATGTAGACTAAAATTAGTAGATCGAAAGTCCGAACTTGAATAATGTGAGAGTGTTCTACAAATTTTACGTTCAGCTTAAAAAAAAATAAAAAAATAAGAAAGTGTGTTACGGAATTAAAAAAAGGTGTTCTTGGAGAAGAAGGGTGTTTTATCAGAATACTTGGAGTAGAAAGTAAATTTTTTCAGATGGGTCTAAAAGAAACTTAAAGTGAGAATGATTATTATCTTAAAGTATCTTATTATTTACACATCACTGTAACTTATATTTAACTTGATCTACTAGAAACGTCCTCGTTTTGTAAAAAAGGCATTTAACATTCATAAAACTTTTGGACTTTCCCTTATTTAAAATAAATGATTAAAGCTGTTTTTAACACTTCGACTTTTTACTAAATGTTTTAAGAAAACAGAAGTGTTGCCTTTAATAATAAAAAATAAAAATATTGAATGAATTTTAAGAAAATTAACTTCTGTTATCAATTTTAACAAATTAATTAATAAAATATGATGCTTTCAACACTAAATTAATATCAGATTTAATTCTTGTATTTTATCCTGCAGGATCGCAAATATCCCATTGTTTTTTCTGTTATTTGCAATGAAATCTCAAAATTCACAAAAAGGCCATGTTTTATAAATACTTTAGTGTTTTTCTGCCTTACATTTTTTTGTAGTTTAAACAATTTATTATTAGTTACATGTAAGTGGGAAGAATTCACAGATAAGATAAGAAAAGAAGGAAACATGTAACACAACTAAGAAAACAAACAACTTTACAAATTGTCGAAAAACCAAATTGATTAGTTTCGAACACTTTGAAAATGGAAACGTAAATTCAGAATTCAGCAGCTTTGCCTTTATTGCGTCTCTAATAAGCCAGTAATTAATTAATGATGATTAAATGCCTAACTAACTGAGATTAAAAAGAAGCAGAAAAGTTGGAAAATTCTAGAAAGTTAGCTTTTAGCTGAAAAATTGTACAAAAATGTTAACAAACTTTTTTACTCCTGTAAGTCCCGAAGAACTATAGGGCGCCTTTACAGGCGTTTTAAGACAGTTATGATAAATTAGTCCAAGGTTGTCAGTCTTGCACTAGATAAATTATAGAAGCCTTAATTAATATGAATCTACAAAAATTAGTAAAATTCTGAAAACCTTGATAGAAAATTTATTTTTAAACAAAAACAAAAACAAATGAATCTAATTACTGCCTTTTGCCTAATTTACAGGAGCCCTAATTTGAAGCCAAAAAAATTACTTAGTAAAGTTCTCAAAATTTCAGGAAAGCTTATATTTCATGAAAAACTGCATTAAAGGTTTAATTTTAAGTTGGAAATGAGGCGAATTTAATCATCATACTTTGAGTTTCTACTGCACTTTTCATTGAAATTTTTATGCATTGTATTAACTCCCTAACTGACTTAAAATTAAAACCCAATAAATTCTCAAAGAATCTAATAAAGTAGGTATATTTTTTGAATAATTTCACATAAACGTGCAGGCAAAAAATTTGCTGAATTTGCGCTGCAAGCTTTCAGTTGTTTTCGTGTTTGCGTTTTAAGATGCAATTTTAATAATTTTATAGAAATCTTAATTAATGTTAAGCCAAAAAATTAACAAAACTTATTTTTGTGGAAAAATTACATCAAAACTTTAACCTTAATTTAAGAATTAGATGAATCTAATCATCAAACATTGAATTCATTCAGTTACATTTTTCGTATAAATTTTACTTTTTCTCTATAACAAAATATTAAACAAATCACTAAAAATTCCGAAAATCTAGGATGTTTGTGATGAAAAAATATTCAAACGTTGTTGTAAAAAATCAACTGAAATTGATTCTCAAACTTTCAATTGTTTTAATAATATTTTTCAGATACAATTTTAATAATTTTATAGCAGTTTTAACTTATGTTAAACTACAAAAATTAACCAAAAGCTGAAAAAACTGGTAAATTTATTTTTACGGAAAACATTTTTTTTTTAATACAATTTGAATAATTTATGCGAATCCAAAACAATTAGCAAAAATTTGAACAAGTTTGTGGAAAAATTCAGTTATCTTTTTCATATAAAATTATACTAATTTCGCAGAAGTAAAAAAAATAACAAAAAACCGAAAATACAGGAAAACTCATTTTTGTGGAGAAATTAAAAAGATCGGGTGAATCTAATCTTCAAAATTTCAGTTGACTCGGGTATCCTTTCCATATAAAATTACAATAATAGTACAGAAGCCCTTAACTAATGTGAAGTCAAAAAAATTAATAAAAGTTGAAGAAATGAGAAAATTTGATTTTGTGGAAAGATTAAGAAACTCGGGGGTGAAATCTTCCAAATTTCAGTTGATTCGGCTATCTTTTTCGTATAAAATTATAATAATTTCACAAAGTCCTTAACTAATGTGAAGTCAAAAAAATAAAACAAAAAACTGAAAAAACAGAAAAACCTATTTTTGCCGAGTGATGTGAAGTCAAAATTTTCCTTTTGTTGAAAAATTACACAGAAATTTTGAATAATAAAAAAACCTAATTTCACCCTTTCTTTGGGAATTTGAACTCGCTTTATTTATTTTTAAATTTAAATTTAGCCTAATAAAGTCGAAAATGAAAAATAAAGACTCGTGGACTGCAAAGATGGAACTCTTTCAGGCTTTACGTTATCTGTTTGAATTTTTAATTTTGTACAATCGAAATTTTCAATTTTGCACGTAAAATATTCAAGAATTAAAAAATTCAAACATTTATCTTTTTAAGATAAGCTTCTACTTCAATTTTTTATTACTTATTTCTATTTTATTATTTAAATTATTCAACAAAGAACTTCAGGCGCATCAACTGTAAAAATCAACAGATTTGAATAAAATATTAAACAAGGGAAATTATTTATATTGCTGTGATTTCCTTTGGAAAGCGCCCCTCTGGAAGCTATGTTTTCAGTCATAAGACATAAATTATTACGTATTTATATTAGTTTTTGTATGAACGTTAACGAAGATTAAAATTCTTAATCCCCGTAAAAAGCAAAATCTGCCCCATTTTACTGCTGACGTATCTTATAATTATGTTCAGATTATAAACTGGAAGAGCTTCATGAATAATAATCACTCAGCAACACGATAATTTATTTTGTGCTCGGTTATATTTTCGTGTTGTTTCAATTATTAAACAGTCCATCATCATTCTTCTTAACCCGGTAGATGTGCTTGTAATTCGTAATTTAAATCTGTTGTTGATTGTTTTGTTAAAATCTCCCTCGTCTTTTGCAAGCTCGTTGTAATAATTGATACTTCAGCAACACATTATTAAAGGTATTTATTTAAGAATATGATACCGCCGGCATCGTAACACTTAAAATTTTTCAATTCATTTAATTGCAGAACATCACGTACGTTTTGTTTTTGTGTACAATCTTGTCATACTTTAACATGATGCAGTAGCATACGACAAGTAGATCAGAATGGCATGTCCGTATTTAAGTACCTAGCTTTCTCTATAATCCTTTTATTTACAGATATTAAAGGCCTAGACGTCTTCCACATCCTGATTAGTTTTTATCTTAAAATCCACGTTTCTATAAAAATACTTGTATTAATCCAGTTTAATAACATAAATATAAATCTCAGCTGTGCGTAAAACCGCAAAAATCGATAGCAATCATCTTGGAGATTTGCTTAAGTTTATAAACATTGTTGTGCCACTTTCTTCTACTTGAATTCTTATTGGATACTTCTTGTGTTTTATATTGGACGACTGGTTAAGTTAACGCCTTTAAGTGTGGGGATTTACAATTAGTTACCTACAGAAATTGCACTTTTAAGCAGTTGTTTAACCTTGCATATTGATTGAAGTTGGCTGGCTATGCGAAACGCGAACTTAAAATGAGTTCTGTGCCCTTCTGCTTTAAATTAAAATTTAATCAATGAAGTTGTAAAACTTGCGACAGTAACTTGTTTTACATTAAAATCGTCTGCCTTTTCCGTTAATTAATGCTAATTTTAATGCTTGTAATTATCCTATCGATTATATATTTAAAATGTGAAATGTTTTAAACGACTTTAATATTTTTACAGAGGAAGGTCGTGGAAAAAAGAAGAAAGCAGCCATCGTTCTATTACCCCTCGTAATACTTTTCAAATTGTTCAAGATAAAAATCATGGTAGCTATTGTACTAGCTGGTTTAGTGTTTATAAAGAAAGCAATCATGTTGGGCGCTTTGGTATTACCTTCGATCGTACAAAATCTAAAGCACTGTGCCAGAATGCAGCAGCATCATCATACGCCTTATCATTTTGAAGAACACGAGCACGAGGATGTCGGAGGTTATTATGGCGGCGGTTATTCCAAAGATTACGAAAGGGCATACAATGCATACTTAAAGTCAAAGGCGAAATAGGTTAAAATTAGTTATTTATTTATTATTGTAATTTATTTTGTAATTTAAACACACCAAAAATATTAGTGTGTAGGTGTTATCTATTTATAGCCGTGAATATATTTATTTAATTAGTAATTACTGCCATAACCGTTAATCTATAATAATTCCTTGTTCATATGTTTATGATAAAGCACTGAAATGTCTTAATAAAAAAATGCCTTAATTTTATTCAAGGCAAACCTTGAAATATTTTACTGATTCTGTTATTGTAAACATTATTTTTTGTTAGAGCTGTATTTATTTTACCTGATATGTGTTATTTATTAAGTATTTATGATGATAATTGGTTATTAGATAAGTGCGACTTAGATCTAAGTACAAAGTTTTCATTGTACCTACTTTAATTTCTTCAAATTTCTTTTCTTTGTATAATAAAAGTTAAAAATTACTTATGCATTGAATTTGTTTGCAAGCGTGCTTTCTAAACATTTCTTAAGACAAAATCAAAAAATTTCCTGCTATTAGATCCTACCTAGACTAAATGTATTTAAGCACTTTCCTCAAAAATACCTTGAACAACGTAGTAAGATATCCTAAACTAAATTTATTATTAGTAAATCCAGTTTGATGACGTATAATTTTTAATTGATGGAAGTCAAGCAATTATGCAAGTGTTTTATTATTTCTGAGTTGTTTTCCTTTGTATTTTTGTCATTTCAAGTTAAAATGATAGAAGAATGATGTTCTTTTAAATTTATTTTCAATGAAGATTGTTTTTTTGGTACATATGTTTTACTAGCATTTCTTTTGTCTGTGATAAAACTGCTATCGAACTCAAAGATTTGGTACAAAAAAGCCTTATTTTTGGAACTAATAAGAACTTTACAAAAACGTTCTGTACAAAACGACCATTTTTCTTAAAGTTAACACAAACCTTACAAGAGTTTTGCAAAGATTCCGACAGAAATGGTTATGCAAAGCATGTTTTTTTTTCTGCCATTACAAATACAAAGTTATTTAAAAGTTAATGTAGGAGTACTGATAGAAAGGATACGTATCTGGTTAAAATTTGTACGATTTGTATTTATAACTTTTCTATTTATTCAATTTTAGTAGTTGAAAAGTAAGACAAGCAGTTGAAAAAGCAAGGTAGATTTATGTTATTCTTGTAAAATTATTTTTATTTATTCTTTAGTTTATTTTAATTATTTTAATATAACAACCCAGAAGCATAAACATACCAGAAGAACATTTTCATTTGATTATACAAAATTAGAAAAATATGCTTTGGAAAATCTTTACATTTAATTACCATTACAGACAAACAAATACAATCAATTTCGACTTTAAAGAGGTAAATCATTGTCAGATGGCGAAATAATATTCCCGAAATTAATTTACTACAAAGATTCAATCAAAAATTAAAGATTTACTCAGAAGAAATTTAATACTCCTATTATTTATGATGGTTTAAAAAAAGCGTGTTTATAAAACACTAAAAATCTGAAGATTACATTTTTTTTTGACTCACTAAAGTAAACACTTTCATTTTCTCGTGCATTTTGAGATTTTGTTGTTCAAAAGACGTTACAATTATTGTCTTTTAGGACCCTTACACACGAGGCATTTGTTCCAGTATTACGTAAACTAAGGGTTGATGTCGAAATTTATAAAGATGTTAACAAAAAAGGATGTATCTATCTGTTTGAATTTTTAAAATTTGTAAAAGATATTGCCTTGGAAGAAGAAGCTTCCACATTGACAATATTTCTCGAAAATAAATATAAATATATAAGTACAACCAATTTTGATCTTAGAAGGGCAAACTATCATCCCATACATAAATAATATTCCCGAAATTAATTTACAAGGTATTCAATCGAAAAATTCCTCGTCCTCCTTATTTTTAACGTTTGATTTTTGGAATAACGTTAAAATTATCGCATTTTAGTACTCTTAAAACACGCAATACTTAGTTGTTCTAGTAATATACAAAGTAAAGGTTGATGTCTAAATTTGCGGTTTTATAGGCGCTCTAGAAATATCTATTTTTTGGGAGAAAAGGCCTCAAAATTCACAACATTTCTCAAACAGAAAGTGAAGTAAGTGCGGCCAGTTTTGATGTTAAAATGTAAAACTGAGACCAGATATTGAAGTACTAACCTTAAAATTAATTTACGAGGTTTTCAAATCAAAAATAAAAAATTATTTATGTAGGTTTCATAAAGGTGTGATCATAAATCACGAAACATTTAGGGATTACATTTTTATGATTGACTAAAGAAAACTAAATTAGCCCAGCCTCTTTCCCGTGTATTTTGAAATTTCATTGTTCAAATAATCTTAAAATTATTGCTTTTTGTTACTCTTAAATACGTATTTTTATTCCAGTATTATATAAACTAAGGGTTGATATCGAAATTTGTAATTATTAAAGACAAATCCTCTAGAAATATCTACGTTTTCAAATAATTTTAAAACAACTGCGCAAGAATTATAGATAAGCGAAAGAAAGAGAAGCAACATTTTTAAAAGATATTGCCTTGGCACAAAATTTCTCAAAAAAAAAGGTAATTTAATACAACCAATATCGTTCTTAAAAATCTGAACTATCATCAGATGCTGATATAATGTTTTTGAAATTAATTTACGAGGTATTCAGACGAAAAATTGAAAAGTATTTATGTTGCTTTAATAAAGGTGTGTTTATAAATCACTAAATATTTGGCGTTTAATTTTTTTATAATTCTCTAAATTACTAAAAAACGATATTGATTTTGGAGGACTTTAAAATTGACAATATTTTTCAGAAAGAAAGTTAAACAAGTACAACCAGTTTCGATCTTGAAAAGGTAAACCATCATCAAATACTGGAAGTAATGTTCCTGTATTATTATTATTGGTTTATTAAAGGTGTGTTTATGAATCATTAAGTAATTAGAGATTCAATTTTTTATAATTTGCAAACAAATTAAATTAGCTCAGTCTTCGTTTCCGTGTATTTTGAAATTTTATTCTTCCAATAACCTTGAAATTTTTGCCTCTTTGTTCTTTTAGAGACGTGTTTTTATTCTAATATTATACAAACTAAAGGTTAATATTGAAATTTGCGGTTATTAATGGCAATTCCTCCAGAAATATCTACATTTTGAAATAATTTAAGAGAATTGCGCTAGGATTATAAAGCTGTAAAAAAATAAGGACGTCTGCATTTAAATTTTTCAATATTTTTAAAAGTTTTTGCTTTGAGAGGAGAAGCTTCAACATTGCCAATATTTCTCGAAAAGAAAGTTAAATAAATACAATTGCGATCTTAAAAGGGTAGAGAATCACCAGATACGGCAATTATGTTCCTGAAAATAATTTACTAACTATTCAGTCGAAAAACTGAAAAGCATTTATGTCGTATTAATAAAGGTGTGTTTATAAAACGCTAAATATTTGGAGATTAAATTTTTTATGATTCATTGAAATAAACTAAACGGCTCAGTCTCCTCGGCATTTTCTAATTTTTATAGTTCGAATAAAAATCATTGTTATTTAGCACTCCTAAAAAAGAGCTACTATTTGTAAACGCAATCCCTCTGGAAATATTTATGTTTTCAAATAATTTAACACAACTGTCCATTTGAATTTTTCAAAATTTTTAAAAGTACTTGCCTTGGGCTGAAAAGCTTCCAAATTGATAATATTTCTCGAAAAGGAAGCTAAACACACAACTACCATCATATCATGAAATAATATTCCTGAAATTAATTTACAAGGCATTCAATCGAAATATTAATAAGTATTTAAGTTGGTTCCATAAAGACGCTAAAAGACAGTAAAACAACTTAAATAAGCGCCGCCGCCATTTTGAAATTTTGTTGTTCAACTAACTTTAAAATTGGCACCTTTTAGTATTACGAAGATGTGCCTTTTATTTCAGTAACTAAAGGTTGATGTCAAAATTTACAATTATTTGAATTATTAGAGACAATCCAACTATGAATGTCTATGTGTTTAAGTAATATCTACATTTTTAAAAGTTTGAAACAGATTTTAACAACGAAAACTAAATTTACCCCCAATATTCAAATTATACAAAGTGTAGCTGGCTGGGGATAACTAAAAGTGGATATTTCGATTCCCAACTTTGATAGTTATCATATGTTTTTCGTAGGAAGTTTAAACGTTAAAATGACACGCTGCTGAATCCTGAAAACTGCAATAACAGTAATTTTCAAAAGTATACGCCCAAAGGAATTCAATTCTTAACAATTTGATATTTAAAGGTTTAACACACGTTTTTAGAATATAAAACGAAACGAAACCTTCCTTACCAAGTAAAACCAGATCAATATTTATTTACCAATTTTCATAATGCAAAAATAGCCTTTGCGTTGCATTATTACACATTAAAAAAAACACATAAAACATAAGAAGTAGCTGCTGATGTTATTTCAGGTGGTTATTCTGGTTAATAATAGTGTTAAAATGAATAGCGGCCAGAATGAATAGTTGAATTCGACACCCAATACATCACGATAAATAAATAGTAGCACATTTGATATCTTAATAAATACTGCATGTAATAATAGGCTATTTTGAATTACAAAGTTAAATTAGAAGCTCACGTTGTAACTAACAAAAAGGTTGAACTACGCAGGCTACCAATTTAGATGTTGTACGTGTAGTGATTCGACAGTTCTTTCGCTTAGTTAAGTGGTTCTTAAACATCTTTAACAACTTAGCTGGTGTTTAAAGCCTTTCAATGATTTGGCTTTTTTGAATGGGAGGTGTTGAATTTTGGATTTGGTTATAATTAGCAATAAAATTCCCTAAAAGAGATTTGAAAATTTAATCTCTAAACTTTCAGAGTGGGAGTTTAATGTTATTATTTTCGGGAAATGTGGGTCGTATTTTATACATTAGTCATTTATAGAAGTCGTTAAATGGTCCTAACATGCTTATATTATAGAAATTAGAAACTAGAAATGTCGATTGTTTTTAACATTGGAAATGTTTATGCGCTCGTATATTGGACAGAGTTACAAGAATTTCTCGCGACAGCAAAAGTGTCGGTACCGTAGGCGGAAGCGGAGTAGGGGGGGGATCGCGGTTGGGTACATTCGAACGTGACCGTGACCGCATTAACTCGTGCCGTCGAAGCAAAAAGTATTTAAGAAATTAGAGTGCAAGGAAATTGTACAAGAAACTCATGGTCGTATTACAAACAAATACAAACTGATTAAATATGTATTTTCTTTTGTTTATTTAGTTTAATAGCTATTTATGGTACCAGTGGCGTACCTATCTTTGGGAGGCGGAGGGGGAAATATGTTTTGAAGGCGCCTTTTAGGATCCTTAGATATTATAGGGAAAAAATGACAGGCGAAAATTTTAGTTTGGGCTAATTTAGTAGCGCGTTTTTTGTCTATTTTTTCAAATAGTAGGTAGGTGTTGGATAAAATTAAATTTTGAGAAAAGTACGAGTATTTTAGGTCATAAAAGTGTAATATTGCTTTGTATAGAAAGTTAAAGCGGCCACACCGCCACTATTTTAGAATAGTTCAAATGACTGCAGACATTATTAAAACAGCAAAATATGAACATCAGACCAGTTTGAATGTTAAATATTGAATGCCCTCGTTCGGACGTGTCAATTGAGCTTCGATTCCAACTCCATGATCTCATAATAGTAAACATTTGAATTATTCGTATAAAAGTGCGTAAGAAGAATAGACAAGGTCTGCTACTTTTGAGTGGATACATTCTCTTTATTAAACAATACCTAGCAACCTAAATTTAAAGGCACCATAATTTTCATTCTAAAATTCACGTCGTCAAGGAAAGTGTGGATAAAATGTTTATAGCAACACTTTATCCACCCTTCAAGTTAAAATGTTGCTTTGATATAATTAGATTTAACACACTAAAATGCCACTTTATGTGTAAGAATTGGAAAAAAATATTAATTTACTCTAAGAGGTGTGATATTTCCTTAATTTCGAAGTCGTAAGTGAGGTAAGTTTATATGTTTTATATATTATACAGGGTATCTCAGACATGACTCCCCAGGCCTATAAATCTGTTATTTTTAAAAATAACTATAATAAACTATATATATTCGTAAATGGGAGCAAATTCTCTATAAGATGGGAAAAGAAAATGTTAGAAAATCTGTACTCATATTATGGCAGCGATATTCAACTTTTTTTTTTCAAATTGCACACTATGCTTTTTTTCGCTCATTCTGATAGTACTTTTTATTCTCTTTATAACCATGTAAACCAATATGGGTCTTACATAAGAAAATTCTCGAAAAAAATACGATTGAAAGTTGAAGTCTAGGTTTGCCATGGAAACAACTGATTGTTGTAATTTGTACTCGTCGGCGATAAAAACAATAGCGGATACCTTTCTGCATACAACCTTGCTGCTCTTCTTGCATTCCTCTCGCATAAACCATAAATAAGGATCATATCAAGCTTTTCAGAATTAGTGTAATTCATTTCTAATACTCCTATGATTTTAAACAAGAACATACAAATACAGAAAGAGCACTTGTCATTCTTTACAACGTAAATTGCAATTGTTTTACAGCTATACGCTATTGTTTTCATCGCCGACGAGTACAAATTACAACAATCAGTTGTTTCCATGGCAAACCTAGACTTCAACTTTCAATCGTATTTTTTTCGAGAATTTTCTTATGTAAGACTCATATTGGTTTACATGGTTATAAAGAGAATAAAAAGTACTATCAGAATGAGCGAAAAAAAGCATAGTGTGCAATTTGAAAAAAAAAGTTGAATATCGCTGCCATAATATGAGTACAGATTTTCTAACATTTTCTTTCTCCATCTTATAGAGAATTTGCTCCCATTTACGAATATATATAGTTTATTATAGTTATTTTTAAAAATAACAAAGTTATAGGCCTGGGGAGTCATGTCTGAGACACCCTGTATATGGCATTATCATTTCCAATGTATCCGATGGTTGCAAGGATTGCGAAATCTGAGAATTTTTAATTCTGAAATTTGTCTTCCTGCATTTAAGGATTAATAAAAAAGCGACCGAAGTCTTTTTTAATGTTTAAAGAACTTCATAGGTACCTGAAACTGAATAAACTTAAATTAAAAAAATTCTGATTCTAAAAGTGCTGATTACGAATGGAACAAATTTTTAATATGGTACTAAAATATGCAAAACCACAAGAGTTAATTAGCACTCTGTTTATTTTCATGTTTTAAATTTTATTGCGAGTAAATCTGGATTTAAATTTTAACAAGTAGACGTACCCGTATTATTAATTAAACTAATTAGTTACATTGATGTTGCTAATAAATGTGGATGTAAGTTCAACTAAATTACGTCCAGCTAACGCTTTTGCTTCAGGGTGAATATCAAAAAATTACTGGTTTCCTGGGAAGCTCAAAATAAGCTTTACAATTTAGTTTGCAAGGTAAATATTTTCGTTTTTACTATGTTAGTTAGGATGTATATATTTTCCAGGCATTTTCCTCGCATTTTATGGGAAACAATTTTATGCAGCAATATTTGTACTATTTTTTAAGTAAAATTAAAAATTTGAAAAATGCACATCCCGGATTGTCTGGAAACGAACAAATCGATGATCAAAAAATATAATTTGCAGGTAATTTCACCTTTTGAAAATGGCTTTCTTATATTGTGAACAACCATTTAATGAAGTCACGTGTAAAGTACAAACAGCAATTTATTCGCACGCCTAGTGGCTGCTGAAGGTTGCTGTTACAGCTCCAATTACCTTTCTTTAAAGCTACCAAAGTACCGCAATTGTGTTGCTGTAATCGATAATATTATACCTACCTTTGATTATTTTCCTTTCATGCAAGATAATTTACTGTTACTGCACGTTACTATAATTTGTATATATATTTTTCTAATAATAATCTTTGTTTAACTTGTGGTTAAATTAAAATAATGTTCTTGAAACGAAATTGTTTGTTAAGCACGGAAGAATTCTGACAATTCTAAATACATTTGTTTTTATTGTTGAAGATTCGATGGGACAGATCTGCATAAATAAGTAGAACTGATTTAATAAATAAAATTCAAAAGCACAAGCTAATTTGTACTGATTGCAAAATATTGTAATTTATGTATGTACCTATATCTTTCTTATTAATATCTCTATTTTCATTCTCAGTACCTGCCCGAACCACCTCATTTGTTCTTCTTCTGTTGTGTTCTGAATTGGTTTTATTTTTAACCTTTCTCTGAAGGTGGTGTTTCTTATTTTATCCTTTCTTGGTGTTCTTTGTATTCAGTGCGTTGAATTTTACTTGTTTGATTTTGCGTCAAAGTCCATGATTAGGATCCAAACGTTAGAATTGGGGTGGTTATCTTCTAAATTCTAAAAGACTTTTCGTTTTATCTCCTTTGGTATTTCTTATTTTGCCAAAAAGGTGTCCTTTATTGCATTAAATAGCGTCTTCCTGCTCACCCCCTTATTTCTTCATCCATTTTTCCATTATGTGAAACTACTGTGCCCAAATCTTTAAGGCGGTGGACTTGCTCTAGCTTTGTTTCTCTCCGCTTTATTACGTGTGTCTTTTCTTTCCTACTTATCACCATCGTTTTCGTCTTCCGTTTGTTTATTTTCATAATAACTTTTTCTAAACGGCTGTTGTAGGTATATCTTCAAGTTTTCATTCAATATTTTGCATCTTTTGCTGTTATGACTAAATCATCCGCGTAGAATAATTCGGAAATTTTTACCTCTTCCATTTTCCGGTGTCCTACCTTGTATTGCTTTACTTGCCTTTTTGCTTTTTTAATTCCCTCATCTAGTACTACTGAGAACAGTAAGGAACTCAGGACATCCTTGTACTTATTATTCCTTTTGTGGTTTCGAATATCTGAGATTTCTCATGTCTAACTCTTACAAAGTCCTTGGTTTGTTTATATGGCTTTTATTCCTTGTATCAGCTTCTCCTTTATCCCTCGTTCTTCCAAGATACTTTATATCTTATTTCTGCTTACTTTATCGAAGACTTTCTCCAGGTCAATAAAGCAGAGATCATTATTATAAAATTTGGATCTTTAACTCCTCTATTTGCTGTAGAGGCATATTGTGAATATTTTATTATATTTTCCAATTTTCTTGCATATAGTTTCAATATTGCGCTTAGTAGAGTGATTCCTCTATAGTTGTTGCAGTTGTTTGCATCTTCTTTTTTGTGTATTGGTTATAAGTCCTACTTGCCACTCTTCCGGTGCTTCTCCTATTTTAATACCTACTCTGTTCATGATTTTAGCACTTCTATTATTTGTTCCTTTCCTGCTTTTAACATATTTGCCGTGATCTGGTCATGTCCTGGCGCTTTGCCTACTTTCATTTTCTCAATGGCTTCTTGTATTTCTTTTATAATTATAGCATCTACTTATGAATGGTTTTCCCTCCTTGTGTTTTTCCTCTCATTTCCTATTACGTATCTCTCTTTCTGTATCAAGTGTGTTTCTTCTAGTAATTTCTTACCTCTCTATGATTTCATCCTCATTCGTAAGCACCTCTTCTTCTTCATTTTTAATGTTATGTATTGTGATGGTTTTATTCTTTCTTACATTTCTAATGGTACCGAAAAAAGCTTTTGAATTTCTTTATGTGCTTTCCTTATTTAACTTCTTTTCTGTCCATTTTGTATATCATAATCTGGGTGAACCTCGGTGCTTCAGTATTTTTTCAAACCTCGTTTCATTCCTTTAATTGCGGCTTTTATGGTACCAACCACCAGTGTGTTTATTATCCTTGTTTTTCCACAGGTTTTTTTCCGCTGCCTGTAGAATACTTTTTTGAAGTTGGCCCACATTTGTTTGATTGTATCTTGTGTGTCTATATTTTTCATTTTTTGGTTCAGGAAATCTTAGTACCGTGTTTCTCTTAATTTATAGCATATGATCTTTCTGTTCACAACCCTTCTATTCTATTATTTTCTTTTTCCATTTTATCATCAGTAGGAAGTAATCCCTGCCAATTGCCGGTTCTCTCCTAACTTGTACATCTTTTTTATCTTTCTCCGGATATTTTTACTAACTAAGTAGAAAGTAATCTATTATCGATTCTTCCTTTCTACTCTCTACCTCTTTTGTGATTTGATGTATTTCCTTGTGTTGGAAATGTAAATTGGCAACTACTAATTCGTTTTCTACACAGAAGTTTATTATTTTTTCTCCGTTTGTACTTTTTGTTTTTCCCCCGTGTTTTCCTACTCACCACTCTGTTCCTATATTGTCGCTTCCTACCATTTCATTTAGATCACCCGTCAGTATTACCTTACCTTTACTCTAATCTCTTTCCTGCTGTAGTTATTGGAAGAATTTATCTTTTTCTTCTTTTTTTCTCAGTAGTGTTCCTCTTGCCTCTTTTATATTTTGTGTTAGTATTCTTTCGCTTAAAAGCTTTTGGTTTTTAATATATTTCAATCTAATCTTCTTTTACAAACAAGGCCACACCTGTTCTTGCACGTTCGTCCTTTTTCGCTCCCGACCATACCATCTAATATCCCTCCAATAATTTCATAATTAAGTTGCCTTTCTTTTTAGTTTCCGGAATTCCCAAGTAATCTAAGTTTATGTCCTGTAATTCTGTAATTTTAGTTTCACTTCCTTTCCTTGTAACGCCTTTTACAATCCATGTTCTCATTTTGCTGTAATTTTTCGTTCCTTTTTCCACTCCTTTAAGCGTAATTTCATCATTTTTACTGTCTTATTATTCTTCTTGTTTTAGGATTTCCTCCTGTTTCTCTGCCTTTTACCTATCTTGTGACTCTGACGTCCAGCTCTCCCTCCATTTTTTATGGGATCGGCCTTGGGGCCTTCTTCTTTGTAGTTTGTCATCTTTAGCCCTCTTAGAAATTCTATCTGGATCCATTCTGTCTACATGCTCTCCACTGTCTTCTTCTGGATCTTCTCCATCTAACTATATCTTCTATTTGGTCTCACACATGGTTTATGTTTCTTTATTTTGCTTTCTTCATTTGGCATCTATTTGTTTCCCCACACTATTTCTCTTAAGCTTCCAGAGATTTTCGATGCTTTAATGGAGCGTTCTAACCTCGTCTGCTAAATTTCTATTACTTGATACTTGCGTCCCTAGGTAGTTAAGCTTCATGACTTGTTCTATTGGCTCGTCCGCTGCTATCAGTTTAAGTTCGATTTGAAATTTTTCTTTTTGTATTACTTTTTTTAGAAGTTTCGTTATTTCTTCTATCACTGTTATTCCTCTGCATTTTATCATTTCATTACTAATATTGTCTGCGCCTCATGCTTTTCCATGTTAATTTTTTTCATTATTAGGTGTACTTCCGGTCTTTACTTTATGCCCTTTGCTTATCTTTTCCTCTGCAATTTTTCTAATTTCGGCCTGTATCATGTTTTCTTTTGGGGTCAAATCATTTTCAGCGTAGATTTTTGATCATTTTAGCTTGTGTTTGTTTTTTATTGTCTTTTGTTTCCTGTTCCAATCCTCCATTTCGAAAATATTTACAGTTTACTGTTAATGGCGATCACTTTCTTCACATCTACTTCCACTTCTAGCTTATTTGTCAGAAATTGTTTTGCTGCTTCTTCTTTTAATTCTTCTTCAAGTTGAACCCCTTTTCCCTTTTACAAATATTACATTTGCGTTTTCCTTTTTATACTCTGTCCCATTTATTTCCTAGTACTTCTTCCTTCGAGTTCTTTTTTTCTGTTGCCCATTCTTCTTTTTTCTCTCTAATTTCTTCCCGTAGTTACTTGTTCTTCTCCATATCCGCTCTAATTTCTTCCCTTATCGCGTTTTGTTTTTATTTTCCTGATTGCATTAAACTCCTTGAAATTGTTTGCACGGAAGAATCTTGGCAATTCTTAATACGTTTACCTGTATTATTAAAGATTCGATGGAAACTATTTGCATAAACAACCAAAAGCGGTTCAATAAATAAAATTCAAAAACACAAGTTAATCTGTTGGTTGGCATAATGATACTGATTTGCAAAATATTTTGTAATTTATGTATTCGCATATAGTATTCACCTTTCAAAGGTAGTCATTTGAGTAATGATTCTCATAGATATAAATCTAGTTGGTTTGCTAATTTTCTAGAGTAAATTAGTTGTTGATAATTACTGATAAGATTGAGATGTCTCCACAAAGTAATTATTAAAATGAATTCTCGTATTACTTAAGCTCGTACTAATGATTTCTATAAAAATTAACCAAGTAAGTATATAATACTCTTCAGCACAGCACATTCCTCTGACCGGTTTAATTAATGATATCAAGCTAGATTTCAACTGTTTCCTTCCTGTTGTCGTTCATTAACTACGGGTTTTAGATCAAAGCAGGCATAATTTTAATCTTCAGCTCAGTAAATTCCTCTGAATTTTTGCAGTTAACGATTTCACTAGTTTGATTTCAGCCGTCCAAATGCATTCATGCATTAGTAAAATTTCAGTAAAAACTATGTAGGTACGTTTAATGATCTACAGCACAGGAAACTCCCGATTTTTTTAAATTAATATCAGCAGTTCTAGCTCGATTTCAACTGTTTGCTTCTGTTGCCTTAGTCATTCATTAACTATAGGATTTAGATCAAAGCAGGCATGAATTTACTCAATGGAATTTAAACTTAGTTTCTGTTCAGATGTATTTCACAAACAAAACATGAATCCGATGCAATTAGTGTCAGCAGATTTAATTGGAGTAAACAACATTTAGCTTGTTTTAAGCTGGGGATTTATTTAAATCAGAAACCAACCTTTGATTAGATTTTAAAAATATCCCGCCGAGGAGGATTTTTCTAATTAAAGAAATTAGAAACTCGCGTTCTTAAGCCCTTATATTTGTTTTAATAAGGAGCAAATTCTTAGACTTCGGTAAAATTTAAGGGCCAAATTTAGGCAACTGAGTTTACGCTTTGGTTAGTTCGAAATAAGAATGGACGGTTGTGGAATGGAATATTTAATAAGGTAGAGGGATATTTAAATTATTCTCGTCATTTATTAGCCTGCGTATACGATCTTCTTAATTTTTTCATTAAATTAAATAAAGAAATTTTCTAGTAAAGTAAAACATAGATTTAAAATCTCGTAGCCATTTATTATTAATTAATTCCACAATTAAGGTTTAATTAATTTTTAGTTTGTCCACCAAATAAGCACAGGAAATGTTTTTAAATTAGTTCACAGGAAATACATTTGTTGGAAATCCTAACCATTAACTCTATTCACATTGCAGGTTTATGTTTAACATCGAACCAAAACGACGTGTATTTCTGTAAACTTATAAATTTATCCAATTAAAAGTACCTATGTTATTTTAAACAACCTAGAAAAATTAACCAGTTTAGCTTTAATTATGAAATATTTAAGTGTAAAACATTGAATCCATAGAAACAAGTTTAATCTCTGTTGATTAATTAATAGCATGTCACTAATCTGATTAGTGAACTTCCTACTCGATGCAAAATATAAACGATAACTTTGCAAAATAATGTGTGTTGTGCACAATATACGTATTAAAGCTTCAGAATTCATGTGTAACTCGGCGTTATTAATATTTTAAGGAAAATTGTTATTAAAATAAAATAATTTATCTCGGGGTTCATACAAAAGGTAATTTGTATTAAAGCTTTTCATAAAATTACAGAATGGGGTTTAATTGTCCTCAGTTGAAGTTGCTAGTGGCTGATTTTAAAATGAATATGTAAACTAGTACAAGTTCTCGGTGGAATAAACCCCGAGATAACTAAGTTTGTAAATATAAATATGCAAATGGCGATTATGAAAGTCTAAATAAACCCTTTTGCTGGCTTTTGATTTTTAGACGAGTTCGAGTTTACACAAATATTTATTTTTTTATGCAATGTATATCTTTATTTAAAAAAAAAATAACAATAAAGCTTAAAAAATGTGCAGGGAAGTTCTTGAAATAGATTAGAATTTCATCTTTTTTTGCTAAGCTAAATTTTACGATTTAGCCATACATTGAGTAAGTTGAGGGTTACATTTTTTAATCCTTAAATTAAAATAATGCCCAGGCAATTTCATGCGTCAGTGCTTTTTATACGAGTGCGGATTTAAGTGTGACGTTGGTCGGAAAACCAAGAACTTTATTCGAATATCTTGACCTTAACTCTTACATTTTTGGTTGTACTTTAAACGAAGCGAAAACCATAAATTTTTAAGCTTTTTTCAACCGTTTAATAGACGAAGTTTTAGTTTAATCTCTTAAATTTTTATTATTTTATTCGAATCTTTGTTTAATCTGGGAAAGACAAGGATTTTTAGTCCTAAAATTTGAGTTTTCAGTTGTTGGTTTTTTATATTTGTTTTCAACTGTTGTATTGTAATCCTTAATCTTAATGTACATTTTCTTGAATTTCAGGAATTAATGTATTAGTATACACATTCTTCTGTTCTGTTAAAGTAAAACATTAAACAAAACGTAGAATCAATGAATACCCCAAAAAGAGAGATTGATAGCCCAACCTTAGGTTGTCACATAACACAGTTCTCTAGAAAATTATTTTTGCCTTTCATACCTATTTGTTACAGCTTGACGTTGAAGAGACCGTCAAGAGAAGTTCTGGTTTAGAAAAATCAATTCTTAATAGAATTTAGAACACTTTCATTAACGAAGTAATAGTATTAATTGATTTTGTCTAGACGACAAAATATAAACAAGTTAAATGACTTTCATAAAATAGCAGGTTTTTGGTATTATTATTTAAGAAAAAATATTATAAATCAATTTAGGAATCAAGGTTAAACTGCAAATAAGAAGAATATTATTACTATTACTCACTTAACCTGATTCTTTTAAACTAAAATTACGAATTAGCGAAAGATTTCGATGTCACTTTTTATAAGAATTATGGACAAAATGTTAATTAGAATTAGTTTTTTTGAGATTAAGTTTTTGAGCAATTATTTAAAATTATATTGACCTCATTAAACATTTAGCAAGGAAGATAAAAAATATTTTTGTGAGAAATGCATTTATTTCTGGTTTTCTTATAGCTATTAAGACAACAAGTGTTTTATAGAAGGTTTAAAAATCAAGGTCGTAGTTCAAATCCGAGCGAATGAAGTGAGCCGAGGATTTGATAGACCGAGATTTTTAAACTATAAAACACAAGTTGTCTTCAAGATTTTTTCTAATATCTTTCACTAATATATTATTAGAAATTTTAATAAATTATTATTTGAGACCCGTCACAATACACAAAATGCGAAGATTGCTAGGCAACGACGTATTTTATAGAGAAACGCGTATTTTAAAGGCAACATAACAAAAAAATAAATAAATAAATCGGAAGAGAGAAACACGATCTGAAACTTCTTAAAGATGAGCAACCAAAGCAAAAGATCAAGGAAGCATTGCATGGAAAACTCACACCTAGCGAGGATATATGACATAGATAAAGAGCTCTTAAAGATCCACAGAATAACTCAAACAATTCTCGAACAACATCTACAACCTAAAAGAGAAAAAAAGAGAGAGTGGATGACCGACAAAATACTAAACATGATGGATGAAAGAAGAGAAAACCAAAAGAATCACACAGCATATAGAACCATTGACCGTAAAATAAAGAAAGAAATTAGAGAAACGAAAAACAAATGGTTTGCAGAACAATGTACAGAAATAGAACAATTGGAACTCAGACATGACTCCTTTAATCTACACAGAAGAGTCAAAGAGACAGTACTATATAAACACAAAAGAAGCGGATGTATACATGATGATCAAGGAAACCTAATAGTCGGCCCAGGACAAGAAAAGAACATTTGGAAGAGATATGTAAGAAAGACATTCGACGACTAGAGAGAAAATATTGTAAACAATATAGACCACTCTACTGGGCCTATAATTACAAATGAAGAAGTAAAAACCGCCATTACAAATACTAAGGACGGCAAAGCACCAGGGCCAGACAACTTCCACTCAGAATTTCTGAAAACTATGGATGCAGAAGGTATAAAATGGCTGACAGCAATGTATAAGGAGGTGTATAATTCGGGTGTGATTCCTGCGAGCTGGTTAAAATCGACTTTTATAACCTTACCCAAAAACCAAATCCAAAAAAATGTGAAGATCATCGGTTTATAAGCCTTATGAGTCACTTGCTGAAGACATTTCTGAAGGTGATTCAAAAAAGGATATTCAGAAAATGTGAAATGCAATTAACCCGCACACAATTTGGTTTCACGGAAGCCCTGGGCACTAGATAAGCTCTCTTCGCGGTGCAAGTCCTCTTTCAACGCTGTAGAGATGTAAATTGTGATATATACGTAGGCATTATAGACTATCAAAAGGCTTTTGATAGAGTAAAACATGACAAACTCCTGGATGTCTTCAAAACAGTTGGTTTAGACGATAAAGACCTGAGAATAATCAACAACATGAATTATAACCAACCAACAGAAATCAGGATTGGAGAGGAGGTAACAGAGGCAATTCCAATAAAAAGAGGGGTACGGCAAGGATGTGTGCTGTCACCTTTGTTGTCCAATGTTTACTATGAACATATTTTCAAAATGGCACTGGAAGACGCTGATGAAGGCCTATTAATAAACGGTGAACGCCTGAACAATATAAGGTACGCAGATGACACCTACTATTGTTTTTGCGGACAGTCTAGTAAACTTACAGGCTATGCTTATACGTATTGCAACAATCAGTCGAGAATACGGTTTAGAAACCAACATCAAAAAACAAAATACATGATTATTAGCAAGAACCATGTACCAAACATACAACTAATAATCAATCAACAAACTATAGAAAGTGTATCAAATTACACCTATCTGGGGACCAATATCAACGATCGATGGGACCACTCAGTGGAAATAAGACAACGCATAGAGAAAGCCAGAGCACAATTTGTCAAAATTTTCAAGGGCAGAGAACTGGCACTAAAAACGAAAATCCGTTTACTTAGATGCTACGTATTTTCAGTCCTTCTATAGTCTATACGGAGTGTAATCCTGGACGTTCTCTGAGGCATCAATGAAGATACTTCAAGCCTTCGAAATGTGGTGCTATAGACGAATACTGAGAATTTGCTGGGTGGACCATGTTTCAAGTCTTACGCAGAATGAACAAAAACTGCGAAATCCAGATCAACATCAAACGAGGCAAATTAGAATACTTGGGCCACATCATGAGGAACGAACAACGGTACGGTCTGCTACAGCTCATCCTGCAGGGCAAGGTATATGGTAGGCGGGGTCCTGGAAGAAGAAGGATTTCTTAGCTACATAACCTGAGAACCTGGTTTTCCACATCAACGACAGGGCAGTTTAGAGCAGCAGCAGATAAAATCAAGATAGCCATGTTGATAGCCAACATCCGGAACGGATAGGCACCACAAGAAGATAACAAGTGAGCTCTTATGCACCATAGAAACAGTATAAGACATTAGTGTTAGAAAAATTGCTTAATAAAATTAGCCCAATCTTTCGAGGCCTAAAAGTTTTTCTTTCTCGCCTCTTTTGTTATTATTATTACTGGAAGTACCACGAGGCGGTTACAAGCAGATTGGGATCTACATAGTAAAGGAAATACAACAGAAAAGAAGATTAGATGGGTTGTGGGGGAGTTTTCCGCGTTCAAAACGGTAGGCGAGGACAAGATCTTCCTTGTCCTTCTGCAAAGGGACTTAAACACCATAACGCCATGTTTAATTGAAACATTTACAGCCAATATTATTTTACGGTGTATGCCAAAGCAATGGAGGGGGACAAAAATAGCATCTATGCCTAAACCAGGGAACTATACGGATCCAAAACCATTTAGTTTTATAAGTTTGACATTTTTTTGCCTTAAAACGATGGAGAAGTTGATAGATAGATATCTAACGGATGTATTTCTTAAAGAGAAACCATTCTACAGAAACCAGTATGCCTATATTTCTGAGCGTTCTACAGAAACTGCTCTACATAGGTTGGTTCCTACTGGCAGAACAAGAGTACCTACACTTTAGGATGCATCTTAGATATTCAGGGAGCATTCGATTATGTAAACCTGGTGACTATAGAGGAAGCATTAGGAAGGAAGGATGTACAATCATATATGGATAAAAAAAGTGCTACAAACAAGAACGTTAACCGTTACTGTAAGGGAGTGTAAAGAGAAAGTATCAATTAAGAAAGGCTGCCCACAAGGAGGATACGTGTAACCTCATCTATGGTGCGTAGCCATGGATGGTTTATGAAAGGAACTAGAAGGACAAGGAATATTTGTCCAGGCGTATGCTGGTGATAGGACCATTTTGGTAACTGGACGGCATCTAAATACCTATCCTTTGAGAAGGATTGCATTAAAGAAGAAGGAGCACTAAAGTGGTGTGAGCGAAATGGATTCTCAGTTAATCCGCTCGCTAAAAGTGAACTAATTCTGCCCACAAAGAAAAGAAAAATAATGGGTTTTAAGGGACCTATATTATTTGGAAGGGACCTGCAGTTACAGCAAGAAGGAGTTATTTTAGACAACAAAGTTAGCTGGAAGAAACACGTAGAAGAGAAGTGTGCGAAGGTTGGTGTAGTGCTATGGAAGTGCCGACGGGTAGTGGGCAAATCCGACTCTGGCTGACTCTGACTATTCGGCCAAAGATAGAATTACGTAACAGGGACGGGAATTGATATACCAACAGCTGGATCAGTATATCAATCCAACTGGACAACAATATTACTGTCTTTCAAGAAGAAGTGATAGCAATTTTAGAATGCACAAGATTAGAGCAAGTACGAGAATCAGGATAGATAGCAGTTCATATAACTACTCTCGGACAGTCAGGCGGTGTAGAGAGCACTACCATCATATAAGGTAAACTCCGCGTTGAATACTGTTTTATCATATTCGATGAAGAAGAAGCGTTTTTAGTAAAACAATATTTTTATTTATGTATGGTTTTCTTGATTTTATAGTAAGATTAGGCAAAGAAACTTTTTGGTATCTTTTTGTTTTTATGCAAAATTGGCTGGAAGGTTAAAGAATCACGAATCATTCGAAGTGTTAAAAATTTGACATTTAATTTTCTGGATCTTTTTGTTCTTCTTTCTCTTCATCTTTTATCCTTCTTCTGTTTGTTCTCCCTTTTATTTTTCTTCGTATTCTTTTGGTTCGTCTTCATCTTTCGTTTTTTCGTTTATTTTTTCATTTCTTCTTCTTTTTCTTTTTATCCTGGGGTGACGGTTTCCCATTTCTTTTACTTCTTAAAAATAACTTCAAAAATATAAAGCTTCCATGAAAATGATAACTTATGAAACTTCCATCTTTCTTAGTACCTATTTAAATATTCAATTCTTTTCAACGGATTTTTCTTGATAAAAAGCTGCATTTCATTATAATCTATTTTTATAGTTTCTGTTTTTAGATTTAACAGTCTTATTACTTTCAACGCTTTTACACTGATTGAATAAGAAATCAATTACGTAAAGTGACAATCAAAACTACTTAATAAAGCTTAAAATAACACATTAGTCTTGGGCAGACACATTCGATTTTCCCTTGTCGTTTTGTATAGACAGCCATTGATTGATGTGATCGATGCAAAGTTGGCGTTACTGTGATTAATGTAAAAGCAAACAAGATGGTGATCGGGGTGAATTCGTCAGTTCTGAGATTAGTTACAGGTTAATTGAATATTTTACTGAAAGTCGATTTAATTTTTTGCAGAATACAGTTTTAAAAAAGGGAAAAAGTTAATTCTTCTACCATTAATGACCTCTTATATTTGACGTAAAACTTTTTTGGGAATTCGCTCTGTATCAATTAATAAGTAGTCTTTGTTACGAATGAGCCTACGTTGACTGAACATTTAACTTCCTTCTTCAAGGATCTTGTAATCCTCATTGTTATACATTTCAAGATGACTAAGGAAGAAAATAAACTTTTCTAAAAGCAAAGGCATTGTTTAAGTTAAATACATGATTTCTGCAAAAGTTTTTAATTATTAATGTTATAAAATTAAATAAATGTTAGATTGCAGTAAGCATTGTACGAGAAAAACTTGCGATTAATTTAAAAATTTTAACACATCCGATGAACCAAAGCAAATACTTAGATTATCACAAACATGCTGTTTTGAATCTATTTGAATATATTTAAAACCCAAAGTTAAACCTACAATTAAATTAAAATTAATTAAAATAAAAAGTATTAATTAAGCAATTTAAAAATACATTTCCTTATTTTTAACAATCAGAAGCAGAAGTTTTGGAAAGGGCGAGAACGAGAGGAGAGCGAGAGACAGAGAGAGAGAGAGAGAGAGTGAATGAGAAATTAATGTCGTTACTAGTTATGTAACCATCATTCATTTAATTGCGTTTCTTTTGATGTACCTATTACTAACACAAAATGAATTCCAATCTCTTTTTACTTTTTACACTTTCTGAAAATTTGTTATGACGAAATCCTCAAAATGTAAAAATATTATAAAACTAAAATGAAGGTACTTCTTTAAACGACCTTGTATTTTATTAGGCTTTTCAAAATTGTTTTCCTTAAATTATCTGTCCCACAAGAATTATTTAACGAACCGTAAGGTGATGTTCGACATTGAATTTGTGGTTAATTACCTGGCACTAGGGATGTACGTTTTTAGAATCAGTTCAAAGACCATCGAAGCGTAGGCATAATAAAAGGTCTCGACGTAATAGAAATAAAAGTCAATGATACCTTTTGTGCTATTGCAACCTTATGATTTACAAAAATATTTCGTTATGAAAAAGACGACACATCGGTTACGAAATAATACCTTGTTTATAAAGACTATTTTTGTAAGTCAATGAAAGGTAAATTTAAAAATAAGAAAATTAGATTTCCCACGCGGCATATAAACAGAATAAAACTACCTATTTGAATTATTTTTAAGACGTGCTTTCTGTCTAATATGCAAGCAGATGGGACATATTTGAATAGATTCTGCATAAAATTTGAAAAATAAAATAAAAAAATTAGTAAAAGTAGGTTAAACATCCGAAACTGTTGTAGTTTCACTAAAAATAAAATTAGTTGAAATTGGTTTTGTCAGGTAAAACTTTAATAAACACCAAGCTAAGCAACTAGCAAATATAACCCCAAAGAATTTTGTGTTATTTAAAACCTGAATAAAGTTGTCATTTGTTTTTACTAATAAACTTCCATTTATGAGGCTAGTGTTATGTTTGAATTATTTACTTACTTAATTAATTCTTTTTCTCATTTACGAATGATCCATTTTTCCTATCTTGGGCCATTCCTTTCTTTGTTTCCATGTTAGTTTCTGGAGCATTGTAACTACTAAAACTTGTCATTTTTTTTACGTCTTTACATTTTTCCCTTCCCAAGCTTGTTTTGGCAGTCTCTTTTCCTCCAATGTCAATGTGCCCCAACCAACTAAGTTACAGATTTCATTTTCTCTCTCTGCTTTCTAACCCTGTTCTTAAAAATTTCATTTCATTTGTTTGGTATGTCTTTTCGATTTTAGTATTTAAAACTCATATTTAATTGGCACATTATTATAAATTCTGAGCTTGCCTTACGTGAAACTTTTTTTCTTTCATAAAAGCAGTTTTTACTGTAGTAAATATACCATTGTTAGCATGCATTTTCTTCAGTAGTGCTTCTTATATGTCATCATTTTCAGTGACTCCTAAATACGTAAATGTTGTTCTGTTTCACCTACGCGTTATAGCAATTAGCAATATGGGCGTCAATACGATTCTTGGAAAATTCCATAATTCAAATCTAAGGAGTGTAGGGGTGAAGGTCTTAATGACTATACCTGGCCAAATATCAGTTTTACTCGAAGAATGACAGCCATCCGGTGCACTCTACTGTATAACAAACGAGGCTCTGACGACCGAGTCACAGCGGTATAATTGTTTAAATGAGAACTGAAGAAATGCTTTTCGCTTAGTCACTTGCCAATACGCGCAGCAAGCGTGGCCTTTTAACTGCCAAAAACCTTCTAATGAAATTTCGAGTCAAAACAGAAATATACCCTTGGTACGAGTAGGTAGAGCCTCACTAGACAATCTTACACTGAATATTCAGTCAGGCTCATGGATTCTGAGGGAGGAAAAAATTTAACAACCTGTATAAACCTTCGAACTGCTCAAAAACCAATAGAAACATATACTCGTATTGCTACATATATAATAAGTACTATTAGTATCCAAGAACATCTAGAAAAATTCGAACATGAATTAATGGAAAATGGGATATCCGAAACTCGTTTGTCCGGAGAAAAATGCACTACCTTCAAATCAAGACATACTCTATTTCAGAAGAATTCCGAAGAAGGCTACTAACTACATTGGTGGTGTAGCCATTTTAATTAACAGAAACTTTAAACTTCCTCCTGCAAAATATCCCGTAGTATCTAACAGAGTAATGTATATCGAGATTGCTCTAAATAAACAAGAAATACAGTTTACAGGTTACACGTGTATATGCGCCAACAAGCTCGCCTGAAGATGAAGAATGTCAAAATCGGTCAAAGGAAACAGAATTAGACAAAATACATTGGACATTTTGGATTGGGTAATGGGAATGAGAAGGGAGAGATGTTAAGAAACTAAGTGAATGGTGAAAATGTATACTTATTCAAAAAACCCAAGCAGCAAATCAGGGCGTGGAGAAGTCCGGACGGCAATATAAAAAATGAAATCGATTATATACCTTCCATCAAGACATGTATGTATGAATGTTTCTACTATGAACAGATTTTATACTGGTAGTGATAGTAAGGACATCCAGCCATCCATCCAAATTGTCAGTCTATTGACAGGTCTCCATTCGATTTGGTTGCTGGCTTTCCTCTTTATTTCGTTATACTTAGTAAGGACAAATTGTAAAATTAACATCAAGGGTGAAAGAAACAAATTCTTTAACTATAGCTACCCAATTGGAGATATCATAAAACAAAAAAAGAGAAGTAAAAGGATCTACATGTGAGACCTACATCAGTAGAATCATTGCACCGAATAGACAGATAAAATTGGCAATAAGATCACGAAAAGCATAAATACCGCTTTTCTCTTTTCCGTACCGCATTTCAGCAAACTTATTTTGCCATTCTATCCATTTCAGCAGTAATTAAACCTTGCCCTTCAGCTTTATCTTATTTAATCTTTACTTGATCTGCTAACACCCTTCAAGACTCTTCTACTCTCGTATCCCACTTTCGTTCATTCTTCCCTAGTTTCATATTCTGAACAACTCTTCTCAATAATATTTTGCCATATTATTGACCGAAAAGGTACTTTACCTGAATAGAAAATAGTTTTTTCACATTTTTCATGGCCGTCTTAATTTTTAAAAAACTATAAATCTTCTTAAAACTCTTTTCAGACTAAGCAGGGCGGAATCCCAAAACATGAAAATTTTATGTCGATTATACCTATAGTGAACTCAATCCGGGGACACACTGTATGTTAGTTGAATCAGAATTGTAATATAAAACCTCTCGCAAGAAAATCCCACGTGGCGTAGCTGGTTAAATACATCACCCCCTTGGCACTTAAGAATTATTAGAAATTCTACTAAATTTAATTAATTTATTTTTACTAACTTTTAACATTACTTTTGGTGATAACCACTACGTTACACTATCGTTTTCACCTGTTCTCTCCTCGTCTTTATTGTTTATGATTCTCTGCAGTTTGAGCTTTGTACTACAACTTATCGCCCGTGCTGCTCTCATGTATTCTCTTCTTTTAGTTTATATGTTCTAATTCCCAAGAGCGATTAAATCTTCAACAATATTGATTTGTTTCTGTTCATTGTCCTTAAACGCATTAGTTAAGTTGGCATTTCGTTCGTATTTATTGACAAATATGGGACTAATCTGCGTATTATTAGATTTTGCCTATACCTAAGAGACCTAAGACCTTTGTATATCTTCTTCTTCGTCGGGTGCCTTATCCGTTCCGAACATTGGCTATAACCATGGCAATTCTCACTTTATTTGCAGCCAGACAAAACAGTCCTGTTGATTGTTTAACGAATAATGTAAATTCAATGTATAGAAAAATATCACCCCCGCAGGGATCCGAACCACTGACCTTCGGCTATACGCGCCACTACTCTACCGTATAGCCGAAGGTCAGTGGTTCGAATTCCTGCGGAGATGATATTTTTCTATATGTATATGAAATTTACATTATCCGTTAAAAAATATATTTCCACAAAGGAGTGAATCCGTAAAATTTAATTTATAAAAAGTCCTGATGTTAACCCAAACCAGTCTCCGAAAATTTTTTAGCCTGGGATGGCGTCTTCTTTCTGGACTTCTCTTTGCCTCGAGTTTTCCCTGCAGGATCAACTGTAACAGACGGTATTTGCTGTTTATCATGACGTGTCTAGGTACTGAAGCGTAGTGATGAGGAGAGGACGCAACCCTGACTAACACCTTTGTGGATTTCTATTTCATTTGACAGACTGTATTCAATTTTAACTTTCGCAGTCTGATTCCAATAAAGGTTGGCAATGACTCTTATATGTTTCTCATTTGTATATCACTTTAGGAGAATTAATATCTTTTTCTTCTTTCTTCAACAGTCCCCCTCCTTGCCTTTTCCTCTGTTCTTCTTTGTTTTACGCCCACTGTTGCCATTTTCCTCCTACTATGTCTTTCAAGTTGTCTTACCAGCGTTTTGGTGGTCTTCTCCGTTTGCGTAATCGTGACATCGATTGAAATATGTACTTTAACCAACTAGAACTATTTTGGCACGCAATATACCTAGCCAATCTCCACTTCTGCCTTGCAGTGTATACTATGGCGTCTTCTACTTTTGTTTTTCTTCTTATATCTTCGTTAGGAATGTGGTTTTTTAGGCTTACTCCCAGCAACATCTCAACATCGTGTCATGGCCCTTTGAGTTATTCTCAGCCTATTAGCAGATGTGATGGTAAATGCCATAGTTTCCATTGCATAAGTCATCACAGGTAGTATACAAATATTAAATACTTTTTTTCTATAAATTTATTGGGATAGTTGGGTACTTCAATAAATGTCCTAGTTTTCTAACCGTTGTCCAGGTTATTCTTACGCATCTATTTATTTCTGCCGTCTCATTTTCTTTTGCGAATTTTATTGTATGTCCTAGGTAGATGTATTCATCTGTTTTATCTATAACATCTTGTTCACCGACACGGTTGCATTTCCTGAAGTTGTTATTTTGATCATATTGAGATTCATCTGTAGACCAAATTCACCTGATCTCGCTTTAAGTTCACACATTTCCTGTAATTCTTTGAAATCTTAGCTAAAGAGCACCATATAATTGGCAAAACGAAGGTGTCTTAAATATTTACCATCAATTCTTACCCCTTCTTTTCCCAGCTGATTGTTTTAAAAATATCTTCTAAAGCAAGGGTGAATAATCTTGGAGAGATGGTGTCTCCTTGTCTCACTTCCCGTTTAGACTAGTTTTGGAGTCTTCTGCGATACTTACTTCCAGTGTTGCTCTGTCATATATGTTTTGGATTAAATTCTTATATCTGGAGTCTACTTTAGCGTTGTTCATGGCTTTGAAGATTGCCTATAGTTCTATTGAGTTAAATGCCTTATTGTAATCGAATAAAGCAAGATGGAGGGAGATATTGTATTCGCGGCATGTTTCTAAATGCAACCGTACAGATTGTATATGATCAATAGTGCTGTCTCTGTGGAAACCTGCTTGTCTTATCGGTTGGTAGTCGTCGAATTTATTTTTGAGTCTATTGGTGATCATTTTGGTGAGCATTTTGTATGGATGAGGTAGAAGACTTACGGGGCAATTCCAGAGACGTGGTTAATAGTATAAAAAAGTGACAAATTCAAATTAAATAATATTTATTCGTTGATCGTTCCAAGTCTAAAGCGCCCTGTGTATTAAGTATTTGTAATATTTTGGCGTTAAAGTCGCCCATTATAATTTTGTAGGTGCAGCTTCCATTGTTTGAGCTTGTGATTATTTTGATAGAGTTGTTGCATATCTTGGTCGTTTGAAGAACTTGAACTGAATTAATATGGTCCTTGCGTCCTTGTTTATTTCGAGATTGGATGGCGATTTGCAGATTATTTTTAGTAGTTAGATTTAATCGTTCAGAGAGTCGATAGTGGTTAATAAACTATTTATTAATTAAGGTATCTTTATATTTCATTAACTTTTTTAGATGGTACACTTGCTTTTGATCTATTTGATTGTCATTTGGCAAAGTATTACATGTTTTCGTCATTTTTAACTACACAAAAATTTATACGATTTTGGCCAAGTTTTTTTAATGTTTTTTATACAGCCCGGGTAACATTCTAGCATTTGATATTTGCATATTGTTCCATATTTTACTATATTACCAAACTGTTTGCACACGTCTGTTGTAATCGGCACCATCTTGAAATTTCTTTTCATTAATTAAGTCTTCAGTTGAAATTATGAAAAAAACTTAGTAAGTTTATGAAATTAAGAATTGTTAGGTTATTGTTTTACTATGCATAAGTGAATTAATTTTATACGAGTGTGTGATTTCTTCATCAAGAAAAAGTTAGCTACTGCACTGAAAATTAGTTTCCGCTCTGGTAATATCGAAGCCTTATATTATGATTCAGTTTCCGAAAATATGAATAATAGAGCAGGTTCAGCTAACTAATTCTAGAATGGACTATAGCTGCAGTCATTATTGCCAGCGTATGAGTTTGCGGTTGTTGGAGAAATTCATGCTTAGACGGCTTGAGGCGCTATTCATGTTCGTATGCAACTAATTACACAAAACGGGCGAATTCTATTCGCTTCGTTTGCATTAATTATAGCTACTGCAGCCAATTATCGACTGACTCTTTTGTAAAATTGCAACTTTAGACTTTTTGTTTGATTTAGCAAAGTTATTTCGTTTGTTAGCTTTAAAATAAAAATAAAATTCTTACCTAAATTTACGTTTATTGGTTATTAACCATTAATGATTTTAAATGAATATTTTGTCCGGATATCTTCATTCCAAGTGAAAATATTCGCCTAAATTCCGTTAAGTCTACGTTATAATTTAAAATAACAGCTTGAAACCTGAGTAAATAAGCAGATTAATGAATATCTTTCGTTGGTTTGTTTCGTTTTAATCCTCAATTCGTGTATAATTTCCTTAATAAATACATAAAACTCGAATTAAATTAAAATATACGAGAAGCTCGATAATTATTTCGTGCACCAACTAAATTGCCGCTTCTTATTTCACAAAGGTCGTTTTATTTTTTTGTCTAAAATTAAGCACAAAATCTGGTTAGAAAATTAAGGTTGGCTGTCTCGTAAACAACTTAAAATTTAATTAGATTACATTTTAACGTAATTAAGAGGGGGAAAGAAAACTGACAGAAGAAATTAGAACATTCCGTGCGATTTCATTGCGGTAATGGAATTTACGTTAGTTAACGGTGATATTTTTGTCATAAAATTTCAGATATATAAGAGCAATTTTAATTAATTCTGGAAGGATTTCGTCTTATTTGGTTAATTAATGTAAATCCGAGACAATTTTGAGTACAATACAATTTCTTTATTTAAACTTCTGGGCGGCGCCTTTGCTTAATTGCAATAATGTTAATTATAGCGCGTAGTTCCTGATAAACTGATCCTGAAACTACAAGATAACATTTCCATTAAAGCAAGTGGTTAGGTATTGGGGAGTTAATAACGGCGGTGTCAGTTATGAGACACTTGACAATATCGAGCTTATTATGAAGAATTCATTTACGGGGAGCAGTTTTAACCATCGCTATACGAGTAACCGTTATTTATAAAGCTCTGAAGGCCTTTCGTTGAACTTTACCTCGTGTTTGTCCTGCCCAAGTCGCCATTGATCTCTTTTTTTCTTCTATAAAATTTGCCCTTTCCAGCGTCTTTATTGAAGTCAGAGCTAAGATTTATTTATGAATTTATGTAATAAGTCTAGACCAACAGCCAGCAGTAGTTGAAATAAAGAAAAATGATAAAAAATGCTTTTGCTTCATTTTTTATCCGAACGATTTATTTGTAAAGTACATACTTAAAATTGGTTTATGATTGATTTCCATTAGAGAAGCTCTGGAAAGATGCCATTATTAGACTGGGTGTTTATTATACCAAAATGATTTTTAGATCTTTTGGGGCAATTGTTGTGTCCGACGAAAGAAAATTCTGTAAATTTTGAAACAAAGTGAAGTTTTTCAGGGTTTTTAACGTTTTTTTAATAGTTTTTTACCTCCTTTATTTTATACAATCGATCCTTTTGCGGACAGTCAATATAACTTCTGAGTGCTTAAACTAGGAACCTATAAGTTACATGGCATATTGTGTAAGGTTCCAATGGACATTCTCTATGGGTTTTACTTATTTAATTAGTGCTAAATGGTATATAATGTTTACGTAAATCTAGTTGTCAGGTCAGATGGTTTGAAGCGTTTTAATCCCTGTATTTGGCACCGACTTTAGTTATTTCTTCTCGAACTGTTGGTATGTCTAGGTCAGCAAGCAGTACAGCATTTGGAATGTGCTATGTACCATGGAGCATTTACTTACTATTGCACGAAGAATTTCGAAAATTCTGTAACATTTCTATATTTGATGGACAAGCCGAGGCTCTAAGGGGTATTCAGTACGTCCAGATGATCTTTAATACGGTTTTGTACATTCGCAGCTTGTTTTCTATTGACAACTCCGACTTTCTTCCAAGCATCCAGTACAGCTGTTTAAACTTTGTTTCTAACTGTTTTCTTTTAGCGAAAATGTAGGTACGCCAAGTTAGTCTTCTATCCAGTAGTCCAGTTGGAGGCCTAGATATTTGGCTGTTTGCTTGTGGTATTTCGCTTCCATACAGTGTAACAGCAGGACAAGCTTTTTTCTTCAGAATAAATGTGGCACTGTGATTTAGAGTCCTGCAACAAACTACAACGGTAAAGAGAAAAGAATGGATGACGCAAAAGATTCTTGAGTTGAAGGATGAAAATACAAAAATAAAGGTATGCATACCTATAAGATCATTAATTTTGATGTCAAACGTAAAATAAGACAGGCAGAAGAAAGATGGTTATTGGATGGATGTCACAAGATTGAAGCCTATGAGAGTAAGTACGATAGTTTCAACGTACATAAAAAATACGATAAATGATCGGTGAAAAGGGGTTTAGACAACTTGACGTTGTGGTAAAGAAAAATGAAAAGGTGATCACCGATCTAAGCCAAAAACTTTTTTGCGATGGACAGAATATATTCTAGAGCCTTTTAGCAATGACAGCGAAGAAATGTCAAAACTTGGCCTGGAATATACGGGTCCAATTAAGAGAGGACGTTCAACATACGATTAAAATGCTAAATCAGGGAATGCAGCAGAACCTGATGAAGTGCCTGCAGAACTTTTAAAGCTCATGCGGAAGAAGTGAAGATACGATGGAGATTTTAGTGGAACGTTTTTACGCCATTTACGAGACAAGTAGAATCCCTAGCAACTGTCTTGCTTCAACGTTTGTGGCTCTAGCAAAGAAAAAAATGCCCTAGAATACCCACAGTACAGGACGATTGCTCTTATGAGTCATACCTTAAATATTTTTTTGAAGATAATACACAATCGAATATTTATATTTATAACTGGAGGAGGATATCAGTGACACTCAAATGGGTTTCAGGTATTGAATGTGAATCAGAGACGCGCTTTTCGAATAAATGTTATGATGCAGAGGTGAACCATAACATTTATGCTTGTTTCATCGACTTCAGGAAAGCAATCGACAGAGTCCAAAGCTCGAAGCTTTTGGAGCTATTGAAGAAAAAAAACATCGATAGCAAAAACAATAGCCTGTAAGAGGTATGACCTTGATATGAACTTAAAGAAAACGAAATTTATGGTTGTCAGCAAACATCAAGAGATAAATGATAATAACGTTTGTTTAAATGTCAATAATATTCCCATAGAACGTGTGTCTTCCTATAAATATCTTGTTGCATGGTTAAATGAAAAAGCAGAATAAACAAAAGCAAATCAAGTGTTGCATTGGAGTTGCTCATAGTATATTCATAAAAATAAAGAAATTTCTCTGCGATCGTGATATAAACCAAATCTTAAGACCTAGAATGCTGAGATGTTAACGTGTTCTCCATCTTATTATACGGAGTAGAATGTTGGATACTTAATGAAAGTAGAAAATCTTAAGAACATCGAAGCGTTTGAAATTGGGTGTTATAGGACGATGTTGAGAATATCACGGGTAGATAGAGTCATTAATCAAGAAGTGTTAAATCGAATGAACAAAGAAATCATTGAAAGGGTTAAGAAACGAAAACCTGAATATCTTGGCCATGTTCTAAGGGGTAAAAAATATAACATACTTCAACTAATAAATCAGGGCAAGATTAAAGGAAAGATAGAAAAGAAGAAGAAAAGTCTCATGGTTCTGCAATCTGATGGAGTAGTTCGGTTGTACATCTATCGAACTCTAAGGTTCGTATAGCTGTGATTTTTTCCAAGTTCCGATAGGAGCGCAACTTAAAGAAAAACAAGAAGTAGATTCCTGGTTGAAGAGTTGGGATCGTGGTGTGAGGCTAAGATCGTTATATCATTGGCGTATGTAGCTGTCATCGTCGAATTGACTTGTAGTAGGTATCCTGTGTACAGTCAATATAAGGTGGACCCCATAGCACTACCCTGTGGTACATCAGACTTGACAGGGTATAGGTCAGTGTATGCTTCTTGCTGTTTTACTTGGAAAATCCTGTCCGAGAGGTAGAATTTTACAATGGAGTAAAAAAGGTGTAGAATTGAATGTCCAAGTTTTTAAAATAATCCTATATGCCATATTTTGTCAAATGCTTATTTTATATCGAGGAAAACGGCGGAGCAGTATCGTTTCCCTTCCACATCATTGTTAATTGTGGTAATACTTCGATGTATTTGCTCTATGGTTTCGTGTTCCTTCCTGCATACGAATTGGTGTGTAGGTATTAGCCTGTTTTCATCTATGATGTCAGGTAGTCGTTTTAGTATAATTTTCTCCAGGACTTTAGATAAATTTGGGATTTGGATTTTTTCCTGGTTTGGAGATCACTTTGACTTGTCCCATTTTCCACTGGAATGGGGTCTTGATGTAGTTTTTATTCTATTCTTCTTCTGCAGCCGTCAGTTAGGATGGAAATGGTTGGAAAACTGTGGCGAGGTGTTCGGCGAAAGTGATAGCTTTTTGATCTTCCTAGTACTTTGGCTCGTTCGTATATGAGGAAATTGGTTGCTCTAGTTTACGGATTGCTCTTCATATAGAATAATCTGTCGCTTCTGTTGATGTTAGACCTCTAAGATATTCTTGGACAGATTCATTTTTTACCTTGTGCAGTAGCCTTTTGAGGAATTTTTCTAGTTTGTTGTATCGTTTTTTATCAGTTAAGGCTTGTAATTTGCTGTCGTTTTCGAATTTTCCTTTTTTCTGATATTTTCTGCATTATTGGGATTATTGGGAATTCTTCTTTAATGCATTTTTCGTTTCTATCTGGAGTTGCTTGCCATGCTGCATTTGTATTTTTTTGATTAGTCCTACTACGCCTTCTTCGATATCCATTTTGGTTTTCAGTGGTATTTCGAAGGTTATTTGTTAGTCTAGTTTTGCAGTGTACTGTAGGTGGTGGTTTCTTTGGTATTCCCTGTATTTGGGAGAAGAATGTTATCAGAATTGGTGTGTGGTCAGATGTTAATTCTAGACATGACTCTACTTGAACAGTTTTGGTGTTACGACCTTTGAGTACGTTGAAGTCTACAGCTCCGGTATTTTGTTGGGGTTGAAAGGCCGATAGGTAGTGCTCCCTTTTACTTCTGATAAAGCACCTTAAAAAAGTCGGAGAAAAGTTCTTCTGTTTTAACAATAACACGGTCCCAACCCGGAAGACGTTCTGTTAATATTTCATATATTTCTTTGTTATGCTATATTTGTCACTCGCTTCTTTGCATTCCATACGTTTGTAGTCTATTGTCATTTTTCTTGCAAACTTTTCTGACTTTATCTGCAAACGCTTTAATTATTTTGATATAGGTACATGTACCGTGTTTTCTATTGGTTGTGCTTTGACCTTTGACTGATTATAAGATAACAATTTTACCGTATATTTATCTTTGGTTAATTCATTAAGGAAGGTAAGCAATGGTTTTATATTATCTCGTATAAAAATTGGTGGAGGCTTGGGCTTGGTGCTTTGTTTGACTTTATTTTCATCATCTTCTTTTTCCAGATTGTCTTCTAAAAGTGGACTGTATTTGTTACTGATTCCTAGCCAGTAGTATTTTTATGAGGTTGTAGGTTGATCATCTACTAATTACTCTTTTACTTACTATTTTTTTTGTTACCCTGCATTATTTGGAATGAGTGGGTATTCTGGGTTTTGCGATTACACTGGATTTATTAGTGCTCATATTTCGATGTGTAGGTGCAAACTGCAGGTAATTTAGCGGCTGATCCATTTAAGTGTGAAGGTTACAGCACTTACTTTCTAACTGCATTGATTTCGTCTGGTTTCTTTGTCGAATGTACTTATTTAAAATCGCTTTTTACGGTTTTATTTTGCCCTTTTATCAATACCACACAAAATACCTTGGTTTATCAGGATGCACTTATTTATCTCGCAGAGTGGGCCTGCATGCGTCTTTACTCTGTGAAACTCAAGCGTGAATATTTTTTAAAATTGACGAAAGATTCTATAAATTCTAAAAGAAAATCTAAAAAATCATATTTGTGTACAAAAGCCTTTTCAGAATTATAATTTCATCATAAATTTTATTATGTTTCTGCATGTAGAATTTCAAAGCGCATTGCTTATAAAAGGAAAATATGTAGCACGTCTTTTGTAAAAAGACTACAAAGAAAGCTCGCAACGACAGAATGCATTTAGAAGTCCTTGAAGCGTACATTCCTAAGACTGCATGCGATTATCTCCATGTAAAGTTCATTTCCAGTTTGATGACAAAATGTAAAATGTGTTGCAGTAAATACGAAGTTGTTGATAACTTTATTCTCATATACATACATTGTATTAAATAAATGAATCTTTGCTCAGTGTATACTTTGTGCTTACTTCATCTTTCGAAATTAAACTTAGCTATTTTAGAAACCAAATTTTTAAGAATCTTTGGGGAAATTAGGCAAACCTTGGGAAAGGTTTTTATGCCACTTCTTTTACTTCAACTTTCAGGACTTGCATTCTGCAATTGATATTTAGAAAATAATGCTCATTGCCTTAAAACGATAGATTTAAAATTAATCAGAGATGCATTGCAACGAAGAAAACAGGGCCCATCTTCAATTTTTCTATGACGAAAGGGGTTATTAAATTAACTAGTTGAATAAAGTTAATAATTAATAAATTTAATAATTGAATAAAACAGTCGATCAAATTAAGCCTCGTAATCAAATTTGAGCTGCTAGTTAATTAAATCTACGGTCTCGTTGATTTATAGCATTTATGGAAGATATTTAATTTTAAAATTCGAGCGAATATTCTGAACAAACTAGTAAATAAACTAAAATCCAGAAACATAACCGTAGTTAAAGTGTCGGAGATTAAATTGCAGGAGATGAACGGTTGTGACATGTGGTAAATTTAACAAATTTAAGGCCCTTGTTTGAGTAAACAAAAGTTAAATAAAATTAATAATGCATGATTTGATCTCTAAGGAATATCACATGCTTTAACTTCAGTTGAAGTCGTCAGCTTGAATTAGTTTACAGTAAAAATAAACTTTTTTATGTATCAAAAATTTTGGAACAATTGAAACTGAAAAGAATAACTTTCTAGCTACGGTTTTTGGCAAGATTTTTAATATCTGAATTTGAAGAATATAACAGCCTGAATATAACTTGATCGAAAAAACTTAAGTGTTGCATGAAAATAATTATTAGAAAAAAATCTTCTAGCTTCAGGTGTTAGATTGGAAAAATGCCAGCTAAATATATGTACGTGGTAAGAAGTAAATAAAGCGATGAAATAGGAAATAGAAGGAGGACAATAAAGTACTTCCTGGGGATCAACAGGAAAACCAGCAGCCCCTGGACAGAAATTGGATTGTTGCCAACAGATTGTCTGGCGAGGCGGTTGATTTAAACTGAAGCTCTCTAACACGCACTTGCCAAGCTAAAAAAATTATGGATTATGGCTTTACTTGGCCAAATCATTAATTTAGGGATAAAATTCCCGACTTTTAGTTGGCAGCAGTATTCGATAATGTAACCAGAAATAATATTCCGAATACTTTAACTTAATCGCCTGTTTTCTTCTTAAAAATGCAAAGTGCAAAATATTCGAAAACGAAAGAAATTAAAAAAAAATTAAATATAACATATTGCATATAAATTTTTCTATCAGTATTTATCATAAGTTTGTATTAAAAATTGTAAAATACAGCCTAAAATTTAAAGAAAATTGTATTAAAAACTATCGGCCTCAAGCTTGCAAAAAACGCTGCCCAACTTTTCCAATGTAAATGTTGTCGTACGTAAATAAGAATCTAAATAAGTTTTCTTGTCTTACCGAAAACTTGAGAAAACTCTCACCTGAAATTTTATATTTTGAATTTCTAGGAAGTTTCTTTTCATATATTTGAAATATAGCTTGTAGTTTAAAGTTAATTTTCTGAATTTTTTTTAGCTATGGTTGAAAATTGATAGACGATGGTTTATGGCAATTTCATTTTAAAAATGAAGATGAGAAACATACTTTTAACCCTTCTCTTACCGACCTATTTCTCTTACGATAACTACCAGGTGGGGTGCACTTGCACCCCAGTTGTTTTAAGGTCTAAAACAAATTAAAATAGCCAGTTTTCTTTATTCTGAAAACACTTGATCATTATTGACATTTAGTAAGACCAATACTATGAATAGAGAAGTTTATTTAGCAAAAATATCAAAAACAGTAATTTATTAACAAGTTAACGCTTATTCATCATTACAATTTTGACAAATCAATTTTTTTGTGAAGTGTTCAGTACAAATAAACTTTTTGCAGAGAGTACACTATTGCCTTGTATTTCTGTCACATTTTCAGTCGCAGAGATGACAACGGTTGTGTACTTTTATTGCAGATGCTGTTATGCTCATAGTGGGTTGGTGCACCTCGCTCTACCAAAAGTAAACAATTTTTGTAATGACTACTATTTTAAGGATATTTGCAACGGTATTCAATCTAAAAATCAATTAAATGAAGCTACTGAAAAGCTCAGGCCTCAAAAAAAATTCTAAAACACTTTATTCTAAAAAAAATTAAGCCTGGGGTGCATCTGCACCCCGGTTGGTAATATAAGGGTTTTAATCTTATCATTTATTCTTCATGAAAATTTGATGAAAGTTTATTCCTGAAAATTGACAATAAGCCTATGAAAAATCTTAAAATGGCTTAACTATTTTTTTTAATTTATTGTCCACTTCCTCTTCTACCTCCATGCAGTGTCGAGGTTAATAAATTTTTTTAAATCTAAATATATTTAATTCAGCCCGTACACTAGTTTTTTGACTTTCCTGAATTTTAACCAAGAATTGCATTATTCTTTTACTTCAGTATCAAAAGCTTAATCTGCAAGTTAAAATCGTGAAACGTAAAACCGTCCAAAAACAGGTTGAAACAATTTTTAATTATAACGATTCCAGGTGAAAAAAGAAGTTCAGCTTCTAGTATTGACTTAAAAAAAATGTTCAGCTTCTTAGTTGCGAAAGTTAAAGTTAAAATTGATATTTGAAAAATTATAACTGTAGTGCCTGAAACCATCAGAATAATTGGATAATAATAAATTATGACAATTTTCGGATTTGACTATCTTTCTTTTACTTGGATGCAACTAAAAAAACTGTTAATAGAAAATTCAAGTCTAATAAAAAATAAATAAATATTTATGTTTTTTCAGATGACTTGTGAAAACAATTTAAAGAAAGTTCAAACTCAAAATTCAAACCTCGACCTATTTCTTATGTCTGCATTATAAAAAAAAATGAAAATTAAAGTTTCTTCATAAAAAAATACAGTTATGATTCCAGGTGTCAAATCCACAACTGAAGCATTAAACAAAAAAGTGGTTTTCATATTTGATTTTTGGTGGCGACTTCAACGCCAAACATCTCAGCTGGGGCTCAAGAATAACGACCGACAACAAGGGGACGTGCATTGTACAAAATTATCGACGAAAATAATTACTGTACTACTCGCTCTACGGGAGAACCGACGTACTGGCCATCAGACTTGAATAAAATTCCTGATCTGCTGGACTTCTATATCACAAATGGCATTTCGTCTAGTTTTACAGATGTAAAGTCGAACTTTGATATAGCTTCAGATCATACAGCTGTTTGTACCACCTTTAGTACTACTATAATAAAAAAGAAAAGCAAACCTGTATTACATAACACACTTACTAATTGGGATTTATTCAGAGAATACACACACCAAAATTTAAACATTCTGAATATTAACATAGAATCTGAAACAGACATAGAAGAAGCCACAAACTACTTTATAACATTCGTGTAAGAAGCTGCTTGGAAGGCAACACCACTAATCAAAGAAGAAGAGTGACAAACACAAAACATTCCTGCCGAAATAATGAAGATGCTAGCCGAAAAAAGAAGAGCAAGAGCTAGATTACAACGAAGTCGACATCCAGTAGATAAAACTATCTATAACAGATTGGCAAATAACTTAAAATCAAAACTGCGTGAGGTCCGAAATGTAACATTTGCTAGATATATCTAAGTAACCTATCAAATAAAGATAATTCAATATGGAAAGCAACAAAAGGTTTCAAGGGACCAACCCCTACTATTTCTCCTCTCCGCAATCCTGACAACAGCTGGGCGAGATCAGATAGTGAAAAAGCGGAAGTGTATGCACAACATCTTGCTCAAGTTTTTCAACCACACACAGATGACGAAGACTCTAATGTTGAAGAGTTTTTGAATGCACCCTTTCAGATGCCGAGACCAATTGTAAATTTTACTACAAAAGAAATTGAGAATTAAATAAGGTACTACACGATTTAGTCACCGGCAAGTCATTGTCTGAACTGCCTGAATGTGGAGTAATGTTTTTAAAGATACTGTCTAACGCTGTACTCAGATTAACTTATTGGTCAACTCAACTTAAGCACGCTTACATTACATTGATTTTAAAACCGGGAAAACCACCCACAGATGTGACCTCCTACCGGCCTATAAGTCTGTTATCAGTAATCCCCAAACTTTTGGAAAAGCTGCTACTCAAGAGAATGAGGGAAAATAATTTAATAGAAGAATTCTTGCCAAATCACCAGTTTGGTTTTAGACATAGCCACTCGACCATCCAGCAATGCCATCGAATTGTTAATTTCATATATAAAGCTTTTGAAGATAAGAAATTTTGCTCGGCCGTCTTTTTAGACATTAAGCAAGCATGTGACAAAGTATGGCATAAAGGCCTTTTGTTTAAAATCAAGCAAAATCAAAATCTACCGCATCAATATTTCCAACTTCTAAGATCCTACTTATCATATCGCTCATATCAGGTCCAGTATGGAGTAGAAACATCAGAAATATAACCTATTGCATCAGGAGTTCCTCAAGGAAGTGTGTTGGGACCGATTCTCTATTTGATCTACACAGCCGATCTACCTGTAACCCCACACACAGTAATTGGAACATTTGCAGACGACGCTACTTTAGCCAAAAATAAAGAGCCCGCTGCTGCTTCACAACAGATACAGAACCATGTGAATCTTCTCCTAGAATGGTTTAGCACGTGGAGAATTATGGTAAACGAGAGCAAGTCCACACACGTGACCTTCAAGGTTTGAAAACAAAACTGCAACCTGTCCATCTCAATAATGTTCAAATACCTTATGCTACTGAAGTTCGATACTTGGGACTACATCTAGATTGACATGGAAAGTGCACATAACAAAAAAAAAGAAAGGAAATGGAAAACAAAATCCTCATTTACAAAACAATTATCCGACCAATTTGGACATACGGATTGGAACTATGGGGTTGTTCAAGTATGTCAAATCCAAAAATTATTCAAACATTTCAGTCCAAAGTCCTAAGACAAGTAGCAGACGCACCATGGTATATAACCAACCAAACACTGAACACCGATCTAAATATCCCCTTCGTAAAAGAAATGATCCAGTTATGTGCAAGAAAACATTACGACCGACTACAAGCACATCCTAACCCAACAGTAGAAAACCTAGTCGAGATTCCAGCATACAAACGTCTTAAAAAGAAATGGCCGCAAGACCTACTAACCATCTAACGTTTCCAGGGTAATGCCACTGGGCTGATCCCTCCATGTCATCCTCCATCAAATCAGCTCATGGAATATATATGTACTTTATATTAGTGTATATTGTACATTGTTCCGATTGTTGATGTAGATATGAAAAAAAAAATTGAATTTCTGAAACCTGGAATTTGTACAATTTTAGAAAGCTTTTCAAAATGTTAAACGTTTTGAAACTGTTTAAAGTATGATTGTAATAATTTAAGGACTCCGATTGTTGAATTTCTGTTTTCCGTTTTGAATTTCCTGAACATTTAAGCCGAAAGTAACTTCGAAATGAAAATTCAAACATACATGTTTCTTGTGTCTGAAATACAGCGTCACCGTTAAAGTCCGCATCATATGGGATTTTTTTTTTTATTATTTCGTTTACGCATGAACAGTTTTTGCTTGGAAAATAATGCAAAATGACGTTGACGATTTTTTTTATCGATCGGCTATACCTGTCAAATTAGACATATTTTTAAAAAAATTAAAAAAGTTACGTTATTTTCAAAATTTCGAAAAATGTTAAATTAAAAAGTTGTTTCTTTTTCAGTTTTATACCCACCTACCAAATTTGAACAAATTTGGACAACCTTGATATTTTTCACGTTTTCTTAACATAGCAATTTTTTGGCTCATTCGAATTTGTTAAAATCCGAAAAGACCCGTGAAGATGTAATACACTAATCTGCCAAAGGGTATTTTTTCTGTTTAAAAATGTTTCTAATTGAATTTTTTCAAAAAAATTCCAAATATGCTAACTGAATTATGTCATACTTGATGCAAAGTTGCTCTAGTTTCAACATTTCACAACAAAATTCGCTTTATTCATTTTTATCACAGTACAAAAGGGCATTTCAGTTCAAAAATGTCATAAACCAAAATTCTGAAATCCATTTGCAAATTAATAGACCTCCAGGTCTTGCTAAATTAATTTAATTATTAAATTATTTAGATATCAAAACTGGACGGCCCTTTTAAAAACATCAACGAGAGTTCTCAGGGTCACAAACTGATAATACAAACCAGTCAGCTTTTAAATAGAGATATGCAAATTTACAGAATTTGAACCCAATTTAAAGCGCTTTGAGTTATATTATACACCTTTTTAGATAAATCAACACTTTCAGCAACAACTTGCTTTGTAATGCTTTACTTTAATTAAGTACTATTTTTTAGGATTTTGTTGTAATTTTGCTTTTTACTACTACAATAAATTAATCTGTAGAATTATACATATTTATTGTTTGAAAATTCTAAACTTAGGTTTTATGTGTTAAGTGGATGCTTTAAAAATAAATTTTAGGGCAGATTAATATACAGAGAATTTTTCTTTTTAGTATACATATCCCCTATGTATACTTTTACAATAAACGCAATATGTAGGCAAACAACTATACACTATAAACGTCACGTCACGTGGTGCGTAAAGGTTATGCTTCATGTTTGTAAATAAAAATAAATCAAAATTAGTGGAATATCAAAATAATTTTAATTCAACGATTATTGTAAAACATAAAATATCAACAATACGAAACAGAAAGGAAAATAAAAGCAGCAACACTTAAAGACTAATTTTTTGACATTAACTTAATTTGATGATTTTTGCCACAGCATGCTAATTTTTTAAATCATCAAATTAAGTTAATGTCAAAAAGTTAGTCTTTAACTGTTGCTGTTTTTATTTTCCTTTCTGTTTTGTATTGTCGATATTTTATGTTTTAGAATAATCGTTGAATTAAAATTATTTTGATTTATTTTTTATTTACAAACATAAAACATAACCTTTACGCACCACGTCACGTGACGTTTATAGTGTATAGTTGGTTGCCTACATATTGCGTTTATTGTAAAAGTATACATAGGGGATATGTATACTAAAAAGAAAATTGCCCTGTATATAACTCGTAACAACTATCGAACAGAAACTTTAATCAGGACTTGAACGCGAATTATTTTTAGTAGCATTTTTTGTTAGCTAGATATTGAGAATGTTAGTTAGGAATAGCTGTTAGGGCAACCGAAGTACCAGGACTACTTCATCAGGAAGCTGGATGAAGAAGATGGGAGAAGAAGACGAACATTAAGATCATCGCAGTTGCTGATGGTAATTGAATTTGATTTTATTTGACACAATCAAAATCTAATTTTAATGACTTTTTCCATTTAAAAAATGTTTAGCCCTATATTATAATTATGTATATGTAATGTATAGGCATTTCAACTCGCGTAATTTGCAAAACTTGCTAACGCTCGTTTTGGCAAACTTACGACTCGTCAAACAATATCGCTCTTTTCATAACTGATTACGTAAATAACTATTAAATTTGATTACAGACACATCAAATATATTCACATCCGATTCAGCAATAAACCTATTAGTAGATACTCATGAGCGTTTAGCCTGAAAATATTTGCCTTTCCTTTCCCTAATCATTGATTTGAATTATCTTTAGTTTCTCATTTTATAAACTGCAAATTAATTAACTTTAGGGATAAAAAATTTTTGTTTCTGAATATTTGTGTGTAATTTAGTTTTTTCAGTGAATTGCAGATTTATTTCAATATTTAAGATATTTAGTAGCTAAAGACTACTAAAATACTTTGCGAGTTTCCCAAACTAGATTACTTTGATAGTTTGTTTAAGGAGGGATTTTCAATTACAACTAAGAGAATAATAGATAATTCGATGTTGGTAAAATTTACATGATATTGTCGAATTAAGGGACATTCAAATTTTTTTACCGTTTTCCAACACAGTATTTTAAAAAGTAAATAGTTAAACTTAAGTAAAGAGTTACATCAGAAACAATGCATTATAATTTCAAAAGGTTTAGAAAACCTTTGTTAAAACATTTTTAAATTCTTGTATCTTCTTCTTCTAACAAATTTAGAGCTTTGTTCTCACATTTCAATTCACCCTTGTTAAAACAAAATACAAAAAATGTAATTTAATATTCACATTGTAAACTACTATTGTTTTAAAGTTTAGATGGTTTATTTGTTTTACTAACAATGGAGTTAATATTTTGTTATTTGTTAAATTTGGAGGATTTTTCATACATGTTTGCTTTCACATTAGGTACTAAGGCCTTTCAATCAAATAGCTATTTTTGTTTCTGTAATTAATTTATATTTTTAACCTTTAACCTATTTTTATTACATCTAACTTATTTTACTCGTTGTAAATTATATCTTTCTGAGACACTTAATTCATCTTAACCATGTAATCAATTATTATGCAGTTTCTAGCTATACATAAAGTGTGATTGACCTTTAATTTTTACCGCCCACCTTTTTCATACAACATCCAGCGATGAACCTGAAGACGCTCTCCTTTGACGAAGATGTTTATTTTTAATTTGTCTGTATTTTCTAATACATTTTGATTAGTTTTGATAAAGAAAGAAAAACATTGATAGGTATGTTTCTTTGCATAGAGAAGAGAAAACTGTGTTATCATAAGTGTATTTTATTTTTTTTTATTCACCTTTAATCCCGGGAAAGTGCGATTTACCAAAATTAATACAACAACACAATTCTAACTAATTCATTTACTGGAAAGACAAATTAGGTATGTGGTTTAATAAGAGTAATTAAAGGAAAAAAGAATTTTGTAATAAATTTTTCCTTGACTGGTCTCTAACCAGGTTCAACCAGACTAATAAAAAAATCAAATTAGATTTTCCACAATTCAATTTCTTGCACTAGTTGAAGTTAACGAAAATGGGGACTTTGATACCGTTATACGCCACAGAAACGAAACCCCAAAATATACAATGAGCGCTCACTGCCCCTACGTTCAGTAAATAACAAACATATACATTTTAAAATTCGTCTCTCAATTCTCGGGCAAAATAGAAGGATGGCGATGATTAACAGATATGCCTTACCTTTACGCTTCCCATAAAAACAATCGCAACCATTAAAAATGTAAGGGGAATGGGAGTGCCTGATAGCAGAGGTTAAATGATACAACGCCCGACCTTACATCTTCCACATTATTAAGTGCTAACAAACAGAAACAAAGTCCAATTTTACATGGTTGGGCGAGGAAAGCGTTCACCCCAATCAAATCGGTTCCGACGGTGGCGACTTCTTGGATTCAAGAGTGTCTTTGGTACCTAATGCTCTTGCCTGTCCAACTCCCCAACCTCAGAGAGACCATTTATTGGAACGCGTAAAGCGTACGAAATCGACGATGTGCGGGGTGCATCTTTTGCATCAAATCTACTACGACATGGCGACTTCTTCGAGTCAAGAGTATCTTTGGTGCCTAACGCTCTGCCCTGTCCAACTCCCCAACCTCAGAGAGACTATTAATTGGAACGCGTAAAACCTACGAAACCGATGTGCGGGGTGCATCTATTGCATCAAATCCGCCCCAACGGTGGCGACTTCGTAGAGTTAAGATTGTCTTTGGTACCTAACGCTCTGCCTTGTCCAACTTCCCAACCTCAGAGAGACCATTTATTGGAACGTGTAAAACGTACTAAACCGATGTGCATCTTTTGCCGGGCGCCGACCATGGTAACCCCACCTAACGAACAACCAAGATGAGACACATTGCCCCGAACATAGATGTACAACCAGAGTGAGAGGATAAAGGTTATAGGACAACATTAAAAACATTACTCAAATTAAAGGAAGACTCGCGATTAAGTTTGAAGAGAACAGGCAAGACTCAGAAGTAAGGGAAACAAAATAGAGTAGATGGATTTACCAATTCGTGCTATTTAAAACATACCAGGGAATCCACGATAAATAAATAAACCGAAGGACAATGGCTACTAGTCTACTTCTAACTAAATGAAAATTAGTCTTGAAGAATCTGTGCTACCTTTTTTTATATTTAAATATGAAATAACTAAAAAAACAAACATTAGTAACACAAAGAGATATGGAGAGAAGATGGCAACCCCCTGTAAAGGGCACGCCACCTCAATAAGGAGAGCTTCTGAAATCCTTAAGAAAGCCACCTCTGGATCTTCTATAATCTACTACATTTCCAGGTTTAATTGAGCTAACGAAAAAGCCGCCAGTAATACGCCATTCGGTCAATTAAAAGGAGAAACATGCTTTAATCCAGTAATACACCATCTTCTTAATTAGAAAGAGAAGTTTCTGCAAACAGAAAATAAACATTTACAAATCGATCTATAACAGAGGAATTTTTAGGAAGCAAGAAAGCCAGCATTGAATTATTAATTTGATAAATGCGAAATATTGTTTATACAGTGCAAATTTATGAAATGCGAACATAGGCCAATTTACGTAATATTCAAAAAGACGCAAAGGCCAAGGAATTTTTGTAAATTGATATCGGTTGACAAAAATTCGTTAACTGTGGACATCAAATTTTCGGCATTTGTAAATTGGTCATATATCGTCTGCTATGTTCGTAGTAGCAAAATTTGCACTGTATACTTAATTATTAATTAGTAACGGAATTTTTAGAATTGAAAGAATTTACCACTATAATAAAAATATGCCCTGATAAGAAACAAGGTTGCATTCCATTTTGTTTTATTTAAAGCATTTAGGTTCATTATTTGTTATTAAATATTAATGAAGTCAGATCAGGTCGGACGTTCCTTAAAATAAGCTTAACACTGAGCAGATAGATGTTCACCAATACCATGGCTATATTCTGAATAAAAAGAAATTACCGCCAAATAGTATGTTAAATAATTTCAGTTAGTTGATATCTAAAACAAAGCCATCTTTTTCGTTGCTTGTATAAATATGTACTTAAAACGCAAGTTTCAACAATAAATGTGGAAAACTTCTTACATAAATATCATCAAATAACATTTGTTTGTAATTTTATGAGTTCTTGCCATATTTATACGGCCAGGTGATGCCACAAAATTAACACTCAAATTTAAATTAAAGTTAATTAAAATAAAAAAATATTAAGTTTAGGCATATATTCCATATACAGGGTGTTTCAAAACATGTGTCGGAAAATAAAGGGTGGGGTTTCTTGGCTAATTATAAGAAAGAAAGTTCCTATTAACATGGTTCCGCAAATGCACCTTTTTCGAGATACAGGGTGAAAAAAAATATATATATTTTTTGTTTTTTGACGATATCTCAGGAACCGTTTGGGATACAAAACTTAGCTTTTGTACACATCTTATCATTAATATTAGCTACTTTTTAAGCGCGTATTCAATTTTTTTCATGTGCCATTGACGGAGATTTTAGGGTTGTGTGAGGTTTTTTTGCCCCTAATTGCTATGACACTTGGGAAATTGGAATGCTGAAAGCACATTTTGAACCGCCAATGTTTTCTACACAAAAAAGGTACTCCCGGTCAAAAGCTCTAACGTGAACCGTTTTAGAGAAAAACGGCATTTTATGATGAAAAACATGAAAAAAAGCAGCAACATGTTTTGTTGTGATCGTGTTACTACTTTTTTTTCATGTTTTTCCTGTATCTCGAAAAAGGTGCGTTTGCGGAACCATGTTAATAGGAACTTTTTTTCTTATAATTAGCCAAGTAATCCCACCCTTTATTTTCAGACACATGTTTTGAAACACCCTGTATATTATTTTTAAATGACGAATTAACACGGGCTATGTATGCTTGGAATTAAAATATGAAAGTAAGAAAAAATTGCAAGGGCACTAGTAAAACTTCTATCCATACTAGTTTGCGCCTACACGAGCCTGAGCTGATAATGAACAAATGTAACGTTAAAGGTCAAGTTTATCAAAAATTATACCTGCTTCACTATGGAATAAAATTTGGAGTGCAATTTAAAGGACCATAATTTTGATATCTTAGAAATTAAATTTATTGTTTTGTTGCTACATACTTATTTCTCAGAACAGAAAGTCTCAAACTAGTTCGTTTGAATTTTGCACATTTTAAATATCATATCCACGTTTCGACACTAATTTGTGTCTTCTTTAGAACGAAAATGTTGATATAATGTTTGAAAGTTTGAAAAATACAAAAGGGATTTACATTATCGTTTGAGGTGACATTTTGATTTGCGATTTTATATTATACAGGGCGTATCGTAAATGGCGCATAATATTCGCACCACGCGATTCTGCGTTAAAAACTGAACAAAAAAATTGTATAACTGTTTTAGGCCAAAACGTGTAGTTTTTGAAGAATTGTTAATTAAAGTCTTGTGAACTTAGCAACACTGTGTGGTCAGTCATACTACGTCACCTGCGATATCACCAATAGCAACCCGCTTGATATAATATAATTTATTGCATTGTACATCGTTGCAACATTTATGAAAAGCACAAGCACTGCAAACATTTCAAACTCATCATCATCATCATCACTTAACATGGAGCAGATCCCCGTGGATCAATCCTGGATTACGCCAGGCCCACCCCATGCCAATAGGGTGTGAAAGGATTGGTTGTGATAGGTGCGGATTGGGATCACTGTATAACGTTAACATGCCTGTGAGGCCTGCCTCAGAACACCGCTCCTATAGTGCAAGGTAGTTAGTATATCACATATTCAGTGGGAGTTGAATATATGACCGAGATGGTTAAACATGTTTTGTCATCTTATACTAATAGTGTATCCGCTAATTTCCTATGTCTATGATATGAAACGCCTTAGAGCACTGCAAAAATTTCAAACTTCGGATAGAAATTCTAATTAAACGAAGGGTATGTTGAGTACGATTACAGATTAGTTATTTCTTTTGTTGATTAAACTACAGTTAAAAATCATTATTTCATAAAAATATGACACGACAAGCAAACCAGAATACGACCGAAGGCTGCTAATAATTCCATAACTAAAGAGTTAACAGCAAATTGGTACTGGAGTTTTTTGCTTGGATTTTGACGTAGAATCGCATGATATACATATTATACGCGATTTCTAATTGTATATTAAATACTAATAACTGTTTGTTTACAGATGATTTGGTAAGTTAGATTTATTATGTGATATTTTCTGTCCAATGAGGTAAATTGATTTAACCATTTGTTTATTCGGTGTAATAACAGTAAATGAGTGTGAATTTAAATCCGCATGAAACCTTGAAACCTAAGTATGTGTAACTATTGTTTATGTTTTTGATAAATTAATGTAAAGACAATAAATAAATACAACAGTATACAACATTGTCATGCAAGTATACACAAATAATAACTACACTCCCGATAAATGTTGGAATTAAAACCGTTTAGAACACATATATTTACCCGCAAGTTAATTCACGAATACGAAAGTAATTGTAATGTAAGATTAATTTTAGAAAATGAATGGTTCAAGAATAGTTTGTGTATTCAAAGTGCCTAACGTAAGCCCTACAATTATCCCTATGGCAAAAAAAAGAATAAATATGACTCACTGCGGTGCAGTTTTCATCCTAGGAACTGCCATCCCTCGAAGATGGGACCTACCTGAAACAACAGAAAAAGGTTTTTTAAGTAACCATAGCTTGGCAGTAATTTCCATGATTTTGGATTTCAAATTATTAAAAAAAAAATTAATTTGTGTTTAAGCTCAAAAATGTAAAACTAGAACTATCAGATTAAATAATAACAAATAAATTTTATAAACTAACTGACGCCATCACCTACCTTTATTACGAATTTCCTATAGCAGGTTAAGTGCAGAAGCCATATGAAGATCTGAAAACCGTAACCGACACTCCCGAGAACACAGAAATTTAAGATCCCCGAAGTTAAATACACTTTTTATAACACTGCACTGTACATACACTGGTTGTACCCAAGGTGTTTGGGTAGTATAATTTTGCTACGATACTTATTCACTCAAATTTATCTACGATAACGAAAACTAGATGAATTTAGCAAACACACTTAGTTTGCCATATAGTCACTTTAATCAATAAAACCGATTTTCGCGGATGGCGTTTCCATAACGGAGGCTACTGTAAGGAAGTCTTGGTTTAAGTAAAATAAAAGGAACAATCTGCTGATAGTACAAAGCAGCATGTAATAATGTTCTTCATTTTATTCTAAACAGTTAAGTTTAAAAAACCTTGAAGAGGTTTCTTAAAAAGAAAGGCCTCCCAACTCCCCTCTGAACAATTTCCAACTCATGCGACGTTGAAAATTGTTCAGGCTTTTTCCTTACCACAACCAGTTTAAATATAATTTTATAATGAACAACCTTTATGATATAAAATGTTACCTCATTATCCGGACCCAAAAAGGATACATACGGAAAACTGCCGAAAAGGTGATTAATTAAACTGAAATCACTGAATATGATAATTATTAAACTAAAATCTAACATCAAACAGTAGGTAACGTGTAAACCAGTTGGCTGAAATTAAACATTACAAATCAACCCTGAATAATTATTAATTTGAAAGAGGATAATAATTTTAAGAATATTTATACTTCACCGTTTGAGCTAAAAGAGAACAAGGAGTAATGTTAGAAAAACTCCCCGAAATTGAGCTGAAAATAAGAACTAAGTGCTGAAAAGAAAGTGTGATAATAGAACTGAAAGTAATAAATTAATGCTGAAATTTTAAAACCCACTATTATACATACTATTTACTTGCCATTTGTATTCACTTACCGTTTGTTTGTCTACTTACAGCATTACACAATATTGTCGCGCAAGTATACACAAATATTAACTACACTCCCGATAAATGTTGGAACTAAAACCGTTAAGAACAGAAATATTTACCCGAAAGTTAATTCGCGAATACGAAAGTAATTGTAATGTAAGATTGATTTTAGAAAATGAATGGTTCAAGAATAGTTTGTGTTTGAAAGTGCCTAACGTAATCCCTACAATTATCCCTATGACAAAAAAAAGAATAAATATGACTCACTGCGGTGCAGCTTTCATCCTAGGAACTGCCATCCCTCGAAGATGGGACCTACCTGAAACAACAGAAAAAGGTTTTTTAAGTAACCATAGCTTGGCAGTAATTTCCATGATTTTGGATTTCAAATTATCAAAGAAAAATTAATTTGTGTTTAAGCTCAAAAATGTAAAACTAGAACTATCAGATAAAATAATAACAAATAAATTTTAAAAATTAACTGACGCCATCACCTACCTTTATTACGAATTTCCTGTAGCAGGTTAAGCGCAGAAACCATATGAAGATCCGAAAACCGTAACCGACACTCCCGAGAACACAGAAATTTAAGATGCCCGAAGTTAAATAATTACTTTTTATAACACTGCACTGTACAAACACTGGTTGTACCCAAGGTGTTTGGGTAGTATAATTTTGCTACGATACTTATTCACTCAAATTTATCTACGATAACGAAAACTAGATGAATTTAGCAAACACACTTAGTTTGCCATATAGTCACTTTAATCAAGAAAACCGATATTCGCGAATGGCGTTTCGATAACGGAGGCTACTGTAAGGAAGTCTTGGTTTAAGTAAAATAACAGGAACAATCTTCTGATAGTACAAAGCAGCATGTAATAATGTTCTTCATTTTATTCTAAACAGTTAAGTTAAAAAACCTTGAGGAGGTTTCTTAAAAAGAAAGGCCTCCCAACACCCCTCTGAACAATTTCCAACTCATGCGACGTTGAAAATTGTTCAGGCCTTTTCCTTACCACAACCAGTTTAAATATAATTTTATAATGAACAACCTTTATGATATAAAATGTTACCTCATTATGTGGACTCAAAAAGGATACATATGGAAAACTGCCGAAAAGGTGATTAATTAAACTGAAATCATTGAATATGATAATTATTAAACTAAAATCTAACATCAAACAGTAGGTAACGTGTAAACCAGTTGGCTGAAATTAAACATTACAAATCAACCCTGAATAATTATTAATTTGAAAGGGGATAATAATTTTAAGAACATTTATACTTCACCGTTTGAGCTAAAAGAGACCAAGGAGTAATGTTAGAAAAACTCCGCGAAATTGAGCTGAAAATAAGAACTTAGTGCTGAAAAGAAAGTGTGATAATAGAACTGAAAGTAATAAATTAATGCTGAAATTTTAAAACCCACCATTATACATACTATTTACTTGCCATTTGTATTCACTTACCGTTTGTTTGTCTACTTACAGCACTACACAACATTGTCGCGGAAGTATACACAAATATTAACTACACTCCCGATAAATGTTGGAATTAAAACCGTTTAGAACAGAAATATTTACCCGCAAGTTAATTCACGAATACGAAAGTAATTGTAATGTAAGATTAATTTTAGAAAATGAATGGTTCAAGAATAGTTTGTGTTTGAAAGTGCCTAACGTAATCCCTACAATTATCCCTATGGCAAAAAAAAGAATAAATATGACTCACTGCGGTGCAGCTTTCATCCTAGGAACTGCCATCCCTCGAAGATGGGACCTACCTGAAACAACAGAAAAGGTTTTTTAAGTAACCATAGCTTGGCAGTAATTTCCATGATTTTGGATTTCAAATTATCAAAGAAAAATTAATTTGTGTTTAAGCTCAAAAATGTAAAACTAGAACTATCAGATAAAATAATAACAAATAAATTTTAAAAATTAACTGACGCCATCACCTACCTTTATTACGAATTTCCTGTAGCAGGTTAAGTGCAGAAACCATATGAAGATCCGAAAACCGTAACCGACACTCCCGAGAACACAGAAATTTAAGATGCCCGAAGTTAAATAATTACTTTTTATAACACTGCACTGTACAAACACTGGTTGTACCCAAGGTGTTTGGGTAGTATAATTTTGCTACGATACTTATTCACTCAAATTTATCTACGATAACGAAAACTGGATGAATTTAGCAAACACACTTAGTTTGCCATATAGTCACTTTAATCAAGAAAACCGATTTTCGCGAATGGCGTTTCGATAACGGAGGCTACTGTAAGGAAGTCTTGGTTTAAGTAAAATAACAGGAACAATCTTCTGATAGTACAAAGCAGCATGTAATAATGTTCTTCATTTTATTCTAAACAGTTAAGTTAAAAAACCTTGAGGAGGTTTCTTAAAAAGAAAGGCCTCCCAACACCCCTCTGAACAATTTCCAACTCATGCGACGTTGAAAATTGTTCAGGCCTTTTCCTTACCACAACCAGTTTAAATATAATTTTATAATGAACAACCTTTATGATGTAAAATGTTACCTCATTATCCGGACTCAAAAAGGATACATACGGAAAACTGCCGAAAAGGTGATTAATTAAACTGAAATCATAATATGATAATTATAAAACTAAAATCTAACATCAAACAATAGGTAACGTGTAAACCAGTTGGCTGAAATTAAACATTACAAATCAACCCTGAATGATTATTAATTTGAAAGAGGATAATAATTTCAAGAACATTTATACTTCACCGTTTGAGCTAAAAGAGAACCAGGGGTAATGTTAGAAAAACTCCCCGAAATTGAGCTGAAAATAAGAACTTAGTGCTGAAAAGAAAGTGTGATAATAAGACTGAAAGTAATAAATTAATGCTGAAATTTTAAAACCCACTATTATACATACTATTTACTTGCCATTTGTATTCACTTACCGTTTGTTTGTCTACTTACAGCACTACACAACATTGTCGCGGAAGTATACACAAATATTAACTACACTCCCGATAAATGTTGGAATTAAAACCGTTTAGAACAGAAATATTTACCCGCAAGTTAATTCACGAATACGAAAGTAATTGTAATGTAAGAGTAATTTTAGAAAATGAATTTTTCAAGAATAGTTTGTGCATTCAAAGTGCCTAACGTAAGCCCTACAATTATCCCTATGGCAAAAAAAAAGAATAAATATGACTCACTGTGGTGCAGTTTTCATCCTAGGAACTGCCATCCCTCGAAGATGGGACCTACCTGAAACAACAGAAAAAGGCTTTTTAAGTAACCATAGCTTGGCAGTAATTTCCATGATTTTGGATTTCAAATTATCAAAGAAAAATTAATTTGTGTTTAAGCTCAAAAATGTAAAACTAGAACTATCAGATAAAATAATAACAAATACATTTTAAAAATTAACTGACGCCATCACCTACCTTTATTACGAATTTCCTGTAGCAGGTTAAGTGCAGAAACTATATGAAGATCCGAAAACCGTAACCGACACTCCCGAGAACACAGAAATTTAAGATGCCCGAAGTTAAATAATTACTTTTTATAACACTGCACTGTACAAACACTGGTTGTACCCAAGGTGTTTGGGTAGTATAATTTTGCTACGATACTTATTCACTCAAATTTATCTACGATAACGAAAACTAGATGAATTTAGCAAACACACTTAGTTTGCCATATAGTCACTTTAATCAAGAAAACCGATTTTCGCGAATGACGTTTCGACAACGGAGGCTACTGTAAGGAAGTCTTGGTTTAAGTAAAATAAAAGGAACAATCTGCTGATAGTACAAAGCAGCATGTAATAATGTTCTTCATTTTATTCTAAACAGTTAAGTTTAAAAAACCTTGAAGAGGTTTTTTAAAAAGAAAGGCCTCCCAACTCCCCTCTGAACAATTTCCAACTCATGCGACGTTGAAAATTGTTCAGGCCTTTTCCTTACCACAACCAGTTTAAATATAATTTTATAATGAACAACCTTTATGATATAATATGTTACCTCATTATGCGGACTCAAAAAGGATACATACGGAAAACTGCCGAAAAGGTGATTAATTAAACTGTAATCATTGAATATGATAATTATTAAACTAAAATCTAACATCAAACAATAGGTAACGTGTAAACCAGTTGGCTGAAATTAAACATTACAAATCAACCCTGAATAATTATTAATTTGAAAGAGGATAATAATTTTAAGAACATTTATACTTCACCGTTTGAGCTAAAAGAGAACAAGGAGTAATGTTAGAAAAACTCCGCTAAATTGAGCTGAAAATAAGAACTTAGTGCTGAAAAGAAAGTGTGATAATAAGACTGAAAGTAATAAATTAATGCTGAAATTTTAAAACGCACTATTATACATACTATTTACTTGCCATTTGTATTCACTTACCGTTTGTTTGTCTACTTACAGCATTAACTATACAATATTGTCGAGCAAGTATACACAAATATTAACTACACTCCCGTTAAATGTTGGAATTAAAACCGTTTAGAACAGAAATATTTACCCGGAAGTTAATTCACGAATACGAAAGTAATTGTAATGTAAGATTGATTTTAGAAAATGAATGGTTCAAGAATAGTTTGTGTTTGAAAGTGCCTAACGTAATCCCTACAATTATCCCTATGACAAAAAAAATAATAAATATGACTCACTGCGGTGCAGTTTTCATCCTAGGAACTGCTATCCCTCGAAGATGGGACCTACCTGAAACAACAGAAAAAGGTTTTTTAAGTAACCATAGCTTGGCAGTAATTTCCATGATTTTGGACTTCAAATTATTAAAAAAAAAATTAATTTGTCTTTAAGCTCAAAAATGTAAAACTAGAACTATCAAATCAAATAATAATGACAAATATATTTTTAAAAAGTAATTGACGCCATCACCTACCTTTATTACGAATTTCCTGTAGCAGGTTAAGTGCAGAAACCATATGAAGATGTGAAACCCCGAACCGACACTCCCGATAGCACAAGAAATTTAAGATCCCCGAAGTTAAATAATTACTTTTTATAGCACGGCACTGTAAAAACACTGGTTGTACCCAAGGTGTTTGGGTAATAAAAATTTCGGTACGTTACTGTTACACAGGATTTTACTTCTAACGACGTATACTTTTTAAATTTGACAAACACACTTAGTTTGCCATAATTTCACTACAACAAAAGGTCCGATTTCCGCGAATGTCGCACCGATAACGAACTGCTAAGGAAAAATTTCATTAAAACTGATTTGATGAAGCTAAGTACTTACTAATTTGCTTTTTGTAGCAATGGCTAAATTAGATACCTTAATTTAATATTCTCTGTGTGTTATTTGTGGCATAACATTTTTTACTAAGCTTTCTGTCCTGCGGACCTCCTCTGCGAGTTTTACCTCTAGAAACGCAGAAAATGAAGACACACCCCGGACAAGAAAGCCATTTGAAAATAAAGGTAATCGTTCATTACATCGACAGTTATATTAATTATTGAATATTTGACCAATGTCAAAAGATTTGAAATTTAAAAGTGCACATAAAATATTATACAAAATACCTGCTTTAATTTTTATAAATTAAGAAATGTGAACGATGATCAAAAGTACATTTTCTAATGAAAAGCACGCTAAATTAGACAAAAATGTCATTAAAGTAAGTATTAACGATATCTTAAAAAAAATGCCAACAACACATCGTAATTTGATAATAGTTATTTACGATTTAAGAGGGATATAGACATTATTAACACACGTACTGTGAAGAATTGCAGAGAACGTGATTTCCGGACTTGCCCCGGCAAAATTTGGAGCTAGAATGAATTGTCAATTTCATTACCACTAGTGTGGTAATAATTTCATTATGGCACTCATTGAGATGACAAGACTATTACATTTCTAAAATGAGTGTGATATGATATAACTTATCCCACGGTGATAGATAAAAAATAATACTACTGGCTTCACTTACCATTAGCTTACTAACACTACTAACAAAAACGAGAAGCTCTTATTTAACTAATTAATTATGGACGATTTAACAATTTAAAAATATGCAACTTCTCGTTAAAAGAATTTTTCAAATACTGAATTAAAATACCAACTGTTTTATGTGTGACTGAAAATGCTATAGAAATTGTGATAATCAATATCTATACGAAATACCTGCTGCGACCTGCTTTGGTAGATAAGCGAACAGGCAGTTGTTAATCTTCAATGCAAAAAAAATTACTTCGTTTTTAAGGAATTTAAATAGTTTTTAATTTGCATTGACTGCAGGTTATTTATCTTGAATCTTTCTTTCTAAATTAAAACAAAATATTTGGCGATGGAAATTTTCAGTCTTATAAACTACAAATCGTTTACCGTTGGGAATTAAATTAAAATACACAACATTTTGGAAAACTAGCAACATTTGTTTTAGAAATGACACTTTAGTAAAGATCTTGCTTCCGAAATTACAATTTGCTAAGTGGAATTACTACAGCTTTAACTAGTTGAATTCAATTTGTTTTATGGGATGTATTAAGATTTAAATAAAACTATTTGAATTAAATAAGGCTACGTAACAACAATTTCTTAAATTTCTTTACACCAAAACGCGTATCTACCTTGTTTTAAAAAATTAGGCCGTTTTGTGGTCTATTAAACAAAACTTTAATTTATCACTTTACTCATTTACAAAATAACTACGACCTAACACTACACTAGAAAACTAGAACCTTAAAACTGATTAAAAATCGGAATATTATTCAAGAGCCTATTTACGCATCACCTGTTTTTATCCAATATGTGGGACATGTGTGATGATAATTTCCGGAATACAGATCTGCCATATCATTACTTACTTCTTTAACTTTCCTTTCAAATAATCTTTATCGAAATATTAATCATTTGTCTACTTTGAAAACGTGTATTACATTTAAATTTAAAAATGTCAACAAAACTCTTGCTATATAATGTCAAAAATTATTTAAAGTGTTGGAATAAATATCCCTTGCTATGTAAATGATATAAGAAACTATATGAGAAAGGAACAGCAGCTTTCTACCTTTAAATTTTTGTAACATTAACCAAATCAGAATTTAAATATTAAAAGGTTTTTCTGATGACTTTTAGGATTAAACGAATTCATAACTGCACAAAAACAAAAATTTAATCCGATAACAGATAAGATTGTACTAAAAATGTCCCTTAGGTTACATAGGTTAATTTTCAAAAATTTTATACCCTATTTGCTGCTAAACTTAATATCGTACCAACACTGAGGACGTATAAAGAATTACTAACATGTAATCTACTGTTTTGTAATAATAGTAGTAAGGCCCATACGTTTTAATGTAATTAAAAAATTTTCAGAATTTATCAGTCATTATTTTACGGCAATTATAATCAAATGGTTGTAACATATTGCCGCAATACTCTGTATCACAAAACGAACCAAATGACTTGGCCGAACTAAAGAAAATGCTAAAACCTTAATAGAACAGTGATGGGAACGTTGTTAAATCTCTTAACTATCGTCGTCTCTAAAATAAACCACGGCACTACAACTTAAATTAACAGTATGGACGTCAACGGCCTGACAAGTCACAAAAATGAACTAACCACCTCTCACGTAAACTACTCCCCATAGACATTATGTTAATTTGGGAATCTCATTATACGGACAGAATCTACACAACCCCCAGGCGGTACTGCGCTTGCTGGATCAGCGATTATGCTCAAAACTGGAATCAAACAATACGAGCTTCCCAACTACAACCCACAATATATTATATTTAATTTATTACGATTACGATAGTGGACTGGCAAGAATCACTAAACATATCAGCAGCCGACTGCCCCCCAAAACAACATTAAACAGGACCAGTTTGAAGCTTATTTTCAAGCACTGGGGAAGAAGTTTATGTCAGGCAGGGATTATAACGCTAAACACGAGCACTGGGGATCAAGATTGGCTACCTCTAAGGGCAGAAAATCGATAAAGGTAATTACCAGTAATAGATTTCACCAATTGTCCACAGACAGATTTTTAAAAGGCATTAATTGAAACTACCTCCTCAAAGTAGAATCCTGCCTAGACTTTTCTTCAGACCACTCTCCAATAATAGTAACAATAAATACCCAAGAACTGCACAGAGAGAGCCCTCCTAGCCTTAGTGGCAGATTCGCGAACTGGAATCACTACAGAGAAATAATTGACGAATGGTTAACACTCGAAGTACCTCTGAAATTCAATGAAGAACTAGTTGCAGCACCACTGGAAAATTTTAATCAAATAATTCAACAAGTAATTTGGCACACAACATCACAGAAAAGTTTAATAGAGATTAATTAAAATTTAAATATATCACCCATCTACTTAACGCGGAATTAATACTACGATATGTGTATACCAGAGCAGTGGAAAGTTGTCCCATTAATTTTGGTTCATAAGCCTGGCAAGTCAAATTGAGAACTGTCATCATATAGACCGATCAGTCTTTTACCAATTCTACCCAATGCATTTGAAGAGATACTAGTGCAAAAATAACACTAATACTTACGGAAAACAATATTATACCCAATCATCGGTTTATATTTCGCTAGCATCACTCTACAACAGAGCAAGTCCACAGAGTATCAGACAGAATTATGAAGGACTTTCAAGACAAAAATTATTGTTCAGTTGTGTTACTCTATGTCGTGCAGGTCTTCGAAATGGTCTGGTACGACGGCTAAACCAACTCACATAACATTAACTATAAGAAGAGGTACCTGCCCGACTGTCATACTATCATACTAAATAACAAATACCACAGGACGAAACTGTTGCTGTACTGGACGGTACTTAGGAATGCATCTGGACAGGCGCCTGACATAGAGCAAGCACATATACAAAAAGAAAACAGTTGGGTCTAAAATTTTAGAAAGTGTACTAGTTCCAGGGTGAAAATCACAACTGTCATTGGAGGGTAAAATGCCACTTTACAAGGCAATAATTATCAGACCAATATGGTTGTTGCAGAAAGGTCTCTATTACTGGAGCTGGAGACCAGTCTTCGTTTCGGCCTTTTGTTTTTCCCTGATCGATTTCAAAAGTAATAGAAACAGTTAGACCTGGGAAAGGTTTAATAAAAACTGTGGAAAGATTATGAAAACTTTAATTAATACTTGAATATTAATACTATTTGATTGAAGTAGTTAACATGTGGTTTAGCAGTTTACCCGTGGAGTTATCTACTTATGCACTTCACCATAATATTAAGCACCAAAGAATTACTAACTTGATGACTTTTGATAGCTAACGAGAAATTTGTTGACTGGCGCTGCAGTACTTAGAAACGCAGACGTGGAAAATACAAATAAGATATAAAATAAACAAGTATAACAGTAGTATTAAACAATGATAATATGGAATACTAAATATTATGGAAAGAAGTAAGTACATCGAATATTGACATTCTAAAATGTTTTCAGACAAAAGTAGGTACTGCACTGCGCTCTATAGTAAATGCCCCATGGTTTGTTACGAACGAAGTAATTCGACAGGAATTAGAAATATCAACAGTTAATGAACAAATACAAAAGTAGTGTTCGCTATAGAGACAGACTCAGTGCTCACCCAAATATGCCGTTAGATTTCACACGATTCGTACAAAGTGATGTGTAGTGTCAATAAACTTGCATAAAGACAAACTCTTAGTGTTAACATAAGAAAATATTCGCTTGAATGTTTTCACCATTCCCTATGTAATATGCCAAAATATATACTAAATGTCGCTATCTGACAGATTGTAAAGATATTGTTGTACGTAATTTTTGGCGAGGGTGACATAAGCATTAGATATCTTAAAATAAGGACCGCTTGTTTACAAAACCCGAACGTGAGCGTTTAAAATAAGCGGATTAGTTACGATTCAAGGGTTTCGACTTAGGTCAGAATTTGAGGGGTAGTCTAGACGGCACACATTAGTATACACATGTGTTATTTATCATACTAACACCTTTGATAACCGTTAACCTCGCAACACTGCGGGTCGGCCTTCTTCACCTCTCCCGATGGGTTAGGTTAGCCTCCTGCCCAGCATACGTGCTAAGAGGGCTCACAGAACTCTATATTACGAAATTCTAACAGGCCAACGGACTAGGCTTCGGCCATAAGAGGAAGAAGATGTGTTATTTAAGATGTGTTAATAAAGACCAAATGTGTGAAATAGTGATGCATTGTGTAAGATGCATTTCTGTATCAATAGTAACACAAAGATGAGAAGCTGGTTGGTAATTATGTAATTGCATGCATGATCATTGACCAGTAGTTAAAATTGTTGAATATATGCGATTATATGTCCGCTGAGATAAGGACGGTATAAACAGCTGTATTTGTTATTTATGTGGACAAGCAGTGAGGCTTGTTGTTGCTGTTGTTGTTGTTGTCGATATTGTTGATGGTATTATTATTCATGTGTTGGACAAGCCCTGAGGCTTGTTGGGGCATATTGTTTAACAGAGCATGAGGCTCTGGGACCCGAATATAACTAGTTATATGCTTGGAGATTTGTAACTGGGCGTAGTTATAAAGACCTTCGACCTGCCTATAGCAGTGATGCCCGGGCTATGCCCCTCGGGATGGTCAGGTAGGCCCGCCTCCGCATATTCCTTGTTTTGTTGGACTTCCTTGAAGTACTGATCATTTAAGATGGATGGAACATCGTCATGGGTGGATCCCCCATTGGTCGGCTATGTTCTGTCATAGCTGGCTTGCGACATATCTCTGCCTGCTTTCAGATCTACAAGTAGCTGATGGTACCCAACACACACCACTTCCCAACATCTCCGAGGGTTTTTCTACTAGATGCAACGTGGGATTTCACAGGGGGATCCCTTCTCCCTGTAAGTATCCCAACTTGTATTGCTAAATGTAGTAATGTGTGCATGTTTTGCTTTCATGTATCACTGCTATCTGTGTTAAATGATATCCTGGGTGATGTGAGCATTAATGTGTGTATCAAGCTTTGGGTGTTTACCAGACCTGGTTGAGGCTACGTATTAATCTAACTTTGGTGGAATTAACGCTATTCCTTGATCGAATGTGCTTTTGTAAATATACTCGTAAATACGCCGCCATTATAAAAATAATTAGAGTAAAATGCAGACCGCTCGTCCGCCGCCGCCCTCTACAGTATAAATAATTTTTATTTTTTAATGATAACAAGATACAAACAGTTATTTACCACTTACTTGAATCTGTAGGTACGTAAACTTAAAAATTACATAATAACCTAACTTAATGATTAATTTCGACAAATTTCTTTCGAATGTTTTTCAGAGATGTAGAAAATATATCAATCTCACAAAGACTTGCCCCGGCTCCACACTTGCGTTGTTGTGTGGATGAAAAATTATTCGTATGTATTCGTATACGAATTACGAATAATTTTTCATCTACACTTGCGGCATTTTATCTTTATCCGAATAGCGAATATTCGTACACGAACAACGTAAGTGTGGAGCTGGGGTTAAAATACTATTTGTAACGTTGAGAATTCTATCAACAATTTTATAATGTTGATCGATACGAAAAATATCATTTATCCTGCGGAGCTTGATACTACGATATTAGGAACCTTAAAACGAATTAAGTATAGCAAATTGCCATCATTTATATTAGACATTACAATATTGTATACTTCTATAAAACTTAAACAACCAAATTTTCTTCTAGAGTCTAACATTATTATACTTAAACATTTTTCATTGCCTAATGCTAATAACTGATTTAAATATTAAATTTTAATAGGATATGTTGTCTATATTCCAAATGTCTTAAAATATAAGAAACATCTCTTTGGTACTTTTTCAATAAACAAAAAGAACTTTTACAAAACTGTTCCACTCACCTTGCATAAGTTTTGCTTTTATCTTGTTTGATTAAACTCCTTCTTTTATCGCCCCATTTACGTGATTCGTATAGTTTTCCGATCTACGACCTACAAAAGAAAGAAAACTGAAACCTTTTCTATACTTTCTGGAAATATTATTTGAAATTAGTGGAAAGTACTTTTTTTTGTTTCATTCTTCTGAGCCTTCTTTCACAGAAGTTTAGCACCATCAATTGAACTTAAAATAAACCTTGACGTGCAGCTTTAATTTCGCGAGGGCGATTAATATTTCCTGAACGTTGAACAACGTTCAATTGAAAAGTTGAAAAACCATATCAGTATTTTTTTTTAAACCCCAAATTCTGCGTTTAACATTCTCATCGGTTGGGTTAATTAATTTCAGGTTAAACTGAAACCGCAGAAAGTTAAACATGATACAATTTTTTTGTACAAAAACATTTAAAAGCTATTACTCCGGCATATAATGAGCACAAACGGAGCATTAGTCACGGACTATAATGTTTGTTGTGAATACCAAGGGATCCATTTAAGATCATTACGACGCGAAGGAATTTCCAAACTATTTAGAACAAGTATTTAAATGATATAACAACTATATCAGTAGAACAAATACACATTAAAAGACAAAAAATAAGGGGCGTTATGGTTTAAGATACGATTAAGTTTTACTTCCAGCAGGAACAACCAATTAGGAATAATTAAAATGTTTTATTATTAACATTTTGCCAAAATTTAATAAAAAACAATGATTATGAATTACACGGAAGGTTAGGATTTTAAATAAATTTTGGAGATTTATTTTTTACAGTGGTAAAAAGGATCAACTAAAATGTCATTGGTAATTATTTACTTATGCAGAATGTAGTATGTAATTCGGATAAATGCCTTTAGCTTTAGGTTAAGCAAACGAGAAAATCAACTTGTAGACTATCAGATGCTTAATTTAAACAAAAACATTGTAAGTAAATAAAATATCCTTCACAGATAAGCGGTAATTTAATAATTACATTAATTTAAGAACGATTTAATACGGTTTTAAATGAAATTCCTATAATTATAACCCAATTCACTCAAATATTTCAGATTAATTAACCAAAGGCGGAGTTAAAACGTGTTCAAAATTAGACTAAGCTGTAATGCTGGGTGAATTTTGATAAAAACAATAATTATAGTAGGCATTTGTTATAGAAATAATTAAATATAAGCCTGCGGAATCAAATGCTTCATAAAAACTAAAACTTGAATTTAATTTAGTTATGCTCCATGCTCCATATAATCAAGTTTTTTTAGAAGCACATTCAACGTTAAACAGTTAGGGTTATCTAAATAATTTAATTATACGTTAAATTTAATTATAAAATGACTTTATTTAATGTAAGTCAACCGAAGTTGAAGTATTTACTGAAAGGGAAAGGTTTCTATCGCTCTTTACAGAGAAAAATAATCTGTCGTAGATTTTTTTTACTGTATGACGAAGACATATTGCTTTCTGTCGGTTTAGTAAAATAAAGAAAAAAGTTTAGATGAAATATTGCATTTGTCGGATTCACCATAACCAAAAGAATGCCAATAAAATTTTAAACTGAGAGGAAAACGTTATACTTTAATGTTTCTATTTCTCAATTTTATTTAATTCATTTTCAGGGGTTTGAAAATTAAAAAAAGAAACGTTTGATACCTTTTTATCCTAAGTCAAAAGTCCTAATTTAAGTCCAAATTTATAATTTTTGTAATCAAAATTATCCAAGATAATTTAATTATAGATAAAATTCCTGATTCATCAAGTCAAAATTCCCACTTTGTTTTGTGTCCAATTTTTGAAGTTCCGAAGTAAAAGATCCTGATTTCTAAGTCAGGAGTTCTAATTGTCGAAAACAAAATTTTTGACTTCGTTTATAAATTAAAATTTATGATCCTGGAAATGCAAATGTTTGGTTATTGAGCAAAAAAAAAACTGATTGCTCAAAATACAAATGGAATTTATAAAGTCAAATGTTCTGAAACACAAAATTTAAACCAATTAGAGGTTAGAAGAGGCTTACAAACCTGTCAAGTCTGCCAGTTTTGGAGTTAACATTTGTGGCCATTGAGTCTAACATCTATATTTAGTTTTTTGAAAATTAAAAACTTTAACTTAAATCGAGTTGGCTTACAGCAGAAAGATAAAATAAGGCTAGTAAAAGATGGCCTAACAACAAGAATAAAGCGAGTTAAGATCCAGAAGAATCAGAAAAAGCTGAAAGGTACAGACATTTGGATAAAGACGATAAAATGATAAAAGGACTAGAGAAATTAGGAAATCTCTTACACCATATACCCGTATGGTTAATGCAACAAAAAAGAGAACATCGCCTATATCAAATACAACAAATTAGTAGTGAATGGAGAAGAATACAAGCCTAAAGGATTTGAAGATAAGGGAAAGAGAACAGGAAAAAGTAATAGAATACAGTAAAGAAAATTGTCAGAATCGCCAAATTATATAAGAACAAAAGAAAGTAAAGGAAATACGTGCAAATAGAGGAAAAGCCAAAACGGTATGGATGATGGGTTTCCAGAGAAGAGGAGAGGAAAAGAAACTCTGGACAGAACCAAGATACAAAATAGAACACAATCCAGCCGCTGTCAAAACAAGAAAAGGAGCAAAAGAATTAAAGATAAGAAAATGAAATTTAACTTCACTAAGAGGAAAGGAAAAAGAACTCATAGATGAGCTAGAAAAATTTGTCTACAAGTAACTATTATGAATTAACGAAACAAGTAAAAAGGGAAAGGGACAACAAAAAAAGACCAAATCATATAACTTGTACTACTCAGGAGTATAACCAATAAGACCAGAGAGGTAAGGAAGGAGTAGGGGTAGTAGTCAGAGCAACTAAATATAAGTGTAATAAAATATGAAGCAATAAACGCACGAATCACTTTAGATATTGAATTAAATCCAGAAATATGCTTAATACAAATATATGTACGCGCCAGTGGAGGGTACAACAGATGAAGTTATGCAAGAATTCTACAGCAAGGTACAAGAAACAGTAGACAACAAAAGAGAAGAGAGTGAAATTATTATAGCTATGGGGAATTGGAACGTAAAAATAGGTAATGATATAATAATATAGGAGTATATAATAAATCTAGGGAAGCGTGTGGCATAAAGAAGATAAACAAATATGAAATGGTGGAATGAGCAAGTTAGGGAAAGCCGTGAAAAGAAAGAAGCAAGCATGGAGAAAGTATCAACGATTAAAACCAGAACAAGTCAAAAGGGAATATATTAAAAGAAGAAATCACACAAAAGAGGAAATAAGAAAAGCAAAAAAGAAAAGCTGGGAAGAGTTTGGTAAACAAATAAACAATAGTTTCAAATCAAATAATAAGATATTCTGGGACTGTATAAAAGCAATGGGAGGGAAGAAAAGTGAGGGAATAAGGGGATTAAAGGATACAAACTAAGCTAAAAACAAGTACGGGAGAGATTCTAGAGGTGTGGAAACAATACTTTACAAACAAGTTCACCTTACGATATAGCGGCGATTAAGAGACAGACGAAAACATAGAGTTACAGAAAAAAACTGAACAAAACTGGAGCTCACAAGAGACTATGTGGAAGAAGCATTAAGGAAAATAAGAACAGACAAGGCAATAGGAGGTGATAATATTGTGGCGAAGCGGGGGTTAGGGTTATTGTTAATAATTAATATAAGTAAGTTATTATTAGTTTCGTAGAGTCGTTAACCCACAACGCCACTTGCAAATTGCTTGGCTTTATTGCGAGAGGTATTAAATTATATATTTTATATGTATACGTGCTTTAGTGTTACCAAATCTTACATTTTTAGTCTGAGTCTCCAAAACAAAATTTATACTAAGTTCAAATTCTAAATAAAGTCTTTAACATTTAAGAACTAACTTCCAGTTACATTTAAACGACCAAGTCCGTAAAACGGATTTAATTAATTGACTTCTATATTTTTATAAGTTCTAAATAACATCTGAAACGGCTACGTCCACGAAGAGCACTTAGATGATTCACACAAATATATTACAAGTCCAGAATTAATGAATAAAACAAATCTTACATGTATTCACTAGTACGGCAACTTAAAGCGTGTCAATTTTCTCGTAGTGACTGCTTATGTGATGACCGGATATAGACCATGTCTTTTACTGTATTTTAGTCACACTTATATATGGAAAATTGATCTCTTTCTCTTAATATGTGCGTGTGAAATGTTTACTTGTTATCTTACAAGAATGCTGGCTAGTATTTTTCACACTTGTGGAATTTACAAAAACGTACGTACAAGACATCAGATTTTAAAGGCGCGTGCGGCTTGTCTAGTCAATGTCCTGATCTAATGACGTCATTTCTACTACACGTGAATGAATTTAATAAATTAAATTCATTTTAAACTTTGCTTAATATTTTTGCATTTGCCTTTGTTACAATATAGATCCCGAGTTGAAATGCAGAGGGCAAGTGATGGTCTGATGGTTCTGGAAGACCTGCAAAGAAGCACAGGAAACAGTAAATATTCCAAAAGACTGGGAAAATAATCTAATACTTGCAGTATAAGTATAAGAAGGGGGGTCACATCTAGTGTGATCTATAGAGCAATAATGACAACAAAACAGTATTAAGGAATGTATGGAAAGACAAATTGAGAAAGGCGAAGAATTATATCGTATATCCAGCATTCATTAGACACAACAGCAGCTTTTGACACGGTAGCCAGAAGTATTATTTGGAAACGGAGAGATATCCGGGACATTCATGATGGAAATAGGTGTAAAACAAGGAGGCAGTCTAAGCCTGTTACTATTTATATTAATAATGGACAGACTTATAACGAAAACTAGAAAAAGATCGACGAGAGCACGAAATAGAAAAGAATGGGCCAACTCGAGCGGGACAGAATGATAATCCGATGGGTATCGGGCCTGGGTATCAGGCAGAGAGGAAGAAATTTTAAATTTTAAGTAAAAGTTTCCAATAAATCAAGACAAAATGTCGTGTCTAATGTTTAATGTTTTCAAGTAATTGATCTACTGATCTCTAACTCAAAAGTCCTAATTATCAGAAACAAAATGCCTGATTTTTCTTATTAGCTAAAATTTAGCATCTTGGAAATGTAAGATTGTCACCCGCCCCCCCCCCCCCCCTCCGGCGTCCACAAATAAGAAAAAAGATTTGATATGCTTAATATTCTAACTAAATAAATAGCTTTTTGTTAAGCTTTCATAACCTATTTTAATAAACTGTTATATTTACTTTATTGTATACTCAATGGTAAACGGCCAATTTACTATGTAGAAAATAGTAAAGAAAAGTGGCATTTTAATCGTTAGCAACCTTTACTCATTAGCAACGCTTGAGTCCTTAGCAACCAGCACTTTATTCCTAGCAACACAGTCTGTTTGTTTACTTGTTACTATGTACGTGTTGTAGTTGCTATTTTTGCGTACAAACATAACCTTGATAAATTTAACAAATTTGTCTAGAAAATTCGAACTTTTAGTACTTACACAAAAAAATAGCGTATTCAACGCGTAAGAAAAGTGGTTTTCTAGCTCGTGAAATTGTAATTCACTCGCTAACGCTCGTGAATCAAACATTTTCCACTCGCTAGAAAACTGCCACTTTTCTTTACTTGTAGAATAATCAACTATTAATTATTAAAATTAAAATATTTACTACAAAAAGCTACTTTGGTGAGCCCAGAATTTATCGAAGGGACGTTTAAAATCCTTTACCTACCGATGCAAAACAAAACAAAAATTTCAGGTTCTTAGCGTGCACTCAAAATGTAGTTTAAAGAAATATATTATTAAATAAGCAAACAACATAGAATGCAACATAAGTAATTAAAGCAGAAATAACGATAATAAATAAACAAACTAATTTATAAAGTTCAATTATTATAAAAAGCTAAAGATTTCCAAGAAAACCTTCCTTTGATAAATAAATTAATTAAGCGTAAACTGAACTGCAAGGGTGAAATGTCGTAAAGTTAATTGTGTGTGGTACAGCCAATTAGACCGTGACTCGAATGCAGTGTTCAATGAAAAACAAGAAAATCTTCAACGTTGGACTTCAGTCTACTGGAATACTGACAGCAGCTTTATTTAAATAAAAATGTTATTAGCTAAGAAACCAATTTATTTAATTAGGGTTTCTCATCAAAACAAATGAAAAAAATGTAAATCACAAATCCTTAAAAATTTAATCTCTTACGTAGATAAGTTAAACCGTCAAATATTTTCGCAACGTTAATGCCGCCGCGCCCGCATTTTACGTAACTCAGAATAACAAAGTTAAGCATTTTATTAAGAATATCAGATTAAGAAAATATACATGGATTTTAAAAGGTAGATCCGCAAAGCAAAAATTCACAGGGTATGAAAAATTTAAACAGAAAGCGAGCCTAAAATACATTGTTTATTCAGTATTTTCTCAACTTAAATATACAAAGTAAATACCCCGATTTAATTTCGTACCTAATAAAAATACCGAGCGTTTGTGTTTCTACTAAAATTTATTATAAATTCAAACTTGTTTAAAAACATCAACTCGATATATAACTTTAAAGCACTGACATCAAGTTCAACTTTATTGTCATTGAAAGTCAAAGGTCATTTCAGAATAAATCTGATTTGTAAGTTAGGGTAAGATGATCAGATTACATCAACATTAAAATCTGATATGCAGCGGTTAACTTCGTCGACTGATTTTTCTGTATGAGTAAGCTAGAGGTTTGGGGGCTTAAAGTACGCAGAATTTTATTTGAATATCATATGAAGGGATGCATTATTCATGTGGCTTTGGAAAATCTTTTTGAAAATTGCTGTTCGCACATTCAGCAAGCTTTAAAGTATGTTAAGGGGTACTTGGTTACTTTAATGCTTGAAGGATTGTTTGAGTGCAATTTATTTGATAAGTATGGAAGTTTCTTAAAAAATTAGAAGACTTAAAGCCTAGGAAGTTAATTACTTAATTAAGATTTCAATTACGTTAAAAGTCACTTGAAAGTCTAAAATTGCGAACATAATTCAAATTTTTATTACAATTTTAATGTTAAAATAAATGAGCGAGGTGGAATTTTAAGAAAACAAAAACTGCAAAACATGTAAAAAATATATAAAAAATATATAAAAACTACATAAAAATACGAAAAAGTTAAGCTATACCAGCAAAAAAAGGTAAGGTAATAGTTTCCACAATTTCTCTACTACCAAAAAGCGACCCAAATACAAGTTTTACGATTTCAAAATGGGCATTCATACGTGAGCTTTTAAAGCCTTGAGCACATCTGGTGTTCTTTTAGGCCGGAGATGTTTTATTGTAATTTTTTGCAAAATTGAAAATCACCAAGTAATAAGCACCGCGAATTATTTTTATCTATTTTAAGTAATAAAAATTAATTTATAGGTAACTGAAACAGCACGTCGCGCCGTCCAAAAAACCGTAAGAAAACTAATAATTATTATTAATTAATTATAATAATTAAAAATAACAACTAAATAATAATTTAAAAACAATGAAGCACATACAAACTTTATTTATAACTCATAAAGAGACAAATCAACTGAATGGATTATTTTTAAATTGTTAATATTTAAACGAAGAATAAATCCGTTATCTTTTTGCAAACATGCCTTCTGCGATTGCGAACATTTTCAGGAAGCTTTTTGCATTCGTATTTTAAAGGCCACTGAATATTTCGTAGCTTGCTTATTTTACTTAATTAGAAACCATACAAAAAATATAAAGTATTGTGAAATTCTGGATTGAAGCATTGATTGGCCCTTTTACAGGATAAGTACCTACTTAAAAAATAGAAAATTTCAATTTTTGTTTATAATTTTTAATAATTTAGGCCAGGAGCAAACACATTCCCTCACTTAATTCAAAGTTTTGTTATATGTTTGTTAGTAATCAAAACATTTCCGGGGATAAGTTAGACTTTGCTGTAACATAGATCTGACTTACATGTTTAAGGATTAGTAAAAAGCTTAAATCATGCTTAATTAATTACCTATTTTATGATGACAGAATCTGTAGTTACTAAGAGTCTGTATTAACAATAATGTTGTAAAATACATTCGAAGACTTCCACGGTGAGTGTCAGTATTAACAAAACGTCTTCCGGATTGGGACCGTGTCATTTTGTTACCTTTCTGCCTCTTGCTAAAAGAGTTTCGCCTCTGGCGTGGTTGACACGTTGAGTTACCGTGCTCTTTTAGTGCTCTCTTTCCTCCTGAAGAAGCCCCTTATAAAAGTGGGCGAAACGTGGAGTCTTTTGTCTCAAAATGACACGGTCCCAATCCGGAAGACGTTTTGTTAATATTGTAAAATACAGTTTGGTTTTACACCAAGCCCGTTGAATATTAGTTGACTAAACTCAAATTATGCTTAACTATCTTGTCTACGAAATACTCACGATCTTTTGGAGAGGCTTTGGCCATTGAAAATGGAAAAATTGCATTTGTAAGTCAAATATTTGTTGTATTAAACAGACTTTCATCCTCTACATGATTTAATTTTCTAATTTCCGAACCTTTGATTTCATTAATAAAATTTTTGTTGTTGTAACCAAAAGTTTATATTTACATGGTTTTAGCCGATAAACAGAATTTGATAAGTAGGACTTTCGACTTAGAAGTCGGTATTCCTTTCTCTAAAAAAATGGATTAAAGATGTTGCAATTTTGATTTCAAGAATAAGGAATTTTATCTGTAAATAATATCAAATACAAAATTTATTTTTGCATAATCGACAATTTAGATTTTACAATTATTACAGTCTAAACCAGAAATGTTGGCTTCAAAGGCCTCCCAAACTGACACAATTTTTGTATTTGTAAGCCCAATTTTTGTTATCTGAAATGGATTTCTAACTTCTATTTGGTTTAAATATCGGGTTTCAGAACCCGCTTTTCTTTATAAATTGCAGTTGTGTTTTCAGAAGTTGAAATCACAAATTTTGTGCTCAAGTAACACAGATTTGTATTTCCAAGATCATAAATTTTAACTGATAAGAAGACGCAGATATTTTGTTTTCGATAATTAGAACCTTTGACTTAGAAGTCAGGTTATTCTACATCAAAGCTTGGACTCAAAAATTTCAAAGCTTGATTTCAAAAACTTCTAGTTGGTTTCAAAAATTAAAAAATTTGACTTTGAAATTTCAAAAACCTAAATGAGAAATGTTGGCTTCAAAGACAACGAATTGTCACGTGGTTTTGCAATTCCGTGTTATTTGGGAAGTTTAGAGTCATTTTGAATTTGTGGTAAATTCTTTAGTACGGCCCTGTTCTTCGTAATTTTAATTTTAATTAAACTTGGCTTAGCTTCATCCGTATGTTCCACTCCCCTCGGCAGTACGTGGCAACTTCTAGATCATAACGGACGTCTTTGGCTGCTCCGGTTTAAGATGGGTTTGCAAGTTCATTGTTTTCCGCTTGAGTATTTACCCCTACCGAGAAGAGCCCTATTACCTTAGTTTTCAGGCCTATTACCGTAGTTTTCAGGGAAAACTAAAATTTACGACGAAAGGTCGGATTCACCAAAAGGGTGTCTCGGAGTAACATAATGTTGTGCGAAGGTTGTGAAAAGTTAGTAAAGTGTTGTTCACGCAGTTTCCTCATTTGAGGGATTAGGAACACCCATAACCTAAGGAATATTCTCGTTTGTCTTGCATCCGCCTTCCGGGAAAAGGGACACCATCTCCTTCGTTCCTTCGTTGCCGATCACCATTATTTAACGTTCGCCACGTGCTCCCTGTTCTGCATCAAGTACAAAACATCTCGCCAGGTAAATCTACTCTCCTTTTATGCTGCTCCTGCTTTCGCCGTTGTGTTTCAACGTCAGTTAAGAGTTCTACGATTGCCTCTTGCTGGTAGGCCTTTTAAATCTTGTTAAATTTAGAGTTTAATGAGTACCGCCTTTTTTTTAGCTTTGTGTTTTGTTTGCAACCTGTGTATTTGAAGTAGTCGATTGCTGGTCTATCTGTTTGTCCAATGGTATTGTAAGAAGGCTTTGTGAATCGCCTTTTGGCGGCTTTAACATTCATATTGTAAAGGTTGAGGGCCCCTGGCTAATCAGTTGACTAGTTGTTTCTTTGGTTCTGTGTTCTAGTAAAGTCATTTGTGTTCAGAATGTAGTTGCAATTTTAAGTCAAGTATAATTAATGTTAGATCTTGGTGTTCAGACTGGAGTTTAAGTTTGACAGTACTGATTCACCTTAGAGATTGTATTTGTAGTTCAAGTGTCAAGTCAAGTTTAGATATTATTTTGTATTGTGTTGCATACGTGTAAAATTTTACTGGTGCTTGTTAAATTGTTAATTTAAGATTTGTTGTTCCTTATGTTTTGCCTGGAAATTGAGGGCTAAGTTTGTAAATGTTTTGCAGTAAGTAACATAAATTCTATCGACCCGTAAATTAAGTGTCGTATTTATGATTTGTGTTAATGTAATATTTTTTTATTGTCGCCCACTCTTGTGTAACTTCTTTGTATTCATTTTGTTGTTTTTTGATTGATTAACAATTGCATTGTCAATTTAGCTTGGTCTTGTTATTGTGTTCAGTCCTCCCCGATACTATTTGTGTATTAGTGTTTTGTTGAAGATTAACGTGTAATATGTTAGCCTAACTACAAGTTAATAATTTTAGTAAGTAAGTAATTTTCAGTCAAGCAAGGTAAGTTACATCTTGCGGCAGGATGCAGCTACAACCCCCTTTGTCCAAGCCCTATGGGAATCTTCTGTGGTGGGTTTCCTTCTTTTAGATCTTTGGGTGACTTTAATATTACAGTGGCGCCCTTCCTACCGTTTACGATCATCCCTGTCGAAAGGTTTTAAGTGTTTCGAACTGCCCCTTCTTCACTGCTAGTCTAGTCGCGTGCTACCGATTTTGACATCGCTATTTTAATAAGCACGTGACAGAATATCGACTTCAAAACTAACAAAATTGATAAATTTCCACTTGAAAGCCGATGTTTGTTGTGTTAAACGGACACCTAATTTTTACTTGGCATAAATTTCGACTTCCAAACCTTTGACTTTATAAATTAAATTTACGTTTTCAGCAATCACTGCAAATTTTGTATTCAATATTCAGAAATTTACATTTCCAAGGCAGAATCACAAATTTTAGTTTCGATAATTAGGACTTTAGGCTTAGGAGTCAGGATATTGTATTTCAAAACTATAAAAATTAGATACGAAATTTTGGAATTTGGATTTCAAGAAGTGGAAATTTTGATTTGAAGCATCAATTTTGCCTGTAAATAATATCAAATAATTTGGATATTTAGCAATTTTGATTCCAAAAATTAAAAGTTTCGACTTTTAAATTTCAAAAATTTAAATCAGTAACATTGGCTGCAAAGGCCACGAATATTAACTCTAAAACTGCGTTTACATGAGCATGCAAAACTATCGTAAGTTACCCTCCCGTTATTTGCTTGTGTAAACAGCAGCAGAGAGTACTACTTCAGCAAGTTTTATAAGTTGCCGGAAGTACTTGCCGAGAGTAACGACTTGTAGGTCTAAACGTGTTGACCAAGCGCTCTAGCAATCATGAATAAATTTTCAGCGTGGTTGGAAGTTTATATGCAAGCATAGTGCAAATCGCTCAATAAAAAATGGAACTAAAGAAGTCTTAACCCAAAAAAGAAACTTACGCGTTAATTTATATGTTTGAAGAATTTTTGGAGCTGTGGAATGTCAAATCAAAGATCTGTAAGGACAGAAATAAAAAGCAAAACGCCGTTAAAGTAATTGCAGACAAGTTTAAAACACATTAACAGCCATAATACTACGCGCTGGTCGTCGTACGTATTTCAGACTGAATGCGCCATATGACGGCCGGTCGTCATATATCGCTTGTAGTTTCAGCAACTTGCAGTTATTATGACCTATATTTAATCTGTGAATATTTATGAAGTTAAAATTGACCGCGGGTCGTCGTAATGGCCTATATTTCAGATAAAAAATATGATAATTACAAAATTGGCTCCCAGGTTTTGCAAAACTCAATGTATGGGCGGCGGTCAACGTGTTAAAGTTAGTAGAAGTGAAATTCAGCGAAAACTTTACAAGGAAATCAAGAATGGAAAAAAATACAAAAACGTAAAAGTGGACAGATGAAGTATATAAATGGGAGTATTTCGATTTTTTCGACTCAATGTAAGAACAATAGCACCTGCAGCTAACTTTATTCGATGCGACATATTTACGGTCTTTAACAGTACTTTTTAAATAATTAATTCATGCACAGATTCAAAATAAAAGTGTTCTCGTGTAAACGTTGTTACAATCATCAAAATCACAATCACAATCAATCACAAACATAAGTCACACAGAAAGGAAGACAACAAGGAACCATAAACAATAGATTGGTACGGGGAGCACCGTCAAATACTAGTAAGGAAAATCCCAGGAGTCGGAAACTTCACATTTACAGTAATAATGGATCAATTAATAGAAGGCAAAAGAAACAAAGAAGAACTTAGGAAAACAGTCATGTGAGGAAACTAAAGAAGAAATGCAACTGCAGTTGGAAGGCAAATTACAATGAGTTTGTTAGGAAATACGAGCAGAGCTTCAGCTGAGCTATGCAAATCAATGTATAAAAGGTTTATCATGAGAAGGGTTTTGGATGCATGATGGAAACCAGGAAAGTGAACGATGTTACCTGTCCTGCATATTGTTAAAGCAATCGATACAGCTTTGCAAACAGCCCTTATAGGAACATTAAAGGACAACGAAATGTCACATCACCTAATAAATAGGATAATTAAAGCAGCACTAGGAGGAAACGCCGTGATGCAGCAGTTTATACAAAAACAAAACCCTGCCGGAAATAAAAAGGAATAAACAAAGGATGCCCTCTCTCACTTCATACTCTTCACCATAACGACGACTTACTCATTATAGATGAAACCGACGCAGAACGACTACAAGAGGATAAAATAAATGAAAAAGTAAACAATGTGGGATTAGAAATAAACACCAAGAAATGCGAAGCCACGATAACACCAATCAGGTCTACACAGCTGATGAATGAATGAGATGAATTGTAGGAAGACCGAAGTACTTATGAGTACATATAACTAAAACGTTAGAAAGGGTAGATAAAAGGATTATATAGGCGAACCAGCTGCACCTGATATACTACTAACACTACAACAGTTCAAACATAGCATCGTAAAGACAAAATAAGATCGAACGAAGACGGGCAAAACTTCACAGGAAGTACTGGAGGGGAAAGCACATCGATTACCAGTAGAAAGCTTCTAATCTAACAATTGTAGAAAAGAAGATGTTGGAAAATCATGCAGCACATGGATAACTACTCGTAAAATGAAACACGAATGAGGCGCTCGTGTATACCAAAATGAAGGGGCATGAAACAAGGATCAATCGCATATATGATTCAAGAGAAAGACTGCATGCTGGAGTAACAGAAGAACATGAAGAAGAAAAAATAACAAATAATTTGCCAGAGCCAAAATTGCGAATTATATGATAATAGTTTTAATAATTTTATATATTTATATATGTAGCCATCACAGGCCTTGGTGGCCCATACCTTTTATTGCTGGTGCGTTATCGTTTGAGGTTTTAACACGGCTCGTCTTTGCGAGTTGCGTGGTTGGTGCGCCGTTTATACCTACATACTGCACCATGTGTATAGTGTAATGTGTGTGTACGCGTAGGGCCTTGTTACTCTACCTCTTAGGCCTGTATTCGGATGACAGCATCGTAAATTTGTTGCCTAACGACGAATGGTCACCAGGACTCTGGACACACGAACCTCCAAACTGCAGGAAAATCCTATCCATTGGGTGATTCGAATCATGGACTAACGTAACGCTATCCTGACGTTCTTACCACTGCGCCACCCTGGCTCTTTGATAGTAATATTAATAATATTAAATTAGAATAAAGTAAGATGTAGTAGATACAGGCATGCTGGGTCAAAATGATATTTAGTAGACCTAGGAAATTTACTGTAAATGAGTGAGTGAGTAAATGACATAAAATATGCCTAACCATCACAGTCACATATCCAACTCCCATTCCTCCCTACCTCGCACTGTAGAAGCGGTGTCTAGCAGCTGGCGTCACAGGTCATGTCATACAGTCTTCCCAATCCTTATCATATAAATCCTTTCACACGTTATTGGCATTGGGTGAGCCTGGCGTAATCCAGGATTGATCCAAGGGGATCTCCTCCATGTTAATTGAAGATGATGATGATTAATAACTTTAAAAATTGGGTACAAAATTCTGTTAATCTTGACTTCAAGAAGTGCAAATTTTAATTTGAAGAATCACGAATTTTATCTGTAGATAATGCCAAATAAAAAAAATAAGTTTTGAATAATTGGAAATTTTGATTTGAAAAATTAAAAATTTCGACTGTAAGAACCAAAAAATCTATGCAAATCAGGAATGCCCGATGTTTGTCGTGTTAAACGTTTAAATTTCGAGTTATAAATTATGGTTAGGCAGGCTTTGTCCAGATGTTTCTTCAGAATTCGTACAATAAATTACCAAACCAAAAAAACAAAAAAATTGTGCCCAGCCATTATGAAGAAATTGATTATACGCAGCGTTTTCCTGTTTTCAGTTCATTAATAAAAAAATCAAAGGATTATTTCTACTGCTCTAATAACAATATTTGTCGATCGGTTTACCAACATCAAATGTTCCCATCTATATGCGCAGACTTATTATAGTCTTCTATATTACATAAATCAAAATTAATTTGCTGAAAGTATTTCCATTACCACTAATGGTTTTTAAATCGTAAATATCTTATAGCGTGTCCTAGAAACTTTTTATAAACCGTCTGTCATTACGGGATTTCAGTAAAACGTGTAACAAATAAGCTCTTAATATTAACAATTTAATTTAAAACAGTCTCGGAGGTCAGATTTTTCTTAAAGGGAAATTTACTACCGTTATACTGGAAAGAAAGAATTGCATCTTAATTATTAAAACTTCGCGTTTCGTCGGTGGAAGCCAGCAGGTTGCGTTAAAGCTTTATGGAAGAGTAAATTGAATTAAAAGGATCTACATCGAGGTAGTGAAAAATGTACCAACGTAATTGCATACCTAGTTTCATCTAAGTAAGCGAATATTTCCTCAGTATAAAGTGTTTAAGTTATTTCATACTTCCACCAAGTAAATTAAATTTTTTGTGTGATACGACATAAAATTGATCATATTCTTTTAAAGGTAAATAAAATTCCTTTCCAAAGTGCTGTTTATAGTTTACGTGGCAGTTAGATTAAGACGGTACGTAACATAAAAATATCATGAAGTGAGAAAATACGAGTAAAAACCTTTCTAAAATTAAACGCTTTTGGTGCTTTTCCACCGAGGATAGTAACAGTATTCCATTTTGATTTGATATAAATACTAAATATCCAATTACACTCAAATTTTAGATCATAAATTGAACTATTCCAGTCTCACTTACGAAATATCTGCTTTAAACAGCATTTTCTGAACCCAAAACTAATCCGAATTGGATATTAGTTAAACCGTCGAATAATGGCACATTCTGTAAATGTCAGCAATAATTCATTCCATCATATTCACAAACTGCCGGTGGTTGCAGTTGAAATTTAGTTTAATTCAAACGCTGCACATTTGTTTGATTGTAGTAAAACATACGTAACTACATTTCCGCTTCCTTATAACTACATGGAAATTAGGGTTTCATTGAGTCTTGATTTAATTTAGGCCAACATGAGAGAATAAATTAAAGTTTTTTTAGCAACTGATGTAAGAAGTTTCTCTGACATGGAATTATCGGTTGGATATCTTAATTAAAACTTTTCATTAAAATGCTTTTATAGTGGCACTGCTTGGTTTGTTTTTAGTTCGCGTCTGTAAGTTTTATGACAGTTACTAATTTTTTTCGACTTGAGAGTAATTTAATATAATTACTGTCAAGTTTCGGCTGGATTTAGAAGCGTCGATAAGTACTAAAGTGTTATAATTTCTTTCTTTTATTAATTGAGGGTGATGATTTTGCTGAATTGTTGGAGTGTTAACTTTAAAATCTTATTATATTTGATGATATCTGCTTTTGATGTTCGATATTAAAGTAGGTTCTTGATTTAAGTTTAAGATTTTTGACACACAAATTTAAAACGTTGACTTCAGTAATAGCATTTAGCAAACAGCTTGAAAAATAAAAACTAAGAAATCTTTATTTTAATCAAACATTAAAGATTTGATTGCAAAAGTCCCATATCTTATTCTTAAGTATCAGAAAAAGATATTTCTTTTTCCATAATCAAAAGCTTGAACTTAAAATATCAAAAATTTTACCTTCAAAGATCAGAAATTATGACTCCAAAGGTTAAGCAAATAGTATATTAAAACACAAGTTACAGAAGGCAACATTTTCGAGCACGAGTCCGAACGGACGAGTGCTCGAATTGCCTTCTGTAACGAGTTTTTTATACTATTTTCTCTGTTTCGGCTTTCATTTACGTTATTTATTTATATATTTTTTATAAAATTAGTTGACAATTTCCATTAGGGAATTTTTTCGTAGAATAGTTAGGTTGGCAACAGTGTTTGACGTTTATAGTTTTGCACATTAATATTTGAATGTGTATTTTGTACGCACTTTGTAAATTCGAATTTGTTATTAATATTGATAAAATTAAATAAATTGTAATGTCGGATGAACAATTGAAGGGCTCGGTGCAACAACCGGTCATATCCATTTGTTTGAATTTTACGGTAGGTATCAAAAACAAACTGTTTAAAATATGATAAGAAAATTTTAACAAAAATAGTTGGAATATGTAGATATTGCCATATTGCTATCTTAAGATAGTTATAAGGGAAAATGATTTTATTATCAAGAGTATTGTATAGAATTTTTTTTTCTCAAATGGAGCTGTCCAGTTTTTGCCCCAGGAATAAAACACAACAAAAGAAAATGAATGTTATGAACGTTTATTAAGGAAAAAGGTATAAAAAATAGTTTCTCTATGTTTAACCCATTTCAACTTCAACATCGTCGGTTACAGGTTATTTTGCTTTCGCTACAGTATCGTAGTACCATTTATCATTTTTGGGTACATATTTGTCCGTCAGAAAAGACACATTTTGTAGTTTTTTTATCTTAATAGTTAGTGGATACGTAGCATATAGCTTATCAGTTGGCAAAGAAAATAATGCAGCTGACATTTTCTTGAAACTGAACTCCGGAGGTGTTTGGTTCTTGTAACGAAAAGGTAGCCAGGCAGCTCCATTTATAGTTATATCTCAGTTACTACGTTTGGGAGCTGTCCAGGTTTTGTAGCGAACGATGCTCAACGTTTTATAGAGCTAAATCCATTCAAAAGTCAGTTTTCGGCTGAAAGTGGAGCTTACAGGTTTTTGCACAGAGCCCTTCAATTACAAGCAACACTGAAGGGAATTGCGATAAGTGGCAGCAAGCGCAGTGATTAATTTGTTGCTGAGTAAATCCAAAAGCGCGCATGAAACGGAATAGGACAAATTCGTGGTTTGGCGTACCGAAAAAAACGTACAAGTACGTACAGATAATGTTTTAATTGCTTTTTTTATACTTTTACCGCGCTGTATCTCTGTAGGATTTTTTTAGGCTAATAAAAGTAGGTGATATATAACAATTAGAGTTCGGCAATTATTACCCATTTTTTAGTTTTTATAAATAACGGTTACACGACTGAAAAATTGCTGAAAAAAACCTGACGAAGTTGTACCGATTTTGGGAGAACTTAGTCTCCTAACTTGTGTTCACCTAAAGACGAAGTTGTACGTTTGTAAAGTCAACTTCGACATAGTATAAACAAAATATATAAATTTTGGCATCAGTTTTTATTTTTTTAAGTTATATTAAAGCACAAAATGGCTACACTATAGGTAACGCTTGATGTTGGCCGCTGATCTTTGGGCCAAGTTGTTTCGTTCCATGAACCCACACATGAAGTCGTCTCCAGGAAAATTGCCTCGAAAAATCGTAATTGCAACTCCCTGTTTATCGAGATAACCTTTGATAATCAGTATTATTTCAAACTTTGTTAACGAATAAGACCAAGCCGAAAGTTGATTTATAGCAGCAACGACCTCCTCCTCTTCGAAGGTCATTAGGGCTTTTGGGTGGCCAACTTGTTTAATATGTCTACCATGCCACTTGTCCAGAAGCGTTGTTCGGGGGATTCCATATTTTTCACTGGCAGCAGACACCGAGAGGCCATTTCCAATATCTTGCAGTGCGTCTTCAACTAACTGGAGGTCATAACGCTGGCAACTGCTACTTGCCAACACTTTTCTATTTCTTTTCGGCATTATTTTCAAAAGTACTAATCCTACGAAGAACAAACACGCAAAATGCAACGACAACGGATAGTGTGCAGGTTATATTTATACTGTCGTACATTCAACTTCCGAACTGACGAAATTACCCGAGATGACGAAGTTGCCCCGTTTTACGGTAACTAAAATAACAGATATTTTTTAGCTTTTAAATGTTTTTTTTAAATCTAATGAAAACTAGGAATATAAACAATAAAAACGATTAAATCTAAGCCAAACTAACCAACTTTCACCCCGGTTATTAAATTTAAAAATATCTTGAAATTAAATGTAACATACCATGAACTTTAGTGTCGAAACCACTGACGATTCACTATCATCCTGGTTTTGATTGACCTCAGGATGGGGAAGATAAGCAGAATCCCCATCAATTTGGATTGGTCTGAATCTCTAAAATTATAGCTGCATCTAGCTAGAAGTGATAATAAAAAAACTTATTTTTAGGTTATGCCAACAATAACCTTTAAAACGGTTTTTTTTTTAAATTTTATCAAATTATAAAACAATTTTTATAGTAGGTATAATATAAAGTACTACCTTTAGCAATATAGTTTTCGCTCATTTTCCTAACCAAAATACGATTTAAAGAGCCCCTGTAACAAGAACAGAAATTAGCAAGTTCGCACAACTGAGATCAGAACACTTAGATCCAGTGGCGGCTCGTGGCTTGAAATAATGGGGGTGCTGCAGCTTTCAAAATATACTTACATACCAGTAACGATCCCTGATATTTTTAAGGTGCATTTTAAATAAAACAAAACAAATCGAAATTGTACTCAACTACTCAATTTATAAAAAAATAAGCTTACAGGAAATAAAACGAATTAAACGAAATAAATAGAATTCTTATTTAAATATAAAATCCATTCTGCGACTTTTAGCTTCACAAAATTTTTCGATCACCTTTTCATTAATATTTTTTGTTTTTGAAATCATGCTTTTTTCAATGGAAATCATCGACAGAGCAGTTAATCGTTCTTGCTTCATATTATTTCTTAAAAATGATTTTATCCTTTTTAAAGTTGAAAAACATCTTTCCGGTTCTGCTGTAGTCATATGAATTGTAATTAATATTTTTATAAGTTTGATTGTTTCAGTAAAAACCCTTGACACATTTTCTTCAGTTAATAGATTTAATAATGCAAGTAAGCCATTAAAGTTGTGAAATTCTTTTCTAGAATAAAATAATAACATCTGGAGTACATCGACCTTTACTTTTTATTTCAATTTTTTCAGGCAGTGACAATTGGGAAAATGTAATTTTTTTAACATATTCAACAGTAACACCCATGTCACCCATCATAACGTATTTAAAATAATATTTATTACATATTTAATTGTATTTTTCTGTAACAAATATTTAAATGTTAGAAAAAAAACAGAATATTATCCTACGTACCTATATGAAAGATTAATTCGCTCTGAATAAAAACATACAAATTAAATCACAAATAAGCTGACGCTGCTAAGACAGCAGATTTCGGGCCCGTTATTATATGCTTACAAATTCCTGGCGAACAATGATGACGCTGTACACTGTACAGACCAGCAGCGTCGCGCTGCTTATTATCGTGTGTTATAGAACAAACAAGCGTGCGCGGAACTTGCAGAGAGTTTTGGACACTATTAATTTCGCAGCGTCTCTTGCTTCAACGCGACGTACGTACATTTCGCAGCGTCTCTGAATGGAATCTACAGCTTCGGTTAAAATAATTCCCTTTAAAAGCGGTTTAATTAATTAAATTTATGTAATAATTATGCAAAATATTGAATGATTGTTATATTATTGATATTTTCAAGTACAAATTTAATAGGTAAGTAATTTCCATATTTTGTTCTGGGGGTGCTGCAGTGTCGCAGCGCTTATGGACCAGCCGCCACTGCTTAGATCCATAACGGGACATACATTACGAGATAGAGTGCCTAACGAAGAAATACAAACCAATTGCAACATACTAGATATAGTTAAATTTGTTAAAATAAGGCGGAAAGAATGGGAAACACACGTTGAAGGAATGACAGATGAACGAATACCGAAGATAGCAAAAAAACAGAAACCAATTAATAGGCAAAAGACAACTTGGGAGACCACCTACACAGAAAGACAGCTGGAAAGACAGCTGGAAATCATCATCAGTTGAAACCCCACCAAGAAGGAATCGATGTCAATGGAAAATAGGTTAGGCCAATATAAAGAAGAAGAAGAAGAAGAAGAAGAAATTTAGGCTTTAAAATATCAAAAATATAAATCAAAAATGTTGACTTCAAAAGCAAAGAATTTTTATTTCAGGACTTAATTAATTTTGAAAATTAAAAATTTAACCTCAAAAACTGGAACAGAAACCGAAAAACAAAAATATTGGCCAAGAATATTATCTCATATCTAAAAAAGAAGACTGATTTAAAGAATTAAGGATTTTGATTATAGAAATTGAAAACTTAAAACTTCAATGTGGGCTTCGAAAATCTTAAATTTTGGCTTTGAAGGTCAGAAAATTTGTTTTGCAATTTTAGTTAGAAAAATTACAGTTTATTCTGTAGCCGGGGTGGCACAGTGGTAGAGCGTCAGTCTAGCGTTGCACTAGTCCTTGGTTCGAATCCACCTGGTAACCATCCGTCGTTGGGCACCTAATTCACGACGCTCTCCTCCGAATACAAGCATAGGAGGTAGAGTAACAAGGTCTTACACATACATACAGATTACGCTCTACGCTCTACATATGGTGCAGTATGTAGGTATAGTCGGATTCGATCTAATTTGGCATGTACTGAACCGTTCTGAACACAGTAAATGCTATCTCTTTTTGTTTCACAAGTCATTTCATAAATTTCAGAGCGGCCATCTGCAAGACTTGCGCTCGCTCTAATGGCCTATACGCACTAACAAGGTAAAAAGAGAGCAGTATAACTATACAAGTTAACTATACTGCGAAAACTCACATGCCAAATTAAATCGAATTCGACTGTATAAACGGCGCACCATTTCATAACTCGCAGAGACGGGTTGTGACTATGCACGCGTAGAGTCGCATACGTAACGCCCCGGACTAGATACCGAAAGGTAAAAAGAAGTTACAGATAATACATACAAATTTATTCCACAAAAATGCAATCAAAAATTTAGTTTTGAATAACAGAAATCTGTATTTCGAAAATTAACAATTTAATTATTTTAAAATTACAAAAACTAAATCAGAAATATTGACTTCAAAAGTAAAGAATATTAACTTCAAAACTAAAAAAGGGCGATTTAAAGAATTGAGAATGTTTATTTCAGGACTTGAAAAATTATTATTTTGAAAATTAAAAAATTTAACCACAAAAATTGTAACGTCGGAAACCGAATATTTTATTTTCGCAAATCGGAATTAGGCAATTTGTTCTCCGTAATCAAAAAGTTGGACTTCGAAAATCGGAAAGTTTGGTTATAAATATTAGAAAATTTGATTCGATTTTGATTACAAAAATTATAAATTTAATGTACAAAAGTTGAATTTGAAATTTAGCCTTTAATAAGCAGAAATCTGGATTTCGAAAATATTTCAATAACCTAGATCAACAATGTTGGTTAAAAGGTCAAATATATTTAAAGAATCAGGAATTTTAGAAATTGAACACTATCTTCTGTGTGCATTTTTTCTTAAATAATCAGAAATTGTAACAACGAAGATGAGGAAGCTATATTAGAAAATTAATAAATTTGTCTTTAGGAATCACAAATTTTGTATAGGTAGAAAAAATTTATCATATTTACTCCTGTATAACTAGATTGATTTCAAATATCAAACGTTTTAACCTTTTAACTTTAACCATGGCTTCACGAATTGAAGGTTTGATTTGAAAAAATAAAACTTAAGAGCCACGTTTGTTTTACAAAACCACAATCAATATAATCAGAATATTGATTTCTAAACATTGAATCTTTACATTCAAGAATTAAAAAATTTCAGGAATAATTAGAAATAATTCAAAAAATCAATAATACTTTTTGGAAAAATAAGAACTTTTCGCTTTTAAAATTAGAATGCTCAAATTTGAAATTTTCTACAATAAAAGGGGAGTTTCATTGTGAATGTTAACACAAATAATAAGACATTAGAGTTTGATCGAAAGCAATCCTAAAAGCAATTTATTGGCTACATCTATAGAATTAAATGTTCGCTGGTAGCCTGGTACCTAGTTAGTGTAGCAGTTAGCCACGTGTAAGGCATGTCAAGGTTAAATTGGCTATTTACATAGATGGATTGTTTTATTAAATGAAATTTAATTATACAGCGACATGAGTGTTCCTTTGTTTGGTTCCAAATTGTATTGTGTTGTATTTCTAAGCGTGCTGAGAGCGGTATTTAGATCTAACTGTTTTTAATTATGTTGCGACTAAATTAAACATATTTTCCATAAAAAAAAGCCTGAAAATATGAAGGTATTTATTATAAATTAAATTAGATTAAATGAAATGAAATTAGATTAGATTAAATCAAATTAAATTTATATAAAAAAATTAATAAGAATGAGTAAAAATCTAATTTCAAAAAACGTTTAGTTTTTAGCATTAATTTTGTAAAATAGGCCTTCGTTTGGGTCTTCATTTTGTTATCGATCAACCATTTTTTACTGCTTAAAACACAAGAAAGAATACCTCGATCTCGAGAGATTTCCCGAATGTGTTTCAACAATCCGTAACATAGGACCGACAGCTTTACGTCTTCACGTAAAGGCGCCACCATCCCTTGGGATTACTTGCTACCCTATCTAATTCTGTAGGGCCTGTTAGACGACCAAAACTTGGATTTTAACTACTGTTATTATTGAGGAACCTTATAATCTACATTTTGTAGACTGTATCATTTGTAAAATTTGGCCATTCTGTCTTTATGATTAAAACAACTAGGAAGATCCTTGTTTTGGTTCTTATTCCATCATTTTAGGTTCTGCCAGGAGTTGTTACTTACTAATAAAATTAATAGGTTAGATTTAAATTCGGCTGCCACTGTAAACAATAAATTTTTCAGATAGGTAATTGCATGGTAAACAAATTAATTAGTTAAATGAATCACCCTTTTAGGGAAATATTTTGAATGGATTTTATTAACTTTGAAAATTCTTTGTATAAAAGATATTACCTCCCCTGGGATTTGAACCACTGACTACTGAGTAATGAAATCCTCAGTGATTTACCTTTGTGTCTCAAGTGGCAGACCTTTGTCGTACAAATCCGAAGGACAGTGGTTCGTGTCTCTACGGCGACATTGATTTTCTATATTCGAAATTAATAAAAATCTTATTTTACTGCGTTCAAAAGAAGAAAACTAAAACCACTATTTGCTCAAAAGAGTTTAAACCTACAGAAGGTGGTGTTATTAACAGTAAATATAACGTAAGATTAAATTAAGTTGGTGTATGGTAAAGGCCTTAATGTTAATAAATTATTTATGGAAATTGTTGCCTCTAAATACTCAAAGGAATTCCGTCAAAGAAGAGCTCTTTGTTCTTGCTAACCGCAAGCTGTTTGTTTACTAGGCTTCTTGCACTTGTTGTGTTTGACTTCCTCTGGGGATTTTTTTGGTAATAAATTTCACACCTCATAAGATGTGATTAAACTTAATCAGTATTATCATTACTAAAAGAACAAGCTGCATTTTTTCCTAGGTTTATCGTAGATTATCAATAAAAACTCCTGTGGGTTTATTTAGTTATTTTATTGAATTAACCCCACTGGGGCATTTTAAATTAAAATACGTGATTTTCCTTTAATTACCTTTGTGAAAGGCCTAGTACTGTATAGTTAATTGGTGCGAATTAAACGGCCCCATTGAAAGCTTTCAGAATTTTTATAATAAAAACGCGTTAGCTCGTTTAGATCTAAAAAAAGCGTCTCAGAAATTTTTTAATAAGCCACAGGTTTTAAGAGTGGCAACAGCAAAAAAAATCATAAAAAAGCGACAATGTTTTCCAACCTGGAGGGGCTTGAGAGTGCGCCGCGACGCCGGTTTACGCTTATAAGAGTTCCACAGATAGCAAGCATCGCAGTCACCCGAACGCTGTGCGTCGGTTTTATTATTTAAAATAAGGTGAAAGGAACGCGCGAACTAATTTCAAAAGTTTTATATGAACCAAACTAAATTTATAATTAGTTTTAAGTGACTAAGTGTAACGAGTATTAAATTAATTTGGTACTTTTCACAAACTTCTTTGAGTTTTCCTTTGCGAATTTTCTTAATGTAAGTTGATTTTTGTCTTGTAAGTACGTAATTAAATTATTGTAAGAAATGAAACAAACTATTTTTTCAAAAATTGGTTTATTTTGCATAACCTTAGACAAAGGGTTTGTATCGATCGGTAATTAAAATTACATCCCATCAAACTTTAAATACAAACCACAAAAGTTCGTACTTGATGCACTTTTCTGAAAGCTTGGTAAAGTTAAACTAAGTTCCCTAAAGTTTAACTGCGTTAGATGAAGCGTAGCTTCAAAGATGCGAGGTCATTAATGTTTTACAGGCAACAATGCAGTTAAGAATTCCATATTAACTTTAACGGCATTTAAGACACCTTTCAGAACTTCTTGAAGTTTAACGCCGGAATTCTTTAGTAAAAAGTTTCCATTGTGAAAATTTTAAAAGGCCAAAAATGCACTTTGGTGTAGTATTGGTTTCTTAGAAGTCATAAATAGAAAATATATAATCAAAAAGATTCACCAAAAAATTTGTACTCACCAAACAAGCTTTTTGAATATTTCTCAAATATGATGAAGGGTTGCGGCTTCCAAAAATATTAGGATTATTAGTTACAAAGCAAGGCGCATATGGTTCGTACGTGCTATAAATCCCAAATGGATTAATAAAAAAAGCCAGACATGGATGAAATTAAAATTAAAGTAGTTAAAAATTAATAAATTCCGAACCATGCATACGCAGGCAGTTATTAATCATAATTTAGCTTATAAAGAGCCGAAAAGAGTTGGCGTTACATAAACTAACATTAAAACTAGGTGTTTACTTCAACAAAATTGGCAGGTGGTCTGTATACCTGGTACCAAATCAAAACATCAGCTTGTTAGTATATACGTTAGTTCGTAGTTCCTTTTTATCGGGCCATAAAATCAAAGATTGCAGCTAAATTCGCAAAGTACAATATTTACATAGATTTTTAGAGGTCTGTAAAGATAACAAACAGACTAAAAGCATTAGGATATAAAAAGTATTTTTAAAATGGGTACTCTGATTAAATAAAATAAAATTAACGTTTACTCCACCTTTACCAGGAAATGCTTTTACGTTGAAGTCTTTTTGGTCATGTTTAATAAGAAAAAATCGTCCTTTCTGCCCCAACTATTCTTGTTGATTAATTTTGATGTCTAATTTAGACAAGGGCGCTTTTTATCTTCATCTATATATCTTTTTCTTCTTTACTATAAACTAAGCTCTTTGTTGTGATTTTCCATCCAAAGAAATTCGAACAAAATACATTGAAGGCAACTAACAAACACTAAAAATAAACAACACAAGGAAAGCTTTGGAGTTCCAGAGGTTATAAAGCAATAGAAACTTTTGTATTGATTTATATTGAAGAAAAATGATATGAAAACCTTCATGTGCATGGTAAAATGAGATGCATATGCTTTCATTTCAGTACACAATTTAGCTTTTACTTTAGTGAAACTGTCTTCACCAGTAATTCTATGAGTACTTCATAGAATATGTATTCACTCGTCTCCTAGTAATGGTATGCTATAATAGGGCCTGAAATGTTCCTTAAATATTAATATCGTTTATCCTTCAGTATTCTGAATTTATGAGAAATTCTTAGATAATAGACTGAACCTCTTGTCATCTTCTTGTAGATTGCATTACGTAAACAGAATTCAATTTAGGGAATTACTTCGGATGTCTTTAAATTATTGGAAGGTTTGAAAATGATTTGATAAATTGAGTGGTGATATTTTAGGATGAATAAATCCATGGAAATAAGGTTTTTCTAATCAAATCCTGCTTTAAGGTTTAGATTATGTAAAGACAGAAAGGTTTTTGCCATTAAATTAAATATGTGTTTTAACGCTTTTTATTTTGACATAAAAAACTTATGAAATATGTATTAAAAAGTTTGATTGAAATTTTACGTTTATTTATGATGTTTTGGAAATCACAAACTGAAAATTTTCTTGGAGCAAAAAATGTAACATTCACAAACAAGTTGATTTAATTAGCAGTGTATTACGTCTTTCGTTTGTTTGTTTATTGATTTAGATTTTTTGCAATTTTTTTATTAATTGGATTTTCTTCAAGGATGGCATTTTAAAACCCAATTAAGGAGTACGAAATGTAACATTTTCAATTAGACTTTGGTTAAGTTTGCACAAGATTGATTGTTAATTCTGGGATAAATGTTTGGTTGCTTTGAAATGAAAACTTGGCCAATTAAATTTTCAAATGTGGGAATTTTTGCTGTAATTTATTCTGTTTATGTACAGAATTTCCCTAAATGGTTAAGATACCTGTTTTTATTAAAGTTAAACAGTTAAAATTTAAAAGAATTCAGCATAAAACAAACTAACTAAGAGAAAAAGATTAAAGAACCTGAAATTATGGAAACCCGAATTCGAAGTTAAATAAAAGACCCACAAATTTTAGATTAATAATTTAGAAAATTTGATCCTGTTTACTACAATCTAAGAATTTGTTTAAATAAACATGAGATTAATAAATTAATACCAAAACTGAGTTTAGTTCTACAATACTGATATTTACTGTTAATTTAAAATTAATATCAAATTTTTCATACTTTATTTTCAAATGTAATATTTTCCTGAAAGGTATTATTTACAGAAGTTGATGGAAACACAAATTTTATGAAAACATGTGCTGGTTTATATTTACACAAAAACCGTATTGAAAATTGATCTGTAACAGATACGTATTGGGAGTTTTTCAACAATGTAATTGAATTTATTTCAAACTGCCAGACGTTAACGAAATTGCTACATTTGTTTAGTGCTTTTCCAGCTTGGAATAATTACATAACTTTTTATTGAATTTACTAACCTAAACTCATTCGAATACGTTTAGTAACAAAGTTACTTCATTGTTTTATTATGTTAGTTGTATTTTTTACAGCTTGTGCCTGTATTATAATTTAATTTTGCTAATTTACTTATCTAATGCTCCTGAAATTTCAGTCGAAATAATTTGATGTCTTTATAATAGCAATGAAGGATAGCTCAAAGGATATCTAGTGTTCTATTTTCGGAATTAATATTAATGAATTTTATGATTTACTTAAACAAAATGTTACCCAAACAAACTATTACAGCCAGTAATCAAATAATTAGTTTTAATAATTTGTTGTAGGTTTCAAAGGCTTGTCAGCGTTATTAGCATGAACAGATTTGCAAATTATCACACATTTAAAAATGTCCTGAATATGTCTTTTAGAATATTGAGTGCGCAGAATACATCTTCTCAGAAAATTAAGCACTAATATTTAGATATCAGTTATCAGTAATTAAAACAAATATATTTTTAGTTGCATGGAAGACTAAAACGCATTTTTATTCTCATAAAATTCAGTCCCAAAAATACACACAAACTAAATAGGTCAATTTGACGGTGATTAAATGTATTCATTCTGTAATATCCTCCTAAAACTTTCCATTATTGGAAATAAAGTAAATATTTATCGCTATATTACAAATTTTGAAAGCAGAATGGAATAACCCGTACTACAAATGTGTTTGGTATAGACACCAACCTTTTTTTCTTTTGGGAAAATTTAAGCTCAAATCAAGACGACGATGCTCAATAATCATCCTTTTCAGCCTGTTGATTATTAATATGTTTGTTAGTTGTTATGGTTAATGAATATTACGTTAGTAGAATTTACTTCATATTTTGCCTTAAATGAATTTTTAAACGTCAACAAGCGGCGAATTCCTCTTTTATGCTTTTTTAAAATTTCATTTAGGAAAGTATAAAGGAAAACAAATTAAATTTGAAGTGGTATATGACTGACTTGAACGTAAATAGACGTTGTAACTCACAAAGAGGAAATGTCAACTAAGTTTTACGTGTCTTCTTACGACAGCTTTGCTGTCAGTACAAATTTAGGTCCTACAAAAAATTTTAAGATAAAATTTCCTGACAATAAAATTGTTTTGTATCCTTGATTTTTCACGTTCCTAATTAAATTCCTGAGATTCGTTTAGTTCAAGTAACGATTTTGTTTTGTTCTAAAAACAAATTAGGTTTTCCAAAACTTAAATAAAGGGAAAATGACGAAAGTTACGTTTTGTTTTCTTTAACTTAGCGCAAGTAAAAGAAGTCGGACAGAAAGTATCAAAGAGGAAAGAAAACAAGTACAAGTTTAGCCCCAATTAGGTGAAGTCCTAGTTAAAAATATCTAAGGGGAATCAGATCTGTTGTTCTAAAGTTGTTCAGCTGAATAAACTTAAGATTTACAGCAAGAATGAATTTTGTTTTATTTACTGTTTCAAGAGAAATAAAATCACCTTGAAGTTAACTCAACGTACTGGCGAAAAGGGTTGATTTATTTAATGTTCATAAGATGGAATTGCGAATCTTGGGAGTCTTTGCCTTAATTTAGATTAAAAATTTAATTTAATCAATTAAAATGATTAAAGAGAACTTAACAATATAGAAAATGTATCGTTGTTGTTCTGTAATGGTTTACAACTCTGAATTTTCATAAAAAATGTTTCCTTTCTGAAAAATTCACAATTTTTGCCTTCCACCCTAAGAACTATTTGCAGAATGATTCCGTTCGTTTAATCAAGCGAATCTCTCTTCTCCTTACAGACAAAAATGTAACGTTGCAATCAAATAACGTAACATTGTTTTTCAGGAATGCCTTTAGCCTCAGATAGACATTTTCAGATGTCTAGACTCCACTTTGATCAATATTACAGCACTTTGTGGATTATTACAAAATATTTATAGTATTTAAGAGGATCTCAACGTCATTTAGAAAAATCTAATCTAAACCATTGTGTCAAATCACATCATAAATTATTGGCTCAATATCAATGTAAATTATGCTTAAAATCCCCAATTCTTTTAAGTTTGTTAGGAAACTCTTTTGCTGCAATCATTATAGCAATTAGTTAACTTAGTATTATAAAAACTAAAAAACATACAGAGTTAGAACCTCAAAGAAGAACCTCAGAAGCTTATTTAAAATGCACAAAATCCCGGATTCCGCCAAATCCTAATTTTGAAAATCTAATATTTGTACCTGAATGTTTCAACTTCAAACGCGAAATTCAAATACAAATTGCGCAATTCGTGATTTTAATCACAACAATGGAAATTATAGTTGGTTCTCTAAACTTAAATCCGACTGACATTTGAATCTTCAATCTTAATAGACATTCGAAATTTTAGATTAACATTTAAGTAGGACAAACAACCCTAATTTAATATTAAAATCGCTAAAATTCCAACGATAATCGAGATTAAAAGCTCAAAGCTTGAAATCCAGAATCGATATTCGAACTTAGGTTTAAGTACTCAAAATATGTACCTGGAGATTTAAACATTAAGCTCCGGATCTGTACAGGGTTTTTATAGTTTCAAGCACGAAACCGGAACTTATATAGGCACCTTGTCAAAGGAAACGTTGGTATTTAGATACAAATATTAAATTTTAGATTCATATCGAAAAACAACTTAAAATTCAAATCAAATGTTTGGATCCTACTTCAAGAGTAAAATTTTTCAATAGAAAACTGATATTTGAGGTCAGGTTTAAAGATTCTACATTCGTAATTAAATATTTAACTAGCAAACTCAAGATTCGAATAAGAATTTGCTTCTATTTTGCAAGTACAATTTTGGAACAGAAAATTGATATTCGAGTAAAGGTTTAAATATTCAAAATTCGTAATTAAATATTTGAATATAAAACTCGAATTTACTCATGCTTCAGGAGTAAAATTTTGAATAGAAAGTTCGGGGTTGGGTTTAAGGATTCAAAATTCACAATTAAATGTTTGAATATTAAACTTCAGATTTGAATACGACTTGCTCCAGAAGTAAAATTGTGGAATAGAAAATTGAAATTCGTACTTAAGTAGATTTAAATATTTAAAATATTTGGATATCAAACTCGAGATTCAAGTGCGAATTTACTCCTGCTTCAGGAAAGAAATCTTCGAATGGAAAATTGATATTCAAGCTTAGGCTTCAATATGCAAAATCCGTAAGTAAATGTTCGAATATGAAATTCGAGATTGGAATTCGAATTTACTTCTGCTTCAGGAGTAAAATTCGAGTTTAAGTTTAAAGATTCAAAATTCGCAATTAAATGTTCGAATATCATCCTCGAGTTTCGCATACGAATTTGCCCCTGATTCAGGGGTAAAATTTTTGAATAGAAAATTGATATTTGAGTTTAGGTTAAAAGATTTAAAATTCGTAATTAAACATTTGAATATCAAACTCGAGATTAGATTACAAATTTGCACCTGTTTCAGGAGTAAAATTTTCGAATAGCAAGTTAATATTCGAGGTTAGGTTTAAAGATTCAAACTTCACAATTAAATCGAGATTTCAATATGAATTTACTCCTGCTTCAGGGGTAAAACACCTGAATAGATTTTATTTTCCAGGCTAAATTTAAAGATTCAAAATTCGCAATTAAATATTTGAATATCAAATATGAGATTCGAATACGAATTTATTCCCCTTCAGGGCTTCAGGACAAAATTTTCGATTGAAAAATTAATACTCGACATTAGGTTTAAATATTCAAAATTGGGAATTAAATATTTGCATATCAAACATGAGATTCGAATACATATTTACTCCCTTCCAGGAGTAAAATTTTTTATAGAAAATTGGGCTTCGAGGTTAGGTTTAAAGATTTAGAATTTATAATTTAATATTCGAATATCAAACTTGAGATTCGAATACGCATTTGCTCTTGCTCAAGGAGTAAAAATTTTGAATAGAAAATTGATATTCGAGCTTAGCTTCCAAATTCTCAATTACTTATTTATGTATTTGAATATCAAACTTGAATTTACTCCTGCTTCAGGAGTAAAGTTAAGAAAATTGAGATTCGAGCTTAAGTTTAAATATTCAAAATTCGTAATTAAATAATTTAATATCAAACTCGAGATTCGAATACGAATTTACTGCCGCCTTGGGGTAAAATTTTGAATAGAAAATTGATGGTCAAGCTTAGGTTTAAATCTTCGAAGTTCACAATAAAATATTTTAATATCAAATTCGAGATTCGAATTCCTCCAGTTACAGGAGTAAAATGTTTGAATGAAAAATTGATACTTGAGCTTAGGTTTAAAAATTCAAAATTCGCAATTAAATATTTGAATATCAAACTAGAGAATCGAATACCAATTTATTGCTACTCCAGCAGCTTTGAATAGAAAATATTTAAAATTAGGTTCAAATGTTCAAAACTTCCAATTACATACCCGAATATCAAACTCGAAATTGGAATATGAATTTACTCTTGCTTCAGAAGTAATATTTTTGAATGGAAAAACGATATTCGAGATTAAGTCTAAAGATCAATAATTGGTAATTAAATGAATATCAAATTCGAAATTCTAACAGGAATTTACCTACTCCCACTTCAGGGGTAAAATTTTTGAAGAGAAGATTAATATTCGAGGTTAGGTTTAAAGATTCAAAATTCAGAATGAAATATTTGCACATCCAACTCAAGATTCGAGCCAATTTCATAATTTATGATTTAAACTCTGTGTTGGAAATTGTAGTCCATTCTGAAGAGGGAATTCTTTGGTCAACTGAAAATAATAAAATTTAAGTCAAAAATATTCAAATTTTGGCTTCGAATTCAGATTCGTCTAACAACTCTAATTCAATAAAAGGTAAGAATTTTTTAAATTAAAACATAATTAAATAATTAAAGACTTATGCGGGTATAAGCTGAAGCAATATACGTTAAGAAATTTAATTAAATAATAAAACTTGTATTAAAAATGACTCACGCAGAGATGTGTAAATCTTTATTACATACATAATTTCCATGAATTATGACAAATAAAACTACCTAAAATATTAAAATTTTACACGGCTTCCGCTATAATTCCGGTAATTTTAAGATATGCTAACCGTGGGTGAAATATCTTGATTGTAACATAAAAGTCAAGCGGAGCTTATGTTTTTTCTACAACTAAATTAATATTAATTGGATAACTTAATGAATATGCATCTCTTTTAATTTGTATGCTTTAAGCATTGAAATTTAAAAGTTTATTTTGCCTTTTTAGAAATCCCTTTAAACTCTTAGCGTAGAAGCAATGAAAATAATCAAGAAAAATCCTGCTTAACTGGAAGTCAAAATAGGAGCATAAATTTAAAGAGAAACGATTCCCAAACTCTCGTTTCCTATTATACGTAGCCAAAGCTCTGTCAATAAACAATTTAGTTAAACACATAAACAAATTATGCTCAAAGCAGGAAAATCTTCGGGGCCTTTTAACGTAAACAAATTCGTTTCGTATTCAGGGAATTTTTAATCACGTCAAACTTTAACAGCTGCAATAAATACGAGTTTTAATTTTTAATGCCTTATATATAAATAAAAATAATCGCCCTCATAAAACCATTTTAATCATTATCGATGTCCGATGAAAATCATTTTTCAACGAACAATTGCTCGTAGTTCGTAGAGCAATATATGACAGTTACAACAAAGGTATAACAAGAGATCGGAAAATGTATTGTCAGACTAGCTGGGGCTATCAGGCGTTTTGTATCCAGAAATATTAATAACACATCCGGGAATGGACGTTAATTGACAATGTCATGATGAAAATGCTTTTCACAGCAATCTTTTTCCTGTTTAAAGCCGGAAAAATTAGTTTGTTGCAGAACATTTAATACGATTTCATTCATTTTCATTTTTCGTTTCTTTTTTTTTCATTTTGAAAATTCAAACTTCATGTTTAATTTTAATTGAGTTTTGCGAGAAATTACTAATGAAATGTGGTTACTGAAAGACAAAACTCAGCGGCCCTAATATTGTTTAAACTGTTTAGAGTTGAACGCTGGAAATGCACGCATGTTTGCCCTATAAACTACAACAAGCGTTAATTAATACGTTAATGGGGTTTGCCTAGTTAGAAAATGAGGGATTACACATATATTACAAAACAAATATCGTGTTTATTTTCTAGAAATTTGCGTGGACAACGCGATAGCCAATTCACCAACGTTGATGCATTAAATTACTTATTGATTGTTTACTACATGTTGAAACTGTGAATTAATGGGATTACATTTAACTGAGTAAATATTAAGCTGAATTAGGTGTTTTCATAATTGCCCAGAATTAAATTTTACATAAAAAGGCGATTGTAACTGGTTGTTTAAACGTTATAAATGGCTATACATTTAATACAGTTTTTATAAAACGTTGTACTGAGAAAAATAAATTGTTTTCAACATAAGAGCAAAGGTAATTCTTTTAACGACTTAAAATTGTTAATTTGAGGCGCAAAGGTAGGTAGTAATTTAACAAATAGTATCGTGTTTTGGTAAAATTTTAAAAGGAAAATTTAATGTTATACTTACTGCAATTGATTACATTTTGCCGAATTTGATAAATCTTAAAAATAAAAATAAGTAAATTTAAGCTTAAAATATTTCAACATTTAAAATTTAGCATAGCTTATTAAGGCACAGGATGTCCTAAATTCCGTATGACACTCTTGTTATCGACGAAACTAGAATAACACACTTTTTTTAAAACGAATTAAAGGTGAAACGGAAGTAAACAATCTTAGAGATCTTCGAACTACATTTGACAAGTGAAACTTGTAACAATTCTGCTAATTACTATAATTATTGATACTGAAAAAAATCACAAGATTATCTCCTTTCACAGTTGGCTTTTTTTAATCTTACGCCACTTGACAGTTTTTAAAATACTCGTAGTATAATTCAGCATAATTTAAATGAAAAAAACTGAAATAAATTTCCTAACTAATTTTAGGAAGCAAGGCCTAAAAACATCGCCATCTGGTTTAACCTAACTAGTTAAAACTTTTAAGAGATTTTACAGTCCCTGAAAAAATATCTTCGTTCAAGTTAGGGAAATTAACGAAGGTTTACTGAAAAACTGGTAATATACCAGTAATGTAATAATACTGCAACTCAAAAGACTGAGAAGAATTTTGAAACTTTGTTAATATTGTTAAAAAAGTCCAAAAAAAGTCTGAAAGTTTGAGAAAATCTGAAAAAATTCATAAATAATTTTATTTTATTCAGCATAATTAACACGAAATTTCTAAGGACGTTTCCTAATTATAATTTTGAAAATATAATCTTAAGAAGCAAGGATTAAAAATATTTTAACGAATTTTGTGGGTTCCTGAAAATATGGTAAAGTTGCATAAAATAACGAAAATTTGTTTAAAAATCTTGTAAATATTTGCATCGTCACTAGAAACTCTGAAAATAATTCAGGAAAAGTCCAAATACCTCAGGAAACCTGCAAAAATTCAGAAAAGCTGGAAACATTCCGAAAAATATTACACTTTATTCAACATAAATTAAAAGGACATTTCCTAATTTTAACTTTCGCTTAAGTTACATAAATTAACGAAGCTTTGCTTAAAAATCTCATAATTTTTTGTAACTTCACCTAAAAGTTTTTGATAAATATTTCGAATCATTATTAATACTGTTAAAAAAATTCAGAAATGTCCGAATGACTCAGAAAACCTGGAAAAGCTGTGAAAATTCTGAAAAATTATATTTCATTTAGCATAAATTAAACCTAAATTTTGAAAAGACATTTCCTAATTTTAATTTTGAAAAATTATATTTCATTCAGCATAAATTAAACCTAAATTTTGAAAAGACATTTCATAATTTTATTTTTGAAAATATTTTCTTAAGAACAACGATCTATCGTCACTAAAAAGTGCTTTGTTAATTTTGGTTAAAAGAAACCGACAAAATTCTGAAAAGCTGTACAAATTCAGAAACAATTTCATTCGACATAATTTAAATGAACAATTTGGAAAGACATTTAATAATTTTCAAAATATTTGTGCCTGATTTAACCTGACTAATTAAAAATTCAAAGAAATTTGTGGAGCCTGCCTAAAAGTATTTTCGTTCAAGCTACATAAATTAACGAAAGTTTGCTTAGACTCGAGCAATTCTTTCATATCGCCATTAAAAAGTATTTTAAAAGAATTTCGTAGCTTTGCTAAAATTGGTAAAAAAATCTGAATATTTCAGAATACCTGTAAACGCCAGGAAAAGCTATAAAAATTAAGAAAAATATTATATTCGATTCAACACAATTTAAATCAAAAATTTGAAAAGACTTTTCCTAACCTTAATTTTGAAAGTACATATTATATTCTTAAGAAGCAAGCACTGAAACTATGTGCACCTGTTTAATTAAAAATATTAGGAAATTTGAGAGTTCCTGAAGACTGCATAAATCACATCCTGTAGTTCTTTTGTCGAATAAGTAAAGGTTCAAGCTGAGCTGCAGAGCGTCATACTAGAATAGCATATTTAAAATTTGGGTATATCATAACATAGTAGTAAGTTTCGCAAAGTGTCAAGTTACTAAAACACAATCTCCTAAGAACATGTTCCTGCTTACTTATTTATTATTTTACTACGTAAAGTAGCTTCACGCGTATTCCAACTCAAGTAATCATTAATATAAATGCCTATGCACTTTATATTATCAACTCGATGCAACGATTTGTCATTTACTTTAACTTCTAAATTATTAAAATTGTTATAATTTTTTGTTTTAAAGTTCATAAAGTGAGTTTTAGTATCGTTTAATTAGTAACGCGTCCAAAGAATACCACTGCTCTATTTTGCCAACTTCATTTGAGGTCAACGTTATTAGGGAGTTTTCATTATTGCCAGGCGTGATCAAGCTATTAGTATCATCGGCATAAATGAGTGGTTTTGATGATTAATGTAAAATATTTGATAAATCATTGTTGTATAAGCTAAAGAGAATTGGGCCTAACACTGATTCTTGCTGCACACCTGTGTTTATTAACTGAGATTGAGATTTTCCATTTCCCTCTTTACATCTGACCTCAACATATTGTGTAAGATATGATTTCAACCAGCTATATGCAACACCTCTTATCCCATAGTCATGTACTTTACTTAAATCACAAAACGTTGCAATTACTTTTAGGTTATTATTGATTCATAATAAAATATCTTGTAGATTTGCCCTTCCGAAAACCATGCAGTTAATCTACATACAAATTCTAATATTTTAGCAAAAACCTTGAGAAGCGATATAGGCCTGTAGCCTGTAGTTGTTACATTGGTATTTGCATCCGGTTTAATCAGATTAATTAAAAATTTTATTGTGAGTTCTTGAAAAAGGTGTAAAATTATTTTCGTTCAAGCTACAGAAATTGACAAAAGCTTACTTAAAAATCTGATAATTTTTTGTATCACCGCTAAAAAGTCGGACAAGAATTTCTAAACCTTGTTAATATTGTTTTTAAAAAAATCAAAAAGTTTAAATACTTCACAAAACTTGTAATAATCTGAAAGGCGGCAAAAACTCAGAAAAAGATTATAGCCTATTTCATTCAGCATAATTTAAACGAAAATTTTTAATTTAATTTTCCTAACTTTAATTTTGAACATATAATTTTAATAAGCGCAAATTCGAAATATTTGTGTCTTATTTAGCTTGATTAATTAAAAATTTTAGGAAATTTGTGAATGCCTTAAAAGGGCGAAAAATTAATTTTACTCAAGTTACAGAAGTAATCAAAAGTTTGCTTAAAAATCTTTGTAATTTTTTTTGTATCATCACTAAAGAGTATCGGAAAATAATTTGGAAGCTTTGCTAATAGTGCTTAAAAAAATACTGAGTACAGAAAAACCTATCAAAATTCTGAAAACTGTAACAACTCAAATACAGTTATATTTCATTGATGATAATTTAACTGAAAAAGTTTAAAAAACTTTTCCTTTAATTTTAAAAATATAATCTTAATAAGCGACGATTAAAAATATTTGCATATGATTTAACATACCTAATTAGAAATATTAGATTTGCGAGTTCCTGAAATCAGCGTAAAATTACTTTCGCTTAGGTTACTTAAATTAACAAAAATTTGCTTAAAAATCTGGTAATTTTCTTGTATCTCCACTAACAATCCCCGAAAAGACATGAGAAGCTTTGCTAATATTGTTAAAAAAATACAAAAGGTCTAAACATTTCAGAAAACCACTATAAGAATCCGGAAAATCTAAAAAAATTTAAAAACATTTATATTTTATTCGGAAAAATTCAAATGAAAAATCTGAAAAACCTTTCCTAAATTTTAATTTTGTGGATATTGTATAAAAAGTTTTGTAGTTAGTCTGAACGCTTCAGAAAACTTATGAAAATCAGAAAAATTTTAAATAGGTATTATTAAATATAATTTAAAGTTGTGGAAGTAGTAATAATTCAGTAATATCGTAATCTCGAAGATAAAGCCTCCAAATAACAGAAAAATGATACCACCGCGAGGAATCGAACCTCCGACCAAGGTTATACGCACCTTTGCTCTTACCAATGAGCTACGGCGGCCGATACTCGGGAAAGCGTCAATCCTCCATACATTGAAAACTTTTAATTCGAGATATTCTAACAGCCGTAGTTAAAGTTTAAGAGCCGCATTAAGCGGATTCACAGAAACATCATACGACTAACAATGAATTCTTGAGGTGGGAAATATCACCCATTAAGAATTAAATCAAATTTTTAATTAAATATGTAGAATCACACTTCCAAGGATTCTAAGGTAATATTAAATTATTATTAAATACTGAAGAAATTGGTTTAAAGTTGTGGAAGTAGTAATAATTCAGTAATATCGTAATCTCGAAGATAAAGCCTCCAAATAACAGAAAAATGATACCACCGCGAGGAATCGAACCTCCGACCAAGGTTATACGCACCTTTGCTCTTACCAATGAGCTACGGCGGCCGATACTCGGGAAAGCGTCAATCCTCCATACATTGAAAACTTTTAATTCGAGATATTCTAACAGCCGTAGTTAAAGTTTAAGAGCCGCATTAAGCGGATTCACAGAAACATCATACGACTAACAATGAATTCTTGAGGTGGGAAATATCACCCATTAAGAATTAAATCAAATTTTTAATTAAATATGTAGAATCACACTTCCAAGGATTCTAAGGTAATATTAAATTATTATTAAATACTGAAGAAATTGGTTTAAAGTTGTGGAAGTAGTAATAATTCAGTAATATCGTAATCTCGAAGATAAAGCCTCCAAATAACAGAAAAATGATACCACCGCGAGGAATCGAACCTCCGACCAAGGTTATACGCACCTTTGCTCTTACCAATGAGCTACGGCGGCCGATACTCGGGAAAGCGTCAATCCTCCATACATTGAAAACTTTTAATTCGAGATATTCTAACAGCCGTAGTTAAAGTTTAAGAGCCGCATTAAGCGGATTCACAGAAACATCATACGACTAACAATGAATTCTTGAGGTGGGAAATATCACCCATTAAGAATTAAATCAAATTTTTAATTAAATATGTAGAATCACACTTCCAAGGATTCTAAGGTAATATTAAATTATTATTAAATACTGAAGAAATTGGTTTAAAGTTGTGGAAGTAGTAATAATTCAGTAATATCGTAATCTCGAAGATAAAGCCTCCAAATAACAGAAAAATGATACCACCGCGAGGAATCGAACCTCCGACCAAGGTTATACGCACCTTTGCTCTTACCAATGAGCTACGGCGGCCGATACTCGGGAAAGCGTCAATCCTCCATACATTGAAAACTTTTAATTCGAGATATTCTAACAGCCGTAGTTAAAGTTTAAGAGCCGCATTAAGCGGATTCACAGAAACATCATACGACTAACAATGAATTCTTGAGGTGGGAAATATCACCCATTAAGAATTAAATCAAATTTTTAATTAAATATGTAGAATCACACTTCCAAGGATTCTAAGGTAATATTAAATTATTATTAAATACTGAAGAAATTGGTTTAAAGTTGTGGAAGTAGTAATAATTCAGTAATATCGTAATCTCGAAGATAAAGCCTCCAAATAAGAATTCATTGTTAGTCGTATGATGTTTCTGTGAATCCGCTTAATGCGGCTCTTAAACTTTAACTACGGCTGTTAGAATATCTCGAATTAAAAGTTTTCAATGTATGGAGGATTGACGCTTTCCCGAGTATCGGCCGCCGTAGCTCATTGGTAAGAGCAAAGGTGCGTATAACCTTGGTCGGAGGTTCGATTCCTCGCGGTGGTATCATTTTTCTGTTATTTGGAGGCTTTATCTTCGAGATTACGATATTACTGAATTATTACTACTTCCACAACTTTAAACCAATTTCTTCAGTATTTAATAATAATTTAATATTACCTTAGAATCCTTGGAAGTGTGATTCTACATATTTAATTAAAAATTTGATTTAATTCTTAATGGGTGATATTTCCCACCTCAAGAATTCATTGTTAGTCGTATGATGTTTCTGTGAATCCGCTTAATGCGGCTCTTAAACTTTAACTACGGCTGTTAGAATATCTCGAATTAAAAGTTTTCAATGTATGGAGGATTGACGCTTTCCCGAGTATCGGCCGCCGTAGCTCATTGGTAAGAGCAAAGGTGCGTATAACCTTGGTCGGAGGTTCGATTCCTCGCGGTGGTATCATTTTTCTGTTATTTGGAGGCTTTATCTTCGAGATTACGATATTACTGAATTATTACTACTTCCACAACTTTAAACCAATTTCTTCAGTATTTAATAATAATTTAATATTACCTTAGAATCCTTAGAAGTGTGATTCTACATATTTAATTAAAAATTTGATTTAATTCTTAATGGGTGATATTTCCCACCTCAAGAATTCATTGTTAGTCGTATGATGTTTCTGTGAATCCGCTTAATGCGGCTCTTAAACTTTAACTACGGCTGTTAGAATATCTCGAATTAAAAGTTTTCAATGTATGGAGGATTGACGCTTTCCCGAGTATCGGCCGCCGTAGCTCATTGGTAAGAGCAAAGGTGCGTATAACCTTGGTCGGAGGTTCGATTCCTCGCGGTGGTATCATTTTTCTGTTATTTGGAGGCTTTATCTTCGAGATTACGATATTACTGAATTATTACTACTTCCACAACTTTAAACCAATTTCTTCAGTATTTAATAATAATTTAATATTAAATATAATATAATATTAAAAATATTTGCATCTGATTTAACCTGATCAATTGAAAATTTTAGGAAATTTGTGAGTTCCTGAAAAGGTTGTAAAATTACGTTCACTCAAGTTAGATAAATTAACGAAAGTTTGTTTAAACATCTGGTACTTTTTTTGTATCACCACTAAAAAGTAGAATTTTGTAGCTTTGTTAATACATACATACATGCATAGTCCTTATTCCATTTGTACCAGCTGTTGCCGGTGTTGGAAAACTTTGTTAATATTGTCAAAAAGTTGGAGAAAGTCTGAATACATCAGAAAACCTGTTAAATACGAAGAAGCTGTTAAACTTCAGAAAAAAAAAAAAAATTCAAATTTCATTGGGCGCAATTTTAATAAAAAACTTGAAAAGAGATTTCTCAATTTTCATTTGAAAAGGAGCAAGCATTAAAATAATTTGCATCTGATTTAATCTGATAATTAAAAATTTTAGGAAAGTTTCTTAAAAGGGTGTAAAACTACTTCTGCTCAAGCTACATGAATTAATTAAAGTTTGCTGAAAAACCTGGTGATTTTTTGTGTTGTCACTAAAAAGTCCCCGAAAAAAATCGAAGATTTCTTAATATTGTTAAAAATATTTTAAAAAGCCTGAACACTTCAGTAAGCCTTTAAGCATTCCGAAAAGCTCTAAAAATTTCATTCGGCATAATTTAACAGAAAATTTGAAGGGCGATTTCCTGTTCCTAATTTTGAAAATATAATCTTAAGAAGCAAGGATTAAAACTATTTGCATCTAATTTTACCTGTTATTTAAAAATGGCAGGAAATTTCTGAGTTCCTGAAGAAAACGGCTTGAAAGTACTTTCGCTGGAGTTAAAGAAATCAACGAAAGTTTGCTTAAACATTTGTAGTTTTTTTTATATCATCACTAAAAGTCTCCGAAGAAAGAATTTGGAAACATTCTTAAAATTGTTTAGAACATTTTAAAAAGTCTGAATACTTCAGAAAACTGTAAAAATTCATAGATAAAAATATCTGGCAATTTTTTTGTATCGTAAACAAAAAATCTCTGAAAAGAATTTGAAACCTTTGTTAAAGTTCTTAAAAAAAATTTTAAAAATCTGGATACTTCCGAACATCTGTAGCAATACGGAAAATCCAGAATAAAATTATATTTCCTTCAGCACAATTTTAAAAAAGTTAAAAAGATATTTTCCAAGTTTAATTCTAAGAATATAATCAAAAGAAGAAGGAAATTAGAAATATTTACTCTGTCATGAATGTGGCAAATAATATTGCTTATTATTAAAATGTTGCATTAAAGTAAACACAGTTTTAGAAAGTAATCTGTTTAATACGTTGGTATATCAAATGTCATAATGTTTCCTTCCCCATTATGCAATAGTTTGGTTTATATTCACATCTGCTTTGAAAAAAGCACCAGATGGCCTTAAAACACACAAGAAACTTATAAACATCTCCTTTAAAATCACAATTTTGGCTTGAAACAAAGCTCAGTTTGATGCGCATCATTTAAATCACATCTGAATAATGATTACTGCTAAAGATTTCAATATTTACATAAAAGCCCTCTCGGTTAATACACAAATTTTATTATAGAATAATTTTCGCATCGACCAAATTTTCATATTCATGTACCGTAGTTAATTAACTTTGACCCTTTTACTTTTCGTTATTGAACGAAGCCCTTGTGAAAATAAGAGGTAAATGTTACATCGTAGTATATTCCATTAATTTCCCACGAGTTTGTTGAAAAAGCTTTCATAAAAAAAACGTCGGTATATAAGTCACTCGAAAAAGGCTCACCTGAAGAAGTTTCTCCTAATGTTCGGAAGGACTTCATGGCAATAATAACATCATCCTGAAATTTTTTTGCTTGTGTGATGACACCACGATATTTTGTGCTTTCAGCAATCAAGTTGACAAACCACAGAAGGCTTTCTTTCTTGGACAATTTGCGGGTTTTATGTGATGTATAAGCACGGAATATTCATATAAGTTATTAAAAGTCCATCAAGAGGAATTAATTTTAAAATGAATGATTAAGGAATTGTCCCTTGGGAATTTTTATCAGCGTGTACTTTGGTTATCTAAAAGCACTTTGTCGTAAGAAGTTTATGTATCCCCTTTTAACTGATTAAATTCGATTACATGCGGTTATCCTCTGACGTGTTCTAAACAGAATTTGTAGTTGGGAATGGTTGTAATCGCATAATAATTCGATTACGTATGCAGATTATGCATACTTAGATTTATGTCCTACAAAAAAGTACCTAATAGTTTAAGTGTTTTCAAATTTCTTTTAGCAAACATGAAAGCTTTTTAAATTGTTAAAGATGTAAATAATAGAATAATTGAAATTCACCTTTCAGCAAATTTTCAGGATATAAAACACAGACTTAGAGGAAAGTCTGAAGATTGAAAATTTAAATTTTTAAGAAGCAGAATTTTTTTTTCTACAACTACTTTAGACTTATTCCTAACATTTCGCGAGCTAAATTTACAGGTATTTTTCCGAAACTTCGGATTTTAATTTTAGAAATATACCTCAGGTTTTTTTATTTTAACTGGAAGCAGAATTTTCAGTGTCACCGGTTGTATTTTTGGCAATTTTTTATCATCATTGAATGCTTATTATTTAAGGCTTTAACTTCAAGGACTCTTCGAAGTATATTTTCCGAGTACAAAGGAGATATTAAGTTTGTATTTCCCTACACTTTTTATATATTTAAGAGCATATATTTTCCAGAAAGAAATTAAGTCTTGTTATTTTATTTAGCATCCCTTTGAAGCCAACTTTTATATATTCTGTTTCTTATCTTTTTAAATGTATTGCGGAATTAAATACAGCCCAGTGCTTTTTATAGATGGGAGTTTTTTTTATATAGGAAATTTTCAGCGAATTTGGTTTTTTGAATTGCTTTTGATGCTCGTCTTATACTTATAAATACTGTGAAATTAAATACAACTCATACGTCTTTTTTATGAATGTAAGCTTCAAAGTGCTTTATCATTATTTGTGTATTACAAATGTTTAGCAGATTTGGTTTTTTGAATTGCCTTTAATGTCATAAAAAGTATCAAATCTTGAATTTCCTAAAAAAGTATTTAAACAATTTTCCTTGATAATTATATAAATTACGATAGTAATATTTTTACAAAATATTTTCATGCAAGCATTCTTTGGTGTAACCTATTAAAATTCCTGGTTTATTTTAAATAATTTATATTAAGTAATTATGATATTAAAGGCATTGTTATTTCCATTAAATTTGTATTTCCTTGCGCTTTTCGAATTTTGAAAGCAAAAATTAGACGAAATAAAAAATTGTGTAAGTTTTCTGTATACCTTTGAAATCAACTTTTACTTAATTATTCTGTTTCGTACCTATACTTAGGTCGTTTTAAATTAACAGAAAAATTACATACAACTTTGTTTTTCATAAATGTAAGCGTCAATGTGTTTTATATATTTTTTAAGAGGAGATGATCGACGGATTTAGTTTTTGAAATGTCATAAGAAATATATTTAGGAATTCTAAAATTCCTAATAACATGCCTAAATGACAACATTTTTTTATAATTATGTAAAACACAATGACACCATTCTTACAAAACACTATGTTAATGTGAACATATTTAATACCAAGAAGCTTTTGATACAAGCATTCTTTGGTGTGGCTAATTAAAATTCTTTATTTACGTTAAAATAATTTTCATTAATTATAATATTAAGTACATCATGCTCGTGATCATCACGTTAACTTTCCATGTAAAATCCACGTTTTAGATAGCAAAGGGAAAGTATTAGAATAAAGAAGTAAGGTACAACAGCATTAGTATATTAGAAATATAGATGTTCGAGCTTGAACACTTCCATATTACTTGAAATGCTTTCTTACTTGGAAGATTTTTTCATCATTTTAGAAGTTTAGAGTTATTATGGCTTATAAAATAATGTTAAAAAGTTAGCAACATGAATTTTGTACTTAAATAAACACTACTTTAAAATGCTTGCCTTTTCGTAATTCTGGAAGCTTAATTCTAACGTAGCAGTACCATAGCTTGCAATGTTGATGTTGGATGTTAATTGTATTAATGTAAAATATGATTATAACTGAATGTGAATTTTTAACAATTTAAAAAAATATTAAGGATTGAAAAGTGTGAATTCTTTTGATTCGCCTTCTTACTTGAATTTTTTTAAAAATAATATAGAAGTTTGGAGTTAGCAACAAGAGTTTTTGTGCTTTAGAATACTTCTCTTATAATTTTGGAAGCTTAATCGTAACGTAACACTAGCAGAGCTTGCAATTTCCATTTCTGATGTGAATTTTATTAATGTAAAATATGTTTTTTCTATAGTAGCTGTTAAAGTGCTACTTTATCTATTAATTTGAGTAGATAAAGTATTACTTTAACAGCAAGGGTAGATAAAGTACTTGTTTGTAACCCTAAAACGCCCATACTAATGTCCTTTTAAAACGTGACTCGATTTGTAATTTTTTAAACGTCAATGTCAAATACAATTCATTTTATAATTTTTTTCCTTTAAAATAAATGCCATAGAAAAAAATAGAGTTATTTATTATACAAGACGATAAAATTTAATTATCTTCTCGAGCCCTTGAAGATAAAATACAATTTTATCGTCTTGTATAATAAATAACTATTAATGAACGAATACTAATTTTTAAGAAATTGTATTTCTTGCTTGAACAGTCCAAGTTGCTTGAAATGCCTTAATAATCATGAATAACGTATTTAGTAATTCTGACGTTTGTAATTGTAATTGTAATGCAACAAAGAATTATTAAACTTGATTACTACTAGGTTGGTATTAGTCATAAAAAATAAAATCAGCGATTTAAAAAAAGTACGTGGAATGAAAGCTACTTATCTGGGTTTACTCGAAGAAGGGTGAAGGTAAATAAACAAACAATAATACGTCAGCTCAATAAGTGTTAAGGTTTTTGTTTTCCCTTAAAAATCGCCACGAAAAGCGCTCAAAAATATTAAAACTTTAACAAGTTGAGAAGAGCTTAAAATGAAAGTCACTGAAATAGTTCTAATTTATTCGATTTTAGAAAAAAAACTTTTAAGGACAAAATTTTGGTTTATAATATTACAAGAAGTTAATTCTTGCTTTTTTGCATCCCTTTGAGGTCAACTTTTATACATACATATATTATATTTCTTACACTTAAGATATGTTTTAGTGAATTGCGGAATTAAATTCACCACAGTGCTTGCTATAGATGTGGCTTTTCTTAGTAAGAAATATTCGACGAATTTGATTGTTCAAATTCCTTTTCCGACAAACGTTTAGGAATGTTACTTTCCCAAACTCATCTTGCGTGCGGGAAAGTCCGCTTTCCCGCACGGAGTGCCCGAAAGTGACAGCGATTTCTGAAAAATCAGAAAATCGCATAGCAACCATCCTTACTAGATTATTACTTTAAAAGGAAATGTCAAATTTGACAACTTGAAAACTTACAAATGATAGTTTAGGACGATTCCTAAACGTTTGTAGGAAAAACGTTGTTCATAACACGTGCGGGAAGAGCGATTCCGAAACTCATGCAGGTACAGAAACTCGCTGCGTTCGTTTCTGTAACGTCCTGCATTCGTTTCGGAATCGCTAACTTCCCGCACTTGTTATGAAAATAACTATTCAACATATTAAAAAAAAATATTTTTATGAATTCTAAATTTGCAAATAATGTGCCTAAATAACATTTTTTTATAATTATGTAAATTACGATGACATCATTTTTATGTTACGTTTGCATATTACGTGAACATATTTAATGCGAAGAAGTGTTTGAAACAAGTATTCGCGGTCTGGCTGTTTAAAATTTTTGATTCAAGCGCATTGTTATTGCTATTAAACTTACATTTCATTGTACTTTTAATTTTTGAAACCACAAATTTACCTACAAAAAAGTCATGTTTATTTTATCTGATATTTGTTAGAAACCAGCTTTTTATTCTGTTTCTTATATTTAGGTAATTTTAAATATAGGACGAAATTAAGTACCTACAACTTATTGTCAATAACTGTTAGCTTTAATATTGTAATGACTTAAATATTTCTTTAAATTGCCTGCAAAGTCATACAACAAATATTTTTTAGAATTCGAAATTTTCCAGTAACGTGCCTAAACAACATTTTTTTTTATAAAACTACGATGACATAATTTTTATGAAACATTACGCTTATGTGAATATATTTAACGCCAAGAAGCGTCTGATACAAGTATTCTTTGGTGTGGCTTATTCAAATTACTGCTTTATGTTAAAATAATTTTTATTAATTATAACATTAAGTACCCCATGCTTACGATCTTCATGTTAGCTTTCCATGTAAAACCCACATTTTAGATACCAAAGAGCGGAATTAGAATAAAAAAGCAAAGTACAACTTTCAAGCTTGAACACTCCCATATTACCTGAAACGCCTTCTTACTTGGAATATTTTTTTATAATTTATAGAAGTTTATGGCGTATAAAATAAAGCTAAAAGGTTAGCAACAGGAATTTGTGTGCTTGGTATCCAAGGTGATTTAGAATGTTTGCTTTTTCATAATTCAGAAAGCTTAATCGTAATGTAAGGCTAGCAATTTTGCTTTCTGATCTTAATTTTATTGTTATAAAAAAAAAATAATTCAGTGGCGGATTACATATTAATGTTATATTTTCGTCTAAATTGTGTAACAATTTTAAGTTTAAGTCATGAAGAATATTATTTTAAAAGTTGGTTGAAAATACCTTTCAATTTCATGCGTTTAATTTTATTTACAAAAATGTTCCATGTCCAAGGGCAAATACGTATCTCCATGGAGGCAGGCGAAATTTGCGAAACGAAATAAAGCAAATGGGGCAAAACTCATTTACTTACATATTTAAATTCTTGGTACAGATGTGTATCTCATCTGACTATGCCATTAGCCGCGAGATTTTGCACGAGTGTGCATATTTAACCGCTAATTTGACTTGGCTTTTCTGACATCTTTATTTATGCAATTTCGGTGACACGTCGCATATTCTTAGAATAGTTAAAAAATAGAATAATTAAAAAATAAAAGCAGCTTAAAATCACAGCTCAAAACAACCGAGCTACTAAATTAATGCCCTGGAAATAAGTGTGGCTTACAGAAGTCGAGGAAAAGCTAATAATATTTTTTATTTATTCTTATTTAGATTAGCATAAAACCGCCAAGTTCAAGCATTGTTCTTTCTGGCTGCTTTATATTCTTTTTGCTTTTTATTTAGAGTATTATGTCAGCAAGGAACATGGTACGGTGCAATTTCTGCTATTTTTAAGCAAGGTTAAATATTAGCTTTTATTTTTTGTTGTTGTAAATAATTTATGTTATATACTAAAAGTAATCCTGAAATTTTTAACTGAAATGTTTCAGTAGATGGGCTTTATTTAGTGATTTGCTTGAAAAGCAAACAAAGGCCACTGAAGCTATTACCAAGGAGACGTTTCGCAGTTATCTGCTACCTACTAGTTTTAAACAGACCAGAATCAATTCGTCCTAAGTAGACTGTAGAATTGGTTTGGAAGCATGGAAAGAATTTTGTTTTTGCTAAAATGAACACATCTTCAACAACCGCCTAAGAAAACAGAATTTACAGTATTAGGACTTGGGAAAGCCTCTTTAAGAAAGAAAAATATTGGTAAATCTAACATGTTTTCCTCAAAATTTTAGATTTTCAGCTGGGGTTTTCGCGGAGTCTTCCTTACCAACCGCAGTAAAGGTTGAGTGATTTGTTACATTATAGAAAGAAATTTTAACATTAGTAACGACTTTTTCCTGAAACCCTATAAATGTTTTTAGGTTTTTCTGAACTTGTTAAAGTTTAAATATTTTCTAAGTGTCATTTTAAAGGATAAAACAAAAAATGTTTGCAAAAACTTTAACACGAATTGATCTGATGTATTATTATTTGATTATTTACCTTTGTCCCTTCTAAAGAGCTTTCACTTTCACTCCTTTTTAGGAACTCACTGCACTTTTCATGACTACTATCAACCAAATATGTTGAAATCTAAAACAATCAACTTTAATGATTCGCTGCTGCTTAACAATCTCAAACGTTCAGAATTATTGAAAACTTCCTCCAGGATTATTAAAGCATTTCAAACAACGTGATGTGTTCAAGCACAAAATATCCCTTTTAACTTTTATAACTTGTAAACGTCTGCCGTTGCTTGAAATGGTTTCACATTTAGACAAAGATATAAGATTGATTTTTAGTACACTACATTCATATTTTAAAGATCAATTTATTAATGAATCAAAATGATTAACATTTTCATTCCTAATAAATTTTAAAATTTTAAATTTTTTACATAAATAGGTACAAGCTTTGGTAGTGTTACGTTGCGATTAATCATGTAAATTGTGAAAAACTAGGCATTCTAAAGCAACTTGGGTGTGTTCAAGCACAAAAATTACTGTTGCAAAACTTTTTAGCATCGTTTTATAGGTCATAATAACTCCAAACTGCTAAAATTATGAAAAAATATTCCAAGTAAGAAGGCATTTCAAGTAATTTGGGAGTGTTCAAGCGAGAAAGTTTATATTTCTAATATACTAATGCAGTCGTACTTCGCTTTTTTATTTTAATTCCGCCCTTTGCTATCTAAAATGTGGGTTTTACATGGAAAGCTAACATGAGGATCACAAGCATGATGTAGGTACTTAATATTATAATTAATAAAAGTTATTTTAACATAAACCAGTAATTTTAATAAGCCACACCAAAGAATGCTTGTACCAAAGGTTTATTGGCGTTAAATATGTTCACCTAAACGTAATGTTTCATAAAAATGATGTCATCATAATTTACATAATTATAAAAAAATATTATTTAGGCACATTATTGTGAAATTTGAAATACTAAAATATATTTCTTTGTGCGACGTTACAGACAGTTTTAAGAACCATATCCGTTAAATATTTCCATTTCAACAGAACATAAATCTCATCAAAACTTAAAGTTATTGAAAATAAGTATTTGTATTTAATTATTTCGCCCTACATTTAAAGCGACCTAAGCAAAAGACACCGGATATACAAAAGAACACAACTTAATTTTTTTATGAAAATTTGGGTTTAAAAAATGTAAATCCATTTCGTTGGAAATTTAATGGAAATAACAGTGCGCTTGATATAATTAATGAAAATTATTTTAACATAAACTAAGAATTTAATCAGCCACCCCAAAAAATGCTCGTATCGAAAGTTTCTTGGCATTAAATATGTTAACAAAAACGTAATGCTTTGTAAAAATAAAGTCGCCGTAATTTGCATATTAATTATAACTAATAAAATGTTATTTATACACGTTATTGGGAAGTTTAGAATTCTAAAAAATGCTTTTGATGGCAACTGTTAAGGGAAATTTGAGAAACCAAATCGGCTTAACATTTCCTATTAAAAAAAGTATAAAATACATTAAAGCTTTCATTTATTGAAAGCAGTTGTATTTAATTTGGCCGTACATTTAAAACGATCTAAATATAAGAAACAGAATATATAAAAGTTGGCTTAAAAGGGATGCTAAATAAAATAGCACGAATTAATTTCTTTTAGGAAAATTTGTGCTTTCAAAAAAATGTGAAAGCGTAAGGAAATGAAATGTAATGGAAATAAGAAAATATTCTCTTTCACTCAGAAAATACGAGTATATACTTGGAAACTGCCTACTCATTTTTGTAAAGGAAAATGTATTGTGTGTCCTTGAAGTTCGATACTTAAAATCATTAAATACCCATTTCTAAGAAATGCACTTAGCTTTATTAGTAAGTTTGGAAAGATTTACTGTTCGAAATAATGAAAACATTTCAAGATTAAACAAAACAATCTGCAGCTTTTATATTTGTAAAATTAATATGCTGACGTTTCAGGATACTGAAACTTTAGTTTGTAAAATTGTTAAAAGAGGCGAGTATTAGAGTTAAAGCGATTTCAGAAAAAAATAAAATTTTAGCAGTAACCTTTTTAAAATTAAAATTTTTAAGATTTCCTGCTTTTGTATGTTTCCAATCAAACTTCCCCAAACATTTCAAAAGTTTTGCATAGTAAATCAGAATATTCTACGTTTCGTGAAACATGAAATTATTTGTATTGTCGCCATACATGCATAAGCGTTGAATAATCTAACCATCTGGCAGTTACAACCACACTTCCAACTACAAATTGTGTTTAGAACATGTCAGGGGTAATCGCATGTAATCAAATTTAACCAGTTAAAGGATATTACATAAACTTCTTATGACAAAGTGCTTTTAGGTAACGGAAGTACAAGCTAATAAAAATTCCCGAGGGACCATCATTCATTTTAAAATTAATACCTCTTGATGGACTTTTAATTGCTTATATTACTTATATGAATATTCCGTGCTTATATTACAATCAAAAGCCGCACACCGCTTGAAAGAAAGCTTTCTGCGTGATTCAATTTGATCTTGGTGTCATCACACAGCAAACAATTTTCAGGATGATGTTATTATCGCCATAAACTTCTTCCGAGCATTAGGAGAAACTTCTTCAGGTGGTCCTTTTTTCAGTGACTTATATCTTGGGGTTTTCCTAGTCTTACATATATTTTTTTCAATAATAGAATAAGCTAGATTTATTTTATAGAACTCTTGGAGTTAAGGCTTCCCAAGTCGCTTTATTTTATACTTTAAAAAAGTTTTCAAAAAATGTACAGGTTTGCTTGATTATTCTAATAAATCAGGGCAATAAAATTTCACTATTTACATCGTTTTTACAAATAAGATACATTAAATCTGTGCAGTTGCTAAGGTTGTACCTCACATCTCAATCTGAATACCTTGATGTTTATGCTCTAAGATTTACTACCCGAATCTGTATTCCTGAATTTACTGAAACGGTGCTCTTGGCAGCAAATATTTGCACCCATAAACAGATAACATTGATTATGTTGTGTTAAGGGGTCGACCGTTAAATTGGCAGTGATCTCAAATATAAACAGCTCCCTACATTCAGGAATACTGAAAAACGGAGTTCATGAAAATAGAAATTTTTTTTAGAAAAATATTAACAAACTGTTAAATTCAGGGCATACGAATAGTTTATATTTTCAAGTTCCAGGATATTTTTTCATTTAAACAGGGATCTTGTTTTTTTTGCAAACATTTTTGAATAATGATAGTGATGCTTTGATTTCGTTAAGTTACAGGTTTAACATTTACATTCTTTTGGAAATATGGTTATCAGGGATGGTAAATGTATGGGCATTTATACTCCACGAGGGAGTACGGTCTGCAACATAGAGGGTTACGGCCTCCTTAGTCGCTGTAGTTGAATGCCTTAACCATTCGAACACTTCGGCGATCGGTTAGTGGGGATAATGGCCCATAATTAACCAAAATCGTAATTTTAAACAGGGGCGGACGGGCTGAAACGGCCGGTCCTGTTTGGTGCCGAATAATTGAATGACAATGAGCCATATTCATGAACAGTGTTTAAAGTTAGATGTTACTAATTGCTATAGCAACATATATTAATTATATTGGTTTAGTAGCTACTAAACCCCTACTAACTTTAAATACTGTTTATGAATATGGCCCAATATCTTTTTTTAGAACTACTTATGCGCACTTTACATCTATATTAACAACATAATCGTTGATATACAAAGCAACGTGATGAGATTTTTTCTTTGTAGAAACAATAAACTAAATACCATGGAAAAATAATAATTAGTTTTATTATTTCGACTAAACTTATATTGTTACGTGACGTAAGTTCTATTCGAATCAGAGTTTTAGATATTTATTAATTGACACTTTTACATTAGTTAAGTATTTATTAGTTTGTAAAAAAGCCCAGTAAATTACTTGAAAGATTAATAAATTCTGTTCCAAGTAGTACCTAAAAGTGTAGGTATAAATGAAAATGAATTGAATTAGTTTCAATGACCGGAAAAGGGAAAACTAAATCTGTTTTTCAATATCATTCCCAAAATTCGAAAACGAAAGAAACCCTGAGGCAGTGATTAATATGTAATTTGATAAAGTGCATTTTATTTAACAAACTTTTGATTTGCTTAACGTTTTCTTCATCCTCAGACAAAAGTAAATTTATTGAAGGTATGAAACACTGGAAGCATATCTACCAACAGATTGAAGAACATGAAAAGACATCGCCACAAAGGCCAAAGTGCAGAATTTGGTTTCATACATACTCAAAATAAAAAACAAGTATCGCACTTTCAGGTCGATATGTTGATGGCCAATGGCCACGTTTAATAGAAATAATACTACGCGACTGCTTGATATGAAGTTACTAATTTAATTATGTAATGAAATTCACAAATTTTTTTGAGGCATAAAGCCTGATCCTATTCTGAGCTCAGCAAAATTACTGATTTAATTCTTTGATATAATTCACAATTATTTTGGGGCAAAGGTGTTTCTGTTAAAAGTCTGTTAAATAAGTAGTAAAACAATTAAACACGAAATACAGTGTCAACACATCTTTAGAGAATAAACGAAATTGCTATTTTATAACCAATTTAAATTTGAGGCGATTCGTAAACCAGAACTTAGTATCTTTAGTTTGGAAAATATCCTCGTCTTTAAGTGCAAATTTTGAATTTATGTAGCATAAAGAAATATTTAACATCAACATCTGTTTGCTATTTAGTTACCGTAAAATGGGGTGAATAGAAACAGTTTCCAACTTTGAAAGTAAATATCCATCAGTATTATGAGACATATAACATATATGTAATTGAAACTTACCTAGGTTTATGGGTCTTGCAGTCCTCTTTAAGCCTACATTATGTTTTTTCCTTTAATTCTTAACATTAAATTTAAAAAAATTAAAAACATGCTGTTTCTATTCACTCCATCGAAAGGGGAGAATACAAACGGTTGTTGTTTTCCATGCTTGTTTCTAGTCGATACCTTGCTGGACCACTGTATTGTCATAGTATTGTTGAAGGGTGAATGGAAACAGCAGTTTGAAACATTAAGAAATTTAATTTTGTAATTACAAGTGTCCAAATGAGGAAAAATTACAAAATAAGTACCTACCTCACTAAAAATTTTCTGAAAAAAAACACAAAATGAGAAAAAATTAATGAGTTGAAGCTTCTCCAGTTAATACAGAGTACACTCACTAAGATCGTCAGTGTAAAACTGATCTTGTCTCTTGAACGAGAGGAAGACTTAGAGGCGTCAACAGGTGGCATCAGCTTCTTGATGACTGTAAAAAAAACTCTCTTCATCAGTTGGTGTAAATGTATTATTATTAGGAGGCATAACCGTCGTCTTGAAGCTCAATTACTTTGGCAATGTACATTCTGTATACCTTTTTCGTTTTTCCATAAACTTTGACGACTGAAAAATCACCAGGTAGAAGACAACTGTTGGTTTCTTGAAAGTCGCTTACAACATAATCAAGCTCTTCCGAAGCAGCAGACAAAATGAGATCTGGGTCACTGTCTAGAATAGAATAGTCTGAATCTTCTTCTGTCGATGATTGATGGACAGATCTTTTACTTGTCTTTTTTATAGGAGCACTCAATTTTCGGTTATTGGTATTGGAATTGATAGTGCATGTAGCAGATGTGCTAAGCTTATGTGTCTCTGGATCCTCTGGCATTGCAAAATCTGTCACAGACACACTCTTCTCAGGCCCAACAGTTACTTTCAATCTCTTTTTCCTAAGTTTTGGTGTTTCTGATTGTCTCAAAGCTTTCAAAAGCTCCTTGAAGGTTTTCGCTTGAGACATCAGTTGAAGGTAGTAGCATCTTCAAGACCTGTTTACGATCCAGAGGCACAATACCGCATTTCTTAAACCCAGAAATAATATTTTCTGCTTTAAGTGTTTTACACAGTTTTTTTTTTAACAAACTAGGAAACTTGTTTTTTGGTATAGTATAGGTTCATTTCGGCCAGGTCCTTTTTTCTAATCTTGAAGAATAGCACGCCAGGACATTTTCATGGGCCGAGAAAAAGCTACATCCAAAGGCTGTGTATGAGGTGTGTTGAGTTTCCTGGCAAAAAAATAAATTGGTCATTAATCTCAGCACATTTTTGGATGACGTCCTGTGATAAGTGGCTGGCCAGATTGTCTCCAATTAGGTACTTCTTTCTATCTAAACGTCTTAAAAATGGAAGGGCTATAGACTCAACCCAATCTGAAAAGCAGAAGTTGTCGAATCAACCACTCTTAGTTCGATTGTATCTAGAGCCATCACGGCCTCTCTCTCGCCAACTTTCATACAGGTGTAGTGATTTGTATACGACATAAGGGGGCAACATTTGACCATCCCCTGCAGCGGCAAACATCACCGAGGTCGAGGCTTTGCTAGAGTTCATTACTCTCTTAGGATACTTTGGCTCTACCCGGGTCATCATACATATTAGTTTCGTCGTAATTAACAATATGTGGTGGAGGAACTTCTTTAAGTTCTGACTCTAGCCTGTCAAAGTATTGATTTATCGTGTCTGGGGTGATAGATGCTCTTGCCCTTTTGATGTTTTGACATAATCTTGATGACAATTCAGCCTTGTGTCTTTTCAAAAAAGAGTAAACAAAATTCCGACCAGGCATATTGTCTTTGAATTTTTTGGCTGTCCTGCTAAGTGATTCTTTTAGCAAAATTCTTAAAGTCCATGAATTAATAGGATAACCTGAGTCAGCGCAAATAACAAAACTACTCATTAGTGGTTTTTTCGTCTTCTTCGGTCAAAGCGGTTTGTCCCTCTTTTTTCGTTATCTGATCACCATTTCTGTGATGTCTATACAGGACACTGTAGTGGATGTTATATTTCTTTGCTACATTTCGAAGATTGAGGCCATTATCTATGTTTGCAACTGCTTTCTTTAGGTCCTCTGGCTTTTTGTTCGGATTGAGACGTTTATAACTCCGTGGTATGCTGAAAAATAAATTATCGTTTCTAAATAGGTAGTGTAGTGTAGTCACTGCATGAGTCAATATAGTTTAGTACTTACATCACTTACATGGAATCGACAGAAATACTGCAGAATCAAAACAAATTTCACTTCACCCATGAATCCAAAATCCAACTCCCAGTGCTGCCAAGCTCAGAAACCAATATTTCCCATTAAATTTACAGTATGGCCAACCCATTTCTAAAAAATTACCTTTGTACCATTCCGTTTTAACCTGTGTCAAATGACATCAAACCTTTTTGGAAGTTTTTGGAGCTAATAACTACACAGTGTTAGTAAAAGTTTAAAGTTGTAAGCAGTAGATTTTATTATGATACAATGCCAATGGCTCTTTGTAGCTACCGGTTTGATTTACAATAGGCCATCCGCCACTGATTTTAAAGTATAGGAAATGAAAATGAAATTTACAAAATATTCAGCCTCATTTACAATATTAAACCTGTCATTTTTCCATGGTTAAGGCATATTCAAAAAGATTTAGAATGTATTTTGGTTGCTGATACATATTTGCAAAGTACGACTATTTTTATATTCTTCTGAAGAAGGAATTTCTTAAAAAGAAAATCTCTTATTTAAAAAGCTATGCTGACAAGAAAATCCTGTTACGTCCAGAATTAATTACACGTTCATAAAAAGCAGAAATTAACAAAATTCCTTTAGAATTTTTATTTCTAGCGAAAAAATTCTAGAAGCTTGTGTAGAATCTTAAGCATTTGAAAAATATGTGTAAGATGTCTGAAAAGCACAATCTTAAGAAATTTCCGACATTGTAGTCTCTTGGTGGAAAACGTGACATCATTCCCGCGTGGCAAAGACGAAGGCAAAGAATAAATTTCAGGACTGTTGTAGGCCTGTAGGTAAACTGACACCTGAACTTTTTCTCCTGTTTTTTTAATAAGTGTCTTGTTTTGTAAGTAAAATGAATATTATGCACCGCAAATAAAAAAAATTACCGATAGAAAGCTAGTTTTCACGGAATAAAGGCGAAATTACTGTTGGATACTTAATTAAAATTTGTTTCCAACATTATTTTCGGTGTTTTTCTTGTTTGTCTATGTAGGTGTAGAAACGACAAAATCAATAGTTAATTAATTAGCAAGGGCTGTTCACGCAACGTGATCTTTGTTGTTTAGGTGGTGAAATTTAGATTTATCTAAACTGAAATCTAAATGTTATTAATTTCACATCCTTTCTGGCCTACGTGTTATTTCCAGTTAGTATAAGCTCAAAACAATTTACTTTAAAGTAAAATACTTAAAGAAATAAAAAGGAATAATCAAACTAAATATGTATGTCGCGAATTTAGGATTTCCCAAGCAAATTTGCAGCTGAAAATAGTCAATAAATTACGTTTATCGCCTAATGTAACCAGATAGTTTGTTATCTTTCCGCTTATTATCAAAAAGTGTATGAAATACTGATATTCTGTTGTTGCTAATCTAAACTGTTAATATTTGAAGTTCATTAGATTACTTCTAGCATTCACAATCTGAGATAAATGCACAAATAAATGAACTCACGTGAAATCACAGTTTTAATCTTATCTCCAGATAAACCTATTAATTTAAACAAATAAAACTCTACAATTTTGAGATTTTCAGTCACTAAATAATTTTAATTTCATGCATTCTGTAAATAGCTAATTTTTGAGAAAATTTAAAAATTAAATTTCTTTGAATTTTGTACGTTCAACTCCTAACTAAACAATAGTTCATGGAAAAGTTTCAGAATTAATCAAGCTTTATTTGAAGTGGTAGATCAGAAATTCATGAGGTGGCTGAAAATTACTAACGGTAAATTATTTAGAAAATTTAATTAATCTTGTTTTATGCGAACTTCTGATTGCTTGTCAATTAAAGTACATTTAAACGCAGCTTTTATCAATAAACAAACACTCGATAAATTAATTAATTTTAAATTGAAAATTCGGCTGTTTTCGGTTTTAAACGTTACGTTCGAGGTTATAACAATTTTAATGTAATAGTGTTAGGAATAAAGTAAAATAATGAAAAGGTTAGCGTTTCAGAAAGTTGCGACCTTTCTGAAGGTGAAAAACCCAAAAGACAGTCGAGTTTTTTCAGTCAACGTGATGACTTATTTCCGGCGTATAATAAATCAGACTGTATAATTTGCGAAACATGTACTTTTCCTGTAAAATGAGAATTTATTGAAGTGTCCATAACATCCATTTACGTTGAGTGTTCAAGTCAGCTCTTAAACACTTATAAAATGTGGAAGCGAGAGCCTTTTTCATTTATTTGCATTTGCAAGTGATGGCCTGTCGTTTTATCTACACCAAACACCACACTTTATTTCATTTACTTCTCCGCTTTTAAGCGACAGTTTTCTTTTCCAACTGCACTTATACGTGTACGTCGTGATAATTTAGGAAAGTTAAAAATAAACCCCCCATCTAACATCTTAAAAATGAAATATACTGAATTTCCGGGGAAAAACACAAAATTAGGTTACATATACGTTTTGATAAATTTAAAGCCCTGATGTTTTTCCTTAAACTTGCTGAGAAAACTTCGAACATCAGTCAGAGTAATATACTTGTTTTGTTTGTATTTTCATATATATGATATGGAAAACACACAACATCAATATTAATATCAACTTTTTCCTTTTGTCCACACTACGTTTTTTCAGAAGTCAGTAAATATCAATTTGCAGAAGGAAACTTCCTAGTAACAAAAATTTTCAGTAGTATTATACAGACAATGATTCACTGCAGTTTCTTGTTTATACCACAACCTCAATTTATAAAGATCTACTTACTGAAGTTAACAATACCTATATTTTTCAGCGTTAGTCCTTCTTGAAGGATCATATTTTTGCATTTATTTCCTTTCCGGTACTTTTAAATTCAGTTTGTTTCGGAACGTTATACTTACTTCGATGTTCCAGAAAAACTCATAAAGGCTGAGTTATACCGGCAAATATTTTAGTGAACCACCGAACAGTTACGTGTCTTGGTTAAGAAGAAGAGGCACTATTTATTATAACTTATAACGGACGTTAAAACTATATGAGATCGTATTTCAAATATGGAAAGAAGTACTCTTACTCTTACATACACAGTGGATCAAAAAATTGAGCTGTTTTGGAATCAAAATACTGTAAATTACAGGTGGGAGAATTATGTCATTAAAGAATTAAATATAAACACTTTATCGCCTACTTAATACGAAAGGTATTCTTATGAGTTTTTGAAAATGCTTTGATTTGAATCGACGTGTGCCTTTATGAGGAAGATTTTCTCTCAAAAGAAATTTAAGGCCACAACAAAAGAAACTGTTGAACTTTGCCTTGTGCTTGATTGTGCCAGAAAAAGGACTTCAATTCCAACTGGGGCTGATTGAAAAGCTGCATTTAAAGGAACGTATTCAATCTTTATTCAACAAAAGCAGAAATCTGCTGTCAGGTAGTTTTTAATTTTTTGAACGTTTGAGAAGGATTGTGCAATTAAATGTTATTCATTACAAAATCTGCAAAAACCTTCATACTGAAAACAATACCCATATTTATTTTGTAAATAAAGGCAATTGTTAAAGTAACAGTCAATACCACAATATTGTAAGAATTAAAGCAAAAAATATAAAAATCTACTATTATTTGCATTTCCAGTAAAGTTTTGAAAGCAAAGAAAATTAATTTCAAAAGTGTTTGCCCCAAGCTTTAACTTTATTATTTAATGCAATAACTTATTACTGAACGCAGTATAATCGCAGATTATTAAATGCTTCTTTTAATGAACGTCAAAATGAGCATTTTGTTGCCACTTGCTTTGATGAGATGCTAGCTTTGATACATATTTATTAAAGTATCTAAAAGAAATGAATTTCGCCTGTAGCTAGCAAAATGTTGGTATAAGTTTGTGGTTATATCAAGTTTTAATTGCAACAACTTCAAAAATTTTTTTGTTTAATAAATTTTAATCTCAAGAACCTGCAAAAACTAACCGACAATTATAAGTAGAGTTTCCCGAGGAAATAATATTTCTATATACAGGATCGTCCTAATGCGTCAAAAGACATAAAAAGCAATGTTCTACAGGGTGTCTCATTTTTCAGGCGAAATTAAATTATTTTGATCTGTTTCGCCAATATCCAAGAATGCATCTCTGCGAAGATATAGGTAATCAAAGTGGGCTCTAAAATTTAAAGAAAACTTATTGTCTCTAAAAGCATAAAGGTTATAAAGAAAGTATTTGAGACACTTTAGTTATTTAAAAAAAGGGCAAAGGCAAGACTAAAAATATTACTCTATAATAATAATATTTATTTAGCTTTACGTACATATAAAATGTCACAGCCATTGTCAGTACAGTCAAATATCCTACATTTATCTACATATAAACATCACAAACCTCAAGCACAAACTATAAAATATTCATTTATACTGTAAAAGGCATTATTAAGCAAGAAATTTAATAAAGATGATTGTAACTTTTTCAAGGATTCTATACTCTAAATATTATTAGGTAAAGCATCATGGTATACTCTTTTTGTCGTGGAAAGTGGACTATTTCTAAACAATTCAAGCCTGGCCGAGGTAGATTGCACTTTAGAATTTCTCAAATTGTATTTCTGAGCACCTTCAGAAATATGAAATAAATTTAAGTTTTTCTTTATAGGTATGTATAGTATGTAGGTATAGCATAATATAAATAAATGCATGGTAGTGTTAAAACATTATTTATATAAAGATATTTTTGCAGGAAGTTCTGTGGGACAAATTGTACATATAATTCTCAAGCAGTTCTTTTGTCGAATAAGTAAAGGTTCAAGCTGAGCCGAACAGCCCCATACCAAAATAACATATTTAAAATTTGGGTATATCATAGTATAGTAAGTTTTACAAAACTACCAGGTTACTACTAAAACGTAATCTTCTGAGGATATATTCCTGCTTATTTATTTTACTGCGTAAAGTAGCTACATGCGTATTCCAATTCAAGTATTCATTATTATAAATGCCTAAGCACTTTAAACTATCAACTCGATGCAACGATTTGTCATCGATTTTTACTTCTAAATTATCAAAATTGTTACAATTTTTTGTTTTAAAGTACCTAGCATGAGTTTTAGTATCGTTTAATAATAGTAACGCATTCAAACAACACCACTGCTCTATTTTGCGAACTTCACTTGAGGTCAGCGTAATTAGGGAGTTTTCATTATTGCCAGACGTGATCAAGGTAGTATCATCGGCATAAATGACTAATTTTGGCGATGAACGTAAAATATCTGATAAATCATTGTTGTAAAGCTAAATTGGACCTAACACTGATCCTTGCGGCACACCTGTGTTTATTAAATGAGGTTGAGATTTTTCATTTCCCTCTTCACATCTGCCCTCAACATAATGTGCAAGATACGATTGCAACTAGCTATGTATATGCAACACCTCTTACCCCATAGTCATGCATACTTTATTTAGTAATATTCCATGGTTAACCAGATGCTTTGCTTAAATCACAAAACGTTGTAATTACTTTAGGTTATTATTGACTCGTAATAAAATACCCTCAATAAGAGTAAACAAAGCAGTCTCTGCAGACTTGCCCTTCTGGAAACCATGTTGGTTGTCGCTAATAATTTTATGTTTATTTAAAAATTCAGTTAAACTACATGCACATATTTTTTTGTAATATTTTAGCAAAAACATTGAGCAACGATATAGGCCTGTAGTTCTTGCAGATATTTATTACCCTTTTTGAATATCGGACAAACTGAATCTGGAAAGATTTCATTTGAAAAACTTAAATTTATTATATGCATCAAAGGAGATGCAATTGGAGGGACAATCAATTTTATTAAACTGCATGGAAACCATCTACACCACATGATGAAATATTTTTTAGATACTATTATGTACTTCCACTTCAGTTGTAGGCTCCAAAATACAGAGTTCAAGTTGTATTTGTTCATTGAACAAATATAATGGATATTTTTCTTGGCAGATGTTAAATTAATATAATTTTGATTAAAAGATTCTGCAATATCATTAGGTTCTTTGACTTTAACTTCATTTTTAATTATGTAATCAATCAAAGTATTCTCAGTTTTTGACTTATTCTCATTATTTATGGCATTCCAAACAGCTTTAGATTTATTCTGACTCTTATTAACATAATTTACATAATATTGTGCCTTCAGAATTCTAATTAATTTTTTATAAATTGTTCTATAATTACAATAATAATTTTTAAATGCTAATGATGTGACAACCTTATTAATGGAATACAGTTTTCTGAAATTATTTCTAGAAATTAGCAGGCCTTTTGTCATCCACTATTTCCCTATAATGTGCTTGTTAAAAATTTTTAAACACAATTTTAATGGAAAATTTGTTTCAACATAATTTAGCCCTTCTTCAAATATACCTAAACAAGTATTTACACATTTTGTTACTGCATACACATCAACCAATTTGCTGAAGTAAACTGTTCGGCAAAAACTCTTTCAGCGCCTTTAGAATAAAATGTTTCATATTCAGCCTTATTGTTACCGTTGGTGAATAATCGTTTACATTCAAGTTTATTGTTCTTATTATTTACGTTCGGATAAACAGCGAATCCAATTGTCTGTGTCGTATGGTCGGGCAACATTGTGTCGATAATTTTAGAATTATTTTGAACAATATTTGCAAATATATTGTCAATAATTGGTGTTGAAGACACTGCCCTTGCTCTCGTTGGTGCTTGAAACTTTGATTGTAGACCATATGATATAAACAATTCAATTAAAGATACTTTAATGTTGCTGACAACAATTTTACTGTTTTTTCTTAATCAGTGGTGCCAAAATTTCTTCTAGTTTGATAATAAATTCATTTGCATCCAAACTAGGTGATCGGCACACAACAAAAGCCGTTAAGTCTTCTCCTGAAATACCACACTTTACTGCACAACATTAAAAGATTTTGTCAACACAACTCGCACACATTATTAACTTCCAGATCATTCCTTGCATAGATGGAGACACTGCCATCCGAAAAGGCGGTCCTACAAAAATAATTTTGCAGTTTATAATTATCTGACACTGTACTTTCAATTTCATCTTCACTCAGCCAGTGTTCTGAAAAGCACCGAAGATTAGGAGTTTCGTCTTCTAAAATTAAGTTTAAATCTTCGATTTTCCCACGTAGGGACGGAATATTTTGATGCATAATTTTAATGCTTTGGCGAAGTCTGTCTATTTGAAAGGTTTAATCAAAATATTTGGGCCCCAGAAATCCTTGTTTAAGACGAAGAAATTGTGTTGGGGACTATTTTTACTGAATTTAAATGACATGTTTGATGAGTACGATCTGTAATTTACTTGTATTTGTAAAACCCAATAGAACTAACTATATCGACAAAGGGAAAAAAATGTTGATATTTTCATCTTTAAAATTAAATGAAATTATTAATTCAGATCGTAATAAGAATGTATTTTTCACAAAATCTGTATTTTATTTGTATTTTTAAAATTTAATAATAATATATTCGCAAAGGAAAGAAGAAAATATGTTGATAATTTGATCTCTGAAATAAAACAATATTGTTCAAAAGATAAAACCGTTTAACGTTAAACCTAACCTAACCTAACCTAATTCAGGAAAGCGTCTTTCAAAGAGTTTTTATTATTTTAACAATTAATGCAAAATTAAGTACAGATCTCATAACATTCTTTATATTTACAAACAAAATTAATTCAGAACGTAATACGAACGAACATGTGAGGGAACTTTTCGTACTGAATTTGAATGAGGTGTTTGATGAATTCGGAGATTCTTTTACAAAATCTCTAGTTTATTCGTCTTTTTAAAATCTAATAAAAATATGTCTGGAAAAGAGAAAAATGTTGGTAATTTGATTTCTAAGATGAAATTAAGTTGCTCAAAAGAAAAACCGAAACTCCATTAACGTTAAACATAGCCCTTTAATTCATAAAAACGTTGTTCAAGGAATTTGTAATTTTTTTAATAATTAATTTCAATAAATTATATCCGCAAAGGAGAAAAAAATGTTGATAATTTGGTCTTTAAAATTAAATGACATTGTTAAAAAGAAAAACCAAAATTCATTTATCGTTAAATAGAACCCTTTAATTCACGAAAACGTTTTCCAAAGAACCTTCGAATTAATAACTGAAGTGTGAAAAAATGTTATAAAAATCGATGAGGTTTATTAAATTTGTAAAATATTCCAAGGGTGCTAAGGTATAATAAGCATCTTTAAAAATTCTAAAAGTTCTGAAACTTTGTATGGTGCCTATAATTTAACATTTGAGATCGCTTTTTCCTTTAAATAAATTAATTAACAGCAGATAATAATTCTTTGATAGTTTACATTTTCACTTATTAATGACAGAAAAGTGCAAACCTATTACGTTCGGTGAAAAGCCATCATAAACTTCGAAAACCCACTGGTATTTACAAACGAAATTAATTCAATCAACAGAATAAATAATGTTTTCTATTGTTTGTGTTGAATTTCCTATCATTTGATTAATATTTGTTGTTTGAATTTTGGATATATTTTTACGATTTTGTTGTACGAAAGGTTAGCTAATTTCTGAATTTTCCTGACTTTTTTGAGAAGGTTTCATTATGGGCTTTGCACTGCTTTTTTGCAAACGTTAGATTACAAACGAGTTAACTTCAGAATTCTAGAACTATAAAAAAATGGAACCTTTACCAGGTTACTTTAATTAATAAGCAGGAAAAATAATTAGGACATAAACTTATTAAGAGTCGAAGTCCTTAAGTGAATATTTAAAAAAGTGATTCGCCAATCTACACATAGCAGACACTTACTTGCAAACAAATTTGTATTTCGTCGATGAATTCCGGAAACAAAAACATATTTTAAAATTCCGATGTCCCAATGAATACCTTCCAATTAACGTCAAGGCATTATGTTTTTATAGACCACTGCGGAGGCATGGCCTGTGCTGCCGATTGATACTATTTAGTAAAGGGAAAAAATTGTGTGGGTCAACCCATTTTTCAAGTTTTGTTAATAATTAGCCCTGAACTTCGGTTACTTTTCAGAAATATTTGTATTTCTAGGAATTGTAATTTTCTATATACTTTTTATTTTAAAATTTTTTAGTTGGTTTCCCATGACCCAAAAAAGTGAAGCTGTGAAATTTCCTAAACTTAATTTACTCAAAGCCAACACTCTTTAACAGAATATTAGATTTTCATCGTTATTAGAGATACCACAAAAACATATTTGTTATTAAGTTGTCTCCGGAGACTTTAGCAGACGATGTAGAGATTACGATATTCCCTAAACGAACTCTACATTGTAGATAAAGGGAAGAATTTAATGAAGGAGTTTTTATGTCATTTTTTGCTTTGGTTTAAACACAATTTGGTTGAACCTATACGAAAAACTGGGGTTTCTTCTTTATATAATTTAAAAAAATGGAGTTTGATTGTTTAAATTTCTCAAACCAAGGTTAAACCCGTCAGAAGGCCCTATAAAATTGGGGTAAAGAAATTCCACTAAATATGAAAATGAATGTGTTGGCCTAGAATTTGATCATCATATGTAAACTGATATAAAAAATAAATATAGAAACAGGCTTTGGCTTCATTTTCTCTTAGTATCTAATGATCTCCATATTATTTACGTATTTTTGCTGAAATAGGTAAAATGAGAACACGGAATAAGTCCTTTAATTATTTATAACTGAACCACCGTTGCTTTGGGAATTACAGTTATCCCACTTTTTGCATTAATTTATTGCAACGTGCAAAGGTGGCAATAATTTTATTAATAATTTAGTAAAAAAGAAATGGGTTGCCAATTACAATGGGCGTGTATTCGCAGTAAACTTTTCCAAACGATAATTTCGTTACGTGCAGAAGACCATTATTAATCCACCTGGGAGATCACAAAAGCTAATGTTAATTTTTCCGATATAGTTTTCGTGTCTCTCTTTGTGACTCATAAAATATGCATGTTACGTTTGCGTTTGGAAGTTCATAATTAACCCGTAACTGACTCTTTGGGAATATAATGTTTATTATACGACAAATACGTTTATTTGTATAACTTTATGTAGGTATTAATTGTATTTACCCTACAACAATTGGATTTTTCCATGAAATTTTGATTATTTGATTTACAGCTTGGTTTGTGTTTGATAATGAAAATTTGACGTTATTTATGACGCGATTAAAACTCACCGTTGTGAAAATGAAACTTTTTAATTATTTTTTAATAAGGTTTAACTTTGAGATTAAATTCTAGAGATAAATGCCCCGCCAGTAAAGCATTGTCATTTGACGGACAGATTCAGAGTTGAGGGACAACCTTTATTTTTTCAAAACTTGCTGTTTAAAACCAACTAAAATATTCTTGTGTTCACTTAATTTATTGTGGTACCTACACACTTTTTAACAGCCAGCCAGCCTACACCAGAATACCAATAAACAGAGTTTACTTACGGCTAACGGAAGGAAGTTTATAAAAAACCGAAGCAAATCGATATGTGCATTAAATGTGTTCATAGAAAACCAGTAAATATAATTTATCCGGTCGATGATTTACCGGAAAAACCAATAAAATATTAACACAAACAGCGTTAGTTTCATCAGAGAAAAAACCGGAAGATTTCCTATCGCATTTATCTTTTATGATAATGACGATTTTGTCAAGCATTATACGAACATCGGCCTAGTTTATCACTGTCAGCATAAATGATGCGAATCGTCGATTTTCTTTGGCAACACCAGCTGCGTATTCCTCCCACAATCACGGCAATACGTTTTCGACCAAATGCAATTTGGCAAGAAATAAAAGGAAAAATATGTGCCGCATTATTTTCTGCTTAAAGAATAAATAAGGAAGCGGAAGTCAAGTATTATTATCATTTGTGGAGAAATATGGGGAGACTGGACCTTAGTGGTTTTGTTAGGGATGGCATAGAAATTGAATTTATTTCCTGTGGCGAAATTATAAATAGTATTCATTTGTTTATAGTTCGCTTTGATGTAACGGCGGGTGTTACAATGAAAAACAACCATCACGTTCGAAAGGAATTTTATACCAGCAAGAATACGAAGGCCTTTCACAGTAATTCATTCAGATTTCATTTGGATGAAAAAATCCTCTTCTGTATCGACAGGTGCTGCTTGATTTGTGGTCTGTAATTGTTCGTAGGACGTTATTTATGGCTATTCTGTTTTGTAAGCAGGCTGAAATAGGTTGAAAAATCTCGAAATTCCCTTTAAAATTAGAAAATCTTGCTTAATGGAAAATTAAATTAAATTAATTCAGTGAATTTTTAATTGAAATCTATAAATTAAAATACATTATTCAAACTACGAAGTTATAAATTTTCCATTAATGTATGTAAGTAGATGCAATTTATGAAAATTTTCAATTCGTTAAATTTTATAAGCTTTAGTAAATAATTCGATTCAAATTATACCCTCCGCAAATTGTAAGTTGTTCGACAATGCATGGAATTATAATAAAATAACAAAACCCCTCGCTTCCAAAGACAACAACAGCTAAAAACTGGTTTATTAAAATCGAAAGGATTATGTAGCGCTTGCAATGAGGAAACTACGATTTTGCTATTACAATTAGACCATTATAAAATGCTCAGCGCGAATGTTTTGGAAAATAAAACGATTTAAACGGGAATGAAAAACTTTTACATTGTGAATAATCCATGCAAGCATTTTATTTTTGTTTTAAGTCTTTAAAACCTACAATTCAAGTTTATAAAGAAAATCGTTGAGGTTGATTTGCTTTTTGTTGTGTTTAGGAGTGCGGGTGGTTGGTGATGACTGATGAATAATAACGCACTAGTAATACTAAAAATTGCACTTTATTATTCCTACTGTCCGTCACTAAGTGTTGGCTTAGATGGTCAGTGCCAGACCGCTTTCTTACAAACCCCTTACAATTTACCACCCTTACGGCTGCAAACTTCTTTACCTACTTTCTCTAGAACACACTACACTTTTAATAAAATGTTTAATTTATTTATTAAAAGGAAATTATTACACCTGTCATTCAGATTTATAAAAAATAATTCCAAAGGGCCAAAATTCTCAATGGGTAATCTATTCTTTAAAATTAAATGACATCCTTAAATGAATTTGAACGATTTTTGTTTAAATAAATATTGTAATTTATTTATTTTTTAATACTAAAGTCCGCAATTCAATATTTTTATAAAATCTGCAATTTACCTTAAATAAACCCGAACCAGCATGTTTTTAAATGAAATGTGTAATTAACTATTTTTAATTCCTTACACCCGTAACTTGATAATGAAAACCATTCGGGTTGACTTTTTAAATAAAATATGAAATTCAGATATTAAAAAACAACGAATGAAACTTTACGTTTACGTTTATAAAAAATAATCCCCAGGAGGAGACTTCTCCATAATCTGTTCTTTAAAATTAAATGAACCTGAAAATTTGTTTTATAAAACCTGTAATTTATTTATGTTAAAAAATGTATCAAACCTGTCGTTCTGATTTATACAAAAATTATCCCAAGGGGAAAATCCTTTAAATCTATTCTTTGAAATTAAATGACATCGTTAAATGGACCTGAACGATTCTTTTAAATAAATCTTGAAGTTTATTTATTTTTTTTATGTTAACTGTTATTCAAATTTATAAGAGAGAATTCTAAGAAGAAGAATCCTTTAACATGAACGATTTTTTTTTATATAGAACCTGCAACATATTTATATATTTTTTAAAATTCATTAAATATATTTGAAGTTTATGAATAATCATCTTCAAGGAGGAAGATCCTTTAAATCTGTTCTTTAAATTTAAGTGGCATCCTTAAAATTGGTAATTTACTTATTTTTTTTATTCCTTAAACCTGGAATTCAAATCTATAAAAGAAATCGTTCAGGTTGATTTTTATAATAAAATCTCTAATTTATTTATTAACAAACTTAATTAAACCTGTCATTCACATTTATAAAAGATAGTCACCAATAATCTGGTCTTTAAAATTGAATATCCTTAAATGAGCCTGATTTTTTTATAAAATCTAATTTATTTATGTAAAAATAAAATTATGAAACCTCTCATTCTGATTTAAGATAGAAAATAGCCCCAAGGGGAAAATCTTTAAATATGTTCTTTGAAATTAAACGGTATCCTTAAAATGAACCTGAACGATTTTTTTTTAGTTATCACCTGCAACTTGTTTTTAAAGTTCTTTCAACAAATACTTGGGATATATAAAAAATCATCCTCAAGGGGAAAAACTCCTTATCTGTTCTTTAAAATTAAATGGCATCCTTAAATCCCCAAGGAGAAAAATCCCTTAAATCTGCCCTTTAAGTTTAAGTGGCATGCTTAACATTCGTAATTTGTTTATTTTTTTATTCCTTAAACTCTAATTTAAATTTATCAAGAATTTAATTTTTTTAAAGAAAAGTCTAATTTATTTACCAAAAAATAATTATTAAACCTGTCATTCACATTTATAAAAAATAATCCCCCAAGAGGGAGAATTCGGAATAATCTGTTCTTTAAAATTGGATATCAATGAGCCTGAACGATATTTTTATTTTTATAAAATCTGTAATTTACCTTGAATGACATTTAAAAACACCGTTCATGTTTATTTATTTTATTTCAATTCCTTAAACTTAAATAGAAACTTTCTAAAGAAAATCACTCAGGTTGGCTTTTCAATAAAATACATAATTAATTTATTTAAAAAAAATTAATTAAACCTGTTATTCAAATTTATAAAAAAGTATCCCCAAAGAGGAGAATTCTCAATAATCCATTCTTTAAAACTAAATATCCTGAAATGAACCTGAACGATTAAAAAAAAAAGTAATTTATTTATTTCTAATTGACCTAGCACGCTAAGAACTCCATGTTACTACCAGACACGGTGACAGAAGTATCGTCAGTAAATAATAGAACCATCAGTTTGTCTGATTAATGATGTAACTAATAAAAACAATAAACAGAAAGGGTCCCAGGATGCTTCTCTGTGGTACCCCGGTAGTAACTGGATGAAACTGCGACATGGAAGTTCGTCTGTGATCAGCGAGCTTAACTGCTTGGCATCGATTGCTTAAATATGACTTGATCCATTCAAAAGATGAACCTCTAACGCTATACTTTTCTAGTTTTATGAAAAGCAACTTATGGTCGACTATGTCGAAAGCACGACGTAAGTCGAAAACAATTGTAGCAAAGTTATTAATAATATGTTCTTAAGAACTATCACAGCATCACTAGTCGCCATACCATTTCTGAAACCAAACGGCCTTCTTTAAGGCTGATGGAAACACACCTTCAATGAAGGACGGTTAAGACACTTATTTTAGATAACAAAGAACAGGGCACACCATCAACTCCACAAGAACTTTTAACAGCAACCGTAGAAATGATATTTGTTAACTCGTCAGTAACAACAGGAGCTAAAGAATTTATTAGAAAAGCTTTGTGGCTTGTAGATATATTCTGAGTTAAAGAATCCAAAGAACCAATAAAATACTTATTAAAATGGTTTCAGTCAGACTTATAACTTCCGGGAAGTTTAAGGAAGTGAATGAATAAACTCGAAAGATTTTTGTTGTAGAATTTGTATTTTTTTTTCTTAAACCTGTCTCCCAAATATATAAGAAATAGTCCTACGCCAGCGATAAATCAGGAAACTGTAAACTAAACCTTCCCTTAAAAATTTTTTTTTGTTTAAATATTCCATATTTTAAAGGAAAAATATAAATGGTTTTTATAGAAGTTTTTAGTGGAATTTCTCAATTTTTTTCAGTAATAGCTAATATTCCCAGGGCATTTTTTTTACTATATTTATGATACCTTGAACAGCCAAAATTAGTTTTTAGATTTTCCCAAAGGTTCAGCAAGTGCTTCTGAAAAGCCTTTCAATAATTTTCCTTTGGGTAATCTTTACTCAATTTCTGAAAGTTCTACATTTCTACAGGATTTCTACATTTCTGAAAAGTTTGATACAGTTTTCAAGGATTTGGTGACCTTGCCTAAGATCCTCTTTCCGGCTTGCAACTCACTTCCAAATTCCAGAAATACTATAATAGTATGAAGGCACATCTTGAGGTTTTTGTTACCCTCAAGCCTAAATTTAATTTTGAAAAATAAATAAACAAAAATTAGAACATAGAATCGGGTCGATGAAAATGAGACAGCAGCAGTTAGAAGGATCATAAAATCATCCTGACAAACTTTGATTGGCTAGTTTAGAGAATGTATAAAACAATCGAGGGTTCAAAAATGAAAAACAAAAATTGCTTAAAAAAGAGCCAAGGAGACAGACAAACGGCATCTTCAAGTTTGGTTGTAATATATTCATATCGATTGTAGTACAAATGAATGTGGAAAGGTTTTTCAAACAGTCTGTCTGGAATTTGAATGTATGTATTTTGGTCACGTCCCCGCAGAGAAAATTACTGAAGAGCTAATAATCGGCGTCATTTTCGGAGGTAATGAACGAGATCTTTGAACAAAATATATCACAAATTGTAGTCTTCATGGTGGCTGAAATTAAAACAACCGCTTTCAAACCTTTTAAAGAAGATCTGGAAAAATCCATGTCCCAAAATAATAAGCGATTCTTCAAAAATATTTTCAGAAATAATCCAAATAGGAAACTGAAAATTGTTTTGTTTGTTTTAGTGATTGCTTTGCAGAAAAGTAGTAAGTTACATCAAAAAAATTCGTTTTTAAGTGGAAAAAAGTATTTTCTGAAAATATTTTGAAGTAATCGAGATGCGAATGTGTACAAAATTAAAAATACCCAAACACAATTTATGAGGGGCTCATTCAAATGAATATTTAACATTTAAAATTCAGGCAGAAGTGCTGTAAACTGCGATAAGGAAATTTGTATTAGCAAACCGGAAAGTCACGAAAACAAGGAAAAACTAACGTTATCGTGGGTTAAATCTTATATTTGCAAGTTTCCGTTTCCATTACAAGAAATAACAAACAAAAACAATTTGAAACGTTCATTAACTCGGAATAAATTTCGGTTTCAAAAGCAACTCGTTTAAAGTTCAACGAAAACATTTTCCTTGCCAAATTTAAACTTTAGAAAGAGTTAAATTACTATTTGTTTAAAATTTTGTCTTTATTTGTTTATTCTCCGTACATTTGAATTTCAAACTTCAAATAGAATTACGAACTTAATGATATTTGGATTAACTTGCAAATGCTTAAAGTTTCTCTTATTCAAAAAATTGCGAACTCAACCCACGTAGTCTCACACGAAAAATTGTTTTTTCATTGCTCAGAGGACACAACGATGAAATTTAAGAATAAACATAATTTAAATCTAGGCTAAAATGGCGTATCTTTTTTTAATAGTAAATTTCATAAAACGTACACGGATGTTAAAGTAACCTTGCTCGCATAAGTTTATGAGATCAAACCACAAGTGTTAAGAGTTTAATATGTTATATAAAGAGTGGAATTTTAAATTAAAACGTTTTTGGGTATAAATTTGTCGCGGTGTTGATTAGTTTTCTACTTTTATGGATTTAATAAAGGATTATAAAAAGTTTTCTAATAACTTTTATGGATGAGCCTATTGTTAGTGCTGCAGCTTGCAAAAGCTTTTATTCTCGACCGATTTTAAAGGAATGCGAGCGTAAAAATTGTTCTAAATCCGATTTTTAAACCAGGTAATCGGGTTTATTGATGTCCTTCGAATACTATCTAGACTTTATAGCTTCAAACTTACAGATTTTTTTATTAAGAAAGAGGACCTTTAAAAACGCCACAAAAGAAAAATGGAAACAATTATCAAAGGTATCGTATCTTGTAAGCAACGATACTGAAACAGTAAAACTTACTTTTCCTTAAAATCATCATTATTTTAAAAATAAAATAACAAATTTTAGCAACAGTTTTGATACATCTGTTGGTATTAGACATTTATTTCTGCGCTGTATTTTTTAACTGGAGCTTATCTGTTAAGCATAATTATTTGTTCCAATTTAGTTCAGATTTTTCATTAATAATTTATAACTTTCAGGTTTAAGCTTAATATTTTCGGTTTCAGATCGAAGTTTTAACTAAAACTGACTTCAACCAAATTGGTAAGGAAGTCTAGTAACTCTTTTAGAATTTAGGCTTTCAAATTATTGTTAAGCAGCCTTTGGAAAATTTTCAGTAAATTTTGAACTTGCCAAAATTGTATTTTCACTCGCTTTTGTTAAATTATGAATTTATTTAATAATATTTCAAACAAAACTGCATTTTCTATAGTGTTTTGATGAACGCTAGTTAAATAAAATCACTCAAAAATAACATTTAGAGAATATTCTATAAAGAATTTCGCCAAATAAATCAAGATTCGTCAGAGTGTTAGAAGTAAAAAACATAATTCTTATGAAAAGAGGAACAAACATACAAGTATTTTAAAAATTACGTTTGTTTAAAATAAAACACTTCGACAAAACAGTGAATGACACTAGAAATGGAATTTTCAAGGATTCACTCCTTATATAAAATTTTTAAGGTATTGGAATGGAATGTTTAGTAAACCACAAAAGCGTACTTATACTAAAATTCCAGGAGGTTTTCTAGAAGCGTTTTTAAAACCGCTTTCAGTTTTGAAGGATTTGTTACAGCTTCTGAATATTTCTTCAGTCATGGCTAATTTTTCCAGGACGTATTTGTTTACTTTTACAAATCAAAAATAATTTTCGCTTTTGTAAATGTTAATAAAAAGAATTCTGCAGTTTTCATACTTTACTGAGCGGATTGCTTGTTTATTGAATAATATTTCATACATAGGCGTCGACTGCACGGGGGCATCGGGGCCCGTGTCAGCGTAAAGATAACTAAATTTGATAATTGAAGCAGATCATGTGCATTCTTACGGTTCACTGTTTTGCTTGATAAACGATACTTCAGCCCAAGAGAAGGAATATTATTTAGTGTATCCCTGTAAGAATTTTGAAAACTAGGCGCCTATGATTAGAATTATTTTTGTAAACAGAAATGCTATTTTAAACTCAATTTAAACACCATTTTACAGCAAAAAATTTAAAGCAAAGTCTACATAAGCTTGAAGGGTACAGGCACTTCTAAATGAAAATGTTGCTACAAATGAGTAAATAGTGGAAAAATTTCAATTTCACGAGAGCCCGCCTACGGTTTTATTTACAAGTATTTAATAAAATTTAAAAAAATCCGCGTTTTCATTTTTCTTTGAACAGAATCAACTTAAACCATATAATTTGGTTGTTATTACGTCCATGTAAACGAATGTTGAACAACATAATGCATTTGTTTAAATTCGGTTTTATTGAAGTCTTACAAAAGAAAAATCTGAAAAAAAGCATAGTTTCCAATAATTAAATTTTACGAAATAAGCGTATTTTTGTTGAACAGGGTATATAAATCTGTACTAAATTCCTTAAGATAATCAACAGTAGAAAACTCCAACCTTCGGTTTATAAAGTTAAAACTCTGAAGTACCTATTATACGAAAAACAGTTTTTACTTTTCAGATTTCAGTATTAACCCTTTACATTCTATTCAAAGATATTATTAACCAAGGTCTAAAACCAAAATCTTGAAAATGGTAGCGCTATCCATAGAATCCGAATCCGAATGAAAATCAAAATCCTTGAATTTCCAAATTCAGAGTAAAACTTAAATGTTTTTCTACAAACCGTCAATGCGGATTCCCAAACTTAGATTTGGATTTACATTTTAATTGGACTGGAATTTCGAGTTTCAGTTTTTAAGTTAATTATCGATCTTGTCTTGAACTAAATCTGAAATTTACGCTAGAATCTCGATTTATGATTCGAAGATTCGCATCTCCGAATCCGAATTTTGAACTGAGAATCGAATTCAGATTAATTAAAGGCCTACCCAGTCGAACCTCAAACTAGCAAACAAGGATTCGACTCGAAATTATAGATTCGCAGACTCGATTCTTGAATCCGAATTCGTTTCTCAGTTCTAAGTTCAAATTTAAAGATTCGAATTTTAACGATTTCAATCTTCCCAGAATCGGGATTCCAATTTTAGTCCTATAAAATCTTGGCAACTCTTCTGATTTGTTAGTAAAGTTAATAAATCTGAAATTTGTATTTGAATCTTGAAGACGACACGAACTAGGATTCGAACATATCCAATTCTGAACTGAAAATCGAATTCTGATTAATTAAAGGCCTACCCAGTCGAATCTCTAAAGTTTAAATTCAGAGATCTTAGCGATTCGATTCTTCTTAGTTTCGGTATGCCAGTCTTAGTTCTAACAAATAATATTAAGAAAATTAGTTTTTCTCTTATTAGTAAACCTTCTGATTCGTTAATAAAATTAATAAATAAGTAATCTTAACTCATGTCGATTCTCGATAGTTTCCCATCTCCGATTCCGAACTCTGAACTGCGGATCGAATTTGGATTCATTAAACACGTACCCCGTCGAATTTCAAATTAGCAGCGAAGGATTGGAATCTAAAATATGGATCTTGAATCTGAAATCATCCCTCAGTTTAGGGTTCATATTCAAAGAATCAAATTTTATTATATGATTCAGCTCTTCTCGGATTCACGATTCTAATCTTAGTCATAATAAATGATATTAAAAAATATTAGTGTTAATAAACCTGAAATTTTTAGGACTGTATTAGTCGAATCTCGAATTTCCGATTTTGTATTCCGAACTCCAAATCGAATTCGGATTAACTAAAGGCATACCCAGAGTAATTTCAGATTATCAATCAAAGATTCGAATCTAAAATATGAATCTGCAGATTCTACTTTCGAATCAGAGTTTGTTCCTCAGTTTGGAATTCATATTCAAAGATTCGAATTTTAATGATTCCGTTTTTCCTAGATGCAGTATTCTAATCTTGGTCCTAGCAAATGATATTAAAAAAATCAATATTTTCATTTCTGATATGATATGAGTCAAATCTCGAATTATTAAGATTCGATGATTTGCATTTTCGATTCTGAACTCCAAACTTTGAATCGAATTCAGATTAATTATAAGCCTCAGCAATCACGGATTTGAATTTGAAATATAGATTCGCAGATTCGAATCTCGAATTCAAATTCATTCCTCGGTTTTAATAAACGTCCAAACAAAGAAAATTCTTAATAATTATCTAAAGTTGTTACTTAATTAAGATTATCAATTATCAATTAAGTTCAGTAAGGTAAATATCTTTAAATGTTAGATTGAATCTTCTTTTGGACGAAAACTCGGAATATTTAAGGTTTTATTAAAAACATTAAACGTATAAGTAACGTATTTTCTTATTCTTGTTCTTTCGGCATTTTTACAAGTATAAAGAAATTAAAAGTCAATGAATTTGTTCTAGTAGAAGGATTAACTAAACAGTCAGTTCTGCAACCACTCCTACAGCCCTGTTAAACGTTTGAAGAAGTTTAAGCGAAAATCGAAAAGATTTATAGGTGTTTAGATCCAGTTTTATAACTATAGTTAACCCTGCGATCGATAAAATCTGTTGAAAAACGAACAAAACCTACAAAATCAATAAGTGCACAAAACAATCCTTCATTAAAAAAATAATGATTTGTTTCGTTAAAGATCAAGCTAGTTTAGCAGAAATTTAAATAAGCCATAATTATAAAAGTGACCTTTCGTGCTATATCTTTAAAAAACGTATCTTCGAGTCTTTCCGATGTGAAAATTAAATTTTTTTTTAATAACAAATCTCTGCTAAGAGATGCAGGTGAAATCCCCGGGTGACCGTTTCATTGTGAATGTGACCTGCACAATTTTTTTCTCGTTGACCTCGTTGACTCTCCAGTTTTTCAGCCACTTCCCTATAAGAATAAATGGTCTTGTAATCTTGTTGTTGCTACCATTGGGTCGTCATTGTAAGCAAGAATCGCTGTGTCGTCAGCGAAAGTTTCCAATCAGTTTGCTCGATAGTTGGTACATAAGTCGGAGTATAGAGCAGATACAACAGAAGCCCCAGGATGCTGCCCTGTGGAACTCCTACTTGTACTTGTTTAACTTCAGATGTTTCGTTGTCTAGCCGTGTTTGGAAGTAACGATTAGTAAGATAGAACTGGAGGATTAGAGTATTGGTGCGGAAGTTGAAATTCTGGTTTACCCCGAGAAACACTGCGGTACAATATATTTTGAATTCGACTGCTGTGCGGATGATGTTTATTAAACGATTGGACTGTTGGGTTGCAGAGTGCTGGCGCCGAAAACAGAACTGATGATTTGGTAGCCAGTCGTCTTGTAGAGCGTTATCATTTATCCGTTTTAGGAGTAGTTTTTCCAACAACTTCGGAATTATTGGGAGCAAACTAATAGGACGGTATGACTTTACTTCGTTAGCAGGTTTTCCAGGCTTAAAGTTAAGAATAATCTGATAAAATTTAAGCTGAAGGGGCTTATAAGCTAAACGTAGTATCCCATCAAAAATAGTTTGTATATAATCTTTTCTCTGGTAGTTGTTTTAGCACGATGGCAGTTATGAGATCTTGCTCAAGTGATTTTTTGTTATTTAACAGTTTAACTTCCTTGAGGTGTAGGAAGTGTCGTTTGTAATGGAGTGTGCGCACTCTTCGATTTCTTTAGAATTTGGTGTGAATACTTCTGCTAAGTGCGGTGCAAATCCTGTTGCTTTTTCTTCCTCCTATCTTGCCCAAGCACCTGTTCGATCTTTTAACAGGCGATATGTGCACTCTTGGTTGTTTAACGCCTTTAGTGGCCTTCCAAATTGAGTGGTATTCTATAGTTATCAAAGTTAGGTAGGTTTGAAAAGTTTCGTTGCGGATTTCTTTTAGTTTGTTCGGTACTTTGTTGATGAGTTGATTGTATCGTGTTCTGTCATATTATGACTACGCTGCCATTTGGCTCTCAATGTTTATGTAATTTTTTAACCTTTAAAGCCTAGTAGATCGGGGATTTTATTATGGTCTGTTGGACTGCCTGTGGAGAGCAAGCCTTTTGTTGTAGTTAGTCTTAAGTACCAGTAGGCGTGTTTCGCGTTAAAATTACCGCCAGCCATAAAGTTCTGTCCCAGTGAATCAAAAAATGGTTGTAGCATTTGTTTTGTAATGTTGTGTCTTGGTGGACAGTATATACAGTATTTTTCATCTAGCATTTGGGTTGTGACGTCAACTTACCCCGCCCAAAAACTGTACGAGTAGACACGCGTTCGTGCGCAGTAGGTAATGAAAACCTAGTTTAGAAAGAGATGAAGTATACTTGGATTGTGAATTTATAAACAGCGCGTTGACGTCACAACCCAAATCCTAGGTGAAAAATACTGTAGCTGAAATGTTTAAAGGTGCTGGAAATTTGTACACTTGGATTGTTGTCGCTTGTAGGTGGTTTGTTTTGTATGACGGCATTTCATGGTGTAAAATTGAGTTTCTAATTATTATTGATGCCGATGTTGTTCATATACAAAAATACTTCGACTTTTAGCTTTCTTTGATGTAATCCATAGCGGAAATCGTAGGAATTGGGCCATTAAGGCACTATTTTGTTGATGACGGTTGTCAGCATGTTTAGGATTATACTGTTTTGTTGTATTATGATATATTGGCTGAACATGATTATAGATTCATCTAGGAATTGAGTAGTAGAGGATAGGTTGTTCATTGACTCTGAGTTGATAGGATGTGTTGGCATAATATGTTGGTAGCTTGGAGAAGAATTTGTTATCTTGTTTTAATGGTAGGGGAGAAAAACTTCGTCCTGTAGAAGGTATAGGTTTTTGGATGGCTAGCTGTTTATTGGGTTGATACTTTCGGTGTAGTTCTTGGTAGACTGTACACTGTATATCATTTGTAGTTGTCTGGAAGTGGTCCTCCACATAGTGTACAAGTAGTTTGGCTTTCTTTCGTTTTTTGCAGGTCTGTCCATTAGAGGTGGGAAGTTCGATTCTTTTTGGTGAATCGATTCATTTCAATCATTCATTCAAAATGATTCGTTCACAAAGATTCGTTCTTGAATGATTCACTCATTCACGCGTTTTGTTTAGGTGGTTTAGAGACCTAGTTCAATATTTTATAATTTAAAATTAATGCAATGCAAACGTGTGTTTAATATGCATCTATTATGCTTTTCTGCACGCATTTTTTTATTCTAATTTTTTCTGGGAGCAATATACTAATAGCTTTTTACTGACTTGAGTAGATTTTCTAGCAATCATATATTAACTTTTAAATTGAAACGCTTTACAAGGCGATTTTACTGTATGTCACAAAGGATTAAGAGATTAAACAAGAATTTGCCCAACTACCTAAATAGCTGCTCTTAGAAAATAAACGAATAAACTACATTTAAATACGGAAATCCCAGTGTGTTTATCCAGAAAAAGAAACGTGATACTAATCCTTCCCTTTACGCCCCCAAGTACAAAAGAGCCGTATATTCGAGCGATTAAGCAAACTGGTCATGCCGATGACATCTTATTAGACTAAACAATCATTTAAGTAATTAATGCCTACACGTTCACGTACTAATGTTGGCATAAATGTACGCTGTACAATGTAACATTCTTTTTACGCAAGATTTGCCAAAACTAAATTAATTTAAGTAATCAACGCGAATAAAAAGGTGTTATATCTACTGATTTACTTATTTGCCATTTTACATTAAATTTTGAATCTACTTTGAAGACAGTCTAAAGGTCTAAACACCGCATTGTCAAATTTTACACGTTCAAATCCGATTTACTCGTCAATTTTACGTAGGAATAGGAACTACGAACAGTACGAACGCTAAAGACTCGAAACTCGGACGAGTTGAATGATCCACTTCTGAATCGATTCACAGAAATACTCGGCGGCTCCGGGCGCGGACACCGAGTCGAGTGAATTAGTGAATCGATTCAATTCGAAGTACGGCGGCTCCGCACTCCGCAGTTCGCGCTTCGGAACCGAGTGGAGTGAATCAATGAATCGATTCACTTCAAAGTAAAGACTTAATTCATTCGATTCAGTGTACTGATTCGTTCTTTTTGAACGAATCGTTCACGACCGACACACCTCTACTGTCCATCACATTTGACGCATGCAAATGGTTTGTTCCAGTAGGATTTTGCGTTGCTGTAATTTTGACATCTAGAGCACTGCACAATGTCTTTGTTTATTCTTGGAGGTTCAAATAGTACATGTTTATTTTGCAATACACGTGGGGCAGGTTCTAGGTCTACGGAAAATATGGGTCGGTTTCCGTTTTATACTCTTAATACTTCGTACATGATGTGCTAGTTCTTGAAGAGCATTTATAATGTCTGTTGTTGGTGTACTATAATGTACTTCAGTATGACTCTGTATGCTCGGTTCTCCTTCATTTGGTAAGCATGGTGGATGATGTTATTTGCCTCCATGTATTTGGTTAACTTACGATAGGCGTCAGGGTTTCTTGTGTTAATCTTGACTACATTATTTGTTAAATTTTTAGTTGTGTACTGCTCCTCATCGACTACTGATAATAAATTTCCCGTGATTTTTTCATAATCAATTACTCCGTGAACAAAAATTGGCGGTGGTTTGAGTGTCGAAGTTATTTCTTGTTTGTCGCTATTATTATTGTTTCGATTATCATTTTCTGGCAGTATAGAGAATTTGTTTGGATGGACAGTTGATAGTGATGATTGGGTGTTAAGGTTTAGTGCCCGTGACCATTTGCCAGCTGTTACTGAGATTACGCGCGATTTCGTTGTCTTCATTGATTACATTACATATCTGAGTTCTGTTTTTTTCGTGGTCAGGAATGTTCGGCTGATAAGGATTAAATATTTGTGACTGGCTTGTTATTGTTTGTGGATTTGATTGGTGTTGGAGCCTAAATATTGGAGTAATATTTGTTGATGTTATTGGTGATATTGGTTAAATGAGGGCTGAGAAAGTGTCTGGAATGCGCGAAAAACTAGTGGTTGTTGGATTTGCGCCATCGTAGTTGCCACCGATCGGCAGCAGCTAGAGTATATTGAACGTATTCTATTTGTATAAATTAATAAAAGTCACTTACGGTTTAAAAATGTTTGTATATCAATTTTTAATGTATAGCTTGTCTAGTTATCGGACGATTCAACGTCCACTGCACGATATCTAATAACATCCGCGCTGCTTGAATTGGAAAACAAATCTATTAAAGTTTTAATATTAAGTTCTCAAGTTAATCGATTGAAATGTTTCATAATTTAAACTTAAAAAGTTCCTCGTACCTAAGAACAAAAACTGAAACGTAATAGAGCAATTTGTTATAGTGAGTTAAATCTCACAATTTTAAATTTTCATTTCAATTCTACGAAATAAACAAAAAACAATTTGAAACTTTCATTAAGCTCGAGTTTGTCAGAATAAATTCCGTTTCTTCTTTAAAGTTTAGCGGAAGATTTCCCTTTCACGGAAGTAAATATTAATCAAAATTATACCTACCCTAGTTTACTCTAAACATTAAACGCGCGATATTTATTTTATTCAAACGAACTGTAAATTAGAAATTAGCTTGATATTAATTGCGAAGAAGAAGAAGGGGAAATGTTAGATATTTATATTTCAGATTGTCTAAAAATAGGGTCGATAATTATTTTAGATTATAATGAATTTGTAATGAGTTTCGAATAATGCTATTTAGAGCTTTTTAATTGCAGGGAGCTGTGCCTTCAGGTTTTTATTTACAAAAAACATCTGCGATTCCACAAGAATAAAATAAAAATTAAATACATTCAAGGCAAAAAGAATGTTTATTTATTAACTGATTTATAATAAGTAGAATGTTTACAAATTAATAACTGTTAAAGATTCTTTGAGTTTCCAGCTTTAGAATTTAAAATTAAAATCGTATTTGCAACCGAAAATACAGATCTATTCACCCAGTCCTCAAGTAAAAAAGAATAAATTAACGAAAGTTTAAAATCTTCGAAGTATTTGCACAAATCTTAATACCAAAAATATGGTTTGGAAAAATCCGTCGTATTAAATGAGATCTTAATTAAATAAGATCTTAAAGAGTCTACGAAAAAATTTGAAAAGTAATGAGGATGAGGTTATCCCCCAAGTTTCAAGGTTCAATTTGTGTTAAAAAAAGTAACGAGCAAAAAAGTTTGGAACGTCCTCCAAGTTTGGAATAAATTTCATTTTCGGAATTAGTTCACTTTAGGTCTACAGAAACAAATTAAATAAAATTTGCAACTTAAACTGAATTACCCTTTTTTGAAAGTTTAAACAATAATTTTTTAACTTGTATCTTCTTAATCCTGTTTAGAAACATAAAATAAGGGAGAATTCCATGTATTTTGTTTAATTTGCTATTGTCTTTTGAAGCTGCGTTGCAAACGAAATATCTTTCATCTTTATAATTCGTTATTCTTTTAACATTTAAGCCTGCCTACCTTTGCCCAATCAGTTTTTTCGATATAAAGACAAGCCCTAAAGAGGATTTACTTTGATCCCTAGTAAAAAATGATAAATCCCCAAAGATTACAGTATCCTTTTTTATAGACCCAGAGGTCAACTTCTCAATTTTAGTACGTCAAGGGATGTGAGTTTATCAAAGGTTAGCAGATTAACAATTATCTTCTTTATGCGTACAGCAAACTTTAAAAAGTTATACTTTTATCTTGCAAATATTTTCTAACCTAAATTAATCGAAGCAATGTTACTGGCAGGTTGTCAGATCATTACAGAAACAAAAGGGTAAACTTTTACAAAGAAACTCTGTTTGGCAGTTACTCTTCAAGTTGATACAGGTCTAAACTTTGATAATTTTCGAAATTTATACAAGAAACATTTTTTCTTTACCAAGCCAATTTTGCAAGAATGGTGTAATTAAAATAAAGCTGAAACTCGTTTAGAAAATTTATTAATATTTTCATGTAATTTTTATAAAAAGCTCTGTATTTAGAATTCAATCTCTTAAGATAACAGTTTCATGTTATTTACATTTATTATCAAGAGTAAGTTTGTTCATTTCTAGAAGCTGCAATTTAATTACATAAACCGAATATCCTGTATTTGAATGTACAATATTGACTTGAAATTTACATTTCAGGGAATGCACATAATTGGTATGGTTCTGGAGTTTCTGCTTGTGTAGTTTACAAACCGTGCCCCTTCAACTTGTGATTAATAAAAAACCTCTAAAATTACGCTTAAACAAAATAATGTAAATACAAAAAGACATTAAATATTCAAGAAGTTTATAAAATATGCAGTGTTGGATTAATAAAACTAAAGGACGTGAAACCTGGTAAAAACCAATTATCTTCATTTAATAAAGTCCGGATTAACATCGTGAAAATGGAGCCCTATTTTAATATTAATTTAAACTCCAGTGAAAGTGAGATTGTTAGGAAAAGCAAGGATGTGGATCCTGAACTTGTCGACAGATACATTTACAACAGGGCTGTGGACGAACCGGCTTATACTATCCTTATAATCATGTACAGCATCCTTATCGCCGTAGGTGCTTTAGGAAACACTTTAGTGGTAAGTAGGATTGTTTACGTGTCAGAGATTTAATGCCCGGGGCTTTAGTTTTGCCACGAATTGGCTGAGATTTTAGAATAATTAATTTTAAATTCTACTTCAACTTCTTCTAAATTAAAATTTGTTTAAATTCATTTCAATTCTAACTTCCTTTAACTTTATAATTTTTAAAAGAATTTCAGAATTCCACTGAAGTGAAACAGTTTTCTGGTTATCAATGAAAAATTTCTTTTAATAAGGGAATGAGAAGAAAGAGTGAATATCCCGTGAGTTAAAAAAATTCGAGGTTTGGCCATGATTCACTCATAAATGTTTTATGCTCCATTTGAAATTTGCACAACAGTATTATGGCAGCAACATAGTGATGATAGTTAATAAATAATAATAAATTTTGGAATAGACATTATTTTTGTATCTCATGGCCAACCCTTATCTAACATTTTTTTGGATTCACGGTATAAAAACGTCATCTTTAAAGTGTTTAACCCGCAGCACATTAATTCCGCTTCAGTAGTTTCAGGAATTTCCAGAAAAATTTTACCATCTTTATTAGTTAATTATGTAGAAACATCAATTAGTTTCGAATTTTCTACTTTTCTGGAATTTTCGAAGTTGTAATCTATTATTCCTACCCCTTTCAAAGTTTTAGTTTTAAAGTTTTGCATCACATTCCATGATTGTTTAGAAAACTTAAATCTTTAACAAAGACAAAAATCCCATTTTTTGTATTTTTTCCTAAGTATGTATTACATAATTTATGATAATTTAATAAGAAATTCACATAAATAGTTGATATTGTGGGTATTTTTTTAAGGAATTTATAAAATCTGAAACCTGAACAGAAAGTTTACTACATAAATTAGTTTTCATTCAACAATGCATAAACCATATTTTTAAAATCAATTTATAATGTATTTGATAAATAAGATTTTTCTAAATTTGTAATTCAGAATTCAGATTCATTGTTAAAATGAATTTATAATTTAATTGAAGCACCATATTTTTAGAAATTTCTAATCTTTTTACAACGACTTTCTAGACCAGAGTTTTATAAATTTGTAATTCAATAGGCAAATCAGCTTTTTAGAAATCTGTAATTTTCTTAAAATGTCTTTCTGATCCAGATTTCCATATAATTATTTTTATACAACAATTTTCCGGGCCAAGTTTTTGCAAATGTTGCAATTTAATTGATAAATCAGAGGTTGATGAATTTGTGACTTTTTGCACTAGATTTTTATAAATTTGTGTTTCTGTACAATAGTTCTCTAAACCCGCTGCTTATAAATGTTGTAATTTACTTAGCTGATAAATGAGACCGATAAATTTGAAATTTTCTTGAAATGACTTTCTGAACCAGATTTTTTTAAATAAAAAATTTCAAGCCAAGGTTTTATAAACGTTATAATTTAATTGATAAACAAGATTTCTAGAAATTTGTAATTTTCTTAAAATAACTTTCTAAACTACAATAGATTTTAATAAATTTGCTTTTTATACGACAATTTTCTAAGCCAGGTGTTTATAAATGTTGTAATTTAATTGATAAATCAGATTTTTATACTCAGAAATTTGTAATTCTCTAAAACTGACCTAAGAACCAGATTTTTATAATTTTTTAATTGATAAATCAGATTTATATAAATTTCTAAATTTTTTAAAATGGTTTTTAGAACCAGAGTTTTATAAGGTTTTTTTATACAAGAATCTTCTAAGACAAGTTTTTATGAATTATGTAATTTAACTGATAACTCAAATAAATTTGTAACTTCACTGAAATCTAGATTTCTATAAATTTATAATTTTTTAAAATGACTTTCCAAACGAGATATTAATAAATTTGCTTTTTATACAACAATTGTCTAAGTCATGTGTTTATAATGTTCTAACTTAATTGATAAATCAGATTTTAATAAATTTGTAATTTCATGGAAAAACAAGATTTCAAAGAATTTGTGGTTTTCTTAAAAAGAGTTTCTAAACCAGGTTTTTATAAATCTGTAATTTTCTTAAAATGGCCTTTTGGACCAGATTTTTATAAATATTATAATTTAATTGATAAATCAGATTTCTATACATTTCTAATATTTTAAAATGGATTTTTGAACCAGATTTTTATAATATTTTTTTATAAAAGAATCTTCTAAGACAAGTTTTTATGAATTATGTAATTTAATTGATAAATCAGACTAATATAAATTTGTAACTTCACTGAAATTTAAATTTCTATAAATTTATAATTTTCTTCAAACGACTTTCTAAGCTGGATTTTTACAAGTTGATTTTTTATGCACCAATTTTTTACAGGTTTACAGGTTTTTACAAATGTTGTAATTTAATTGAAAAACCAGATTTCTATAAATTTGCGAGTTTCTTAAAATGACTTTCTAAACAACATTTTAATAAATTTGATTTTTATACAACAATTTTCTAAGCCAGGTGTTTATGAATGTGGATGTGGTAATTTCATTAACAAATCAGATTTTTAGAAATTAGTAATTTCATGGAAAGGCCAGATTTCAATGAATTTGTGGTTCCCTTAAAGTGACTTTCTAAACCAGGTTTTTATAAATCTGTTAAAATGATTTTTTGGACCAGATTTTTATAAATTTGTTTTCTGTACAACAATTTTCTAAACCAGGTTTTTATAAATATTGTAATTTAATTGATAAATCAGATTTTTATAATTTTTATAAACCAAATATTACAGAAAAATTTGTGATTTCATTGAAAAACCAGATTTTTAAACATTTGTTATATTTTTATAACGACTTTCTAAATCAATTTTTTAGAAATTTCTGCTTTTTTCCTTTTTTTGTGACTTTTTTCCCTTTACGGGGTTTTCATTTCAGCCTCCATTTTTCCCGATTTCCCAGTCTCCTTGTTGAAGATCTCATGATCTTCTTAATATGTGTTTTCCATTTAAGTATATGTTGGGCGACCTCTTCTTTTTTTCCCTCTTGGGGACCACTGGAATATAGTTTTTGGCCATCTACGAGTATGTTCCAGCACTCTTTTCAGGTGGCCGTGCCACCGTAGTATTCTGTTTTCTAGCTTTCTGGTAATGGACGAAGTTATTCCCATTTGTCTCCATCTTATCTTCTGTTCTCCATCTATCTCTTTTCGTTATTTGTAAAGATCGTCTTCATTCGCCGATATAATCGATCTCAGATATTTATAGTTTTGGCAGTACGAATGGTCTCATCTCCAATCTGTATCTTGTTGTTCCCCGCCGATATACATGTATTCTATCTTGTTCATATTTATGTTCAGTCCATACTCCATAGTCCATTAATTCAGTTTTTAGTATTTCAATCATGTCATATTTTCTTTGTATTTTGCAAATATTATTTGGTCGTCTGCAGAAAGTAGATGTTTTAGTTCTTTGTCTTCTATATTAATTCCTTTTCTTTCACATTTGCGTTCCCAGCTTTTAACCATACTGTCAATATGTACATATTGTACATATATTAAATGAAAGTGGCGATAGTGTACATCCTTGTTTTAATCCCTTCGTTATTTCAAAATTCTGTGTAAATCTATTTTCTATTTTTATTTTCTCGGTTGTATGTTGTCTTATATAATTGTTTCACCACTTCTATCCATTTTTCTTTTATCTCCAATCTTCTCATAGTTGGCCATATTTCGGATCTAGGTACATTATTGTATGCTTTCTGTAAGTCTATATATTTATGTTACATGCATTTCGATGTTCTTAGCTTTATTTTTTTCTATTAATTATCTGAGTGAGAAGATATTCTCTAAACACGATCTATTGGGTCGAAAACCACTTTGCTTTTCAGCTACCTCTCATATTTTGTTGTAGTTTATCTTTTACAACTCTGCCAAATAATCTTGTCGTCGACGGAATAAGACTTAGGCCTCTGTAGTTGTCGCATATTTTTTTATCCCCTTTTTTAAATATAGGAGATATACAATATACAATGCTGTGTTCCATTCCAAGGGAATTTTCTCGCCTTTCTCTATTTTTTTTTGAAGATTTTCGTTAGATGTATTATTTTTTTCTCTCCCATATTCTAGTAGCTCTATTGTAATGCCTCCTGGATTTTTTAACATCTTCTGTTTGAATGTCTGTTTGGCCGTCTGTTGTGTACCGTGCTGTTTCTTTTTTTTTGTATTGTTCTTGTTCCTCTTGTAGTAACCTCTTATATATATATCCATTTATCTGGTGTTATCAGTGACTTCTTCGTTTTATTTCTCGTGTTATTTCGCATATTTCTTATAGCTCTCCATGCTTCTGTAGATCCACCACCATCAATGTGTCAATGTCATTTTTCATTTTGTCCTTCTTTCACTTCTCTTTTCACTAACCTTTTCTATCTGTTATAGTTTTCTCATGTTTCTGTTGTTCTATTACTTAGCCAAGTGTGATATGCTTGTTTTTTACTTTTTGTCATTTCTTCTAGCTTTTCACTTAGGTTCATAGATTAAGAGCTTTTCTTATTTACTGTTCCTAGTGCTTCCTTGGCTGCTGCTTGAATTGAGTTTATCCTGTGATCATACATTTGTGTGGGGAAGCCTTGCATTTTTAAATCTAGCCGTGCTTGGTGCAACGTTCTTATGCTATCCTGATATAGTAGTTCTGTTTTGTAGTTGTATTGTCCTATTTCTTGTAATTGTTCATTATTTATATATACTTCCTCTTTATTCTTTGATCTACCATTCCCAATCAATTTTTCTAGTACCATGTGGTGATCTGATCCACATTCTGGTTTCCTGCATACTCTCACATTTTTTAAAATTAACCATCGTTCTTGTTTAAGTAATGTTAGATCTGTTATTGATTTCAAGTTCCTGCTAGGCTGCTCCCAGGTATATTTATGTGTGTTTGCAGAAGGTGTTTGCAACCATATATTTTTTCTTTATAAAACTCAATCAGTCGTCCCTCATTATCATTTTTAGTTTATTCTCCATATTGTCCTACTACTGAATCATTTTTTGTCACTTCACACTCTACAGTTTACATCGCCGATCAATATCAGTTCATGTTTTTTGTTGATATTTTCCAATATAGTATCTAGTTTGTCAAAAAATTTGTTTTTCAACTCTGCTATTGCATCGTTATTTTTACTAACCGTTCGTATATTTCTTCCCATGACTTTATTTTTCCAATTGTTTTTTATTAGGACTGACACTCCCGCCTGAGCCCTTTCACTTTTTGTCACTCCACTCCATATATGGAAATAGTTGCCAATTTTCTCTTCTCTCTTTCCCTTCTTTTTCGTTTCAGTCAATAAGTATAACTATGTCTAATTTCATTCTCTCTATGTCTATCATTACCTCTGTCTGTTTTGTATTTATGCCCTGTACGTTCAATGTGGCTACTGTTAGCTGTCTTTTTCTGACCTTTGCTCTTCTACTTTGTTTGCTGAAGTTCTTAACATTCCTATACACAGAACTGCCCCTCCCCCCGGATTCCGTGGGACTCCTTCCTTGGGAAGTGTGGATTTCCACCTGGGGACTGTTTCCTTTTAACCACTTTTTCATTCTGCTTTTATACGTTATTTTTACGTGGGTTGGATTGTTGGTCCAAACGTGACTGTAGCCGAACTACTCAATCCATCCGACCACAGCCACAGGTTACTTTAAACAACTTTCAACCAGAATCTAATATAATTTATTTCAATTTTTATACAACAAATTTCTAAACCAGACTTTTACAAATTTGTAATTTAATTAAGCCATATTTCTAAAATAAATTTAGCAATAATCGTTTCAAAATTACAAAATTAGTTACGTTAATTTTGTGAATTAATTTGTGAAACTATAACCTAATAAGGATACATGTTTGTAATCAAAAGTATGCAAAGGTTTCGTACAAAGTTTATGTGGTTTATCAAATTTTGTATAACGAACAGGGATCCCCAGAAATATTCCGCAGTTGCGGAAACCGAAAACTAAAACTTGCAAATTAAATTTGAATTTAGTATTAAACCATGTTCGTGGGTGTTCTACTACAAATTTACATTTTCTGCATTTCACTTCGTCAGACATTTCTAGTTCTACGTTTTAGCATTGAGAGAATTCTAATTCTAAGGAATTTAGTGATTCCGTAATTTTTTGAAAATCTAATCTGGTTTCAAACAGGTAAATATTTGATGATGTAATTACCTATATCGATTTTTATTTAAATTTTACAACAGAAGAGAATGTAATTAGTTCCCTTCCTTTATTTAGAAATGGGCACGTACTTAATTTAAAATTCAGTGACTCGTATCTAGTTTTATTTCTTATTTGTAGCTCGTTTCACAAAGCAGACGTACTTTGAGTTTTATTAACTTTAGTCTTCCTAGATATGAGAACAAGAAAATGAAGCTCGAAACTGAACTTGTCGAAGATGTAAGTTTCGTAGCAAGCATGTGAAATCATTAAAGTTCAAGAATTTCAGAATACAGAATAGATGCAGCAGTCAGGTTCTCTTTGATACAATATTCAATTTGCAAAATTTAATTTCGAGAAACCAGGCGTGCTTTGCAACATAAAAATAACTCTTAAAATGTTTGTCTAAGTAAATAAATTAACAAAGGCTTACATTGATTAGTATTGAGTAAATAACAAACAAATTTTGCATTTAGTTCCTGGTGAGAAAGGTCTGAAAATAAACAATATTCGATGGTAGCTCATTAAAGTTGTTTGTTAGCAACATAAAATGTAAACAGGGGGCATCTTAAAAGATACCCAACTTAAATTGTTTTATTATCATGTCAGTCTGGAAAGTCGTCTTAACTAAACTTGGTAAATATTTGAACTCATCAATTCGTAGTGCTGGGTGGAAGTTCTGCAATTGTAACAGTGCTCTGCATAAATTTATATTTCGAAGCAATAAACATGAAAGAAGCCCAAAGAAATATTTGAAAGAAGTGGATCGAAGATTATGTTCAGCTTCTGTCTTTTTATGTTATCCTCGGAGATAAAACTAAAAGTGGTTACTTTCTGGCTTTTAAGAATATTTCCTGCCATTTTCCAACTTTTTCAACATCGTTTCTGACATTTTAAAAGTATGCACGTGTTATAAGCGTAAGCGTTTACAGCTTGCCAAATTCCCAACGTTTTCATAATTTGCTTTGGGAGTAAATTGCTATGCACTTAAATTTAAAAATTCTGCTTTTCGATTATTAGTTCCTTCTTATATTTGGGATTTCTAATTCTACGAATTTCTTTAGCTTTTATGACTTTTAGAATGTGTTTGTGTGTTATTCCGAATTAAGTTGTCTCTATTAGCAACAGTTCAAATGCTTTTTAAATGGAAATTATGAAAGTTAAACGCCCCTAATGCCCCTTAAATTCAATGCAAAGATGTTGAAATTTATTTTTCACATCCTAACTTCGTAGCTTTTGTTTCTCCGTAAGTCTATTTATAGACTTCCAATAATAGTTACAAGTGTTTACTGATAATGCTAAAAACAGGAACTAAATTAAGTTCAGGGTTAACCATTTATGGCGCTAATGTTATAGTTAATCCTGCTGAAAGCTTTTTCACTTATCGGTCATTTTTACAACACCCTATCTAGCTATTTTCATAAACGATTTACCGATTTCGATAGGTAATACAAGTTCATTTATTACTCAGCTTCTATTTAGATAACACATGAAGTGTTTACAGTAAAATCGGATCTTCCGTGTAAAGGATTTCCCATAACACTAAGCTGATGTTTTCCAAAAAACCGATAATGAAAGCACTCGTGCGGTATTTATAAACCGGAAAAGTTTGTTCAAAATACAATAATTGTACGGATGTTACAATTAATCATTAATTAAATAAAATGGGTTTATTTCAATACAAAAAGTTGCAACAAAACCGCATTAACCGTATTCCCAGTTGTCATTTTGCGAACGTGATTTTAAGTGGAACTCAATCGAAATGAAACATTTTAAAATGTACAAAGCACTTAAAATAATTAGAGTATTAGTAAACAGTGAACAAAACTTTAGGCTAGGATTTTCGGTATAAACTGTAGAATTTGTGCAACTAATTCTAAATTAGCAGGATAACAAATGCCACTGAAATACGCGTGAAAGTTTTAGACAAAGGTAAATTACAAATTTTAAAATTTATGGTTACGGATGCAACTACAAATTTTAATGGTAATTTATAATAGAAGCGTGCTTATTTTGTAAATGCTTTCTGTATCAGTTCTGAGTATGACCTTTAATTTGAATGAATTCCCAGCTGTGTGCCTTGACCTTTTTATTTCCTGTCAATGAAGACTGAAAAAATGACAAAACCTGAAAACTATTCCAATTAAGTCAATGCGAAGGTTTATTTTCCTGTACGTTCGAGAATATTAATTGGTTCAAGAAATTCTAATCAAATTGTTGTATACAAATTACAAATTTATAAAATCTAGTTTATAAAATTTTGTATATAATATGTAGTTGACTATACATTCCATACGGAATTGAATCCGCTCATTCTGAGCTCAAGAAAACCGATTTATGTGATGCGTTACTCTTCACATCTTCTTCTAGTCTAACTTGCTGTTTGTCTTTGCATCCTTTGTTATTTTCCTCCAGCTATCCCGGTCCTCTATCTTCTCCCTCAACTTTTGGATTTTTAGGTTTGTTATATCTTTGATCACCTGATGCTCCAACTTACTCTTTGATCTTTCCTTTGTTCTGCTGGTATTTGGTATCCACATTGTAGCCCTCTTCAGCTCCTTGCTGCTCTTTATTCATTCTATGTGCCCATACCAGCGCATTCTTCGAACCTTTATTATTTTAACAATGTCTTCTCCTTTCAGAATATATTTTTATTTCCTAGTTCATTAGCATCTGAAATTCTTTTTCCGCAATGTTGGTCAAGCCTAATATTCTCCTTATGACCTTTCTCTCAAAGATTCCTACTCCTATTAGCTAGATTCATCGAATCTACTCCATATACTACTAGGGGTGTTATCGCTGCTCTATATTATGTATAGGTAGATTCTCATTTTTGTGCCCTGCTTATTTTTTTGTCTTTCATGTTGCTTCTATGCCCCGCTTGTATTCCTTGGTCAACGTCCTGTTTTCTTTCGTGTTTGTTATAAATTATAACTCCCAAATATTTAAAATTTTCAACTTCTCCGAACTCGAAATTTCACATTTTAATATTCGTATTATTCGTATTTGCGTCTTGTTGCTTTTCTCGGCTTATCTCAATATATATTTAGTTTTTTCCTGATTTATTACTTTCCAATTTCCTGAATGATTTTCTCTAGGCTTCTCCTACTTCTCGCTATTACTGCTAGGTCATCAGTATATGCCACTATTGGTTCAGACTTGTTCTATTTATTTTACAGTTCTTAATTATTGCATCTAGCACTATATTAAATAGGGTGGTTGATAACCCGTCTTCCTGTCTCACTCCTAAAAGTCAGTACAAACTCTTGTGATGCTCTGTCTTCTGTAAGTACCGCTGCTTTTGACTACTTAATTCTCATTTAAATTAGTCTTGCTATTTTTTCAGGTATTCCCATTTTCTTCTACTTTTATTGTAACTTCTCTCTTAACACTATCAAAGGCCGGTTTCACATCAATGTAGAGTATTTGTAGTCCAATAATCCTATTTGGTTTATAATGTGTATATCGCATCTATAGTGAATCTGCCGCTCCTAAATCCATATTGGTACTCTCCTATTTTTTCTCTGTGTATTCCATGAATCTTTGGTTTATTAGCGTGGTAAAAATTTTGTATGCCACGTTTGGCAAACTAATTCCTCTACAATTTGTGCAGATACTTGGATCCCCTTTCTTTAGTATTGGCACTATTAGTCCCTCTTCCCATTCGCTGGGCATGGTTTTCTTCTCCCATATCTGAACTATTAATTTGTATAGTTTTTGCTTTAGACATTTCAGTTACAATATTACCTGTCCCTCCTGCTTTGGTTTGTTTAGATTGGCAATTACTTCATCAAACTCTTCTTTTGTTGTTGTCATTTGTTCTATTGTTTCGTTGTAATTGCCTGTTTCTTCATGTACCTCATTTAAACCTAGGTTTCCCGTTTTCAATAGGTTTTCAAAATATTTTCGCCATTCTTCCCCATCTATATAGGCATATTTTCCAAATTTACTTTCCTGTTTTGTCTTTTAATGTGTCTGTAGATTTTGAGGTTACTATCGTTTCTACGGCGTCCATTGTTTTTTCAACCCACTTTCTCCTCTTCTCTTTTATTAAATTTGTGCTACCTTTTCCTGGTATATTTTATAGTTTTCTCCTTTTCTGTTCTTAACCATGCGAGTTTTGCATCCTTCTTAAACGGCTTACAGACGATACGATACGTTGTACTACAAGTTCGGAATAAAATTGTTTAGACATGTCGTTCGCTATTTTTCCAACAAACGTAACTACATGCAGTTCGACAGGTAGTACCTACAACTTATTGCTGAATTTATTTTAAAGGGCGTATATTATCATTTTAAAAAAGGAAAGCAGAAATACTTGCGGTAAGTGCTGCTATTAGATTATATTGAGAGGAAAAAAAAGAAAAGAAAAGAGTGGTACTAGAACTGGTTGTTAAGAAGAAATATCTACTCTCATATGAATTTACTATGCGAGTTACGTAAAAATGAACCTGTTGATTTCAAAAATTATTTAAGAATTGAACATTCAACACTTTCAACTTCACATCCCACCAGCAACTATTTTCCTTACATAATTCTATAATTTTTTTCCAAAAACTTTTATATTGGGAGTCTATGGCAAATATACAGTTATTAATAATAAATTTAATAATTAACAATAACAACACTTACCACTATAGATGCAAATAGTTTAAAAAATCGTTCCAACTGGTCGTAGCAATCTCCACACCATACAACCTGATTTTATTACGATCACGTCATACTATAGCTTGTACTATAGCCCTACTAAGCTAACGTTGCAACTGTCATTTAAGCGGTCGAATTAACTCATGTTGTAACTACAACTTGTTGTATGATAAATTGTATTTTCTGTCTATTACCTTCTCTATTGAATTTTCCATATTTATTTTTATATTATCCTACTCTCCATCAATGGTTTTATCCTTTACGTTTACGGCTAATTGATTACTTATTTCTTTTCATACTGACTATTTTTTTCTTTGATCTGTTCAACTTTCTATCTCTTTTTTGTTGCTCTATTTTTCCAACAACCTTCTTAATTTTATCTTGGATATAATTAGGAGGTAGTTAGAATCAACATTTGCCCTCTGGTATGTTCTACAATGGTTTTTTGTCTCCTTTTAGATATTAGCATATAGTCAATCAGTCAATCTGCTTTCCGATACTTCTTCTGGAGATCATCCGTGTTACTTCATGCGCTATTTTATGTTTAAATTATGTACTGGTTATTACCGTGTCCATTTCTGTTGCAAAGTTGTTGTTCCCTTATCTCTCTTCCTGCTATTAGTCCCATAAGGTCTCTAAAAATAAATAGGGACAACCAAACAGCTGAATTAACAACAAGAATAACATTGGGCTGAGTAGCATACGGTAAGCTCCATGACATATTCAAGACCAACATGCCCTGAAAAGAAGAGCTTTAAATCAGGGTGTCTTACCGGTACTTATGTATGGTGCAGAAACATTAACCCTCACTAGAATATCAACAATGAAACTTCAGAGAATACAACGATGAAAATGAAAAGATGGTAGGGCTAAGTTTAAGGGATAGAGTTAGAAATGAAGAAATTCGCAGGCGAACAGGCGTAGTAGACATCATAAAACGCATTGCCACGGCGAAATGCAGATGGGCACTGGGCATGTAGCAACACAAGATGACGGCAGATGGACAAACAAACTTCTTGAATGGTGTCCGAAATCTGATAAAAGAAACCAGGGAAGACTTCCACACAGTGGACTGACTGATATCAAAAGAATTTGTACGAACTGGATGACATCCGTTCGGGTTAGGGAAAACTGGAAGCGTCTGGAAGTGGCCTATGTGCAACAGAAGACAAGGGAAGGCCGAATGATAATGATGATGATTAGTCTCATGTGCTCTTTCTTCCCCACGTTGGCGTTAAAATCTCAAAGGGTTATAAGAGTGTCGTGTTTTTAATTTTTTCACACGTTTTCCTAAGTTCTTGTTGATGTTAGCTATGTTGTTTCTTCTTCTTGGACATCCTTCAATTTATTCTTTTGAATTCTAATATGCTTTCTTTCAGTTTTCTGCTTACCATGAATCCTGTTCTTTTACTACCTTGGTTGTTTTTACGTCCTCAAAACAAAGTAGAATTTTGCTCGTCAATTATGCCCTCTCCTTTCCATTTCCTTTCATATATTGCTAATATTTCTATTTTATAGTCCCCCATTTCTTCTGCCACTTCTTCCATTTTTCTTGCTGCCAACTTGGTTCTGATATTCCACGTTCCTGTTCTTTCTGCATGTTTACCTTTTTTTATAATTTTTATTTTACCAAAAATCGTTTTCCGTTTATTTACCTTGTTGTCGTCCTTTACATTCAATCGGCTTCTTTCGCATATTAGTTTTTCTTTGTTTTAGTGATCTTCCTTAATTGTAGGTTTAAGGTCTTCGTTTCTATAGAATTTTTCGCTTGCTGTGCGTTTATTATCGTTTTGAATCCCTGATTTCGGTGTTCTCTCTACGTCTTCTACTTCATATATGTCACCGTTCATGATTAGCTTATTACACAGGGTGTTTCGTAATTGCACGGCACCATTTTACGGATGTGTTCTCTAGTACAAAATATTACGATTTACCTAAAATGACCTTAGTCCAAAAGTTAATATTTAGGGAGATACAGGGTGTCAATGTCGAAATTTTAATTTTAATTTTCTTCTGTAAATTTTAGGTAAATCGTAATATTTTGTACTAGAGAACACATCCCTAAAATGGTGCCGTTCAATTATGAAACACCCTGTATATGAGAGAAGCTCTAAATCCTTGCTGCTTTGCTTTTTTCAGGTATGGCAGCAAACTCTTTCTCTCTACCTCCTGTATCTTCTTTGCATACGAATTAGAAATGTATAAAAACCATCATATCATCAACTAAATGGCAAATTTATAAAAATCTAGGTTAGAAAATTGTTGTATAAAAATTAGAAATGTATAAGAAACTACTTCATAAATTAAATTATAAATCTATAAAACTTTGGTTTAGAAAGTTGTTATATAAAAATTACAAATTTATTAAATTTTGTTTATCAATTGACTTACAAATTTGTTTTAAAAATTTGGTTTATAAAATTCTTGAATAAAAATACAAATTCACAAAAATCTGGCGTATCAATTAAATTTCATGATTTGAAAAAAATTGGCTTATCAATTAAATTACAAATGTATAAGAAAATAAAATTGAATTCGTGCAATTAATTCTAATAATGTATTCCCAGCTATGTGCCTTAAAACTAGTTTATTCCCTGTCGATAAAAATCAAGAAAATGACAAAACCTAAAAACTATTCCAATTAATCTATTAAGAGAGCCCATTTCCTCACACATTCGAGAAAATTAATTGGTTAAAGGGAATATATTATGTATTAAAATTGAGTTTGATAAAATTTCAGAAAAATTTTGTACTGAAAAATGTGACAAAAGAAAACAATCCAAAAAAGAAACATCTTCAGAAATGTCATTTTGCTGTAAACAAAGCTACTTTTATTTAAAAAAATTAAGTTTTAAAGATGGCCGTTCCCCAAGAAAAGGGAAGGTTGAAATATTTACAAACATTAAGAAAACTCTGCAGTGAAAATGTTAAGAAAACCTGTTCGGTTTCTACGATTACGAAAGGGAGCGGAAATGGAACGAATGTCAGATTACATACAGAAAGTTCAAAGAGTGAGGAACATTCCTGAAAAGTAATTTTTAGAAAACTTCAGTTAAACAAAAAAACAAACAAAAACGAATAAAGGTTAATTAAGGTTTTGTAAAGTATACATATTCCGAATTATATCACCGGACTCGACATACAAAAGTAGTAGTATTTAGACTTGTTATGGTGATTGTCAAGTTTCAGTTAAAAAAAAAACAATCAAAGCTCGTCTCGACTTTCAGTAATGTCAGTCTCAGCTTTTGAAGTTTTTTTTATCTGCAAAAAAGGGCTCACACAGATCCACAAGTCAGTTTGTCTGCCATCGTTTTACTGTATCAAACGGTTTTCCCTTTTTTAAGACCTAGAAATTTAGAGAAACGTTATGTCTGCAGAGATAAAAAGCAACAAACGTTTGAAGCAACATTAAATTCTTTTATTTACAGTAAAAATGCGACTATTTTCACTTTTTAGCAGATTCCTCCAAGCAGGAGAATAAATTACTAAGTTTTGTAAATATAATGAAAGACATTTAATCTTCAAACTTTCAAAAATCAAGATATTTAAATTTAAGCGCTTTATGTAAGGTATACCTACCAAACAATTTTTCCATAAATTATATTACTATTTTACTGCAGGCTTAGACAATTTTAACGACCAAGATCTTTCATAAATTTTATGATGCGCATAATTAATTACTGTCAAGTACGAACATCGGCAAGGTAGAAATAATAACATGTAAATTAAGTATTTGAGGCACATAGGCAGGCGTATAAGCTTCGCATTAAATTTTTAATCGAATATGGTAATTTCTGCCTTTGGGAATACGCACGGAATTAAATTACCACTCCTACTACACAATTCGAAATAATTTTATTACATTAAAAAAACACAATCTAAATTTTTCTAAACGGATTCAATTTTTCCATCTGAATAAATTTAAGCGGCAACAGGAAGCCATTATATTTAATTCTATAGGATTAACGCTTCATTCAACAAACCGGATAGTAGATAGATTTGTGAAATCGTAAAAGCTCATCAATTTTTCCAGGAAAATCTGAATAGAGGAAGAGGTAAATAAAGGAGACAAATTATATTTTCACAAAAGTTTGAGTAAGATTGATTGCTTTTCTAATCGATTACCTCAATAAAACAGTTCTGTAATGTATCAGGATAGTCTACTAGTATTACCAAACTTAGAAAATTAGATATTTAGAAATAATTATCACGATTATTGCAGCCTCCCAAAATAGTTTAATAATCGATGCTTGAAGGGTTTTATTGGTTTTGTACGCTTTGTTCCTAACCTATTTGTTAACTAAGTTTACAAAAGGAACTTTTTTGAATTTCAGATTCTATCAGTGGTTCGAAAACCAGCGATGAGAACTCCACGAAATATGTTCATTGTAAACTTGGCAGTTTCGGATTTCCTCTTATGTACGGTTACAATGCCGCTTACTTTGATGGAAATCCTGACCAAACACTGGCCTTTGGGAAACCACTCCTTTATTTGCAGAATGATAGGAGCTCTGCAGGCAACGAGCATCTTCGTATCGACAATTTCCATAACTGCCATTGCCTTAGATCGGTATCAGGTTAGTATAACGAATCCTTATGTTATTTCTCAACAAGCCTATTGAAACGGATTATTGTATAATCGAAAAAATACCAGTTTACCATTTCGAGTTATTACGTATCAATAGACTTGTCGTATGTGAGAGTCGAATGTAAGCAGGAACCTGAATAGAAACGTCGAATTCTAAGGGGATGGGAATATCATTTCGAGAAGCACTTTGTTTGAGATTTTGGGGTAAGGAACTGAAAGCTTTAATCAGAACAGGATTAAGATACGTGTACAGTTGCGAAAGCTATTAAGCCGATTTCGTCAATTTCTATGATATAAATTCCTGTTAAGGAACGCACATGAATTTGGAAGCTTTCCCAAAATTGAAAACTTCGTTTATTACTTTTTTTTATTTAATTCAGTTTTATAATTGATTTTCGTCAATCTTAACCGACGGCTGAAATTAATTCGGGGATTTCTAAAACGTAATTTAGAGATTTCTAAAACGGACAGTTATTTAATGAGTAACAAAAGGCTAGCACATATTTTGAACGGAAGTAAATTTTATCGATTTGTGCATATTAAAACCAAGTTTGGGTTTAATATGAATAAACGGCGTAGATTCATCCACATGTTCATCAAGTTAATATTAATCTTCCCTTTAAATAGAATATCCTGTAAGCATATTTTCTTTATTCTGTTAAGAATTCCCTTTATGATTTTCTGAAAGGTTTGAAATTTGAAATATGGGAGAGGGACTTTGATTACAGACGAGTATGGGCTTTAGGGTTCTGTTCGTTTTTGGCCTGTATTAGCATTTCAAAACAGAGAAGCCGATATTTTTATTTGGTGACGAAATTAATTTAAATTTAATGTCAGTTTTCACAATTTTTCTTCACCTTAAATGACTATATTTATTTTAAAATAGCCCAAACTAAGTGCGTGGCATTGTTTTAAACTAGAAAATTGTTAAAAGTCGTAGAGTTGAGAATATTATTGTGATTTTCAATCAATATGTAGTGTTAAATGATTTTGTTATCATTTTAATTTATTTGTGCCCCGAAGACATTAAACTGTACCATTCTTGAAGTGTTATATTTAGAACTATAATTTATAATTTATATCTGAATACTGAAAGCGCCACCTGAAATATTCCATTTGTGTCAATATATTCTGTCTAAAAGGCTTTTAGTGTATTTGAATGCACAAAATTGTATTTCTGTCACTTTGACGTAGTAAGCATATTCTCTGTATGCCGAAGGTTATTAAAACTGCATTTATTATTAACTGCATATAAATCTAAACTTTTGATAAAATTTCAAGCATCAAACTCAAAAAGTTAAAACAAATTATCAGCTCTTAGAAAACTAACAAAAATTATTTAGTTATGAGCTCCTGGAAAATCGTAGCTAAGAATGAAAAGTGTTTTTCTTAAGACCTCTTGGAAAATCAAGACTCAGAAACGAAATTGCCTTCCTTTCCATTGTTTGAAACATCGTGACTAAGAAACAAAAATTGCATTCGTTCTCACCTTTGTGAGGATTATGACTAAACAAAAACATTGTTATCCTTAACTCTTAGAAAATTATGACTTAAAGGATTTTTTTTTTATTATCAAATCTTGAAAAGATGTGACTAAGAAAAACAATTCGTTCTAGCCATTTCGAAAATCGTGACTAGGAAGGAAAATTACATTCCATGCCACCTCTTAGAAAATTAGAAAAATTATTATTATTATTACCCCTTGGAAAATCATGACTAAGAAATAAATTTTCTTTGGTTATCTGTTATCTGAACCTGCAAAATTCTGAATAAAGATGAAAAGTGTTTTCCTTAAGATCTTTGGAAAAATCTTGAATAGCACAAAAATTACTTTGCCTATTATGGCCCAGAAAGAGAATTGCTTTTCATTACCTTGAAAAATCGTGACTAAGAAACTTCTTCTCACTTCTTAGAAAGTCACGACTCAGAAAGGAAAATGTTTTACTTAGTACATTTTCATCGCAAATTATGGGCACGAAAGAAAATACATTCCTCATCACCTCTTAGAAAATCAGAAAAGGTTTTCCTCATCACCCCCTAGATAAATATGACTAAGAAAGAAGTTTGCTTTCATTATCACCCCTTACAAGATCGTTACTAAGACAGAAGATTACTTTGCTAATCCCTCTTTGGAAAATAACAACTAAGAAAAAAAATTGTTAACCGCGCTTCTTAGAAAATCATGAGTCAAACGAAATTTTTCTTATCATCTATCGCTAATAAGAAAGAAAGTTACTTCCACCTTACCGAAAATCATGTCTAAGATAGATAATTACATTCCTAAATACCCCGTGGAAAATAATGACAAAGGAACAAAACTTTATCTTTTAGAAAATCATGATTAAAAAAGGAAACTAGTTTTTCTTATTACCCTCGGAAAAACATGGCTAAGAAAGAAATGTTCTTACTTTATCGCCTTTCCTAATCACCCTTTGGAAAATCATTACTAAGAAAGAAAATTAGAAAATTATTTTTCTTATCACCTTTTGGAAAATCATGGTAAAGAAGGAAAATTGCTTTCTTCATCGTCTCCTAGAAAATCATGGCTCAGAAAGGAAGTCGCGTTTCCTTTTACTGTTTGAAAAATCGTGGCTAAGACAAAAAATTGCATTTGTTCTCACCGTTATGAAAATTATGACTAAGCAAGAAAATTGTTATCCCTACTACTTAGAAAATTATGAAAGAATTTTTCTTATCATAACTTGGAAAATCATGAATAAGAAAGAAAATTGTCCTCACATTTTCGAGAATCATGACAAAGGAAGAAAACATTCCTTATTACCTTTGAAGTATGAAAACTCTTTTCATTATCACCTTGGAAAATATGGCTAAGAAAGAAATATCCTTTCTTTAACACCGTCTCTTAAAAAAATAAATTCTGTTGCCATCAGCACCTGGAAAATCGTGACTACGAATGAAAACTGTTTTCCTTAAGATCTCTTCAAAAACCTTGGGTAATAAAAAATTACTCTTCTTGTCATTTTTTGGAAAATCATAGCCAATAAAAAAAATGTTTACTTTTTCACCACCCGTGTCCAAGAAAGAAAATTGCATTCGCTCTCACCTTGAGAAAATCGTGACTAAGAAATAAAATTGTTATTCTCATCTCTTAGAAAATTATGATCAGGAAAAGAAATTGTTTTTCTTATCACATCTAGAAAAATCCTGAATAAGAAGGGTTTTGTTCCCACCTTCCCGAAAATCTTGACAAAGAAAGAAAATTACATCTCTTATCACCTCTTATGAAAATTGTTTTCTTTATTCGACTGTAAAATCATGGCTAAGAAAGAAATTACCTTTAAGAAAGAAAATTGTATTTGTTCTAACCTTTTCGAAAATCCTATCTAGAAAAATACATTCCTTATCACCTCTTACAAAATCATGACTAAGAAAGAATATGACTTTCTTTAGCACCTCTTGAAAATTCTTGATTAAGAAGAAAAGCTCATTTTCTTAACACCTCTCGGAGAATAATGACGAAGATAGAAAATTACCTTTCCATTTTCCTTTTGGAAACCATGGCTAAGAAATAAAGTTACTTTCCCTATCATCTTTTAGAAAATCAGTAGGTACTAAGAAACAACCTTTCTAAGTTGTTGAGAAATACTAACGAAGAAAGAAAATTTATTTCCTTTTCACCTCCTAGCTCAGAATGGAAATTACTATCGCTTTAATCGTGACTGAGAAACAAAAAGACCCATATCACCTTTTCAGAATTCTTGTTTAAGAAAAGAAATTGCTTTCTGTATCACCTTTTGAAAATTCTTGGACAAGAAGAAACATTGCTTTTCTTAACATCTTCCGGGTAATTTTGACTAAGGAAAAAATTGTTCTCGCCTTTTCAAAGGTCAGAACAAAGAAATAAATTTACATTCCTTATCACCTGTTAGAAAATTATGAAAGTTGTTTTCTTTACCACCCGTTGGAAATTCATGGTTAAGAATGATAATTCCTTTCCTTATCACCTCTATGAGAGAGAAAAAAATTATTTTCCTGCCTTAATTGGTGAAGAACGGCAAAGAAAGAAACTTTCCTTTTACCTTTCAGAAAATCATGACTAAGAAACAAACTTCACTTTTTCCCTCTTGAAAATTTTTCATTAAGAATTTGAAGTACTTTCATTAACACTCCTTAGAAAGTAATTATTACCAAGAAAGGAAATTTCTTCCTTTATCACCTCTTAAAAATTCTTGACTAAGAAGAAAAATTGCTTTTCTTAACACCTCATTTTAGTAAAATCATAGCTAAGAAAGAAAATTTCTTCTCTTGTCGCCTTTTGGAAATTCTTGATTAAGAAGAAAAATCGCTTTTCTTAACACCTTTTGGAAAATAATGACGAAAAATGAAAATTTCTTTTCTCTTCACCTCGTGGAAAATTTGACCAAGAAACAAAATTCCTTGCCTTATCACTTCTTGAAAATTCTTAATTAAGAAAGGAAATTGCCTTCCTTAACACTTCATAGAAAATAGTAACGAAGAAAGAAAATTTCTTTTCACTTCTTGGAAGGTCGTGGCTAAGATCTAAAATTGCTTTCTTTATCACATTTTGGAAATTTTTTGATAAGAAAAAATATTCTTTCGTTTCTTAACGCCTTATGAAAAATAAAACGTACAAAGGAAATTTCTCTCCCTTCGCCAATTGATTTAGAACATCCGGAATATGGGCCTTTCAACCAGAATAATTCAGTAATGATGACTTCTTGCCAGATTTCCACCACTCTTCAGTTGTTATTGATGAGAAGCATTTCCCTTTCTTTCTTTGAAAACTTAGAAGAAGTCATTACAAAGAAAAACCCACCCAACACTGAAGACGTCGACGCTTCTGTATCAAGTACCTATTCCAGCATGTTAGAAGAGTCCTCTTCCTCAGTCACCTAAAAAAAAAAAACAGAAATCAGTCGCAACAAAATTTTTTTTTAAATAGTAACGGACACATCAAACAGAAAAAAACTGAAGCAAATAGCTGAGAAAAGATCAGAAAGCAAAATCTCGATCACGAAACAAAATTGCCTTCTTTAGCGCCTTTTAGAAAATCACGATTAAGAAAGAAAATTTCTTCCGTAATAACCTTTTGGAAATTCTTGATTAAGAAGAAGCATGGCTTTCCTTAACACCTTTCGGAAAATAATGACTAAGAAAGAAAACTTCTCCCCTTATCAACTCTTAAAAATTCTGGAGTAAAAAGAAAACTTGCTTTCCTTAACATCTCTTGGAAAATCACTAATAACAGAAAGAAAATTTCATTCCTTGCAGGTAATTACTAAGATAAAAATTTATAATTACTAATTACATCGCAAAATAAGCCGTTTTTACTAAAAAAGGGGTTAAATTGAAACACCCTTCCTTTTTAAATTGATTTAATTAATTTAGACCGGCAGCAAATCTCATAAAGCGGCTGCCTGAAATAAAGCAAGCGCCTGTAAATCAAAAATTACTTCGAATAATTTTTGCCTCGAAGTAAAAAGGCCTGTATATTAAATAAACCCTTGAGATTTTATTCAATTTTATTATGAGGATAGCTTTAGCTTGATAAAAAAAACATTTAATGAGTTCTTATCATTTTGAATTAATGGTCTTTGTTTTTGGTATTTTCTCTGTTGACTTTTTATTATGTATAAATGAGAAGTAATTTAAAGAGTTTGTGATTATAAATAATAATAAAAAAAATATTTATTGTTGTGGAAGAGATACTTTAGGATGATTTTTTATTTTTTGGTTCCTGTAAATTTTTTAAAAATAATTTAGAAGAAAAGAAAAGAAAATAGATTATTTGTAGTACAGTGTTACTTATACAGTTAAAATAAAATAAAGAAAAAGTTCAATTTCCGTGCAAAAACGAAGAAGAAAAGAGTAACTAAATAAAATCAATAAAAACCTATTAATAATTAAATTCATATCTGGAAAATTACATCTTTCCATTACATACGAACAAAGATAAATATTTACACGATAGTTTATCCTCAGTAAATGTCTTTAAACAACGATAAACTAAATAAGTGTGTTAGAGAGTTCAATTTCCCCAACGGTAATGATTTGGGAAATTCGATATAAGCCCCCAGTTAATATTACCTGGTTAAACAAACAACAAAGTTCCCTGTAATGTTATCTTTTGTAGGTAGAACAAAAGGACGTGGGCATAATTTTTCATTTAACTCAAGCGAATAATCCTTTTTTCTGTCACCCAAGCACAAATGAAATTCCCTTTTTATCGTATATCTTTTGTTGGCTATTATTGTTGAAGGTGTTGTACCAAATGCTTTCCCACAGTTTTCGTACTCATTGTTTTTCGCCATTGATTTACTTAGCTTTATATTTACTTCAGATGGTTGTTTAATTCAATTTCTAAGAATATTTCGAAGTATTTTAAGTCGGGCTCAAAGTATTATAAAAAGTTAACAGTATTTTCTCGAAAGGTTAAACAGTGTGGTTGAACTTAACGTATTAATTTCTAGGGGTTAAAATCTAAAAGCGTTAGGGTAGCTAATTCGGTTTAGTTGTGCACAATTTCACTCTCATCCGAAAGTTAATATTCCGACAAGACGTCACATGGAATTTCATCCCACATAACCAACGCTCGTTGACGTAAATTTTGGATAAACACGTCTTATTAATTTCGATTTTATGGTTTTGCAAATTCTACTTATGTGTTTCAACCAATTTTTGTTCGAACAAAATTAAAAGCAGGACACTTTAACAATTACACAACAAACATTTTATGGTGTTCATTGTATTATTTGGAACTTTTTAAAAATGGGCTTGAATTAATATTCAAAATCATTAAAAATTGTTTAAGTTGTTAAAGCACTAATTACTGTAGAAAATTTATTTATTATTATTATCAAGGTTTTTCTGTTTTATAATAAACGAGCAGGATTCGACATTAGCTTAAATTAATACCCTGTAATTCCGCAAAGCATTAAGCATTAACCCAGCTTAAAATGTTAAAATTATTCGCTGTCTTGCAAAACGGTAGTATAAATAAATACAAATAATTCGAATAAAAGCTAAAACGTAAAATGTAGTTCATCTAAGCTTAAGCTTAACAATATGCTCTAATTATCATTATCAGAATGCATATGCATTTTCCGAGTTTGTAATAAGACAGAGGCACTTCTGCATTCATTTATAAAATGAACAGACTGGCGTAACTGATGCAAATTGTAATTAAAAACCTTCATCAGGATGCTGTGCAATTTTCCAACGAAGATAAGAGCCGCCATCGTGAAATATTTCGAATACTTTTATCTTGGTATGGTTCACTGATGAAAAGCAGAATTTTATAAAGGAATGTAACAAAGAAACTATTCACCTCTGAGATTTTCTAGAAATTGTAGGCAGGTTTCTACACTCTATTATAACTGAGAACAATGACGTACTTAAAGGGGTTGCAGAAAGGGTTCCCTCGCACTTTAAGATAAGGTATAATAGCCTTTCTTAATTTTATAACGGATAAAAGTAAGGAACTCGCGATGTTCAAATCCAAAAATAATTAATCATTTAAACCACACTTAAATTTCGTAATATATATTTTTTTATTTCTTACTTTCTGAAATTCCACTGCGATTCTTAGTTATTATAACTTGGGGAATAAACATGTAACTAACGAAGATTTAGTAGTTTCCTAGAAGTTAATAAAACTACAAGAAAACCCATTAATAACAATCATCTTCTGATTAAGTAAAACTAAAACTAAAGGTAATTACGATATTTTCCTTAAAAACAATTTCTCCTATAAACTATAAAGGAAAACAATGTGACGGAGAATAACACGTTCATTGTCCTTAAACTTGGTTGCCTTGAAAGTTTACCTAACTCATTTCCTTCTGTTGTTCTAGGTTATCGTTTATCCGACGAAGGAAAATCTGCAGCTATTTGGGGCGGCTATAATCCTGCTGATAATATGGATGATAGCGATGATCTTGGCCTCCCCTATTTTCATATACAAGCGGTTGGCCCATCATGATCTTAAATTAAATGGAACCGGCCTCGATGGAATTAATTTTTGCATAGAAGACTGGCCAATCACCCATGGAAGGGCTTATTATTCTATATTCTCACTCGTTGTACAATACATCTTACCCATTATTATAGTATCGGTGAGTTCTAATACTTTGAATATTTAATATTATCTGGGTAGAAAGTTAATTTTGACAAAGATACTGTACATGTGCGCCTTTCTGGCTCTGAATAGGCAACACCAGCTACAGGTAAACCTTATGGAAGCTGGACGGGTAGTTGCCTAGTAAGAATAAGTAAGGGGTTAGGAGATAAAATTGGTGCCCAGTATTTTAACGAATTATGGGTTCTATAATTAATTAAATGTAGAAATATTGTTGTTGCCTTAACAAAGATAAAATCCAGAACGTAATTTTACTTGCCGTATTCATAATCTTTAGAACTGGGTTTGTGGATGTATTTGATGAAATCGTAGCTCTGCATGAATCTGGTATTATAATAACTAATAATGAAGTAGTCTGCTTGTGTGGGAGGTAATGGAAAAGTTCGCAGTACACACACGTGCATGGAGATATAATAAATATCAGTGGGTGCAATCAATGTATGCATCTCTTTCTATAAATAAATTTTGCAAACAAGATTAATTTCTAATATTAAAATAATGTAGTTATATTTTTAAATTCCTGGATTATTATTGAAATTTGAGTTAAGTGCTTGATTAGGATTAATCTTTCTTCAAATTAAACAATGTATTTGCGAGATTAGAATGATTTAAAAAGAAAATTTGATGACGTATGTTACCCTTCCTCTCCTCTGTGAGGATGAATCATTTAACCTGCTCCAAATTTAGTTTTTAAGTTAGCAAGTTGGCAGTAAGCAATTATCATCAGCAATAAGAATAATATCCAACTGAAAACAAATGGTTGAGTTATATAAACTTCAACGCTTCAAACGACCTTAGAACTGTAGCAGTGAAAGTTTAATTATTCTATTTAAATTTTTTGAATTTTCAAATTATTTAAAGTAACCTAGCACTACTGTTATTCAAAATTAAACGTAGCAGCAACTAAACTGCACGTTCTTCAACCAACTGTGCAACCGTCTAGAAGAGCTTCATAATCAGCACATCTTTTCAAAGCATTTTTAAAAATTTGTTAAATTTAAAAACCCTAAAAAATAAATAAATGCATACAAAAAATACCGATAGGAGAATTGAAATTACCTTGCTGTTGTCATATCATCAATTTTTGAAAATGCTTAAAGATTAAGAAAGATTTTAAATATATGTACTAAATTATGAAAGGGTTACCCTTTTGGGGGAAAATGCTTGCGGAAGCCATTTTCAAAATTTATTCAAATTTATAACGAAAAATATCACGATGTAATATAAAATTGGTTTTTCTGGGCCTTGACAAAGTCCAAAAGCGTAAAATTTGAATTTGATAGCTAATCTGTCATTTATAAAAGACGCAAAAAACACATCAAAACAATGAAATGCACTCAACATGCCGAATAAAAATTTTCATAATTTTCATTACCTGCTTTTTAATGATTTATGTACACCGTTATATTGCATGATTTTTTTAAGTTGGTAAATTTATTCAACCCGCAGTAAAACTGATAGTTTACAAATTTTTCTATAATTCTAAGAGGTTGCTAATTTACGAGTATAACCTTCAACGAATTCTTGTATTTTTAGAAGTTCTTCCGTACGTTAATAATCTTTTTTCGAGCAGAAACAATTTGATATATTCCTGTCACATTAATTTTAGAATTGCCAACGACTTTTCAGTTACTCAGGAAAATTTAAAGAACCATGTGATTTACCAAAAATCTGGAAAACAAATATACCTAAAAAGGAATTTTTATATTCTCGTTTCGCAACCTTTAAATTTATATATTTTAATATTTTATTGAAGTCATAAATAATAACTTTATTTAACTGTTTATTTTTCTGGACGGCCCTTTCAGCATTTGTAGATGTAATTCTTTTAAATGCTATATTCTTTCTGATGAAAACAAAAGTAATCAGTTAAAATAAATGAGTTATTATTTTATTTATAACCTAACAAGACCTTCTAAATATTAAAATTAAAAGTCTCAAACTCTAGTTTATCAGTTTAAGAACATTTCATAGTAACAACAAAATTTAATTCTGTTTAAGGGTTTTAAATTTTCTAATTGTTTCAATTAATCTAACACCATTGTTATGCAAAATTTCGAGTAGGAAATCCATCAGCGATTAACCTGTGTGTTCGTCAACCAACCATACAACTGCGTAGAAAAGCTGTATAATCAGTACTTTGTTACATCTATTGACCCTAAAAACTAAATTACCTGCACAAAAATACCGTTATCAGTTATCATAGTACTAATCAAGCAAAAACTAAATTTAAAAATGAGGATTAAATACATACCCCTTTTAAAGACCAAATCCTTTGCAGGTCAAATTCCTGTGGAGATGGTATTTTTCTATACACGTACTTACCTATTTTCAAAATTCGTTAAAAAAATATTTATACTTAAAAGGCTAATAAAAAAATTCGTATAATTATTGCTTTTTAATGATTTTAAATCATTAATCGTTTACAACTTTTTTTTTAAACTGGTGGTTTAAATCTGTGTGTTTATAAATATTGCTATAATTCAAACATGCTGATTTATCACTCTCGAACAAAGCTTTTTTGTAATTAATAACATTTTATCTCAAGGTGAAACCACTCTTGCTAAATTAATTTTAAAATGTCCAAAGATTATTCAGAACATCAGTTAATCAGAAAAGCATTACATGTCATCTACCAAAAATATGGAAAGAAAATTTTGTTTGGTGACCCTGCTGCGAACAAACCTTGTATCCGCAGCAGACAAAATTTAATAGTGTTTTTAATTTTGTTTAAATTTTTTAAATTATTAAATTATTTAAATCAACCCAACACTACTGTTATTCACAGTTCCGAATAGGTATCAAAATATCAGCCACTAATCTGCGTGTTCTTCAACCAATCGTACGGCTGTGTAGAAAAATACTATAATCAGCAGTCTTACAAATTTGTTGTATGAAAAAATCCTAACAAATAAATACCTGCACAAAAACTGCGCTTGATGTTATCATAGTAATCAAGCTAAAACCTTTTTGAAAATATTTAATAGTTGAAATTAACAGGTATTTTCAAAATTCGTTCAAATTTATCACGAAAAATATTTTTTCTAATAAAAAGATTATTTGTTACAAACTCAAACTCTTGGCTCTGGTAAAAAGTAGGTGGTAAGACCTAAAATGGAAAATGTTGTAGTTAAACCGTTATTTATAAAAACTACAAACAAAACAAAATTAAATAAATTAATAGTCTTTTAGTTCGAGACGTGTTAATTTGATACGAGGGCAAGACTGATAATTTTGCGGTTCGCATGTAAAACAAGAGAATTATTTGGGTAAAACGGCTTTATTGCTTTTCAAAATATTCTCCCTTACATTTCACACATTTCTCTATGCGATAAAACCTTTGATCGAAACACGTAGCCCACTGTTCTCGAGGTATCTCTGAAACCAGTTTTTCATACTCGTTCACGGCAGTCTCCACGCTTGTGAACCTGGTGCCGCGCATTTTTTCTTTTATTGTTGGAAACAAAAAGAAGTCACACGGCGCCAAGTCGGGGCTATAGGGCAGATGCGACAATAATTTTACACCTGAAGCGGTTAGAAACTCACTTGTTCGATTGGCGGTGTGGGGCGATGCATTGTCTTGGTGCAGAATAATTGTACTTTTTGGTCGTAAGTCCCGCACTTTTTCAAAAACTATTGGCAAACAAATAGAAGTGTACCATTCTGCAATAACGGTACGATGATTTTCTAGGATTACAGTAGCCACATGTCCTTTTCGAGTGAAGAATGGCGCGATCATTTGCTTACCAACACTTCTGCCACGCTTAACTTTGGTTGGTTTCGCCTCATTTGGGAAGGAAGACCCATTGCATGGTTTGCCTTTTAGTTTCTGGTTCATAGCAATATATCCAGGATTCGTCACCTGTAACTATATCGTACACGTGATGACGTGATTTGACCGACCTTGATTAATTCTATTGATTGTTTTCTTGCACCAATCAACCCATTCCTGTCTTTGGTCATGTGCTAGGGTATGCGGTATCCAGCGTGTGCACAGCTTCTTGACAGCTAAGCGATTATGAAGGATATTTTGTACTTGACTCCTACCAATGCCTAAGGATGCCTGAACGGTTTCTTCTTCAAGCATTCGTTGTACGGTAGCGACGTTTTTATCGGTAACAGCTGTTGTTGGACGTTCTTCGCGAAATTCGTCACTGAAATTCATTATACCAGCGGTCGACAGTGCTAACGTGTGGGGCTTTATCACCAAATGCATTTTGAAGTCTTTCCGTACATTGTCTTTGTGTTAGCGACTATTTGAAATCGTAAAAAATCATTGCTCGGAAATGTTCATGATTTAAAGTCATTTTTACGATGCACCACTAACTTTAAACACGTCTAGAAAATTTACCAAACAAGATCTTCTGAATCTGCAAAAACAGATTATAAGCTGACACATGACAGCTCATAGGTATGCTAATTTTGATCGCATGTTAAGTTGGGAAAGCGCCTAACCGCAAAATTATCAGTCTTATTCTCGTATTACTATGTTATATGGGCCATAATAATAAGATTCCTGTTAAACTAATTTTTAGAATTCCCTCTAACAAGGTGTTGAAGCACTTTAATTTTTTATTATTTCAAAGATTAAATTTTTAAAGATATTCTCTTTTGGTTCAAATCCCTGCGGAGGTAATATTTTTCGACATGCAAAATTTTCATAATTTGTTAAAAACATTTAGTTTTGAATAACATCAAATAAAAATTCCTTGCATTCACAAGTAGGTTAGTTTGGCTAGTAATCTCTTGTTTTCTATCGCAAACATATGAAAGTCTAGGAAGTTGTTAACATATCAAGCAGGGTAAGTGATTACGGAATTTATATTTCTGCTTGTACAATAAAAGAAATCTGAAAAGCAACAGCAGTTTTGCCTGATATTTATGTTACTGAAGAGCATATATTATACCGTTTTGCACCTCTTTGAATTTTGAAATACATTAAAAATCTGATTTCACCCAATCTTAGAAGAAGAACTAAATCGAACATAATAATTTAGTTGCCACAATTCGTACTGTTTTTATTTTATATTGTGATTTTTACAAATTTTCTTTTGAATCGAATTTTGAGTTCCATATGAGTCTTGAAGAAAGCGACCTGCAAATTTAGAGATCGATATAAATATGGTAGTTAAATCTAGATAAGTGTAAACAAACATACCGTATTTTTCGGAGAACCATAAGACGGTGCTTTTTACATAGAAAAATCGACTTAAAATTGGGGTGCGTCTTATAGTGGTCCGAAGGTAACATTAAAATACAAATCTTTACACTGTACCGAAGTTGTTAGCAAAGTTCAATTACTGGCGCAATATGTTAATAAAATTAATGCCTAAGCTGTGAAGCTGTGAAAGAAGAGATATAAAGTCATTTAATGGTACCGAAGATGACGCAGTTTTTGAATGGAGTGACAATGGTTCAGACTAAAGCACTACGAACGGTGACATTAAAGATACAAGTGATAGTACCGAGAATGAAGGTGAACTGAATATTGCTGATACAAATTATTGTAACAATAAATAAAAATTAAGTAAACATTTCTAAATATCTTTAATTGTATAATAAAATATTCTTTCTAAAAATCGTCGCATAAATTTGGGCTGCGTCTTATCGTCCGAAAAATACGGTAGTTTAAAATTATATACTACCTCTGCCTTAACTATTACTTTAATATTATAGATAATTGCTTTTCATTGTTAAACTAAAGGGATATTTAATTTAGTGTAAATGAGAATGTGAAGCCTGGAAAAATAGCAAAAGAAACACTTTTATTTTAAGTTCGTTTCTTGTTAACTAAGGGAAGTAACTAGAAAAGCCTTTGGAAAAGAAAAATAATGACCAAAGAATGGTATTTATTCGTAGATTAATAATTCTTGGTAATTAAGATTGCCTTCCTGATAATTTCCACTAAAACCTCTTAACTGAATTTAACCATGAAAACTTTCCCCTATAAGGAAATCAAAGCTAGGTATTATATTCCCGAATTCATAATTCATCACATTCAGTTTAGTATTAATCAAGAAACGCGATTTAATATGGCTAAGAACCCTTAAAAGTCTAATCATTGTAAAGCAATTAAGAAATGAGCGCAAACTTTTAATATTCGATACGAAAAGTTGTACAAAAACTTGAATCTGAAGTTTAATGAATTTAGCTTCTATTTTCTGAAAAAACTAGTTGTAAAACTTTGATTACTGAGTTTTTGTGGACGTAAAGAGCACTCGGAAAGGATCTAATTCCTCATGATATTTAGGGAATGAGCAAAAAGATTCTTTAATACCAGGCAGATGTTCAGTAATGTATGTTGGGTGCTTTTGTAACCTACGACTCTTATAAAATATTAATTTATCAAAGGTCACACTAAACCCAGCCCATAAAAAAAGGAGAACAGTGATGAATATGGAAATACCGTGAAGAATTGCAAATTCTGAACATGTTTTTAAGTCTACTAGCATTTGTAACAGTGCGAATTTATTTAATTTTTAGCACACACGAATGGAAGTAACAAAATTTGTACTAAACAGGTGCTGCGTGCTGCATCAACACAATTCTCTCGGGAAATATAAACGCATTCGTGTAATTCCTGCAGTAAATTTGTGGGCTACATACTTAACCATAATATGAATAAATTTCATGTTAACAAGTGTAAGTTATTACGGCAATTATGTAAACTGCTCGTTTTTCTTTTAAAACGGTTCAAAACACACGAATTTTAGAGTCGTTGACTTCAACCGGGACTTTTATTTACTTGAATGAGTGAAACGTTCGAAATTAAATCCTGGATTTAGTTTTAAGCTTAATTGCTGAAAATGCGTTCTTTTGTTGCGGCGAGAGAAGTTTTCCAGGTTTTCTAGTTTTGTTTCTAAATGGAAACCAGCGGTTTGAGATTTAATTAATTAAACAATAATTTCGAGAAATGAACGCTTCACGATAGAAATTCACAAATTAATTTATGCAAAAATGTGTGTAGCACTTACATGATTAATGTTGAAAGAAAGCTCTTGAGCGCACACGGACACAAAAAGTAATTAAAATTAAAATTAAGTAGTTAAAATGATAAAAAAATGAACTTTAAATTGAATCAAATAAAACTAAGAAAACTCCGTCTGTGGAAGCATCCCCCAAGCGTGAGGAAATTGATTGCGTGGGAAAGGCTATCCAACACCTGGAAAACAAATTCAGTCAAGATGTTTCCTAAATATGCAAATATGCATGTGAACCAAGGCGAGTAGGACAGTTAGTTCAGAATCTCGCACTGCTCAAGCAGTCGCCCGTAAGGATTCTGGTGAGGGCAAAGATTCAGGTTTAACCAAACTACGAAACAAAAAAAATATATAAAAAGAATGGGGGCAGAAAATAACCATAACTACTGCACCATGGAATGTTCAAGAAATATATACCAAGCGGAAGGAAGTCACTACAGAAATAAAAAAAATTAAAATTAGACATAATAATCATCAGTGAAGCCAGGAAGAAGGGTACAGGTGGAGGACAATTGGATCATTATTACCGTACCGAAACCCCAACAAGCTAAACGTGAAGTATCCGTACTGATAAAGAAGTCATGGAAGAAGTATATATTATTACATTTGATCAGTACAATGAACAAATAAATTTAAGTAGAAATGAATATTTACGGGTGCCTCCCAGTTGCTTTGCGAATACTTGGTATTCTAGGGAATAAAGAGAAACAAAAGTATAAATGAAGAAAATATGGCAAAAATGGATATATTAAAAGGAACTATGTTCAAAACAGAATTACTAAAACAGTACAGTGTGAAATTGTTAGATCACAACAGATTAGAAAGGAAACTAAATATAAACAAGGATGGTACTCCTGAAGCAATGTATCAACACCTCTTGGTGTAGAAAATAGAAAGACTAAATACAGGAAAATTTTCTCAGAAAATCCGGAAGAATGCGTACAAGAAAGGAAAAAATCATTATGAAGTATATCTCAGAAACAAAACCAGAAAATGGGAAGAATATGTCCAAGTAAGGAAACTTGTAAAAGCAAAGGTTAAAGAAGAAAAGAGGAATATTGGCAGGGTCTCTGTATAGACATTGACAACACAGTAGCGTATAATAAATCATCAGAAGCATGGAATACAATAAAGAGAATCAAAAATAATAACAGTATCAAAGGACTAATACAAATAATACTCTAAAAACGATAGATCAGACACTACTCCAATCTGCTACAAAAACATAGGCAAAGAACATCAGTATACAGAAACCAGTCAAGAAGAAGACGAGCAGCTGCAATCACGGAAAATATATGAAAAGCACAAACTACCTAAAGCTAAAAACAACAAAACTCCAGGTCCTGGAAATATAAGAATATAAGAAAAATGTTGAACAAAATAGAAGAAGGCCGGGAAATCCGTAGAAAATTGAATCAATCATTATCACCTCCATATATAAAAAAAGGAGACAAGAAGCTGTGACTAACTACAGAGGAATTGCTGTCATACCATGAAGTTTATTATTTTTATTATATCCAGGGAAAAATAAAGTGACTTTAGAAGAGAAAGATCGTTTCTAGCCAACATAGTATAGACAAGTAGACAAGTAATAGAAAAAACAAGGCAAAGTGGATAGCCACACATTTGACTTTTATAGATAGTAATGAGAAGGTTAAACATAAAAGAAAAATGGATAAACCTAGTGAAAATAACATACCGCCATCACTATCAAGCAAGAATTAAAATAGGAAGTAGGGAAGCTTTGGAAGCCTAGTATGACAAATGCAAGAAAATGAGAATAACAATAGCCACAACCACTTTGTATTTCATACTATTCGCACACGACCAGATAATGTTTGTGCAAGACGACAAGGGCATGAAATACATGTAGGAAGAATATGAATTTGGACTCAGCGGTAAGTGCAGCAGGCACATGCGAGAAGGACATAGATACAAGAATTACCATTAAATAAGCAACAGAAGTACTTCACGGCATACTGTGGCACACAAACATTAGCACAAAGCCACAACGAAACAACTTTTCCACAATATGGTTAAAATGTGTCCACTGACAAATTCAACAAGAGACAAAATAAGAACCGTAGAACTAGACTTCAGGAGCAGATTTTTGCGAGTAATAAGGAACGGAAGAACGGAAGAAATTTTAGCGGGGTTGGGGGTTATGTACTCCATTACAATATCTCTAGAAAATCAAGCACTCCAGTGTTACGGCTATGCAAAACGAATGCCGCAATATAGATGGCCAAAGAAAGTAACGAAAGAAAAGTAAAAGCATTAGAATATCATTTCATGAATTCAACAATTTGATGACAACTGATGAAAAGCATGAGGAGGAGGTCGAGGACAGGAAGAGGAGAAAAGGGGTAAGGACAGAGGGAGAGGCAAAAAGGAACGGAACAGTGAGAGCGGAGAAGGCAAGACTTAAAATCAGGGTGAAGAGGGAGAAGAAAAGTGTGAGAGGGGAAAGGGAAACAGTGAGTAGCGAGAGGGTAAGAGTTAGGAGAGAGACAAAGGATGAGGAGAAGGAGAAACGGCGAGAAGAAGGAGAGGAAAAAATGAGAAAGAGAGAAAGGAAGAAAATCGAGTGAGAGAAAGTGGGAGAAAAAGAGGGAGGCAGGAAGAGAAGAAAGAGGAGAGAAAGAGAAAGAGAGTGGGAGAAAGATGGAGGGGGAAAGAGGGAGATGGAGAGAAAATGGGAACGAGAGCAAGGTAGGTTGGAATAAAATAGGGTGTAAGGGGTAGAAGGGAAAACGTGGAGAGCAGAAAAGGGGAGGAGAAAAAGAGAACGAGACGGGCCGATTTAATAAAAAAAAAAAAATTATTTCACAAATACTTGAGATAACCAAAAAGATTTTGATCTCAATACCTAAATATTTTCTAAACTTCATTAAATGACCAAACAGATGGAGTTCCCTTAAGCTTCTGTAACATGTATTAATTCAGAAAGCATGATTAGAGCTAATGCTAAGCCAAAATTTCATTTTCTAAATCCTCTTTGAACAGCCGCCGACATAAACATAATAAGCAGAATTTATTTCACCGAAATACGGTCTTTGTGGTTTAGGGATTGCTAGATCAAAGCGACTAAGAGTATCGTGAATTCCATTAAACACTTCTGTTGTGGATATAGGTACCTAACAACCTTAAGGGAGAATTTTGATTCATGATTTTGTAAAGCATTTCGGGGTCATTGTATAGCTGAGTCTTGCCTTGGAGAAGAATTAGAATCTAATCGAGGATTTAGTCAAGAATCTGTGAATATTAAAAAATGATTAAAGTTCACTAAGATTTATTTTTTATATTTACTGAGAGTGAAGTTAGAAAGTAGATTAAAATGAGAAACACACGAAAATAGGATAGCAAAATAAAGAAAATAGGACAGTGGAGCTACTTGTTCTTAAAACATGGTTATAAAATATTGGGAAATCCACCCATTACCAATCTCATTCGATTTCTTTTATCCTCTTCCTGTTTTTGCAGATTCTGCACAGTTTTAGTGACCTCATCGTTTTTGTTATTGCAAATCGAAGACATGTTCCTGAATGGGATGCCCGTCAATTACAGGCCAGTTTTTATTTTGTTACAAAATTCCAAATTGAAATTTCCCAGTAGTTTTTAGATCAATAAAATAAAACTTACGCTCTTTGTTTAATTTGTTAACATCTGTTATTTTCTTCATGTTAGTAATTCCATGTACAAATTTTCATCTGAAATAAGGGAACGCATAAAGGAAGAGGGTAGGTCTATTATGGAACAGGAAATGACACGAAACATCTTGAGCTTACAGGGACAACCACATATTGGTGGCTGTTATACGTATTTCATTTCATGCGTGCAGTATGTTTTGTAGCTTTCCTCGTTAATTTGATTATATCATTTCTTCCCGTTTTAGCAGAAGGTCTTTTACAGCCACAGCTTTGGGCATTAATATTTTACTTTTTCACATTTAAAAAGCGTTTGTTTAATGGAAAATTAGAAACATAAAACGTTATAACGAATTTAACCTTTAACCTTCTCACATTAAAACATCTAAGAAGCCAGTTTAACTTCCTTATAACTTTTAGAAAAGAAAATCCTGTCAAGGAAATAGGAAAACCTTACTATCTAGCAAGAGAGGCTTTTGTGGTTATAAATGTAAATAATAAAGTTTGGGATGTTTCAGAATACATTTTAGCAGGCACAAATTTTCAATAAATTGTATTATCTTAATGCACCTGTTTACTTTCCCCCAAGTTTCATATACACATTTTAGTTAAACTTCAGCTGAAACTTTACGAAAGCGAAAACATACCCAGTAGGAAACTTCAGAGACATCTTATACGAACGCTTCATTTATACAAAAGTTTCGTTTATGCAAAAGTTTCATTTATACGAAAGTTTCATTTACATCTGAGTTTCAGGACACGCTCTGTTATGATTGATTTGACAATACGAAATTAAATTTCTATTAAATTAATTAGTCTTGCGTATCAATTGGGTGTATCACGAAACTATTAACAAATTTAACATCTAACTGCAGAATAGCGTGTTTACATTATAGGAAGTTTGAAGGAACAGAGGACACAAGAGATTCCGTAATTTACTGAATGTGGCCAAGTTTCCAAAAGTTACTTCGGTAAATATTTATGGAAGTTTGCCTAAATTTAGTTTTATGTTACAAGGGAGCTTATCGATTTTCTACTGTTAAATATGTCGAATTTACCACTACGAATTTTGTAATGGCTTTCTGAGTGATTAACGTTTCAGATTATATATTTTTTTGTGTTGTCTCCTGACTTCTTGTAAAAGTTGAACTAGGAAATGGATGATTTTAAAAGTTTTAACTGTAAATGTAAATTAATTTTAAGAAACTAATTGGCATTAAACGCAAGTCTAATGGAACATAGGTTTGGTATAATTTTATGAAGGAGTTTCCTGTAAAACACAAAGATACCGCAAAACCAATGCTGGCAGAATTCTTTACAAGCGATACTCGATTAATACAAATTTCGCGATTATTCGATTAACCGACCAGCATCTATTATTCGATTAATCGATTATCGCTAGTGTTCTATTAATCGAATTAATAACATTAACACAAAACAAATAGTAGGTATTGGATATGTCAAGCGTTGTTATTTACATGGAAAACAGTAATATCTTAATTTTTTTATCCAACAACCTGTATATAGTTTGTATTAGGTACATACATATTTTAATACACTTTGGTGAAGGGTAATATTGTACGAATCTATATTATATAATAAAATATGCACTTTATATTCTGTTTCCTAGATATAAATTAATAAAAAAAGTTTTAAGTAATCAGTAACTCAAAAAGAAATAATATTAATGATCGATTAATGGCGAATAGTTAATTTATAACAATTAATCGAATCGAATATTCAAAGTAATCGAATATTCGTAATAATCGATTAATCGTAATAACCGAAAAATCGATTTCACATATTCGAATAATCGGTTAATCGATTTAATTAGAATAATTTGCCAGCACTACACAGAACTTAAATGGAAATCTATCAGAACTGGGACTTCAAAAAATTGCGTTAACTAATTTAGGAAATATACAATATATTGTAATGATTTGCTCTATATGCAGCCTTACAAAGTTCCACTAATATTGAACTGCCCTTTTATTTATTTTATCAAAAAAACGCCCCATGTTTGATAGCTTAATTGAGATGCTCTTACCTCTAACGGGTCGTCGTGAAAGTTCGTTGCTTATTATTAAACTATTCAAAAATATAATTCATTCGTACAATTTTTGTAATGAAGATTTATTTTAATTGGTAATCCCAATCTTCCTTAATTAATTTTACTTTAATATTAATTTGGTTCATACCGTTATTTTTCAAAATTCCATAATATTCGTCTTCACTTCTATTTCACTTTTCTTTCCACTTCCAATTCAGTTTGCTTTCTGTTCCAATTTAAATTCTGTTTTGCGTCCACTTCCTATTCAGTTTACTTCCACTTCCGGTTCAGTTTATTTCCACTTCCAGTTCAGTTTATAATTTATTTTGTTGTATATTAATATTTTTAATTATTTATCGATTCTGATTATTTATGAATTTTTATTTTATAATCAATATTTTGGAGGAGCAACTTTTTATCCTACATGCCCGTACAAATTCAAATCATTTCCTGTTTATAATTTTGTTTTTCTCCTGTTCCTAAGGTTTTTTCAAATATGTTTTATCCATTACAACGGTATTTACTAAGTTTCTACGATAACCATATTTAGCTACTTATAATTTAACAATAATAATATTAACAATAAACTATTAAATTATTTACATTAAAAACTTAACAATTAATCTAGCTATTTAAAATTTTTATATTACAATTTTTTTTATAATTATATCTGTATTAATAATTAAAAATAACTTTCATTCATAATTAAAAGTAATATCATCTCAATATGGACTCTTTAAGCCTTTCCGGCGGTACGATTCGTAATGGATTTTCTTTATATTAAGTTTTATTTATTAAACGAATTAATTTCATCCTCAACAAGGTTGTAAATATTTGTTAAACAGCATCCAAAATCTTTTAAAATTAATATCAAATTCTATGGGAATTCTTTTCAACGTAATTAAAACAAAATTTAACAAGAACTCATTAAGTCTTACTGAGTTATATGAATATTGTTTAATCACAAATTTTAGTAGTTTTCGGTCTCAGTTAATTTAAAAACTAAAAACAATATTAAAATGTTTCTATTTCTGGAATTTATAACTGATTTAAGTTCTTACGGCATTTAATTTAGTTAAAAAATCAAATGTTTGCTGCAGAACTCCCCTTTCACTCGTAGAACTTAAAAAAATATATAAAAGGGTCGAAGATTTAATTTTGACTTTCCATTAACAGCGGCAGGGCCCTAAATGGCTTCCAGTTATTGATTATTACAGCATTTCAAACAAAACACATTTAGAAATTCTGGAAATACACTCGCGTTTGCACATGAATTGTGATCTCATGTTAACTTGCTAGGATTTTATACTTTCAATAAGGTTCAACCCTTAAAAAACATAATAATAATAATAATTGCTTAAAACATTTTTAGTGTTCTACTGAATAAGTGGACGAAAAAAATACATAATATAAAAATTAAAAATTAAAGATATAAGTATGAGAACTGCAGAAAACTGAAACATTTTTTTGTTAATTAATTATTTTTAATATTCGACTGAATAAGTCTAAGAAAAACAATTCAATACAAAAATAACAAATTAAAGGTAAATATAAGTATGAAAAATACAGAAAACGATGTAAAATTGTTTATTAGTTTGTTAATTAACTATTTTAAAATTCGACTGAATAAGTTTAAGGAAAGAAAATTAGAAAAAAATTCAAAAATAAGAAATTAAAGGCACCGTAGAAGACTTCCGAAACAAAGTTTGCAGGAGGGAAACTTAACCTTTTAAAAGTTTTCTTTTTTCATTTGTCATAGTTTAAAGACCTTCAAATTCGGATTCTTTAAAAAACTTTGACTTAAGATATCCAGGTTGCATACCTTGTAAATGGTCGAAAACAAAAAAATAACTGAAAATTAATATGGCCGAAATATTACATGAAAAATTAGAAAATTCAGCCCCAGAAATTCAAATGTAACGATCAACTTCTTAACTCAAACGAATTATCGAGATATGTATTTAAAAAGTAGTTTAGACAATTTCAGAAAATTTCACAGTTCTTCAAAAGTTTTACTGGACAATATTTGGGGGTTTTCAGGTTAAATATTTTTAGATTGCCTTAAAAAAAAACGAAAAATTCGGTTGATTTTTCAGGACTAAAACAATTTACTTCTTAGTCAAAATAAATATAGATATATTTGTTTATAAACGAGTTTAAAACGACCTTCTAAAATTTCAAGAATCTTCAGGTTTTTCTTTAAACGTAATCCGAAATTTTCAGGCCGAAAGTTCTTAGGTTACCTCCAAAACTAGGTAAGTACTTTCAAATGGTTCTTGAGAAATAAATCGACTTCTTGGTTAATACAAATTATTGGTATTTTTATTTAGCAACGCGTTTAAACACCCCTTGAAAGTTATAAAACTCTTTACGAGCTTCTTCAAATAGTTTGAGTTTTTCAAACCGAATGTTTCAAGGGTATCTGAAGAAAATGAGGAAATTCAGGCAATTTTTTCAGTAGTAAAGCGATTAATTCCTAGGTTAAGACAAATTATTAATATTGTAATTTTAACACTGAGTTTAAAGAGGTTTTGGAAATATCTGGAGTTTCCTCAAGCATAAATTGGGCTTTTTCAGGCAGAATGTTCTTAAATTTAATTAAAAATAGGAAATAAAAATAGTTCACGAAAATTATTGATAGTTCCATAAAGAATACGAGTTTAAATATTACTGGAAGGTTAAGTTTTCCAGGATTTTCCCCAAACATAGGCTGAGCGTTTTCAGGTTGAATGTTTTGAAACTTTCTGAAAAATAAGGAATTACAGTCGATTTCTCAGGAATAAAACGTTTAAATTTTAACTCATGAAAATTATTGATACGTTCAATCAACAATTATTGAAAAGTTCAGAACTTTTCAGGAGTTTTTCAACCACAGGCTGAACGTTTTCAAGCTGAATGTTCTTAAACTTCCTGAAAAATAAAGCATTACTGCATTACAACGGCTTTTTCAGGAGTAAAGTCTTTAATTCTTAGTTGAGAAGAATTATTGATATTTTCATTTAAAAGGCGAGTTTAAACAATTACTAGAAGGTTTAGAAATTTTCAGAATATTTCTGAAATGCAGTGAGTGCTTTCAACCTGAATGTTCTTAAACTTATAGTCGATTTCTCAGGAGCAATCAATATCAATATTTTTATTAAAAAGGCGAGTTTAAACATTTATTTCAAAGTTCAAAAATATTCAGGAGTTTCCTCAAACCTAAGCTGCGTCTTTTCAAGCTGAATGTTATTAACCTACCTATAAATGGGAAATTGCAGTCCATTTCTCAGGAGTAAACCATTTAAATCTTAGTTGACGAAAATTATTCATATTTGTATTACAAAATGCAAACGATTACTGGAAACTTCAAAGCTTTACAGGAGCTTCCTAAAAACACAGGCTAAGCTTTTCAAGCTAAACATTAGGTTAGGTACTTGAAAAATTAGAAATGTCAGGATACTGATTTATGAAGGAAACGATATAATCATATCAACAATATAGAAAACGAAGTCAAAATTATTTCTTAATTAATTATTTTGAATAAGTATTCCACTGAATGAGTTTAAGGAAAGAAAATTGAAAAATGCAAAAATATCAAATTAAGGGTATAAGTGTGAAAAATACAGAAAACAAATTGAAATATGTTTATCTGTTTACAGAAAAGTAATAGGTATATTTAACTGAATTAAATGCAAATTAAATTAATTACAAAAAGTAGACGAATGCAAGTGAAAAGTAATTAGAATTGCAGTATAGAAACTGCATGTAATTGGATAAAGTAGGGCGGTAGATTTACATAAATAAATTCCAACCAGCACGCATTAAATTTCCATTTAACAAGAACATGCTTGGTGTTAAAGCGCTAAGATAAGAAACAAACCAGATTAAGATTAATTTCCCCCTGTAACGAGAAAGTTAATACTTAAATTCCATGTGCTATTTCGGTTCTCTGGAAATTTACCAGTTTAATATTTAACAAATTTAGGATGATACCGCTTTGAAAACTTTTAACGCCCATTTCTACAGGGCGTTGAGGAAGTTTTAGCCCTGCTTATGCTTTACATTTATTTGCGTTTTTATGAAATTTGAAGTAAGGTATGAAAGAATTAATACAGGTATTAACAGAAAAATTTAAAATTGTTTTGTGTGAATTTCTGCCAAAGGAAATGCTCGTTTATATGCATAAAACATCCGAATATTTGAGAATTTCTGTTGAAATGCAAAGCGTTCCTACTGAAATTGTGTAAATAGAAAGGTAATAATTGTTGTTCGAAATGGGTTTTGTGCAACCCGAACAATCGAAGTTCGTGCCGGAAACGACTGAGATTATTTAGAAGCTTAATAACAGCCATGTTCAAAGTTTAAAGCTGCTAATCCTCGTAACCAAATGTTTAACTTGGTGATGCTTTTAGTTTTAGCGAGGCAGCTCTATTATTGTTTACGTTAAATTGTGGAGTATCTTAGGTTTCCGGCGTTTTAATGAACAATTAGGTTAATATTCACACGTGTGTGTACAAGCTAACTTGTTACATAGTCTTAACAACGAACCGAATAAATATTGCATATAATTCATAATTTACGGTGAAACTAGGAAATAACGACATCGGTTATTACGACAACTTGGTTATAATTTAACTCGGTTATAACAACAACATTTTGGTAGTCCCTTCGTTATATCCCAGTTTCACTGTATTTGGGCGTCGATAATTCAGTGATTAAATTATATTAAATTATATGTTCCATTTCCTGTCTAATAGAACAAAAAGTTATACATGTTTTTATTACGCAGGCTGCCTATTTACGAATCTACTTCAAGCTACGTTATCGTTTCGCTGCGGGATTTGTAAGCAAAGAAGATTCGTCACAAAATTCCCGAAGACAGTTGCGTGGACGTCGTTTACAACGTACAAATTTGCTTTTGGTCTCCATAGCTATTATATTTTGCATTAGTTGGTTGCCCTTAAATTTATACAATCTAATAGCCGATTTATGGAGTTCCATGGATTTCACTTCACAACCCATGAAAGTTTGTTACGCCATTTGTCACATGATGGGCATGTCATCCGCCTGTTCAAACCCCGTACTTTACGGGTGGCTGAATGAGAACTTTTGGAAAGAATTCAAAGACATCATGTGCATTTCGAGATCATCAAGTACTAATAACAGCGTAGAATGTCGCAGATTAACCGGTAGGAAACAGTCACAAAAATCTATAGGTAAGGGGAAACCAGATCTCGTTACTGTTGCTACGGATTTTCATCAAGGAACGACTGTTGCTACAGAAATGTCTGTCCTTACAAGATGCTAGCTTTGGACTTTTTCCGTAAGGCGGAAAAGTAAACACTTTCCTCGTGGGATAAATATTCGTGCTTCTATATAATATCCTGTCGTACTTAGGAAACGATGGTGCTTTATTTGTGAACATTTCAATGTTAAAATGTGATTCAATGACGTTTGAGGAACTCATTAAAGGCGCGAAATAATTATGAATTTCTCATTTCGAAGGAATTTCATCAAAAATGAAACTAAAGCAGAAAGGAAGATATGAAACTCTGACATAGAATACGGATAACTTCATGAAGGATTCTGTACGTTACTTGGAATTCGTATCTGACATTCTTAATTTTATTATTTCTGCCGAATCGACAAATCCGATTATACTTTAGGAACTGCTGATGAAAAATTGGTATCATTTAAGAATTAAAAAAAGATAGTCTGCTTCAGACTGTAATTAATGTTCAGTTATTTGTATAAATGATGGTGTAAGTAAAATATTTGTAACAAAAATTGACCAAACCGTTGTAAATCTCATTGGTATTTTTATAAAATTGGCCCCACTTGAACGTTAAATGTGTTTTCTAGAGAATTCGCCTAGGATTTTCCAAAGATTTTTGTAGATATTAAATGTAACTGTAAGCTTCTGTCTGGAAATTAAATGTACCTAAAGAAACGTAACAGCTTCCAATATAAACAAATTTCGTCTCCATGGGTCCTAACGCCGACGAGTCCACGGTGTTACAAGGCACATCGAGACTTTCATTGTTGGAAGTTGTTACAGTTCAGATAATTATGTTATAAGTCAATTTTAGATCGTAAGGCCCAAGACGCGGCTATAACTTCCAATTCTGGGGACAATTATCGTGTGGTAAGTGGTTTACCTTCGCATCGCAGAAAGTTTTATCGGGTCGTCGACTAACCAGAAAACGCATTATACGAATTTAGCTTTCAAAGCTCGCACTTTACCCATCAACAAAAGTTGTGTATCAGCCTTGTTAGTAAAAGACTCTTAAAGGTCTATTCTGGAGCTTAAGTGCTCCTTCACCGTTTGGATACTGTAAAAAAATTAAAATGTGATGTTTGTATTTCCGCACAAATTCAATATCTGTGGCACTGATTAAACATTTTTCATATGGAAATTTATTTAGTACGCAAAGGGTTAGTTGAAGCATCGGCTGGACTTGATTATTGTGACATATTTATAAGAATACGTTTGCCTTTATTTAAACTAGATGTAAAAATTGTTGATGTAAATTAACCTGTCATTTTTAACATCGACTGGATGTGAGCAATCCTGAGTTATTCTCAGCGAGTACTTCACTATCATACAAGTCCATTTATAGTCAGTAATTCTTTCCTCATTTTTTCTTTTATAAGAATTTGTATTATGTTTCAAAAACGACCATTTACTTTAAAAATCTATTAAATTACGTTAAATCAGATTGTCAGTTTACTTAAATGTAGTTCAAGTAATCTTCCGCCAAAAAAGTTAAAGTAATCTTCTCGCCCTGAAGGAAACTACACAAAATGTAATGTAATTTTTAAGAGCGAGCTTTCTGACGGATGTAATTTCCTCTTGAATTTTCAAGTTTTCAAACACACTTCAAAAAGGTTTAGGTTTGCACGATTTAAAATCGTTCACTGCAACTTTAACTTATTGTTTATATTAGATTTACTTAATTTGCAAATAAAAGTTGATTAATAAAATATCGAACACAACATAATGCACATTATTAAAAAACAAAAATGAAGGAAGAAAAACCCTAGAATAGTGTGCTTTTTATTTTTGTAATACTTTGTACTTAACGAAAATTCTGAAAAATGTTCTTGTATTGTTTCATATTTTGTCATTTAATAAATGTTAAACTGTTGAGCTTTTGTGTTTAATTGATCAGTTCAAAATTCGATCAAAAAAAAGAAAGCAAAGTTCCAACGGGAGAATAATAATAAATAAAAATAAAACACCCAACAACTGACGAAAATAGGCTTAAAAGTAACGATAAGAAGATAAAAGTCGGCAATTTCATGAAGAGTTCAGAGGCAGTTGCTTAGATAAACTGTTCAGTTTAAATTGAATTTCTGAAAGGGTATTTGGTTAGATCAGCACAATCAGTGTTTACATTCTCTTTGTATTTTTTTACTACGTTAATACTTGCTTTTCTACAACACCGATTTACATAAAACAAATTTAAACGAAAAATTCCGTTTATTTCCTTCACGATAATGAAGTTATTTATCAAAAAAGAAAAAGCAGATGATCAGGTATTAGAATTAGAAGAGGCCACCGGGAATAACAAGTCGGTGTTAGCTCAGTCGTTCAGAAAATCAGTATCCGAATTGGTTATTTGGGATAAGCAACTTTCATCCCTGGAGAGGCTGTGTTGTCTCCACAGCAACGAGTGGGTGGAAGGCATAAGCACGTCAGTTTAGATATTGCTCTTTTGAAGTCTGTTTAAGATGAGAATTTGTCGGAAATAATTTTCGAACAATATAGCGTGAGTGCTACGAACAATAATGTCATAATGTAATTTATAAACAGGTCGGATTAGGTTGGGCTTTTTACTTTAGACTACATTAACGTTTATGAAAATATCTTTCATAAAAAAACCTGACGGCAGATTTTAACCTTTAACAATGAAAAGGTGAGTTTTTAAAATATTAAAGAATAATTTTTAAAAATGTTCTGCCTACTTGAGTGAAATTTTATTGGTAGCTTTTATAAAGTGCTTACAAATCTTTTCAGGAGGTTGTTTCAGGATAACACATAAGCAGAAAACGAAGAAGAAAGGTGCAGACCCTCAAATAATGGTAAGTAATATAATATTTTATTCTTCAGTGGATTCAGAATTTTGCAATTTTCGAAACCAAAGCTAATAAAAAGAAACGAAGCTTACTTTAATGCCCATAAATCGAAGCAAGCCTGTAAATTACGTTATGCGTTTTCTTTGTAACTGAATTGGGCATTTTTATGAAATTGTGTAATATGTGCAAAATATTAATGTGGAAACCTATTTACGCTAAAAAATATGTTTCACATTTACCAAAATAAAATAAAACTAGAATCATCGATTCAATATAATAAATTCAATAAAACAAGTTTGTCTATTAAAATATTTTCAAAGAAAACCTATATTTACCCATACAGTTATAACTAAAAGTGCATGGGAGACCTAATATCTACAATAAATTTAATAAAAATCAAACGGGTTTATGCATTAGAAACACTATCAAATAAAAACTTAAAACTATCAAAATGAAATATTTACTCAAACATTTACAAACAAAATATGAGCATATGAAATAATACTAAAGGAACAAAATAAATATATCACAAAATAATAAAAACCAAACCTACAGAATAGAAAGGAAGAAAAAGAGTAGATAAAACCCGAGTTTTATTGAGAACAGAAAATTTCGCAGGAGATTTAAACAGAAATAAAATACATAAACAAAGGGGCTTTTCAAAAAAATTAAGATAAATATGAGGACCACAGTAAAAACCAAATCTAGAGAGAATATATGTTGTAGATGTACGTAAAATAATACATGAAAGGACAAACTGAAATCTGAAATAGTTATAACTGTAATTGAATGTTGTAGTTTTAAAAATTTGAAATAAAATTCAAATTTAGAAGAACTTCGAGGGAGTTTACCGTTAGGATCGTTTTCAATTCTTTGATTTACTATTTAGGTCTACTTAAATTACACATTTTCTTATCAGTATCATTATATTTCTATGGTAAACTGCAGTTAAAGTGGAGCTCAAACGTGATTAATTGATTTGCTGATGACCGTCTAACCTAATTAATTAAGTAGTTAATACAGAAAATTTAATTTAAATAAATTAATCACTGACACCATAGTGCCATGCACTATGCCCTTATTGCTCCGATTTTGTACAATTTCAGGGATATTGTGATCAAGACTTTTAAATACAAACGCACTTGGAAAATACGAGAAGGGATATAAAACCAAACGCGTGTGTATCAACGAAACTCGATTACTGTTAAAGTGAAACCGAGTTACAAAAAGTATACCTATCATTCGAAATCTAAACAGAAATGCTAAAGTTTACTATTCGAAGGCTCCATAAAATGTAAAAAAAGCTTTTGATAGCACACTTCAGATGGCTTTAAACAATTTTAAATCGGGTGTAAAAGTTGATTTTGATCTACAGTGTTAGCACTAAAATCTAAAAATGAAATAAATATAGCGTATATACTTAAAGTAACATATAAATTCAGTCATCGGATAATTTTTAATGGCAATTAGTATTTTTTTATTACCTCATTAAATAGATCTTATCCTTCTTAACACAACCTGTAAAAATGGGGTTTAATAAGAAAAATTTTTAGAAAAATTACCAAATTACCAATAAATTAATTGTTCAAATTGTTCGCTGTATTTTGATTTGATAAGTAAAATTACTGATTTGTTTCAAATATCGTATTTTGCTAGGTGCTGTCTGAGGGCATTGCTCAATAATAAACCCTTTAGGGCCGTTGTGCCTCCAGGGAGTCGACGCCTATATTTTTACATTTCTGATAAAAGATGAAAAATAAGATTTTAACTTTATTTAGTTTAGCTGAAAGTAGCAGAAGTACGCGAAGAAACACCAATATCCCTGCAAACAAACAGTTCAAAGGGAAACCGGCTACACAAACAGAGGAAACATTTGAGCATTCATGTAAATTCCTTAAAGCTGCAAATGTAAATCTTCCAACTGAAAAACTGCAGGGAAGTAAGTCAAGTGAAAGAAAATATTGAATGACAGAAGAAATTCTAGACCACATGGAACAACGAAGAATATATAAGCAGGGTGCGAATCACCGCCGGGGATGCCAGGGATTTCCCTGGCTGTGCTTATATTTCCCCCCCCTGTAAAATAAAAATCGGACCCCTGCCGGGGATGAATATTTCTCCGTCTGTGTAAATGTATAACATTAAAATGTGTATAAAAAAATTCTGGAATAGTATCCCCCCCTGTAAAAGTTGTATGATTCGCACCCTGTATATAAGAATAAAAACCAAGAAAAGTATAAAGTAATACAGACAACCATAAGACGTCTAATAAGGAAAGCTAAAGAGAACTGGACGATGGAAGAATGTCGAGAACTGGAAGAGCTACAGAAAAACCATGATTTCTTTAATATCTATAAAAAAGTGAATGAAATAACTGAACAGAAAAAGTGCAGTTTAGCAACCTGAAGACGAAATCCAATCAACTCGTAAGAGATCAAAAAGATATAAATAGAAGTACAATGCCAAAAATATGTTAAAGAGTTAACGACCTTTTTAACGACGAGAGGGAAGAACCAGAAATCGGAATAAACTCAGAACAAGCAAAGTACAGTGGTTGGCAGCAAAAAGTAGGACAACTCGAAAAATCAAGTAAACTTTATTCTATAAAATTCATTGTGGAATTTACGCTGGATTTCACTAGCTCTCGAAATTTTAATAATAAATCACGTTCTTTTTTTAATAATATAATTAATATATCTATTACTTAATATGTTACAAATTTTTACAAAGCACATAAGTCTTACCAACTACCGGTATGTACGGGGTACTGCAGCCAACTGACTCGGCCCTTTTGTTCAGTTCAAGCGGCGCACGACCCTCAACGAACAGGGACGTGCCATATCCTGGCGCCAAAACGACCACACTTAAATTTGAATGTAATGGCGCGCGAACAGTCATATCGAAGAATTTGCGATGAAATTCGAGCAAGTCCACAAGAGTTTTGTCGCCGCGTGTTCACTAATTTCAGGGGTCGTTTGGAGGAGACGGTGCGCATGGGAGGGTAGCACCTCGACGGCATAATCTTTCACAAATAAATTTCCATAGTTTATAGTTAATTTTAAAAATATAAAATTGTTAATAAAGCTAAAACTTAATGAGGTATGATTTTTTTAAATCGCAAAAACCTTTTCGGACATTACATTAGATTAGATTCTAACCTAAAGAAACTTTTAAATTAATTTTAGATATAGCTTATTTATTGAAGCATCTTTTACTCAATTTGCCTTCAATTATCACCATATTAAATTCTGACTTAATTGAATTCCAGGTTAAAAGCTACGAAGGTATAACCAACTTATGAAAGTTTTAAATCATTTGCAGGTGCAACTTGTGTCTTTTATTTAATTTACTTTAAATAATCACTAGAATAAATTCCGACTTAAGTTAATCCAGGTTAAGCTACAAAGCTTAACCCACCTAAGAAGTGTTACATATCATATAATCACATATATGCATAGCTTAATAATTATTGAAGCAACTTTTATCAATTTACTTTTTAAAACAATCAGATAAATATAAAATAACCATACAAGATTCGTGCATTTATATACCGCTCGTAAATTAGGGAGAAATTCATGAGACAAATTAAGTTAGAAACGTAGGTTACTTTAATAAAATTGGACGTTATTCAATAAAATATACCGTAACAGCTTGTAATAAAGCTCATACGTATATATAAATAAATGAAATTCAATACAAATTACAGTCGCTAATGGTTATGGCTCCTAACTATTCGAAAAGAATGACTAATATGCGGCTATTAATCGTAAAAATTGTTATTTGTGTATGTTTAAATACGTACAATTTATGGAAATGATTAATGATTTTGATATCTCATAATATCTGTTAAAGCTTATTTATAGTTATATAGATAGTAACTATTTAAATAAAACGTTAAAAGGGCATTTAATCTGTTTGCATTTAATTTTTGTTCATAATAGTTATTAGAACCGTAAATGGGTAAAAATAAAACTGACAGTAATTATTTATTACACATACGAACCGAATGCTACTGTGAATAAAATATCAGGTTTATTGCGTTTCACAGAAATATTTAAATAATTAATTCTGTTCATACTTAACGGACATTTGAGTTCGGTGAATGTTAAATTGATACTCTAAATTGTTGTTAATTACTAAACCGTAATGAGCAAAAGCAGCAATTAATCTGAATTTCGAATAATATCAGAAATTAAAATAAATATTTAAAGGCCTATAAAATACGTTGTCATTGACGACGTATTTTATAGAGAAAGCGTATTTAAAGGAAACATAACAAGTGAGCTCTTATGCAAGATAGAAACAGTATAAGATATTAGTGTTAGAAAAAAATTATTTTCTGTTAATTTTACGTATTTATTCACATTTGTTTTATTTGTCCTCATTTTGTGTTGGTTGTCGGTTTTAGTCACTGAATAGACATTTGTTGCGGTTAAGAGATGCTAAAGATGTTGTCAAATGAATAACACAATTTGAAGTTCATGTAGTACTTGTATTTTTGCTCTCTAAAGACGAATTTTTGGAAAATCCTAAGGTGGGCCAACTGAAATGGGACGGGGCTCGTATATGGGACCGGCAATGGTAAAAAATACATACATTTTTAATACTACGAAATACATGCAAACTTAACCATAATTCACGTAGAACTTCTTTTAAAATTTATATTTTATAATTCAGTATCGTATCAGTTTTTTTTATAAAAAAAACGTAATTACATTGTAAAAGAGATGTTTTAACAACTATCTGTTGCTTATTGCTGTTACTGTACGCTTTGAACACTCAATTAAAGTTTTATAACAAACGCGGTTAATGGACTACGCAATAGATACTATGTTTGAAATGATAATCAGTAGTATTTTACAGTCAAATCCCACGTAATTTTGTGTCATAAACCGGAAAGTTACTGGTTGTATCTTCATAATACGTAACATAAAATTCTCCTAAAGAATAGACCTATATTACTGCTTTACAACAGATGCCCTCTATCAAATAAATTTAACAAGCACGCCTCTGTTATTTATATTTTTTAGCTTCACTAAACCACAACTCTAGCGGAACTTATACCGTAACTTTGAATAACTAGATTTTAAACTACGGGTATATTTTCGTAAAAGTCTTTTTTACATGTTTTAAGCTACATTATTTTTGCGAATTAAATGACTTCGTTATAAATATTTACACGAATCATGAAAATACAATTTTGCAAGCAGCAAAATCAACAAAATATTTTTTTAAGCCGTAAAATTCGTTAATTTCATATTTGAAGTAAATATCTTTACACCTTGTCATGAAAATAAAATTAAGTAATTAAGTTAAGGGTTTATTTCGGCCTTTATGAAAGGTGTAATTTCTAAGATTTTATCATTTTTCAGATTTATAAGAATGATTTAAATTTAAATTTAATTCACAATGCAATCAGATTCATTTCTGTTTAATTTTCTAGCAAGGAAAAATTTTGCTTTTTCCATTCAGTAATAAATAAACAAAAAAGTGCTTGCTAGTCTGTTTAAATTAATTACAATGTACTTTCATAAACACGGTATTTTACATTATACAACATTCCTTTCTTAAATTTACATTTTTTAGTGCGTTATTAAAATTTACAGCCAAATCTTGGAAAATTTATTACCGCATAATATTTCAGACAAATCCGTATATGTAAAAACATCCGCATAACAGTAAAATACTTAATAAGTTAAACTTACTAAAAGCGGTAAAATCTCGCTTTTAATGAAACCAAAGAAGTAATTAATTTTCATAACATTAAAGTATAATTTGTTCGTGTTTTGTAACTATAGATGTGCCTTACCCTGTTAAAACATGTGAATGAAGAGTAATACATGGACGTGAATAGTAAAGAAATTAAATTTTGAGATCAAAGTAAAGATTAATAAATTAATAAAGGGTCGAACAATTCAGACCCAACCTTTTTGCTGCCAATTTCAGAAAATAACAAGGGAATTTAATTAATGCAGTTCCCTGAAAATTTTCTAATAAACATCAAAACAAAAATTTACTACGAGTGGGAAGTTTTAGTTAATTAAAAGGTTTGTTAATTAAATGCTAAATAAGTCTGACTCATTTTGTAAAAATTCGTATTAGCAAAATATTGTTAGTCTGTGGCATATTTGACAGTTTCGGAACTTTTGCTACGATGTGAATTGCTAATATTTGTTTGACTGTTTAATTTTTTGGGCGGTGTAGGCTTGAGTATAACAAGTGTCTCAATAATGCTAGTTATAAAGTTGTCAATAGCCCCTGACTGATAATTTGCTTTTAGTTGAATTAAAGCAAGTTTTTTAATTCAATTAATTGGCAATAAACCAACCATATTGATTTTTAGGATGTTTAATAACTGATTTAATAGTCGGAAGTTTGCTTGAGGCCAGGAGCGGACGGGAAGACGGGAAATTTTCCGAACTGCCGGTCCTGTTTCGGGCATAATAATAAATTGAATTTCAGCATCTTTTGGCTTTACATTTTTTTTAAATTACTTATGTATACACCTATACTGAAAACATAATCATTGGCATACAAAGCACCTTGATAAGACCCTTTATGTTTAAAAATAAGATATTAGATACCATCGAATATGACTAATTTTATTATTTTGATATTATATGATGTGCCATTGTATTCGAGCCAGCAGCGATAGTGTTCTACACTTTTATATAAATATATTGTGTATTCTAAACACTAAATATTATCAAACAACATTAATTTATTATAATTTAACACATATACAATTTATACTACAATTTTACATCTAGGATGCATTGTTTTTACACTTACGAATTACAAAAATGAAATATTAAGATGAATTATTTTATTTAAAGTCAATACAAAAGTTTTATTATAATTCGGTAAATTCAATAAAAGTACTGTAAAGTTTACATTCAGGACAAGAATATCATAAAACACATTATAAAGTTTGACGTTTTAAGATTTTGATTTCCGATGATAGAAATCTTCTTTACTTCATGTTACGATTTAGATGTTCTGGGATGTTTTGAGTCCTGGTATCATAGTTTCTTATTTGCCATGCTGAAAAGAACAAATAAAGTTAAATTAGTGCTTAATAATTGATAGAATATGTTTGTTGTATGAACAAAGGTTAGAAAAGTTTACATTAGAATTTGATCGTATAAAAAGAATTCAAACAGATGTAAAATTATGACAGAAAGGTGTAAAAACACACAGAGAAAAAGAATAATAACGTTTAAAGAGCAGAAATTCATTTTTATGAAAAGAATTAAAAATATAAGAATTATGAAATTTCAGATTTTTAAAGACGATTTAAAGCTAAACAAGACAATTTCATGAAAATTAACAAGAGTAAAAATATTGTTTAAATTTTGTACATAGTATTTTAAGTTGATTTTTAGTTGAATTAGGAATAATTTAAAATAAGTTAGAAAATAGTTTCATGAATATTTTGGCAGCAACTGTAATCAATCATAAATATAAAATTTAAATTAAATGCAAATCATAAGTTATTGTAAATAAAATTTAAGTAAGGTGTTATAACTTTTTAGTTATTTGTTAAATATTATAATTTATTACATTATAAAATTTCATTAAATAAGTTAGTTGATAAAATGAGTCAGTTTAAAAAAATTTGCTGCATTTTAATTGGTTTATCTTATTTTAGGGGCTATTCAGTCAAACAAAAGTGTTGGGAGAGACCACACGTACAATTTACGGCCAAATAAATTTTAATAACTGAATTCAAGGCAATCTTGATAGTTGCAAAGTGACAGATGTGTACTTAAAAATGTTTTAAGTCGAAATTTAACGACAAATTAAATGTGAAACGGAAATAAAAAAAATAAAATAAAGTGAATCAATTAAATAAAAATAATTAATAAATAATGATAATTAACCAATTTAATTTAATAAAATAAAAGTTATGGATATGAAATTTATGATTTAAAATAAATGAAAATACTTACATTTATGAAGTTTCTGTTGAAGATTAAACAAATCCTTTAATTATTTGTTATGTTAACAATATTTGTGTTAATATAATTATTATTGAAGTTATTTCAATTAAAAGTGGAATTTTTATTACATCGATTGAAGTGAGGTTAGGTTAACCCACATAAAGAAATCTGAAACAAATAAAAGCAGAATAAGTAAAACGAAATGGAAGTGATTAACAAAAATAAGTATTAAAAGTGTTTAAGCAAGTGACAATTAAAAATAAAGACTTACCGGTTAAAAATCTAAAAGAACAGCAAGTGGTGAACGAGGTGATCAGCTGTTACAACCACACGAGTTCAACTACGTTGGAGTCTTTCAAAGCGGTGTTGCCTTACCGTACGCAAAACCCAGATCATCAGAGTATTAAGTTAAGTCTGATTTAATTTTACAGATATTCAGTTTTTGATTTCATTTCTTCATTTTTAAATTTCAATGTCAATGTTTGTAAAAGTGAGATTTAATATTATTTGTTTCTATAAAAATTTCAACCTTTATGATGATGAATTTTTCGAAATTTTACGCTGTCAAGAATTCATATTGAGTATTTATATGTTTTTTTTTTATTATTGTGAATTAATATGCGAGTAATTTGTTTGAGTTTGTTTGTTGTGTATGTTTATTTTGCAGGAATTATTTCAGATATAGAGTTCATCTTAATATTTGATTTCATGTAAATTTGATTACACAAACACACACATATACTCACATTTACATTTTTTTTTAATCCTGAGATCTACATTAAAGAATTTAGTTTACACAATAATAAAATTTTAATTTTAAAAGTGTTCAAACAACACAACACTTTTTGGCTAACCCAACGTGAAGCTAGTTTTCACAACATTTATGTGTTTAGCGAAGGTAATATATATATTTTTTTTATTAAAGAGTCTTTGTAAGGTGTAATCATTCGGAATACACAACACTTTTTGGAGCCCAGTTACGTGGGGCAATTAAAGAGTTTCAGAAGTAAATTTATTCAGTGTGTTATCACTTAGATAACATTATAATATATTTATCAGTTTTCCATTCCCTTTCATCTTGTGCTTTTATTTTGGTTTCATTTCTTAATTTGCCTTTCTCTTGTATTACTTTTGTTATAATGCCGCCACAGTTTTTCGTTTTGTCTTCTTGTCATTCGTATCATTCTGGTTCTTGTCTCCCATATTCTTTGTACAGTATCTTGGGTGGTACTAGTGGTAGAGCGTCAGGTTAGCATAACGTGCCCCGATGGGAAGAATTTGCCTGCAATGTGGAGGTCGGTATCGAGCCCTGATGATTATTCGTCGATGGGCACCACACAAGCCTAAGAAGTAGAATAACAAGGTCCTACACGTACACACACACACTTATACTATACACATGGTGCAGTAAGTAGGATCGAACAGTGCACCAATCATGTAACCCGAGTTGGGCCGGATTGTGCATTGCATCCGTAATACCTCATACGATAACGCACCAGCATATCCCTATGTTCCAAAAGTGAATAATGGGTAATACAGGGAGAACAGAAAAGGCTGACCGAAAAAAACTACTTTCCATGGCAGGTACTGCCAATTTTTACTTCTACTTTGGTTATACGCGTCTTGCGGTTCAGTGTGATAGTAGCTTCGCACGTGTTTCGCATTTTGACATTTGCCTTGCAGGTTGAATTTTTCGTCTTTTCTCGTGTTAAAGCATCTAAGCTTAATGATTGCAATTATTGTTTATTGTTATGGGATAATTTACCATTTAGCTCAACACAACGAGCTTAACCTAAAACGACAAACATAATGCCAAAATAGGCGCGAATGTAGGTGCAGTCCATGCTTACATACTGTATGAAGCGGCATATTGTTAATATGGTCATTTCTTAAGGAGGCGGTACGGTCAGCTATTATTATTCTACCTGTACTAATAATAGTAACTTTGTACTGATCTCTCATTGTTCATACGCTGTAAATGGCCCCACGCCACTTTAAGAGTTTTTCTTGTATGAATTTTAAAACGGCAATTTCTAGTTCTTCTCGTATTGTCGTATTACGTATTCGTTTGATTATTCCTGTAACATCGCTTAGGTATTAATTTTATTTTTAGTCCTGCTTGTAAGTGCCCAGGTTGCATTGCCATATATGTCAAAATTGGTCTAAAAATATATCGTCTTACATACTGCTAATTTGGTTCCTAGGGTAATACACCTGGGATACGTACAGTTACAGTAAAGAAAATTTAAATGATGTGGAATCAGTGGCAATGAACATTAAGATCCAACGAAGGTAGTTTTATGACTTTCTTAATAATTTCATCTAGATGCAATTATATGTATATTTAGATATATTTTTCAATGTTCTTTATAACATTATAACTAAGCTGCAAAACTTAATAAAGGAATTTCTACAGTTTTAAAATCAAAAACAGTGTCAATGGTCGCATTCTAGGGGCTATAAACATTTTTATGAGCATATAAAAATTAATTCGCCCAAAAATATTCAAGCACTCAGTAAAATGCTCACTCTAGCACTACAAGCATATTATTTAAACACCGTTCGAGAAATCCAGGTTGATAGTTAAAGTTTTCAAAATGTAAAAAATTAAGAGTTATCCAATAGTGAATGAATAGTATTCATTTAGAATTAGAAGGGCTTAACAATAAAATATTATTACTTTAAAATATATCTACATTGCTAAGAAGTATTTTCATATGGTTTTTTTAGATATTCAAAAACAAAACTGTAAAAACCCTGACCAAATGCAAATAATAGTTCAGTAAATCACCCCAAAGGTAAAGGTAACGGCACTTACCCTTCGCGAGGCAGTATAACCGACAGCATAGAGGGTTAAGGCTTAATAAATGGGATACGTACAAAATAGCGCCTTCAAAAATAGCGCCTCAATAACCGCGCCTCCTAAATAGCGCCTTCAAAAACAGCGCCCGGCAAAAACAGCGCCCGTCAAAAATGTCGCCATCAAAAATGTCGCCACCAAAAACGTCGCATAGAAATAATAGCGCCGTTCAAAAATGTCGGCGGTAAAAATGTCGCCTTCAAAAATAGCGCCATTCAATAACGTCGTCGGTTAAAAATGTCGACATCAAAAACGTCGCCCGAAAATAATAGCGCCGATTAAAAATGTCGCCTTCAAAAATACTGCCCGTATATTACGACGTCGGTTAAAAATATCCGGGCCGTATTCTGATCTTATGTTTAAAGTTGTCTCTAACTAAAGTCGTGTTTAGCATAAATATAATTTTATATGTGTATAACAGAGATACGCGATGTTGCCATGGTAATTAAACATGACGTTAAATTTAAATATGAGATCAGAATACCGACCGAGAAATAAAAAAAATATTATCCACAAATAATAGCGCCAATCAAAAAAACGTCGCCAATATACTTTCGTCAAAATTATTAGATTTAGAGTATTCCTGACAAACAATAAATAATCCTATTAAAAGTGTTCAGAATATTAACTTGTAGGTGTGCCGTTTTCTTGTTTGGTTATTTATTACGTAGATAATAATATAATAGTAAGACAAGAAAATGATGTAGTGCTATTTTTGAAAGCGTCAATCTTACTGCCGACATTTTCAATCGGCGCTATTATTTTCGGACGACTTTTTTGATGTCGACATTTTTAACCGACAACGTTATTGAATGGCGCTATTTTTGAAGGCGACATTTTTACCGTCGACATTTTTGAACGGCGCTATTATTTCTATGCGACATTTTTGGTGGCGACATTTTTGATGACGACATTTTTGACGGGCGCTGTTTTTGCCGGGCGCTGTTTTTGAAGGCGCTAATTAGGAGGCGCGGTTATTGAGGCGCTATTTTTGAAGGCGCTATTTTGACCCCCAACCTAATAAATAAGTCGCTTTCATACCAGGTTGTCTCGCACGCTTATGCTTCCTCTGCCTCAGAAAGAAAGGTAAATTTATAGAAGATTTGAAAGATTGGAAACATATCCTATTAGCGAATTGAAAAATACGAGAAAACATCGCCCCAAGGAAAAAAATGCAGATTTCTTTATGTATACTTAAAATAGGGTGACCATATTTTATATTTTGCAAACCGGGACACTTTTATCCAAAAAGCACAAAAATTAATTGTTAATGTTTGATTAATTGTTTATTTTGCAATCAATGAAAAGGAACACAAATAACGAATTTATTTTAAACAAAAAAAAATAAAAAAAGAATTTGATATTCTCAATTGTTTTAATTTTTCTCAGCAGTTATTTATTTGTTGAAATTAATTCATAGAATTCAAGACAATCTACACCGGGTGTCAATAAAACCTGGGACATCCCTATTTTTTAGATTATATTTTAAGATATCAAAATGAAATTTGGTATATGTAATATACTCTTTAAATGGCATTTTTTGACATAGAACACAAGTTTCTGTCACTTCCGGTTTCGCCGGAAATACCCTTAATTTTGTTATTTAAATGGAATACCCTGTATATTTATATATTTTTGGAATTTACATTAAATTCCGTATGCTAGTATCAAGTTTGAAACATATTGATGGCAAAGTAAATACTTGCAGAAGAGTTTATTTATTAATCTAGGATGCCATGACCTGCGTAAAATGGAAGTCAGGGTACTCCGTAACTCAAAACAGAAGTTTAGAAGTTAAGGCCTATCACTTGTTTTGTGCATTTCATTTGTTTCGGTTGTTCTGAAACCCGGTGCCTAGATTTAAATGTCCAAAATACTGTTTTTTTGAATGAAGAGCCTTATTCCGAATTACGTTTTCAGAGTAATCCCGCATTATTAGTACCAATGAAATCCTAGAAAAAGCTCGTTTTTAATATCTTAGTGTCCCACCCTAGTGCCATTTTAGTTATTTCCGAAAAAGCATTTTTGCCAACTTTAGGTCATTCTAATACAGCAATGAAAGTATGTACTTGAAGTTCTAAAACAATTTGTCTCGAGTGTTGGGGCATCTTGATTTTCATTTTGCGTAAGTCATGGCACTCTAGATTAATTTCTGCAAAAATTTATTTTGTCATCACAAGGTTTCGAACTTAATACTAGCATACGTAAAATTAAATGGAGAATCCAAAAATGTATAAATATACAAGGTGTTCCAGTTAAAATAACAAAGTTGATGTTAATTCCGGCGAAACTGGAAGTGACAGAAACTTGTGCTTTATGTCAAAAAAATGCCATGTAAAGAGTATATTGCATATACCAAATTTCATTTTGATATCTTAAAAACTAAAGAATTTATAGGGTTACCCCAGGTTTCGTCAACACCCTGTATAGTAATTGTAAAACGTTTGTAGAATGGCTTTCAACAACTATATTTCCATCTTATTTCTTTCTTCTATCTATTGAACATTCGCCAGAGAAAAATATTCTTTATTGCCATTATACCTTATACCACAGAAACGCGAACAAATATTGACAAAGATTGAGACATTTTGAATATTGGTCAAAATACCAGCACTTTTGGAAATAAACATCACTTTTTCTAGCACTGCTGATTCTATTTAATTGCGAATTCCTTATTATAATTTAAAAACCGGGACATATAGGTGTCCCGAAGAATGTTTTCGGGACACCGGGATTGTTGAGTGAAAACCGGGACAATCCCGGAAAACCGGGACGTCTGGTCACCCTAACTTAAAACAAAACCATACAGTGTTATTTAATAATCAAATAGCTATTCATAATAAAACGGTTGTTAGAAATAGGTAAGTGGTGAACAGATTTATAAATACGTAACAATGTATTACCGTTTTGTTAAACGTTTATATTATATTTTTAATCGAATTAAAGTACTACCTACATAGTTTTAGTTATAAGTTCAACATTATTACGATGCAAGTCCGGTGGCTACTTGTAACTCCCTAGCTGGTTTACAGTGGCCCATCTGCCACTGCTTACGTTCTTGCTAAACTGCATCTTAATTTTAGATTTCCGATTTTTTGTTATTATAAAATGAAAAACAAAAATATTACTTTAAAGAGAAACTAGAAAGTTTACGATAATAAAAATGCTACCCACCCATTACTGAATTAAAATAACTTATATAGGGTGCTTCCAAAAAATATACTGTCAATCAAGCAATTTTCGGTCTTTTTGCTAATGATAATTAAATAGCAAAGTTTGATGAAAAAGTTTTGCTTGTAATTTTTACTTTGAAATTGACCAAGGAAGCAATTCGTAGCAATTAACTAAACTTGTGCTTGTTCTTCCTATCAAATTTGTTGTGAACTCAACTTTTAATGATAAATGAAATTTAAAAAGGTTAGCCAGTCAACCATTGGTTGTTATTCATAAATATTAAATGGTCAAAGGTAAACAGACCATAACAACAATTAATCCAACATAATTTCCTGGTTGTTATTTCTTTAAAATTTATTGTGGCCTCAAATTTCAGTAAAAATTGAATTTTAAAAGTCACACCGTATTCTTGTAAACATTTGTTGTTATTCATAATTAGTATCGTATTTCTTTATATTTGTTGCAGAAGTATCGAAAGGGCTAATCTTTTGTTACGTGTGCCACCTTCTTCTCCAATACTAATTAAATATTTACTTTTTTCGGAAGCACCTCGTAGACAGTAGAAATGCAACAGCATAAAAATCAGAAAATTTGGGACGAAAGTAATTTAGGAATATTTCGACTTTCTAGAAAACGAAAAAGAGCTGCACTAAAACTGCACAAAAGTTAAGCATGAAAGTATTTTTAAACGGGCTTCGTTGTTTATTTCAGAAAAAATATAAACAAAATATTCACAAGATCCACTTCTACAAACGAAATGTACTTACTACATTTAGAAATAATTCGCGTGCATAAAATTGTTTTGATAGTTAAGAACACATTTTTCAAAAAAAATATTCCAAGCATTTTGAAATATTGCTATTAAAAAATAATGGCAGATGAAGCTACAAATTAAATTATTACACATTAAATTAATATAATCGCCGAAACGCCGAAACACTCGAAAAACAACAATTTTCGAATATTTCAGTCTGTATTCAACCTAGTTTTCCCACTTAATAAATAAAGGAAAAAAGTCACAGTTTTATTGTTGAATATACCTGTTTTGTGTTTTCCCAAAACTTTAAATAAATGTAGGAGTGTAATAAGATGTTAAAGGTCTCCAATCAACACAGTTAAAAACGGAAGACGCTTCCAAGATCTAACTTTCACGAGTACGAATTGGGACCATCAAAAAACCGTAAGGAGTGGGCCATTGGCTTCACGTAAACTTGAATCTTATTATTTATGTCAAGGTCACGTTAATAAGAACATTTTAAGTCCAGTGCACGTATTTGTGTTAATTACGTTCGTATGTAGCGTAATCTTCCCACTTATATGCAAATACTACAAAAGGTAGTCATTGCTTTCTGAAATTCGCACGTTAGGTGCGCACAATGGATGGAATTTTTGGACACTAAGACAAACAATGGGAGCTCAGTTTTAAGACTTGGTATTTTGTTTGTTCCGGTTTTCTCAAGATTGATTAATAAAAGACAGTAATTGTTTGTGATAATTATTTTGATTGTTAAATTTTCCAATTTTAAATGACCGAAACGGTAGAATCGGCTAAGCTAAGATTATTTTTTTTTTAACATTTCAAGACCAGAACTTATAATTTGCCGCATACCTTACCGTTTTGCCTGCTTTTTAATAAAATAGCAAAAACTTGGATATTATAGTATATTTAAATAACCGCAGGACCTGTTATTGGAAACAGTTATGCCTTACTGCTTTTTGACAGTTCCATTGTTGCGTTATTACGTACTATTACGTTTTATGTGGGGCATAATTTTTATAACGACCAACTGTTAAAAGTTAGAACAAAACACTAGCTTTTCACATTATTACAAACAATTCAAAATATGAGCTTTAATAATGGTGCAATGCTTGGAAGTGCTGTTATAATTAGCATAAACGTTGGTAAACGTGTTAATGCCGGAATGAATTTGGTTGCTGTAAGTACTGAGACGTCAAAATCTAAAAGAAAAATTTTGAAGGTAGCCTGAAACATTATATCTGAAACAACCTAATATGAGCATAAATATAAAACAATGAAAATTCCAAAAACCTAAAATACATTTCAAACAATTTGAAACTATTTTACATTGTATTTTTAACCATGGCAAGTAACAGAAGAAAGAATCAAGAATTTTTCAATGAAAACGCAGAAGTTTTGCATTTTTCTCTTTCTGAATTGTAGCTGAAGATTACACAGAGTAAACAGTAAAAAATAATGTAACCTAAAGCAAAAAAGAGGAAATTTCTAGTTGTTAGGAATATGCAAAAATTGACCAAAAATAAGTAAAAAATAAATTAAAATAACAAGAATTAAAAATGCTTGAAATTTTTGAATTGCCTCTGAAACGGGGTTACTAAATCAAAAGGCGATGTATTCTCGCATGGATAAAATATTATACAAAGTTTTAGATTAGCAAGTTTATGATAACAAAGTTGCCATGCTCTCTTCACTGAATAAAAATAAATTATACAAGGTGTTTCCGAAAAATATGAGGGCGGATGTTTCTCTCCCTTTAAACCCCCCTCATCAAGGATCATCAATGAAAATTAATGAAAAAACGCACACATATAGGTACATGGAATGTTCGCACGATGCTAATAGACACTTCTATTCTGGCTCAATGAAATGGATATACTGAAGATTAAAGTCTTGGGATTATGCGAAACTAGAAGGCCAAGGGGAAAGAAAAAGAATAATGGAAGTCTGCTGATATATTCCGGTAAAGATGGAAAAGAATTAAGGATAAGTGGAGCAGGCATTATTCTAACTAAAGTATTGAGAGCAAGACTAATGAATTGGAGTCCTATCTTAAACAGGATAATAATGGCACGATTGAAGTCCCGAACATCACTATTCTCCAGTGTAATGTAAGGACGAAGAAAAGGGCAATTTTTATCAAGAAAATAAATAAAGGTGATATAGTAATCGTAATGGGGGACCCCAATGCAAAAGTTGGCGATAACAACGGAGGCGTTGAAAAAGCGATGGGTAATCACGGTCTAGGAACTAGAAACGACAAGGTGAGCGACTGGTCGAAATTTGCTTAGGAAACTTGATAATTGGTGGAACATTATTCGAACACAAAATGCGTCATAAGATGACGTAGGTTTCAGATTTCAGACCAAGGAACACAGAGGCAGATAGATCACATAATTATCGACAACAACTGTCAGGTAGACGTTCGGAATAGAAGGTCCGTAGACGTAGGAAGCGTCATTGCCTCTTAGTAGGAGAAGTTAGGATGAGAATATGTGCCATGAAAAGAACATAACAATGTAGGAAACGGAAACACTATTATTTACAAAAACTGTTTGAGGAAGAAGCGCAAAGAAAGTGACTTGGTTGTAATCACGAAGAACGGACGAACAAGTACAGGAGAGTATAGAGAGAAAATGAATACAAATAAAAGAAATAATACATGATACGTCAAGGGAAGTTCTAGGTTGTAATACTAAAGATACCCAAAAAGGAGAAAATGACAAATTGAAAATTGGAGAGGCGTTACACTTTTATGCATTATTAACAAAATATTGGCATACATAATACAACAAACAATCAACATCGATAAAAACATGACACCACAGCAGGTGGGGCTGAGAAGAGAAAAATCTTGCATTGATCAGATTGCAAAAACTAGACTCGTAATAGAAGAGACCGTAGAGAAGAACTCAGCACTCTCTCTGATTTTTGTGGACTTTGCCAGAGCTTTCGACAGCATAAAACGCGAAATATTGTGAAAAATACTGAAATATGCTGGAATCTCTTCGAAAGTGATACAGTTGATCAAAATAATGTACGATGAAACAGCCTGTCATATTCTTCATAAAGGAAACTTATCCACAAATTTAAAAAAAAGAAAAAGGACTCAAACAAGGCCGAATTTTATCACCACTCCTATTTAATATATGCCTTGATTATATACTTGATAGAACAATCGAACATAAAAGGAATAACATGGAATTGTATATTAAATAAGAAACTCGCAGACCTTGAATACGCGGACGAGATATGTTTTATGTTATAAACTGTAAATGATATAAAAAATATCTTTAGAAAAATAATCGACAAGATTATTAGTCTTAGAATGAATGTAGCTAAAATAAAAGAAATGAAAATAGCGCTCGGAGAACACAAGAAAAACTGTACATAGGCCAACAAGAGATACAGCAAGTAAAAGAATTCTGTTATTCGGTAAGTGTGATAAATATAAAAGGCAGTACAGATAACATGAATAATATGGAACAACATGGCACAACAGACTTTTGAGACATTGAAAAATATTTGGGCATTATCCCAGATTAATCGAAGCACGAAATTCAGAATCTTCAATGGCAATGTCAAATCGCCCCCATTTTATGCTAGCGAAACTTGGTTCATGACCGGAAAAAATTAGGAAAGGATTCAAGTGTTTATAAATAAATGTTTTAGGAGAATATTAAACATTTTCTGGTTTAATATCATTACCAACGATGACTTATGAAAAATGACCAATCAAACACCGGTATGAATAATAATATTGAAACGGAAGTGGAATTGGATCGGTCATATGCTAAAGAAAAGTAATGATGACTTTACAAAACAGGAAATTAAATGGATAGCAACAGGAACAAAAAAGAGAGGAAGGCCTCAAATACCATGGAGGAGGAGAACAGAAGAGGAGGTCTGGTAAAAATTGGAGTGAGTTAGCTGGCTAAGAACGAGAAACAATGGAGACGTTTCGTAGGGGACCTATGATCCGAAAGTGAGTCAAAGGAATCTCCGAAAATACAATTTTTCTCCGGATATTTTGGGTTTTTCTACTGATTGTAAGTAAACTTAATTTGGCAAAATTTGATCGAACTTCTTTTCGTAGTTTTTTCTTTTAAATGGATCACAAAAGCAAAAGCATTAATCCAACGTAATTTTATGGCATGTGAATTGTCACTAAAATGAAATATACTTGAAAATTTTAAATCACCTCGGGGCTACAGAACCCAAACACGATATAAAAACCTTTCTTGCTGAATAAAATATTATAAAAATTTCTATTATGTTCAAACATGATGAAAGCACAGTGCACGTATGATTTAAAGAGGGATAAATAAGCAAACAATAGTAATTAACGTCACAAGTCCGGGAACTCATATTTTACAGTACGAGTAAGATGTTTAAAGACGAGGCGACGCAAGGAGCCGAGTCTTGAAACTCGAAACGAGTACTGTAAAAAGAGTTCACGGACGAATGTCGTTATGTATTTTATTTCATACTGTCAACAATTTGATTTTTAATTTTTACATGTGACGCTTTTTCAAAACGTCAACATGTGACATTACTGTGTCAAAGCCGGTAGGTGTGGCTTGGTTAGACTTTTACGGGCTCTGATTGGGTGCATAAAATAACTGTCCGGAAAATGTTGCCAAGCAACATTTTCCGGCTCTGATACCGTAATAGCTCATTTTCCGGACACAAAATGGCGCCGGGAAACTGAATTTACCAGACAGTATGAAATAAACGAATAAAATGGACAAGAAAGAAATACAGAACCCTGAAAATATTACCTTAAGGTAAAGGAGAAACTAGAAAGTTTAAGATAATAAGGATGCTATGCACCCTTCACTGCATAAAAATGACTTATACGGTATCTCTAAGAAATACGATTTTACCCAGGCTATTTTTGGTCTTTCTACAGATTGTAGTTAAGCTTAATTGGAAAAAATTTGATAAAAAACTTCCTCTCATAGTTTTTACCCTCAAATTGATCTAAAAAGTTATTACAACAATTAATCCGAAATAATTTCGTGGATGTCTTTCCTTTAAAATGTTTGAATCAACTAACCTTTCAATGAACTAAAATATGAATTATTGAATTGCTAAAAGGAGGTACAAAACCAGAAAATGGGAAAACGATATAAAACCCTTCTCGCATGAATAAAACATAATAGAAAATGTTATTATTTTAAACATGATGAAAGACACCGAAAATCTACTATGCAATTTAAAACTGGATAAATAAATAAATGAGTAATAAGTAAACAAAAAATAAATAAATAAATAAAATATGTGGGTTACAAAGGAATAGAGGGCACAGTAAATATCAATATTAAAGGAATCCCTGATAAAAATCTAACTTTTTACATAACCTTTATAAATGTTGTGCATTTTTGTTTTGTTGACTGAGACCCCTTTCTGAAAATAAACAGACGGGGCTGACGTAAGATAATCACAAAAAAGGATAAATGTCTTATTTTTTCAAATTCTGAAAACGTCAGGTTAACCGACGAATAAAGGTTTTTAGTTGAATATGAAGATTATGTGTGTCAAATAATGGTTTCCGCAACTTTTATAATCTTTAAAATATCATCACAGAATATTAGAAACTTTAGACATAAATATTTTTATAACCAAGAAAGGTTTTCATACTGCGACAGTGCAATAAGTTAGCGTTACGAAACTTTATAACAAGGCATCGAATCGAATCAATGGTTGTACTGTTAGTTTTACTGACATGTTTGTTTAATTTGCCGTAACATAATAATAAAGTCTTAATATTTTAGTTGCTTTGGTTGAATGTGTAATCGTTACGGAAGCGCGGCGAATCTGATACAATTTTTTATTGCCATAGAAATGTTGTCCGTAATCGAATTTACATAATTTCTTGTGTAATTCGATGGGTAACAGTTAAATAAATTCTAAATATTTTCTCTGTATTGCTAAAAAAAAACCCAAGGAGTCGTGGGTTTCCCACATTTTCATAAATATGTAATTAAAGATTAAAGCTTTCCTAAACCTGCAACATAACTATTTTGAGTATTTCCAGTCTAAGTAAGTTTTTGTCGTAAATTCGTCAGCATCCAACTAATTATTATTTTAGAACAACTGAAAGAAATGTCAATTTTATACATTTCACTGAAAAAGTAAGATTTTCAGAAGATAACTTTTGTACTTTACACACAAGTTTTTTTCACTTAAACAAATTATTAGGAATGTACTTTAGATTATCTTAGAATATGATTTTAACACTTTAAATACAAAATATTAAAATTGAAATTTAAACAATTCAATTGAAAAAACATTCATAAATAAATATCAGCCTACAGCGTGTTTTTATTAGTATTATGGCAAGGATGAGTAGCATGTTTGGCAAAATATCAAAAGGTACAATCAAACCAACATATTCTCAGTATGAAAATGTTCAGAAATTTCCTGGTGTTGTAAACTTCTTTTAGAACACTTTCCAGTTTTGTAAGTCAAGTTGAATATGACATTAACTAAGTGAAAGCTATTGTTTCTAATAAAATTTCATTTTTGTCACACATACAAGTAAAAAAAAATTACGAGTAAAAGTTGTATAGCATGTGAAATTTTACTTGTGTTATTACTTAACTTAATTGGTAAATTTACTATGCCACTAATAAAACTTTAATTCTTGTAGTTGCTTAACTAGATAGAATAGAACCTATGTTCATATGACATTTTACACTCAAAATGACCTCCCTAACAAACTGTGAAAGTTTGGTATACTCGTTATAAATCACCCTGTATATTAAATTTTATATAATATATTGTTTACTGTAATTCCCGTGTAGTCAAAAGCTTTATAAAAACAATAGTCTAGCTTTTCTTTCTTAAATAATAAGAAAGAATGCCTACATCAACCACTAATACATAAAATTAAAATAATTGTTATACGTATTATTGTAATAGCATGCAAACGAGTAAAATGTAGAATTAGCTTACCAGGGTAATTTTCTTATGCCGCTTACAAGTTACATTCTTTGATAGAAGTAAAAACAACTAAAACTTAAATTCACCTATGAATCCAGGTTGATTGTAATTATACTTATATGTGAACAACTCTTGAAGAAATAAGAAAAAAAGTACAACAAAAACCAATTAACGTAACAACAGAAGAAAAACAATTAAAATGGTACGGGCATGTTCAGGGAATGCCATCAGAAGTATTAACTAAGAGAGTAGCTGAAGCAAAAAGAAGAGGAAGAAGAAAGAAAGGTAGACCGAGGAAGAGTATGGAATGATATTGGAAGAAATAGCACGAAAAAGGGGTAAAACAATCAACGAATTAAAAAACATGTCTACGAATAGAAAAAAATGGAACAAATGGGTCGAGACACCAATCCAGCCAACGCCATAAAGGCATTATTAATGTTTTAGAAAGAAATCGCGTCGCATAAGAATAGCAACTACTGGAAAAAGGGTCGTCGTTCAGATTGTTGAGTACCTATACAGGCTCGCTAAAATATGAAAACCAAGCTCTCCTGTGAAAGCCGTTCTTGATAAAATTCGAACAGTCCAACTTGTGTAATAGAATCATATTCGACATATTTTAGAACAAAATTATTTTTCTAAAATAGTATTTGCATGACGCGGCCATCTTGAATTTTTTTTATACAAGATTTTTATGTTTTTACGTATATGCCAACAGTGGGTAGAATACAATTAAAGATATAGCAAAAAATCCGAAAAATGATTAAAAATAATTTAATTTTTGATTACTCATTGAAAGTTTTGTTTTGTTTTTATCTTTAGAAATTAGAAGAAAATATGTAATTAACCAAGGTGTACAAAATGTTGCCCAATAACTTCCTAGAAATAATTTACTCGTGGAAGTTTCTCAAACAGTTCCTAATTTTTTTGAACATTCAGCAATACATTTAAAGATGTACCCTCATTAGCAATTTTTGGACTACCGCGCTTGGGAAGGTCTTTGGCAGTATCAGTACCTATCGTTGTAAAATTTTTAACAAAATTGATTTGCAAATTGGATTCTGGATTCATACGATCTCTTACGATCATCATAATGCAGTTATTATTAAAATTTGAATTATTCCTTTTTCCGTTTAATGTGTCATTATTAAAGATGAAACGTAACAATTTAATTTTAGTTGTAATTTTAACGTTTTATTAAACACAGGTAACTAAATTGACACCCAAACCACGCAACGCCTTGCAAAGAGCACGCCACCTAAAGAAGAACTAAACTGAACAACAGTTGAAGTGATACACTACATGAAATATTTTCCAACAAGCTTAAATACTTACTTTAATACTCTGCACAATAATGTTCAACCGCTTCTTTGAGTGCTTCATGAGATGCAAAACGCTTTCCTCGTTGTTCGCAAATAGTATGTCGAATATGGCCCTATCGCATAATAAATTTAATAAATTACTTATTTCTTGTAATATTCGAAACTTGCCTATTCACTCTAATTGATATATACTCGTATCGTGGATCTTTAAGAATTTGTGTAATCATTACAATGCTATTTATTTATGTATAGATATTGTTTAGTTATCATAACAGGTTAATTCTATTTTTTTAAATACAGAACAGGTGGCGGCACCTTTTGCTCGACCGCCCGTGTGCTTTACACGCCTTTTGCGTCCTGTAAATAACACAGAAAAAAGTGATCGGATGAATATCATAACAATCAATACATTTTTAAAACATTTTCCCACAAATAGGCAAAGCATACTTTTTTTTAGTATGGTAAAGGTAAAGGTATCGGCACCAACCCTCAGCGAGGGGGTATGGCCCGCGCTGCAGACGAATGCCTTAACCACTTGGCCACTTCGGTGATTTTTTTAATATGAATGGTACTTAATTCATAGATTTTCTAACTGATTTTGATAGATTTGAGCAGAAAGTAAGGATAAAAATTAATATAAAGTGACTTTGTCAGTTGATATAAGTATACCATGTTCATTTCTAGTAAGTTTTCCCTGTGGTAGTTCCGGTAAGTGCAAAAAGTGCAATGTTTAGAGATACATTATTTATTTATAAAAAAATAGAAGCAAGAAAAATATTTGTACATACATTTTAACAAAAAGTATTAACAGTGAAGGGTTTCTTACAACATTCCAAAGTGTTTCTCTCATGTGCTTTTCAATTTTTTCGGTGTTAAATTACCGCCGGATATTGTATTTTATTTCGAGACCTCCTGGAAATGTAAGAGATGCACCTAAAGTAATTCTCGTGGGAATTCAGTTGTAGTTCACTCATTTGAAGAATCAGTTACTTTACGCGATGTAATAAAAGCTATTAACAATGTGCAAATTGAAACAACAGCAATCGATCTGCTTGAATCAGTTCGTTTCTGTTGCTGAATAAAATAGATGATTTTGAGGAACGACTCAAAGATATGTCATCTAAAATATCAGCAACTGAAGATCTTAAAATAGAAAGGAGCGAATTGAAGGTTAGAATTGTGGATATTAATAGCTGAAGCAATATACTAAAATAAATAATCTAGAAATTCAAGGTGTACCAGAGACCAATAACGAAAATGACGTGTGGGTTAAACATTATGACATATTTGTCAAAAGAAGACGATATTGCTCATGTTGAACCAAATCAATTATCGGCCTGGCAAAATTAAGGAATAATTGTTACTTTAGATTATTTTAGAATAGGATTTTAACCCTTAGTACACGGAAATTAAACATTAAAACATAGAATAGGAGAAATAATTTATAAAGTTTTCATATTACGTGAATAAACTCTCAGTAGGGGTATAAACAAAAACCGGAAACGCTCCCAACTGATATGTGTCCGCAAATCACCCCCCAGCTCGTACATTGTGCTCGTTTTTCTCATTTTTCTCTTAGCCGTTGTTTAAACGGGAAATGTTTATAGAAACAAAAATATTCTTGATTAAATTTTACACAAAAACTGCTATATTGATGTTTTGTCTAATCCCCATCCAATTCGCGAAAATAACGTTTAAAGTTAAGGGTAGTAGTTAGCGCGGTGTTAGAAATCAATAAAATGAGGTTTTAAGTGCAGGGATTTTACGTAGGTACTTTACGTATTCTACACATTATAACACACAGTGGTTAATAATATTCGGTTAATAGACAGATATAGTGCTTGTTTTGGACATTTAACACAACTTTATAAAGAACTATCCCTTTAACTTTAAACGCAATTTGCCAGAGTTGGATGGAGATTAGTCGAGACAATATAACATTTTTTTGTGTAGAATTTAATAATAAACATTTCATTTTTTATACAGTTTGCGAATCGGAGCAACGGGTTACAAAAAAATATAAAAAAATTGTAACCTATACACGCTAGGGGTGAGTTTTCACGAAAAAGGGGGATGTTGCGGACACTCGTTGGGTGGGAACTTTTCGGGCTTTTGTTCCTACCCCTATTGGGAATATAACTACGTGAATATAAAATCGTTATAAATTATTTCTTCTAAAAAGTACTATTTGCTTGTACTACCTCTAAATGCAAAATATTAAAATTGAAAATTCAGCTGAAAAAACATTCATAAACAAATATCAGCCTACAGCGTGTTTATGTTAGTATTATGACAACGATGAGTAGCATGTTTTGCAAAATATCAAAAGGTTCGAATCAAACCAACTATTCTCAGTATGAAAATGTTCATAAATTCCCTGATCTTGTAAACTTCCTTTAGAACACTTTCCAGTTTTGTAAGCCAAGTTGAATATGACCATTAACTAAGTGAAAACTTATTGCTTCTAATAAAATTTCATTTTGTCGCACATACAAGTAAAAAAAAATTACGAGTAAAAGCTGTGTAGCATATGAAGTTTTACTTGTGTTATTACTTAACAAATTCGACCTACTTGAGTTGACAAAATCGTGTACGAAAAACATATTTTCCCCGAGTTTCTCATAAAATTAAAAGAATGTGGAATTATTGTTATAAACAGCATTGTAAATTAAAGTATGACATTTAGTATTTCAGTTATTACTAAGAATGAAAATTCTTTAAATATCTAAAATACATATAAAAAAATATATTAAATAACTCATCAGAGGGAATTAATGTTGGAAACAATTAAATTAAAGCATAGCAATACAGCAAAACATGATAGTTACTCAGAAAAAAAAAACATCAATAAAAAACAGAAATAAGGAGCGAATTGAAGGTTAGAATTGTGGATATTAATAGCTGAAGCAATATACCAAAATAAATAATCTGGAAATTCAAGGTATATCAGAGACCAATAACGAAAATGACGTATGGATCAAACATTATGACATATTTATCAAAAAAAGACGATATTGCTCGTGTTGAACAAAATCAATTGTCGACCTGGCAAAATTATATTAAATTTTTAGCAATTTTTGGCTGTCTATTTTTATTTTCATTATTATTATGGTACGATCTATTACCAGAATGTAAGAGGTCTTTGGACCAAAACGACAAATACTGCTCGAAATTAAACCCAACTAGAACTCCTTGATTGTTTTGGCAGGACAGATGTAAGACTAATTTTGAATTAAATTCTCCCTTTGTAAGAATTGTTAGACCTTAGAATCATTTGGCTCTGAGAAATGTGGACTTATTTTTTATTTCTATTTCTGATTTTACAAAAGCAGTTTCAAGTTACTTTTTGGAAAGTTATCGAAATAGCGCTTAACTTAATATTTTCTCTTTGCACCGTGTAAAGATTTTGTTTTTCTTATTCATTTCCTTAGGTACTTACTATTAAGTATTACTATAATTTTTATCTTTTCTATCATTTTAATTAAATGCATTGAATTAGCTATTTACAAATAGTTGATTAAAAACAACTAAGTAAAAGGTTATGTTCTTTGCATATTTAGCTTTATTTTTCGCTTTTCTAGTTATTGTAATTAAAAAATGTAGCATAAGGTGACTGCAATCGTACACAGTTTTCAAGACACGATCTGATACACTTTTTTATGTAATTAGTACTGACCCATAATTGAAAGCAGCAGTCTACAACCAAACTGTTCGTTAGCCTTTTTTTTGAAAAAAATAAATAAAAAATAGACTGGTTAAATTTCAAGAAATACTTCGACGTCGAAAGGATACAGAAAAACATACATACAACTAATCTTAACAAGAATAACACTACATACAAAATGACAATGAAAAGGAAGCTGCTAACGAAACCGAAATCACAAGGATGACTGTTCTGTATTAGACTTTTAAGAAGATTATAGTTAACCAAGTTATTTCCTTTGGGAGGAATCAACATTCACTGTCGTAAAACAATCGCCATGTAACAACGGTTATTCCTGTGATACAGCGTATTCAAAATAATTATAGTACCATACGATGGAAAAACAGGGCTCATTAAGCATTATTATTTACTGACCATAAACTTGACCGCCACCTTCACATGTCTGGCGATATCGTTGGTAACCCAACGTCGTGGGCAGCGTCATCGTTGCGGACGAGCGGCACCGTGACCTGGATTCTTCAAGCTAACAGCTCGACTTGCTACACACCTCTTTTAGACTCACCAACCTGCAGTGCTGCAGAAGAACGGTGTCGGTAGGTTCGCAAGTGATTGAAATATCGGTTACCAAGTTAATGTGCACGTGTACTGCTTTACTCAAGCCAAATGTACTGTGCTACTGGGTGTGATCTGTTTTGCTTGCGATTACAAGCAACAAGTTGTGGATAAGATTTTTTATTTTTAAGGTAAGTTGATGCCCTTCTTATTTTACCCTTAGGGAAGCAACATGTACTTGTTGAAAACTAACTCTGAATCTTAGTAATTTGGAGCAAAAAATAACCAAGACGATAATCCAAGATAATTTGTTAAATGATTCTGAGTTTATTGATACTAAAATACCTTTTACTTGACCTGACAGATTGTTAATAGTTTGAGGCTACCGCGAAACAGGAACACGTTTTCTCAACACCTTATGATACGTTATTAAATATTTTCTTTTGTAAATAATTGGGGATAATTAACTCGACATCTATTCTAACTTCAGGATTTGCTGCAGTAAAATTTAAATTGAATTAACTAAAAATCAATTGTTATTCCTCGTTGCACCTCTAAATCTATGTATTACATCTATTTATACATAATCTGGTTTACTTTCAGAAAATGCGGTTTAGAGATAATTGCATTCGTTTTGTTTTCGTTGCCTTAATTTTTCGTTATTTTATTGCTGCCGATGCTTAAGCGAGACGGTTGGGAAATAACAGCAATTAAGTGTTATCACTACAATAAATAATAAGGCTACACTCTTAACATTGATCGTAATGAAAAGGAGGTTTCAGTGGCTTGATTATTAATTTAGTTTTTGCTACAGCAACCTTATGTTTTGTTGTAAACTTACGGAAATACGTCAGTAAGAAAATTTAATAGGCCGAAGGTGATTTCATATAATGAGGACAAATAGATTCAATTACATGCATCTTTTTTACGTACAGTTATGTTGGCATGTAACTTTCGATTAATTTTTTTTGTGTTAATAACAAATCCATAAGGCATTAAATGTGTATGTAATAAATTTTTTAAATTATAAGAAATATTAAGAGAACTTTTATGTAATAAATATGCTGCAAAAATCAAATAATTAAAGATTAACTTCAATATTCTTAATATTTTTTTTTAATTCATTCGAATACGAATTTTAATTTGTACAATGTTCTCTTAATATGCGATTTGTTGCCCAGCAAAATCTGTAAATATTAAAGCAGCAACAGAAGGAAGCATTGTGAAATATTTTAAGAGGACGATATTATCAATTGCCGAGCCCTTTTTGTATTTACGATAAATTTAAAGATTTCGATATGTTAGTCAAAACCTTTTGTTAACAACGATGCAGACCAAGGTTTTGTAGAGACCTAAATTTAGCTTTAAAACGATCCCGAAAGCCTAAATTTCAAGCGTATATATCATTAACAACGCATTGCTTTAAAAGAACCGAATCAACCTTCATCAACATGCAAAGCTTGAAACGTTTTAGGAGATTTTAGGATCACGAGAGGTTTTAATAGATTAAATCTATATCGGATCACGTTAGAACCTTGGTATCAAAGATCGAATATTATTTCACTCCTACACGTGTTTATTTTCACTTAAAATTCTCGCTTACTAAACGGAAATACACCTTCATTTAAAACTTGATATATTTAAGGAAAACTTTTAAGTTTTCCAAAGGAAAGATTATTATTTTTTAATTAAATTTTTAGCCCTTTTAATGTTAAAAAAATTAACCAAAGAACAAATTACCAATTATTATTATTCCTAGGCGCTAGAATTTTTTAAACTTAAGACTCATTGAAATTAGTAGACTGGTATGTAGTTGAATAACACTTGGAATTTTTTCAGTCTTTGAAATCGACATAAATAGGGACTGTCTATTTAATATCAAAAATTAAAAAATATTAAATTTAAACTTTTTGAAAATATATTAAATTTGTTTCAGAAATCATTGATAGGATTTATTAGTCGATTTTTGCTAAAAATTCAGCTATCCTGCAATTTTAAAAATTCCCTTAATTTTTCTGTAACTGAAACTTTAACGTTAATACTACGTAAACGTAAAGCACCGTAGCCGTATCCTAGGAAATATTTGCTTAAACTTGAATTATCCTTCAATTTTTGAAATTCCCTGTCTTCAACGTTAAAGGATGATATTACGTAAACGTAATGCACACATTTGTTAGGAACTTTATTAGCACCTAAAGTTAAATAGGAAACGTTAAAGCTCTGAATGATATAGAAAATGTCATTGTCAATGAACTGCGGTCTTTACTAGTGCACGAATTGCTTCACAGTTTATAATGAGGGACGAATGAATGAAGACGCAACTGTTAACGAGTTAATTAAAAGCTGAAGGTAAAAATTACGTTCACTCAGAATTTATTAACATTTGTATATCCTTGTAACAAGGAGTGCTTTATTAAAGGATATTCTAATTATCTAATTCAATTTTAAAATAAGTTTGCAAAATAATATTTTCTTCGGAGTTACCTTTTAAGCCTTATTGAAAACTACTACCTTTAAAACTCATAAACTGTTAAAAGCTACCTTTCAAGCCTTATATTAAAGCAAAGTTTTTACTGACAAAAAACAGGTTCTTCAGTGAGTATTTTTAAAACTGTAACTTCGAACGATTATTTTAAAAACTTGTTGCCAACTAATCGCAGACATTTCAAATTAATTCATAAAATTCCCAAGAAAACGGCATATTTCAAGACTCTAAATATGAAGCTTAGTTTCTGTGTTTGAATCAAAAACTGGTTCTTTACAGAACGTGAAATAAATCCACAAACGTAACAGTAAAGCATTCTACACCCTAAGGCACTCCCAAAGGTTTGAAAACTATCCAGGCGGTAATTAATTTATGAAATTTAAGTAAGACGATCATTTATATCAATTAGTAGCGAGTTCTGTTTAGTAACTAAATCAATAAGGGCAACTTCAAGGTCAGTTAATGGATCTTTGATTAGGAAGTCCTTACAAAGCAAAATCTTTAAAATTTCCCCTGGCAACTGATATAAATTTCCTTTTGATCTAGTATGTTTGCTTGATAATATTTGGTACTTAACTAAATGAGTGAAATTTTAATAACGAATTTAATTTGCCTTCCTAATCCAAAGCTTGCTTTGAATAATTTACGGTTTAATGGCCTAAACAGGTCTTCCAAATAAATAAACAGGCCTGGCTTTATATTTTACAATGATAATAATAAAAAGACGTAACAATTACTTGACGATTAATTTTAAAAATAATCAAGTCTGTTAACAGATTGAAGGAAACTTAATTTCGCCTCTAAATTGCAAAACTTTTGTCTTTTTTCCCCGTCGTCGTTATGTCTAAAACTCAAATTAAAATCTACAAAGACGTAGTTTTAAAAACTTTTTTATATTAACAATTTATTTAAGCTTTTAACGACCTACAGGAAGGCTTTGAACATTACGTTTCATTATGATCAAGTTTCCCTTGTTCAACTTCTTGTTATTAATTTTTTTTCAGACTCGAGCCGTAATTTATTGTTATGATCTACCCTTTAATCTTAATTTTTTACGATCTTTAATATTGCAGTAATTAGGCCGCATCCCATTATAATTATATTTCACCCCTTTGATTTATTCTTAAATTCAGCACACTTTGTTTTTGAGTTATTCCTTAAGCTTAGAGTATTATATATTTAACAATTGGTGAAAGAGTTTCCCATTTTAAAAGTAGGAAATTAAACTGAATGTAACCTCTTCGTTGCATTTCTTCATTTTAAGACATTCACTTCAGGCTAAAAACTGCAATAAAAACTGATTAAATTTCTAGCTCTTTTTTTTTGTTAATATCGCAAGCAGCTCTTTCATTTGCCTGTTTTATAAGTCACGTTGACAAAGCGCGTGAATTTACTGAAGTAAGTAAATTAAAACTCGAAAAGGAAACAAAAAGATATGAAATAAGAGGTTTAGCTTTCGTGGTCCATGGGGAAATTCCAGCTAACAGTACAAACTAAAACATAATTTATTTTAGCTGAATAAGAACTTTTCACTTGTCTTCACCTTAGCCTTTAATGCTAGCTATTTTTAATATTTACTTATTTCAACTGCAGACATTTATATTAGAAATAACTTGTCATACATTCAGCCACACAAATGGCACAAAGAGAGCCAGTTATATTTGAAATAGGGGCCCCATTTATCTTCTTAACGAGTGACATTATTTCACTTGTTATAAACGTTATGAAACCCACCGTAAAATAATGATTGTTCGTAATTTCTTGAAATTCCGCTTATAACCGCGGAAGATAAAATAACTCCACAAATTTTATATTTATTACTCTTTGTTAAAGTAATTTTTTTTGCAAATATCCTGGGCAGTGCAGTTATAACAACGAGTAATTTAATTTAACAGTAAAGAAGATTTACCTGTACGGAACTTATGTTTGCTTTAAGTAGAAGCAAAACCGTAATTTCAAGAACCCAAACAGGGCTAATAAAGGAAGGCGAAGGTCTGAAATATGATAATATTCTTCCGGAGAAACCAGTGATTTTTCTTTGACTATTTCACGGGAATGTAACCGATTTACTATCACAAATGGAACTAAGAGGTTCCTTTGGAATTGGAATCGGACCTTGGGGCTCATCTATCATTTTAGTAACGACAAATGTTGAATACGAATTCTGAAACGAGCACGAATATCTCCCTGCATTCTGTGGAGAGTAATAAAAACTTTACTTTTAGTGGTATTTATGTAGATTGAGGTAACTTTTATACATAACGTTTTAAAGTTGACTTTATAAACTGTATGGAGAGCAAACAAATTTTTTGAGTGGTTATTTTGCATCCGGGAATTTGTTTTAAAAATATTTTACATTTTTACATATGAATTGGGCTTTTGTAACCAAAGGATATCCAGTAAAGCTTAAAGGGATTAATTTGCTTTAAATTGAAATTGAATTTTTTTAGTACAAATATACAAAATGATGAGTTGCTTTAGCCACAGAAAAAAGTGGGCGCTAAATTACTACGATTTTTTTGTATGAAGAAACAGGCCCTGAAAACGCTAAATTCGAACTTGAATATCAACCAATACTACCAAAAAAAGTAAAAAAATATACAAGTTTCCTGTAAAATTATGTTGTTTTATGAATAGCTTAATTATTAAAGCTTTAAATAAGTGAAAAGTTTTATAAATATTAGAACAAGGAAATTTTGTGGAAAACAGCAGCAACAGTCAAAGATTTGATTTAAACTAATAAATTTTCTAAGCGGTAAAATAGCAGAAAAGGACAACCAGACTATCTCAGCTAGTTAAAATTCATTTATAAATGTGTTGAGAATTTGATGCGCTGAGTTGGTGAGGTTAGGCAGTGGAGTATTACCGAGTTTGTCATCTAATTTAGTTAATTGCAGAAATTTAATTATTCCTTGGAGGAGCTCTTTATTTAACAACACGAGATCACTTGAATCCGAGAATGAGTTTGTTCCAGTTTAACGGCTAGAAATCGTGTTAGTGGAATTTACATGGGAAATAAAGCTGTTGACACTGCCAATAGCCCTATGCTAATTAGGAAACTAAGTCCGAGTAACGTACCAGTTGATGGTTTTACAACAAGCTATAGGAGTGTATTAGCATATCGTCATCGTTATTTAATTATCTAACCTACTGTACCAAATAACTGAGAGGTGATTTTAATTTTATGTAAACGGAAGCCATTAATAAAATACATTCGGAATGAGTTGCTACTTTTGTATGAACAAGCGTGTTTTGCAAAACCTTCTCGCTTATTCTTTCATTAATTAATTGTGCAGAGAATGAAACAACCAAAGCTAAAAAGACGTTCAACTCTTAAGGTAAACAATCACTAGTTAATTGTAGATGATTAAATCACACAATACACACTTACTTTTTAATTACGTCACATAATCACAACGTCAATTTTTCCTTGGTCTATTTATCTTTAATAGATAATCTTTAAAAGTGAATAACTTATTAAAACTGTTAAAATTAATGGATTTTTTCTTCGCAGTATCTTTATACATTTCTTGCAAAAATATAAATTACTCCGCACGGAAGGGTTTAATTTTAGTTAAAAAGTTAGCTTTTAAAATCATTTCCTTTTCTGATTTGTTTCTAAACATACTATTTGCAAAAATTGAAATCCGAGGAAGCTTTGATTATTTATGAAATTAACTGCAGTTGACTTGCTGTGACTTGAGTGATAAACAAATCCTTTATTCTTTCTTTAAAAGGCAAAAGAAAAATAAGGTAAATTACCTGCATTTTCAAAAAACAAGAGAAATATAAACTCAAATACAAGTGGTGAGGGTGCTGATTATACAAACCGAGGATTAAAAAAAATCGTTTCCATTTGAAGACTTCGAATTACCATAAAATTAGTTGCTGTAATTTGTCGAAATCGTAACAAGTATTTGTTAATTAATAAATTGCCCAATGAAGTGTTCAAAAGCAGCTACAATTTATAGACACGCACATCAAGGTTTTTATATGTTCTGTGACGTAATCCACCGAACTTGACGAATTCATATAAAGGTAATGTTTTCGCACAAATGTCTCCCCCTATTGAAATATCTATTTGTACTAAAATAGCTTCGTGCACTAAGAAACCTCTAAACCACCATATTGACGGTTCATATCAAACCAGCAAGTTCAGCACGCTTAACTAACAAGCAGAACAAGTCTACGAACACTAAACGTAATAATTTGATACGCAACGTTGCCTGATATCATCGATAACATACAAATTTTCCAAACTTCACTATTTTACTAAGTTAATTTTACCTACAGTTTCTGCTTCACTTAGCAAAATAATACTTGATAATAGCTTAGTTACTTCGCTCTGTTAAAAGATACGGGAAAGTAGTTTCCTTTTAAATTTTTTATTTCAAACTTTGTTAATAATTTTCTCGAGTTGTTCGTTTTAAACCTAATTATAATTAAACCAAAAACACGCAGCTAGTTTAGTTATTAAAAGTTCCATTGTAGCTTTCCGTTAGTTATCCACTTGAACTTGATTTATTTTATTAGTTATGTATTCCTTTCTGCACGATTAATTTTAAACCTGACTATAACTAATCCAAAAGCATGCAACTAGTTTGGTTTATTAAAGTCTGCCGTAGCTTTCTGTTAGTTATATAATTGATATTAACTCTGTGATTTATTTTATTAATTCTCTTCCGAGTTGCTCGTTTTAAACTTGACTATAATTAAACAAAAATCATGCAACTAGTTTAGTTTATTAAAAGCCCTGTTGTAGCTTTCTGTTAGTTATCTAACAACTTGGTTTAAACTTGGTTATAATTAAACTAAAATAATGGAACTGGTTTAGATTATAAACCCTGTTGTAGCGTTGCGTTGTGTTAGTTATCTAACTGATATTAAATTTTTGATTTATGTTATTAATTATTTCTTCCCGATTCATTTGTTTTAAACCTGATCATAGTTAAACCAAAAACCTTCAACTAGCTTACTTTAGTAAAACCCCGTTGTGGCTCTCTGTTAGTTATCTCTTTGATATTAAGTTTTCGATTAATTTTATTAATTATTACGTTCTGAAATATTCGCTTTAGCTGAGTATAAATAAATAAAAAACATGAAGCTAGTTTTGTATATCATAAACCCTGCTTTCTATTAGTTATTTAATTCAAATATTAAATCTTCGATTTGTTTTATTAATTATTCCTTTATGAGTTTTGTTTATTGTGTAAATCTGATTATAGTTAAATAAAAATAAGTTATCTAGTTTAGTTTATTATAAGCCCTGTTGTAGCTATATTAGTAATCTTACCAACGAAAATTTTAAACTCAAGATTTTTAGTAATTTGGGAGATTAAATGTGTAAAGCTCTACCTCCTTCGGGGAAAACCTTTTAAAAGTATTTTAAAGAACTCTTAATGCGAATCATAAGTTATTGATCGAAAATTGTCCACTTTTTTGATTTATTTTAATGCCCTTTCACTAGAAAAACTAAAAATCCTTAAATAATAACACACGGTAAAATCTTCCTGCAGTTATCAGACCATAAATTGGATTGTCCAGTGTTCCCAATAACATAAAAACGTCGTCAATTTCATATTAAAGAGTCATTAAAGTTACATTAAAAGAGTTAAAACCAATTTTTGGGGCAAGAATAAATTTATACGAGGAAAAGGCAGTGCTAAACTACAACCTACTTCAGTTTTATTCATTCATTGTTGAGTTTTATTCGATAATATTGCTAAAAAGTTAAACAAATATAGAACAATACATAATGCTGGTTTTAGGTACTTCTTTGTGGTAAAACATTGGATTACATTTAATAATAGAACATTAAATCATTGCGGTGTACATTGTACAACTGGAAAAAGTTTTATGGAAAGTTCATGAAATTCTGTATAATCCTGGTGGAATTCCTTTGAAGTTAGCTTATAAGATAGTCGGATAAAATTCCGTGAAAATTTCATTGGTCTTGAGTGGAATTTCATGAAATTTCTTTAACTTCCCGTGGCACTTCGTTTAATTTTGATGGAATTCTAACAGTTCAAATTTCACCAGGATTTAACCCTCAACAGTCAATTTTCTTAGCCGAATTTTAATACATTCTAAGCTGGGGAACGCTTCAGCACAATGTTTTCATTTCGGTATTGCTGTATAGTGAAATTATGGAACACAAATGAAAATGAACAGTTTTTCCACAAAAGAAATCAGAAGTAAAAAAATCCATTAATCCGAAAAATAAAATCTTTGCTTTAGAAACAAACTACCGAATTTCTCGAGTTTAGCAACTTTGCTCCTAATTGGCAACACTAAGTACGTCACAGCTTCGATTCTGTTAAAAACAACCCGAAGAAAAAATTAATGAATTTTCAGAACGTTTCCTTTCTGATGGATTTCTTAATATTAAATTAATGATCTCAGTCTAAAAGGATTTATGATCTTTAATTAAGAATTCAAGTAATCAGCTTAAAGCAATTATTTAGAGTAAAATAAGGAAAAATAAATGACGTCTATGTTTAAAACCACTGAAACTAACGAAAAACAAATAAAACCGAATAATGCCAGACCGATATTTTCACTTCTAACATAATTTAACTTTATGCAGTGTGTGCTTTATGTAATTGCCTCTTAACTAAAACTTGTCGTTTCCTGCTGTTTTTAACTTGTGTTTTTCAGATAATAGGGTCATTGTGGGAACAGTGAATCACCATTTTTTCAGTGCCATATAACTTCGTAAATGCATATTGTACAAGTCAAACTTAAATGTGTACAATGCTGGCATTTAGCAACATTTTCTTCTAAGACATCCCTCCTTGGACTATTAGGATGTTTGAGTAGGTAATAAATGTTTAAAAAAAAAGTGGGTAATGATTCACTGTGTACTTAGGGGTGTACACAATGACTCACAGCAAAGTACACAGAGAATCACAAGATTTATGTAAGGAAAACACAGTAATGTTCATTTAAATATCGCTTGTAATTAATGTAATCACAGAACATTACAATTTGTACTTATTGTAATTTTTAAACATTAGCTTAGTACGCATATCAGACCCATACCAGTCTTTTATCAATTCTAGGAACAAATTTGCCTGCCACCTTACCAAGTAAATATAAATTCAGAAATTTAAAATTTAATTTAAAAGTACACAGTTAATCACGATAAAAGTACACAGTGGATTGATTCACTGTGTACTAGTTTGTAAAGATTCACTGTGTACCACTCCCGCCATTTTGATTTTGTTAACTCATTTACTAACTTAAACACCGACTTGAGCAGTAGGTATATCATAAAAATAATGCTCAATGAATGATTATTACATACAAATATTAACATATAGATTATTTTCAAGAATTAGGACAAGAATAACTAATGAAACTTACATGGAATTTTTTTTTTGGTCCATAAAAAACAAAAACGCACTCCCAGAAAACGTGTGAAAACTTATACCGGCGTCACAGCTGGAGTAAACAGAGAGGCTCTAGGAATGTGAACTAGTGGGAAAGAGACAACACGATCGCGTTATTCTTTTAACCCTATACGTCACTGATTCACTGTGTACTGTAGATTCACTGTTCCCACAATGACCCTACTTTATTCCTTACGTTTCCTGGATAATTATACAAATATTTAATTGCTTGTTATAATTTATTACGTACATATTCAAAGGTGAAAAAACAAAATTCGACACCAAGTCGTTTAAAAAGGTGGCTTTGACCACCCTCGACAATGGCCTGAAAAGAATATGGCACTAAGAAGAAGAAGAAGGTGAAAAATTCACAAATTGGGTTGCCTAAATTAACTACATAACTGTTGCTGAAATTTGTTTTCAAGAATATAATTATTAATTTTAGAAATTTACCAATAAAACAGAATAATGTAGAATATTCTATAACCATCATGTTTTTAAGATTTGTTTTTGTTCAAGTCAATTTTTGTATTTGCTAATCAATCAATTACGGGTAGATTGGAAGAAAGGGGAAACCTTTGCTCTGTATGGGGCTGTGTAGACTAATAATAACAATAATAAATAGAATGCATATACTCGTTGATGGAAGTAATTAATATTACTTAATAACAAATAATCAAGTTTGCACAAGCAAGATCTCTTTTTGAGGCCTCGCCTTAACCCAGAAATTTCTTATACAGCAGAGATATTTACGACTGCATTCAGTTTATTTATTCCTTTTTAGTACGTAAAACTGGTCCTTTTAGAATAAATATCCTGGGTGGAAACTCCAAGTCCGGAAAAAACGGATCCAACCAGTTTTGGTTTTATATTTAAATGTTTTTGTTTTCATTTACAGTTTTTTCCAGCAGGTGGCATATCTAATAAATAGTAACCTACTAATTTAACTTTCTCCACATAACCCAGCCATGTTCTTAGTTAATAAACGATTAGTTGACTCAGATTTAACTGTTATTCGGTAGGACAAGTAGTCCAATGTATTAATTGGAATACAAACTAATGCTAACGGTTGTATGAAAGGGGCTTCAAACATTCGAAATCAAATTTTCGGAGTAAGTTCAGTTTCAATGCTTCGTTAATACACGTGTTAACTCTATAGAAGTATTTGAACAATACTCTTAGATGTCAAAGAGAACTAAAACCCAAACTGGTATGCCAATTCTAGTAATTTCAGGAATCAAATTAATTCGACTGTTAATAATCAGCTAAGGCTTGAGCTTAAATAGATTGCGCTATTTCACAGTTAAATATTCGCTTTGGAAGTATTTCCGGATAAAAATGCATTCGAATTCTAAACCTAAGCTTTCTTATATTATTAAATAACGGCACTGCAGTAAAGACCGTATTCTAGGAAATTTTCCTTTTCCTTATTTTCAAAGGGTGTTGAAGTAAAAATAAATCACTTTCAAAATAAGCATTTTGGCGCTACGTTAGTTGTTCATAAATTTCTAAATTTTGAAGAATATTTTGGGCATTTGACGCTGAGGGTTAGTTAACTAGCTATAGAAAGAGCAAAACAGCTTTTACAAGTAGACGATTGCAAACATGAATTACTCTACTTAAAATGCATTTTGAAAGTTCTGCAAAAAGCATTAACCTGGAAACAGGTGATGTACTTCTCTCAGATTCTTTACATGTTATTGAGGAGGTAAAAAAGTCCTTTAAAACAATCATCCTCTAGTTACTTAATCAGCCCATAAAAAATTGTAGAAAAAAAGAGGTTCTGAAAATTTATTATTGTATTAACAAACTCATTGAGGGGGATTCAATTACTGTGACTACCTTTAGTATATTTAAGTATGCTGCGATCACATCTTCAGATGCAGGGAGTCCTTTTTCGTGGCTGTAGGTAGTTCGTACGAATAAAAGAACTAATTTTATAGTTAATAATTTAGAACAATGTCTAGTTATAAACAGAAATACGAAAAAAACAAATTAAACGTGGTTTATCATATCAAAAGGGTAATTTTAGTATTTAATTTATTCTTTTTTAGTTTAGAAATTAAGACCTAAAATTCCTATTTCTAAGATTTCTATCAAATCCTATTTCTTACTTTGTTTCCTAATTAACATTTTTTTAGTTCCTAAAACTCGAGCCTTAGTACTGGTATAAATACGAAATTAAGGAAGAATTAATATTTCAGTTTATTTTAGAATCTTTTGCAGCAAGTTACAACTGAAGTTATCTAAATTAAACTGAGCTGCCTGTCAGTCTTCAGTTTAAGTTTGCCCACTTTGTTTTAAACGAATTCCATATAAATGATCAAATTTTTAGTAATCTATTACTGCTTTCTAAATAATTTATTTTCTTTACTGCAGTTGCAGGTTTTACTGCTAAAGAACAGAACACCAAGAAAAATCAAAAAATTAAGAAGGTCATGAGAATTAAAATATTATTTAAAAATGCACAGGAAAGACTTATGCAAATTTTCAGCTAAAATTATCAGCAATTAAAGTTAAGGCGTTGTTGGATTTAATGAGGCCATGTTTGTGTTTAATTTTACTCCTTGTACGTGATTCGTGTACTAATTTTTAATTTTTGTAGCTTTATTATGAAGTCATACCATCGTTGGCAACTTCTTAATTTGGAATTTCATATTTTCAACTTATCTAATACGAAAAGTACCTACTTGAAATCTGCGTGTGAATAACAACTAAGTAAATACCGGGAACAAATTCTGCAACAAGTTTTTTTTCAGGTACCGATGGTTGCTATAATGACTGGCTATTTATTCTACCTATTAAAATTTACTAGAGGCAATAATAATAGCGAAAATACCCAACATAAAAAAACAGGTAATAAAAGAGGCTTAGCAGACTATAGAAAAGAACTGGAAAGAAATAAAGGCCAAAAAGTTCAAATATACACCGAAAACAATGGATCATGGGAAAAATGTAAGGAAGCAAATACAAACAAAGTAGTTTTATAAGGAATGTGTTGAAATAACAGCTAAGAAGAACACGGCATATAAACGATTGCAAAAAGCAACAGTAAGGCGGACAGAACAAGAGAATAAATGCCTGAAGAAAATCTATAGGGCAAAGAAGAGAGAGTACATAAGACAAGAGATGCAGGGCTTGGAGAAAGTAAATTCGCAAGCAGAAGTTAGAAAGTTCTACCAATGGATTAATAATGCCAGGAAGGAGTTTCAGTAAAGACTATGTGTAGAAATAAAAATGGAAAGATAATCAGCAGAAAAGACCGATGGGCTGAAACTAAGCTTAGAGATAGTTAGAGGTGGAAGAAGTAGAAGGCTACAGAACAAAACCATAGAGAAAAAGAAGTACCCTCACTAGAAGAAGTAAAAGAAGCAGTTCGAAAGTTGAGAAATAACAAGCACCAAGGTCGGATGGTATTACCTGCAGAATTGATAAAGGTATGCCGATGTGATTGGTAGCTATCAGTGTGGGTTCTGCAGAGGCAACTCGATCATCAATCAACTATTTACGCCAAGACAGATAACTGAAAAGTCATACGAATATAACATCAGAGTACATAATTTATTCATAGATTTCAAAAGGGCAACCGAGATCTCACACGTACACAAATTCACGTGTATGAGTAGGTACTACGGGGGCCATGCGTTCCACCCCAACCGCAGTTCTGGAAGCTGCTTTGGGCCTCGCACCACTGGAATTCCATGTGGAGGAGGAGGTCTTAGACTGCCGGTGAAGGAACTGTGGAAGGACACAGGTGCTGGAGGAAGCGATCATTAGATCCTTAGAGAGCCAGTACTTCGGATGCCCCTTTTGGGAGCGAAAATTGATTCTCTTCCACCCACCTACACATTATTTAGGAAGCACTTCAGAATCTATCTGAATTCTGAAGATGCAACCAAACCAGATATGTCCATCTACACTAATGGATCCAAAACCTCAGAAGGTACAGGGCAGGCATCTTCTTCTAGACCTAGACCTCCAAGAAAGCACATCATTAGGCACTTCTACCACTGTCTTTTAAGTGGAGGTTGCGGCCATAATGCAAGCGCAATTCTTGTATGTGGAATCAAGAACAAGACTATCAGAATTGCAAGCGACCGCAGAACTGCTTTGATGGCACTGAACAACTGCAAAGTTCTATCATCGATAATACTCAAATGCCGCAGCACTTTAGAACAAGTCGCTATTGATAATTTCCTTGAACTCTGGTGAAAGGACATTCTGGACTATTCGGTAATGAGCGGGCAGATAGTTTGGCGAGGCAAGGCTCGGAACAACCCTTTTTTGGTCCCGAACTAGCACTCCCACTATCCCCAACGCCCAATACCTTAATCGAACAGGGAACCCGCAATCGCCACCGCGAAAGATGGGTTAACATGAACAAATGCCACCGTGCAAGAATGGCGATCGAAAGCCTCTCATTGAAGATGGCAAAATAAGCACATGCACATGATGGGACCAGTCGAGGACCCAAAGTGTCGTGGTTGCAACTTAGAAGACGAGACTGCAGAGCACATTCTGTGCGAATGCCCTGCACTCGCTCCAATCAAAGGATCCATGCAAGGGGACTTCTGGCAAGCATCCTCAGGTTCATTCAAAAGGTTATGATGGCTTGAGTGATGTGCCTAAGGTGAGGATGTTGCAACGGATGCAGCACAATGGGTCCAAGTGAGGCCTAAGTGCACGTGACACAGTCACCCTCCACCCAAAATCCATCCATTCATCCATCCATCCATCCAAAATGAGCTATTTCGGTCCATACTTCTCAGAATCGATTATGATAGGGAGATACCTCTTATGTTTACTTTTTAGCCTAACACCTAAGAAGGTTGTCAGACAAGCGAGACTTAATAGATTTAATCATGACTAAAAGTGTGCAAATATTGGCTTTTGCGGATAATATAATATTGTGGCCAGATCCCGTAGAGACATGATAGAGGCATTTGTGCAACTTATAAAAGCAGCAAAAGAAATGGGTCTTGAAATCAATAGTGAAAAAATTAAGTATCTACAAATAGTGAATATAACAGAAAGACGATAAATACCCCTTCAAAATGTCAAAATGGTTGCATACATAGGTTACTTAGGATTCCAAGTTAACAGCAATAATGACATGAGCGCAGAAATAAAACGACGAATATACTTAGCCAACAGAGCCTATTTCGGGTTGCTCAAACATCTAAGATCGGATATAGTTTCAAAAAGAACTAAATTTCAATTGTACGAAATGCTTATAAAGGCAGTTTTTATGTATGCTTCTGAAACATGGACATTGACACATGACGACACAGTGATGAATGATGACTCTTATGGACTTTTGAGAGAAAAATACTAAGATATATGTATATGGGAATAAGAGATAATAACAGCAATTAAGATAGGACGTATGAGAAGGATAGGGCATGTGGAAAGGCAGAGGCAGAGCCAGATAAACAAACTGTTATGCAAATATAAGTTAGAAGAAGAAAAGCTGGAAGACCAGGAGCCCATTATATAGGTCAAATACAGAATGACATTGTAGAACTACAGATTAGGAACTGTGAAGCAAAAGAAACTCCTGGAACAGGCTACGACCCTGCGAGCGATGTTGAGCTAATGATGATGAATGATGATGAATAGAATTCGTATATCAGTCGTTGCATGTTTAAGTCGACCACGACTAAGATTAACCAATTCCGTAACAAAGCAGACGTCCAACCACTACACCTCCAGAACTTATTTTTCAATATTACTGGAATCATTTGCCAAATTAAAAAAAAATAATTGAAAACAAAGTGAACGTGGAACCCAAATCTATTCAAATAAGTAATCGTTCCCAATTAATGTTGTTATTATCAATTACGGTTGAAGCTACTGATTCAGGTGGCTGAAAATCCAAAATGTGTTATTTTCAACATAACAAAGATAAAAATATCATAAATACTATCAAAGTCAATTATTTCCTTCCCAGGAGTTAGGTACTGTTAAAAAGCGAATACTCTGAAGTATAGAAAAGCAAAAGATGTAAAACCTTAGTTGCTGTACTAACAAACGCCGCAAGGCAGTTAACAACGAGCAGAAGATTACACGAGTTGTTGTGTAACAAAGGCCTTCTTTATTACTTCGTAAAATCATTTTAACTGTCTAACTATGTAAATTGAAAACTACTGCAAGTGCAGTTGCATAATCGACGCTCATAAAACAATTGGTACTAATTTTATTCATTCTAACCACCTAACTTCACTTAAATTAATTCTTAAGTTTGTTTTAATTTTTGCAAGATTAATTAGTTTGTGCTTAAGGACACATTGGCATGTTTTAACTAAAATAAAAAGCCTAGTTGTTTAAAACTCTGTATTCAGACTGAGTAGCAATCCTCCTGAAATTAGTAGCAAGCTGAAATGTATTTATTTATTTATTTGTGTGTTTATTTATTTATTCTGACATTTATTGTGTATTAGTAATCATGTAACACTGTCATGACTAACAATTAATTTGTTGAACTAGTATAATGCCTAATAAATAAAAAGTTTAACCAATCTTTTAAATAATTTATGTAAATCGATTAACACCATCGATGCTAGAAATTTTTAATGAATGGAGAATAGATGACATTTTTACTGCAAATTAAAGGAAATCATAATGTTCAAATTAGCAGCAAACTGACGTTTACTACCTAATTATTGACTTATTTTCAAGTTTAGCTAACCTTCTAAATCGATTAACAATATATTACTATTACTAAATGTTTAAGAAGAGAGAATATGACATTTCTACTGTAAACTAGAAGCAATAATTATTGTGTTCAAGTTGATTGTTAAACCACTTGAATCAGCAGTATTACTAAAGTTTAATGAATATGTATTTATTTATTGTAAAGTCTAACAAACTAATCTTCTAAATCAATTAATAATGTCGATGCTAGAAGCTGTTTACGAGTTGAGAATAGACATTTGTAGAGCAAATTAGAGGTAATAATCGTGTCCAAATCAGCAACAAACTGAGTTTTACTACGTCATTCTGTATTTATTTTCAAGTTTAACCAACCAACCGATTAACAATCTATTAGTGCTACTAACAAATGTTTAAGAAGACAGAAAATAACATCTTTACTGCAAATTAAAAACAATAATTCTTACAAGTTAAGCGGCAATCCACTTGAAACTAGCACCGAACTTAAGTTGAATGCATACTTATTTATTTATTTTAAAGTTTAACCAATCTTCTAAATCCATTAACAAACTGTTAAGGCTAGAAAATAAAGGATACACGTATTGCAAATTAGAGATAAGAATTTAGCAAAAACTGACATTTACTACACAGTTATTTACTTATCTTCAAGTTTAATCAGTCTCCTAATAACAATCCACTAGTGTTACTAAATAATTAAGAAGAAGAGAGATGACATTTTTGCTGCAAATTCGAAGCAATAGTTGTGTTCAAGCTATATGTAACTGCATAATTGAACGGTATGCTTGCAGAGATTTACTGTACAAGTATATATGAGCGTGTATGTATATGACAATATTGCACAAGTATTTTATCTGTATAGGCGACGTGAAAATGTTTGAAATTATATTGCATTGAATCAACTTTCTCTAAACGCTCAAAAAACTGTCTATATGACTTTTGGTGCTTATTCTGATAGTGTACCCATTGATATGGATATAAAAATTAGTGATCAACCTATAACTAGAGTGCAATATTATAAATATCTAGGTTTAAAATTTGATTATAACATGAAATGGGATGCACATATTGAGTATGTTACAAAAAAAACCAAATATCTATTATTTGTCTTCGCAAAACTAGCCAAAATAATGCAAACTAAATCCTTAATGACAATATATTATGCCCTTTTTCATAGCATATGCAACTATGGCATAATTGCTTGGGGAGGAGCTTATGGCAATGTAATAAACATACTACAACAATTACAAAACAGAATCCTGAAAATAATAATGAAAAACACAAAAAATTTAACTAGCCCTTTGAACCTTAGACAAGCATTCTTCCTTGAATCATTATTATACCATTATGATGAATGCAAATTAAGGTATCGCAATTCAAACAGCAATACTAGGAATAAAAGCTTAAATTTTCCAAAAATGAAAAAACCGTTAAGTAAGAAAAATAGTGAAATAAATGCGATAAAACTATATAATGTTCTACCAAAAAGACTAAAACTACTTCCTTATACTAAAAAAACTAACAAGTACATCTTGAAAAGTTGGATTATAAAAAATACAAAGTTGTTGTCGCAGATAGTGGATGATAATTGCCGATTGCCGGGATATGTTAATATAAGCTGAGATAATATATAAATTTTGTTAAAATTGGAAATGTTTATAATGCACATTGTATGTAAACTACTACAAAAGCATTTTAGTTTTTAGTTTTAGTTTTTAGTTTGAGTTTTCAGAGCTTCCAATTTTTATGTTATAGCACAGATCATGGAATGCTCTAGTTTTTTGTTTTTGTTTTGTTTTTTTTTCTCTCTTAGTTTTAATTCTTGTTAAACCACGCTGTGAACAGGTGCATACACACCTCTGCAGAATGCAGTACTATTTGCGCAATGTTATTGTATCTGTATTGTTACTATTTCTGTAACCTGGTCTTAAAATAAATAAATAAAATAAATATATTGCGTGAATTCGAAGATTTCCAGGGTCAATGACAGTGTTAAACGAACCTTTCCCGAGTTGAGATCATGTCATTGTTGAGAAAGAAGGACTTATAACGTTTCGCCTACTTTCTTAGGGGGCTTCATCGGGAGGAAAAGAGGGCCATAAAAGAGTACTATAACTCAACGTGTGAACCACGCCAGAGATGGAACTCTTTTAGCAAGAAGAAGAAAGGCACGGTAGCTCAACTTGTTAACCAACTCAGCGGCGAAACCTCCAGAAGGGGTAAAGGTTATGTTGTCCAATTCATTTGTACAAGCATAGCGTTCAAGTATGCAGTTACGTGTGTAGACGGCTTTAGAATCAGCAACAAACTAACGTCTAATGCAAAACAAAATACTTACAAGGCGAAACTTAAATCTAAAATAACAACCATCGCTTCAAAATCAACTCAGCACATGTTTACATAAATAGAAAGTTAGAAAAGCCTACCTTAAAGCTGATAAAATACACCAGAAAATATGAGAGTTTCCTTCAAACATAACACATCTGTTGCATCAATTCCTTTCCTACATAATAAATTAATCAAGTTTACCTTTCCAAGGGATTTCTACAACCTTAAATGAAAATAAATCGTGGTAGTTAAACCAGTTCACCGAAACATCCTATTTAGGTATGAATGTAGAGCAAACACTTCGTTATCGTTTACGTCGTTTTCTTGTATGCTGAACTGGAAGAAGGAGGTGCTCGGATATGCACCATTACAAGAGATGCTGCAGACAACTTTTACAGAAAGTAAACTGGTATTGCTTGTATTTAAAACAAACCGATTTAAGAGCTTCGTTTTTTAATAAAAAAGCTATCGACCGTCTGAACTGAATAAGTGGAACCTTAATTGTATTTTAATTTTATATAAAAGTGTTTGACGATTCACTGATTTACGTAGTTGGAAGGCTTTCAAGCTAAAGCTTTTGCCCCTGCAAAAAAATAGAAGTAATAATGGCAATAGTTTAATAATATTGATTTTGTTGAATCATTCGAAAAAATATTGCAATATCAATTCAAATTAATGGAATCATAATCCTATTTCTCAACTCTAGAATTAATAACAAATGCAGAAAGAACGAATGAAAATCTAAAATGATAAAATTATTATTGATTAAAACTCTACCAGTAAAAAATTTCACCAACTTCAGCAGATTTCTTTGAGTAATTAATTTCAAAGCAACGGTTTCATTAGGTAAATTCGAGTAAATTATTTTATACGACTGCTATAAAACTAAGTGCGGAACCGAGCAGAAAATCACGAACAGAAAGGTACCGAATTACATTAAACGTGTTATAACTAAATCGGTAAATAAAACATAAAACCTTTTAAATACCTTGTAACCCATCCGTTAAAAGGACGGATTTTACTAGAAAGGGTTAGCTTAATTGGGCTGAATACTTAAATAATTTGTGCAACATTTTATGTACTTACTATTTATTCAGGATTAGTTTATCCTAAGTTTTAGATTTTTATATAAAGGAATTGTTTCAATCTGGCATCATACTCGTATTTGAAAATAAATAATTAGCTATTTATTCTTGCCTTATAAATAACAAAAATTCAATTTTGATTAAAAAAAATATATATTCATCCAATGTTATCACTTAATCAAACAATAAATCCCAAATTTAATTACAATGAGATTACAAGAAATGGTCAAATTTAAGGGTTAAACACGTGTTTTAAGATAAGATAGCGTTTAGGTATAATTCAAGACAAACATGTTTGGTCTTTATGTATTATCTGATGGTGTTAGTATTGTCTTATTGTAGCACAGTATGCGGTTTACATATGTAGCATGTTATCTCCTAAAAGTCATAAATTTATAAACTTGCGGAGATGGTTGTAAGAAACTAACTGCTCTAACCTAATTGTTCTTGCATGTGAAGACAGCGTTTGCATGTAATGCAAATGCATTTTAAAGGGCATTTAATTTTTGTTAAAATTCTTGTAAGTACTGAAAACAGATTTAATTAAAGCAAAAACCTATGCACATGAAATATAAGACACATATATAAATCGATAATGAGACCACTAAATAGATAAATAATTAAATGAATAAAAAAAAGCAGCAAAGGAACTTAAAAGTTCTATTTAAATAAAACAGGAACAGATTTATTAACTATTTTCAACCTTCTATAATTAAACAGGTTTCTTCATACGTCGTTGTATCGATTGGGAAATGTCTGGCCTAAAGTTAAAATTTACTAAAATAAGTTGAAATTAATGTCTAAAATAAGCCCAATGTAATTCTCTAGGATCTCTATTTAATACAAAGCTCAGTAACAACATGCGTAAATAATTAGAAGCAGATTCCTTTGACTGCAACCGATAGGTGTTAATTACTGTCTTTAATTAGAGGTAGATGTTCATCAAAGGAATATAACTGATTAAAATATTAGAATGCCTTGGATTAATATGTGAAGCTTTCTAATCTTGTAAATATTATAAGTGAATATAATTATTTGTAATATGTTTTACTTGAATATGTTTTCTTGAATAATTGTATGCATCTTTAGGTAACTTTTAATTACCGTGGGTTCGATTAATTTTAAAGTAGGAAAATTCAGGGAATCGACTTTTTATTGTGACTATTTTAATTATAAAATTATGAAATAGCTAAGGGAGGTTCGTGATAACCCCTTAAGAAAACGGGGTAAGCAAACAAACCTTCAACTTGTCTGGGTGGAAACTGTCTATCACATTCTTTTAAGTTAAAAGGTTGCCAGACTTTGGGGATACCCTTTCAAGGGAAATCACTTTCGTACAGATTTTGTATAAAATGCTTCTTCTACGTTTTGTAAAAGTTTAAGGCCGAAATTTTGAAATCTCCTTTGTGATTTCGTAGGATGTGTTTTAAACTTTATTAAAAGATTTTTAGCTACAAAATTCGACTGTTGTTTTAGCTTCAAGTGCAATTTTCTGAAATTTCTTATTTTATTCAAGCTTAATTATAAACCTATCTTTTATATAAAAATTCAAGTTCTTCATAGATTTATTTGCTTTATATTTCACACAAATTCGATAAGCTTATCAAAGGAGTTCGCAATGTGCAAGAGTGGTCATTTGATAACGTGCAATTTACGACTCTCTTTGTGAAATTTAAATCTGCTTTGTAAGTTACGACATACTGCAATTTTAGATACGTATATTACCTAACATTATTCTAAATTACCGTCGAATTTTATTAATCTATAAAATAGATTGTTTTAGCTAACATCTTTGTGTTGTGGCTGCATCCTTAAAATTATTCTTAAAAATTTTCGGACTGCCTGAGATTAGAACCATTGGACAAACCTGTACACAAACCACATTTACCCCATTCAACACGATTAATCGCAGGTTATAGAAACTATAATCTTAAAAGTGTCATAGGTACTACGATCGATAACAATAATCCTACCTTAATCCAGCAGAAATTCTCTTTTGGCTTCCAATTTTGTCAAATTTACGATCCCATTTTCGTCCTTGTTTCGCCTCTCAATCTCACCATTCTTCCTTTAATTAACACAAAATAAAGTTAATTTCCGGTATTAAAAACAGCGGTTTGAAATTAATAACAAATTAACGTATTCATGAAATGAGAAGGGTAGTTACTAACAATACGAGGTCTAAATTTGTCGGTTTCTAAGGTCGTCCTTCCTGATAATTTGCAGGCATTGTACAGCTTACCAACCACACTGGTTCGGAATACTTTTGTTTAAAGTCCATATTTGATTCATTGTACCACGTAGAGAAATTAAACATTTGTTTAATGCAAAATAAACGATTTATTTAATTTGCAAAAATAAGGAATTCATGTGAAAAAAACTCGTTACTTTGAATCCAGATTTAAAAGCTAAATCTTCAGAACAGATTAAAGCGATTTTATCACAGATCTCTACAAAGCTACCCAAAGTGCAGGGCTTACAATTTTAAGAACAAGTCTTCAAGTCCGACTACGAGGTTTCAAACATCGAATTAGGATTCAACAGTTTAAATCCATATTTAAAGGCTAAATGTTCAGAACAGATTAAAGCGCCTTTATCACAGATTTCTATTAAACTATACGAAGCCTAGGGCTTATAATTCTAAGAACAAATGTTCAAATCCAACTGCGAAGTTTTAAATATTGAATCTGAATTCGCAGTTAATCTACTTAATCCGGATCCAACAGTTTTAAGTGCAGGCTGAAGAGCTAAATCTTTAGAACAGATTAAACTGATTTTATCACAGAACTCTACAAAGCTATGGAAAGTGTAGGGCTTACAATTTTAAGAACAAGTCTTTAAATCCGACTGTGAGGTTTCAAATATCAAACCTAAATTCAGTCAGCTTGGGTTCAATTGTTTAGGTCTATATTTAAAAGTTAAATCTTCAGAACGGATTAAAGCACCTTTGTCAAAGATGTTTACAAAACCATTTAAAGTATAGGGCTTGTAATTCTAAAAACAAGCCTTCAAATTCGACTGCGAGAACCTGAGTTCAACAGTTTGAAAGTCCAGATTAAAAACTTTTAATTTTTTTCACGATAAATTAAAATTTTGTATCTCAGATCGAAGCTCATTTTCATAACAAAGCCTGGAGCATTCATTTCGAATTGAAGTTCAAAACCTAAGTTTTATATTGGAATCTCATCTTTATTCGGTTTACAAGAAGATCTGATATCCCCCTTTAACGAACAAAATTTTAATCTTTATGCGGAATTTCAAAGATTAAATATGAAATTTACGCTCTACCCAAAAATAGATCGATGTTTAGTATATGAATTTTCGTAGTTTTAGATTTCAATTCTGGATTCGACAAGTTTAGAATTCAAATTCAAAAGCGTACGCAGTACGGATTGAAATTCTGAGTTTAAAATCAAAACATAATTTTTCCATACTAATTTTTTTTTGCAGCTACTATTTCGAGTTAAATTACAAACATTAGATCTCATGTTTTCAAATACCTTATTCGTTTTCGAAATTCTTTTTCTCCGAAATTCGAATCTGATATAAAACTGTCTTTACAAATAATCTGGAAAAGTTAATGTAGAAAGCGATGAATTTAAAGGTTTTGACTTTGGGTGAAAATTTAAAATTCAAATCGTCAAGCAAAGACAGATCTTCGAGTCAGCTTTCGAGGTTTTGAATCTCGAATCTGGATTCGATATCTTCAGAAATTGAAATTTTAAGTCCAACATTAAATCTTAGTTTTGCACTACTAAATATGGATATTGATATTAACTTGGATATCCTTTTACAACTACTATTTCGACTCCAAATTAAAAATATCGGATGTCATGTTTTCAAATGAGTTATTCGTTTTTGAAATTCTTTTTATACGAAATTCGAATCTGATATACGAAGATGTTTACAGAAAAACTGAAAGAGTCAATGTATAAACTGGGGAATTTGAAAATTTTGACTTCAAGGCAGATTGAAATCTTAAGTCTAAAACCAAAACTATATAAGTTTTTAACTATTAAATTTAACTCAAATATCTTTCTGGAACTACTATCTCGACTCTAAATTACAAAATATTTAATCTAATATTTTATGTCCTATTCTCATTTTTGAAATTCCGTTTATGCGAAATTCAAAGGGTTTTTACAAAGAATCTGAAATGGTTAAAGAATAAACTGGGGAATTTGAAGATTTTCACTTCGGGTGAGAATTTAAAGTTTAACACTCAAATCGCCAAATGAAAGCAGATCTTCAAATAAGCTTTCGAGATTTTGAATGCGGATCTAAAATATTTAAATGTAACCCAAATCCCTGGAATTTCAAGTAAAAACTTCAAATCAGTAGTCAGTCTCATGTTTTGGCAGGTATTTGAAGTACTTTTCATAATTTTAAAATTCGAACCCGGACTTACCTATATGGAGAATCACGTTTCGTACACGAATTGCAAAAGTAAACAAAGTTTCAGAGTCGGAATTCCAAAAATTTAACACTCGATAGCCTGGATTAATTAATTTACAAATTCAAGGTTCAAATTTCACGAATTTAAAATATTTTCATGTTTCAGATATGAATCTGAACATTGTTAAACCCCAAAATCAAGCTTTAAATAAATAAAATTTTCCAAATCCTTTCTAAGAGTTTAACGTGCTTGATTAACTTGCTGTTAATTATTTATAATTAAATAATAATTTAAAGTCGTTCCTTTTAATTAAAAAGATTAAACTTTTGAAGGTTGATGCGAAAGTTTAATGTCAATGTCAATGTCAAATGAAACTTAATCGCCTAAATAAAGCCTAACCTACTTTCTTTCTTCTATATTGCATGTTTTCCTTCAATTATGAACCTTAATAAATGAGAAAATGCGGAATTTTTTCGCCCCGTCCGTCTGGATACCAAACGATTTTGTTAAAAATACTACTGCCTAATATAGACCTGACTTAATCGGTTGTGTCACCCAAAAGCTCTCTTCTTTTAGTCTTTCTACAACCTAACTTTCATTATGTATTCTTTACATAATATTTAGTCACTGAGGTAGGCCTTGGAATTTTTAACCCTTCTACTTTATAAAAGGAAGAACACTATTAGAAATTAGAAGATTTGAAATTTTTGAAATCTTTAAAGTTCTTTGGTCAATCGGTTTATACACTCAATGACAATGTGAAATAATTGAAGTCGTATGTTACTCGAAATAAAACTGACCTTAATTCTTATTAATTGTCAGCATTTCTTTTCCGACAAAAGCTACGACCTTAATTTTACAGTAAATAAACCTGTGATCTGTGATGTTGAGTGCAATTAAATTTAACAATCAGAATTTGGCACTAATTGGAATCGTAAAATTTAAGGAAACGAAAACAGAAAGAACAGCATAATGTGGGCATCTTAAATTTATTTTGTGTGTTTTGGGAACTGATAATAAACCCCAAACACAGATGTCTGGCGTGAAATAACATACTTTTTAAATATATTCTGAGAGCGTATTTTATTGTCGCATTTTCACGAATTTTAACAGATTTTCGAGAATGTTTACAATTTAATTGCACTGCTCATCGTTCGTATATATTAAAGAGTCGTGTTTTATGTTGGCAATTTAAGTTAATTATGTTCGAAGTACAATAAAATTTGAATTTGCGCTGAATACAATCTGCCACTAAAAACGAATAACAAAAAGCCCTCATTATTTTGACGATAAACCTACTTAGAAGTCGAATTTATAACATAAAAGTGTTGTTTAGAAAAATAATAAAGTTTTTCTTGTTTTAGTTCAAAATACTGCAGTGATGTCAGCATAATAAAAACTTTTTAACTTTGTTATCATTAACGGATATTTACTGGGATGCAGAGACCTACAACAATATTCGATTTCATTGTTCAGTATGGGTAGTAAAATGTAACATTAAACCTACGCTATTTCGAACCCTATTCATTCTCCGGACAAAGTTGCAACATCAAATAAAACATTTTCCAATTGAAATCGTTTATTTTTACAACCAACAGTAAGCCAGTTCTATTACAAATTCAGTTTTTATCAAGCACTGATTGTATGCCTCTTATTGCCTTTATCGTCGCCATCTATTTTCCCAGCTCGCTTTTAACCCTGTTACAAGGGCAATAATACTTTACTAACAACAGAAAACTTAAGAGGTTGCCTATTTAAGTGGCGGAAACTGCAGAAATAAAAGGCTTGAAAACTAAAGCTTTACAACGTAAGGAAAAACAATGCTTATTCGAGTAAGAAAATCCAATTAAAAAGAATTTCCGGAACATTTCCAAAACGGGGTTGTTACAAGGTGGATTTATTATATTTGTGATATGGGTTTCGGGCTTATTGGGGAGAAAATGGGTATTTATGAGGACAGTCTACGAATGGATTGCAGATGAACATAATTTCACCCTTAACTTAAGGAGAAACCTACTTAGAAATGATGTAATTCGCAACTAAGTTAACTAAAAACGATTGTGTTAATTCGTTGCATAAACAAAGAAACGATCAACAATAATCGCTTATAATTTGTACCTGCATCAAATGAATTGTTTGTAGATAGACAGATAGAAGGATTAACCAATACTAATGAGATCTTCGTAATTAGTTTAAAATCCTAATTAGATATCGGTTACGCCGGGACATCAAATGCTCAAATATCAGATATTAAATTAATTAAAAGGCGATTTGGTTACACCTCCCTCAGGTAGCAAATTTGAAAGGACTGTAGATTATTAAGTTAAACATAATGGGATCAACAATTCCGTTAGGCTATAAACCAGCAACAAAAGCTCGTTTATTTTATGTTTGGCTCCAAAGTGTAAAGTGTGAAATAATTATCAATAAAAATTAATTAACGTTAATTGTTTCAGAAATGCATTTTTTTGAAATTCCAGTTAAAAAAATAATTAATCCTTAAGGCTAAAAAGCATTGTTACCACAATAGTAAATTAAATTAATTTAGGGCAACTGAGGCACAATAATCCAACATGACGCTAAAGTCAATTACAAACAGAAATGACCTCGATTTGTAAAAACGCTGTCGATATTCTAATTTCAAGCAGAACATAAAACTGAAAGATTTTATTCGTAAACATTTGAGGTTTTCAAAGTTTCGAAGGGACGTGGTTAAAACCGCACCCCTCTAATTAACCAACAGCTTTTCAGCTTTTATTAAATTATACCAGTAATTATAACATGATATTCCAATCGTTAAAAATTTAATTTTCTGTAAAACATCAGCTGTTGCAAATTAAAATGAAAGTAATAAAACTACCTGGTTGCTAAAATAAAATGGGTAAATGGGTCTTACAATTTTAAGAAGTTGAATGTATTACATTGTGTAGTTAACAATGCATGAAACATATACCTACAAAAATCGTGTATCCATTATTTGGGACACTAGTTTGACTTATGATTCAACAATGGTTATATAATTATGGTTGTTAATTTTAACGTAGCATGACACACCGCCTGATAAAACTTGGAGGTTCAGTATCAAATAATTTAAAGCCGAGAACGTTCATTCATTTGATAATTATATTTCTGTTGAAAAGAGGGGATGTGGGAAACAGGGAAACTGCAATAATACTTTGAAATTATGATGGTATAACCAGAGTGGTCACCCATTCAGGTTGTGGCCAAGCAGACCCTTGCTTAACTCTCAATATTTTAGTTTTACGTGCACTCCCACTCTGCCGTACTGCCGGTCAACTTGAACTTTTAATTAGTTACTAGCAGAAATTTGAAGTCAATACGATTTCACTTGGTTCTGCTTTAATCTTAATTGCGGTAAATTTGTCAGAATGCAGATTATGTGAACAAATGTGAAGCCGTTTATAAAAATTATAAACATAGACATACAAATTTAGGTAAGTTAGGGACTGGGCTATGGGGGGGGTTACTGAATTTATACTTGCTGTACATATCAAGCAATCATGCATTATTACCTCTATTAAACTTAGCCTTCATCGTATGGCCCTGAAAGTGTGATGCTTGTTAGGTTTTGTTTTGAGCATGCATGGAAAACAATTCTGCACTTTTGCGATGTTTTTTAATGTTCTTCAATTTGTTGGTAAATATGCTTCCAGTTTTGCATGCCTTCAATAAATCCAGTTTTGCCGGATGATGATGAAAATCAAATTGAATAGTAGCGAGCATTTCTTCAAACTGTATGTCAGTCATTGCCTTAAGGTCCTGTTTTCGAGTTTTAAAACCCTTTCACTTTTAAAATTAGTTAGGTACGCTTTAGTTACAGCCTTGGGGATGATTAGATTAGATTGTAAAGGGGTTGCTTGGCTATTAGCAGCCTCACATCACTTCGGCCTAAAAAGATTTTTGTAAATGAACCCTCCAATTATGTTCCCAATATTATGTTTAAACTTGTAACGAAGTTTACAATAAATTGCTCCTACTTCGGCTGGCGTAAGTGTAGCCTTTCTGAGAAATTTAAGCCTTCGGCGAACTACCGCGACACATTCACATAATACATATATGTGTCGTGGTTTCATTTTCAGCTCCACAGAGCCTGCACTTTTCAGTATCGGCTTTGCCCATCTTCTTCAGGTGGTACCTTAGAGGACAGTGACCACTAAGAAGACCTGTTATTAGTCTCATATTTGTCTTTTCAAGTTGAAGGAGCTGTTTAGCCCTTTTTGACGAGTAGTAAGTAAATTTCTTCGCTTGGTTTTGATCCATTTTCGAACCTCCTCCGCTAAACGGTTCTGGTCTGAAAAATGGTGGCTCTGCTCCTTGCTTTGCAAGGGCGTCCGCAGGCTCATTCTCTTCAAATCCTTCATGCCCCGGCATCCATATTAAAATTAATGTGTTGTTTGTGGCCAGTTGTTGAAGGGTCTTTTTACAGTCTCAGGATATTTTAGACTCAAAAATATAAAATTTCAGAGCTTTTAGAGCAACCTCACTGTCCGAAAGAATATAAATCTTAGTTTCTCGCGGGCCTTTTTTACGACACTCTTGAACACATAGGTCTATTGCGTGGATTTCCGCATAGAAAATGGTTGGGGTGCTTCCTAAGGATATCGATAGTCCATTTTGGAGCCATCGGTGCAGCATACACTCGGTGCAGGATTCAACTTCAACCCTTCTAATTTTAGTTCTTCGCGGCTTTTAGTATCCACTTGTTAAGAGCAGTCGAAATTACATTCGACTGAACAGGCAAGTCTTTGGAGCTTCTGTAGTCTGCGAATGGCTGCAGATTGTTCAGTTTTTGTTCACCATACTTACTACGGAAGCGTATGTGACAATGCGCTTGATAATCATTTTGTTGGGAATGATATTGAAGAAACAGATTTAGTTGGTCCTTTTCCAGGCATTGAAATTAATTAAGTTCAGTTTGATTTATGTCTACGCTTTTTACTATTTGGAACAGGATTTCATTACTATAGCATTCAAGCAATTTACTGAACAACTTTTTTTAATCCATTATTTTTAGAATACAGATTCTTATAGAAATTTATATCTGGATAGAAATTAAAATACTTTTTATAGGAATAATATTTTACTATCAAGCTATTTTAAACCTAAATACATACTATTCATTGATAAGTATTTGGACAACCTCTGTTCTTTGCATTTCGAAGACTTTATATAAGAGACATTTTACTGGGTATATCTGGGGCTCCATACGAGAAGAGTTTTTAGCATTTTAACATGTATATATGTATATGCTCAGGTCAAAACATTTTCATACGCCCTTTTGACATGAGGCTTTCGAGATTGTTTTCGTATTTAAAATTAAAAGTATTTTTGCAGTCAAAGATCATAGGAAACTGTGCCTATTATATAATTTGATATTTAGATACACCTTTAGATATACAACAAATATCTAAATATTGGGTCTAGATAAGTTGCAATACAGTACAACAAATGCAAAAATGTCTATTAATAAATATCTAAAATACTGGTTTGAATACAATGGTTAACTCTTACCAAGTAAAATGAGATTTGTCGAAATAATAAAATAAATTATGTTCCATTGTGTTTAGTTTTTGTTATTTCTACACTGTTGTTTTTTATATCAATGAGTAAGCTTTCAAAATAGGTGTAAAGTACGCATTAGTAGTTCTAAAAAAAGATTCAATTATTAGGCCCCAAACAGGACATTTGCTGTTTTCCCCATCGTCCTATCCGCCCATGGGTACAACCTCGATTATGAAGGTTTGTTTAAATGCTAATCTTTCCAGGGAAATAAAGCTGATTTACAAGTTTCCTACAAATTCCTTATTTGCATCTTAAAAGCTTGAACATTTATTTATTTATTTATTTATTATTTATTATTTATTATTTATTATTTATTATTTATTTATTATTTATTTATTATTTATTTATTATTTATTTATTATTTATTTATTTATTTATTATTTATTTATTATTTATTTATTATTTATTTATTATTTATTTATTATTTATTTATTATTTATTTATTATTTATTTATTATTTATTTATTATTTATTTATTATTTATTTATTATTTATTTTATTATCCAACAGGTAAGTTTACCCAATTGTAGGATAACACAAAAAGATTACAAAATAAATGTATCCTTAGTAACTAAAAGAGAAAAATCATATAAAATAAAGAATAATTTGTACATAAATAATGTTTAAAAGAATATTAATAACATCAATAATATGATCAGCAGTCCGATATATCGCAATGTGAGCAGCTAAACGTGGTACTCTAAATCTAATCTTCAACAGCAGATAAGGACAGTTAATCAAGCCCCGAATTAATTTCATTAAAAATTTTGCACAGTTAATGTCTCTTCTGTATTGTAAGGAAACCATGTTGCGATGTATTAACAAAATTTCTTGATCAGTTCCAATAGCTGGATAAGTGTCATCCAATTTGAAAGATAAGTATTTTAAAAAACGCCGATGAACACGGTCTAGTGGTAGAGAATGACATATGTAAATTGGATACCAAACAATAGAAGCATATTCTAGCTTGCGAAGAACGAGTGAATAATATAATTTTTTCAGCAGCTCAGTATCCATGAAGTACTTTGCAGATTTCATTATAAATCCCAGATTTTTTTGATACGCTATTGGTAACATAATTAATATGCTGAGAAAATGATAGTTTACTATCAAATATAACACCAAGATCTTTAACTTCAGAGCTAATTTTAAGTACCTGATGGAGGAGAGTATATGAAGATACAGTCGGTGTTATGTTACGAGAAAAAGAAATGGAGTAGCACTTATCGACATTTAGTTTTAACATATCACCATCACACCAATGCGCTATCATATTAAGATTACGCTGAAGATGCTCGCTATTTTGTTTAGAGAAAATTGATGAGTAAATTTTGAGATCATCAGCAAACGCCAAAACAGAGCAGGATAGCGATGTAATTAGGTCATTTATGAATAGAAGAAATAACAAGGGGCCAAGGTTTGATCCTTGGGGCACCCCTGAGATTGATATAAATTCCATTGAGTTGAATCCATTGTAACTTACGTAATTTATTCTATTATGTAAGTAAGATGACATAAGTTTTAGGGTGTTAGGTGTCAGTCCACACCTTTGAAGCTTATCCTACCTATTTTGGATGTCAACTAAATAATACCAATAGCCAGTATTACAAAATACAGGAAGATATATAAACGAATAAACAAATAAAAAATTAATTTAATATGTATCAATAACTAAATATATTAGAATCTTTACGACTTCAGAATATAAAAAATAAACAATAACAAAATTTAAATTGGAAGGATTAAAAAGCCATCAATTAATTAATAATAAGTTTTAACCTTGTTATTATTTATTTCATCTCCAAGTTTTCAGCAACTCTTCTAATTATGAGTTTCTAAAGTTTCCATTGTGATTTTATTAACTAAATTACGAAGGTGATAACTTTCATGACATTTTATTAATAAGGTACTTATGAAACTTTATGATTAAATATCTTCACGTAGAAAATTAACGCGTTTTAAAAAGTTTTAACGAGTTGAATATCCGAAAATGATTTACCTTAAAAATTACAATCGAAAATAAGTCGCAGTTTTGAGAGATTAATTTGTCAACTAAGCATAACGATTTCTTCGTGTGATTGACTTTTACGCTAATTTAATGCTGCAAACAGATTTTAACAGGATTTTATTTTAACTTTAGCACCTTTATTATATTATAGTCATATTTTAACCAATCTTTTCTTATTTAAAGTTTAAAGCTAAAATCTTGAATTATCAAAATGAAAAGCACTCTCTTCGTGAAACTAATTAACTTTATATTACAAAACGCATATGTCCAATATCACTTAAAGCCTGTTATCAGATTGATCCGTGCTTTTAACGTTGCGTCGTCTAAAGTATACTGTTTATGATCTTTATCTTCGTCTAAGTAAGATAATAAACAGTAAACGCACATAAAATGGTGTTTTCATTTGAGTTCTCTCACTATGGTCCCAAATGACAAGCGTTTTGTAGTTAAGCCGGCAGTATCTGTTTTATACCTCTTTTATGATTCAATTTTCTTTCTTTTTTCTGAAAAACAGAAACATATTTTGATACAAAAAGAGTTACTAACATAGCAATTTTTTCGGCTTATATTCTCACAATTTTTCTTACAAGAAAAAAATTAATTTCGTAGAAAAATAAGTATGAAAATTTATCAAACGTATTCATTTGCTGAGCAACAAATGAAGTTCATGTAGCTCAGACGCTTTTTTTTAGTTTACAACGCCACATCGACGTCTACTAAATTATTCAGGAAATAAAGATTATGTTAGCTCGTAATAGGGCCACGCCTTTCTACCTCAAGCTATGAAAGACTCTGTCTTTACTTTTAATTTATACTAGAACCATTCGTATGTGAAGTTTTTAACATAATTTCAAAAGTAATAAAGTGAGAGAGGGCAATTGAGTCAAATTTGCTAATTTAGAAGGAACATCTGCTAACAGCTAAAACTAACCCTAATTTTGCTACACCGATTAATAATTAAAAAGTCGTTGAATTCGTAAGGAGTTAATTTAATTATTTTTGAAAGAAAATGATAGTAGAGCAACCCAAAATTTGCTTAAATGATTGATAAAAGCTATTTTGAATAAATAAGGAATTAACAGCAGGAAATGGATTTTATGAAGCTCAGGTCTGTTTACTTCCTTTATCAGATAGGTTTGCTCCTCATTAGTTGGTACTAATCCGAACTTCATTCGTTAAATTAAAATTAAAATTCAGAATTTGTTAAGTTTTCTTTGATGTTACTAATACAAAAGCAGGCTGAAATCAAAATTTAACTCAGTTCTTAGAAAGCAATTCAAAGATGAAAAATCGAAAATTCAAAAAACAGTGTTAGTTGTAAACAGTTTAATCAAAGCTACGAAGTTGAACATCCTCAAAATCAATGTATTTAGTTTATTGCTGATGAAATTTGATCGATTGAAAGCAAATTAACACGATCAAACGAGGGTAAAGGCAAAAATTATATTAATTTTTCAATATTCTAACCCTGATTTCCTTTTTTAATGTAATACCAGGCTTCATTACAAATTAATTAACCTCTCACAGAGAATTTCACAGATGCTAGTTTATTAATTAGTTTTCTAAATTAATTTCGTACCTTACTTGATTAAAATTGGCTAGTTTCTATATTAAAATTAGGTTAAGACAGGTAATGAAATCAGTTCGTAGAAACCATCGTGCACTTTTAAATTATGGATAAATTTAATTAGGGTAGTTAATTATATTCGAAAAAACTATCAAAATAAGAGAGTTAATCAAGGAATCTTTCAGTTTTTTTATGAAGTGTTATAACTGCAAACTCCTGGGAGTTTTTACTTTGTACGAATTTAGATCTGCTTGGACTTCGTGAATAAAATTAATTTTAAAATTCTGTGAAAGCCAGACTTTGGTATAAAGTATTGTAGGTAAACGCTATGAAAAGAACTGTACAATGAATGTATGTACGAAAGAAACAAACCCCCTTTGACTTCATTTGATTCTAGCCATGCATATAGGTTTATAATATAAAGGCCCAAAGTAAATTCTTAGCATTTTTGCAAATAATCCCCAAGCAAATCTCTGCTGAATATTGTTGTTTCTGGAAGATGGACGTCCACATTATATTTACGAAAAAAGTATCATGGATTTCATGGATATTTAGGTACAAACTGAGGTCGTAACGCATAACGATTCTACATAAAAACAAAGCCTAGGAATTAAAGGACCAGAATAATAGTTTGTAACTAATATTAATAATACATTGCAACTAATGCAATCGAATACGGAATAGTATATAGCAAATGTGTCTCATTACACAGTGCGCACAGCATATAAATGAGGTTCCACGGCCTACTGACCGTAAATGTTTCGGACCAAATGACAGTTCAATTAATGCGTTCCAATACTATATCTGTCCCTAACCTACTGGTTGTAAAGTTCACTAAACGCAGAAAATGCGTTAGTAGGAAAAAGTTTTCGTTGTTTTTTACAGTTCTGATAAATAGCATTTTTTAATGTATATAATTTACAATGGACTAAAAAACGACGCGGTAAAGTTGATGAACAGAACACAATTCGTTCGAGGTGAAAGTACCAGTTGAACTTCTCCAAAAGATAACGACTTCTTTTGTAACTGACACAATTTTAAGAAATACATGTACTCGAATATTGATTAAAAAAAATCCATAAGTCATTAGCTAAAAGGGATGCATCGTTTAAAAAGAAAATAAAGGAAAACACTTCCGTTCTGATTTTGCAAGTTCACCCATATCACTTTTATTAGTGCTGTCAACCGATTCCGAGTCCTAGATTCGGAATCGATTCTTTGGGCTAAAGAACCGGTTCTAGGATTGTAACAGAATCGGTTTTCCGATTCTAGAATCGAAAAACCGATTCCCGATTCCAGAACCGAGGAACCGATCCCGATTCTGGAACTGTAAAATCGATTTTCGGTTCTGGAATCGAATATCCGATTCTCGATTCTAAATAGAATCAAATTTCCCATTGCCGATTCTAAAAACGAAACTCCGATTTCCGATTCTAAATCTGAAAAATCGATTTCCAATTTTAAAATAGCAGAACTAATTAATGCGTTTTCCATATATAAAAGCAAAAATCGGAATTGAGCTCGATTCTTACAATATTAGATGTTTTCAGTTTTGAATTTCAGAAATCGAATTTAAATTACAACATTCAAGCATTGTAATTTTAAGAGAATTTCGATTTTCGATTCTCAGAATCGAATTGCGATTCTCGATTCTCAGAATCGGAAGCCGATTCTCGATTCTCAGAATCGAAAACCGATTCTCGATTCTCAGAATCGAAATCTGATTCTTTTGGAATCGATTCTCTAAAGAATCGAGAATCGGTTCTACTATATTTCCGATTCTTGACAGCACTAACTTTTATTATTACTACTCGTCCAAACAACCAACTAATTAATAAAATTTTCCATGAAAGCGAACCATTAAGATACGTTGTTTCAGATTTAAATACTTTCGCACGGTTTGTAATTAGTGATATATAAAGAATTCACGTCCGACTTCTATTAACACGTTTAAGGAACACGTATTCAGCATAAGACCACCTATTATAGTCAAGTGTTATAGTTTCCATAGTTAGTATTGCACGAAACTATGCAGTTGTATTTTAATCTCAAAGTAGTTTTAGGTTAAAATTTATATGTTGGTTCGGTTAGACTTCAGTTGTAAATAAATGTGGTTAAAGGGGCAATTTCAGCCCTTGATTGATTAAAAATTCAACAAAACGTATTAGAGGTAAATGGGGGTAGGTTATCAATTAGGCACGTCAAGGAAGTAAAACTCCCTGTTCTGATTTAGTCACGTTTCAGTTTTACGCGTGCTATAAAAAACGAGCTTAATATTAGTTAAATTCTTATGTAGCACGTAGAGAGGATTTGTATAATTAATTATAGTATACAGAACTTGAACTAGGCTGGAAAATATACCTATAAAAGCATTCAATTTTTTTATGTTATTGTTAGAAATTACGACTATTTTTACTTTTATAAAACAAATGTTATAAAACTGTGATGTATTCGATTTAAACTTTAAATTTTTCTTCGGCTGTTCGTAATTTTAATTTTGTTTTTAAATGAATAATGCGAGATGTTTAGGAATAAACATCTAAAATTTTATTATAACAATTTAATATTAAATATAAAAATTCCATAATTGTATCAAAAGTAATAATAGTTATTTATTATACATGCGGATTAAATTAATGTTTAATGAGCGGTACGTTTAACCGCGCGAGCCGCAAGCGCGTTAATACCGCGAGTTAATACATTCATTTAATCCGCAAGTTGGGAAAAATAAGAAAAAATTAATGACAAAGATTCCCGTAAAGATCCGATTCTTCATAAATTTTTATCTTCAGAAATAATAAATTATTAAAGATATAATTTGCTTTTTTATTATTAATTTGTTTATTTTAAGCTTCAGTTGTTTTACTTAGCCAGGCAGTTTACGTAAAAATTACCTTTGGTCCTAATATATTTTTTTATCTTATTGCTTTGGCGCTTTGATAAATTTTGATTTCTTGACAATTTTTATGTTGGGAAAAACGAAACATGGAAATAACATAAGTAAATAAAGTTAAATCGAATACTAATTGGAAAAAGCGAAAAACATTAATTTATTTGGAACTTAGAGAAGGAAGAACCTTTAGGAAATTACATTTAGAAGATAATTGGAACCTTAGAGTAATAGATCACTTTGCCCCAAACCTGATAAATAATTTTCCATGGTCAGTCTATTCAAATATTTAGTTTGGTACTTATAATATAATTTATTTATGGTATTGCTTTGACGGTTTGACAAATTTCTGGTTTCTTGGCAGTTTTTATTTTGGGAGAAAACAAAATATGGGAAGAACATAAATAAAGTCAGGCCGACTATTAATCGAAAAAAGCTTATTTGGAATTTAATGAACAAAAAACCATTAAACAAACAGAAATGCCAGACGCTAAAGTAACAAGACAAGCACAAATTGAAAGTGACCACTACCTAGTGAAGATAAAGATAAAATATAGGCAGAAAGTCAAGGAGAAAATAAAGAGTCATACAGGGTGATTCAAATTCGCGTGTATGCATGGGGATCTTGGAAACGGTAAGAGATAGAGAGTCGGTTAAATGGGGGCAAAGTTGCGTAATCAAAGGACCAACAATGTCCCTTTCAAAAATCAAGGCTAACTTAATCAGTTTTTGAAATATTTGAAAAAAACTAAAATTTTGGAGAATCGTTTTTATTTAATTTTGACCTTATTTGAGGAGATATTGAAAAACGGAAAACACTTTCTCGTGGCCACTTTTTTTCCTCTATCGAATAGCTTAAATTGCATTTTTGATGCAACGTTTTGGATCTTTTACCGTTTCCAAGATCCCCATGCATACACGCGAATTTGAATCACCCTGTATACTGATAAACAAAATTACATGTAGAAAAAAGTACCAGGAAATACTACACAAAAATTTACAGGAAGTAAAGAAAGTAATTGATATAGAGAAAAAATGGAAAAACTTCAAAGGAGCCATACTAAGGGCGGGTTGCACAAAAATGATTTATCAGCTTGGTTAAATTAATCATTCGTCAAAGTGAACAAAGTCGAATCAAAATTCGAATGCATATGGCGAATAATACATTAGTAAACAAAAATGATGCTCTTTTGTCAACTTTGATCATTCGTTAATTTAACAAAAGCTTTGCGCAACCGGCCCTAAATGCCGCTGCGGTATATCAAAAGTAACAAACACAAATGCCAAAAGAACGGAATGGTAGACTAAAGAATTACAAAAGATGATTAATGATTACAGAGAAAAAAGAAAAATGGAGAAATTATCTAAGTACAAAGAGAACATAAGATTATGAGAAGTACAAAAAAAGAGAGAAGAGGCAAAGGAGATAAAAGCATGAAGAAAACTTGGACAGAGTATGAAAGAAAACTCTAGAGATAACCACAAAATGTTTCATGGAGCACTAAGATAACTACGTAAAAAGAAAGACTTCAGCATGAAAAATGTAAAAGATAAAGAAGGAAATATAATTACAGACGAAGATGGAGAGATGGGGGCAATATTTTGAGAAACTAACCAAAAAAAGTGAAGTACATGAAACAGCAAACGAGAAAGTAAATAAAGAGTACCAGTAAATCACAGCAATCATACAAACCGAACTGGACGAAGCCATAACAAAGATTAAACTCGGCACGTCACCACGGATAGACGAAATAGCACCCGAAATGATCAAATATATGGAAGACATAGGGACAGAAGTACTAAAGAACTTACTAAATGAAATATCTAGAGGAATTATCCTACCAATACATAAACAGGGAGATACCAGAAACTGTACCAAAACTATAGGGGCATAATGTTAACTAGCATACCAGCAAAAATCCTATTAAGAGTAATGGAAGGAAGACTAAGAGAAAAATTAGAAACAACTTTGGAAGGAACACAATTTGGATTCAGTAGGGAGAAGAGCACTCAGGACCCAATATTCATGCCAGGCAGTGTATGTAATGAATTCGGTATTTCGGTTTGGTACTAAATAGTAGATACGCGTAAGACCACATACGCTAACGCACCACCATCGACACCGAAAGGTATATGAGGTTAACGATAACAAACAAACAAACTAAATAGAATATTTTTTATCGCATTTTGAAATTTTAGTTTCTGGGCAATTTTGATTTTGGGAAAAACAAAACATTAGAAGAACATAAATAAAGTTAAGTTAAGTTAAGAATGTCAATTAAAAAAAGTGAAAAAATTAGTCTATTGGGAATTCTGAAGTAATGCGAACGGAAATCCGGATGTCCCTAAGTGTCAATTTATCCCGCAGAAATTGAAATACCTCTAAAACATCCCACCAGGATACAATACAGACAAAAATCACGGCCAGTGCGTATCAAGCAATTCATAATTCAAATAAATAATAAAATTAAACAATAAATGCACTTCAAGATGATAGTTGTTTGGTTGAAACTTGCTTTTAGCTTGTTTAATTTAAATAATGAAAGTGTGGGAAAACTTTTAAACTTTTTATTACTTCGGCCTAAATATCTCATTTATCAACAAGTACCTAATATTGTTATCGATCTGAAAAATATATATTAAAAAATTTTTCGATCAGTTTTCTTTAATTTTTTAAAATTTTTCTATGTATATTTCACAATCAATTGCTAAACAGTAAATCAATAGCAATTGGTGGAGCAATGGGTGAGTAATGTAATAGGTCTGAGGTATACGCTCGTAACTGCAGACATACCAAAATAGTTTAATTTTAGTAGGAAGCACATGCAAAGCTCTTCTTCTAATATTAGAGACCTACTAAAGGTTTTTGAAAGAGCAAAATTAGAACCAAAATGATATGAAAGCTTGTTAGCTGTTCTTTTGGCGGTTCACAGTTAAGTAGCAGTTTAAAGTATTTTGCTAGGATCTCATAATTTTCTGGGTCTGTTATAACTTTCTTCCCGTCTTGGACTCTAAAATTAGGGGCGTGATTATTATAATTATTATTATAAAAATAAGAGAATGTTGATAATCCATCTCAAACTGAATATTTTTAGTCCTTCTGGATAATACCTTTTTGCACTGTAAATTGTTAAATGGGATAACAGTTGGTCCGCGCAGCTTAACTTAAAATTAACATAACTATTTAAAGAAATTTTTACTTGCATTAATATTCATGTAAATCTCGGTGTCGATTAATTACACAAAGAAATATTTTAGAATAGTAACAGAAAATAAGAAAAGCCTTCGGAAACAACACTGAGTGGAATTGAAGCGTAAATAAAAAATATATGTAGATATTTGGCTAACAAATTTTCATGGGCAAAAAATGCTTAAATACTGTAAATAAAATCAGCAACTTTAGTGACTTAAACGTGCAATTTTAAAACGCCTTAAATTATAGGTAACCAAGCATACGCAGTTGAGATTCGATCAATGTAAATTGTACAGTTGTGCTAAATCAGACAATCAGAGGTGTAACTATGTATACACAGATAATTCCTATTACCAGTTGTAAAATTGTTAAATACGGTCATTCATTTCGCACATATTCTAAGTATCAATGAATGGTTGCATATTTTAAACCGTTTCCAAAATACATTTTTGACATCTGTAACGTTGGTTACCTATAAAAAATCCACTTGGTCTTCGTTTATTTGTAAGATCAAATCTGATACACCCGGTATAAATCGATAATACATAATAAATATTTAGAACTTTTAAGTAACTATTAAGCATTTGTCAAATTGCCATGCTTCTTCCTTTGGTAATTAAAGATATTGAAGGAAAATTCCAAAACATTTTTGATATTTTTTAAGAACTGCCAGACCGAAAATGTAATTATTATTGTAGCTAATGTTTGTGCTTGCGTCTTAAAAAGGCAATAAAGGGAACTTTTAAACAAATGACCCGCAAAATAAGTTTTCAATTTACGAATGGCATTCCTATAAGCAGTTCAAAGGCAGGAAATTTCCAATTTCCGAGTGCATCATGAAATGAGGTGCATCAGATCTGTATTTTATACTTTACATCCTGCTACTTTCACCAACGTCAATTAATTTATTTTTCGACGGTTAGCTTCGATTGCTCGCCCTCTTTTACTAAATTTCGCTCAATAAACAAACAATAACGAAACATTCATAAGTGATAACATTGGCAGCAGTTAAAATTAAATTAACCTGTTAGATATCTAAATTTTTTCATCTCTACTGATGATAAAGAACTTCGGTATTCCGAATAAACAGCTCGGTGAATTTGGTTGTGTTAATGAAGCACAGCGGTGTATTTCATTAGCAAATATTTCCTCTAATTATATTGTGGAAATTACACCGAAAAAGGGGTCCGACTAATGGCCCAGACTCTGTCAAATTGAATTAATTTTATTTTATGTAAATATTTCTAAAAAGCATTTGAATATTCAAAATTCGCATTTTTCTATTACTTTTAAAACTATAGCCTTTCCGCTTACTCACTCCATAAGATTCAACTGTGACCTATAATGTGTGTTGCCTATCCAGTATGAAGTTACGGGATAAAATACGAACTTTGTATAAACAATTTCGAAAAAGCCAATTTTTCAAAATAAAACCAACCCAACGTGTATGTATCAACTGCAAAAGGCAAGTAGAACGCACATTATCTTAAAACAGCAGCAACGTTAAATTTAAATATAAAATAAACTAGCGAGCTGAAACATGTTTTCCGACGTTTCAGGAAAGTTTAAACGAAAACTTCAACATACAAAGAGAGGTTGCTTTTCAACGGCTCGAGGTCGTACAAGCGTGTTTATTCTGAAACCGTTTTACAATACAGATAACGACGTTAATGGAGGGAAACTGTTTTTAAAAACAAGAAAACGTGTTTAATTACAAGCTAATAACACTTAAGTTTATAAAACTGATCGTTGTAATAAAAACTCGTCGCTTGTACGAATTTAATATCTGTTTAAGCACCGTTAACCTGGTATAAAAAGTAAGTTGCATGTGATGTGGTATGGTTTTATTAATCAGAAAAAAAAACTAAAATTAGAGGTATAAATAAAGTCATTTATGGCAAGCTAATAAAATTCATACAATTTATAAATTAATTTCATTAAGTTCTGCGTTAGAAGAACATAAAATTATTATTAGTTTTGAATTAACATTCGATGAAGGAATGTGCAGTATATGAATATTCAAAAGGGTATCATCCACATCTTATTTCTAAATACGAGTATTAAGTTGGGTAATGGAAAATTCCAGCATC